>OY720640.1:98820847-100057058 GCA_963169105.1 Ceriagrion tenellum | reverse complement strand
CCTACGATGGAAGGGTCAATTCCGCACTCTATTAGCCTGAGCTCAAGGTGAGGTCCTCATTCACCAAGCAAACGTAACCTTTGGTTAAGGGCCGTGTTTTCGGTGGCTGGCAATTACGGCGATATCATCTTCTTTGAGTGCGCTTTGTGTTGAAATCTCTCGAACGATCTTAATTCTGTGTTATCACGATGTGTAAACCTGTTGGAAAAAGAGAGCTTTATATCCTTCGTCGTTTACCCCTTTTTTATTTCTAAAATTGAGACGTAAATTAGTCAACTTTTCATTTGAATTTCCGGCACAGCGTAAACATTTCTTGCGAGCGTTCGTTTTTAACCAGCGTGACTAATGTTTTATCGCCTAGTATTATTGTAGTAGATAGTATTGTAGTATTAAGTAGTGAAATTCGGAAAATTATTTTCAATCGTCAGTTGATAGATTTTTACGGACTTTTCGCTAGTGCGGACACCTGTCTTATTTACTCGAATTATTTCTTCATCTCTGCAAATCTTTTATCGTCCCTGGTGGCGACGGGGTAAAGTTCTCACCCTCTACACCGAGGGTCGCGGGCTTGAGTCCCGCTTGGGTGAATTTTTCACATTGCTGGACATAAATGTTTGTTTTCACATATTGCTGTCGATAATACATCCGATAAAAAAGGCCAATCGTATGCCAGTTTAGAAGTAGTGATAATTAATATAAATAAATCCCATCTGTAGAACCTTAGCTGTCCCTTCCCATTCCACACTTAAAATCTTGCTCAGCATCCTCCTCTCTATCTTGTCTGATTTTAACTCTTTGCTTCTCATCACCCGCCTCCTCCTAATCTACTTCCGAATTTGCCTTCCTTTCCAACGACCGCGATTTCTCTATTTCCTTCCGAACCCGCATCTTATATCCCTGAAGCCAATTCTCGTTCTTTTTTCATGCATATGATTTTCCTGCTCCCAAAAATGCTAAACGTCGTATGAGACTCTTCGCCAGTCTTTTCTTTACGTTTTTACGGGATGTTCCTGTCATCAGTCCTCTCCTATTGGCGAACGCCCTCCTACTTACGAAGTTCTAAGGTTTGGGCTTTTAAGTAATGGGCGCGAATTTAACAGACGCTCAGATTCGCGTGATAATTTGTTGTTCTCCTTAAGTGGTACTTGGAGGGAAAAAAGTAAAAAAATTGAATAATACCGATTTGGATTTGTTTGCTATTCTTTTTATTTTAACTAGCAGTAGAGTGCGTGTTGTCATGTTACAAGATAGTCCAATGTAATAATACAAAAAATATGTACAGATTTTATTTTAAACGCGAAAAAACGCATTTCTTATTACTGCGTTATTATAGATACATCGTTTATTTTCGTTGCAATAAATATCAAGTTGTCTCGCCGAGGACAATATTCGTAAAAAACATGTTACAATATGGTTTCGTCAAAATATTGTGAACCACCACGAGAATTGTATTCATTGCGTGCATTAATAAAGGGAAAAAGGAAAATATAATTCTTGTATTATTTCCGTTGATATCTGTTTGGTGAGTTCAATTTAGTAAACAGAACTTAAAAATTATTATGCTGGCGCTCAGTTACCCACGATTACCGCTCGAGCCGCCTTAATTGTTGTAGTTGATACTCGGTGGCGTTGCTGTAGACGTTTTGATTTCCAGCTGTTACCATGGCGACGGGATTCTTGTTGAAAATAATAGCCGCCTTTCGCGTCGGGTTGAAGAGCCCGGCGAAGCTCCCGACGGGCGTCTGTTTGACTCCTTCGACGCTCTCCTTGGCGTCCCTCCTTGCATCTAATCTGCCTCCCTCACGCCCCCAGTCTTCCGCTCCGTAATGACTCAAGTCTTATACGCGGTCACGATCTCCCTTCGACGCCCCGACGCGCCGATTTACATTTCTCTCGACGTTCCACCCCTTCTTGGTGTCCGAAATGGTTAATATTTTGTCCCTGAACATCCATTTTTCTCTATCCACTCCTGCATATTAAATAAATTGGACCGATTCACTCCTTTTTCCAATTTCCAAACGACTCAGGCCAACGAAGTTTTCGTCTTAATGTGTTATTAAATCGAGACATTTTTTATCGAAAATTTAGTCAAGTGTGTGAAATTCACAGTGGAAAAATGATTCGCCTAGACTGAGACTCGAATCCAGATCCCTCGATTTTTATCGATTCCCAGTCGAAGCGAATGATTTTTCCACTGTGAATTTCACACAGTTGTGTGAACACTAACGGGTGACGCCGTTAATGTTGCTGCGCGGCTAGTTCTTTGTAAATATAGTTCTTTGAAAATATTGACAATTTAATGTTGAACATTTGCCAACTAGCTGTCATAATACAAAAAACCGAGTCAGTAGGGCTTGTATCTGTTGAAAAAGTATAGCTCGCCGGCTGGAAAATACAGTGATAACGTTGCGTGTGATATGATGATTTTCATTAATTTATTTCGCTATTCTACTAGCTGATTGATCTTTTTGGTTGGTACTTATTCTAACATCCTAATTTCTGGCAAACCATTCTGATTTCCATCCTATGTGTGACCCGCCGTTAGATCCCTCTTAAAATCTTCATATATTCTTCTCTCTATTACCCTCTTCAACATTCCCGCCCCTTTCAAATCGTCCTCCATCCATCTCTTCTACCTTCTCCGAACATCCGCCACTAGCTTCCTCTCATCATCCCTCTCCTCTAAAAACTGGTCCCGCGAGGCCTTATACATTTTAAGAACGGCACACTCGAATCCATGTTAAAACAATCCTTGTAGTTTGTTTTAATATGGATTCAAGTATAAAATACTTCCACGAAGTGACGTCTGAGGGTGTAAAGTTTAAACGGCGCACTCGTTCAACACGGAGTTAATTTAATTAAGGTTGCATAATATTTCATTTTAATGTTAACCTCGATTGTTTCACGGTGCTATTTCTACTGTTACTTCATAATGAGATGTCTCACATTACTCGGCTAGCCTCTGCTGGTGCGTTTGACTGGGGGTGTTAGGTTATCAACGTGTTGGGACGATGGATAGGTTTGGGGTGCTTCAAACGGAAAAGTTGGGGAAGTACGAAAAATTGCAGTCCGAGACGAAAGAAGTAAGGACGAAATGTGAGATGTGTTTGGACGGATTTTAGTCTCGCTTCGTTTTTTCTGTTCGTGGTGCGAGTGATAACTACGTGAGTGGAAAGAGTCTTTTTCGTATAAGTTAGACTGTTTATATCTCTTATTTCGTCTCTCTAATTAGTTTTAGAGATACGGAGCGATATTAAAATAATATCTTCAGTATTTTACTTTAAACATTACGTGAAATGAGATTAGAGATGAGAATTATTAATTTAATTTTGGCGCAGTGTATATAGCCTTTGGGTCTATTTACCACTAAAAATAAGCAGTTATATGCATTTATATTATGACTTTCAGGTGTGTGTGTTTAACGTAAGGTAGGTTTTAAATGGAAGAATTCTCCGGACTTTCACATGTGCTCGGCCGGCAATATCTTTCTCCTCAGTATATGTCCCATGCTTGTTCTTCCCGTCCTCAATAGCTATTGTCTTTCTTCCCCGTCGCATCCTCCCATCTATCACACCCTATACTAATACGTATTTCTTCCTCCAACCATCTAATCTACCTTCTCCTGCTCTCAATTAGAAGTTTCCTTTCCTCGCCCACTATACCAACTACTTCTTCGTTCGTCTCCCTTCACGTCCACCTAACATTCTCCATTATTCTCCAAACCCACTTCCTGTCCTCCTTTCTAAGGGTCCACGTTTTCGCCCCATGCATTGCTATGCTCCATATCAAGCTCTTCAACAGCCTCTTCTTCACCCAAGGTCCCCGTAATCAAATCCGTCATGAATGATCTTTCCGGCGTATTTGCTGGATATGTGTTGTCTCTCAGGTATTCCACCGGGTAACCTGCTCCATATATCCTGACGGTTCGGAGAACGACTTATTCTCCATCCTCAGGAACCCAGTCCGCTGAAAGACACCAGGAGTCTTCCGAATTCCAGATGAGTGCGGGAAGATATGCTTTGGAGAGACTGGCCGCACAATCGAGACAAGGTTATAGGAGACATTTCCGATTGTGTCAACCGCAGAACTCTAAAGTAGCGGAGCACATCATCATTGAGGACCATGCCATACTTTTTTAAGCCGCACGCTAGGTTATTCGGATCGCCATGTCAAAGAAGCCATTAAAATCCGCCTGCAACGTAAAGACTTAAACTGACACGCTGGTTTCCATTTAAGTTATGTCTGGAGACTCATCATCATGGCCATTTAATACGTAAGGGAAGGTGGGAAAACGCGCATACGCCATAGCCAATCAGATGGCACGAGACCCCAAGGAGTGGAGTATAGATACCGGCCAAAATGGAGAAGACAGCATTCAGAACCCCTGAGGAAGGAGAGCAGGACGTTTTCCGAAACGTCGGGAGATATGGAGCTGCTTACCCAGTGGAATACCCGAGGGACATCCAAATCCGTCGTATTACTAAACTCTACCTTCGCCAGCGCCATTCCCCTCGTAATTCCTGTCCTACTGTACCGATTTTCTTCTAGCGTACTACCCAAGTAATTAAAATGCTAAACTTGCTCCAATAATTGTCCTACTGACTGGCCTCTTTCTTCCCCCTTGAGAATTTGATTACATCACTCGTAATGATTATTGGAGATAAGTCCTCGTTTTTTTTAATTGACGGAAGAACTGTGGAGAGAGAAGGAGAGTTGCAAAAGTAAGGAAAAATTCCTTTCATTAAATGTATCGAGTCAAATGCGATGGCGTAAGTTAGGTGGCTGAAGTGTGATTAATTGCCCTTGACGTGTTTCTAGTAACTTCTTACACGTTTGACGTATGCTTTACGTTGGAACTGGTATTCGTTAATAAATGCTACCAGCGAACAAATTGTGTCTCACAACTTTCAGTGGGATTAAGATGCGAGCCCCTAGAGACTCGGAGGCTGCATGCTAGACTTAGCTTGCTTGAGAAATTCAGAACCTGTACGTTTCAGAGCGACACGGAGAATATTATCATGACACCTCACTACATCTATAGGTCTGGCTGAAGCGATGAACTAAGAGCGATACATTGTCGAACAGATAAGTACAAAAACTCTTTCTTTCCGCACACAATAAGCGACCACAATAAAAATTGAGCTCTACTAAATACACTCCCATAATACACGTCACCATTTCACCTCCCAAAACCTTTCATCTTTACACGGCTGGTGTCCTAACACCCTCTGCCACACTTCCATGCGGCAGCTCGTAGGGTCGTATGTAGATGTAGATAATGCCATTTTCCAACCGTGCTGATGACCATTTCCCTTGTATAGCCTATATATCCCTTATATTCCTGTCATATGATTATCTAATTCTGTGCGAGTCCTGCATGAATTTTTCGATATCTACATAAATGAAGAGTAGATATGACCTACTTTAAATTTTAAGGATTATTCACGCTGTTGGAACTCAATTTTAACGCATGAGCATTTAATGTTTTTCCCCAGGAAAGGAGATGAGCGATCCTCCAGGGTAAATCGGCAATTGACAGAGCGACCTGGAGCTCTGCGATCTATGTATTTCATGAAATGATGCCTACGGCGGCATATTCCCTCAATACGAGGAAGCCTTTCTAGTGAATTCGAGGAAGGTTTATTTCCGCTTAAACGCTGGAGTGTTTTTATCTAGTTTGCTCGGTTAAGGGCTTCGAAGCTGCCCGGAATATTTATGCTCTCGGTTGCCTGAGTCAATCGGATATGCGGAAAAAAGCTGGTATTTTTTATTTCGTTACTCTTGGGCTTTTTGCCTTTCTGTCTTTGCCGATCTATCTTTGTTTTATTTGCTTCACAGACGTCATTTCCTTTCATGCTCTCAGCTTTGTTTCCCCGTGGTAATTGCTGGCACTTGTGAATTCAATATCTACGTTACCATGGTCACATTAGTTTTATATCGCCTTCATTTATTTTTGCGTAGTTCTCTTGAAGAAAAAAATTGGCCAGAGGCCGCTCAAGTCATGACTCGGAATGGAAATAAATAAAAGGGGAAGTTTTTTTTATTTTAGGAAAATTCGAAGATCTGAATGGAAAGTGAATGAGTTCGCGTCATTTGCGAGAATTCAATCAGAAGGTCACGAGCTTTCGAGAGGCTAGACTCCAGAGGCAAAAAAGACCAAGGTTTAATTTCAATTTTCATACCTCGGCAGTTAAGTTGGCCAAATACTGGTAGTCCATATTCGTTAGAACCAAATACTTGAAGGCATTTTTTATTGCAAGCGATTGGGCACCACTAGGTGAGGCTTAATGCGGTTTATTTTACCCTAAAACTTCATCTAGCAAAAAATGGAACCCCGTGACTGATATCCATTAATAGTTCCTGTGGTTTAATTTTTTTTCAGTACAGATTTCAGGAACCTGATGGAATCTAATTTCAGATTTCGGGAAAAGTTGCCTCCCAGTCAGTATCAGCTTCATGGTTACAACCGATATTTCTTAATTTACGTAAAGGATGACACCGTACCCGGAGGAGTGAGAGATTGGTGTACTTTCGGCGTTTATCCCATTGACAATAAATATACGATGGGAAAACTGCGAAGGGGTCTTCTTCCGTACCGTCTCTGTGTTTAAGAGGGGCTTTCGACACTCGGAATTAGGCACTAACAATAAGACGTAATATTCGAAGTGTCACGTGTGAACATCGCGTTCCTTTAAAGACACGTTGAAATTCGCAGCGGAAGATGGGTAGCCTTATCGATTTATGCACTCGTTTTTGTGGCTTCAATTCTCTTTCCAGGCGGGTTATTCTTTTTTTTCAATGCCTCTCATACCTGATGGACATTGATAGGTTTGAGCAATGTTCCTACAAAATCCCAATCTTTATAATCATCGGTTTTTTACATATCAAGGGTTAATCGAGTCAGAATTCTACTTATAATTTCCCCTACTTCGGGTTGTTTTTTCTTACGTTCCTTGCGTAAAACTATTTTCCAATATCAAAGTTTTCCAGGAATCAACCATGCGATTTTGCTTTTTCACATATCATACTTATTCCCTTAGTTGATGAATATTTGATCAAATTAGTATTTAGTGGTTTTGATAATAAAATTCACTTTCGCGTAGACTTTCCAACGTTATTATATGTAGTATTGAATTTATTTACGGGTCTCGGCCCAAATTACAAAATTCTTCATTATCGGTGTAACACAGCACCAACATGCTGAACCTAAATCCGAAATATATGGGAAAAATGGAAACATATAGGTGTACGAGGGTTGTTAAAAAATAATGGAAATTTGCTTAAAAAATTACTTTGGGGTACTAATCCGTCATTGGTCCTCATATCCTTATATTTACTCTCATTATCTAGAGATTCATTTATTTCCGAGGTGTTTCCACTTCTCCATACACTCCTGGAGTGCTTCTCTTGGTATCATCTCCCTTTCCCATGGCGAATTCTCTTTAATGTCGTCAATTGCGTCAGTACGACGTCTTTGAAGCACCGATTTTAATTAAGGAAATTTTAAAAAGTCACACGGAGGTAGGCCAGGGTAGTAGGGAGGCTGAGACAGGACAGTCATTTGATTTTTTGCGCCACTCTCAATAATTTACAAGGATTAGTAGCGGGCGCGATTTCGTGGTCGAGAAAGGTCGCTCTGCTCGGTTGTTATCTAACGAGGAACAAACTTTGCTGCAATTCGATGGATGTTCAATGTTTCGATAAACATTTCATGATATTACCCAATAACGATATAATACTTTCCAGCAAGTTCTCTGACAGTCTTACGATGGTTGGCGCGCAACGTATCCTCGATTTTCTGAGTGACACTGCCATCAGTTGACGTCGGAGACTCTACTTAATTCATGATTTCCACAAGCGTGTGACTTCAAGTTTAGATATTCTTGTACTCATTTGGAGAACCGTGATGCCGTATTCTCGACTGCAGCTTGCGTTTCCGTGAATTTCATTTGTTGATTTTCTTTCGAGTCCAAGAGTTTTCATCCCTCCTGATTGGGGATCGTCTTAAGCTGTCTGACGACCAATTTTGACTCGGGTTAATCGTTCATAACGCTGCGGACAACCAAGAGCAATTTCTTTGTAATCCTTCTTCAAAATTTCTAATGTTTCCGTAATAGACTTCCAAAGTTACATACAAAATTTAATGTTGCAACGTTTATCCCTGAAACTCGGACAATGAAAAAATCTCCAAGGCAACTAAAACAGTCTCCACCTTTTGAGGTATACGATGGTTACTACACAAGATTTTAACGAGTAGAAAACCATGGTTACGCGGGAGGAAGCGGGGAATGCAGTGCTGCCAATCATACGTCGCCAAAACTATCCGTTACCGTGCAATAAAAAAAATCCCGTTATTTTTTTAACAGCCCTCGCACACTTATAGTGAAAGTGGTTGAGTATACAGTTTAAAGTTATAGATATAAATGACATTGTGATATACAAATGTGTTGAGCTAGTCTTATGGTGATAACCATCCAAGCATTTGTGACAGCCATGCGGCACTGATAGGATTATCATGGTATCCCATTAAATAATGTCGCTGTTCTTTTCCGGTTGATCAGTGTGTGGTCGAGAGTGAGAATGGAGCGCGGGAATCTGAGAGACAAAAGAAGATGTAGTTGGAGCATTGTTGGTCGGGTGGAGAGGGGCAGGAAGGAATGCACAGCTTCCGAGTGCCTGTGTGAAGGGGTTCCCGTAAAGGGCTGCCGCTCCCTTTTCTTTGTTCTGGGAAGTAAAAGGGAATGGCATAGTTGGGCTAATCACGATCCATGGTGGGGCGGAGGCAATAATTAAATGGAGCGAAGACATTTCACTTCCAAGGCATTCCACTTTGAAAAGAGTTCTTCAATAATTGCTTTCCGCTCTTCCTTTGCGAAGTGCCGTTGAGGCGTACTAATTTGACCATGAAACTTAATGTAGGTATTAATTCCGAGCGCCCATGGGTTTTGTATCTACTTCCTTTCATGTCATCTGTTCGTGGGGAAATGGTGGACTTCATGGGAAATCTGTTTCATTCGAGTCGCAGGGCAGTGTTTGATGCAATGTTTTGAAATTCTTGCCGGTTGCTTTCTGCATAGGCCGAGGAAAGCTAGTAATAATGATGTTCTCTCCTGTCGAATATTACGGCAATATAAGACATAGACGTGGCGGTGTTTAATAATCCACCTGGACCTCTGGACAATAGTGAAAACTTTTTAAGTTTTGTGATTTCCTAAGCTTTGTAATTTTTCTATTGGTGCCTGCATCGTTATTCCATGTGACAAGGGGTTTATGCTGTTTGATTTAATACAATTGGATATTAAGGGACGGCATTGTAGCATAGTGGGTAAAGAATTGGGCTACTGACCGAAGATCCTGGGTTCACGCCCGGGTGGGGCTCCTGGGCACGTCCAGCTTAGCGTGATTGAACGTGAAACTCCAGCGCTGTGTTTTTGCAAACACCAAATATTTCCGCAATCCTCAGGAAGTGTGAGGAAAGAGACTTTGATTGGGATTAGAAGCGTATAGATAATCTGGTGTTATGATTTCACTCCATTTTGACGTTGTTCTAGTTTTAGTTGAGTTATATCCTCACGGATGAAACCGATCTTCAGTGAAGATTGTGACTTAGCTTGTAATGGAAACTCGCTTGTAAATTGGGTTGTTGTTCAAAAGGGTTTGTAGGCTCAAAACAGCTTCAGACCGTAGCGGAATAGCTATGCCTCCCTTGGCTACTGGAAGAACGTTGGACTGCAACACAATCATCCATGTCATAGTGATTGACTTATCGTAAAAAACGTTTGCCTATTGAGAACGCTGTTCTTTCGTTGATATCGTGTCGGACGTTTTTTTCGTGAAAATTTTTACTGGACCATCGGCAATTTCGAATTAGGGAGACTATTCCGGAATGATGACCAATAAATAACTTCGCTCATGGGTTCATTTTCAAGTTGCAAAATTGGGGCGTGGTCACGTTAATCTCGGCTGAGTTTTTGTCATTTTTAATCAGTAAGTCTATTCACTGCCTAATGCATCTATTCACCGTTTTCTTGTTCATTTTTCTGGGTCTGAGAATTCATGGCCACTGATTAGACGTGGTTCCCTTTTTGGTAGCTTTTCTCTTTTTTAAGTGTTTATTTATTTAAGGGTAATGGTTTAAATTACTAATTTGATTGTGAGTCTTGATTTCTCGATGGTCTCTAATCTGCCTTGCTGAGCTAAAAGACAGTAACTTCATCAGTGTTGGTTCTGAGATATTGCACATTTTTGTCATCATTCATAGCCAACTATTTAGTAAACATATATTTTTTAATAAACAAGATAAACATCTTTGACTTCCACAATTTATTAAACACTAGCGACCGTTTTCGGGTCCTGATGATGGCGTGACAGCCGAAACCGGTCGCTAGTGTTCAATAAATAGTGGAAATCACCAATTTTTATTTTGTTTATTATGACGTCCTTCCACGACGTGAAAGCTTCAAGTTTCCATTTTATATATTTTTTATTTATGCCCACTATTTTTGGCAAGGAATCAAACAACGGCATTGTTTTCCTTTTAAATCTATTATTTTATGTAAATGTTTGTAGTTAATGTTATTTGGCTTAAAAATCGTAGTTACTCTTTTCTGGCCTAGAAAACAGACACTTATGTAGTAGATACGGTGAATCTGATAATCGACGTAATGGATAAAATCTGTTGGGAAACACCTGGACTGAAGGAGGATGCTGTTTTTAGAATTAGGTGTTTTTTTTAAGAAGCGTCAAGGAATTTGCTAATATTTCTTTGCGTATCAATCCAAACCTATGTCATTCGGCTCGGTGACGACAGGCTACATTCCTCTCCTACTAACCACTACTTCGCAGGTTCTAGTCCCGCGACTGTACCCCGCGCTTTGGGTTTCGGCGCTCAAGGTATACAAGCGACAAAGACTAACATCGATTGTGTAGCAGTGCTATTCAAATCATTTTAGCCCCAGTGTTTGTGGAGATATCAAAATGATATTGTTGTAATGCTGCCGTGAACCGTATATCGCGCTGCGATGATAGGTGCTTCATGATTCTTCGTGTGTTTCTGACTAATGCGTATGAAAACGTTCTTGCTGTTTGTATTGCGGTTATGATCTTCTTTGCGATAACTCTACTTAAAGGATCTTCATTATGTGTCTATGAAAAGAGGAGGGTCTTTTCATTTGCTTTTGTATTCATCTTTTGATCACCAGTTTCATTCCGTATGAATTTTCCTCCTCGGAAACATTGCGTCTATGCAGGACTCCCGTTTTTCTACCCCTGAATTCCTACGTTGTGAACGAACTGACATTCGTAAAACAAATAACGTGATGGTGGGCCTGTTACACGGTAGAATTCCGACGTAGTGAAGAATTAGCGTCTCTTGTGTGGACTAATATGGACAAAATGTTTTTTATTCTTCAAGTAGGAAAATGGGAAGTTAGTTGTAATTTATATCACCTACATCTGCATACTACCCAGCGAGCCGCCGCATGGGCGTGTGGCGGGTGGTGTTAGGACACCAGCCGTGTAAAGATGTAAGAGATTTTGGGAGGAGAAATGGTGACGTGTATTATGGGGGTGTATTTAGTGGAGCTCAGTTTTTATTGGACGCGGAAAGAACAAGTATTTGTGCCTATGTGTTCGGAAGTGTTTCTCTCATATTTTATCGCTTCTGTCAGATGTAGAAATGTAGTGAGGCGTCATGATAATAATCCCTGTGTCGCTCTGAGACACCACAGCTCTGAATATCTCAAGCAACCTAAGCCTAGCTAGTAGCCTCAGAGTCTCTAGGGGCTCCCACCTTAATCCCTCTAAAAGTTGTGAGACGCTATATGTTGCTCGTAGCAGTTTTTAACGAAGCGTGCTGCTTTCCTTAGTGTTTTATTTATTTTTTTTGTACATTCTTTATGACCAGGGTACAAATGCTCGTGGCGTATTCGAGGTGTGGCGTTGTCTGAGCGAAGTAGCATCTCTCTTTTACTTTTTCATCCGAGGACCTTTGTATTATACGCTTAACAAAGCTATGTTTCTTTAATGCTGTGCCGTATAAGTTTTGTATGTGTATTCCCCTCGATAAATCATCATTACTATTCTGAGATATGTCATCTAGTTCCGGCATACTCTTTTATTAGAATATAGTTTTACGAAGCGCGGATTATAACTTAGTGGCCACGACTTCGGTCCGCGCGTATGGAAATATTGAAAATCATCCGCGACTGAATGCAGTTTGTAAGCGCGTGCCGAGGGGAAGGAGGATCCCAGGTGCCGCCGGCCACCTCTCCGGCGTGGCTCGCGTCGGCCCCTGCGGTCCGTCCAGCCGTGGGTCCGGGCTCCAGAGAGCGGAGGCAATTAACGTCGGGCGTTTGATTCCGCGGAGCGGTGGTGGATTTGCACTCCCTACCCCGTGACTCCGCGCACGGTATGGAGAAAAAAAAATGAAACCGCGAGCCAACAGAAGGACCCACCACACCCCCCACGAAGGAGTTTGTGGGAGCAGGGGTGGCGGCGTATATGAGGATTTAGGTGGGAGACGGGGGTGAACCCTGCAATGGTGTGGGAGGAGGGCCGTGGGAGTAGTAGGGGGCAAGGGGAACACGTAGATGGCGTGGTGAGATTTGTTGCGGGCGCAACCCAACGTGTATTGATTGTCGACAGAGTCGGCGGGCTCGCAACCCTCTCTCTCTCTCACTCTCCCCACCCTTGAATTTCCTCCTTCTCCCCCTCCTTTCCCTTTACCCTCTCCCTCCCTCCCTCTCCCCCATCCCTCTACTCCATCCCAAACCCCCTCCCCGTGCCATACCTCCTTCCCCGTAGCCTTGGGTGGCTTAAGCCCGTTCCACCCTCCTCCTCTACACTTACTTATGCCTTGTTTCTACTACGCTCATCTCACGCTGGTTAGAAAATTTTGGAGAACCAACCGGCGTTCCAGCGGGAACTCGCTCACACGCGTAACGATCAGCCTTCCGGGAACAATGATTTATGTCAAAAGGAAATGGTCAGAGGAAATTTTTCAGCTAGGCAAGTGAAGCAGAATTAAATACGCCAGTAAGATGACAGGTTTAAAAAAGAAACGGGAACTTGCTCCGTCTCCAGGTCTTCAGGAAGTAAGAAATGTGGCGAACAATTCGATCGGGATTACTCATTTGTTAATCCCAGTGACATGAAAGCGTCCCAACTGCGATTTGAAACCGGCACAACCCGCCTATCATGGTAAGGTTTGTGCTAACTGGCGTTTCCATCACAGAACTCAACCATCATATGGCCTAAACGGCGTGAGATGAGCGTAGTGGGACCAGCCGTTTCACCCCTGAGAAGGTGGTCTCCACAGCGCACGTATGAGACACTCGGAAATGGTGTGTATATGTCGTCTGGAAACAGCGTTTCCGGAAAAGAAATAAGTTCAGAAAACTCGCGGTGTCGTGGGAGGGAGAAATAAATGGAGTAAATCAAGGAGACTCTCCGACTTAAGAAAGAGTAGGAAAAATGTCATCATCAGCTTGTCACTCCGGAGATAGTTTCATTGTATCTCTCCCCTTCATTCTCTTTCCAGCTGAAGGCATTATTATATGCCATTAAGGCTTAAATGTTTTTTTTTGCGGCCCTGATAATATGCTTCGTGTATCTATCATTGGCTTATCTTGGTTGTTCGTCCCATTCCTCGCTCCTACCGTCATTGCCAGCGCGAATTTCGTTTGGGTCTCGGAATATCCCAATGAGGCACTATCCTCTTCTTCGTTGAGGTTTTGATAAAACATTTTCTCTTTCGCTCAAGGCAGTACTTCATTGGTCACAAGTCTTTAATGTTCTTTGGTAGCTCGACAAATATCCATTTCCTTGAATCATTTTTACGCGGACTCTCGAGTAAATTGGTGGGCAGCAATGTTTTTATTAATGCTTCTGGGTTTTCCAGTAGGTTGCTTTTTCAATGAGCTTCGACGTTTCGACAGCTAGCTCCGCCCACGTCTTAGTGGTGAAGTGTGGAATCTAGAAAATCCGGGTTTTTGGCAACGCTCTTGACCGTGCGTGAGATGTCCTCTTAGTGGTTAATTATGATCCTCGTGTTCTACCCAATGTGGTTAAATAAGTAATGTTTTCGGAGTTTAACACTACTATTGGCCTTGAAGGTAGCGGCGATTGTGGTCGAAACGTCCTTGCTAGCCGAAGGAGTAGCGCTGTGACTCTTTATTCGGGGTACTAGCAGATATATCCTCAGTCTTTCATTGTTGTTTTATGAACCAATAGAATCGTACTTTTCCACAAGTGCTAATGTACCTAATACGACGACAACGTACGGGACATCTTCAGGCATAAGACTGACAGGTCTTATACCTGAAGAAGACTCTGAGGATTGAAATGCTTGGTTGGCGTCGTTGTTTTCATAATGACGAACTTTCACTATACTAAGCCTGATTGGTTATCTATTCAACCTTTCAGTACTGACGTTCTCGGTTATGTGATCGTCTAGAGGAATTTGCTCTCCCAACCTCTTGCTTTTGCAACTGGCTGTTGTGGTAGTCTATCTTTATCTCCCGATGGCTCCCGGGAGATAATGGGCGTCGAAATCCGAAGATTAAGCGGAGCGGTTGAGGAGGGCGATGCATTACGTCCCCTTTGCTGGTAAATCACGGGCCTTAGTCGCCCGGAAAGTTTTCCCGCCGCGGTTTTTGTGGTCTCGCCCGCGTCGTCGGCGACTATTTTTCATTCCTTCCCGCGATCTGGCTTTAAAAGACCGAAATTGGTTGCCGTCCAACATGGCCAATAGCACATTTAATCACCCGAGATCAACAGAAGTTTATTCAGTGGATTACTCATTAGTTTGCGGATAACACCTCGCGAGCGCGGTTCAAAAAGGTGGAATTCATCCTTTGACGTTTGGATTTTGAACGATGCCTTTGAGGGGCGGAAATGGTTGCTGGTAATTTTATTGATATTGACGATTTCGCTTCTGTGGTCGACCGTGAAAAATGGGGCTCAGATGATCCACACGCGTTTAATTTTGCTCATAAAATTGAGGGGAGAATCCGGCAATGTGTTACTTTGCATTCACTCCATGCTTAATCATACCCTGTTTTGCCTTTGTAGCGAACGAGAAAATATTTGCATGTTGGACTGGAGTGATGGTATCTCCCTTGCATGTTTTCAAAAGTTACGGATCAGTTATATGTTTATTCAAATTATTTTTCCAATTGTTGACACGTGGTAGGTGAATAGTGACAGGAATGGATTAGAATGGACTAATGAATCTGACGTTTGGTAACTTGACACGTTATGTTCTTGTACTTAACAATAGACTCCGCTGAAACTGCAAAATGACTCAGTGAATTAAAACTAGCTAAGAATTAAAGAATTGGGTACTGGTTTCTTGTTTTTAGAGTCCGAATAACTTTTACAAATACCACAAAAAATAGTTTTGTAAAAGTTACGATGGAGTATCACCAAGCTGCTGAAGACGCGAGTTTTACTGGCTTTGATTACTTCCAAGTGATCACGCATTGCTGTGTTCCCAGAGTCGCTCGAGTTAGTGAACTCATTATGCTTGCTTGAGGTATTGGTTCAATTTTTTGTCATGCATTGAAGTCATGAAGCTTCTCGCGACACAGCTCCACACCTCGGCGGATGTTCTTTATTTAAATTCATTACATTTTGTCAACCTCAATTGACATTTATCGTCCATGAAGCTACTTTATTTTATCGAGCTCGGATGGCAATGGTTACTAATCGATCGTTTGAAAGTTGGGTCGGTGCATAACTGTGGTGGAGTTCTCTCTTTCAAGCGTTACCAGTCTCAATTTAAGGTTTCGGGCTGTACTTTGCGGAGAAACGTCAATTAAATGTTGTTCTGTATTTTTCACATAATTTTATTAACACAGACCATTGTATCGACAAAATTAAGGTCTTTGATCATGACATTATTTTTTCGAGACCATGGTCGTTGTTAATGAAACGATACGAAAAGTATAATTCAGCATTGTATTTTATTACTAGTCTCAATTTTCATTTAAATTTTTCTCCGTGATGGATACGGAACCTACTAAGAAGTAAGCTTCCTCTCATTCATAATGTCGCATTAATATATCATTATTTTTCATGTTCATTTTGGTCCTGATGTCACTGGATGTGCATCGGAGCATACCCAGCCCTATGATGATAGGCGTTAGGTTCTGTGTGCTATATGCGTTGGTGGCGGAGTTCCTCGTGTACATCACCTATTCCTCTTCCCCGCTTTTCAAGCACCATACTCTCGGTAACTTTCTTCAACAGCGTCTCGCCTCCGATCATTTCTTCCAACCGTGAGGCTTGACTTATTTTCTAAATCCATTCAGTTACTCCTCTTCCTAATAATGAGAGTGAATTTCACCTTTTTATTCCTTTGTAAGTGGGAATATTAACATTTGAGCTGGCGCGTTATTTGGTTGCCATCATATCAACTTCGCGTCCCCTGCTTTTCCCTATAAAAGATAAACTAAGGAGGTAACTCTTAATAACATTGTAATGTATTTGGTTGAGAGAGGTTATCACAATGAATACGTATGTGGAATACCTCGGGGGAAGAGTAGTTGAAATGTCAGAATAATGGAAATAGCGAGGAATATTATTGGAAAAGATGGGGAAAGCTAGATGTACAGTGGTCGTTCGAGACGCCGTGAATAAGGGTAGCCAGTTGTATGAGTTTATTATGTGGACGAAGAATGATAAATATGTGAGGTCATCCATGACAGAAATGGATTAGAATCGACCTAAGAATCCTTGTTTTTGGGCCCATTTCATTGCTTTCCATTGCTTTCCTTGTTCCTACCATGAGGTTTATAAAAGCACTTTAAAAATAAGTGATTGCAAATATCGGAGAGGAAAGGTGCCAACCATCCAAGCTCCGCGGAAGCCTCTATCACATTGTATGGGCATATCTCTTCCCCTCCTTGTTCTTCCCTCAGTCAACCTCTCCGAAATACCCTTACTCCTCAACAGGTCCTTTGTCCACCTTTTTTTGCTATCTCCGAACCGCTAACGACTTCCTTTCCTTCCCAACCATAATCAAAACTTCCTAGTTGGCCATCCTCACTACCCAGCTCACCCTCTTTTTTCATCTCCTCACCCATGCTTACGGTGGTTGAGTAATTTTTGTTTATTAATTGAATTACGTGAAACTCTGCAAACATACTATCATTATTGATATATATTTAGGTAAAAGTGAAAAAATAGCACCATACCGAATGGAATTTTTGGCAATTCAGTGCTACTTTAACTCAGAGCCTTAAGACACATGACATAGATTTCGTTATAATTCCATGAAATATGTATAGATTTTTTCTAAACGTGATATAACACATTTTATTTCATTATAATATTTGCTAACTAATATCAAGGTGTTGTGCCGATTTGAAGCGCATGCTCAATAGAATTATCGGATAAATTTCGAATACCGCGCCGAAAATTGAATTAAAAAACTGCTCTTAGTAAAGGAAAATTATACTGTGTTCTGGAAAATTCTTCGTCTTCCATTATTGCCTTTATGGTGAGTCCTAACGTATAACAGATTCATTTCAATATGTTACCTGCTGATTGGTAGGTTTTTGGACAGTACTTAGTCTAACATCCTAATTCGTGGCATATCTTTCCGTTTTCCTTCCTACATGTGATCCCTCTTAAAATCCTCTTATCGTCTTCCTCTTCTTATTTTGTCAAGAATTCCTATCCACTTCCTTCCTCTTCTACGCTTCTCCAGTGTTCTCTCCTCCATTATCCTCTTCAGCATTCCCTCCCTTTTCAAAACGTCCTCCATCAATCTCTTCTGCCTCCTCCGAACCTCCGCCACCAGCCTCCTCTCCTCTCCAACCATATATAGGTACGCCTCAATATGTTTTCGTAGATTTTTTTCGACGTACTTGACGTATTATAAAAATATTTACTCATCGATCCACGATTACCGCTTGTGCCACCTCCATGCATTTTCGTACTGCGTATTTCCTCGCACGGCTTCTGCGGAAGGGACGAACTCACCGATTCATCGGATTCCGAGGAGCATCCTGGCCGATTAGGGTCAGTCGAACCTTTTCGTAACTGATTGGTTCTTCCGAGATCCCCCGTCGAGGTCAGTTGAGCCCTCTGCTTGTTTCCTGCCTCCTTCAGCCCCTCTTGCGTTAGTGGGGAGGCTCGAGAAAAGGAACGTGGAGTGCCTTCGTCTTATGCGACCAACTCTCTGAGATTCTTCCCTCTCTTATCCTCTCCTTACGAGTTCCCCTTTCTTCCCCTCCGTGCCCACTCCATTCTCTCCTTACCGGAAGGAAACCTCGAGTAGGACCCCATGCGGTCCTCTCCCACGAGTGCTTCTTCGTTCCAGTTTATTTTTTTTATGCGGCTTGGATCTGTTAATTGCCATTCGTGTGAGGCGAAGGAGCCTCCGCCTTTTAAGGAGGTCGAGTGCGTCAATTGCGGGCAGGGTTTATTTATATTGCCACATGCTGAGGGGTTGCGTGTTTTTACTTTTTCTCTGTGTATAATCTCTTGTTTACTGACCAAAACTATCGACCCTGACGCAAACCCACCCAAATCACCTCCATGCTAGATTGGGTACCAAAGGCATCGAGGAACTTCGAATATTTTTGATTCGCTATTTCCATGCGAAGTTCCTGTTGTAATTGTAGTTGGATTGATAATCATGGGTCGTTGAGTGCACATTTTAATAACATTTCAAGGAAATCGAAAAAAATCTTGAACCACACTCCGCCTAAGTGCATATGATTATACGGTTAAATGACCATACATGTAGTAATGAATAATGGAAGAATTGCATTTAAAACTTTACGTCATATTCAAAACACACTTATGACTTGGATTTGCGGCTCGATTTTAAAGCTCTATACGAAAATCATTTGTCCATACGTGTCTTAACATGGTATGGTATCTTGCTATTTGATAGCCATCATTACAATAACGAGAAATGCATTTTTTCACGTATTTCATACATACTACTTCACAGTGTTCATACATACTACTCGATTTATTTCGAAATGTGTGTCAAGTGCCATGAGGCTGCGTGTTAAATTAGCTTTAATTTCGGAGAAACCAAATCGGTAGCATGAGAGTCACATTTATCTCTACCAATTACAATGAAAACGCGTATGCAAATTTTCACGCATATCTGTGCATAAAGAAAAATCGCTCCGACCACCTTAAATGTGCATGTCTAATTTTGTCGAAAAGCAACGGGAAACATTCCCACTCAAATATCAGGCTTGCTTTGTATTCAGCCGATTTACCCTAATTTAAAGAAATTTGGTTTATTTCCTTCGTGGTAGACGAAAAATCATTATAGTTTGATCTTTTTAGTTGAAATACTAATATTGCAGAAGAGCATTACCATGCCGTAGCGTTAGACAACAGATACTTGGCTTAGGATCAAGTCACTCTAAGAGAATTATACTTTTTAAAGGCATTCATAATTCTCTCTAGTTAACGCACACCCTTGTGAATCATATAGGTGAGATCCTTGGAGAATTCGCTGTCGTGTTTGCTTAAATATGAGGAATATCTTAAATATGAGGAATATCTTAAATATGAGGAATATCTTAAATATGAGGAATATCTTAAATATGAGGAATAAATGTTTTGAATTTTCGTCATTGCGGTTTCATCCCTGTATTTGTATAGTTAAGTTATAAATGAAAATTTCAGTTAACTGAACCAAAGTTTTTGCGTTATTAATGTCTCAATAACTACTCCACGCTTCTTATAGTTACTTCAATTAAAAAAATGAAATTTAAGTGTGGTGTCTGATGTGACGAAGGGCTGATTATTTTGTGGCTAATCCAAATAGGTAATGCAAATATAAGCTTAAGGTGGATTCAGTTTTTTAAATCCTATTTACTTTGGCTGAGACTTAATTTGATTCGACTTCAAGCAGGAAATCTCGACTGGATGCTGGAAGTGAAATTAGAGGCCGGAATGATTTTGATGCGGTCAGCCTCGAGTAATTTCAGATATCATCATCATTCCTTTTTGGTCCATGACCAAGTGGATTACCTGCCCCCTTTCTCGAAGCTCTCCCTCTCTCTTCTCCCACAGTTTATTTTGAATTAATGGTTCTTTTTGAGGAGTAAAAATGGAATGCTTTCCTCAGTAAAAAGATCAACTGTAATCTCTTTTAACGGTCCCCGTGCCTGCCTTTCAAATCTTGTTTGTGTGGAATATGGAGGCACGCATCGCATGGACGTCATTTAATCCCAGCTTTATTTTTCTTCCGCGTCAGCGGACGCACCTGCTGCTCTACGCCTCACCCGTTCATATCCCAATTTATCCGCCGAAATTTGAGCCCTCCCTATGACCACTTTCGCTCTCCCGTTGTTCGTTCTTCCTCGCGTCCTAATCTTTCCCGAGACCCTCTCCGTTCTCCTTCGGGGACGAGTGACTTCCGGAATAAATTTATTGCCGGAGTATTTTGTGGTGTAGAAACGTGGAAATTGAGAAAAAAGGACTAGAGAACATACATCTACATCTACTTCACTTCACATTCTACATCTACACCACTAGGGTATGTGGCACGGGGTAATTCCCCACCAGGTTTGAAGCCTTCATCCCTGCTGAAATCCAAGCCGCGCACTTTCCCCGGGAATGCCAAGCGCAGGCCGAAAGCATTCGGGATAGCAGTGCGCGGTCAAACCAGAAACTAGGAGAGTGCTACGCAGACGAACATGCTACCAATCATGATACTTAAGATTACTTCCCAAATTTCTTCTCAGGTCTACTGGTTATAGTTACTGCTACAGATAAATAGTTCTACAAGGTACTAAATCATGCAAGAGCTTCATGCCGGAAATTACAAGCGAAGTTAGTAACTGATAATGATGTTGGGATATTTAACACCGGTGTAAAAACCTATTTTACTAGTGCGGGTCAAAGTATCTTAGGCCTGATCTTTCGCAACTATTATGGTCCCTTGTTGCCCGTGGAAAAAATTACATTTTACATCTATCGGTTCTGCGGTCTGTTTCCTTAAAATAATGCCTGTGATCGGGTCGACCATAGTAGCTTGGCTCTAGCAAAATATGTTGAACGTCCGTCAAAAAACAAGTCTACATCAAACTTTCGTAAAATATATAATCTATATTTTCCCCTTCAATTGGATAGAGGTTCCCACCCTAATTCCCTCAACAATTTTGTAATACTGCTTTGTTTATCGTGACAATTTTTAACAAATCCGCTGTATTTGAGCTATATCTGAAACTAGTCCTACTTCGTTAGGGTCCCATATACTAGTGGCGTACTGCAAGTCAGGTCTGACGAGAGAAAGATAGAATCGATCCTTAAATATCGGGGAATTAGGATGTGTGTGTGTGGAGGACAAAGTGTGGCGAAAGGAATGGGAGGTAATGGAGCAAGTCCTTGGAGTGGTGGGTGTGGAGAGGAAACTTATGAATGAGTTTAGGAGTTGGTAGAGTCTGGTCATGGTACCACTAATACAGGGTGATTATATCGTGGAACTGGTGATAAGGGGCAAAGGGATGCTGGAGGACGTGATAGAGCTCCTCTAGGATTGAGGAGTGATGTTGGGTAAGCAGGGAAGGGAAGAAAGAGAATCAGCTTTAAGGACGGCTTGAAGACAAGTGAGACGTCAGCTGAGATGAAAGAAATTTAGTAAGGAAATAGGTGTTTGCGCCTATGAAAACCTATAGGATTTTTAAATTCTTCCGTCGAGACCTTTCTTAGCCAGTAGATTGCTCCAATAATATTTATTAGATTAGATTAGCTTTTAGTGGAGTTATAGCGGAGAGTCCCTTAGTCACTTAGACCGGGTTGGTCCACTGTGCCAACCACCCTATTGGTGATCATCCGTAGAGTCCGAGTGCCTTGCTAAAGGCGAGCAGATCCCCTACAGGAATTCCTTCTACTTAGTTGGGTTCAAGACATGGTGAGCCCAGATACCTGTTTCGAGTCCAAGGTGTGGCTAGACATTTGCAGAGAATATGGGAAGTGGTTTCATTCACTTCCTCGCACCACCTGCGTAAGGGAGAGTCTGTAATCTTCAAAAGATGTAGATGTCCCATTATTTGGTAATGTCCCGTGAGGATCCCAGTACCGTTCGTATTTGGATCCGATTTAGAAGGAGGAGCCTCCTTCGAGGCTAGGCCTCGGTCCCTTTACATTTACTTTGGCCTGCCATAGCTTCAATTCTGTTCGCCAGATCTCGGAGTGAATAATATTTATTACTAGTTCATTCGTTTGTTATACCTCTTCATTATGAGTAGTTATCAATCCGAATATTGATGAACTGCTGCTCTCTACTCCGTTCATCTTGCCGCCTACTTTCCAAATTTCTTCTCTAGTCTACATTATTGCATTTCTCATAATTAGCCAGATTAATTTCGTCCTTGGTCATCCCGAGTTATTCTTCCTATTTGTTGCTCCTTCCCTAGGTTTCAGCAGGCTATAGCGTCTCCGTAAGTTGGTCTCTTCCATTTAACGTGGCTTTATCTCCTTGTTAATTCTTTTTCAATGACGACTCTCTCCATCCATTATGTACTCATCATTCTTCGATAATACTACGTTCCCTTTGCTTCAATTTGTCTCTGTTCTGCTGAGTATATGGTCCAAGTTTCTCTGCCATTCAATGTATGAATATGGTTCTCGCATATATTTGAATGAAATGCTTCGATTCTTTCCCCTTGTGTTGCTAGCTGCCGGCTAACCAGTAATCTGCCAGATCGCCTTCTTTGCTTGGGTGTCTCAATATTGCCCCTTGTTGCTGTTCCGCTGTTATAATAGCGTGGCATAATTTAGTTCTTGAATACTTCCACCAACGTTATTTTATTATTTTCAAATGTACATATCTTTTTGTTGTTTCCTTGTTAACGTTTTCTATGAATTCAGCAGTTTTATCACGTCTCCTTTCTACTCTGGCGGAGTAGCTATTTTATCAGCAGAGTGTATCGCGCTGATTTTTATTTCCATGCCGGCGTAGAGTGGTTGCTATTGTGCATTACTGTTGTAATTTTCTAATATATTCTGCCAAGTACTTTTTTCAGAAATATTTTGAAGACATTGGGTGACAAACTGCATCATTGTCGCACTACTTGACTCGCCTCTGCTTCAACCGCTTTTAATCTTTCCTACTTTTCTCTATTATTATCATTGGATATTCTACCGGTGAAATATAGGTTTTATTGAAAGCCAGAGATTCTCCTCCCGGTTTACTACACTTTCAGGGGCCTATCTCCCTCTTGGATATCCTTTTCCATTTCAGCATACGTTCTACCCATCACAGTTCCGTCCAACAAAACCTACTCTCTTTCTTCCCGTACCTCACTTCCCTAACATCCTTCTGTCTATCAGTCTTGAGTTATCCATCGCCCATAATCACGTCCTCTATTCATCTACCTTGCCTATCCCGGATTGCTGTGCTCTATACCTTATAAATATTATTTTAATGTCATTAAATTGAATCCAATGCTCTTCGTTGTAGATAGCATTATTTGTTCTGGTCAAGACCATAATGGTACACATTTATTTGGCATCTATGGATAAGACTGTTGATTTGTTAACTTAGTCGTCGCAAATGGTGATGGCAGAATGACACCCGCAGCAGAATAATGTAAAACACAGGTGTGTTTGTCTCTTTGTGCCGTAGGATTGATATGTGAGCCATTCCCATTTGAGACGTGCTCTTTGTGCTTGCCCTTTTGTGTAAGGTGAGACTAATATGAAGAAATGTTCTTTCTTTAATTTTCCGTCGACTACTTAAAACAGGAAAAAACACCTTAAAATACTTTCAAAATCTCGGAATGCAAGCACACGAGACGTCAACATACGAACATGCGGCTTATCTTATTTAAAGAGACTCGGCGCTATATGAGGTGGGCAGAAATGTATGCCCTCGTTCCGGGAACCAATTGGGGAGGAAGGTGTACGAATTTCATCGGGGTGTGCGAGCGTCGTTTTGTCGTGCCCTCTCACTGGATTTTCGGACCCTTGCGTGAGACTGGATTGAGTGCAAGGGTTCAAAGTAGGGCGTGATAAGGGCGCACGCGAGGATTTCCCGGCCCTTTCAAACAACGCCCATGTTTTACTTACGTAGTAACCGCTGTCGACTTGATGGACAGCCACGCCTCTTGACGATCTGTCATTATTTTCTCATTCTGCACGTAATTATGCCATATTGGAGTTGCCATTATCTTTTCTTTGAGTTGCCGTCCAGGGTTAACTTAGCAATTCGGTCTTGTTAAGCGAGAGATCCCTTACACAAGTTGTGAAATATCTTGTTAATCTGTTTGCTATTGATTATAATGCTAACTTCTTTTGTTTTGTGCTTTCGGTTCGTAGCCGCATGTTATTATTTTCGGAAGGTTTTTCCTACGGTTAAGTTGGTTCCGCGTTTAAATGGTCCTTTAGATCTTTGCGGCAGATTAAAAACTAGTGATATATGCGGGACAAGATACGGAATGCATTATTTTTCAAATTTAGCTCAGTTAATGTTTTGTATTGGGGTGTGAAAGTTTTGCCTATTGCTTCCCCGTCAACATTATTGGAAAAATTTAGTCACCGCATTGATTTTTCATCCAGATTTTTCATCCTGAATCTTTTTCCATCAATTCAAACAAATTTGTGATAAAAGACTCTATAATATAAGTTTTAATGATTTATGGTATTTTTTTTAACTGCGATTATTGCTCTAGTCTTACTTTGGTTTTGATTTTTATCTGAGTTTGTGTGACAAGGGCTATATTCTTGAAAAAGGGCAAAGATAAAATCGAGAAGGAACTTTTCTAAAATGATCGTAATCAAACTATCCAATATCACGTATTTTTTTGTAACAGCGTGAGTGACCTAATTTATGGATTGCCTCCCCTTATCCACTAACCGAACGCCTGACTGCTAACAACACAAGTTGAAAGTACAGATACAGTTCATTAGCTAATGTTAACGGAGCTTGCCCTACAAAGTCCTACAAAAAGCTGGTTGGGGTACTTGATGAATGTTCTGCCTAGTTGAAGGGACAAACTTATTAATCGCATTATGATAAGGAAAATTCCCCATGAACACAATAATGGAATGAACCACGAAAGGGAGGAGGTTTAGGCAGAGATTGCAGATGTAACTCATAGTATAAAGGACGCTATTGTAGGAGTGAAACGATCAGCTGTGAGGATATTGAAGTCGATATCTGCAATTACCAAATTGTGATTTTTACCATGTTAACTATTATTAAGGAACTGTTGGTACAATTCCACATTTTTTATCACTTTGAATGATATGGACGTAATGGTACGTTCTCCTATATTTTCTGAGGACGATGGATGTACTACGACGACGATGGTATATTTTTATTGAACACCTGCTGAACGTGATGGTATGCCTGCAGTCTTTCTGGTATCCATGCACGTGACTATAAAGTGCCAAAATAAATTTTAATAGTAAATCAAAGTTCATTCACCTAGACTTCAGAGTCTTCTTTCACAATCCAGGCAAGTGTCTAAAATACTCAGTTTTCTGAGAGGACCTTCAATTTAAAGCCCAGCACCCAAATTTTTATTTGCGATCGAATTCAAAGTTGAAGCGTATTATTCTTTGTACGTAGACGAGACAACTCTTTCGGTCGTCTTTTATGTAACCTGGGCTTAAAGTACGGGAAGGAAAAGGAATGAATAAGGAGGGAGGAGGGATAAGGGAAAAGGGAACCATGGACCATTGTTATCATTTCCTTTACCCCCACCCTATTTCTCCATTCAATCCCGACTTTTTTATTTTTTATTCAAGTATTCTACCGGTTAATGTAGGTTTTGCTAAATGTCAGATAATCTGCTCCAGGTTTTCTACACTTTCAGAGGCCTATCTACTTCTAGTATATTCTTTTTCGCCTCGGCTTACGATCTGCCCTTCTTCATCCTGTCCATAAAACCTATTCTCCTTCTTCCTCTTCCCCGCTTGCGCAACAACCTTCCCTCCATCACATTCTTGAGCAACCCATCGCCTCTCTTTACATCTTTCGGCCACCTACTCTGCCGATTTAGAATTTCATTCAAAAGTTTCCTTTCCTCGCCAACCATCTCAAGCACTCCCTCGTTAGTCTCCCTTTCCGTCCACCTAACCTTCTCCATCCTGCTCCACACCCACATCTCAAATGCCTTCAGCCTATTCTCGTCCTCCTTTCTTATGGTCCACGTTTCTGCACCATACAACGTACTTAACTTCCTCGGCGCTACAGCCCGGTATGAGCTTTGGCCTACCTCAAGACACCTGTCCATTCTCTTTTGGTCTGCACTTTCTTCCACCGTCTTAAGATCCTCAAAGTCTTAAGGTCTTCTTCCAAATCTTGCATCCATCTTTTCCTTGGTCTTCCTCTTTTTCTTTTTCCATCCATATTTCCATGTAGCAGCTTCTTAGGCATCCTTTCTTCACTCATTCTTTCCACATAACCTAGCCAAGCTAACCGTTGGGTCTTCACAAATCTCACTATGTCTTCGCCTCTGATAATATTTTCTATTTCCTTGTTTGTTCTTATCCTCTATATTAAACCATTTGTCATGGGGCCATAGATCCTTCGTAAAACCTTCCCTTCAAATATCCGTAGGGCTTGCTCATTTCCAGCAAAGATGGTCCACATTTCTGCTCCGTATGTCACGACCGGTCTGATAAGTGTCTTATAGATCTTGATTTTCATCTCCTTAATAGCAGGGTGGACTTCAGGAGCTTAATATTTGCAAAGTAAGCACTATTTCCGGCCATTATCCTCTTGTTGATCTCTTCTGTCATTGAGTTCTTACAGTTTAAATTAGTACTGAGGTAACTGAAATATTTTACATTTTCAAAGTTGTACTGCCAAATATAATGTTTTTAGTCCACCTTGTCTTCCACGGCCGATATTTTCATGTATTTCGTTTTTCTCTTATTGATTCTAAGCCCTATATTCTTACTCTACCGTTCTAAAATTTTGAACATTTCCGTCAGAGAATCCATACTCCGTGCCTCTCGAATTATGTTGTCAGCATAGACATAGACCTGAGTAGATTTATATGCAATTGTTCCCTCTAACCTCATTTCTTTCATGACTTCGTGTAGAGACATTAAATAGTACCGCAGGGAGAGGATCTCCTTGTCTCTCTCCAGTTGTTATCTCAAAGGCTTCACTAGTCTTGCCTCCGATATAAGTCTTAGCTCGTGATCCCTCCATATTTAATAACTTGATTAGTTTTTTTTGTATTCCAAATCCCTCCAATGCATTCAACATTTTTCTTCTATTAATTCTATGAAATGCTTGCTGTAAATCAGTGGAAAGCATATATAGGTCAATGTTGTATTCATAACATTTCTCCATGCATTGTCTCATTATTACGAATTGGTCAGTTGTTCCTCTTTCCGGCCTGAAGCCACATTGGTATTCGCCAAGGGTTTCTTCAGCATAGGTGTTAAGTCTCCGCTGCAGTATACTAGATATTATCTTGCAATAGGCGTGTAATAATGTGATTCGCCTGTAGTTGCTGCATTGCAACTGATTTCCCTTCTTGAAGATAGATAAAATAAAACCAATCTTCCATTCCTCTGGCATTTCTTCTTCCTCCCAGATTTCACATATCAGTCTTTGTAGGTTCTTTATTAAATCTTTTCTTCTATACTTGATTAACCCCGATACTATTTGGTCTTCCCCTGGAGCTCTCCCATTCCGCTGCCGCTTCACAGACTCCTCCACGTCCTCTATTGATGGCCTGCCAATCACCGTGTCCACCCTCATGTCCACCATTCCTCCACCCTCCTCATCTCTCTCATCCATACTCAGCAATTCCTTAAAGTATTCAGACCACCTTCCGAGAACTTCCTCCTCTGTTCCAACCAACCTTCCATTCTCATCCTTACATTCGTTTGTTCTTGGTTGAAATTTTTTGTATTCCGTTTGATTGCCTGGTACAACTTTCTACTTTCATTTCGTGTGTTCAATTCCTCATACTTTTCCATATATCCTCTTAAGAATTGTTTTTTCTTGTTTCGTAGTATTCTATTTGTTTGTCTTCTGCTTTTTTTGTGTCTTTCGACATTTTGTCTTGTCTCATTTTGGGTAGTGTTCTTTCTATCTATATTCTTCCTTTCTATAGCTTTTCCGCGATCATTATCAAACCATTCTTCATTCCTTGCTCTCTTTATTTCTCTTATAGTCTCCTTTGCAGCCTCCTCCATAGCCTTCTTTGTATTAACCCATTTTCTCTCTACTGAATCAGTTACACTCAGATTCTCTGCTCCTTCTTCAAGTTTCTTACGCAGGATTTCCTGGTATTGGGCTACGGATGCTGGTTGCCTGAACTTTTCCTCACTCCACTGTGGTCTCTTACGTCCTTTAATACGCCGCACACTCGAAAATCTTTCCCTGAACTTGACCTTTACTAAATAATGATCTGAATCGCAGTTCGGGTCTCTTGTAGACCTTATGTCAATGACTGGAGATGCATACTTTTTGGAGAAACCAGAACTTGATCGATTTGGTTGACCACTCCTGTACCTGCCATTTTCCAGGTTCCCTTATGTATATCCTTGTGTGAAAAACAGGTACTTTTGATTATTAGCCCTTTAGCTTCTGCCAACTGGCTTAGCATCTTTCCGTTTCATACGTTTCGGTTTGTGAAGAGTGCTTTCCAGCTACATGCGGCAAGAAGTCCTCTCTTCCCATTTTTGCATTGAAATAGGAGAATGAGAAAATCATATTAGGTGTCTTGCTGCATTCTCTATCTCGTCGGACATAGAAAGCATTCTTCTCTTCATAATTAGCATCTTCTGTGGGTGCATAAGCTGAGGTGATATATAAGTTTCTAAAACGTCCTTTGAGCCTTATCTTACAAATTATATTCCCCAAAGGTTCAAACCCTAAGCAGCTTTGCTTCATTTTGGTGTTAAGGATAAATCCTGTTCCACATTGTCCGGTTCTCAGTTTATGCCCGCTATAGAACATGAGTAGTCCTTTTTATCTACTCTTCCGTTTCCGTTCCATTTTACTTCTTGTTATACCACTACATCCATCCCATATCTCAGTACTTCCTGAGCGATCTCTACCATTTTTCCAGATTTCAGCATAGTCCTTAAATGTAGCTAAGGTCAGTGTTGCATTCCGTTTTCGAGTTCCTGATCGTTTGCCAAGTTCATCATCCGAAAGTCCGTCCATATTCCGAGGCTTCTTTATGGGTTTCGTAACAGCATATTTTTTTACGGTGTGTGGTTGTTAGCCCCACTCCCAACCCCCAACCTTGAGGAACAAGGTACCTCTTTTTGTAGGGCCTATTCCCTTTGACTTGTCCGGCTTGGGTGGCCCTACCAGGAGCTCACGCTCCCGCCGGCATAGCTCTCAGGTTCAGTTAGGCACGCAAGCCCCCCATCACAACAAGATATAGATACCTGCGAGGGGGTGCACAATACAACGCTACTCTCCATATCAAGCTCTTCACCGGCCTATTCTTCACATCCTTACCCAAGGTCCCCGACATCAGCTCCCTTCTATTACTTAACGCCTTCTTATATAGCGCTATTCTCTTCCCCTACTTTTAACCCAGGGTATATTAACGACGACCAAAAGTGTAGTCCCGCCTACGTACCTTGAAAATGACGCCTTAGTTTTTGAAATAGATCGTAAAATAAAAAGCGTGGAATTGTACTAACTGTTTTTTAATAATAGTGAACCAATTTTTGGATGGATGACTTTTGATGGTGGTGATATCGCTATGCTCCATACTAGTTTGCTCAGCCAACTTTTCTCATTGGCTTTAATTAACGTTTGTCGCAATGTATACACGCAATCCAAAGAATCGATCACGTCCTACTTGTGGGAGAGAGCCGCGGCTTGCTGGACAAAGGCTAATTATAGTACGTGGAGGTGGGGGAGGGATTTAGGAGAGGGGTTGCACGGGTGATTTGCGGCTTGGTCTGGCTGGTGGTGTGTAGGTGTGGTCGACGCTGTCTTAATCGAAGCACGTGACCACTTAGGCTAAGTAGCGGTACGAATCATTGGTGGCGGGGATGTTAGATTGGGGCTTGGGATCCTTCTTGCAAGCGTCTCCCTCCTGTTCGTTAGGAGACGTTAGAGACTCGATGTTTACCCGCTAAGCCGAGGTTACTGGAAGAATAGGTATCTCACGTGTTTTTTTCAATGCGGTGGATATTATTTTACCACCTTACTACATCCGTTGAATCGACAAACTAAGTGAAGCTCTCAGTCGAACGCTAAGGTTGGAGTTCCGTTCTTATCTCTTATAGATAGAGAGCAAAATATGTCTTTGACACTGATTCATAAAGGAAATAAATCTCATTTTTAGTTTAATATTTCTTCTTGCAGCCATATTTTTTATGGCTAGTGTCCTAACTTCCCGTGGCTCACGCCCTGAGGTTAGGGTGGTAAACTCTGGCTGTATTCCTATTCTGTGATATGGAGCGTAGCGATGTATGGGGCAGAAACGTGGACCCTCAGGAAGAAGGACGAGAATGGGCTGCAGGCATTTGAGATGTGTTTGGGTGGGTGGAGAATGATGGAGAAGGTGGGGTGAACGGAGAGGAAGACGAACGAAGTTTCGCTTAGTATGGTGGGCGATGAAAGGAAGCTTCTGGATGCAATCCTGGAGGGGCAGGGTAGGTGTCTGGAGGAAGTAATAATGGGCGATAGGTTGCTCAAGAGTGTGATAGAGGGAGGATATTGGACCGGCGGGGAAGGGGAAGAAGGAGAAGAGGGTTCATGGACAGGATGAAGAAGGGTAGATCGTATGCTGAGGCGAAAAAGGATATACGGAGATAGATAGGCTCATGAAAGTGTAAAAAAGCAAGGAGAAGATTATGAAATTTAGCAAAACCTACCTTTACCGGTAGAATATATTTTTTTAAGTCCCCTTCTGTGCCACTTCTCATTCCTCCTCTCCCTTGTGTACTGAAAGCATTGACCGTAGTACCCTAATTTTTAATTTTTATTACTTGATAGATCGTTTGGGAATCATGTTCCTATTGCGAGTGGAGTTCTACCGCCCTCGTCAGGAGACCCTTGCGTGATTACCGGTGGCGGCGTAGAGGTCACGGTTGAATTCTAATTTCTACTTGAGTGCCGCGTGCCAATGCCAAAATTAGGTTTTTGTCCACTGTATCTCCTTTCTCCAAATAATTGTTACTTTACTATCTAATTATCAATATCATTTCCTCACTTGATCGTATCTTATATATCCTTTACGGTGAAAGTGGCCTTAATAGTCCATCACTTTCCAACCTACGAAACCAACCAACAACGAAAACAACTCACGAAAAATCGTACCGGTAAAATATTCTTCACAATGCCCGGGAAGGATACCATTCCTATGTCTCCTGTGTAGTACTGCAGTGTCGAGTGATAGCATCGTGGCCTATTCATTTACCCATACTGAAAGTGGCATTCGTTTGTGATGGTGACGAAGTCATTAATGATGAATATTTCACCTTTATGCTGCTGCAGTTATTGCCAGCGCATGTGCCACTTTCTCTTTACCAGCGTTTCAAATCGACTAGCCTCTACGGTGTCCTTATCTTCATTTGAGTTTTCGAATTAATAACAGAATTTTCTTTATTAGTTTCGATGTTAGCTAGGTGTATTAGGTTTCGATTTAGCTAGATTTGTTAGATACTTGCTAGGCTTAGGTTGCTTGAGAAACTCTGAACTGGCGTATTTTAGAGCTCATAGAGAATGTTATCATGACGCCTCGCTACATCTAGGTCTGACAGAAGCGATGAAATAAGCGAGATACATTGCCGAACAGATAGGTACTAAAACTGGTTCTTTTCGCGTACAGTAAGCGACCGCAATAAAAACTGAGCTCCACTAAATACACTCCCATGATACACGCCACCCTTTCACAACCCAAAACCTTATCCCTTACATCTTTACACGGCTGGTGTCCTAACACCCCCTGCCTCACGTCCATGCTGCGGTTTGCGGGGTAGTGTGTAAATGTAGACGTGAACCTTTTTACACCACATGCCGGCACCCACTCTCTACTTCCGCAATGGTGTCGTATGTTGTTATCATGGAGGTGAAGAGCCCGTTGAATGGGAACGGGTGAGCTATCTCTATAGCCGAACGCTTGGTATATCTGTCAATTCTCCTGCCACGTAGTCAGGTATGTGCCCTCGACTTGTGTGTAAAACGTTTTCTCCGATATCCAGATCATTTTAAAAGATGTATCAGAGTTACGGAACATCTAGTTTGATGACCTTATTTTTTTCTAATGGGCAGTGCTGCATTTTCAAGTTTTATCGTCGTTATTAACCGTTCCCTACCGTCTTCTCTACGTCGTAAGTCTTCCTCTCCATGAAATTTTTTGTCACTGCTGGGCATTTAGGGAAATTCTGGGGCATAATGTAGCTTAAATGCTAGCCATTCAGCGTATTTTGAATTTCTCGCCCTTGCACTCTATCAATTTTCTCGCCAAATGAAGTCTTCTTCGGCCTCCGTCGGTGTGAGCGGGAACGGGCCCGCCCCTCCCCTCATGGACCAAGACGGGGGCCCGAGAAGAGTTCAATCAACTGAATTGCTGGGAAAGCGCCCGATCATCTATCAATTTCTTGGCCCTTTGCCGTGAACGGAAATTAGTACACTACCTTTATTTTAGATTGCCATCGCGCATGCCGTCCGCTCAATTTAATTTGTTCCTCTTCACTTGTATTCAAAAAGTTCCTTGGATTATATATTATGTAAAAGACTTACATTTAAAGAAAGAAGACTTATTTATAGTTTCTACAGTCATGGAAAAGGATTTGTCAGATGTGGCTCAAAGGAAAACGAAGCAAGAGTTATTAAGGGTGTTAGACAAGGGTGATCCTCATGTCCATAACAATGGGGCATCTACGGTTATATAAAACCGCCAGCATCCTCGCTCGACTTCCTGATGGCAATGGCTGAGTCAACCATCGAAACGTTGATTTATTTCAATAATTTTACCCGGTGTCAAACCCGAGAATAATTTACGAAATTAACGAAATCTTTGAAAGAGCTCAAGGGGAAGAAGTATAATAGGAATGATTAAAGAAAGAGAACTAAACTTATTGGAAATTTACGACTACACGATACTCAAGTTAAAAGAACAATTGAAGGATAAATTTGAGGGTACGAATTGCAGAGGAATACCCCGACTAGACCACATGAGCCAAATCTGCAGACGCAATGCTACCAAAGCGAAATGCGAGCAAAAAGCAAAGAGACCAAATGAGCAAAAGCAGAAAGATAGGCAATGCAGAACATATTACGACCTGAAACGGAAAGCTGAGAAGAGAGATGAATGGAGGTCTGTTGCCAACCAACTCATCGGTTGAAACGGTAGAAGAAGAAAAGACTTTCTTGATCACTTCCCTTCGGCTCACACCATTCTCTCCAGGGAGAATACGATCCATATTTGTGATCTGCTCCGTCGGAAAATGTATTTATTATCCCTTCGTTCGTAGTTTCTTTCATATGAAGAATGTTATCGTGTGAAGTATGAACTGCACTTCCTGTTACACATGTTAACTGCGCAATTTTTCAGCGTAAATTAGTTATTCTCATCATTTTCATTTACATAATGGTGTATTACATCTCAAATTGTTGTTATTTTGGCGCGATTGTTGATATATGGAAAAGATTGTTTACATGTTCTTACACGTACTTACTTGATGCCCTTTGTCTTTTCGTTTAGGTATTCATTCGAGAACTGATTTCGAATGCCAGTGATGCTCTCGAGAAGCAGCGATATGATTGGCTGACGGCGGACCCATCGGGTGGCAGTCAGCAGCGTCCTCTAGAGGTCCACATCGCCACAGACAAGATCAACCGGCAGTTCACCATCCAGGTAAATTGGCGGACCATTAGTGAATGAGGTCAATGGAGTCTTGAGTAAAATGACCAGTATATATTCACTATATTTTTTCGAAAGCCTCTATCAGATGATCCCGTTGAACCACTACCCTCTTTATAGCTGTTTGAGTATCTTGTTAACTCCGGTTACATTCTTTTATAATGTTAGCGGGGGTTTTAATTTTCTTTGCGCCGCTTTAAGTCTGTGTTATATTTCATAGAAAACAATGAAGCATTTCATTGAAAACAACTTCATATCTCAGTAGAAGTAAATAGTAAATTACATTTTCAAAATTTCCGTTTCGATAAAACGTCCGTCCGTCAATCTGTTTTCCGTTTTCGTTCTGTTCCTGTTCAAGGTGTTATTTTTGACTCGTGTTCAGTTTCGCCATTCTATTAATCTTCCCGAATTATTTTCGCCCTCCTGGTACGTGTCAATTCAAAGAAGCCACGTATTCTCCTTCCTCTCTTAGATTCAATTAACTTCAAGTCTACGCTTTATATCTATGTCTTCACTTGTATGTTACTATCTTTTACAGCTGGAAGTGCTTGGTCTATTTGGTGTGAAAAGGAATATTTTTGAGGAGATTAGGAGGTGAAGTAGGTAGTTGCAGAAGGTTATAAAGGGCGAAGGATTTCTTAAGACCTTGATAACGGGGATGATGGAGAAAGATATGACGTTCGCTGCGATAAGAGAGATTTTATTGGATTATTGGGCCCTGCGCACGTTAGAACCGGTATCGATGGTGAATGAACCGGTATTTTCGCATTCATAAAAAAACCGAAGTGGGTTCCTAAAATTTGTTTGTTACTATCATTAAATACAGAAGCGCGGTCCGATTTGTAATCATGTTTCTCATTAAAACAAACATCCATTTACTCTTGCTAACAGGTAAATTAATGTACCAATTGCGTATTATCCATTTTTGTGTGGCTTGATTCCATCAAAACTAAAGATGTGTTTTTAGGATGTCATTTTTGGTGCTTAAACATTAATAACCATCGTGGTAGATCGAACTTAGGATCCCGTAACTGCTACTCATCGTGCGAGTTTTGCATAAATTTTGTGAAAATATTATTCTTCTATACGGTTTGAAAGGAGAGGGAATCTTGAAGAGGGTATTAGAAATGGAGAACCCTGGGGAAGCGTGGAAGAGAATAACACAAAATGAGATGAGGGAGACGATATGAGAAATTTTAGAGGCTGGTAATGGCGGGTTATCTAAAGGAGGGGAAAAATGGAGCGAAGTGTAAGTAATTGGAACGTTAGGATCAGAACTGTTATAAATCCCACCAATCTGTAGGTAGGATATTGAAATAAAATGAAATCATTAGATTCAAGAACTTAAAGCCTTCAGCAGTAGAAAAGAGGTACTGCGGTCATTTTTGAGTTATTCCTTGATTGTGACTGGAACTTATTTTAAAAATCCATTTATGTTTCCATTTAAAATTCCTAACATTTCGCGTGATTGGTTTTAAGGCTTTCAGCCGTCGGTAACCCATTTCCGCCCACCGTAGCCATATGACTACACCCTGACGCGCCGAGTGTATGACGCTCTATAGGAGTAACCGCCAACTTTATCGCAATCAACGTGTCACACTGCGTCATTCAAGGTCACGATCACCAAAGTATTTTGCATGAGTACTTTAGGTGACCATGTGAGTAAAATACTAAAAATGCATCAAAATCGCGAGCGAAACTTTTTCTGGACGGAAATAGGTTAATGAACTAAATTATGGAGTGGAAAATACTCCCTATGGAGGAATATAGCCCTCTGCTTGAGTTGTCGGCATGCTCCTATTATCCATAGGTTTGAATTGGGCCTCTCAATTCCTTCGTATCATCAACCTTTACCGTTTTATCGGGATCTCTTTAACACTGTATCACAGTCAGTTTTGGAATGGCCCAATGTAAGTGCGCCGCTTAGTATTAATTCTTACATTTTGATGGAATTGTAAATTATCGCTGATGGTTGATGTCTCTCTTCATATAAACTTGTCAAATCCGTCTTAATCAGCCAAAATGCCGCCTTTTTCTAACCAAAGATATCTTATCTACCGGCTATAACCCATCATCAGTTACTTCTTAATTTTCTCTAAAATAGATATGTTCTCCTTCATTTTATCGCTTAAATTACCAATCAACCGACTGACCGTTTTTATTTAAGTTTTATTCTTACTCTCTATGTCATAACCTGTGAGCTGCTATTATTTTTGTTCATTTATTTTATTATGCTTGAACTTGGTTTATGTTCATTGTGTCTGCTCCTTGTTTTCTCCTGTTGCCTGTTTTATAATTTGTGGAATATCCATTATAAACAAAACTAATTTTTACAGGCCTAAATTCGCGAAAGCTATTTATATGCATCTTTCATGGATGCCCTGCTGTATAGATACTAAATTTAAAGGCATACAGTGAAGGGCTTGGTATGGAGCGTAGTTTTGTATGGGGTATAACGTGGACACTCATGAAGAAGGACGAGAATATCTGCAGGCGTTTGAGATGTGGGTGTGGAGAAGGATAGAGAAGGTAAGGTGGACGGAGAAGAAGACTTACGAGGAAGTGCTTGAGATGGTGGGAGAGGAAAGGGAACCTCTGAATGAACTTCGTGATCGGCAGAGTAGGTGGCTGAAGGATTTAAGGAAGGAAGGATGTGGCGGGGGATTGTTCAAGAATGTGATCGAGGGAAGGATGTTGGGCAAGCGGGGAAGAGGAAAAAAGAGAATAGGTTGCATGGATGAAAAAGGGTAGATCGTATGCTGGAGCGAAAAAGTGTATACTAGAGCGAGATGGGCCCCTGATAAAGTAGACAGTGGGAGGAGATTCTCTGGCATTCGATAAAACCTACCTTGACTGGTAGAACACTTTCAAAAATAATCTATAGCCGGGTATTTGTGATTTTCCATCCCTCAAAAATGACAGGTAACCTTTGAAACCCAGGTCGTCGTAATGAAAAATTGTGGATTAATTCTAATTGTATTTTTTCTCTTATTGTAATAATCCTTTTTGAAGGTCAACTTGGCTGCTTTTGGATCAATTAACAAAGAAATAAGTAACAGTTTCAGGTTTTAATGTGTGACCGCCGTGCTCTCGCCATCTATCTCCGGAGATATTTCGCGTCGTTCATTTGGCGAATGTCGCTTTAATTTACTGCATTGGAAGCTCACGGCATTCATTTCTCGTTAAAGCGATGCTTAGCCTCACGCATCTACCTGCCTTCCCCTCCCGTGGCTTCTAAATGTGAAGAGTCGATAACGACTGCGACCGTGGGTGTTCAGGCGGAGACCTTTATCGCTGTGCGATGCGTGGGCCGAGTTTCCATCCCTCATTTTCCCTATCCGCTCCACATTTATCCGTCGCGCTTCCCTCAGTCCTCCCCCACCGCATTGGGAATGAGGAGAGATCCGCTGTTTGGCATTCAGAATCTAACGAGACTTGCTTATTGGGAAGCTTACTACCCGTCAGGGTTTCAACAGGTCAGCGCGGTGGAATATCATGCTTAATACCATCTAGTCCACGACCTAGGCTGTAATAAAACGCCCGGTAAGTTAAAATGAATACTGCTCGGCGTAACTTGGTGCAGTCGACTATTTACAGGAAACCTAACTATACAGAAAACATAATTCCCATCGATTCCATCCACCATTTTTCTCACAAACATGCTGCCCTTCATTCAATGCTTCACCTCCCTCTATACATCCGTCTTTCACCAAAAAATTTCAATAGTGAACGAAGGACCATAATTAATATAGCTAACAACAATGGGTGTGACCCTAACCTACTCCACGTAATGCTGAGGGAAAAACTAGAAGCTTTAGCTCTAAAAAGGATTTCCTCTCAGCCCGTTGAACAAGTCTTCAAGTGGTGCTCGCTTCCATTCCTGGGAGATATTTCGCATAAAATCTCCAACTGTCAGCTCACCTAACCAAAAGCAGCCTTTTACCCACCCTTAACCCTTTCGAAGCTCCATGTAAGTGGTAAAGACAAGTAAGAACTACTTCACCAGTCCGGAATTTAGAAGCTAAAATGAAATGATTGCAACATGGCGTATGTTGGTCGGAGTATACAGAACTTCACGGTACGCGCCAAGGAACACGCGAGGTGTTTTAGAATTTATAACTATACTTCCCTCTTTGCCAAGCACCTTCAAGAGTGCAACCACACCAGCGATTTTTTCCCCGAAATCCTGCACGCTCTTCCCAAGGAATTGAAGATTGACGCTCTCGAACAAATAGAGATACGAGATTTGGCAAACCTCAACACACCCATCTGTGACGAGCAATGGTTCCCGCAGTCTTTCCACTCCTCTCTGAAAAATTAACCCTTTACCGTCCTCGTTTCTTACCTCCCTATATCCCTTCCCCAACCCCGCCACCCCCCACTCCCACATCTGTACTTCCCTATGTTCCTCCGCCTAATCCCTACCCTACCCCACCACGTCATGCTACTGTCGAACTGCTCCTCCCCTTCCCCTTCCCCCACCCACACTCTCCTCCTTTCTTTTGCCTTTTTGTATATATGTCTGTACTGATATTGCCTGAATTTTGAACCTTATGATGCCGCAAGTCGGTGAAACGCGTCGTACCGTCCAAAATAAAATTCTGTGGCAAAGTACAGAATTGTATTCTTTAAGTATGGAGTCGACTCATGTTGATAAAAATGATAGTAAATTAGTCAATTCCACAAACATTTTTTTTCTTACCAATATAAGCAAAGTTGCTATGACATAAGTTTTTTTTTGGATCTCAGTCTTACGAGATTTTCCCATTTCCTACCCATGCAACCCTGTCAGCCGGTTGCGAGTCTTTTCCAAGTTTGTCGTCCGTGGCGAATCGTTCTGGGGGAGTTTTAAGAGTAATCATTCTCAATTTTGGTTTACATGGCCAATATTTTTGATAAACTACTATAATAACTAATTTTTGTCGTGCATAATTTTATTAGTTACTTTCGGTTCGTTTTTCTTTTTTTTCGATAGCGGAAGCACTTATTGTCGACTCTCCCACTATTCCCTCTCCCTTCGTTCCGCTTTTGGAATCAAGGGAGGTGCGCTGTTAGAATTTTCTGAGTCATACGAGATATACTCATTCAGAAGCGTGCTAATTGTTGGTGTTTCAACAGGTCAGTGCGATGGAATATCATGCTTATTATCATCTAGCTCCCTGGCTAGCCCTTTCAGTGCGGCACGACGTGTTTGTACGTCATGGTTGTCTTTACGCTGGTACTGATGACGTTACATCATGTCAAGGTTACCGTGAGTGTTCCAGCCTTCACTAGGGAACTTTCACTAGGTCCCCTAGTGAAATCTGGAACACTCCGGGTACCTATGATGTGATAACACGTCATCAGAACCAGCGTTAAAATACCATGACGTGATATCACGTCATTCCGTACTCAAATGGCTAGGTTGTAATTAGACGCCCGTGAAGGTTTTTAAGGAGGTCAGTCTTCTGATATTCCTCTATTTCCTAACACCTAATTCTTCAACCTGTTGTATGTCTACTCGAAGTCTGTCGTCTCTTTCGAATTTTCTTCCCCTCCTAACCTGTGACCCAGGATGGTAGCTAAGTACGATATTTTAAGATGAACGTCTTTCGGTCTTCATTCAGCGTTTGAATTCTAAATTTTTGAGACTTTAAGCGGCAGTTTTGTGAATATTTCTCTGCAGGCATCAGTCCTAAGATGCTAGGAATATGACCCTCCCCAAATACAGCGCTTTGAGGCATTAGCTTGTGGCAGAATTCGATAAATTAAAACGTTTTTTGGCGTGGAGGATATGTTCCTTGACTGGCTGACTTTTAAAACTTGTAGCAACAATATTGTCGAAAAGGGAAGTGTACCTATTCCCATCCTCCCAATGACATCCCAATTCTGTATCCTAAATGTGAATGCCCTTTTCCTCACAAAAGACCTAAGTATTTGATATTTTAATTCGAGAATTGATGTGCGTCATCTTGGACAATCTTTTCCTTGATGGGCATTTAGATGCCGGTGATGAATGCGGGTGTCGATGGGTTGACAGCAAAAAATTTTACTTTATCTTGATCATTTGTAGCAACATGTAGCCTAAGTATAATGTGCCTCTTGAGTCTCCTGTAAGTGATCGATGTTTGATTTGTGAATCGGTATACCGCTCTGGGCGTGAAACGATGAGTATTTTGCAGTCCTCGGTTATTATTTTTCCTCCCAACTGTGCTCTTGTTCCTGCAGGTATTCGATATTGCGAAACAGGTGATCGATTACGGGGTCAATGGATAATCCGTTTCTCCATTGTCGTTGTAATGGGGTCGTTTTAAACCGAGCATCCGACCTTCCCTCCCTTAGTACTAAGCTTCTTGAAACTTATCCTCCCTGAAATATTCGATACTTCATTTCTCGAATCGATGCTAGCGGCCGTGGACCTTGTGGTCGACTGGCGTCCCAATTCTGGATCCTAAAAGCGAATACCTTTTTCTTCAATAAAGACGAAAGTATTTGATATATAAATACGGGAATTGATGTGCATCAGCTTGGAAAATCTTTTCCTTGATGGGCAATTGACGCCGGAAAAAAAAGGCTTCTTTATTCTTAGATTTCAAGTTTAACCTGTGGTAAGGAGGCTTTACGTGATCCCGGTGATAGTGGGAATTTCCCTTAAACGAAAAGTTACATTAGCATCGCAGTAAGTTTAAACTTTCAGCGCTTACTCATTACGTGGTTAGTTCAAATCTCAATGAAGTAATTCTGCCGGGAATGACGCAATACGGAAATAGAAGGACGATATAAATACTAGTCTTATGGAAGCTCTGGATGTATCACTTTAGAACCCCTGATAAAATTATGGATTTGATCGAGTGTAATTTGCTGCCCTCACGTAACCCTTCCGTGTATGATCTTTAACTTCAAGTCGAATGAATGTAGTTTATATGTTTTAATTATCACGAGAAAAATACATTTACAAATCCTGCTATAGAAGTTTTTTTTAGCTTTTTGTATGATTTAGGTGTAAATGTTTAGCTTACTTATTTAGAATTTATAAAAGGTTGCAAATTGGTTGTGCCAATTGTATCACAGCTAATTAGGGGGCGAGCCCCCGCGGACCCTCCACCGCCCTCTCGGTTGGAAGCTTTCGCTTATCACCGAGAGCCACTCTTATCTTTAATAGCTATTCTTGGCCAGTGAGTACAATCTTTGTTTTACTAGTGCTTGGTAACACTAGCCAGCTGTTCACCTCCCCTTGTAACTAGTACAAGGGTCATCGGCGCGGTTGACTCTTCCCTTACAGTTCTTCTAGTCTGATCAGGTTGGTTGTCTTAAATGTGTTTCTTGTGCATAATGATCCCCTTGGCATAATGTTACGTTTTGATCATATACCGGTATATATTTGTTCTACTTGGCCGACATTTTGGGTCGAAAAGTTATTTCATATGTCGCCATTGCTGATTTTCTTTTCAGCCTTTCTTTGGCCATATGCGTGAACAAATTCCAGTTTTTAAAGAGATTTTCTCGTGTTTTTTCTTCTCGTCATTTTTATTCTTAGGTCCCCGAATAATGGACTCTCCGATAGTATATGCCTTTCGTCCTTTTTTACATTTTTTCTTGTATTACAGTATGGAGAATCCTTAAGTCCAAATTGATTAAATTTTTTGTTCAATTATTTTTTAAATATTTATTTAAGTCTAGTTTAGTGTGAAGTGTATGGGTATGAGAATCGAGCGCCTTTGTATCCTTGCCCAAAAGTATTCGATGTTTCTTTTCTAGAATCGATGCGCCTCGCCGCGCCGTGGAGAATCTGTTCGTCGATTGGCGTCAAAATGCCGGCGTTTAAAAACATGAGCATCTTGCAGTTCCCTCCGCTTCCCCACCCATCGCGACCATGCACTGCCTCCCTCCACCACGCATTCCCTTTTCGACCCGCCCCTCCACCGCCTCCCTCTCAAGCCATTCTTTCGCGCCTCCCCCTTCCCTTTCCGCACTCCCCTTCAACGCCCCCGACCAGCCCCCAACACCCCACTCCCTTCCGCCCTGCAAACGAGCGTTGTTTTACGGACGGCTCCGGGTGTAGAATTAATTCTGCGGCCGGTCGATAATCTTCTAATCTCTCATCACGCGCCCTCTCTCCCCCCCTCCTCCGACGAGTCCCCGCATTCCTCCCCAACATACCCTTAACACCCCATACCCTCCTCCCTTTCCTCCACTCCCCACGTTCCTCCTCGTTCGGGCCAGCGACGCTATTACGCTGCCCCCGGCGCAGTGCAACGCAGCGGCGACAATCCTTGCCCTCCCCCGTTACGGCACTTTCCCCCCCCCTCTCGTGTGGATCGCAGCCACCGGTCGGTGCTCATTTTCAAGGGCATTGTCTCTCTCGCTCTCCTCTCCCTCGCCCCCTTTCCCCCCTTATCTTTCTCCTTGCGCGCTTTGTCTGGCGCTAGACAGTGATCCATTATCATTTACCTACTTGGCGCACGTATGCACATATACCCTTTATACGGTTCCCTTCGAGTGAAAGAGCAGGGAAAAAAGCTAATTAGGGGCTTTAGACGCCGAAAGCTGGCTCAGGTTTTCTATTATATCCCGCGAAACTCATATCATTGATGAGCGAATCAGTTCTTTTGCGTGAACTGTTCCAACTGCTCCTGAATAGGATTTGATGAGCGAATCAGTTCTTTTGCTTGAATTGTTCCTATACAGGAACAGTTGGAACATGGAGTATCATAAATGGAGCAGTTTTCGAGAACAGTTTCGGGAGAAAGCGTATTTGCGGGGTAGGTTAGGAAGGGTTTAATTAGCATCAGTATATATCCCCCAGGTTTTGGATACTAAGATTCCTCATTTGATCTTTTTAGTACAGTGTTTGCCGTGTAGTTCGTCGTGTAGCAGAACCGCCGTAGGCAGTCTATGCGGAATTTCTTTGTAATATACCGTTAACTTAACGTCTCTCACCGTGAAACATACCGCTATCAGTGTTTTTCATCTAAATTACCGAAGCCTATTTGCCTTGGTGCATGTATTAACATATACCCTTTATACGGGTCTCTTCGAGTGAAAGAGCAGGGAAAAGGCTAATTAGGGGATTTAGACGCCGAAAGCTGGCTCAGGTTTTCTATTATATCCCGCGAAACTCATATCATTGATGAGCGAATCAGTTCTTTTGCGTGAACTGTTCCAACTGCTCCTGAATAGGATTTGATGAGCGAATCAGTTCTTTTGCTTGAATTGTTCCTATACAGGAACAGTTGGAACATGGAGTATCATAAATGGAGCAGTTTTCGAGAACAGTTTCGGGAGAAAGCGTATTTGCGGGGTAGGTTAGGAAGGGTTTAATTAGCATCAGTATATATCCCCCAGGTTTTGGATACTAAGATTCCTCATTTGATCTTTTTAGTACAGTGTTTGCCGTGTAGTTCGTCGTGTAGCAGAACCGCCGTAGGCAGTCTATGCGGAATTTCTTTGTAATATACCGTTAACTTAACGTCTCTCACCGTGAAACATACCGCTATCAGTGTTTTTCATCTAAATTACCGAAGCCTATTTGCCTTGGTGCATGTATTAACATATACCCTTTATACGGGTCTCTTCGAGTGAAAGAGCAGGGAAAAGGCTAATTAGGGGATTTAGACGCCGAAAGCTTGCTCAGTTTGCTATTATATTCCGTGAAACTCAATCATTGATAATCGAATCAGTTCTTTTGCGTAAACTGTTCGAACTGCTCCTATTCAGGAAAATGCAGAAGTTTTCGAGAACAGTTGTGGAAGGAAAATATATTTGCGGAAAATATTGGTAAGGGTTTTATAAGCATAAGTGCATACCCTTCTGTTTTAGTATACTGGGGTTTTACTGCCTCATTTTATCTGTTGAGTACAGTGTTTGCCGTGTAGTTCTTCATGTAGGAGAACCGCCGCAGACAGTCTGTGTACGGAATTTTTTTGTAATATAGCGTTAACTTTAATTCACTCGCCCTGAAACATACCACCGTCAATGTTTTTCTTACTAAAGAAGATAAAAATTAGTGACTTCCACAATTTATTTAACACTAGCGATCGGTTTTGGCTGTCACGCCATCATCAGGCGTGATTCAGAGAAATCACTGAAGGAGCAGAGCAGAATTTGCTTCTGTCGGTTTTTTGTTGCCGAGAACCAACAGTGCAGACATAATTCCCTGATTTCCAAAACTATAAAATACTCAGTTAGGGACTATGGGAATCTAGAAGATTTCTGTGTTCTTCTTCTTATTTTAATCGGTACTGATGCATGTACAGCTCCTGTGTATTCTCATTAGCTTTAATGTTGAACTGTAGGCGGCGTAGTTCTGTAGCAATCGAATGGAGGCATTGCAATTTGCCAATGACTAGGTGTCTCCTTAGAAATCGGCGGTTAAATTCGTTTATTCCCTGCGATGAACACTTCTGTGCCGATTGATAATTTCTGCGAAACTGTAGTAGATTTACCCTCTTTCTTTTTCTGCGTAAATGCATTTAGTCTTATTTCATTTGTAAGTTGATGGCAACGAATATTGAATCCGTTTCGTTTGTTACTGGTCGGGAAGTATGGAGCTGTTGATTAAATTCTAAGTCCGCCTATTTTGCAATTAATATGTTTAGACGAGCGATTCAGAATGGCATTGCTGGAGTTAAACTATTACTGCTTGAGAGGGATTCCCGTTACGACAATCGTTAAGTATAAATGGTTTGTTTTATGGTATTAATGTCGTTTCTGTAAAGGCTTTCTTGACTGGTTTCGTCATTTTCTTATGTGAAGTCCCCTCCACCCGCGAAGAGAAGTAATTTTTCCCAGAGATTTTAATCGGATATTAGTTGGAAATTGTTAAGTACGTTGGAGGGGAGATCGTTATGAGGTGAGAAAAGGGTCACGTCATTTTTTTGGTTATTTCTGAGGGTTGAAGGGGGTGAGTATGACGTTGAGGGGCCAAGGGTTTGAGAGCATTCGAAAACAGTTAAGCTTAAGTTTTTGTGGGGATTTTCTACTTTTCCTATCTTTCTCCATAGGATTGTGTTTGAACCCCGCGGACTCGCGGAGTTAACTAAGGAGTCACGTGGTACAATGTCAAGGGGTCGAAATTTTGATGAAATAAACAATTCGTAAAAATGAACGCAGCTTTCCCAATAGGGTTTTTCTCGCGGTAATATTGACGATTGCGTTGAATATCACGATTGGTGATGAACAACATATGAGACTATCTATCCATCAAGGACCATATGGAACACCATTCAGAAAAGAAGAACGAGATGGATTGGACACTCCCGGAGACACAGTAGGCTTGTGCAGAGCATACTTGATGGCAAAATAGAGGGAAAAGTCCGCAGAGGAAAACCCAGGAATGAGTTCATGGACCAATTAAAGAGGAAAGTACATAGGAAGAGATACCAGGAGGTGAGGGAACTAGCATTAGGTAGGGAAGGGTGGAGGGCTGCAGTTAACCGATCTTAGGATTGAACAACCAATGAGTTATCTATCTATCCGAGAGGTTTAAATCTCCAACCGTTCGTTGATGTATCTCACGACTTCTTGTTAACGTCATCGGGAATATCTCGAGCCGTTCTGACCCCACCCGCCAGGGTTTCCCTCCAATCCCTTCCGAATTTCCATCGCGTTCGCTGTACCCGCTTCCTTCGTTCGCACACACTCCTATCTCCATTCATCGCATTGCGTCTACTGTTGTGTTTTTGACAAATGTTCATCTATGAAATACCGTGCAAGCCACCACTAGTGTGTGTGGTACGGGGTCATTCCACACCAGGCATTCAGCACTCATCCCAATCCAAATCAGAACCACTCACGTTCTCCCGGATGCCAGGGGCAGGCCAAAAGCAGTCAGGACATCAGTGCGCAGTCAGACCAGAAACTAGGAGAGTGATACGTAAAGAACATGCTACCATGCAGTGTACTATTCAAGATACAATTGCTGGTTAATATTATTAATGCGAGAGATAAATAGCACTACAAGGTACTGAATCATGCATGAGTATATCATGATGGAGATTACATGTGAGGTTAGTAGCTAATGATCATGTTAAGACATTTAGCTCTACTGAAAAAACCTATTTAACCTAGTCAGTATGCTAGAACTGATCTATCACGACTATTATGGTCCCTTTATTGTACGTGGAAAATATGACATTTTAAATCTACCGGTTCTGTACTCTATTTCCTTAATCTTATGCCTGTAATCGTTTCTAACATAATAGTTTGGCTTTAGTAAATGTGGTCCTCTGCTACTGAATGCTGCCTCTCGTTTTGGGTTTAAGATGGTTCTCCACATCTCTTACAAGTTTCCTAATGCCGTTCACTCTGAATATGTCCCTATTCTGTTGCGCACTTCTCTCCTTACACGATTCTTCATCAACTCCTCTTCTCGGCATGTATATCTGCTCTATATCGCTATTTTTTTTCATTTATCTCATATAATTTTTTATGTACGCACTTTCGTTTCACTCACGGTGATTTTCTCGCTTCAATCTGCTTCGAATCGACTTCCTCCTTTCCTCCCAATTAATTTTTAGAGCTTTGTTTCAGCAGTTCTCTCCTTAGAAGAGCTTTCAATCCAGTCTCCCCAGTATCACTGTGGCCTTTCAATCCTGGATCTTTTTCCGCCTCCCAAGTTGTTTTTCAGACGGACTTCAAACCAAATTCTTAGCTCCTTTCACATTAACAATGCGTTTGGTTTTATACTATGTATATTCATTGTTGTGTGGAATACGTATATTATGTATTGTTTCGTAATGCCTTTTAGTATTGTGTAAGTAAGTACCAAATTATTGGCTGTATCATTTTGACGCAGCTCCAAAAAACAAGCCTGGGTTCGTGGCTCTTAAACTCCTAGTGTCCTACATCTCTTTATCCGGTGTCGTTCGGTGCTTATACACTCTATTCCTCCGACCTCCCGTCGTTTTTTCTAACTAGATAAACTCTGGTTATCACTACTGTTTTAGCGAACTACCACCGTCATTTCTCCCCATGCGGCCCCCCTCTTTGGCGTCCCCACTGCGTGTGGTTGTGGATGGAATTAAAAACAATGGAGTCACGGGAGGCGGATGAATTATCGCCGTTCTCGCAGTTCCACGAAAGATGTTATAATGCCTGCTTCATTGTGGGAGGTTTTTGACAAGGGAGGGTTGGGGGTCTGGGATTTCGGGAATATAATGGCGAGAAGAATGACTGAAAGGGGTGGAAGGAGTGGCTTTCCTGAAAAAGGCTCGGCGGAGGGGGCTCATGTCGATGGTGCGAGGTTTGGTGGCTGGGAAATGTTCTTCGCTTGCGTGGGTGTTTTGCTGGGATGAGAAATATCCAGATATCCGCTGAATTATCCAGATACGTGCATGGTGGTAGTCACTGTAATCCTTCTAGACCAGTGGTTCCCATTCTTTTTCGATATTCGCATCCTATGTTCTGTCCAGGGTTTCCTCGGCGAGTAGGTACTGGTTTCATTTCTTCTTTCTGGATTCAGTGGCTTGTTGTTTTTCCGACAACGTTTCTCCTCATATCCCTTAGGTGTCTTCACGTCTAAAAAGCCCCCAGGGTATGAGGAGAAACGTCGGAAAAACGACGAGACTGAATCCCGGAAGAAGAAATGGGACTAGTATTCTTATCCTTTGTTTGTCCATTTACTTATTAGAATAGCATCGATAAAGCCAACTTATTAAGCCACTACTTCTAAAGTGTATTCACTAAGGATGACACAATACACCATTTAGACATTCCGGACGTTAACAAGCCGATGGCGGATATAACCATTCAGCGTGATGGAATAATTAAACAACTCCGGTTGATGAAAAGTAACAAGTCTCCTGGTCCAGAAGGAATACCCGCACGCGTACTGAAGGAGTTAGCGTCACAGATTGCATCATTCTTAGAAATTATATTTAGCAAATCGTTATCCGAAGGCAAGGTGCCCCAGGACTGGAAAATAGCCCATGCCACCCCGATATTTAAAAAAGGAAATAGAAGTGAGCCAGGAAATTATAGGCGTATATCGTTAACATCACTTTTATGAAAGATCCTCGAACATGTTGTCTTTAGCAACATTATGACATTCCTGGATAATCGTAACCTCTTACACAGCAGTCAGCATGGCTTCCGAAAGGGCAGGTTTTGCGAAACACAGCTTGTGCTCTTCCTTCAAGATGTCCTAAAATCAGGTGAATCGAATAAGCAAATCAACGCCATATTCCTTGATTTTAAGAAGGCATTCGACAAGGTTCCTCACAAAAAACTCATTTAAAAATTGTAGTCATGCGGAGTTAATAAAAAAATAGTGAACTGGATAGAGGATTGTCTCAGTGATCGAAAACAAAAAGTAGTTATTGACGGTTTTAGCTCTGGTGTGGTTGAAGTCACACCCGGTGTTCCTCAGGGAAGCGTAATTGGCCCTCTTTTATTCATTATTTATATTAATGACCTAATTTCTCGAATTAGCAGAAAATTAAGATTATTTGCAGACACAGTAATCTACCGTGAAATAAGCGAAGACGGGGACTTTGCAGTTCTGTCATCTGACCTTAACAACGTTCATTCATGGTGCCAGAAGTGGGGTTTAGAACTAAATATTAATATTTCACCACAGTTCACTTCCTGCGAAAGACATCGCACAAAAGCCATACCTACACCGTGGGTGGAGTAAACATAAAATCTTCAAATACAGTAAAATATCTTAGAATTACCTTAACTTCACATATATCGTGGGGAACAAACATACATAACATATGCGACACAGCATTAAATAAACTAGGTTTTGTTAAGCGTATAATAGGAAGGTCCTCAGATGAAAAAGTAAAAGAGATATGCTACTTCGCTCTTGTTAGGCCACACCTCGAATACGCCGCGAGCATTTGGGACCATGGTCATAAAGATTTCACCAAAAAAATTAACAAAATACATACAAAAGCAGAACGCTTCGTTAAAAACTGCTACGAACGAACGAACATATAGTGTTACTCAACTGTTAACGGGATTAAGGTGGGAGCCCCTAGAGACTCGGAGGCTGCATGCTAGGCTTAGGCTGCCCGAGATATTCAGAGCTGGTGAGTTTCAGAGAGACACAGAGAATATTATCATGACACCTCACTACATTTCTAGGTCTGACAGGTGCGATAAAATAAGAGACTGCGGAACAGATAGGTGCAAAAACTCGTTCTTTCCACGCACAATAAGCGACCTTAATAAAAACTGAGCTGCTCCAAATACACCCTCATAAGACATGTCACCATTTCACCTTCAAAACTTTTACATCTTTACACGGCTTGTGACCTACCACCCCCTGCCACTCGACCATGCGGCGCCTCGCGGGGTAGTATGTATGTGTAGATGTAGATAGCATGAGGAACGCTTATGTGCTAAGGTTCGAACGCTTATGTGCTAAGCTTCCCTCTTCATGTTGTTGTCTTTCAAATTAATGTGATTAATCTTATCCAGAACCATCTTCGTCGAGGGGAGAAATCCCTCCCAGTGATGTGACTAATCAAAGTAGTCTTCTCTCTCTTATAATTTTTACTAAACCCCTTTCCCCTTCTATCTGCTGTGAAAATTTTATTGTTAGCTTTTAGTCCTGGAGTTGTTTTAATCGGTACCACCATCTGAGTTGGCTGGCTTCTTAAGTGCATTCTTTCGGATTCGAGGTGCTTATTCATTTTCTTGTGCCACTTGCTGTTTTCTAGGAAGCTCTGGTACTTAGAGATTCGTGCTGCAAGGCATGTACTGAGGGATTTTCAAATAAGGGTCACCGGACTTCAAACCGAAAACCTTATATCGGAGCCCAAACTCTTCTCCTGCTGGTATATTACGCAGCCTATATCCATCGGTCCTTGCTACATACTCCTACTCTGATGCACTTCAAATCCTTTCAAGCATCCAACTTTCTTCTTTTTATATTTCGGATCCTTATGACATGCTTCCTTTGGTACTTCAGATGGTTGGAGCGCGGATTGTGACTCTTAGAGTACTCACTTGAATAACTTTTCGAGTTAATGGACAAAAAAAGCTCTTGGACCACACTTCAAATCTATTTATCTTTTGGAAATAACCTTACATGTTGTAATATAAATTATGCAACAAACATATTTTTTAAAAATTCGTCTCAATTAAAGGGATTGTTATGGCTTGAGTCCTTGGCGCAGATTTCGAAATTTAAGCGAAATTCATAGTTAAATGCGTGTTTTTATTCGGAATGATACTTTGATATTTATCAGAAACCACCATAATAATACGAGACGCATATTTTCACATTTTAGAGAAAAATCTGAACAAATGCCTTACCATAATTCTGAAGGATGTGTCGTACTCCTTATGTCGTGTGAGTATTTGTTAACGTTGATTTAATTTCCCTATTAGCCAAATCGATAACATGTATTTTTTTCGCTTTTATCTATAAATATTAACACGTATGTATTAAATATAAACTCGTATGCAAAGTTTGACGTTAATCTGTACACTAACAAAAATCTCCCCAACCACCTCAATGTAAAAATTTTTTCCTTGATATTCTTTCGATGTTAATTAATTAATTATATATGCCCTGATATATCTGGAATCTTCCTTTTTCTCTATCCACCTACTACTAGTTTCCTGCATTAATCTTTGAGATGCAAAAAAATCGCTTTGATTACAAGTACCAGATGGATTCGGCAGAACAATGGTTTCACGTGGGGCAAGTGGTTGGTCTATCAAGGTTTAGTGGAAGATAATGAAATTATGGCTTCAGTGATTTTTGCATACGCCAAAGAGGTGCAATTATCAGGGGTACAATCAATAGAAAGGTGCTGCCAAGAGATAGGGAAGTCGAAAGTGGAAATATATTATTTTTACAATGATACATATTATCTCTTAAAAACCTCTTTAAACAATTTAGTCGCACAAGTCGTCGATCGAACACCCTTTAATCCATATCTGCTTTGCATCGAGAGCCACTTTAACGCAATTTAAGTCTAATTAGACCGATAGAATTTTTATCGGAGGTCAATAAACTGACTCCTTAGTTATGCTGACCTGTTCGTCCATTTTGTCCTCTGCCCTGTTGAGTGCTAACCTCTGTATTCCCATTGCCTTGCCAAAGGCCCTGATGTCCCCGACGGGTAAATGTCAAAAGTCCTTGGGTCGTGGGAATACCCAGGTGACGATTGCAGGTCCTAGAAAGAGAAGAGTTCAAGTTTTTCTGTCCAGATAAAGGGCCCAGCTTCTCCCGGAACTTCAGATACAATCTTGATTTGCTTCAAAGAGAGTGAAAGAGATTTCATTGCTGCGTAATAGAGCTTTGCATGTATGTGAAGATCTCGGGTCCCTAATTCGAGATGTAACTTTGGTCTTCGATGAATTTGAGCGTGAATGCATCAAAGACCTACAAAGTAGTTTTTGCGAGTGAGAGTAGTGAGAATGATTTTTTGTCTGTGTACGTCTTCAGTTGTATAAATTACATAAATTCAAAATTGTCTTTCACTAAAAAATTCAACAGATTCAGGCACGATATCGTGGAAGTTCTTCATAATGTAGGAAAAACAATTTTTCCTACATTGTCTTTCACTGTTTGCATGCCCATTTCATTTCGTAATTCTACCAGATGATTGGTTGGTTATTGGGCAGTAACTATTATAAAGTCCTAATTTTTGGCATATCGCTCCGCTTTTCCTTATATGGGTGATCCGCAATTAGATTCTTCTAAAAATCCTCATACCGCCTTCTTCGTATTTCATCAATAATACCTATCCTCTTCCACGCTTCCCCACTGTTCTGCCCTCTATTATCCTCTTCAGCATTCCCTCTATTTTTGAAACTTCCTCCATCTTTCTCATCTGCCTCCTGCGAACCACCGCTACTGGCTTCCTCTCCTCTCTAACCATGTCCAGTTCCTCCTCATTCGTCCTTCTCGCCACCCAGCTAATCCTCTCCATCCTTCTCCACACCCACATTTCAAACGCCTCAAGTCTTCGTACCTCCTCCCTTCTCAATGACCAAGTCTCCGACCCATATGGAGCCACGCTCCAAATTAGAGATTTCATCGGCCTTTTCTTTTCGCCTCTACTCAGACCCTCCTCTTTTCGTTCAAGCCTCTAGTGTAGCACATACCGGAGTAATTTTGCCTCCGTATTAACTTAAGCGTGCTTGTGCTCACTTTCTTCAGTCTTCGTGGTTACATTAAATTAATGGTACGCCGATGGTGTATTGCTTAGTGGTGACGACTCACCCCCGCTACACACAATGAGGTGGTTCGCAGAGTATTCATCTACACCTAGGAAATGCCCTCAAGCCACCACTCGGGTGTGTGGCACGGGGGGATTCCACGCCAGGTATGCAGCATTCATCCCAGTTAAAATCAGAACCGCGCACCTTTCCCGGCCGCTAGGCGCAGGCCAAAAGTTGTCAGTATAACAATGCGCGGTCAGAACAGAAACTAGGAGAATGCTATGTAGACTAATGTGGATAAAATGCTACCATGCAGAACGCTATTTAAGATACAGCTACTGGTTAGTATTATTAATTCGACTGATAAATAGTACTTCAAGGTACTAAATCATGCAAAAGATTATTCATGCCGGAAATTTGATGCGGGGTGTGTAGCTAATATAGACGTTAAGATATTTAGCTTCTGGCCACCCTGTCTACCGGTGCGCATCCACACCGTCCGCGCGCCAGCGAAACAAGTACGGCTCTCGCTTCATGTCTGACCGACCAGCTGGATCAGGGCTGCCGCACTCGACTGTCAAGCGGGCGGCCCGGGTCCAATGCAAAACCTACTTTACCTACTCAGGATCTAAGTACAACTAATCTATCGCTCCTACTTTGGTCCCTATAGTAGTGGAAATAATGACATTGGAAATCTATCGGTTCTTTCGTCTATTTCCTTGATCTCAGGCATGTGATCGTTTCTACCGTAATAGTTTGACTCTTGCAAAATATGTTCAACGTCCTGCAAAAAATAGTTTGCATTAAACTTTCGTTCAAGATTTAATCTATATTTTTCCCCTCCTTTATAAGAGACTATAATCTAAATCTACTTATTGTCCACCAAGCTACCACAAAGGTGTTTGGCATGGGGTGGCTTGTCACCAACATGAACTACAGTGAAGAAATTTACTTTCACCAACAAGTACCACACTATTGATATACTACCAATACTGTAGAAATTTTATAATAATCCATAATGTAACTATGAAAACGTAACACAAGAGTCACGCAGGGAACATGCAAAACATGGTGTTAGCACTCGGCAGATTTAGAAGCATGCATTAGTGTGCATAGGCATTTGAGATGTGGTTGTGGTGAAGGATGGAGAAGGTGAAGTTGGACGGTGAGGAAGACTAATGAGGAAGCGCTAAAGATGGCGGGCGAGGAAAGGAAAATTCTGGATGAAATTCAAGATCGGCAGAGTAGGTGGCTGGAGGATGTAATAAGGAGTGATGGGTTGCTCAAATAGAGGGATGGAGGAAGGGAAGGATGTTGGAGAAGAGGAAGAAAGAGAATAGGTTTCATGGACAGGATAAAGAAGGGTAGATCGTATGCTGAGGCGAAAAAGGATATACTAGAGGTAGATAGGCCTCGAAAAGTGTGGAAAACCGGGAGGAGATTCCCTGACATTCACCAAAACCTACCTTAACCGGTAGAATACTAGTAAAAAAAGAGATAGTTGATGACGAGGGAATTGGTATGTTAAGGAGTAGTTGGCTGAAGGTTTTTTAAGGACTTTTTTTTCAAGGATTATAAAGAATTATTTTTTTTAATTGGAGGTTGCTGTGCATGGGACATAATCGTGGAATCGTGGAAAATAGTATGCATATGAATAAATCACCCCCACTACCTGTCAACTAACCTGATTCAAAGTAGATGTAGATAGGTGTGAGGTACATCATGAGTGAGGCCAGTAGCAATGGGTGGGATGAGAAGGGGGATGGGACGTAGATTTTTTGGGACGGAGGGGAGTCGGATGAGTTTGGGGAGCGTGGGGGGGGGGAGGATTGCGGCGTTCGCCATTCCGCCGCCGTATTCCATGGCGCTATTGATTCATGCCCCCCCCCCCCCTCTCGCGTCAGGACGGCCACGAGCGCGGGTGAGTGAGGAGCTGGGAGCGTTTGGGGATTGTCTCACCCCCATCCCTTCTTTTCCTCCCTTTTAATTCCTTCCCTCCTCCCCTCCCCACGGGGAGAGAGAGTCGCGTCTTTATTGTCTTATTTTTCATCTCTCCGTCCCGAATATTTTCTCTCCTCCTCCTCCCTTTCCCTCCCCCCGCCCTCTTGTCTCGACTTCCTCGTTCTCGTTCTGAACTCTCGATTTTGTTGAACAATGCGGTGGATTTGGGACGGTGAAGTAATGAACGTATTGTTTAATTTGATCGTGTTTTGGTATGCGGGTGGAGATGGATTTTGTATGTGGTTAAAAAGAGTATTTGCTGCCCATTACTAGACCTCTGGTTCGAAACCTGGCTTTGGCGGAGATATTTATATTTTAGAATTCGCATTCCGACTTTTGTGCTGAATCAAATATTCACACTTTGTAAATTAAGTAACTATGTTATTCCACGTAAATTTGTATTTGAGACGACCCGGGATTCGATGTGTCACGTCATCATCCGGCGATGAAAAAAATTGCTATGAGGACAAGATGCCACGTAGACACCCGGTCTTAGATAAAATTTATGTGGGATAATTAAGTAACTTCATTTACAATGTGTAGTAAACTCACGAAATCGCGCCTCAGGCGACTGAGTATTACTATTGACACCTTTTGGTTATTTGCTGAGAGGAGTCCTTTGCCTGCGCCGCGTTTCTCTCCATTCTTTCTCTGTTCTCCAAATGATCCTTAACCATGTCATCCCACTCAGTAATTATTAATAAGCCAAATGACTTAGTTGTCGCTCCCTTTCCCGAATAGCTATGCTAAAGTGCACTAGGCGCCTCATGCGAGATCAAAATCGTAGCAGAACCCTCTGACGTATATTTATCTGTGTCAAGAATGAGAATTTTTAACTCGGCAGTTGGATGAACTAGGATATTTCCTGGCAGTGAAGGTTTTTCGGGCACTCTTCCTCGTGTTCCAAATATCGTGGACGACAGTTTTTTAGTACACTTATCTTAGGACAGAACACATATCTATATCACTTCTGACCTGAATAAGACAGCTGCAATGCTGTAGAAATTGTCGTCTAAGACAGTTTAAACACGCGGAAGAGAGCCCGAAAAGCCTGCACTGCCATCTGAGCGACTCCGCAAAAGCCTTCGAGTTAGAGTATTTCCTATTACAACTTGAAGTATACCCCAGTTAAGTTATACCCAACGCAAGAAAAATTATCCACGTTACACTAGGAGTATATTTTTTTCTCGAGTGTATTTTAAGATTTGTGTTGTTTCTGTTGAATTTTCTGCGTGCTGTTTTTATATTACCTTGAATACTACATGTTAGGTTAGCACAAAGGTACCATTGTGCTTATAGCCTTTGTTATCGCCTGCTCTGAGACTACTGTACCGAATACCCCATTAGCGAGATAGATGCGTATGATTACGATATTTAAATTGGGAGTAATAGCGAAGAGGGAGCATGAATTGATGTATGAAGATTTTTGAAAACCGGTGGTGCACGTAATATTCGTAAAAATATAATGTTATAAAATTCATTAAAAAATAAAATAATAATGGTTGCATTTCATTTGTCCGCTCAACCAGTTACTGTTATAACAAAGAAGGAACTCATTGTAAACCGTAAATCCATTCACAAATTGGTAATATGTGATAAATACGGGGCTGTTATGGGTTAATTTACATCCCAGATCCTCAGACTCGCCGTCTGTGCGGAATTAAACAATCAGGAACTTTGCTTTTTTGCAATGCACCTTCTAAATATTTTGAATTATCTTTTGGAATGACCACCATTGACGTTAAAAATTTGGCTTTGATTAACTTTAGAGGAGAAGTTAGAGCAAGATATTTGGTGGCCGCTAATTGTTCAAAAGCTACTTAAAAAATTATGTGAATGCGGCCGAAGGACTTGCAAAATATATTTGTAAAAATCCTCCCCAGAACAGACATATTCTCAATAGAAAAAAAATTCGCTGCGGACAGGATTCGAACCTGCGCGGGCATAGCCCATTGGATTTCGAGTCCAACTCCTTAACCACTCGGACACCACAGCTGTGGAGGAATGTGCGAATTTATGTATAGGTAGTAATGACGCTGTTGCAGCATAATGTTGGGAGCGAGAATTGTTTGTTTCACTATTTACGAGGTAAATGGTTCTTGATCAGATGAGTATGATCATTATTGAACAGCGGAGGAGCTTTCGCTTGCTCGTCATATTTGCATATATTCTGTGCATGGCCGTATAACATCTCGTCGGTCTCTTCATCACAGTGATGACTCGAATATCTTTATATATTGTGTCAAGAAAAGTTTTTTATGTTAGTTCAGAGAAATAATATTATTTTTGCTTGTTCGTCATATTTGCATATATTCTGTGCATGGCCGTATTACATCGCGTCGGTCTCTTCATCACAGTGATGACTCGAATATCTTTATATATTGTGTCAAGAAAAGTTTTTTATGTTAGTTCAGAGAAATAATATTATTTTTGCTTGTTCGTCATATTTGCATATATTCTGTGCATGGCCGTATTACATCGCGTCGGTCTCTTCATCACAGTGATGACTCGAATATCTTTATATATTGTGTCAAGAAAAGTTTTTTATGTTAGTTCAGAGAAATAATATTATTTTTGCTTGTTCGTCATATTTGCATATATTCTGTGCATGGCCGTATTACATCGCGTCGGTCTCTTCATCACAGTGATGACTCGAATATCTTTATATATTGTGTCAAGAAAAGTTTTTTATGTTAGTTCAGAGAAATAATATTATTTTTGCTTGTTCGTCATATTTTCATATATTCTGTGCATGGCCGTATAACATCGCGTCGGTCTCTTCATCACAGTGATGACTCGAATATCTTTATATATTGTGTCAAGAAAAGTTTTTTATATTAGTTCAGAGAAATAATATTATTTTTATTGATCGTGCTTAACATCAGAGATGGGGCTCATCTTTCTGCTGACTGGTGACATAAACTGCTTTCGGTGAAAATTTGTGCCGTATTTATAATACATCAGCATAATTGTCGTGTCATTCTTTTATTTGTAAATTCATCGGATTTTATTGCTATTCGTTTTCTCGGCACAGTTATGATTTCTGCCTTTTAGAATATATCTATGATATGATTTTATTGAAATCGTTCCATGGTTCTCGGTATATACGACGTCGGATATCCGGGTATCACCTTTCTCCACATTTTTGCATTGTAAGTTTTGCACCGTAAGTTTTATTTGTATCTAGACTTAGGATCGCCCACATTGAGTGGCACAAACGTTTCCAAAACGTTTCCTGAAGAGAGACGTCTTCTATTATCCCTATTTTCTCTACTGGCTAATTTTCGCCGGTGTTACTTTTTTGTGAAATTTATTCTGCCAGCAGAGCTTGTCGTTGTTTAACAATTTTCTTAATCTATTTGTGATTGATTTGTCTCCATCCACCCTGTAACCATCCCTACCACCCTTGCACCCAAGACCCTATTACCCTACACTGGATCTGAGTCATTAAATCTAATAAACGTAGACTTTTTTCGTGCATCCATATCATAAGAAATCTTCTATGAATTGCATCAACACAGCACTTTCTAAATGATATTCAGTTACCGTCACCCAACGTTCCAATACTAGCCAACGGGCATAAATAGGAATAATGGGGCAAAATCTCCATTAGTGGTAAAAAAATATCGTTCGTGAATTTATATTCCACGACCACATTGCATCAGTAGGTTTCCACTTGTCCTTTAGACATTTCGTCAACTATCCCTTTTTTCTTTTCGGGTCTGCAGAGGAACGAAGTGATGTAAAACTGTTTGATGTGTTCGAACAAAACCGAGGACTATAACCTATCATTTCCGTATAATGTTGCTTGCTCTCCGGAGAGCGATAATATGTCATGCGTCAAGACGAACCTATGTGGCGAAATAAAGGTGTATCATGGGATCGTGTGACGAATTGGAAGCGAAGACCTTGCTTTCAGCCAATTGCGGAAATGCTATAACACAATAATATAACAATTTTCTTAATTGTCACATTTCGGATCGTGTGGAAAAAATCCGCATTAAGGGTTGATATCTTTACCGCCAACTGCCTGAAGACGATGCATTACCCTTCAGTAAGGAATAATTCTGTTGAAAATTCTTCTCCTCTTGTTTGTCCTCTCGGATAGGTCCTCTTTCGGTCACTGTAGGAAACAGCATCAATGAGAAAATGCCTAGCCGACAAGTTTCCAGACCTTTCATTGTCACGACGCGACGGTGCTTGGGATATATTTTCGGATTCCTGAATGCACGATCGAAAGAAAAGCTTTCTAAACACCCTCCTTGGCTAAATTAATGCCTGAAAATTGAGTTGTTATGATCGAGAAACCATTTAATTTTTATAGCCGTTTGTAATAAAACCACGAGAGTTCTCGAGGCATTGCCATACTGATTCCTCCCCGCGTTAAGGCATGCGAAGTGAATTTCGTAGGGACGTCCACGAGGCGTAATTTTATTCGGAAAAAAATCTCGACGAGGATGGGATTCGAACCCACGCGTGCAGAGCACATTGGATTAGCAGTCCAACGCCTTAATCACTCGGCCACCTCGTCTTGTAGTTCACTTTGGATTGTGATATGGCTAACTCCAGTGGGTGTGCTGATGTCGCCTTCTCCTCTGCTACCGGGCCAGTCCACGACCACCTAAAGACATTTCTAATATTCCCATGAATTCCCACTTAAATCATTGCAGAAAAAATTAGCTACTGTGTATCAGCAGTGATTTATGCCTTTCCATATTGGTAAATGCATAATCGTCCATGTAGAGGTAACTATGTGATTAAGATTTTGGGTCGGACATGGTATTTGTCCATTCAAAACAATTCCCACTTAATCATTGCAGAAAAAAATTAGTTACTGTGTATCAGCAGTGATTTATGCCTTTCCATATTGGTAAATGCATAATCGTATATGTAGAGGTAAGTATGTGATTAAGATTTTGGGTCAGTCATGGTATTTGTCCATTCAAAACAATTCCCACTTAATCATTGCAGAAAAAAATTAGCTAATGTGTAGCAGCAGTGATTTATGCCTTTCCATAATGCTAAATGCATAATCGTCTATGTAGAGGTAACTATCCTTAAATACGCCAAAATCTCGGTAAATGTAACTTCGCCTCGTCAAAGTTAATTAATATAATAGTCAGTTATTTAACCATTTTTCGAGGTCAGTTTTGCGCATGTATAAGAAGTTAAAACTCTTATATTCAATATTAACGCGTGAATTGGAGCAGTAGAAAACGTAGCACATTTATTGCGTAGGTGATATCAAGTGATTTATACGGTCGAGACGGCACTTAGCTGTTAGACAGTAAAATTTTCCTTTTCAATTTTGATGTATAATGTAATTAAATTGAAGTTAGGAATGCATCGTAATTATGCTCTTTCTCTGTGAAGTAGTTTTTGGGGGGATGATATTTGTCTATTCTAAACAATTATGCTTCCCTAAGGCAAAGTGAACGTTCCTGATGTCATCATCTTTAATATATAATCCGTTTTTATTGTGGCAAAAATATCATAGCGAGATATAAACCTTTTAGTAGTCGCTAACTTTTCACTGGCCGTGAATCTACCTTATCAACGGCAGGCTTCGCTACACTCACCGCCCGCCTCTGAGTCGTGACGTCACGAGCGAGCGCTCAGGCCTTCTCTCTCGGTGGTCACGGCCAGTCCCGCTGAGCGCGTCCTTTCCCAGGAATGTCCTTTTCGTGAGTCGAGTCATTCCAGTATCGACACACCCGTGAAGTCTTCGGTTTTCAGAATTTGGTTTGATGCATTCAAGACCCCAATTTCAATCACGGCTTCACTTCTCAGTGTACCGGGGTCGAGGTAAAATTCCAGAAACAGTTATCCTGTATATCACCAATCATAGTCAAACTTTTGTGGACCGCACGTCTCTATGCGTTCCTGCTTCAATCTAAAGGAGACACCTCTTCACATGTATGGTACCAGCCCTGTTAGCAGTTGTGTAAATGAAGTTATCCTGATGCACGGCCTGATTATTTGCTTATGATTGAATCAGAAAGTGGTTTCTATCTCCCAGACAAATTTTAAATCACGGAATATCTTCAACCGATATTGAAGATGATTGTCAAAAATGTGTTTCAATTTTTAAGCCACGCTTCAATAGGATTTTTACGCCCCACGTATTATTCCCTACTCTCTCGCTCTCTTCAAAGCCCGCTCAAGTCACTCACCGTCCCGTACACCGTTTCATGTTACTTACATCCTAAATAAACTATCCTCTTGAAACCTCTCCAAAGTGTTCTTGTGTCTCGTTCATCTCGACATTAAGGGCAAGAATCTTAGTACATCTTGTATCGTGTTCCATAGTTGAACTCTAACGAGGGAAACTCGGTGCGCGGCATAACATATACCCACTCAAATCAATAACATGCTTGAATTTTTAGTAATAATGCGTGAATTTCCTCAACTTTTAACGGGAAATTTCTTATGTGTAAACTTATCGGGTAATCTACCGGGTTAATATCATCATCTGGGAGCGAGCATCAAGAAGACGCTTGTTGAAACGGAAATATTAACTCGGTGCGTTATCGGAGAAGAGTTAGCGTAAATTATTAGTTAGGTAGTTTGGTCAAAATATCATTTAAAGTAGAAATCAATGAATTATATGGAAACTCGAGGAAAAAATTGCACCCTTCCAAAGATACCAAAATGTCAGCCCCTTACCGAACCGAGAATTATGATGAAAAATACTTTCTCTTCCCGTGTGTGCACTCCAAAGAAACCTTATTTTGAGAACTAAGGCATTTATAACTCCTAGATGTCGTAAACAAATTATCATCGTGTAGTTTGTATCTTTTCTCTACTCATTTTTTGAAAATAAATCAAATAGTTACCGCAGTAATTTTTTCCGCATCATAAAATAATCTTCCGTTTTAGAGGAGTTTTAAACGAACCGGTTGAAGAAAATGAGTAAGTGAAAGACTTATATAGATATTTTTATTTAATTACAAAAAATATTGGTCATATATAAGTACATTATTGCACCATTAATGGTGACGTTTTTAATTCATGCTTTCCGCAGCTGCTGAAACTAAAATATGAGAATCGAATATGATCTCCAGTATTACTCGGGAACTATCTCCCACAAACTACCTTTATTCCTTTCGTAATCAGTCTAAGCCGGTAAAGATCCATGAAACACCATAGGTTGATGTTTATTTCTTCCAAAAAATGAAAAGAAAAAATTAATACAAATTCTTTTAAACATGAAAAGTGGAAGCTTTAGATAATCTTACAGTTAATACTTGTCTAAAGGATACCTTCAGTTAACATAGACATGTGTGGCCAACAGACAGATAATCAACTATGGGTCTTACAAATAATATAAATATATAATCCAATTATATCCAACAATAGTGTTACTATTCTTTTAAACGAAAAAAGTGCCTACACATTAAATACGTAATACGATGCTTAATTTATATTTTTGTGTCAAATAGTTTCAATTTGTTGTTTCAGTGTTAAGAGGTTCGTACATCAGAGTTTCAATGCACTGAGTAAACAGCCATGATTTCACTAAATGAAGAAATTTTTTGAGCACTTTCTCTCTTTTTATGTTTTCAGGCAAAAAATTCAATATCTTAGGGACCATATACAAAAATGATCTTTTATATAATGTTAACTTAGGTTTTGAAAGGCATACATAGCCTTTTCTCCTCAAATTATAAGTGTATACTTCCCTAGAGTTTCGGTTATTGGTCTTCGTGTATATGTTGGCATTTTTAGTGGGTGTGAGAATATGAAACACTGGAGGGAAATGGTATTTTTTTCTGTCATGGTCGCCGTTTTCTCGATAGGTGAATTAATCATTCCCATGTAAGTTTTTGGCATGGCCATTTGGAACGAAGTTCATCTCCCAGGTGGAGATTTACACATTTGTATCCCTTGAGGATTCAGAGAGTTATTTATTTTCCCTTTTAGTCTCGGCAGTTTGTCACAGAACGCTCACATTGCTCGAGCGCCATTCACCGGTTCTTCCGATAAATACTGAATCGAGCGAAGAATCCCGGATCGGTTCAGTCGCCTCTCATCCCGCATGGCAAAGCCCGTGTCTCGTCCGTAATCTTTTTTTTCCCCTTGCCGCTTAGCTTCGCAAACTTCTGGTCACGAAACGGTTAACTATTCGCCCGAAAATAAGTCTGCCGCGGATAAATCATTAGGATATTTTTGAGCGGCGATGCTGAATAGACTTCCGTCTGCTTTTTTCTTTTATCTTCTCTTTGTGACACGGAACCTCCTTTCCACCCGAACGGATCGAGGTAGTGTGACGCAACATGGGCTCTCTTCCGTGACGTAATGGTTTGTTCGGTATTTCCATTGAGATTGATGGAGAGGACGCTTGCTGTGGTAGCCAGTGCTACAAGCTGTAACGTGGGCGTGGCCTGTTCGCCATCTTTGTTAACCCCGATTTTCCTTTAGCGCTTACTGGCTGACGCACTTATTTTGCAATTTTACGATGTTTCGAAAAAGTATATAGGAGTTTTTATATATTTATTTTTCGAATATTAGGAGTCAAAACAGGAGGGCGTGTATGAAGCAGTGTATGGGGGTAAATGAGGCAAAAGAGATTTTCAAGGATAGGTCAGTAGGGAGGAAATTATTGAAGCAGAATTAGGTGTACAGATATGTATTTATGAGTGAAACTTCGTTACTGTGCCTACCTCGAAAGGGAACGGCGTGATTGGTATATATGTATGTATGTACGATGTTTTCCATTGATAACTTACTAGAAGCAGTGGTAACAGTGCTCTTTGGACCACCATCACAATGAGATACATTGCGATTTGGAATTTACAGAGCCTGGATTGAAATTTCAAAGAAAATCTCAACAGGCCAAACACACACAAGATATCGAGAGGGCGGAAAAGGAAATGAACACTTTATTCAAACAAGTTTTTAGTGTATGAAATAAAATGAGACCAAATAATCCATCTCGATTGATGAACTGAATGAACCGACCAAAATATGAAACTGGAAAGTAGTTAAAGGAATAACTGAATGGTTCTCGTATGGTTGGGAAGGAACGGGTGGGACTTGACATTCAACCACCTCCTCGGAATGAGTCCTGCGTAGTTTTAATCAAAGACAGATCTACTTGCGAAGAATTGCATTATCACTGACGAAATCATAGCTAAACAAATGATATCAGGAATGAGAAGTAATCGGAAAAGAAATGATAGTGAACAGAAAAAGGCAGAAACCTTTTACAGCTTCCGTCACTTACGCAAGTGATGGAAATTAGTCGAGGTTTTTTTTCAAAAAAACGTAAACTGTTCGGCCGTATGCACAGAGGGAAGATGCATTTTTATTCCCTGATTTTAAGTTTTTTTTCCTTCTCTAAGTATTTAGGGCATTTTTCGGTATCTGACCTTTAAATATTTTAACTTAAATTGCTTTAAAAATTGTGAAATTTTTGTTTTTTTTTTTGGAAATACAAATTTGCTGGCCTTATGAGCTGTCCAAAGATGCATATTGTAATGATTTTTTTGTTTTAAATTTATATGTAACACATTCTCTGTATTTTTTTTGGCATCTGGCATTTCTAAAATCGCGACAATTTTTTGAAAAAAATAATGAAAATTTTGGTTTTTTCAATACATTTCGAAAATTCAAGCCATAATCGCAGACTAAAGCTATTATTTCACAGGCATAATATTTCACGTCGTTCGTCCCGCACAAATAAGGCCATTTTTGAGACACCCGTTTTTGATTGGACAAAGTTGGGTTTTTTCGTCCCACCTTAGTGTCTAAATCTACATCTACGTACTACCCCGCAAGCCGCCTCAAAAGGCGTGTGGCGGGGGGTGTTAGGACACCAGCCGTCAACATGTGGAGTTGTTGGTTTTTATGGGGCAGATACTTGAGAAAAGAAGAACAGAGTAGGCTTCAGACGTTCGAGATGCGAATGTGGAGGATGCGGAAGATGCGGTTTTAGGAAAAGTTGACGAACGAGGAAGTACTTTGTGTGGTTATTAGGAAAAGATACTTCTGGAGGAGATTTGGAGGAGGCAGAGTAGGTGACTGGAAGTGGTGAGATGAGAAGCTGAACTTATCTTAAGGCTGTGATATAGGGGAGGAAAGAGAATACGTTTAATTGAGGAGGAATACTTGGTGTCCTCATATCACAAAAGTAAATGAAGTCAAGGAATACGTTTCGTTATTCTGCCCGCTGATTGGTGGATTTTTGGACAGTACTACTTCCAACATCCTAGTGTCTGGCATATCGTTCTATGTAAAGAATGAGAGTAAGGTAATTTTCCACTTAGATAAATTTTATTCGACCTAGGTTTCGATGTACTACATCATCTCCAGGCCTGATGATGATGTAGTACATCGAAACCTAGGTCGAATAAAATTTATCTAAGTGGAAAATTGCCTTACTCTCATTCTTTATGATGAATTCTTTCCTCCTCATCAAGCCTGATACTTCTCTTTTTGTATCGTTCTGTGCTCTCTCCTGTGCGTGATTTGCCATTAGCTCTCTCTTGAATTCCTCATATTGTCTCCATCTACGTATTTCGTCCAGCATTCATATTCTCTTTCTTCCTCTTCCACGCTTCATCAGTGTTATCCGGTCTGTTACCCTCTTCAGCATTCCCTCTCTTTTCAAAACGTCCTCCATCCTTCTTTCTGCCTCCTCCGTACCAACTCTACGAGCTTCTTCTCCTTTCCAACTATTTCCACAATATCAATATCCAATACCCTCTCACCACCCAGCTCACCTTCTCCATCCTTGTATTCCCTTATATCTCAAACGCCTTAAGTCTACGTACATCCTTCCATCGCAGTGGCAATGTGTCTGACCCACTCAACGCCACTCTCCAAATTTTTTTCATCAGCCTTTTCTCTACGTCTCTGCTTAGACCCACTTTCATCAATTCCCCCTTCTTGAAAAAGCTTCTCTAGCCATGGCAAGTCTACATCGTATGCCCTTACCACTAAATCCTTTCTCCTCAAAAATGCTACCCAGATACGTAAACTGCTTGACTTGCTCTAATTTTTGCCAGAGAAGTCGGGGGAAATGTCTGAGGTTTTCATATCTCGTCAGGGAAACTCGTTGTGGTCTCGCCTCCACAAGTGGCTCGCCCCTTACGGTGACTCTGGCCTAAGGGTCACTTATTCCCGAAATTCTGAAAACTTAAATATAGCTTCTTTAAACTGAAGTGAAAAAAACGTAGGGCACTCAGGCTAGTTTTATTACAATTCAGCCTTGAAACTCCGAAGATTGGTCAGATTACTGCAGAAAAGCTTCGATTTCATCGAGAATGTACGTTCAAGCGTTTAATTAAAACTGTTTATAAAATGCGGAATGTCCTGAGAAATGGAATCAACTTGAATATTGGCATCTTACCACCAATTTTGAAAGATATTAGCGAATTATTGCCGCAATTGAAGTCAAAATGCGGTAGTTCTATGTAAATGGTGCTGCAGTCGGCTCCTATGGATGGACGAATTTGGTCAGCAAAAATATATTCGGGATTAACATGCATACTTTTTACTTTAATTTTGGCTTTCAAAAGGTAGCCAAGTTCATCAGCAAAAGTAGGATTTTTTTAATCAAAATGTATAAATTTATAATTGAGTATTTATTTTGACTCGTGTAGTTCGGCCAGCGCCACCTTAATTCCGTATACGTATTTCGTCGCTGCCACTGTCCGGCTTGTGGTGGGCCACTAAATTCTTTCTCCATTTCGCCCGCTGGTGGGAAGATGGTTGTGCTGCCCGTCTGCCTAAACGCTGCTTACTGCTTCCGCTTCTCCATTCACCCATTGGCTATGCCCAGCTATAGCGCACCCGTCTCAGTCAAAACAACCACAAGGCAGGAGGGAGTCGGCCGTTCGGCGGTGACAGCTTTTGGAACTAACTTGTAGTCTTTTTAAAGGCATAGCACCTGTATCTCAAATATGGCAATGAATGTTACTATGCATCGTGCCATCTCTGAAACAAAAATTGGGAGAATCACCGTACAATTTGTTTCAGGGAGACAGTTTGTCGGGATTCCGCGGAAATTTCAGGGAATTACAAAATTATAACTTCGTAGCCACCCTAATGGTGAAGGGTTGGACTCATGCTGTGATAAAGAAAGAAACTGTGTGCGTGGATTCTACCTTTGGTTTGTTTTAACCTATTACATTATTTTCACTTCCATTTTAACTTACCTTAACCGGTAGATTACCTAATTCATCATCATTGGTCGTTCAATCCTAAGATTTGTTGATTACAGTCCTCCATCCTTCCCTATCTACTGCTAGTTTCTTTACCTCCTGGTATCTCTTCCTATGTACTGTCTTCTTTATTTGGTTCATGAACTTATTCCTGGGCCTTCTTCTGAAAATTTTTGCCTCTATTTTTACCTTAAATTATGTTCTTCTCAAACCCATTGTGTCTCAGGGTGTCCAATCCATCTGGTTCTTCTTTTCTGTATGGTATTCCATATGGTCCTTTCCTCTTCTACTCTTCTATACTCCATCATTTCTTATTTTCCGTCCGTCCATTTTATCTTTAGCATCCTCCTCCTGCACCAGGTCTCAAAGGCCCCTAGTCTGTTCTGGTCACCTTTTCCAATGGTCCATGCTTCCAATCCATAGAGTGCTGCGCTCCATACGAAGGTTTTCACATACTGTTTCCTGGTTTGTAGTCCTATCTTCTTTTAGCACAGCAGTTATCTTTATCCCATGAACCTTAACCGGTAGAGTACCTTAATAAAAAATACATTCGAGTGCACCACTTGATCGTGGGAGGTAAATTCAATGCTTGCTCCCAATTCCGATGTCAATATGTAAATGCGTGAAACAATTTATTCGCGCAACACGTTTATACAAGTGAGATAAGTGAGCCAACTGAAACGGGGATATCCAGTATGGCGGATGATGGTTGCATTTTATTGACGTCATTCCCTCCCTCTAGCTGCCTCAATGGGCATTTCCTCCTTTCTCCGTTTGGAGTGTTGTGTGTGTGTGTGTGTGTGTGATTTTCCGTCTCTTCTCTCCCTCTCTTTATTCTACGTGTGTCTCTCTTTCCCGTCCTCGACACTCGTCTGCTATTGATTCGGGGTCTTCCCTTGTCCGCCAGCATGAAAGGAATGTTGCACCCTGTTCCCGCGAGGCTTTTCTAAAGTTTTGGCCGGCTCGCCTTGGCTCGGTTCGCTTCCCGCGTGTGCGCTCTTTATTCTCTCGCGCGGTCGTTGTCCCATTAGCGAGACGGATTGCCACAGTTTGGTCTCTTTCCGGAGACGGGATTCCTGGAATCGGCAAAATGCAAACGAGCCGCCACTCCCTCCCGCGGTACATCCCTCCGAGTCGTTTGCCTACGTAGCTCTTTTGCCATCAGTTTGTGACCGATTTGGCCGCGGGAGCATTCTCTCATCGTTTCGACATGAGAGGTCGTTTTCGAGAGTTACGACAGAAGTGGAGCAATTCCGTTGTTTTTTCCTTCCTTGAATGATTTCTACTTCTGTAATGAATTTTGAGACACAGGAAGAAGAAGTTTTTTGTTCCATTGTTTCAGGGTCAACTAGGTGGGAGTGCAGTCTTACTAATGCAGATAAATTAAAAATTTTCCACAAATTTATATTCTTATTGTACTAATAGTTTTAATTCTACTTTGTCATCATCATGTATATTGGCGAGGTAGAGCCGTAATTTATATTTATTCTGCATTTATGAAAGCTTGAGTCCAATATTAAGTACTTAATGGATTAAAAGGAAGTCGTATTATTCCGTCCTCACAGCTTCTCACTCATTCTCAAAAGTGGTTATTTGTAGTCTTCTACCGGTAAAAGGTAAGTTCTGTAGAGAGTTAGAGAAACTCCTCCCAGTTTTATCCACACTCACAGTCTTATCGAACAGTAGTATTTCCCTTTTCGCCTCGCCATATAATCTACCCTTCTTCATACCATTCTAAAACCTCTTCTCTTTCTTCCCCTTTCCCGCTTGCTCAACAGCCTATCCTCGCCTGTCATCTCAAGCACTTCCTCGTTCGTCTTCCTTTTCGTTCGCCTCACCTCCATCCTTCTCCACACCCATATCTGAAACGCCTGCAGCCTATTTACATCCTTTCTTCTGATGGTCCAAATTTCCGCGCCATACAACACTTCGCTCCATATAGAGCTCTTCACCAGCTTCTTCTTCACGTTCTTTCCCTCATGTCCCCGTTATCAGTTCCCTTTTGTTTCTAAACCCTTCCTTGGCTAACGCTATTCTCCTCCTTTGGTCTTTTCTAAAATGCCCATTGTCTTCTGGCGTACTACTCAAGTAATCAAAATATTCTACTTGCTCTAATGTGAGTCCTCCCTCTTTATTTCCAGCCTGCATTTCTTTTTCTTAGAGAATCTCACAAAGTAATGGGAATCTCGAGGACAAAGAAATCGAGAAGCAAGTAGTATAAGTGGAAGGATACAATTAGATCGAGTAGAGCATTTTAATTGCGTGGGGCTTATGTTAGAATGTAGAAAGAAATCTATGATTCGTTTGCTTGAAAAACGTTAATGTATGCTGTTTAAAGGTGATTGAGATAAATGCATGAAGCATAGAGAATTATCTTCCTCTTCAATTTGAGCAATGATAAAGTAGTTATCCAAGTGCTGGTTCCGTGCAACCCATTCTGAATGCATTGTTCTCCGACAAATCATTTTAAAATGACTGCGATATCCTTGGTTTGCTAATTCGAAGCCCTCGGAACGATTTTCTGGGGTCGGTCGTTGAGCGTGCGGGGGATTATCAGCAATTAAACCGTTTGTTTCATGAAGTGGTGGTGGGAGGTTAAAACGGGTGGTAAGGCAATGGGAATCGATCTTATTAACCACGGGCCAGCAGGAAGGTCGTCGCCCGCAGCCAATCCCGTATCCGTGCGGCTTTTGTGGCTTTTAAATAGCTGCGTCGGTGAATTATTTTGGCGTCAAAAGGGGTTTTTCTCTTTCGGGAGCGGGTGAGAGAGCCCATGGCGTCTCTTGCTAGGAGTGGGACCAGAGTTCCTAATGCCCACACCTTCCCCTCCGTGTCCGTTTGATCTCTTCTTCCACGCCGTCATCAAATAACTGTGACTCTTTCGTCCTTTAAAGGTGGTCATTATCAGCGTCGCAAAATTTGTATGGTTTTTCGGCTTTCGACTTCAGGTAGTTATTGGCTGTGCGTGAAAAACTGTGTGAACATATAATTCATCATCGGCAGTCAATGTTTCGAAGACTATTTTGCGACTAGTTTCCTTCAGCTGTCCATTCCTTGTCTCCTCTGGGGTATCGCTTTGTTTCTATATTATTATTACTCATGACGTCTCGAATTTTATGCCAACTTTGGTCTTCCTGGATGATTATAACCGCGTATTTCTCCTGCGCTGTATTCAAAACGCTGTTCTGCAAAAGAATGATTTCATCAAGTCTTATTTCTTTACTTTGTAAATTATTCGCTTTACTTCTTTCTTCTTAAATTCTTCATTAGCGATCTTCTGAGTCCAATTTTTCTTTGTTATTATCCGGTGGCAACATATCTCAATCATATATAACCTTTTTTTCTGTTCTCTTTGTCTATTGTTTTGGCCATGCTTCATTGTTATATCAAAGCATGCTCCCCCAGGAATGTTTCAATAATGTGTTTAAAACATTCTTTAAAAATTTGTAATAGTTGCTGCTTTGTTTCTCAGTTTATTTCCTCGGCAGCAAACTTTTCTAAGGCCTGTAGATTTTCTATAACTTTTTTTCCACTTCGGTACTGTTTGTCACACGTTCTATTTTCTATCCTCACGATTCGCCAATGCTCCATAGAATCATTATTTTCGATACATTATTTACTTAGGATAGAAAAAATCGTTGAAATTCTCTAGCTGATAAATCCTTTCATGAAAATCAATGGGAGTGAAGCAAATATTCGGTCCTTCTTGCATTACTTGGTCCAACAAACTTTAACGTTGGTTTATTTAGTCATATTTTAATGAAGTTACTATAAGCCTTGCGTTACATTTCTCATTGATTCAATACTCTTTCGTTTCGGAATCGAAAACGTTTTATAGTCTTAAACTCGTTCCTTTTTTTTTTTTAGTAGTAGACTTTTCCAGTAGACCAGTAGAATTTTCAAAACGTTTTCTGGGTGGTTGTGGGACAAAACCATGTTACTCAACAAATTACAAATCTATAGGCCAACTGGAAGTGCCCCGAACTTCATATACGTCAGTGAGAGAGCGTAAAGCTCGGTTCTGGTTTATGTATGTAATTAATTCCTAAATGTTATCTGATTACGATACGTTAGGGACTGTCCAATATGTGAAAATCAGTTTTGGTGTTGCAGTTATGCCGTGGTGATAATATTTGAACGTCGATTCCTTTTTCCGTTAATTGAAATTCGGGTTCCGCCTTTCGAGAGGTTTGAGGTTTAATGACGCACCTCGTGTGCTATACTGCGGTATCTTCTTTTTTGTCTCATAAGATCCTCAAGTATTTTGACGCCTCCTCTAAACGGATGATATTCTTGAGCAATGACGTTTGGCGAAAGCGCGGCACTAGTCAGGCTTCGACATGGCCGTGTGAAAGGGTGACTAATGATATGTGTCGGAGGTGTAGGGAGATTTGTGGCGTTATTTTTTGTGGTCAAAACTGGTGCATCCTGGTAGAAATAAGTCATTGTGAGAAATCTATGCAATTTTAAAATTACCACGTTTTTATTAACTCGCTTTCTTGTCTGTCTGTTTGTCTGCTCGGTTCAAATTTTGCAATCGATTTTGAACTAACTTTTCGATTAGCTAGAGAGTTGAAACTTTAAACATGACTCAGAATTGGATAAAAATGCAATGATAATACGTATATAATATAGTACTAAATAATAATAATAAATAATGATAAAATTTAGTACCAGATGAGAAAGCGGGGCACAAAAAATTAGCACCAGGGGAAAAATCGGAGCTCAAAATGGAAAAGCCTGTATCATCGAATGCGATACTATTGACGAAATCATTCGTGTTATCCGCTGAACTGTACGTTTGTATTGGTAGTTAGGTTTAACAATTTTCCATTTCAGATATTATCACACAAGACTAAAACGTTGAAAATAATTATTTAAATAAAAAAATTGTTTTAAATAACTACGTTTTTATGGCGGACTAAGAAGCAAAAAATAATTTCTCCTAGCCCCATACAGATTTATATCCCAATACTGATTCCTAACCCCATAACTGATGGTCCTGAAAATTCGTGATTGTGAATTTTAATAGCTATAAAAATGCTTGTAAGATTTAAAACGAAAAGCTATGAAGTAGATTGTAGTAAGTAGTGTTGGGAGTAGCTGTTGTAGAGAAAAATCACTCAAGAGTTCATATCATTTGCTGTGCAATAAAATTGTTAGTGACTTAGGTGAACTATTCAAGCATCAATTATCTTTTTCATGCGTCCCACATTTTTCGGTTTAAATCTTACAAGTATTTTCATAGCTATTAAAGTTCACAATCACAGATTTTCAGGACAATCCGTATGGGGCTAGGAATCTGTATGGGGTTGTAAATCTGTATGGGACTGGGAGATATTATTTTACCTCTTAGTCCGTTTTAAAAACGTGGTTGTTTAAAAATAAAAAAATAATTTATCTAGTTTTGTAGGAGGGATGTTTTCAAATATTCTATATCATGAGGATTGTGTTTCAATCGGTTTCTGATGAGATTTCTGTCTTTCCACCCTCTATACGTCTCTCTTCCAGTGATTACACTTTGAATTATTAGTTGTGGTGGCCACTAAACTAGATAAGTCCTACTAATTTTTCCTATGCCCTTCTTCATTTCGGACGGGTATACTACAACCATTACCACTAACCCTTGCGCCGGCTTACATGGTAATTGCCAGACGTTGATGTGTTTATCCCATGGAGGTAGATGGAGAGGGTATTACGTCATCAAACTGTAGCCTGACAAACGAAATAATAACCGTAATGGAAATGCCTGATCTTTCCTTACCTTCCTTTGAAAAACACGACGGCATAAACTGATTAAGGGATATGTGGCGAGAATACCCACTTACTGTTTGAAATTTGAGGCTAGTAACTCATGAAATATACAATGGCTACTTATTGGTGAGGATTCTACTCGATTTTACTGTAGTTTTCACCGGGAATACGGATAATTTGTAATTTAAATAAGTAAACAATAAGGTTTGAAGAAAGCGTGTATATGAAGTAAGTGCATTCTTATTTCTGGTAAGTTATCGATGGAAAACATCGTAAATATGCTTAATAGTGCGTCATCCCGCTTCATAAGGGATGAAGGAACAACGGGGTTAAGAAAAATGGCTGACGGGCCACACCCATAGTAGGTCATATCTACCCCAGGCCGTAATATTTTCCTATTCCCTTCTTCATTTAGGATTGGTTATTCTACAACCGTTGCCATCCGTCCTTGCGGCCGCCCGCATAGTAATTGCCAGACGAAGATCAGATGCCGTCCTAGGAGACATTATACCCACTATCATGAGTTCGGCCGTAGATACGTTCTTTTCATTACAGGCCACGCCCACATTACGGCCTCGAGCGTTGGCATCCGTAGCAAGCGCTATCTTCATCTACCTCGATGGCTTCGCCTGATACTGGCCATGCAATAACAATTGTTATTTTCGATGAGCCACTATGTAGTTTGTGACTAGCCTTGAACAGACCGGTATTACCGAGTGACTCATGCTCTGCGGCGGTTTTTTCAGTTGCTGCAGATTTCTTTTTGCGACTGCATTGTGCTCAATTCGAGCTCACGCGAGGTAGCAATAAAATAATGGATTTTAATGAGGAATATAGCCGTCCGTCGGGGCCGTTTTTAAGACTCCTGGTAAGATCGGAGAGGAAGGGAGGCACATTTAACACCAGGGCACGCTTTTGTGATAATCCATCACAATCCATCGTGTAAAAACCTTTCCGTCATTTTGCATTCATTGCGAACTTCGCTTAATTTTATTATTTTTTTATACGCGCCATTTATCAGCGAAACGGATTAAGGTTGTCGAGACAGCCAAGTAGGCGGCCCAAGTTTATACGTCTCGCGTGTTGGCGAGGAGGAAATCATGAGGTCGTGATAATGTGAGTGGCATGTGATGCCTGTCAGTCGTCAGTGCCCGAGACGGCAGTGGTATCGAGCAAATCAGCTCTAATTTTTTAATGGCTTGCCCCGCCGATTACAATTTGAGCGTTGTCGACTCTCAAATCCACTAATGTCGTATTGTTGCGACCAACTAAGATATGAATTCTAATTAACTGCAATAAGCTTTCTCGTTACCGCTGTTTGCGTGATGTCGCTGTGAAAATAGGAAGACCTGTTGTCCGATTCTAGACATTCCGTGATAATTATCGTATGCGAAATTAGCAAAATGGCGTATGATTTAGTTAAAGCATCGCATTCTTTACAACCTCTCAATACTTCCCAGTTAATAACTACGGCATGCAGACACGATGTTGCTACTCGCAAATGCTGAATTGGCCGAAGTAATTATATTAGTATTTTCGCGTTTAGTATTTCACAATACGATATTCCGAAAATAGGCCCCCCATGGCTTTGTCAAATCTCGATTTGATGAAGGACGTTGAGTGCTTGGGACAAATTGCGTATCATGGCGGGATACATATTGAAAAATGCACCGTCTTTTATCGATGTGATTCACTTTCTCGAATTAAGTTTTCATGGATTAGTACAAAACAAGATGAGTTGCCTATCTATACTAGGTACTTGATAATTTAAGATTACACGATTGTAAAACAATATCGCGCATCGCAGGGGAAACAAAAAATTTAACATGGTTGAATTAGTCCTTAAAATCCCTACGCGTTTTCAACGTCCAACCGTCTTTTATTAATGCAAAACTTCATCAATGAAAAAATCATCACATCTGTTGTCGGTGGCGTAAAAAATTCCTTCGACTAATTCTTCTTACGCGTTGAACTTGAAAATGGATTCGTCTAGATCTATGTCTGCAAAGTGCCGTGCAAGCCACCACCAGGGTGTGTGGCACGGGGTGATTCCACTCCTAGACACTCGTCCTAGATCAAATCAGAACCCCGCACGTTCCGCCGGCCGCTAGGAGCGGGCCAAATAGAGCAATACAACAATGCGCGGTCAAACCGGAAACTAGTAGAGTGCTGCGTGGATAAACATACTGACATGCAGTACTCCCGTTTAGAAACAACTTCATGTATTTTTATGCGATTAATATGTAGTACTACTAATTACCAAATCAGGCATAAAATTAAATAATGGGGGACACTGCAAGCGGGGTAAGTAGTTAATGATGATGTTAAATTTTTAGCCCGAGTACAAAGTCTGCTCTACCTAGAAAGTGTCGGACTTTCATCGAACTAATCTGTCGCAACTATTACGGTCCATTATTGTACGTAGAAAAAAATGACCGTGTAAATCTATCGGTTCTGCTGTCAATATTTGTAATCTTATTCCTGTGATTATTTGTGCCGTAAAGGCTTGGCTCTAGCGAAATATGATAAATATCCGGCAAAAAATACTCAGCCTCAAACTTACGTAAAAGATTGAGTGTATATTTTTCCCTTCGATCTGTTAAAGAGTTGGATAGTCGTCCGAATTACACATTATGGAGGCGTTAAATTTTTCCGTAAAAATTTCCTGTTCAGCGTTTCGTCCCCCTGGATGCAACCGGCATTGATTTTAAGGTCCTGATCCTTCGTCTCTTGGAGTTCACTCGACGTGTGCTGTGGTAATCGCGGCGCAATGTTCTTGGAATTGGGGACATCTTCTCGTGATTCCGAAATAATACGCTGAAGGGTAATTGCTTTGGTGGGTCCGCCCAGAGAGAGGAGGTCATTTCCACGGCTTGGCGTCGCAATTGGGCGCCGAGGTGATTTGTGGACATCTCGGATTGCAGGATACGGGGAAGTGTAGGGCAAGGAAACCATCGTCGGTGATTTGCTTCATCCGTGATGGAGCCAACGGGACTGAAGCATTCAGTGTGGTTTCTTGTGCTGTTGGAAATCACTTCCAATGCGTATCCAACCAAGAATAAGTATTTCGGTGGAAAATCAGCCAATTCGAATCGAACCCGGATCCTTTACATCCACATCTTCGAAGTAACGTGCAAGCCACCACTATGGTGTGTGGCACGGGGTGATTCCACACCAGGCATGAAGCCCTCATCTCAGCTGAAATCCAAGCCGCGCACGTTCCCCCGAAATGCCGGGCGCAGGCCGTGAGCAGTCATGATAACAGTGCGCGGTCAGACCTGAAACAAGGGGAGTGCTACGTGGACAAACATGCTACCATGCAGTGCACTACTCAAGATACGACCACTGGTTATAACTGCTGCGTCGGATAAATAGTTCTACCAGGTACTAAATAATGCAAGAGCTATATCATGCCGGAAATTACATGCGAGGTTCGTAGCTAATGATGATGTTTATATATTTAGGGCATGAACCTATTTTACTTTATCAGAATCCAAATTTCCTAAAACCGATCTATCGCAACTATTATGGTCCCTTATTTTACGTGGAAAAGGTGAGATTTTAAATCTATCGGTCCTGCAGTCTATTTCCTTAAACTTAAGCCTGTGATCGTTTCTACGGTAATAGCTTGGCTCTAGCAAAATATGTTGAACGTCCGGCAAAAAATAGTCAACATCAAACTTTAAGTAAAGATTTAATCTATATTTTTCCTTTCGATCGGATAAAGGTTCCCACCCTAATTCCATGAACAATTTAGTAACACTGCTATGTTTATCGGAACAATTTTTAACAAGGTTTTTTGCGTGCGGAGATTACGTAAAATTTCTGGGCAGATTTGTGTGATGTCAACATGGCGTCACGTTTGATTAAACTGGGCCTTGATGTTGCGCAGCCGATTGCAGAAGTAGTAGACTATTTGTTATACGTTAATCAGCGTACTGCGTAGATATCAAAAACTCTTCCTGAAAGTTATGTGGAGAATGGTGGTATTGAATAGTCTATGTAGAGGCCTTTCTACAGGAGGTCTTTGCCAGCCTAAGCCATAGTTAGGAATCTTAAAGGATTACAGTCATCTTCGAAATCCCAACACGGTCCCCGAGAGCGTGGATCGTGAGATTACTGAACGCTTCTTCAATATATGAACCTCCTGAACTGATTAACTTGTTCTTTTACATTCGCTACGTTTCCCAATTGGTCTCAGATCTATCTGACCGCATTAGCTCTGTATGGTAAACACGAAGGGCTTGTGATATCGATCTGAGAAGTCGACCCGACTCGGCCCGCTTTCTCAGCCATTCTGAGATTTCAGATCGATCTGAACTCGCGGGTCTGCTGTGGAGCTCCTCGTTATTGTTTTGGTTGTCATTGGAAAGCGAAACATAATCGTTACTATTGAAGGTGTGTGTTGCAACAACTTGTAACAAGAGTGAATGAAGTGACATTGATGATATCGCAGCACATCGCAATCCACCTCCATTGGGTAATGTTTACTTGGAATGCGACAGAAAATTTCCAAATATTCACTTGTTTACTAACGTGGTCTGTCGTTATTCAACTGATAGAATCGATTGTTCGTTATCGATATTTTCACTCCATGTTGGTAAACCAGTCGACCTGAGTCGGCTCTGTGGAATCTTCGGATCGGTCCGAGTTCCGATCGATTGGTAAACGTTGTGATTGTGTTTACTCACGAAAAGGCTTCCGGTTTTTTCATTTTCTTGTAATTACTGCTGTAGAATTCATGTAAACAATTATGTATCAGCCCATCAGTCGCCGCAATCACCTGCAAAAGTAGGAGTGAGGACATCAGCCATGTAAACTCGTTGAGTGTTTGGGGGTGAAGGAATCGTGTTAGCAAATAATAGATAGATGCATACATACATACATACCACTTACGCCGTTCCCTTCCGGGGTAGGCAGGGTCACAAAGTTTCACTCATAAATGCATATTTGTACACCTAACTCAATAATTTCCTCCATACTGACCTATCCTTACAAACCTCTTTTGCTTCTGTATGATTTTACACTTTCCCGGCGAATAAAATTTGTGTAAATTTCTCGGGCTCGCCACCGGGTCGGCTGCCTATAAATACCTTACCCGGTGGCGAGCCCGAGAAATTTACACGAACTCTTTTGTTTCATTTACCCCCATACACTGCTTCATACATACCCTCCTGTTTTATGACTCTTAATATTTCTCCTAAGGATTTCCTCAACCACATTCAACCGCAACTTTCTCGGCCTACCTCTACCTCTCGCACCATCCATTACACTATATATCTGTTTCGTTATTCGACTCTCATCCATTCTCTCAACATGGCCAAAATGTGGAAATGTGTAAGTTGTTATCGATATTACCACAGTGTCTTGTATGTTTAATGGGAAGATTATACGAGGTGCTACCCAAAAGTTCGGGGAATTTTACCATAAAAATACAATTGCATACCATAACTTCTGATTTCCACCGTCTCCTTCGAAATAGTTCCCTTAGGAATTGATACAGCAATCCCAGCGTTTTTTCCGTGATTCCATGCATCCCTGGAAGTTTGCAAGTGTATGTGTTCCCAGCACATTCTGCGTTTCTTCCTGGATCTCCTCAATTGTGTTAAAACGACGGCCTTTCAATTGAAGATTAATTTTGGGAAAGAGAAGAAAGTCCCACGGGGCGAGGTCAGGCGAATAGGGTGAATGGGGAATCACTACCGCGTTTTTGGAAGCCAAAAATTTCCGAACAACTAGCGATGTGTGCGCGGGCGCGTTGTCATGGTGCAGAACCCAGCTGTTGTTAGCCCACTGATCTGAACGTTTGCGCCTAATGCTTTCACGTAACCGCTTCAAAACTTCACAATAGAACTTCCCATTGACAGTTTGACCAGGAGGAACAAATTCCTTGTAGATAATGCCTTTGATGTCAAAAAAAACAATCATCATTGACTTGAAGTTGCTGCGAATTTGCGTGCTTTTTTTGGCCGCGGTGAACGTGGCGACTTCCACTGCGACGACTGCTGCTGAGTTTCAGGGTCATAACCGTACACCCATGTCTCATCACCGGTTACAACATTGGAGATTAAGTTAGGGTCATCTCTAGCTGCATTTTTCAATTCACTGCAGATAGCTACGCGATTTTCTTTCTGGTCGCTGTGCAATAGTCTCGGTACGAATTTTGCAGAAATGCGTCTCGTGTTCAAATTGTGTGACATGATGCGTTGCACGGACCCTTATGACATTTCTACGATAGCAGAAACATCACGGATTGTTCGTCTACGATCTGCAACAATAGCCTCTCGCACTTTTGCGATGTTTTCCGGTGTTTTGCTTGTTGACGGTCGTCCTGAACGCTCTTCGTCGTCGACTGTCGTTCGTCCATCTTTGAATCGTTTGTACCACAAAAAAAGTTTTACTTTGACACATAGCACTCTCGCCAAATGCTTCCACAAGCATGCGATGGGTTTCTGCGGCAGTTTTTTTAAGCTTGAAGCAAAATTTGATGAAGGTTCTTTGCTCTTTAAAATCTGCCATTTAGAAAGTCGCCGAAACACTAAAACATAACGTTACACAACCGCACGAAACTCAACAATGCAGGCTCTCACCGTCACAATTGTTGGAACACTGATTCACAAAGAGTACTGTTAGCCGCATGTAGCGGCAGCAGGTCGTACCACCAATGGTTCGCGCGACATTCAAATTCCCCGAACTTTTGGGTAGCACCTCGTATTCTTGCTTCTCTGTGAATATTTCATTATTTATAGTTTAGAATCGGGTAATTATGGTGATTTGTTTGCTTGCTTCCTATTCTGTGGGTCTGGGTTCTAATTTGGCGTCGGTGGAAACTTTTCCTTGAAATCCCAAGGCCTCCTTGGGTGCCAATTTGAGAGAGCGTGATTTGGAATGCTCCGTCCGGGTTGTATTACGTGATGTGAGGTCCGAGTTAATGTTTATGATGAACCATTTTCGAAGAGAAGGGTATTGATTCGGGTTGGTCTTAGAAGAGACTTAGAGAAAAGATTGCTGAAAACTCTATTATAATTGCACTTTATGGGCAGGTAGCTCTGTCCTTGCGAAAGGAGGATATATGTAGAATTGAGGCGATTGAGATTTGGGTTTGGAGAAGGATGGAGAGGATTAGCTGAGTGGTGAGGACGACGAAAGTGATAGCATTGAATATGGCTGGAGAGGAGGGAAAGCCATGGCGAGGGTTCGGAGGTGGAGGAAGAGATGGATGGAGGACGTTTTGAAAAGAGTGGGCATGATGAAGAGGGCATAGGGGGGAGAACACTGTTAGAGCGTGGAAGAGGAAGGATGAGGATAGGAATTTTGAACGAAATATGAAGAGGATGACATTTCGAGGATTTTAAGAGGGATGTTATGGCGAGCCAACTGTTAGAAGGAAACTAGAGTGATGTCCCAAATATTGGGACGTTAGGGTTAGAACTATTCAAAAGCCTACCTATCAGTGAGTAGGATACCAAAATAACGACGGAGGAGGTATTTGGGCATGTTAGGTTTTTTAGAAGGTAATTAGGGGTAAAGGGATACTCTAGGATCATGGTAGAGGAGATGATGTTTGATTAACCTGTTAAGTGAAGACGAAGAAAATGCTTTTAGGAAAGGTTGAAGAGAGGCAGGACGAATGTAAAGTGGAAGAGTGAAATCGTGTAAGGAACTTGTGGACTGCGCCTGAAAATGACTCTGGGGTGTATCTCTTTTCCATCTAAATCTACCACGAATGGTCGATCACTTTTATAATAATAATATTCAGAGAGCATTTAATGCATGTAAAAATGTTTTTTAACTTCAACACCTATGATATTCCTGGAATGACGTTTTCGCCCCTCATCTGCCTAGGTTACTTGTAGAAACCCTGTAAATTGTGCTTTGGAGGAAATCTTCTGAAAATGCGTGCTTTAGCCTGGGTTTATCTGTTTGAAGTTCTTGTGACAATTTCACGAGACTTCTCGTTGAACGTGAAGCGGATTGTCAGCAATTAAACCGTTTTATTTTATGAAGCGGTGGTTGGAGGCCGGCGTAAAGTTGGAAGGGTAATGGCCATCGATCTTATTATCCTCGGGTCAGCGGCGCAGCGTCGCCCGGACTCTATCCTTGCGGCTTTTGGCGCTTTTTAACGCTTGCGTCGTTGAATTATTCCGTCGTCATCTTTCTTCGTCGTCATCTTTCGGGAGTGGCCTAAACTGTCCGTGACGTCACATTCCAGAGATAATTGTCAGCATTGAGACGTATGGTGTGCAGTTTGCGTCCTGGGTCGTGTCTGCATCAGTTAGTTATAATAGTAATTGTGGCTGTTGTTTCGGAGTTCATCATCTGCTTTTCTTCCGTGAATGTCTCCTTGTGTTCATATTAAGTTTGGTCTGCCCTGTCCTGCCCTTTTGAATGCTTAGCACCTCTTTCGGTCGCTTTAATCTTTCTTCACGATTACTATTTCTCGCATTTAGTTTAGCTGTCTACAGCGCGTTGTTTGCATTTTCCTACAATTCCCTACAGTATTTCACCGCTTGTTGTGTTATGATGGTAAGTATTTTATTTACCTTCGATTTTTTACATACTTCTTCATACTTTCTCCATTGAGGGAGATTTAGGATTTGTCTTAATATTCTTCAATCTGCTACTTCAATTTTTCGGATTGAACGAGTTTCAATTGCTGGCGTCCCATACAACATGAATGGTCTATAATGATTTCGTATATTTTTGTTTTTATTTCTTTTGGTTTGCAGTTATTCCGTATAATGGGTGCTAGTTTTGCTTTTATTTATTATTCTTTGTTTTATTATTTCCCAAACATGTCCAACAAACAACAGGCTTTTTTCGATCTTAATTCCCAAATACGTGACATCATATACCCATGGGTATGGTTGCCCTTTTGTTGTTATACGGGAGCGAGGTTGTACTCCTGATCGTGGCCTGAATAATAGTACTGCCTGGGTCTTATGTCAGTCGGTGTCCGCCCGCTGATAAGTTTTCTTAAGCGTGCTCAAGGCTTTCAAGCGACGAATATAATTTGCTGGTTCGTCATTTGCGAAGGGCAACTGAAGGCAGTTACAGAGAATTTAGGAAAGGAGGTTATAAAGGGTTTGAAAAATAAGTTAGAATAGGTGGGCAATTGTTGATTCATTTGGGGAAAACTGGCGTCAGTATTAGGTTTACCTCGATAAATTTTCCCTGGTGGTCCACAGTTTGTGAATTATATTAAGCTCTCCCAACGAATGGTACTGGGGAATTCATTCTTTTCGGGCTTCCATACGAGTTTATATCTACACGATGGTCGACGTTTCGATGGACAATTTTCCCATTATTCTCAGGGCTGTCGAGGGTCATACATGATTTGAAAATCTTACGTCGAAACGTATCCACCCGGTCCACAGTTTAACTTCCCACTCGACCGACGAGGTGCTACCCCTGTAAGTGCTCAAAAAACTTAATATGGTGTAGCATGCTAGAAAGTACTTCGACTCTTTAGGGATTCAAACCCGAGCGGAGGCCATCAGAGGCTGGCACTTATTCCTCCACGTTAACCCAATCGATTTCATAGAAGTATACTTTTATCTTATAAAGATATGTCCACCATATGTCCACGATGCCACGCACTAGGGGTTAGAGCTGATGCCTATTTTCCTGCCTGTGAATGCATAACTCTTTCACTCTGATCTGAACCAGGCTGATACGGTGTAGCCGGCGTTAACATACGAAAGTGAGAAATTTCGTATTTCCTCTCTGGGCTTCACAAGTTAGTAGCTCTTTCAATTTTTGTAACAATGATAATGTTTGTTTATAGTTGGAAATTTTTTAAAAGATAATTATGGATGGAGAATTGTGACAAAGCCGTGATCATATCCCATTTTGAGCAATAAGAGCTTGGTTTTTTGCACTGGACCTTTTTCCTTGCTGTACTAGTCTTTGCTCATTTTTAGCATCTTGGATAAATAGATGCAGTTATGAATGCGTCCATTATAAACGCTTCGAAGCTTGATAGGCGAATGGACAATTTTGGATAAGAAATGATTTCTGCTGGAAATAGTAGGGACGAGGAGGACGTGAAGTGAACAAGGGCCAAGGAATTGGACAATAGGAACATGTGAAAGAAAGACGAAGAGGAGTGTTAAGAAAATTAAGCATAATTCTTTTCAGCAAGGAAATTGCAGTGAATAGGGGTAGAATACAACGAGAAGGAATTACACAGAAGAAGACTAAACGATGATGACGGATATTATCAACATTTTTACCCGTCTGAGGATTGCGAAAGTATTACAAAACCCTCCGTTAATTTTTTTCTCTCTCCTCTCCTTCAACGTGTGATTTATTCCCACGGGCTTACCTGGTAGCTATGAAAATGTGAAAAGAATCTAATATTTTCTTGGGGGGTGCTGACGTTGCCGCCTTGGAGCGAAAAACCTGTCCTTTTTATACCTTTTGTGTAACGCTAGCTATCGGTTGAGCAGACGTTCCCGGGTTATTACCCGTGGCCATCGCTGGGTTTTGGAGCGAGCGTATCCGAGACAGGATTGTATGGAGATAGTACGTGCTCTTGTCGGAAGCCGTGAATTGTTTTTTCCCCCCAGTTGGCTCGTTTTTCACATCAAACACGCCACGCTGAGCGAAAAGCAAAGGCTCCCCCTTGGGTGACGTGTCTAAAAATCCGTGGAACGAGAAGACGGCTTTCTGTTTCCGTCACGTGTATGGTCGTAATGAATTCGTAAACCATAAAAATTTCAAAACGAGTATGCTTTCTCTCTGCTGAGGAACACTGCATCAGTACTAGTTATCTGGAGGATATGAATTCTGGACGAAATAAGAAGAGAGAGGCGATATGAGGATTTTAAGAGAGATCTGATGGCGGCTCACGTATAGGAGGGAAATAAGAACAAAATACCAGATTAGGACGCTAAAGTACTATCCAAATAACTACTAATCTGCTGGTAGAATACTCAAATGGAAAAACTAATTTTCAGCAGAGAATTGTGTGAGTTGCCCAAGTATTTGGCTTTAATTTATATCATGTTTGAGCGTCAAATGTCTCCAAACGATGCAGTTGTAGTTGATTTGATGCAACTTTTTATTATTTTCATTCTAATTGTAAGTTGTAATTCTAATTATCATGTGAGGGCAAATGGATGAAAAATGATTAAGGTCGTGATAGAGGGTGGAGTGAGTAAAATAAGCTCGGTGACGGAGTTTATAAAATAGACTTTAAGGATATGACACATGAAGGTAGGGCGTATCGAGAGGTGAGGTATGAAGTTGGAAGATTGCAGGCTTAACTACACGAAAATAATTTTCTTATTGGGAGAGAAAAAATTGTCTTACCACCGATATTTGTATGTCCACCGCGACTAATATCGGTCGACAAATAACCTTATTGGCTTCCTATCTCTAACCTCATTGTCCCTTACATGTTGCCCCGTACATTGGTCCTACATGATCTGTCTCGTCGGTCGTAGAAATTTGTCCGGTGTGCTAAGTTGTGATAAATCATAAGTCCATCAACTGTGCTCCTCAAGTGCCGTGCTAAACCAAGTAGATTGAAGCCGCATGAAGTGGCCATGGGCACGAAATAAGCGTTGGCGCACTCCCGGTACAGGAAAACCCGTTCAAAAATTGTATTTGCGGCACTTGGGGCTCGATAGGCGCGTACTAAGTGGGTTTAGTGTTTCGTACCGTCGAATTGTTCCCACACCCCCCTTCTCCTCCACAAAGTGCCTTTTTTTTCCTTTGGACGTGTCAGCGTTCTCTGATATCCGAATGCTTTGCCCTGGTGGACGAGTGCGAATAAGTTTGTTTTTTTTTTAACATTTTTGTGTTTTTATCGTGGTTTTTTTTCCTACTGCCGTCTGCCCTCGGCGATATTCCGTTTCGTGCGTTGCCTCTTTCTCTTCCACGTGAACCGCTCGAAGAGTTGAATCCCGCTCTGACTCTATTGCCATTTCAATAGACTCGAAGCGGGCATATGGGGACGAATCGGCAGGCTGGATAAGGGTTGAAAATGCCATCGGTAGAGGTGGTGCTTACTTACCTTAAACAGCCGACTAGCCAAATACCCGTTTAATCTAGCTAATTTACTCAAATAAACGAATGATATTAGCCTCTCTGGATTGCCTCTTTGAAATGATCATCCTGCAGTATGATAATAATATTTTTACTGTTCCTAAAATACAGGTTTGCTAACAAGTATGGAACAAGTCACTGTGCCTACTTGCAGGCAGCACAATAGTCAGCATAGATATTGCAGTTAACATAGGTATCATATAAAATTACAAATTATCAAATAAAATCACTAAACAAGTATATGATCACACAGAGTTTAACTAACATAGTTACAACAAGAATACCAGTGAATCCCAGTAGAAAATTTCATTTTTCAACTGAATGACACTTGTCCCTTAGAATTGGGTGTCAGAAAATTTATAAAAAGTGTCATTATTTTAACGAATTATTTGATCATGCCCTTATTCCTGTGAATGAAAAATATTCTGTTTGATAAATCCTATATTTTAGGTTGACTTTTGATGGAATGAACCTGTTGAACCGGTTACGGGAAGTTTTGATGAATGGCTTTTTTTTTAATTTTTCATTTTATAACGTCTAGTTTTTCATGCTATTTTCAGGTCAACTGTGCGTACTTACTACCTCAGTACATCCGGTCCAACATATGTATTATGTTTCTCAGTAACACGTGAATATGTTCATCAAGCTAATAATGGTGGGTTTTTTATGGCTTCCGGTCAATGTAGGATTAGATGGGCGTAAACAAAACTTGTGCTTATCTTTTTAAGTCTTTTTATATTTACCAGGAAATGCTAGGCGTTTGGCTGAAGAAATAATCGCGTGGAGCGTTGGACTGCACCCGTGTTTGAATTTAAGACTGCAGATGCAGGCCGTGGTCATTATGAATTCCGTCAGAAACGGAATGCGCTTTTAGACTTCCACTCTTAAACAATGCCAATCTTCTGGTGAAGGCCTCCCTGTTACTTTCTAACTTTATATGCTTGGGCTATTCTCACTCGTGGTGACGACTATTTATCTCGACTCTAAGATGCTCGCTAGATGCTCGATTTTTTTTACCTTTTTTGTGTTTTTATCGTGGTTTTTTTCCTACTGCCGTCTGCCCGTGTTTGAATTGAAGACTGCAACTGCAGTCTTCAATTCAAACACGGGTGCAGTCCAACGCTCCACGCGATTATTTCTTCAGCCAAACTCCTAGCATTTCCTGGTAAATATAAAAAGACTTAAAAAGATAAGCACAAGTTTTGTTTACGCCCATCTAATCCTACATTGACCGGAAGCCATAAAAAACTCACCATTATTAGTTTGATGAACATATTTACGTGTTACTGAGAAACATAATACATATGTTGGACCGGATGTACTGAGGTAGTACTCGCTAGAGCATCTTAGAGTCGAGGTATAGTCGTCTACTAGAGGACTACTCATGCTGGACCAATAATAGGAAAGTACCAATAACGCTAATCTTATCATCCTTAATCATCCTTTTTTCTCATCATTGTCAGAAGAAGACCAAAACTTTCCGAAAAAGTTGCGTATACCCATATTTTTGAATGTAATCCCCACACATTTTTCTGTCTTCGATTACTGCATTTACATTTACAAACAGTTCAACTATTATGCGAAATTAATTATGTCTTTCACTTGGAGATGTACATCCAGGGAATATCGTGCATGCCACCACTTGGTTGTGTTGCACAAGATGATTCCTCATGAGGCATGCAGCGTTCAATCCAGTTCAAACCGGAACCTGCCTTCCCCCGGCAGATAGGTGCCGACCAAAAGCAGGCAGGATAACAATGCCCGGTTAGACCAGACATTGGAAGAGTGCTACATAGACTAACATGCCACCACGCAGTGCACTAGTTATGATACAACTAATGGTTAGTATTAATAATGCGATTGATTAATAGTTCTACAGGGTCCTAAATCATGCAGAAAGCTAATTCATGCCGGAAATTTCATGCGGGGTGAGTTGTTAACAATAATGGTAAGATATGAAGCACAATTCGAAAATTTACTCTATCTTTTGAGGGTCAAAGTTTCATTGAACTGATCTATCGCTGCTATTATTGTCCCTAATTATAGGCAGAAAAATGAAATTCTAAATATATCAGTTCTGCAGTGTATTTCCTTAATTTTATGCCTGTGATCATTTACCTAACACACGCCCATGCGGCGGCTCGCGGGGTAGTATGTAGATGTAGATTTAGATTTCTACCATAGTCGTTTATCTATAGCGAATTATGTTGAACTTTCGGCAAAAATACTCTGCTTCAAACTTACGTGAAAAATCAAATCTCTATTTTTCCCTTCAATCAGATACATCTACGTAATACCCTGCGAGCCACCACGAGGGTGTGTGGCAGGGGGTGAAGATCACCAAACATATAGGATAAGATAGTGATAAAGGAGTTGGTATTTTCCCAGCGACAAGTACGTTGGTGAAGCCTTCTCGGGGTTTTTCGTCGGCCGAGGGAAACTATTACTTCCGGCGTTTTGCAGGCTGACTCTACCATCGTCATCTACCGTGTCACATAAGTCCTAATGACCGTAGCAGAATCAGCCTTCAGAATAGCTACAGTCAGGGAAATTCCAGCAATCAATAGCATTGATTGTTGGCATTTACCTGACCCGGTGATAAACCCCGATAAGACTTAATCAACGTATATCTTACCGGAAAAGCACCAAAGCCTTTATCTTCCAGCGAAATACTTTCCCTTATGCTCTCTTTCTGCACTGGTGGAGTAATGCCGAGATGAATTCCAATGAGGGAAAAGAGGCTCTGAATCCTCCATTGTGAGGCGTCTTTGCTGCCTCTCCTTGCTCTTACCGCCCCCGTATTCCCATCCTACTTACTCACAACTTCCCTTCTCACCCCGGGGGTTATTTTTCGGTGACGTCATTGGCGAGAGAGATGGAAGGAGCGGGGAGGTTCGGGACGCGAGGGTTCTGTTGAGGGGTGCGCTTCGACGATCTTATTATTTTTATTCCTTTCCCTTCCCTTAGCTACGCTGAGGTGACGTGAACGCTCTAAATATATAACGGCGAAGGTGGGCGTCGGCTGTAGGTGGTGACAGAAGGGAGTCGTGTGGGGGTTGGTATGGCTAAACCAGGGGCGCAGCAACCCCCAGAATCGTGGGGGGGGGGGGCAAACTCCTTGAAAAATCTTTATAAGCTAGCTAAGCGGGGATGGGGGAGGGCGGGGGGGGGGGGAGAGTCTGCAAATAAAGTTTCACCCAAATGGGTCTGAGAGTCTGCAAATTTCAACTCACTAAGGGATGAAGGCGCAAATAGTTTTGCAAATCGGGCAGTATCCATTTAAAAGTGAGCCACAACCTCTGATTTCTGGGGGGGGCTAGCCCCCTCCCACAATCGTGCTTGGGGGGGGGCAATGCCCCCCTTGTCCCCCCCCCCGTTGTTGCGCCCCTGGGCTAAACGCGAGAGAGGTAACCATCCCAAGTTCCTCGGCATGACGTATTTGTTTGGCATCCGTTCTTTCCGGGGGATAACTGACCTCGATGGCTTTGATATGCTAGTCCAAGGGTACCTGTTACGTTGTGATGGTCGTTGTATTGTAATCCATTCATATCTTTTTTTGGTGATTATTCTACTGGTAGAGGGTAGGTTTTGATGAAAGTCAGTGAATCTCCTCCTGGTTTTCTACACTTCCAGGGTCCTATCTATCTCTGGTATTTCTTTTTTCGTCTCTGAATACGGTCTACCTTTCTTCATCACGTCCATGAAACTCATTCTCTTTCATCCCCTTCCTCGCTTGCCCAACATCCTTCCCTCTATCGCACTATGCAGCTACCCATCGCCCTTCATCACTTTCTCCAGCCACCCACCGTACTTTTCCCGTATTTCATTCAGAAGTTTCCTGTAATAGCCCACCATTCTAAGAACTTCCTCGATATTCTTCCTTTCCGTCCACCTCACCTTTTCCATCCTTCTCCATACTCTCATCTCAGTTGCCTGCAGCCTATTCTCGTCCTCCTTTTTGAGTGTCCACGTTTCTGCCTCATGTAACGCTACGTTCCATATCAAGATCTTCACCAGCCTTATCTTCACATCCTTACCCTAAGTCCCTGTCATCAGCTCCCTTCAATTACTAAATACCTCCTTAGCTATCGCTCTTCTCCAACTCATGTCTCTGCTACTATGCCCATACTATGATCATTGTAATTTATTTAAAGTGTTACATTAAATAGGCAAATGCCCATTTTTAATTTATTTGAATAGGCGATATCCCGAGGTGCTTTTGTGGTGGGAAATAGTTTGGAGGAAATAAGGAGTAGAGCTTTCCTGCCCTCTTCTGCCGCCCCTTCCTTCTATCTTTTTTCCCTTGATTGCATTTTCCGTTTATTTGGTCTCCTATCCCGTCTCCTTAGTTTTCCTTTGTTTCTTGATTTTTCAGTCATTAGCTTACACCTACAATGTTTTCCGTACCTTACTCCTGTTTCAAATCAGCGCAGCGGGCCGTATTTGTTGGCTTTGATGAATATGATGGCGTCCTTAATATTATGTACAACTGTATGTTTGCTCTAGTCATTAACACCATTAGGTTGATTCTTCCGTTTTTCGGAATTTCTGCTGCACCGTTACGTCTTGATGAAAAATTTCTCCGGTTAACCTGCTAGCTTCCTCAGTTCTAAGTGACCAGCTTGGCCATTCTAATTAGTGTCATGTAGTTATAGTGTAACCATAAGTTTCATATTTTAAATTTCATGTAGTTTCAGTTTAATATTGTTATAAGTGTATAGTTTTATGGTCACTGGACCTGTAGAAGCCTGCAGGATAGGTGGCGAAATATTGTCCTCAAAATGGAACGAAGCGGCGGAAATCCCGAAAAACGGAAGAATCAACCTCTATACAAGCACTGCGGAAGCCTCAATCACAACTTCAGCATCACTATTTCCATTTTTGTAAGCTCCAAATGGGCTGTTCGCCCATGTGCGGGAATAATTTTCATAGTTTATTTTATTTTTTTCTCTTTACATCTCGTTTCTCTCCCTTATTCCTGGCTGTTGTCCTAACCCCCCGATCGGCATGAGCCGTGCCTCACGCCCTTGAGGCGCCTCGCCGGGTGTAGCGTGTAGATGTAGATGCAGTAATGTTAGATTAGTCAGTCCTCCGCACCAAGCTCCTCGGTGTGACGTGTCGTGTTTGCGTGTGTGTCTGTTCTTTTCGAAGCGTAACTGACCTTCTCGACGGCTTTCCTCGGCGGGGTCAAGGGTACCTGTTACGTTGTGGGGAAGAGGGATTCTCAAGTATAGGGTTCTTCCCTTTTTTGTCGGCCGTTTGTGTTTTTTTGGAGCGTTGCTGGGGGTGGGGGGTGGCGGGGGTCACGCGCGGGCGGTGGGCTGGACGGAGCTATTTTTGCCTCTACCCATTCCATAACCTGGAGTTCGGCGGCGACGTGAACCGTTTCGAGGCACGCGAACGACATCCTCGGGTCACGGCAGCACGGGGTAATGCGGAATGGATTTGGATGGCGAACGGTTGGTCGTCATAGAGATATGCGAACCGTGTTTTTCAATCCCTTTGAATATAATTGAATGTATTTGGGTAGTGCTTAATAATTTATAATATTTATTTAAACTCAAACAAGTGTTTAACTAATCGTACAATCAAGTGTTTATCAACAAAAACATCCCGTGTGTTTAATAAACACAAATATGTGATGAACCAATACGAAAAAATTCGTGTTAAACGAACAAACATTTTTTTTATTTTCAGGATTCATTGTGTCGGTTGCTTATATTACAACGTTTTGCTTCTCTTGTTGGAGATCATAAATATTCTTTACGTGGTGACGCCTACAGGAAGAGAGGCAACATGTTGCCGTGAATACAACCTACTCAGTTATACCCGAAAAAAATGCGAAGAAAATCATTCATCGCGGAAATCCGAAGAATTAAAAAAAGACACGTGTTAAAGAACAATACTGAATGGAAATAGATTTTGAAACTCCTTCGAACCTAAATACATCGATCGAATTCCTGAGACGCTTTCCGAATCTGAAGCAAGTTGATTTTCTGAAGTATTTTCAGATCTTTTGTGGAGTTTATTTCGTAATTCTTCGAATCCGAATTGAATTTTAGATTCAGCTTCTGACTGGTTATGTTTCGATATTTTGGGTGGAGAGAATGGAAAACTTACTGTTTGAGAGTTTAGAATAGGACGGCTCTAGCATTCCGCTTGGCTGGGACGTAAATCTCCATTTTTTACTGCAGAAACGATCGGTATGGAAGTCGCAAAACAACCCACGTGACTGTAATTGAATTGCTGAACTGCTTTCTGAATTGTTTTATTTCCCGAATCCGAATTGGCATTATTGACTTTCTGTAAAATTTTCATTATGGAATCATACCTAGGTGGTCAGAATGTTGTGGCGGATAGAGTGCTCTTGATCGCAAGGTGTCAGGGATCGAGTCCCGATTATGACAGAATTTTCGGACAAGTCCAGGTCCTTATTTGGCGTGCCAATGGCGAACGGAGTGCAACACTTGAAGTTCTGTCCGCAACGCGATCAAGTCCTCCCGCCACTGCCGGGATTCGAACCCAGGATCATGGGTTGGTAAGTCAGTACTCTAACCGCCACGACAATCAGGTCTCGTGTACCATTTCAATACGCAAGGGGAGAGGAATGAGATAATTGGAGAGACCATTACGTCATTAAACTTGCCTGACCACCGAAGTAACTATCAAATTGTTGATACCTGCTTTTTCCTTAGTCACTATTTACACGTTCCAGTTTCCTTTCCATTCCTGTCCTATGACGCGTCCTGCGCATGCGCTTTAATCTATTCCGGGTGGCGAGACCCGGAATAGATTATGGAGCGCATGCGCAGGACGCGTCATAGGACAGGAATGGAAAGGAAACTGGAACGTGTAAATAGTGACTTACTCTCCTTTGTATAGCACGACGTAATGAACGAATTAGCGGACGTAAAGCAAGAAAATCCATCAAATGTTTCGAATGAAGAACGAAAAAGTGGACTTGCGCCTTTGAGTGTATTGACGAGCTACGGAAAACGGTGGTGCAGATCAGTTGGTGAGAGTAATATCGGATCTTCGATGTGATAAAGATAAAAGAGTAAGAGCCTACGAAGTAGGTAAGGGGAGGGACTATCAGACATAACTCCGTAGTGGAGGGAACTGAATGTCTGATTCCATCCGAGGACCATTAGAAGACCTATTGAAAACATAATGATAATGATGATACTGGGAGTGGAACAATTAGGGATGAAAATAAAAGAATAATTTACTCACATTGACTCCATCTCAATGAATGTTACCCCTGTATTCTAGTAGCTGATAGCACTCAACTTGAGAGCAAGTCTCTGTTAGGTATACACTATCGTCTGTCGTCAATAAATTGCATCAAGATTTTTGCAATATTTATAACTCGAAAAGTTGACTCTTTCGAGGTTGATGCACTGCCTCCAAACACGGCTGTCCGTCATATTGTGCCACTGTGGTATCTAGTGAAATTTTAACTTGGTTTTTTTCTGGTACATTCACTGAATGATGCTTCAAAGTTGGTAACTTTAATTGATTTAATTGATCTCTTGTTACTTAAATTTAAAAAAATCCTTTCTCAATATTTGCACCAAGATCATACGTCTTCATGTTATGGTTTTCGCTAGTTAAACTTTCAATCGATTGGGAGTACATTTAAGTATTGACGAAACATGGAAAAGCAAAATAGTATCATCTTTCTCTTATGCTAATGCTGTTTTCGCGAAAAGCAGTGAAGTAGGAGCCTATTCCTGCGGAGAAGAATATTTTTCAGGGGATACCAGATCCCTACTTGGGTGTGGAGGGCACTTCAAGTACAGTATTCCGTCTGTCGGGTGAGACGTTAAACCGTGGTCCCCTTGGCGTCTCTCTTTAAGAGCAGGCTAATGCCTACGCCGGGTTTCTATCCACCCTTTCTCCCTTACCTCTCCCCTATGGCGCAAATGACCTTAATTGTCGGTCGCCTCCCCAAAAATCCAAACCAATCCTGGAGCCTATTCTGTCAGGGAATTTGAATGTTTTGAAATATATCACCTGTCCATTTAATTCTTGAGTTATTGGTAAATTACTGCGGTGGGTAATAGAGGTGAAAATGTGTCTATTCAATCGAAAAAGCGGAGCGGGCCCATGGCTGGGGAAAGTATTCAGAAGAAAACTGCTGACTAATTACTAAAATGTTTTGTTCCTTTATTTTCTTTTCTAATATCTAATGCGTGAGCCATCAGTTAAAGAATTCTTTGTTTTAGCGATACAGACGAATATAAGAAATTCAATATGTGCTTTTGACTAGCACAGTAGCGGTTGAATCTTCTGCATTTGATAATTTTTCGATTTGTATCCTCTCTTTTTCAAATCCCGCCCTGTCACGCGCCCCAGCTGACCTTTTCGCCTTCCGCCTTTTCGGATGCGACGTAAGCCACGCACGGCCGACAGCATTTGGCGGACATGACCCAATTCTCTCTCCGTTTCTATTGCGATACATAACTTCCACTGGCACCTTCAGTCTGTTTGCGCGCACGTAGGAATGGTCATATTTCACGGCAAGCTGGTGGTAGAAATAACTTCCTTGCAAGCAGTCTCTGCTAAGGAAAATTTATTATATTACCCTTATTTTATTTACTAACACATTCCTAACTGTTTGAAAAACTCGGGAAGATAATTAATTCTTTGATTAGTTCGTAGATCGCTGTTTTAGTGTGATTCTACGGATATCATGTACATTTACCAGTAGGAAGACGACAGGTCAGGGGAAACGGACGCTACTATCTCGATGGATTTTCAAGTTCGTAAATGCGATGAAACAGAGCCCCTTTTAGCCCTTCACATTTCAGGCGAGAGGATTAGTTTCTCAATATCTGTAACTTTCCAGCCACAACTAGATCTAATGGTATTTCGGACCCACCCGACAAAGAGTATTGTTAAGTATATTAAGGTGAAGGTATTTCCAATGAATTAGTGGAATATACATTCCACAGGAAGGAAGTAAATGTGGCGACTGCTGGTAGATTGTATCCATCCCTGTATGAGATATCTTAATCGTCGAAGAACACTGGCAATATTGACTTTCTGAAGGCCGCAGAGCACTTGAGTGTAGTTCCGGAAACGGGGTGACCTTTGACCTCACATTTTTCAAGGCTGAGGCAGAGTAAAGGATTTGTTAGAGCTGAGTTGGACATTACGTAAATATCCACTTTACCTCGTGGTAAACATTCAATGATAAAAGTTGATCGCCTGTTGTTTTCTAACATTCTCTCCAGTACAAGGTCATTACAACTCCCAGAAATTATATCCAGATGTGAAAAAACGTTCCGCCATTGTGGAAAAGGCCATCTGTCCTGAGTCTTTATGCCATTTTTTTTCCTACGAACTCACTTCACAGATCCTCGTAAATGAATTGGTATAGGTAACTTATGAGAAAAGCTAAAAGAAGAACCTCTGTTTATGGCACAAAGTCCTGACTCATTGAGCGCGCATCAATTTCACCAATGCATTCGTCATTACGCTGCCTCTTTTGCGAACACGTTGCCCGCTAATAGAGGTTGGGACGAGAGTTCTGCATCGGTTCTCCTCAGCAGGTCCAAATCGCTAGCAGATGCTGCCGGACTGGCTGGTTGTCAAAGCGGTGGACTTATGATTGTACTTCGCGCGCTCGACTACCACGGTTTGTTCAGAGTAGAGCCTGCGTACGCCGGATAAAATTGAGCCGGTATGCGCATGCCGAAGACAGTTAAGCTACGTACATAGGTACCACTTTTCGAGAAACGCAGGCTTACCGATCGCGCATGCTAGAATCCTTTTCAAATATTTTTGCGACTGAGAGGCAGACCTAAGTTTTTTGGGGTTGAGGAAAGAGGGCACGTGACCTACAAAAAACCAACCAAAATGCAGTAGGTGGAGCCTAGCGTCTCGAAAATTCAGTCGGTCTCAGAACTCCGTCGTGTACGCCTCGCGAGTCTGAGCTGTGTTGCCAAATCTCTGTTTCATTCGTTCACTTGGTGTGCCGTAGTGATCTTCCTTCGATCTAACCTTTACCCGAATCTTTCTATTAACCAAATTATCAAATACCTTTCCTTCTTTTCTCCGTTACCCCACACTCTTTCCTTCACCCATGTGGACTCGTAGGTGGAATTATTTTTGGCAAATTAATTTTCCTTAACATTATTTGAGCATATTTTTAAATTAACATTATTTTAGTAATTTCTGATTGATTTGAGACCATATAGCAAACAATTCCGTCGTATCTGAGCCAAAGAGCATTACAAAGTCTTGTTAAAATAACTTCGTTCAATCACGGCAATAGTCAGAAGTCAACGGAATTACTTGGACTCGTTTTTATTAGTTTGATTATCAGAAAATGAGTATAATGTTTGTGTGTCAGTGTATTTTAACAAATAAAAGTTATGACCATTGTTTTTAAGAGTCCATTTCTGAGCCGCCGACCGAGCAATCACGCATTATCCTTTCCACGACCCTTAGTGAAAGGGATAAGAAGGGGTTTATCCCTTCGGCCGCGGCGCCAGCCGAGCCTCCTGCCTTTTCCAGTGGGTCTTGTGGATGCTTGTGGTATGTCACAAAGAGGCGGTCTTTCGTTTCCATTCGCATGCAAAGTCTGAAGAGAAAACGTGGCAACGTCCACTTCTCTCGCTTCCCACCCTACCTCCCTCGTGTCGAAGTAGAGATGGGCGCCGCGCCGCCGGCCATGCAAGGCACGCCGCCGAGGAAAAAACTACGGCGCGCCGCCGCCGGTCATTTTAATGGCGGCAGCGCGGCGTGACTTTTGAATACCAAGTCCTACAGTCGACAAAGTACTGACAGATTTCTCGAGAAGATGCGTTTTGGATTGATTTCCGCTGTCACGCTAGGTCGTCTTGTCAACCTTTCCTCTCCCTTCCCACTGCAAGTCTCGTATACCCGCTTAGCTGCCTGGATGAGCGGAGATACGAGGTTTCGATGGGTTTTATATTGCACCAGAGTTTGGCCCAACAAAAAAAGAACGTAGGTGAGGCATAGTGGAGAGTCACAGAGTGCGCAGGAAGAAATTGGTGAGAACTCAAAAAGAATGTAGCCGAGTGGATGGGTATATTTCCATATAAATTACATTTTGCTCGATTTTTTGGGACTAGTGCGGTTTTATATCTACTGACGTGCGTTCGATCCTCAAGATAACATTTTTCGTTCAGATTGTTTTAAACTGAGGGTAAGTTAGAAAGTATAAACAAACAAAATTTGTTTTCCAGCTAAAATGTGAAATTAGGACGGTAGCATTCGTTTACTTTTTGCCCAAACAAAATATTATCCTTCACAAGTATTTAAACCTTAATAAGTACAGAAGTCTACTGGTATGTCAGTGGTTGCGCGCGGTCTAAAAAACTGTATTGATGAAAATTTGAAAAATAATTATTTGAAAAAATATTTTACGTGAAATTTTATACTACATACATACATACATACCCATCACGCCGTTCCCTTCCGGGGTAGGCACAGTCAAAATGTTTCACTCATTAATACATAATTGTACACCTAACTCGGCTTCAATAATTTCCTCCATACTGACCTATCCGTGCAAACCTCTTTTGCCTCATTTACCCCCATATACTGCTTCATACACGCCCTCCTGTTTTTAAGACTCCTAATATTCCTCCTCCTAAGAATTTCCTCAACCACATTATGCCACAACTTTCTCGGCCTACCTCTACCTCTCACACCATTCATTCTACTCTCATATATCTGTTTCCTTATTCGACTCTCATTCATTCTCTCAACATGGCCAAACCAACGAAGCACACTCCTTTCATACACGCCCATTACTGAAGCATTTAACCCACATTCATTCATGACCCACTCATTCCTGACCCTATTCATCCTACTTTTGCCACAAATACTCCTCAGATAACTCATACCCACGGCGTTTAGTCTACTCTTATGTCTATCCTCACATACCCATGTTTCACTACCATATAGCAAAGTGGGAAGAAGTACACTTTCGTACACGACAATTTTCGCTTCCTTAGACAAGCATTCATTCCTTGATATGCTCCACATGCTACCTACCACTTTCCTTCCAGCATTCGCACGTCTCTTTATCTCCTCATCTATTCTTCCATCTTTCGCATACATCTTACCTAAGTACACAAAATCATCCACCTTTTCAATTACTTCACCATTCGCCCTCATCATACAGTATTCTCCCCATTCTCCTTATCAAAAACTACTACTTTACTCTTGCACCCATTTACCTTCAGTTCCATTCTCTCCGTTGATTCACAAAACTTATCTAGGAGCTACTGTAATCCCTGTTGACTGTCTGAGATCAAAACAGCATCATCCGCATACAGAAGATCTCGCACGTTTACATTTCCAATCAAAACACTGTCGTTTTCACTACATGCGTCTCTAACACATTTATCCATAAATACATTAAACAGCCATGAGACATTACGCATCCTTGCTTTACACCCCGATTTATTACAAACCAATCACTCAGAGCCCCGTTAACTCTTACACTTGCCTTACTATTGTCATACATCGCCATCATAACATTCAATAACTGCCCATTCACTCCATAGTCTCTCAAAACCTTCCACAACTTCTTTCTATTTATTCTGTCATATGCCTTCTCTAAATCGACAAACGCACAGTACACTTTCTTTCGGACACTCATACATGTTTCTATCACTTGTTTTTATGTAAACCTGCTCATTAGCAAGTAAGGGAGTTTGTTATAATGAATCAAATGTAGTTATTTATCAGAACAGCTGTCTGCTCCAAGCCTCAAAATGGCCGCCTCCGTCGCGAGTTGTCAGAACCTTGCTATCCATGGCCTTGTGTGCATCCTCGCCACCAGCACACCTATTGAAGGGAGTTTCAATATATGTGGGCTCGCCCTTACAGCCAAGAAAAGTAGACTTGAGCCGCAGTGCCTAAATTAAATAGTTTCTATTCATGAAAACTATGACTTGTGTAAAGAGTTTGTGCATAGAGTGCAGTGACACAATTACTTTTCTATATGTATAGCCTGTAGCGTGCCTTATAACTGTGTGAAAAGTAATACACTATCACATTTTGATCTGCTAAATTAACCCATTGACGACGCAGTATTTAAGATAGCCCTTTCATTTTTGACAGTTTTAATATGAGATTTTCCAGTTCTTCACTTTTTTCCTCGAAGTGTACGAACAGGCGTTAATACGCCGCGCCGACTACGCCGCGCCGCCGATCAAACGCTCGGCGTTCGCGCCGTCACGCCGCCGCCACCGGCTTAATATTCCCCCCACGCCGCCGCCGACCAAAATCAAGACGGCGCCCATCTCTATGTCGAAGGCTCCACCTCCTGCCGCGATGCCACTCGAACCGTTCCGACCTCGCACGAAGAGCCAGTCGCAAAGATATTTGAAAAGGATAATAGACCGATCGACGAGACCACTTCAGTACTCACAGTTTTAGTGGGAGGTCTCGCGCGTGCTCATAGGGAATGTACAGCACGGGTCTCGGAAATGTGCTCTACTGTCTCGCCCGATGCAGAATGATCTTGAAAATAGGGTTGGACGCCGACGCCGGTGAATATACTATCGACGCCCTTCTCTTCCTGGAGGTGACGCTCGTCACTGCGTCGACGCTGTGCCATACCAAGTATATGAGAACGTCTCTGTGACAAATTATAATTTGCTTTTAAGTGCGGTAATGACGTGGTATTTATGCTGCTGTTAATCCATATAATTTGACAGATCTGTCTTTACGTGTATGATAAAATTATGTCGATAATTTATTTCGGATAGATTATGTTAACTCTCGGTCTAAACTAAATGAATGTTCAATTATTACTAAAAATGGACGATATATTTATCATTGTACTATACTAGAGTAATTGCGCCTACGTACTGGCTATCGCTACGCGTTTCGATACCTATTTTTAATGATGCGACTTATTGCCGAAATGAGACTAGGTAATCGATGCGCGTATGAGAATGATCTGAATTACATATATGTAGTCCTAGTTTTAGTTTTATAATATGTGGTTACGTATGTTGTCTGATTAAAAAAGAAGACGACTCGCTCTACCATCGACGGAGCTCACGTCAAACGATATTCCGACCTACTTCACAAACCTAAACTCCCGGTAACATCACGCTAACGTAAAGGCCATCTCAACTGGTGTTAAGAGTAAATCGGCCTAGTAGAATTTGTCCACAGCGCCTTTAACTAAATGAGCGAATGAAGCAATAACGGGAATGTCCGGGGTGGTTTTCCACTGCCAATGAAGATCAATAACTTTCTCGTTGAGACGCTTTATGTGCACCATTACATGGGAGTTAGTAGGTAACCCCGACTATCTACCTTTCACTTTGAACGATAGAAAGGGTGCGTTGAACGCAATGCCTGTTACTCAATGGAGTGCCCGTCGGAATACAGCAAAGCAGCTCGCGACCCTGAGTGCGAGTAGGCATACGGCGATGAATCAGCGGTGGGGACAGATTCCCTCTCATTGTTTTCATTGTTACTGCATTGTTGTCGCTGTTGTCTTTGTTGCCATGTCGCTAGTCGAGCGGATGAAAGCTCCGCCTTTTCGTCGTCGTTTTTTGTTGGAGGAAGCTTCCCTTCTCCTATTAACCATGGCTTCCTTTTCCTCTCCATTATTTTTCCTTCTCCTCGAGTCATCGAGATGACCTGTTTTCTCGCTAGCCGCCTTTTCTATCTCGTTCTCTTCCTCGCCGCTTCTGAATACAGCGGCGCTTTATTGTGTGTAAGTCCGTGCGGGAGGAGAGATTTATTTGAAGGAGGTGAATGAGGTTGAATGAGTTCCACTCCTGCCGCTGCTACCTCCAATGTAATCCTCTGGTTCGTGGGTGTGAGGGTTTTAGTTTGCGTCCTGAAGACTTCAGCGGCGTTGTTCGTCGTGCTATGGAACCCCCAAGTGTTTCAGAAACGGAGTAAATTATTTAATCGCCGAGTATAATGAAGATAGAACTCAGAAATTCAAGGAAACTTATGTATTTAACGGAATATAGTAAAAGCGCCTGAAAACTTTCCCGTGCCAATGCTGTGAAAACTTTTCCCGTACCTCTGCTGTAGCGATATTGAGAGTAGGTGTTACTTTAACAGACATAAAATAGTCGTACACTGTTAGACGCCCAAGGAGTACAAACGCTGCATTTGACGATCGAATAGGTATCCGTCCGCTCGTTGTCACTCCATGTAACTAAAATGGGACTCCATTTTACTTAAATACCTGCATCTAACAAATGCGAGAATCAGGTATGGTGGTTCTGCGTTTGATATTTTTGCGACACTTGTCCCCCCATCGCTTCTCAAACTTTTTTGTTCTTATATCTATCAAAACAATCTTTTATGGTTTCTCTAAAGAGGTTGCTTCTGACAATTACTCAAATCCGGTGTTAAACTCTTGAGTGCTCTGTTCTCTGTAGTTCTGTACTTAACTCCTCGTTAAGCCGTGATATATTGTCTAAATCTCAGATCTGATGTATATACAAATCGGCCTAGTTCATGATTTTTGAGATTTAGATGATTTTATTGGGTAATAATTTTTAATGGAACTAGCCTGATAATTATTTGAAACCTCAGATGAAGCTAATCTTTCACTTCTTATCCCGTATATAAAATGCTTTAGTCGAATTTTTTTCAATGATACATCTGGTATTATATTTTCAGGACACTGGTATCGGGATGACTAAGGAAGAAATGATTGACCACCTAGGGACTATCGCCAGATCCGGTTCAAAGGTAAGGAAGAATTCCTTTTTTTCCCAAAGAGAATGGCTTCGAAAGTTGATTTTTCCAGCACTTCTGAGCATCTCTTGCGTATCAGTAAAAGAGCTCTGTATGAGCTGTGAATATTCTACCGATAAATGTCTGTGTAAGGCATACTAAGAATTTGCTGAGCTTGAGTAACAAAAAAATCATTACTGCCGTCCTGAAAGTGGTGTCCTATATCTATTGACTTCAATATTTGCATTGAACGTAAAAGTAGGTCTATAAATTCCATATTTTTTCTTCCACTGAAAATTGAACGGCTGTGCGGCGAAGATTTTCCACCCGCCATTTGATGCCACCCTCGGTTTTTCTCGTTGTTCTTGCCTTCTAGTTTCAGCTGGACGTTCAGCATTCTTCCCTAGAACCCAAATATTATGGTAGAAACGAGCTTAGACGTAAAATTAAGACTGCAGAACTGATAAATTTAGAATGCCATTTTTTTCCACGTTCAATAACGTTGCGATAATAGTTGCGATAGATCATTTCTAGGAAACATTGACCCTCACTAGATGGAGTAGATTTTGTACTTGTACTAAGTATCTTAACATCATTATTAAATACTGGTCCCACATAAAGTTTCCGACATAAATGGCCCTCTTCATTGTATAATACCTTGTGGTGCTATTTATCAATCGCATTAACAATACTAACCATTAGTTGTCACGTGACTAGTGTACTGCATGGCAGCATGTTAGTCTACTTAACACTCTCCTAGTGTCTGGTCTGACAGGTAATTGTTATCCTCACTGTTTTTGTCTGCACCTAGCGGCAGGGGGAAAGAACGCGGTTCTGATTGGACTGGGTAATACTTGGTGTGGAATCACCCTGTGCGACATACCCTAGTGATGGCTTGCACGCTATTCCGTAGATGTATCAGTAACGACCTTCAATATTCACTTTATTATTTTTTCCATTCTTCTCCACCTCTCACTGATTCCTCAAGTCACGTTCTCTTCTTCCTAGCTATGCCCAATAATTCTCCGTGTGCTTTCCTTTGCGTCCATGACATCTTCTTAAGTCTCTTCCTTGCCTACTTCTCAAACGTCTCTTATGTGGTCCCACGGTTACCCCTCGGAGTATCTTATTCGTTTCCACGCAATGCCACGCTCCACTTCTAGTTTGTCTCTATCTTTGTATCGTAACTTTTTCCGGTGTTCCTGTCATCATTTCTATGGTGTTGGATTATGGATCTTAGGGATTTGCCGTCTGGGATGGAGACTCCGGTTTCCGCTACATTATCGCGGTCGGGTATGGCTTGGCCCGGCTTGAATTTGTATAGGAGATCGCCCTCTAGGTCCAGAGAGCTTTTGCCCCAGTCTTTTAGTGGAAATGGGTGAGTATTAAATGATGCTTGCGTTCGAATTACGTTTCAATTAAATGCTACTGCTGCATAAACGCCTACTCAGGAGGCACAGACATCATCTTAATTTTCTTATCAAGCTTATTTCAAATCGCTGCGGAACTAACAAAATAAATTCATTTTCTTCATTTGAGGACCTCCTACTCATATGGTTTGATTTAGAACTCCTATTTCTTGAAAACAGCATTTCGTTTTACTGACACCTGGCTCCAGTGTCATTTCTATCGTGCTGATTTTGAGTGGCATCTAACCGTGATTCGAACTCTTTGGCTGATTGGCTCACCAACTTTTTGATTATCTTTCGTGTTTCATTACTGGAATTGTGTTATTCATCGTGCCCGCGAAGCTTCGTCTACCGTGATCGACGGCAGCTTGGAGCGTGGCGTGGCGTTGGCTGATTCGTCCCCAGGAGCGAGACGGTCGAGGAATTTTGATGAGCGTGGAGTTAGGACGAAATTGGTCAGCCGTGATGAAGGTTGCTCATTCGGTGAAATGAACATGCGTGCCTCGTAAAAGAGGGAGATGGATGTTAAATGGGTGGGCGTGTAAGGGCTGTGGTAGAGAAGGGCGGTTTTCCCAAAAAATCCTCTCCCCGCCCAGGGCCTTAGCGTTGCGGCGATGCATTGCCTGCGATTTTCGACGTGTGTGAAGTATCAAATTGTGATATTGGTCGTCCGAAATATTTGATGTTATATTTTTATTAATTTAATTGTAATAATAATTTCATAATCAATTGCATTTACTGAACTTCGATGTTTGTCGTCCTGGATAAGTATTTGACTCATGGCATTTTTTGCGACGTGGACGATTTTTTGACGATTCTGTACGTGGAAATTATCGAATTGCCACATTGGTCGTCCGGAATATTCTATACATCGCATTGCCGTATTGACAGTCGTGGATATGTGATGTATCGCATTTCAATTTTTGCATATGCCGTAGATATTGAATTGCAATTTTGATCATCCGGGATAGTTATTCGATACATTCCTTGGTGTTATTTGTTCCCCAGAGTATTTCATATCGCAATGCGATATTCATCGACTTGAATGATTCACAAAGGATATAGTATTGTCTACTTTATTTTCAACTCGTACTACTCGTGTTTCAACTGACTAGCAGTCATCATCAGGTACATTATTGGAGTTGTTCCTAATGTTGAGGTTGTTTGAACACGAGGAGTTGTACCTGATGATGACTGCTAGTCAGTTGAAACACTTGTAGTACGAGTTGAAAATAAAGTAGACAGCATGATATCCTTCGTGTATCTTTTGGAAATGCTGTTCTACAACATCTCGCCTAAGAAAGTGGAATTTATTTATCCACTTGGTTGTTCGATAAGTGGCCCAACGATTTTTTGCGATGAAATGGGCAATGTCTGGGAACGCAATGCGATGCTGTGTGATATGTGATCTAATTCTATGCAATTGTGTGCATGGCGATTGGAAGCGCAGTGCAATTTTTTAATAATAATAATAGTAAGGAATTTATTCCATGACAACAAGTTATACATATAAATAAACACCAGCAAATTTGTCTGAAATATGGATACCCCTTTGGGAATTCCCGCTTTGGGGTTACCAACTCGATGATCTATTAACAGTCGTCATCTCTGCGATGGCGTGTTGATACAATAAAGATTTTAAAAATCAATTTTTTTGGATGTTGACTCCCCAGTTGGTATTACCTATTACATAATTACACGTATGTTTTGCAGTAAAAGAAAACTTACATTTTGATAAACAAATTGGTGCGATACATGGCGATGTTTGAAGCAAGACGAAATGCGATGTAGTCTCTTTTGAATGCCGCGATGTATAAATTTGTGCATCACGCAGCCCTATACCCTCTCTCTTCGGAGAGTGAGTGGGTGTGTATCCCAATGAAGCCCGTCCTTCGCCGTCATTGCTCTGGGAAAAGCGGTCCGCAAAATTCGAACCCACTCGGGTCGCGCCCCCCCCCTCCCCCTTACCTCCCTGCGTAAGGGGCCGTAAATTCCCCGAGTTCCCGGGGTGCCTCTCGCGTGAATTTTATTCAACGGGGAAAACATGTGGAGGCGAACGTTTCCATCAGTTATTGCACACCCTTGGCTGTGGATGCGAAATGTTCCGTGAAGGCGATGATCATTCAAGTGACGCCACGCGGTTTTCGGGGATTAACGGGTTTACCCTATCGTGACTCACCGTGACATGTGTGGGAGGAAGAGGTCATTCATTTGTGATGTCACAATTGTTATTATCAACCGTGGTGTCACAGTTGGCATGAATGATATGTTATCTCAGTTGGTTTGAATCTTATGCTCGGGAAAATGTCGCTTACGTGAAGAATTCTTCTTTTGCTTGAACGTCATTTTAACGTACTTCTTCAGGTTGGGGAATTTCTTCAGGAATGGTTGGCATATGGAATGATTGACTCACAGAATCCTCCAGTCCGCCATCTTCGTTGACCCTCATTTTCCTATTGCGCTTGCGGACTAACGCACTGACTTCACAATTCTATTGCTTTCCATCATTAACTTACTAGAAATCAGCTTGCACTTTCTTATTTAATGTGCATTCTCCTTGCATTTATTGTTTATTCATTTAAGTGAAATATAATCCACATTCTCGCTGATAACTGGGATAAAGTGGAGTAGAATCCGTAGCACAATGTAGCTAATGTTTGTTTCAAGAGTAACTTGCCTTAAATTTCAAACAGGTGTTTGATATTCTTGCTATACATGCGCTAATTCGTCCATTCCGTCGTGCTATCCATTGAAAAGTACGGAGAGAGCAGGGTTAACAATATGGTTGTTGGTTTGATTGCCCGGCTTCAGTTTGATGACGTAGTTCCCCCTCCATGTACCTCAATTATGTCGACGAAAGCATGGGCACGACGTCACAGTCTCAACAAATCTCAACTTTTATGTGGTATTTTTTCCTCTTTGTAATTATTAAAAACACCATAAATGCAAATTGTCCGGTACGTGAAAATTATAATGAAAGAATTCTACGGTAGTGTAAGTATAAATTGAACGGGAAAGTGACGCTATAAACTGCGCATAAACTTTTGAGAGCTTTGCGTAGAATTTTTCAGGTGGCACCACCTTAGTGGAGGAAGAATTTTGGCTAAAGAAGGATACCGCTTAGAGGTGCTGATGGCTCTCCGTGATTTAGTATCTACGTATGGAAGTGGATTGAACATCTCCCTATCGCATGTTAAGTAATCTATATTGCCTCTCAAAATTTTGGAAGGCTTTACAACTTGACATGGAAAGGCTCATTTATTTTCATGCTCGTGGTCTCGACTATGAAATGGCATATGCTTTAAAATATGAACTCCAACTATTTGCACCGACAGGTTCTAAAATGACATCCGTTGCCATGGGTCGATTAGTAAACTATCTGGAACCGACAGTATCATGACTGCATCTTGTGAATAATACGGCACTAAATGAAGTGCCCGTGTGCCAAAGATCAATTGCTACGATTTGTCGAACTACTTCAGTGCACCTGTTCCATCTATCGGCCAAAATATTATTTAAAAACTTATATCCGAATCTCCCTATCTCTTTGCCACTGTATACATACACTATGATTCTACTTGTTGCATTGCGTCATTTCAAGGTGGCTTTCGCATAGGAGTCACTTGTTCCAAATTTTCTGAAAACTTGAGTGTATCCTCTTGTAAATGCCTTTTATTGAACTGGACTTCGTGTGATGACTTCTAGGAGAAGTGTACTGTGGTGCAGTTAATATGATTTAGTCTAGCCCAAATTCCTGGCACCACGAATGGACCTCGTTTAGGACTTCTAAGTCAGCGTCTTCGCCATTATAAATAGATTAATATTATTGTAGAGAAATCTTATTTACGTAGTTTTCTGTTAAGACCCTTTCAGCTGTCATTGTCACTTGATGTTCTTCTGTGAACACCAAATGGAGATGACAACTATCTTGTCTAGTTCAGTGAACCATCACATCTATCTTCTTACTCTTCTTTTCCAGGACTATTTCTTGTGTCCTACTCGCTTAACTATGCCATTGTTTCACTTTCATTCATCGCATTCTCTGTATATCTTTTAGAATTAAAACGATGGAAAATGAACCCTACTGTCATTCTGGTTTGTGCTTTTTCAGTTTTCTGTCATTTTTTCGAGATGCCTGTGTACCCATAAAGGACACTTATCTTCGCAGCAAATGTATTCAAGTATGTCTTGTTTTGCTTATAAGTTGCTGATGATGTCTTCCATTACGACTGTCCTGCTATGTTACCACGTCGGTTATTGTTGACTTACATCTACATCTACGTAATACCCTGCGAGCCACCACGAGGGTATGTGGCTGGGGGTGAAGATCACCAAACATGCACTATTGACATGCAACTAGGATATTTGATGGAGACATGCTAGATAATAGGGTCACATGCAGCTAGATGGTTAGTATCTACATAATAAGAAAGGGATTATTGGTTGTTATTACATACATCATTCACTGCAGACTACTTTAACTATATTTCACCTACATATCCCTTTGCTACGCTGCCTATTGTTCTCTCTTATAGTACGCGGCAAAAATGTCATTTTAAATCTATCGGTACGACAATCTATCTCTCTAATCTTTTTAATCTGATCAAACCTAGCATAATACGCAGGGGTTCTCAATATATATCTAACGTTATCTGTGAAAAAATCGGTTTCGAATTTACTTAAAAGGTTTAACCTAAAGTTTAACCTGCGTTCTGATAGTAATTCACATCCTAGTTTTTCTATTAAACTCGTAACACTTATCCAATTATCATAACGGCCTTTAACAAATCTAGCGGATCTCCTTTGCACACGCTCTAATTTTTTTATCAAACCTTCCTCGTACGGATCCCATATATTAGCGGCATATTCTAAATGAGGCCTGACAAGTGTAAAATAGCTTCTTTCTCGTACTCTCTCATCGCATTTACCTAGAACCCTTTTTACGAATCCTAATTTATGGTTTGCTACACTAGTTATTTCCCTGATGTGTTTCCCCCATGGCATGTCTTCAGTGATGGTGACGCCTAAATATTTAACAGATTTTACGTTAGATATTTTCTTTTCTTTGATGCAATAATTATTCCGGGGAAAGCCATTCTTTTTCCAAAAGAACATTATCGCGCATTTCTTCAAATTTAATTCTAGCTGCTAACTATCACACCAATCATCAATCGCATCTAAATCCTTAGCTAAACACTGATTGTCCTCTTAATTTCTAATTTCCTTATACACTACTGCATAATCGGCAAAAAGACGGAGCTTGCTATTTTTTACTACTGTATTCAAGTCATTTACGTAGAGAAGAAATAAATTTGGGCCTATCACGCTTCCCTGGGGAACACCCGATGTAACTTTTACTTCGCCTGAGCTGAGACCATCTAAGACAACCCTTTGAACTCGTTCATGTAAGAAGTCTCCTATCCAGCCTACTATATTACTTTCTATCCCGTATGATGCTAACTTCACGAGTAACTTACAGTGGGGAACCTAGTCAAACGCTTTTCTAAAGTCAAGAATGGCTGCGTCTACTTGTACGTTACCTTCTCCGGAAACTAAAATATCATGAACAAAAAGACCTAATTGACTTTCGCAAGACCGTCCCTTTCTGAACCGAAGCTGGTTTGTTATCAATAAATCCTGGCTGTCGTGGTGTCCCATTATTGATGTAATTATTATATGCTCTATAATTTTACATGATAGTGACGTTAATGATATTGGTATATAATTACATGGCTGTTCCCTATCGTCGCTTTTAAAAATTGTGGTCACGTTTGCTATCTTCCAGTGTTTGGGAGCCGCGTGTTCTTCGAGGGATTTGTTAAAAACTACTTTAAGATACGGAGCCATTTCGAGAGCTAATTCTTTATACATACGAGCTGGAATCTCATCAGGACCTTAGGATTTGTTCGGGCTAATGTTATTTAGTAAGGATACGATTCCGCTGCAAGATATATCGATCGGGGGCATTGGTTGCTGAAATCGGTCTGGTATGGTTTCGTGCAAACTACGCTTAGATTGATTATACACGCTCTGAAAAAAATAATTCAACAAATTAGCCTTGTCTAAACTGGAAGTTGATATTTCGCCTCTATCGTTTTTCAAGGAATTAACCGTTGACTTTTTAGTTCCATGTACTTCCTTTACATATGACCAAAATGCTTTCGGGTTTCCCTCTAGTTGTTCTACGAGTACTTTTCTCTTGAATTCACTAAACGCTTTTCTAAGGGCTGTTTTTGCGGCTGATTTACAAATTTTATAATGTTCGATAGTATTTTTTAGATCTCTATTAGGTACAATTTTCTTAGTTTCGCGTGGCTAACTTGTTGGCGTTTTAAACATTTTCTAACCTCCGCGTAGTACCACCTTGGCTCCCTATTCTCACTCTTATACTTATGAGGTATATATCTGTTGACAAGTGACCGTGTAATTTGGAGGAACTGTTTCCATGTATTGTCAATTTTTGCTGATGTTCACGAATTTTTCAAAAGAAGTCTTTAAGTCACGATTAATCCGTTAAAATCTGCTTTACTAAAAAGGTCAATCTTTCTTTTTAATTTAATTTTTTTTTAGTATCAAGGGAAAATTTTTTCGCGTGCTACGTTGTGGTCGCTTATTCCATCGACATTTTCAACTTTAATAACATTTCAGGGATGTTTGTGGCAAGTAAATCGAGAACATTCTCCCCTCTATTAGGCAAATTTACTATTTGATGTAGTTCGTATGATGCAAACAGGTTACGCAATGACTCGCAGATTTCTTTGTCCCTACCCCCAGACTTTTGACTACATGTTTTCCATTCTATTGATGGTGTATTGAAATCTCCACCTACAATAATCTGCCGTTCGTTTTTATGGGAATTAATGGAGTCGATCTGTTACTCGAGTTCTAATACTGAGTGTACATCGGAATGGGGTGGTTTATAGTAGGCACAAACGTATATTACTTTGGAATTATCACATTGAATGGAACACCATACACTTTCTATTATATTATCAGGAATCACTTCTATTTTGCTGACTATTGTGTTCTTAACTGCGATAAATACTCCCCCTCCCGGTCGAATCTCTCGATCTCTCCTGTATACCCTAAAATTTACAAGAAAAATTTCACTATCAGCAATATCGCTTATTAACCAACTTTCCGTTCCTATAATTATGTCTGAATTAGTACTCTCTATAAGGTGATGGAATTCAGGTATCTTGCTTCTTAAACTACGACAATTAACTACCACTACTGAAAATTCCTCTGTTGTTATATGTCTGCCTATTGTATTTGTGGGGTTTATGTTTTATTAATTATTGGGAAAGTTACATTTTGGAAATTCATGGGTGTCGTTTTGATTTATATGTTTTTCCTTCTTCTGTGCTTTCTTCCGTCCCGCTAAACCTATACTGTGTTGTCTGATCAACTCGTTATTCTTCGCTATCCTGGTGAATGGCAAGTTATTGAATGGCCCAGTATTTGACCTAATCACTACCCTACTCTCTGTCTTAAAAAAGGCCTGCGAGTATGCTCCAATATCCTGCTCGCTACATCCTGTGATGCCTCATACGTATAGTGGACACCTGAACGGTTTAGTGGCACCCGACACGAATTCGTCACCGGCCTGAGATCTAAGAACTCCGCTCCCTCGCTCCCACAGACTTCACGGAGTCTCTGGTTTATGCCTTCCGCTCGGCTCCAAACCATCGAACCCCGATCCGTCGTAGGTACCAAGCTGCATATGGTAAGCCTCATATTGCGACTCGACCCTCTGCGAATACGGCGGAACTCGGAGCATAGATCTCTCACAGAGTCTAAAATCTCCTCTGATCCCATATCCACAGCGTTATTGGTCCCAACATGGGCTACCTCATCCAACTTAGAGCAGCCCTTGTCCCCGACCGCCGCCTTCATCGCCTTCGTCGCCTGTGGCACCATTCTTCCCGGTATACACCGGAAAGTGACCCGTGCATCTCCTCTCCCCTTGCGGGCCTTTACACGCAATGGAGCCGCTATACGCCGGACATGGAAACTACAAGGGAAACCGTTATCGCCCGGGATAAATTTTGTTACTAGTTTTTCTTCGATTTTACTGCTGATTTGTGATACTCTTTTTCACCGATTTTCTATTCGTGATACCTAATGTATGCACTTAAAATGTTGCCGGAAATGTTATTTTTCAGCTTGGCAAAATGTGTTCTGAAGTAATTATGTGAAGTGGTGGGTGGCTCAAAAGTGATAGAGAGAAGGATGTTGGGCAAGAGAGGAAGGGGAAGATAGAGAATAGATGTCATGGACAGGGTGAAGAAGGGTAGATCGTATGCTGAGGCGGAAAAGGATACACTAGAGATAGATAGGACCTCGGAAGTGTAGAAAACCGGGAGGAGATTCTTTGACTTTTAATAAATCCTACCTTTTACGGTAGAATACTAAAATAAATTTTGCTTATTAAAGACATCATTCATTGATCGAGAAAATGTTTACGTAACTCTTATGGTTCACTCGAGAACGTGCTTATGTCACCACGTTCCGTACGTACTAGAATGCATAGTAAAAAAATGGGAACTGGCCCTTTGTGATGACGATTTTGTCGCAGTACTTCGCGACACCAATTGTATCCCTTCCGCACTTATTCGCTTCTTTTGATGATTTTTTTAATGTTTTATTGATGGTGTGCAAATTAAAAGAATACGGGTTACGAACCATTACTTATCCGTCTATTTTAAGTATTCCTAGTGGCACCAACATTTGTGTAAGCTTCCTCTATTTTTATTTTTCTGTGGATTGAAGTTGTCCCACAAAATCAATTCAGCATCAGCTCTAACATTGGGATAGACGTTGTCACAGGTTGTTCAGTGTCTCTTTTGTTCCCATTCGTTTTAGTGCCAGGCTATCTCTTTTAAATGGTCGGTTCTGGTCGCCTCCCTGCTGATAGACTTGTCAAGTGAGTCCGTGACGTCGAAATGCTTCGCACGGTGCCGTCTTGGCACACGCAAAGATGTTAATTTGCATGTCCTCTGCCGAATCGATAATTAATCTCGCGAGGGAACTCGATCCCGCACCACCACCACCACGGTATCCCTCCGTCCCTCGTTTCGCTGACAAATTAAGCGCCGGAGATGAGTTGAAACCACTCGGCGGGGAATGAGTTCGAATAATACGAGGGCGCCCCCTCTTCGGCAGCGGCGTCTTGCCTTCGAACCCCTCCCTCCCTTACCCGGCGCCTTCCTCCTCGTGACGCGGTTCACAGAATCTTTTCTCTTCCCCCCCCCACCCGCCCCATTTGGCCTGTCTCTAGCCACTCCTTTTAACTGTGCTGTAGAGTTGGGTCATTCGCGAACGAACGGAACGGAAGGAACGGGTCCATGGATTGAGTTGGAGGACCGACTTCTATGGAACGAACGTTCCTTTCTGTCCTTCTCTCCTTTCGGTCCGTCGGTCCTTTGGTTCCTTCGATCCTTTCGGTCAGTCGGGTCCATGATCTCTGTAAAGTCGCTGTAAGGGGCCGGGTCGGTAAAACACCTATATTGGTCGTTAGGTTGGCGAATTCGCTGTAGTTGCGAGTATAATTATAACTATAAGGTTGACATTCCCTGCCCCCAGTTACTTGCCCGAGTTTCGCGATTACATTCGTCGAAGTGAATAGCTAGTAAGTGAATACCTATGCAGATGATGCCTTCCAGGGAACGTCTGATTTAAATCATGTATAAATTCTGTCTTCGTTTGATTTGAGAAACGCACGTCTTCAGATAGTAATATAAATTCTTAAAGTGTGCGTACACACTTTTTGATCGAGGAAAACTCCTCACTTGGCCCGCTGAATAATAGATGTCCCCACAAACATGACCTGTTATCATGCAGTTCCGTAAGATTCTCAGGTCGCTCTGGGAGTCATCGCCGCGAATGGTGACTTGGGTGAAACTAAAATGCGCGGGCCTTGGCAGCACTTTCTGTGGCCGACTCGGGAATCCTCTCTGTTGTATCCATGGTCGGTTCTTTCGGTCCGTCGATCCTTCCGGTCATCGCTCCTATCTTTGGGAGAAAGGATGTTCTTTATAATACCCCAGAAATAAATCTGCTGATGCTAGCGGTGTAAATAGCAGTACTCCCTTTCTTTATATAAATTAAAACTATTCACGAAACCATTGAAAAGTCGGTATTATCACCTCCCATCTATATTTCATCCAACATTCTTAAACGCCGTCATTACGGTATACTAGTTATATTTAGGTTTTTTTTACATTCCTTAAATGCCAAGAACATGCTAAAAATAAAAACACGTGATCACCAATAAAAAAGGAACGGTGAACGAGGGAAATGGAACGGGTCCCAAAAAGGACCGGTCCAGAGTGAACGAGTTCTTAAAAATGAACGAGTTTGCCGATCTCTACTATGCTGATTTTTGTGGCTACCTTTGGACAAAAAACGGCATGAGACGCTCCCACGGCGAGAAGTGAGTTAATGAGAGTTTATCATTGGCTGAAGTTGCTCAAGTATGTGACCGTACGGTTCGGATTCTTTGTCATCGCTGAAGGGGGAAGTAGGAAGTAAGTCGAGTGAAGAGGAAAAAAAATACGAATCGATAAGTTATTAGGTTTATTTTTGTTTGCTTCTCTATTTCGGAACAGAAAACCACATCTGGGAAGCATTACTGAAGATCATGGAATTGATTAGGGTGAAACCACTACAAGTAGGTGAAAGCGTACAATGAAGCTTGGAGTTGTGTGGCTCAGAAACTTGGTCGTTGCGGATATGGAGTGAGCCTAGACTGAAGCCTTTGTTGATAAATATAAGTATGGGAAGCAGTTGAGCAGAGAAATGGATTAATTAGAGGTTCTTATTTGCTCAAGACGTAAAATTGAGCTAGAAGTTGTTTGGATCAGACACTTGGCCATCGCGGAAATGTGATGAACTTATATTGTAATGCAATAGACGTTGACACGAGGTCTGTTTTTTCGTTAAATGGTTGTAGCTGCTATTTAAAAAAAAACATTTTTACCGAAATGTTGTTTCTCGCGTGATGAGGAAAAATTTCCATTTTTGAACCCCATGCAGAAATTCCGAGTTCTTCTGAAAACAGGAAATCAAAGGAGCATTTTGTAGCGATTTTTATTAATATTGAATTTTGTGATAAACTTTACATAGCATAGTTGCTAGTTGTGGGCTTCTCCAAAAATTCCTTCTTTTATCATTCTCTTCTGATATGATATGTGATGGGATAAAAAGGAAGGAAATAATAAAAAGTGATTATCATAAAATATGCAGATGATCAGGTGGTAATAGCGAGAAACAACTCAGGAAATGGTGGATAAAACAGAAAGGGTCGGAAAACATTTTGGAATGAAAATTAACAACAGGAAAACTGAAGTAATGTAGGCAGAAAAAGGTGAAGGAGTTATAAAGATGGAAAGAGGCTGGAACAAATAACATCTCGGAAGAGTCATGACATGGAATGAAAGTTGTTCGGAGGAAATAAGATGTAGAATACCTCAGGGAAAGGCAGTCCTCGGTAAAATCGAGTCACTCCTATCAGCGAAATCAATAAACGTTGGCTTAAGGAAAAGGTTTACAAAATGTTTTATTTGGAGTGTAGTATTTATTGAGCAGAAACATGGATAGTCAGGAGGGAGGACGAGAAATATTTAGAGAGATTTGAAATGTGGCAGTGGAAGTGAATGGAAAGGATAAAATGGAGAGACTGACTAAGTGAGCAATGGGGAAATGCTGGGAAGGATAAATGAGAAAAGGAATATTTTTTATCAATAAGGAAGAGGAAGGTGAATTTGATGGGACATGTCCTGTGGAAAGATGGCTACTGACAAGAGTATTAGAAGGAAAGATCAAGGGAAAAAGAGGGCCAGGAAGACGAAGAAATAATATGCTAATGGACACAAATAATGGCAGGAGTTACGAAGAACTGAGGGAGGCGGCACAGGATAGAGTAGCAAAGATGGAGCAGTTCAGTTGAGACCTGTATGAGGACAGATTCACCTTAAAAGAAGATCATACCGTATCCTTCACTTCATTCCATTTTCCCATCCGTTTTGTCCTTCTTTCACCCCCTGTGGTATCCTTAGGATGTCTGAGAAGTCGATGGGCGAAAGTGGGGGATGCATCATAGCTCGTAGCCAAAGAGGGGAACACCCCGTGTCCTCGCCCCCGAAGCCCGTGCTCTCCCCTTCCCGTTTCCCATTATCCTCCCCCACTTTGTGCTTTCCTCTTCCCCTAATATCCTTTTCCTTATTGTCGTCTCACAATGCCCCCTCACCAAAGTTCGGAGCCTCTCCTATTCTCCCTCGCATTCATTCAGTCCCCGTATGTGTACCTTCACCACGTACCGCTGTGCTCCGAAACTTCCAGCATTTTCCCCCCCACATTCCTTCTTCCTACCTCTTGCTCTCGTCGTGTTAAATAATAATGTCCCTGTATGCGATTAATCAGTTTTACTCCCAAAAGTTTCCGGCGCTAATCAGCTCTGGGCGCTGTGCATATTTGATCGATGAAATCTGAAAACTTCAGGGACCAAAAAATGCTATTCTCAACGAAGTGGTGCTAGCTGGCTGCTGAGACTGGAGTCGAGACTCAACGGTTCACTCGGAGCGAGTTCTTTCATGTCATAGGAAATATTAAATCTTCTGTACCTCTAAAATATATTTGTGCGCTCGGATACAATGAATTAAACATTAGATCTGATAACTCCGCATGGGTTAGAGAGTTTCAGAGGGTCGTAGGTTCGATACCGAATTCCGGAGAATATTTTCCTGATTGCGGAAATCATCTTTTACATGCTGATCGATTTGACCTAGGCAGCTGAGTTGAGGGAACTGACTGAGAGGCAGTCTCTGCTGAACGTATTGATGGCGGAGATCAAGAGGATCGATCCGGTATCAGCAGCCACAGCTTCAGGCGAGAGTGAAGTTCACGGAATCGGCCGTGGGAATGAGATGTGGAAACCGCCACATTAGCCTCCCTAGAAGATACAACTTTGCCTATAAACTATACATGGCATGATGGCATTCCTTCCGGTAAATTATTCTGGAGGTGAAATGGTCCACCAATCGGTGTTTACTTCTGGGATGGGCTCATCAGTCAGAAAATACTACCTTGTACATATTAGAGCCTCGTCAGTGCTCCCCATAAGCTACATGCAACAATTGTACATTTGTACAAGACACTTTTGCATGTAGGATTCCTAAGAAAAGGCTGATGTCTAAACGCCACGCAATGGTGCTAACGTTAATCCTTGGCACAGTACGATTATTTAGCGGCTAAGGATTGTTTTCTAATTTCATGTAGCTCTGTCCCTCAACTATTTATCCTTCATGGCTTCCTCCAATTATTTGAGTGTTTGAAGTATACTATCCAGTCATATTCCTAATGCATTGGTGAATCATATTCCAGGATTATAACCATGGTGAGTTTCTCCACTTGATGCTGTTTATGCCTCTCAACTCACTCCCTAAGGACTTGAACTAATTTATATTCGCCAGTTGTGCTGGATTGGATTATAATCGCTTCCAGCGTGTTTTCCAAACAAATGTGTGTCCAACCTTGTTGTATCGGTGAACACCTTGCTGGTGTCCGTAGTTTGTAGTCTCATGGAAACTCAGTTATCAACGAATAATTGGTCTGGAGATTCTGGAATCGAATCGAGTGTGGCGTGGAATGTATTTGTGAAGATTCGTTGAGATAATTCGATACTTTCATATAGATATTGAGTAGTAATGTAAGTAATTAAATCGTAAAATTAGTCTTTCGTGGCAAACATGGAAACTAAGTCGGTGTTTGCAGAAGGTATTGAGAGAGAGGTAAGGAGCTCGTAGAATGGCATTGTGTCGGAGGTTAGGGTAAGTGGTTATTCACATATTAGTATAGGCAGTCGTATCTGAACATACGATAATTTTTTAGACCCGCTCCAAAGTTTAATTGTAGCAAAGAGGTGGATCCGTATTCGTCGGAAACTTGTGCTTTGTGAATGGAGGATGTGCGCAGAAGGGAGGCTTCTGATGTGTGGCATTGGAGAGGAATTGGGAGGGTGAGTTGGGTGGCGGGTAAGTGATGGGTGTGGTAGGAGAGGGAAGGAAACTGGTGGCGGAGATTCGTTGAAGGCAGAAGATGTGGATGGAGGACGAGCAGCGAAGTGATAACACGTTGAAGAGGGTAGTATAGAGAAAACATGCTGGGATGCGCGGAAGAGGATAGAATTCGGACAACTTAAGTAGAGGCAAAGAGTGTGAGAGATGCCTGACGGTGAGCAAAAAATGTGAAAATTTAAAATATAAAAAATCGAGGGAAATTTGGGCGGCGGCAGTACCGAAACCTATCAATCAGCTGGAAGAATGAACAGAACCGGATTGAACTATGAACTGAATTGTGAACTAAATTATGAACTTGAACGTTCTAATGTCTACCGTCAATATTAAAAAATGAATGGTGAAATTAGCATACTCTTGTCTGCTTAAAGCAGAAAATACTTCAAATGAATATTCTATCCAATCAATTAAAACTCAACCATCACAAATAATGGTGGTTTAAGGCGTAGTTTTATGGAATTTGTGAATATAATAGTGATAACTGGTAACTTAGTGCTTCCACGTATCTTTATTTCATGCGACCCATATTTCGACAGTGGACACGAAGATGACGTTGAACGTTGAAATCCAAGTCGATTCAAATAAAGGCATGTGGCATCACTAAGTTACCAGTTATCATTATTATTAACATTTATTATTAACGTTACAAAGAATATAATATTATATTTTAACTGAGTCAAGATTAACATATCCGTAGTCCTGCTCTTCATTAATTTAAAGAGAGACACGGCGGCAAATAATTTAAATTATAATTCTTAGCAAACATAATGAAAAGTGTAAAAAGAGTTATCATCTACAAAAATTTTCCCCCGGATGTTTCCTTGACTATATGCGTGTTGGGGAGCTTGTGCTGTCTTTACTATTCAACGTAAAGAAGGTTTTGGCAGACCAGTAGCTCATCTTGTTGGTTATAGAATATAGAATGAACGATATGTACATCGATATCTTAACAAAATGAAATTCTAAATGTTTTGAAACTCCGGCTGGAACAGAAAACTATTCTCTCCGTCGCTACCCTTACTTAACCCCGTTCGTCGCCGCCTCCAACCCTCCCAGACCAAACGACCCCAATCACTCCTGGGTGCCCAGGTCGAGCAGTGTCGACCGTGAGGCGTCCTCTAACCCCACCACCATGCACCCGCCGGCAGGGCGTCGCGACGCCCCAAAATGCGCGTCGTTGCCCCAAAAGCCCCCCTTCCCCTCATGGTCCAAAGTTTGTCCCTCCCTCCCCACACTCCACCATTCTGGGAGGAGGAGGTGTCACCCCTCCCGATTCCCCCCCTTCCCACAACCCCGCACCATTGCTAGATCGATACGTCAGAGGGGGAGCAAGCGGTGGTGGTGCTGTTGGTGGCGATGGTGTTGCAGGACGGGTGGTTTCGTCGGTGTGTGTGGGGTGAGGGGGCGATTCTGGGTGACGGGGGACTCTCACCCTTCTCCGACGAGGGAAGGGGTTGGGATCAGTTGGGAGTGTGGGGTTACAGAAGGGTTCGAGTCTTCACCCCCTAACTATGTGGTAATCTTTGCTTAGGTACGTGGAGCATGATTGGTCCTTAGTCGTAATAGATAGCATGATTTTAATAATAGATAGCAATTTTATTTTTAAAGTTAAGGGTCTCTCAATAAGAATGATGTGAAAACGGAGATACTAATGACGCGAAAACCTCTTTTTTTCTTTGGCTAAATTTCTCATATGTGTATAATCGGTTTTATTACGTTCTACGACGTAAACTTAGTGCTACTTTGTTAGTTAATGGTACAATCATTATTGTATAATTTATTCAATTACTTTTTTATGATGTATAAGAAGATGATGTTAAATATTATGTACCATATCATGTTTTATGATGGCAATGTGTGTGTTTTTGATGAGAGTTGCCTCAGCACAGGTGTTCCTTTGAGGCAACCTAGCTTTCATGTGGATGTAATGTAAATAATAGCAATAAGCAATAGATGAAAGCAATAAATTTACTTTTACTTAATCCGATGCCTGACCGCTGTTGCTCTCTATTTATTCGCAAGCCTTCTTTTGACCGCTTTTCTCGGATTGCCTTTTTTATTCCTTCTCTCCAACTTAATTTCTCATAAATTTGTTAAATGCACTTGTTTGAGTCCTAAACTTGATATTCACGCCGTACGATGAAAATGTCTTTATTGCCGAAGGTGTGTTTAATACGATTCTAGAAAAAGTAATGAAGTGAGTAGTGTAATTATTCCTTAAGATAATTGAGAAAATATAAAAACTACCCACCGTTTGATTCCTCATACTCTCTTCGCGTTGAATTTGCTCATTGATTTTATTGTTTACCTCCCAAGCGCACTGCCAGGTATTTCATCAATTTTGTATTTCATCAATTGGGGGTTTCTGAGGTACCACATCCGATTGAAAATGGCTCATGCTTTTGACAGATATCTCCAAAAGTTACCCTGTGAGTGGCTGGTACTTTTTTATCGTTAGAAATATTTGAACTTTTTCCTGGAAATCAGGCCAAAGTCTGATTTTTTGTGAAATGGTGTCTTGCTCAATGTACCATAATGAAAGACGATCATCGTCATTGTCTTTACTCCTGATAGATGGTTAGTGCGTGGACTATCCTGCCACTAATTTCACTCCTCCTTGTGGAGTCTCTTCTTATTTTTTCTTCGCAAGTTATGTACTTTCCAGTATCGTGAGATTGGAATTTAATTTCGAGTTCTTAGCGCATTAAGGTGTTATTTTTCGTGGAGTAAGTTTTTTAAAAATCCTATGTTAGTCAGATTCATCCATCTAGATGATTTCCATCTATATGAATGTGATACATTTCAGTATGTTTATAGGAATATTTCATGTTACAAGAATCCTCGAATAATCCGCGAGCATTTGGGACTCTTATCATAAAGATTTTACCAAAAAAATTGATGAAATACAAAGAAAAACTACACCCTTCGTTAATAACTGCTACGAGCGAACATATTTGGTTTCTCAACTTTTAGAAGGATTAAGGTGAGAGCTCCTAGAGATTTGGAGGCTACACGCTAGGCTTAGGTTGTTTGAGAAATTCTGAACTAGCGGGTTTCAGAGCGACACAGAGAATATTATCATGACGCCTCACTACTCAGGTCTGACAGAATTGATAAAATAAGGTAATAGTGAGGTAAAGTAAGTAAGATACATTGCCGAACAGGTAGGTATATACAAGAACTCGTTCTCCCATAATACACGTCACCATTTCACCTCCCAAAACCTTACATCTTTACACGGCTGGTGTCTTAACACCCCCTGCCACACGCCCATGCCGCGGTTCGCAGGGTAGCATGTAGATCTTGATGTAGAATCCTTCCGCCATGTGGCTGACTTAACTCCACTAAACTGCATCATGAGTTCCCCAGTATGAAATTATGTCGGCGTTGGAGGCAACTTTGCGGCACGTCGTCGTCTACAGTTACATCGTTGAAAATGGTAATGTGGAGCTAAGTTATCCGCTGCTGGGGATACCTTTCTTGGCTTTTAATATTAATGAATAGAAATTAGCGCGGTGTTTTAACAAAAATCATCTATGGGCCCTTGTATCTGTTACGTTCTCTTCAGTATAAAATCCGAAAATGATGCGAAGTATCCGCACTGTACGCTATCAAATCCCTTTTACTACTTCTGACACCACTCCTTCCTTCGTACCGTCAAATATTCTCACTCCTTTTCCTTATTCTCTCGCCTTCTTGCCTAACGTTCTTTTTCTGGGTCTCTCTTCAGTGCGTCGCACCTCCTCAATACGTTCTCATACCTTTTTTTCTGCCTCATCGTTAATTCTCTCTGAGGCCGCACAACTCATCAACCATATCTATCACCTCCTTGTCCGCCTTCCTCTCTTCCTAGTTTAGCCTCTGCTCCCTTCTCTACGTACACGTTACATAAACCTTCGTACGAGCTATACAACTATACTCTCCTTTTTTATATACTTTCGCCTGTCATTTTGTAACATTCTCACAGAAGGTCCCCGTTTTTATTTCTGTCCTATTTAGGAAATACTTTTAAAGGCGTTATTCTCTTCTTAACATCTTGACCTTAGTGTCCATTTTCTTCCGGCGTACTACCCAAGTAATTAAATTGGTCCACCTAGCTCTGTTTGTATCCTCCTACGTTAATGATCATCCCCGCTTTCTTTGGCGTAGAAATCTTCTCTCCTTAGGTTGTCTATCTAATGATTTTCTCTTCGTATTACGTGCTCTGGCTTGAATGTATCTACCATTGTCTGCAATCCATCGGATGATTGACTTACCTAGCCCCTTCAATATCTCCCCTACTCTTTCTTCTTAATAAGCGTTTAAAGACAAAGGTGACGTCGAGCAACCTTGTCTTACCCTTTGCGGCAGCCTATTTCTGTCCACTCTGATTTTACGTGTGCCACCCTCCCTTACTATCAGTGGTCCTCCATCACCTTCTTCAACATACGCTCACTTCTGAATACGTCCCTCGTACGATTTTTCCGACTCCTTTCATTTTTTACCCTTCCTCGTTTGATTTTCTGGTTACTAAGCTCACTCTCATTGTGGAGGAAATGAGAATTCCGTGACCTCCACGTTCGATTGCCTGGAGTCAGATAGGAAGGCATCCCTCAGAAGCTACTAAGAAATAGGTATTTGTCAAAAAACGGCGATGTTGGAAGGTATTAAAATATGTAAATATGAGAGGTATAAAAATGTCTATATCGCATGTCAGGGATATGAGCATGAGAAAAATCACATGAAAGTACCGATGAGGAACTTTAATTTATTTTCAATAGTTGATTTTTTTATATTTTAACTATGGGGCGAATAATCCTTTGTACTCTCACTTGATTGTTTATATTTAAGGTTTACACCGATTTCACCTGACAACCAATGCACTTTATTTTAATTTTTATTTGTGTGATAAATACTTAACCACTCCTTAAGTTATTTTCATTTTTGCTGTGATTTTTATTTTATATTTTTCAATTCTTTTGATAGCCAAGAAAAAATTTTCCTTAATAGTTAGTATGTAAATTTTCGTAGCTATTCAGTCATCTCCTGACAAGTAATGAGTAAAGGTATGTGGAGCAAGTTGTTTCTTTTTTTCTTGCGCTATCTGTATTCCTGTAATTCTAGCGCTGAGTCGTGAAAATTCATTTTTTGAGTATTCTACCAGCTTATTTGTAGGTTTATGGACAGTACTTGTTCTGATTTGATTGATTTAAGTTTTCTACCAGCTGACTGGTAGGTTTTCGGACAGTTTTTATCTTGCTGGTAATTCGTTTCCTCATGGCGCCTACGGATGACATGCAATTTAATCCCTCTTAAATTCCTCACATCGTATCCCTATTCTTTTTTCGTCCAGAATACCTATCCTATTCCTTCCTTTTTCCCATTGTTCTCTCCACTATTATTCTCTTTAGCATTACCTCTCCTTTTGAAACGTCCTATACCCAGCTCTTCAGCCTCTTCAGAGTCTCCACCGCGAGTTTTCTCTCCTCTCCAACTATATTCAATACCTCCTCGTTCGTCTTTCCCTCTACCTAGCTCATCCTCTCCATCCTTCTCCACACCCACATCTCAAACGCCTTAAGTCCACGTTCATCCTCCCTTCGAAATGGCTAAGTCCCCGCCCCATGCAACGCCACCCTCCATATAACAGTTTTCACCAACCTTTTCTTTGCGTCTCTACTCTGACCCTCTCATCAATTTCCTGGTCTTTGAAGATGCTTCCTTAGCTAGGGCAATTTTAAATCTTATTCCCCTACAACTAAAAATCACTTCTCCTCTAAAATACTACCCACAAATGTAGACTGCTCGACTTCCTCTATTCTGTGCCCTCCAACCCTTATATTCAGTCCCGCCTTCTTTCTTCTAGAGAATCTCATCATTTTCGTCTTCTTATGGTTTATCTTCATCCCTTATCTCTCGCACTGCACCTCTAACGCATTCATCATTGAGTGTAATCCCTTGGCAGATTGGTGCAACAATGTTTGACCATCTGAAAATCTCTCGGACTTTATCAAATCCTCTCCTACCTTTATTCGTACCTCTATCTCTTATTCGCACCTCTCCCCCCATGCTTCCCTTATCATTTCGTCTGAATACACGTTGAACAGCAACGGCGATAGTGTGCATCCCTGCTGCACTCTCCGTCCTATCACGGCCCTACCCGATTCTCCACTGGCTATCCTAACCTGCGCCTGGTTTATATAAAGATTATGTATGCGACGTGTCCCTCGTATCGACCCCAAATTTCTGTAGCACTTCCTTGAATTTCAACTAGTCCACCCTATTAAATGCCTTCTCGAAATTCATGAAGAAATCTTAAACATCTCTCCCATATTGTAGGTTTAGTAGATGTTCTAACGTCCAAATATCTGGCTTAGCGTTCCATTTTCCCTCCTGCGGATGATTCACCATTATATCTCTCTTTGAATTCTCATAACGTCTTCCTCTTCTTACTTCATCTGGAATTTCTATCCTCTTCCATCCTCTTCAACGCTGCCCCAGTGTTCATCCATCCTTTACCTTCTTCAGCAATTCCTAATAAACCATATAGTAACGGAACATTGCGTTGTCTTTTGAATCAGGAATGATAGCATGCCAGATTTCTATTGAGGAGACTATGCATTTCCGCTGAACTCATGTATGGGAATTCTGTTGTTTACCGGGTAGCTTCTCCTTTTGAATGATCTGATTATCACTGACACTGCAAAAGTATCCGAGAGACGTTTAGCGTAATGTTAAGTGACAATTTTACTTTACCTATATATGGTTTTAGGAAAGGTGAGGTTACTGCGGGGATATGAACTGGAGTACGTACGAGGTGGTCGGCGAAGCTACTCCTTTTTGCAACTCGCAACTCAATATTTTTTCCGTCCCCTCTTTTTGAAGTCCGCGAGGATGAGTTAGCAGTCGGTGGAGCGGACGTGTTTTTTCGCTCACTCGTATTTTTTCACGATGCGGCCCTTTGGAAGCGTACGAGGGATTTTTTTTTTAAAGTTGGGGACAATAAAGAGCGTGTTTGGTGGACGGTCGGTGGAGGAATGGAAAGAACGGGTGCCGGAGATGGGACACCCCTAGTCCACCCCCTTCGCGGTCGGTGGGCATGCGGGAGCCTGACCATAGATGTTTCTGTGTGTTCACGGGCCCTCTTGACGGGACCAAACCCATCCAACGCCTATCACACCGCTGACAGGCGGTGCTCAACCCGGAGGCTGTGCGGAAGGTACTAGCCAGTATAGACTGAGAGGCACGATGGGAATTCGGTGTATTGGTGTTCAGAAATGGACGGGCGATGTTGTATTTATCTCTCTTATTCCTCCGCAATTTCACTTTTCGGTGGAATCTTCTTTGCTGCTCCTTTTCTCGCAATCTAAGTTTTTGAACCGTATTATTAGTTTTTCTGTACAACTGAGATGTTGCCTCCTGACGTTTTTCATCGCCTGCGGAGGCGTGGGAGTCGAAAGCATCTGTCAGGGGCATTATGTCTGAGGGTGCCAACGTCTTACTGCGAAGAACATTGGTTTTTATTATTTATTTCAGATAAGAATGTATTTTAATACTGACATTATGTTATTTGTAAAGATGCAATAGGAATGCTCTACATTGAGCAGCGTCAAGATCAATAGTTGCATCACTAAAGAACACCAGAAGGCCAACTACTAGAGGCAACGACGCCCCTTCGCCATCGCGTTGCTTATATGGCAAATATTCTCGCACAACATCAGATCCATGAGAAAGTTTAACTCATTGCTAAAGATAATAAGTTCTTAGTACCGGAGACTCATTCGAGCAACTATGATTGAGATGTCATAGGAACGGGACTCCAATAGGGGTGACTGCTATGCGCTCTCAAACGCCCAGAAACGCATCTTCCGGAAACCCATCTTCAGGACATACGTGGATGTACCGAAGTCTTGCAGAAGACGCCAATACCTGGTACAATGAAGAAAACCTGGAGACTTGTGCTGCATCGCCGGAGAAACTTTCGTCGCTAAAGTTGATATCACGCGAAAGGCATCCCGGAAATCCATGCTTCAACTTCAAACAAGATAGGTTACGAGCAATATGACACTCCAGTGTTGCCACACTGACTACGTTTACCAATTGAACTCAGATTGATCGGAAACTCGCGCCAATCTGAACATTTTAAGCCACCCGACCCGGATCACCTAGTTTACCAATGCAAAATCGATTGAAATATCGATTTGAATCGGTTCATATCGATTTGAAATCTCAGACTGGCAGAGAAAGCGGGCCGAGTTATCCCGCTTCTTATATCGATCTCACTAGCCCGTTGTGTTTACCATACCGAGCTAAACCGGCCAAATCGATGTGAGTTCGATTGGTAAACGTAGTGATTGTCTCCATGTACAGTTATCAGTTCTGGATCCGAAATCGGTGATATATATAATGTAGCAAAGCTGGGCTTTCTATCACTCGATATCCTACGATCGAAGTGTTCCGTGTTGAACATCCAGGGTTCACTTTCAGCTGTCGCTCGTGTATAATTGGCGTGTGCGGATGTCGCGTTGATTTTTATACTGCCGGTGTGAGTGGGTGGCGAGGGAGGACGCGGGGGGGGGGGGGGGGGGGGGAGGAGGTTCGGTTTCGAAGCGAGGTAATGAGCGCTTTCAACACGCCTTTTCAAGTCGTTTTTTATATGCATACGTGCCAAACGCGTGTGTACGAGTATATTTTATTTTCACCGCTTTCCGCATCATATGGGAAACGCGGGCGCGGGAGGCTTTATATTCCCCCCTCTCCGCGTGAATACATTTCTCGCATGTCCCTCTGGGGCCTTCCTTTTTTATTTTAAACGTATACGCCTGGCATCCCTCGCTGCCTTCTGCTCAACTCTCGCGCGACGGTTGACGGGTTCGAGTCAATCCCGAAGCAATTAGCAGCCGGGGATCTTCTCTCGTTCTCGTGCCGTCCGCCCGAGCGCGGTGTAGGTCGGTTCGGCCGTCAAGTATCCAGCGAGTTTTAATTTTTCGGGATGCCCTCTGGTTTCTTCATTAAGATCTTCGTTAAAGGCCCCAGTATTTGTCCTTCATTCTCGTCGGCTGGCTTCCTGAAGAGATTTTCTTGTCGGTCTTTCTGTTAGATATGGCTTCAGAAGCTTTCGGTTTAAGTGGGCATTACAAAATTTCTTTCATTTTTCAGAAATTATGTTCCACAACATCTCGTCAGATACCGTTAAGTATACCAGGCGTAATTTCCCTTTTACGAATGTTTGAGGCCTGAAGATTCAACGTGACTCGTCGTAATCCGTTATTACGTTGTCCACATTGTTTTGTAGCGTGGTTGGGGGGAAGCCGGTCAGTAGATGGTTGTGTAGCTGCTTCTTCCCTAGACTGCCTTCCTAACAGAAGTTGACCCAAGAAGGGAGTGAGCATTCTAGCCCTTAGTTCTTGCTCGATTAGTTTTATTTTGTCCTGCGTTTTCAGTACGAAATAATCATTCCCAGGTGGTGTCAGGTCGCCGTGAGGTGAGACATGAATGCCGTAATACCACCTGATAATCCTCGATTTGATCTTAGGGAAATGCAGTTTTTTTGCTAAATTAATGGAGATCAATAAGTTAGAATGATTTTGTCTTTGGTGCTGAAACGTGGACCCTCAAAAAGGAAGAAATGATTAGGCTGCTGACGTTTGAAATGTGGGTGGGGAGAAGGATGGAGAAGGTACCATGGACGCAAAGGACTTACAAGTCTTATTATGGCGAGGAAAGGAAGCTTCTGAGTGAAATCCGGGAAAGGCTTGGTAGGTGGCTGGAGGAAGTAATAAGGAGTGACGGGTTGCTCAAGAGTGTGATAGAGGGAGCGATGTTAGGAAAGTGGGGAAGGAGAAGAATGAGAATAGGTTTCATGGTCGGGATGAAGAAGGATAGATCGTACGCGGAAGCGAAATAGGAAATGATAGAGGTAAATAGGAACCTGAAAGTGTAGAAAACCGGGAGGACTTTCTCTGACTTTCAATAAAACCTACCTTATACGGTAGAATACTTAAATCAATTTTGCGTATTAAGTACATCATTTATTGACAGAGAAAATGTTTACGTTACGCGTATGACCGACCGCTGATGGTGGTTCACATGAGAACGTGCTTATTTCACCCATTTCCGCTCTTACTTATTTGAATGCAGCTACTTACTCTTGCATGTATTCTGTTAATTAAGGCAGTGTAATATTTATAAAATTTAATACATGCTGTACTTAGTGGTTAGTTTTATTATTTAATTGAAATCAAACCACCAGAATGACACCAGAGGTATCGATTACTCAGCCAATGGGTTATTTTCTTTCTTTCTTATCAGCCTAGAGTTGGAGTAATACACAAGTGTATTGTGTTTAATGCTACTACTATGATTCACTGGTAACGCGAATTCAACGGTCAGTCTGCGACCTAATTTTGCGAATCATTGAATATCTCGGAAAGAAAGTAAATCGTTTCCGCGGGCTTAAAAGTGCTCCGCCCTAGAAGGCGAATTTCTTCCCTGGCATGCTTGCGCTCACGTGTCATTTAAGATGTTTTCTCTGCTAAAACTTGAAAGGGTTGAGGGGTGATTTTATGTTACAAACATTGTATATATAGCAAAATGAACCGTCATGTGAAGGGTGTTGGGGTTGTATAAATTGGTCGATTAGGATGGAAGATTAGCGTTAACCGGTGGCTTAATGGATTGTGGTCCGAGTATTTCAGAGAGAGAACAATTATAAGCACGTCAAGAATTAGCTGGATGCACAGGTTAATGAATTGAACTATCTTTAAATTCTCTCATGACATTTAATGAAATGATGAATGAAACATACATGAGATCCCCGTTGTAGCATGTTTTCTCTTCGGGGTCAGTTTAACACACTATGCAGTGAGGAGGTATTAATTATAATTTGGGAGGAAACAAGACAATAGGAGTAATTAGAAAGGGTAGCGAAAGTGGGTGGATGACGCATTTAAGGTAGCTCTTGCCTCCGGGTTACCAATTCCAGATTTTCTCAAAACTTTAATATAGCATCTTGTTTGTGCGTTTTATAATCTGAGATAAAAATAGTTTAATTGCTAGTTTTACCGTAATTCTGCCTTGAGATTGGAGATTTTAACATGGGCTCTAGTGGAGATTGCTCAGAATGCTGTACAAAAACGTCCGTTTGAAGGAGAAAGAATGTTCAGCCTTTCAATTCAAACTGTTTATAAGAAGCGTAAAATACAGGGAAATTGAATAAAAAGAAAATATGGACAACTTACCTCCAATTTAAAAAAAAATTATTAGCAAATAACTGCGGTAATCGAAGTCGAAAGTCGGTAGACCGTGAAAATGGCGTTACAGTCGGTCCCTACAGCCGGAGAAATGTGGTCATTGAAATTATTTTCGTGGAATAATCTGCATATTTAGTACCGTAAATTTTGTTTTCAATAGCGAATTCATTTCATCAGCGAAAGCAGGATTTTTTAACCTCATCAATAAAAAGGTGTTACGTAGTATTCGTTTTGACTAACGTAGCCAAGCCATAACCACCTTAAGCAGAGCGGCATATGAGACTGCAGAGGGTGTTGAAAGAAGAATGTTTGACAAGCTTTGTATAAAAAGGACAGTAATATAAATTATGAACCGTTTCTAAGGAGGTACAATAGTAAGTGATCTAATGTTTAAAAACGGAGAGGAAACATTGAAGACCTACTGCGGTTGAGGAAATTGTGGGCGGGAGGTCCCACAATCCTACCGCTTATTTTTTGGAGTACAGAAGAGGCAGGTGAAGAGCTTGATATGGCGCGTAGCGTTGTATGGGGCAGAAACGTGGACCCTCAGAAAGAAGGACAAGAATAGGCTGCAGGCATTTGAGATGTGGGTGTGGAGAAGGGTGGAGAAGGAGAGGTGGACGGAGAGGAAAGGAAACTTTTGAATAAAATTCTAGATCAACCATTTTCGGGTTACTGCTGCGTGATGAACTTTACCAGTATACCCGAAAATGGTTGATACTAATGCATCTAAACGCTGCGAAAATCTAAAAACAAAAATTCGAGATCGGCAGAGTAGGTGGCTGGAGGGAGTAATGAGGGACGATGGGTTGGTAAAGAATATGATAGAGGGAAGGATGCTGGGCAAGCGGGGAAGAGGAAGAAAGAGTTAGGTTTCATGGACTTTATGAAGAAGGGTACATTGTATGCTGAGGCGAAATAGGATATCCTTGAGGGAGATGGGCCCCGGATTGTGTAGAAAACCGGGAGGAGATTCTCTGACATTCCGCAAAACCTACATTAACCAGTAGAATACTTAGAAAAACCTTTTTACTGTGCGCTTGGAGGTTAATTTATTCTCCGTGTATCTTAAATGTGTGAGAGATAACGTATTTTAGATTTCAACCGTCCAGTTCCTTCCGTCGAGCTGAGGCCCTTTTGGACGTGTGACGGGCGCGCATTTTACGCGGGAAATTCGTCGCTTTTCCGCTCCGCCTAGCTTCACCGGTGACTTATAAACCTTTTCAGCCACTAACCCCCCCCCCCGTCTCCTTGTACCCCCCGCCCCATTTCATTTTAACCCTCTCCCCGTTGGGCGGCTCGAGGGAAAGGCGGGAAGGCCGAGCGGAGAGAGGGAGGTGACGTCACGAGGCGCCCCATGCGACAGAGCCGCCGTGTTTTCAAATCGATTGTCTTTTGAATTCGAATCCGCCCCGGCGAGAGGAGCGCCATGAGCCGAGACTTGAACGTGGGGAGGAGAAGGGGTTGTCCACCCTCCCCAACCCCCTCCCCCCGGGTCGTCTATCCTCGTTATTACTGTCGTTTGCTCTCCAAACATTTTTTTCGCACGGTCCCCGCGAGGCCCCCGATCTACCCCCGCGGCTGTTTTCCCAATCGGAGATTTTGTTCTAAAACTGTTGGCTGGCGTAGAATTCTGAAGCTAAGTGGCGTTGGTTCATCGCGGCTCACATTATGTTTTACTGAAATCTGTGGCGGACTGAAATTTTAATTGAGAAACAAACTTGGGGCTCTTCGTCAAATAAAACTCTGGTGTGCTTTATAAGTAACCTGGGACGGGATGTAAAATTATCGAGAAATCTCAAATATGAAGGAAAATTAATGCTAAACTTAGAGAACCGATTATTTATCATTTTTCGGTCTGTAAGATTAAGTATGTTATTGGGCTGTAGAATTGCGGTCCAACTATTCCGAATTAATTCAAGATTGTCTCCAGGAATATACCATATATGTATAATGATGTCATTTCGGTATTTTTAAATTATGTTTTAAATATTGTCGGTAAAAAGTAGGTTGTGTTGCAAGTCAGAAAATCTAGTTTATCTTATTTCACCTCAGAATACGATCTACCCTTCTTCATCCTGTCCATGAAACTTAATCTCCTTCTTCCTCTTATCCGCTTGCTCAGCATACTTCCCTCTTTCACAGTCTTGTGCGACCCTTTATCACAGTCTCGAGTACCATAGTATTCCTTCTTCCTGCCACCTACCCTGGCTATCCCAGATTTCATTCAGATTTTTCCTTTCCTCACCCACCAAACCCAGCACTTCCTCGGTAGTCTTCCTTTCCGTCCACCTCACTATTTCCATCCATCTCTACACCCACATCTCAAATGCCTGCAGCCTATTCTCGTCCTACTTTCTAAGGGTCCACGCTTCTGCCCCATGCAACGCTACGCTCCTTATCTAGCTCTTCACCAGCCTCGTCTTTCCTTGCCCAATGTTCTTGTCTTCAGCTCCCTTCTATTACTAAATGCCGCATTTGCTAACTTTGTTCTCCTCCTTATGTCTTTACTACCATGCCCATTTTCTTCCAGCGTACTACCTTAGTAAACTAAATGCTCTACTTTGTGTGTGCGTTCCAACTTTTATTGATTCCAATTTTAATGGAAATTAGTTATTAATTACGGGTGAAATACGGTATTCAGTATATTTTAGATAGCGGTATTTTATACTCGATTGATGGCAGGGAGGGAAGGATTATTAGAAGCGGAACCGTTCGGGGATGAATAGAGGTGGTGTCAACCCCAATGTAAGCACGTAGGTAATACTTTATAACGTAACTAATTTCTGTATCGTTGTCCGTTTTTATCATTCTAATAAAATCGTTGTCGAGAGTCTTTCATAGGATTGTTGTGGTGGGTAAATTACTCCTCTTCCTTCATATTCCGAAGGTCTGGGATTGGAATCCCGGCATAGGCATTTTTCGACGGAATTACGAATCTTACTTTTGTTATTAGAGGATAGCACCTCCGTGCAGACTACGATCTGTGGGATAGAGCGTATGACTGCGAACCCCTTGGCAAATTTCTTATGGAGTCCTGTTATCTCAACGCTATGTTTCTGTCACCTCCTACAGCTCATGCGCTGATTGAGCTATTTAAAGGACTTCATGGTGAAATAACTGATGTTCCTCCAAGGTGCTGAATGGACTCGATACCTAACTACACTATGCGGCTGATTTTTCCGGCCCTGATGACGATGAAAAAGCCTTTCATCGAAATCGGCGAAGATGAAGATGGAGCAATTAACCCGGACACCAACCCGAGAAGATGTACTGCACTTCAAACATGCTTTATTAAAATGCCTATAATTTCTGGAATAAGTGACCCTGAGGCCACACGCTTTAAGCTAATGGTAAATCACGAACACACAGTATGGTGGAACCGGCTTCATCTATGCTCAAGGACTAGTATAGACAGCGCCACCCGTGGTACTTAAATGAGTCAACGGAATTTTCACTCTTGAAGTTCGCTAACGAGCGACGCCGTAAAAGTAATCCCGCGGCTAGTTTGCTCTTGCTCAAAATCTGCCGCGTAGCGTAGTTTGGTATCGAGTCGTTTCGCTCCTCACTCTTCGGTGGAAGAATATCAGTGTGTCACCATGAAGCTCTTAAAATAGCTCAATCAGCGAATGAGCTGTTGGAGTTGGTGGGACGTGCGGGCAGTTTTTATAATTTACAACTTTTTTCCCGTACTCTGCAAGGGTAATCTTGAGTCTATGAGGAGACTGGAATACAAATAGTCACTGAAACAATTAAAAGAAATACCTTCACTTACTGCAGAGATTTAAATAAAAATGAAAGTCCAGCATTGAACACGGCAAAGATAAATGTCGTCGATAGAATGAATTAAACAAACGAAAGAAAACTGAAAGACACTCAATTTTTAAAGGGCTAGGGTAGGACAGCTCAGATTTACATGTATAAAGAAGTTTTCAATCACGGAAGAAAATCCAATGCGGTGAATTTGGAAATTTACAGCCCCACTTAGTGAGGCGAACACGACATTAACAATCTTGAGATGGTGTTTTGTGAACGACAGGTTTACTTGAGGCTAGAATCGAAGGCGGGATCTTAGGCTAGAAAGCAGCATTAACTTCCGTGGATGTTTTTTGTTCGTGAAGGGGTGGGTTTGGACCGCTCTAGGTTACCTCAATCACGTAGCTATAGAGTCATGTGGAAAAATAACGAAGGGCTGGAGATTTTGGAGTTTTACCAACTCCTATGAATAGATTCAGAGTCTGATAAGCTCTGCGATATACCGTCTCTAATCCCTATAATAAACTCTGTGAAAAATATTTCGGCGAGAAAAACACCATGTTAAATGCTGCGTGAGGTTTTTACGAGCTGCATAAATACACCAAAATCTCGAAAGCTTCGTGATTGTATCGCGTGACTCTTAGTTACGTTATCGGTATTACCTCGAACGTTTCAAATTGAACCCCTCTGGGTAACATCCACGCTATATAATCCGAATGTCACAGGTGTAGGGGATTAAGCCTACTGTTATGCTGTGGTGGAGATATTAACAGTGGTAACTAGTGAAGAATGTAACAAAACAGAAAAAAAACTGTATAATAATGATCTGAGCCTTTTGAGGAGTAGTTCGTGGCGGTCGACGCCGTTTCTGCGTCCACTTGCTGCACGACTACCGATTGGTGAGCTTCGGTCGCGGAGAAAGTCATAAGAAAAAGGGAAATGGCCGATCGGTCGTCATGCTGATAACGCAGAATGACTACAGCGCCGCTGGTGTTCACTGATGGAAGTGATCTGGCGTTGAAGGCGCGAATAACAGGTTCCATTTACGTGAAAGTGGCTCTTTCCACACATTGAGGGTCTACGATTGTGTAAATTGGTGTTTACTATTTTTTCAATTCAATTATGAGTTATCGGCTATAGTAACTGTGTGGATTTAATAAGATATTAATTAGTGAGCTGGGTGGCGAGAAGGACTAACGAGAAAGTACCAGACATAATAATAATAATAATAATAATAAAACGTCTTTATTAGGCGAGATTGGGACTAGAAAGTCTCATCTTCCATCTAACCCCAAAGTTCTCCCCGGCGGGGAATCGAACCCCGGTCTCCCGCGTGACAGGCGGGGATACTGACCACTATACTACCGAGGACCTAATGGTCGGAGAGGAAAAGAAGGTAGTGGTGGAGGTTCAGAGGAGGCAGAAGAGATGGATGGAGGACGTTTTAAACAGTGTAATAGAGTGGAGGACACTGGGGAAGCGTGGAAGAGGATAGGAATTTTGAACAAAACAAGAAAAGGGGGAAGGTTTGAGGATTTTAAGAGGAATATAATGGAGATTTACATTGGGGAGAGGTAGCAGAACGATAAGCAAGAAATTAGAACGTTGTAATAAGTTCTGTCCAAAAACCTTCCAATCAGCTGGTAGAACACTAACATGAAAAATATATTCAGGTTGAAAGAAGAACGTGTGCACAATTTTATTTTGACTATTTTTCTTAGTCACTTAAACTTTAAAATTAAGGTAGAACCAGCGCTTCGAAGTACTACTTTCATAAGATAAATTAAATAGGCCGGAACAAGATGACATTGCTCAAAATGTTATTTTTTGACTTTGCAAGACTTCGCTGAGAATTTCTCTTTCACTGTAGTGGATGCATTGCAGGGATACTTCTACTGCATTCCTACTGTTTTCTACTGGCCAAAGTTGGTCTCTCGTGGTTGTATATATAGCATTATGATGCATGTGCATATTAAATTATGATTAAAGTTCTCATTGGACGACAGTTGCAGCAACAACAAATGGAGCTACATGTGAATTAACATCCATAGGCTATTTGCCCCCTGAACAGTAGAGTACAGTTGGTTTATTGTAACCAGTAGAAGTCAGTAGGCTATTGTACCCATGATGACAGTGGAGAACAGTTAGGATACAGTAGATTTCAGTAGGAAACACTAGAAAAATCCTACTGTAACTAGACATTTGAGACATTTCGTGTGTAAGTAAACATTTTAGCAGGTGAAATATCAAAATAGATGAACTGGACATTCAAAAATAGTAATATATTTAAAGGAAACTTAATACTCATATCCAACACATATGTAAGTGGAATCCTGAAACATAGGTGTCAAGAGTTAATATGGATTGACTCATATCAGTGAATAATCTTGGGGGTAATGACCAATCAGATAAATTAACCACCAGTTATCTGGTATAATAAGTGGGACATCATGAAATAGATATACTGCTAAAAACTTATTTCCGAAGGAACTTGAATAATTATATAATTTGCTTGCCAGAGCAATTAAACTACCCCAGACAAGCTTATTTATTCTGTCGGAGATTGTTTGGGTAGTCGATCAGTGAGCAGGTTTGGGAAATTGTATTTCCAAACTTATTGGTAGGTACCTATTAACAATACGTGTCTTATTCATATCCGTACAAATAATATTATCGAATTATATTCTCAATTACATAGTTGATGAAGTATATTATGTGGGCGATCATAAATTCGTATTCAAAACAAAGTATTATATTCTGCAAGGTGAAAACAATGACCTTATATTTCGAAATACGCATTGAAATATTGGAAACAGTCTTTTGAAGAGCATATAAACCCTCGTGAGTAGCAATAAAGAGCGTCTTTTTCGCGTATACAGCGACGTCTACTATTTTTAGGGATCTATGATATTCCGGGTAAGATAACTGTCATGTCTAATAAAATTTGAGCGAACTTAGCTATTGCTTGAGTAACCAGTACTGACAGGTAATATAATACTGGGTACACATCGTATCATAAATCGTCTACAATCGTGACGTGAGGCATGGATGACGGAGTTACTGCGCCGGTTTGTTTTGATTCTTCCCCTATCATCGTTGCCAAACTTGTTTCAATATGGCGGCTATTGAACGGAAGTTGTACTCTTCATCATTTTTCAATCATAAATAATAGTCTTGGCTGGTCGATAAGGCTACTTGAAAAAAATATATTTCATCCGTTGATTATTTAGTAACAATATACTGGTTTTTGAGATAGCCTTTTCGGGGAAAATATCAAGAAATAAAATGTTTAAGGGAGGGACGTCAGGCGTTTCGGCTCTCGCCGCAGGATTTCAACTTCCGTCCCCGGTTTGCAATCACCATTCCTCCACTAGAACGCTGTAATTTGAGGCTGAAATTTACGATTTTCAAATTCTGTAATCAGCGTTAAATGGCCGATTACCCCCAATTATTTTTTCACGGATTGATGAAGAAATGATTTCTCTAACATATATTAAAATATCAAGGCATGTTGTCGGAGGCACTTGTAGTAGAGGTTCTACCTTAACCAAAAGAATTCAATAATGATGAAGGAGTACAGGAGGAGGAGGAGGTTCGGAGGAGGCAGAAGAGATGGATGGAGGGCGGAGGAAGATTCTCTTTGTATAGATAAAATCATAAAACTACTATATTTTTCTTATGTTTTCCCTCCCATTGAGTGTCAGGTTTATGTTTCTGCCAGTAATTCTGTTATTAATTTCTGTTTGTAATAATATAATAATGCCGAGAACTTCCTCGTTGGTGTTTCTTTCCGTCCACCGCGCTCTGCTGGCGTTGTCCTTCCCACCCACATTTAGCTAGCGCCTGCATCCTTCTGTTGTCTTCCTTTCTCAAGGTCGGTTTACTATGGCAAGTATATTGCACAAGTTACTTGCAACCAGCAAAATACGATCGGCATAAGTTTTTGGATAAACTACTCAATAAGTCCGCTTAGAGAACATGGAGAAGTTTCTGAAAGTCACTATTCCTTTTAAATGCCTTGTGAGCTCATGTAGAAAAAACTTGCGGAAGTAACTTTCCAGAGTAAACCATTCCTTCGAGATGGACTCTTTGAATCCTATTAATTGATATATCAGTGTAGTTTCTCGCGTCAATAACCGTGTATTTTTCTGCTTCAGCAAATTAATCGACCTTTTTCTTAGCCTCGTTATTTTCAGTCTCTTGGGCACGAGGGTGGATTCTCTCTCGAGAGAGTTCTCTCCGATTCCCGCCCAATCCTCTCAGTTTTATATCTCCCTACCCCGGCCGATAACAACACAAGAGCCCCGTCCTTTTTAAAGGAGTAAGAGGAGGGGACCAGGTCTCTCTCTCCCTTACCGTCCTTTTCCCTTTCGGTAACCCTTTTCCGATTTCCCCGCACTTTGTCGAAACCACCGAGGAGAGGCGAGAGAGAGTATCGGAAAAGGCATTCTCGAAACATCCTTCCCCCGCCGATTCCCTCCCTCGTCCCTTTGTCGCCTTCAAGTCTCCCCGGGAGCAAGCCGTTTACGGTTGACTGTGTGGAGGTAGGTTGGTCGGGATAAAAAAACGTGGTTGTGACTCCCATTTTTTTAGTGGGCGGAAAAAAATGGGTCTCGCAATAAAGAGGAGCGATTAAAAAAAAAGCCGGTCACACCTCGGTATTTTGTCATGATTTTTAAGATGAACATTGAATAATCGATGGATCAATGCATGGAAAGCTACAAATCTGAGCAACTGTGCATAAAGGTGGCATGAATATTTTGGTCAGAATAATTGTGGCTTCTTCATCATTAAAGAGGCAACTTCATCTGATTCCACTCTTTATTTCTATAACCACTGCATTTCCACTCTTATTATATATATTTTTTGGCAATTTATCCCTTTTTAAGTCTTTTTTTCTTGAATATAGTGAATGAATTTCTGGAAAATGGCAAAATATGCCAAAACCCGGGTCGGTTAGTGAAATAAAGTGTGGAATTGGATAAAGTTACATCTTTCATTTTGAAGAATGTAACCGATATCCCCCGAGTAACGCCGAAGTGTCTTATTTATTTTCCTTGTCGGATGAATTTCTTCAATTTTTTATTAACTTGACGGGCGTGGGCAATGTTCTAGGAGGGATATTGTGAAAAAATGCTCAATTAAGATTCTGCCTCGTCGAAATTTATTCGAATCATCCGGAAAAATACCTGGTGATGATAATTTTCGTCTTCCATTAAGTCGTAGAATTTAGTAATCAATCCCATAATCTTGCGAAATTGTGTTGGCTTTTTGCAGAATGCAGAAATAATTAGGACCTGAAGATGTTGTATAGCTATTGAAACCCGGGTCGTAGTGAATTTTATCTTTGTGGAAAATTTCTCATTTTATTTCTGCATTAGAATTTAGGTTGTTATAAGACAGTTTAATGACTTACGACAACGCGTTATAACACTAACGCAGGCGAGTGTATCGTCAGGAGTCAAGAACTTGCAGGTTTTTTTTGCGGCCCTTTATCCTCTCTCATACTAGCCAACCGATTCTATTCTACAACTGTTTTACATCTTTCATGATTCACCCGATGTATTTCATTCTTGACGTTCTTCTATCATTCTTCCCTTTTCTGTATCATTTCTTTTATTATTATTGCTCTCAGCATGCAGTGTTCCAAAGAATGTCCCATAAGTCTGACTCTTCTTCTTCTCAAAATCTTCATGAAGCATCTTGTCCCTCCTACTCTGCATAGAACTTCATTGAAGATTCCCTTCGTCCACTTGTTCTCGGAAGTGAGTGTATAATTTCTAAAATCCAACTTAATTTTATGCAGACTAATTCTACCACGTAAACCACCCCTCGATGAGAATTGGTATTCGCGAATTGGCTATGAGCGAGGGTGATTTATTTATTTTAAAGTAATCTACCGGTTAACTATAGGTTTTATTGATAATCAGAGAAAATACTCCAGATTTTGTGCGAAGTTTTTCTAAGGAAAAATCATCCGCATTGACCGGGACTCGAACCCGGATTTTCGGCCGAGTGCTTTTTCCAGTTAAGCTAACGAGGAGTCTTTCCCTGTGGTTTTTTTTTGGATTCGAGGCTAGTCCCGGTATATTCGGAATTGACACCTGATCTTCACTTGTGAAGGGGCTACTTAAATCTGCCTAAATTATTCTGCCTATTATCTGCCTATTATTTCTTCATCACCACGGGCGTCCCAACCTTCTTCATCCTGTCCATTAAACCTTTTCCATTTATACCCCTTCTTCGCTTGCCCAACATACTTCCTTCTATCACGGCCCTGACAGTATGACGCTACCTGCGGGGCGATTATGTAACTGTGAGAGCGATGACGGCGGGTGATAGCTATCACGGCCTCCTATGACGGTCGGCGTCATCGAGCGATCATGTAAAGCACCGTCATAGCACCGTGATAGCACGTATGACGGTCATGGGCTTCCTGTAGGTTGGTAGCAATAGAAAATCAGAACAGCCAATGAAAATCATCCACACATTCCAAGCGATCAATTGCGGCGTGTTGAGCGGCTGAAACGATGTCGGCGGCACTAGAGTTTAAGTACTCCACATTATTCATTTTTGTATGTTTAGGAATTAAATATTGTGTTAAATATGTTATAACGTACCTAACACATCATATTAATTATAGTTGAAGTGAAAATCATGTTGTTATCGTTATGATTTCGTTTGTAATAAAAGGTTACCTATGTCTTTCAAATGCATCGCAGATTTGTTATGAATTCAAACCTCTCCGTCGCATTATTAATTTCATTGAAAATTACTTCAGTGCACATTAAATGGTATTAGTTCCGTTTACGTTATATGTATGAGATGACGTGCTGGTTATTCGTTACACCTAAAGTACCTAGGTATTAGCATAATGCAAACTTGTATAATTTTTTAAGTTCCTTTTTATATTGGAAGTCTTTCGAAATTGTCATATATATGAGCCACCAAATTATTCGCAGAGTTATTCAAGTGTGCCTTTGAAAGTATTAGTCGAGTGGGCTGTGCAACTGAACGGCAGCTGAAGTTTTATATGTCCACCTAAAGTATATTGCCACAGTATGGTGCGTAAATTGCATAGGATTATAACAGCAAATCCTAAAACGACACGAACACTTTATCGTCGCAACTCTTACCGTCATTCACGGTTGTCTTAGCAAACAAATATGAATTTATGAATTGTTAACAATAAACATTGAAAATCTAATTAAATAGTCAAATTTATTTTTTTAAAGGACTAAGACAATTTATTCTCCTGTAATAATTAATCGTAGTGCTTTATGAAAGTCAATCATAAACTCAAAGTTAGTTAATTGGGCATGGACTACTGTAATTAAATATTTATTCAACGTATTCGCACGTATATCCGATACCTTATGACGCCCATCACCTTCAATTTCGAACGTGATACGCTATGACGGCGGGAAGGTGATAAAAAGTGCTATCACGGTTACATAATCGCTGCTATCGCCCTCCGTCATATGTATGACGTTGCCCCTGGCAACGGCGTCGCTCTCACCCCTATCACAGTTATATAATCGCCCCGCTGGGGATGGGCCAAATGTATTTTATTCACTGGTAATCGGGTACTCGAATGAATATCTGGGTAACTGGTACCAGGTATGAATACATGAATACTCGGTCGAATTGCATGGGCAAGTACCTGAGTGCCACGATGAAGGCTCGAGTACCTTGGTGACTACCACTGAATACGAGTACCCTAACGGAATACGCCAACGAGTACCAAGTACCACGCCATTAGCCATGGCATTCGACCGCCTCAACTGAGTAAATACTCGAGGACTGGACTCTAGGAAATTAACGTCCTGGACTGAAGAAGCCCCTCGCCCTTGCCTGGGGTGACTCACCGGTCATATAAGAAAGGGGTGGACTTACATTCGTTTACCTTCGTGAAGGTTGTAACTCGTGTATCCTCGAGGTTATTAGCATAGCAACGGCTTTTACAATATGCATCCTAAGGAATACACCCTGGTATTCATTTCAGTACCCGAGTATTCATTTGAGTATCCAAGTATTCATCCGAGTACTCATATACTTGTCCGGGTACCCAGGTATTCATTCGGGTACTCGATTACCAGTGCATGAATACATTTGGCGCATCCCTAATGCTATCCATTGCCCCTCATTACTCCTTCCAGCCACCCCTCCTTCCCTCTATCTCGGTGTTAAGTGTCCCTTCTCCCTTCACCCTTTCCAGCACCTACCTTACCTGATATCATGCTCAAGATTCCTATCCTTACCCACCATACCAAGCCAGTCCTCGATAAATATTTGTCGAGTATAGTGTCGAATGTGCGTCCATACCGCAACTGTCTGTTTTATTCTTCTCGGTTCCCAACTCGACCCTACCTTTTCCCCCTTAAACTGCGTGAGAACGTTCCGGCATGGGCCCCTTTCCCGCACCCAGTGCCAGGTGACGCCATCGTCGAGAGGGCCGAGCGCCCCCACGCTGCAAACGGTGTCGACCGTGTCTCTCTCCCCATTCGGCCCCGTCTCTAATTATTCCCATCGGCCGCAGCAATTATGGCGGCGCTCTTGAGGCTTCGCCTCGAATATCCTGCCGTTGAGAAGCGGGTAGCGAGTCGAGTTCCCTTTGCGCTTATCGAATTACCCGTCTTTATCTTTTCGGCTGCTTCCAGGGTTTCCCTTCGCATTGCCCTCCAAAAAAAGGGGTGGACGAACAAAATACACACGGATGAAATTTTCCGCTGATCGCCCTCCTCGCCGGCGGTGGATTCCCTGCCCGAGAGTCGTCCGTGTTTGAAATGGTCGGGCGGGAAGAGCGGAGAGGATAATGGTGGTAATTTAATTTTGTCGGGGTGTAATATCCATTCTTTCTCGAGATTCGGTTCATCGTCCAACAGGTTGCTACAGCGTGCCCTTTTCATGATGGAAGCTGTTGCCCTCGCCAGTTTTTTTCTCTCCCCAAGGGGTGCGAAAGTGGTCGAATAGTGGGATTTGTTTTGGGTAATAATGGACTGCTGTTGCATCCCTATTTTCGTCATGATAACACTTGATCGTTATGATTCGGGGATAACTTTTTCTACCCTTTTGACTCGATGGTGAGTTGATTTTTATCCCGCAATGTGAGAATAATGCTTATTTCATGTCCAATTGTTTGCATCACTCATTTATTCAGACAACAGTTTTGTTTACGTCTGATTCCTAAGTGTAACTCACGAATAAAGTTGATTACCGACTCGACTCCAATTACCTAAATCCATATTCTGTAGAAGAGGGGAAAAAAAGGTTATTCTGAGGTGAATTGTCTTGGATTGTTTCTGCGAAGATAAATCTGACTCGTTAATTTAGGAGAATATGGACTCTCACATATGATAATCCTATGAACATACTATATATGATCGCTTCTAGCAACATAGCGTTTTCAGTCATTGTATAGCTATTATTGTTTTTTCTCTAAATAGACTTGAAGCCGAATAACCCATGCCACATATTTTCTCAGTTACTTTTAATAATCTTAATTTAGTAATGGACGCAGTTATACCTATTTGGTTTTCGCAAGAAGAAGGAATTGCCGTAAAAAGTAGTTTTTTAAAAACTTTATTCGACGAATCTAAACAAGAACTTTCGTTCGGTGTCACAATCAATGCGCTCACGTATTGGATTACTCAACTGATATTTTCCCGCGCTCAAAATAGCCGCCTATCTTCGCGGGACTACGCCCTCTCGCGAATGCGGGGTGACAAGTTGGATCCTGCTAACATCGTATTCATACACCCGATCAAGCAATGTCTCACTTATTTCATTCATGTAATTTATCACGTAGTCATGGTGCCGAAATACATCACCCGGTAAACGCTACCAAGCCCTTTCCATTATTTTCTAATATTGAACGGGATGAGAAAACTTGACCATTACACATAAAAATAATTTATTGATTGAGTTTGATAGACAATCGGAAATCAAAATATTCTAGTATTGGTCCTCGTAAAGAATAAATATATTTAGTGGGCCAATACTAGAATATTTTGATTTCCGACATGGAGAGGTTCCACAAAGTGAAGCCTGATTTTATTAGTTATATTGATAGACAATGTTTATATAGTTGCTCTTTAATTCGCTAATTCGAGCAGTTTTCCTAATCTGGGTAGTATTTTGCAGAACGGGTTTAGTGGTAGGGACATAAGTTGTAGAATATCCTTGGCTAAAGAAGCATTTTCAAAGAGAAGCGAATCGGGGAGGGGAATCTGGGAAGAGACGTATAGAAAATGCTGGAGAAAACTGTAATATAGAGCGTGGTGCTGTATGGGTCGGAGTCCTGGTCACTCCGAAGGGAGAAAGTACGTAGACTTGAGGCGTTTGAGATGTGGGTATGGAGAAGGATGGAGAGGGTGAGCTGGATTTCGAGAAAGACGGAGTAGGAGGTATTGGATATGATTGGAAAGGAGAGGAGGCTGGTGGTGGAGGTTCTGATGAGGCATACAAAATGGATGGAGGACGTCTACAAAAGAAAGGGAATGCTGACGAGGGTGATAGAGGAGAAAGCACTGGGAAAATCCGGATGAGGAAGGAAGAGGATAGGAATTCTGGATGAAAAATGAAGAGGAAGACGATATGATAAATTTAAGAGGGATCTAATGGCGGATCACGTATGGAGGAAATATGCCATATATGGCATAATATGCCATAAATTAGGATGTTAGAACAAGTACTGTCAAAAAATCTACCAATCAGCTGGTTTAATACTCAAATCTGACTTAACTCAGGAGATTTGCCACTGGCTACCAATTGGACTAATTCAAATCATTTTTTGGTGTAATGATATATAGTTGTCCATTCAAATATAAAAAGAAAACAGTTCCTATTCAACATACTAATTAGGCAATAAGTTAACTGTAGCTTGATGCAGGCAGGTTAATAGCACCGAAACTAATCACCTGTGTCCACATCACTAACGAAAGAGGTCCACAATATTTACTCATGAGTACTCGTGAAAGTTACTGCATTTGTAGAATGCGAATCGCCTGAAAATTATATCCTTAAAAGACATATGGCAGAAAGATGCATGATAGACCTGTCGGCAGAGATAGACGGAGGACGTTTTAAAAACGAATGGACTGCTGAAGAGGGCTAATGAGGGGAGATCACTGTAGAAGCGTGGAAGAGAAAGTACTTCAATAGGACGTCTGTACGAAATAAGGAGAGAGAGAGAGGGAGAAAGTGAGAGAGAGAGACGATATGAGGATCACGTATAGAATGAAAAACGGAACGATATGCCAGAAATTAAGACGCTAGGATAATTACTATACAAAAGCCTACCAGTAAGCTGATAGAATACTTGAATGAATGATTATTGTTAATTTTTGTTTACTGAATAATAAATAAACTCATAATGATGCTGCTCAGCAGCGAAACCTGGGCCGTGAAATTAGTATTTTTTTAGGAATGGCAGAGTTGTTTCTTCTCAATCAACTATGGAAAGATTCCACCAAATCAAGGTTGATACTGTCTCTTTCATCGTCCCCTACTGCCGATCTGAATTCAAATATGTTTCGTTGTCAAAATAAAGTCTTAGATCAAATTTATCGATACCGCCAAAGTTATGCGAATGGCGACGTTTATCACTGAACTTCACCTATGGTGACCGATGGCGAATGCATACCATGGAATGGTCTTCGCGAAGACAAATAGTCCGGGAAGCCGCGGGGCGGGCCCGCCCTCCCATGACCACTCCCCTTCCCGCTATCCCGCCTCCCACCCTCCGCCGCATTGCGGGTGGTTTCGCATTTTTTTTAAGGAAGCAGTTGGAATTAATTGCTTCTGTGGGACGAGGACAAATAGACTGGCATTTTCGTACGGATGGAAATCTCAGTGATGCTCCTAGGTGGGCGAGAGAGCCGTGGTGTAGCATCCAGTGCATTTCGAGCAGAGATGCGACTTCAGTTTGTCATCGATCCGGTTAATTTGGGTGCCTCGATTCCGCAGATAAATTGTGGGACGAGAGCATTCAAGGCAGAAGAATATAAGATATCGGTATGAGCGGTATCGATAATTTCGAAAAACACTTTTTGGTGTGGAAATCCAATATATTATCGATCTGGTGAGTACGGCAATGTTTCTATCCGATAATTGTTATATTATAATCCTCATGGAGAAGGAAGGCTTTGTTTTTTTCCGACGAACATGGCTGATTATGTCTTTTCGGGTTTCCAGCTGGGTCAGGAAGGCCATTGCTGCCAACGTCATTAGACCTGGTGACGTTGGGAGAGAAAGCCATCGAAACGTTGGCAGTAATGGCCTTCCTGACCCTGCAGGAAACCCGAGGAGACCTCATCAATCTTATGGTCAAGTTTGTTCACGATCCTGTCTAGGCTGTATCTCAGTAAACGAAGAACATTTGTGCGCCGGTGAAGGTGGAAACAATCAACCAGTCTGCTGGCCATGGTGGGTTTTTGTTATTGTCTTTTCCTTCGCGTAAATCGCAGCCTTGATTGATTGCCCTTTCCTCTCACTGTGTAAGTTGTTTACAAAATACATGGTATTCCACTAAGGATATATCATTCGCCTTGACCGGGACTCGAACCCGGATCTCTCAATTTCCGGCCGAGTACTGTAGCTAAACATTCGCGTTAAGCGTGGCACTCTTTGGATCGGAAGCATGGACCATTGGAAAAGCTGACCAGATAAGACTGGAAGTCTTAGAAACCTGGTGCTGGAGGAGAATGCTGAGGATAAAATGGACTGTCAAAATAAGAAATGATGAAGCATACAGAAGAGTAGAAGAGAAAAGAATCATATAGACCACCATACAGGAAAAAAGAAGCAGATGGATTGGATACACCCTGAGGCAAAATGGGTTTGTGAAGAACTTAATTGAAGGTAAAATAGAGGAAAAAGTCCCCAGAAGAAGACCCATTGATAAGTTTATTGACAAAATGAAGAAGAAATACATAGTAAGAGATACCAGCAGGTAAGGGAACTCCCATTAGATAGGGGAGGGTGGACGGCTGCAGTCAATCAATCTTATGGCTGAACGACCAATGATGATGAATGCCTGAATCTGTTGAACTAGGAAGGAGTACTTATACATGTCGGTTCTAGGTCATCACACACATATTGACTCACGATAGTCTTGAAAACAGCACATTATGGAGGAATTAATAGGATAAAGGAAGAAATATGGGAGCAAATTTGACCGTAGCCGGATAAGCTCTCGAGTCGTCGTCTTCTCCTATGGAATTTATGTGGGCGTTTAAGGAACAAGGTGTGTAAGACTGCCGTACATAAAATGTAACTAACAGTACAAGGCGTTTCCTAAGCGCCACAGTCCGCGAGGTTAATGCATGACTAAAAACCTGGGTCGTGAAATAAATAATTTTTTAATGGAATTGCTTTGTGTCCTGAAGTGTATTCTCTTACGAAAACCTCTCGAAGACGGGTCCAGCGCATTTTCTGTATCTCATTTCCGCGCTCTTAAGAGTGTCGGTTGCCTTTGCCGGACGTTGTAGAGAAAAAGCGCTTTTACATAGCTTTAGGATGAGCGAGGGTTGGAGTTAGTCATAGCTCGTGGAGTGATTTTTCCTGTATTGAATTTCGCTCTTGTTTGCCCTTGCGGGTGACTCCGTAAAGGTAATGCCGCGGCCAGCCCCATTATCCTTCAAATGTATCAAAATGAACACCTGAAGAAGCTACACAGCAGCAGAACCTGGGTCGTGAAATACATATTTTTAGGTGAAATTGCCTTGTCTTTTGAAGTGTCATCTCTTACGAAACAATCTCGAAGATGGTGTTCCTACGCACTTTCTGTATCTCATTTTAGCCCTCTTTAGAGTGCCCTTTGCCGGAGGTTGTTGAGAAAAAGCACTTTCACTTAGTTTTTGGATGAACTTGGGTTGGAATCAATCAAAACTCGTAGAAATCAAACTAGTTTGAAACTTCCAGAGGTGTATTTTGGACTTAAGGCAGTCCGAGCGAAAAATCATTTTACTAAGAAATTAATGAATTTGTTCTAGTTTTAAAGAAAAATATCTCACCTATCCAAAGACACAAAAAATTCTACCCAATACCACATTACGTCCTGAGATATTTGCCAAAAAATACCAGCCCTTTTACATGGGAAATGGTGCGTGTATGTACTTCAGACAGACATTATTTATAAAATGAGGTATTTCTAACACTTAGATGTCGTAAAAAACTGACAGTGTGTAGTTTGTATGTTTTCTCAACTATATGTGAAAATTAGTCTTATTGTCACCGCACTAGGTTCTTGTGTATCACAAAAATCTTCCGTTTTGAAGGAGTTTCAAACACACGGCGCGAAAAAAATGAGTCAAGTTAAGTACTTATTTAGATATTTTCATTTATTTACTTACAATTTCTGTCATATAAGACTATATTATTGCACCATTAATAATGCAATATTTAATTGATGTGTCCTACAGCTGGTGAAATTAAAATGTATAATACGAATATAGTCTCTATTATGACCAGGAAACTATCTCGCTCGGACTACCTTAGGTCATATTATTACAGGGGCGAATCATTAAGCTCCTCTCATGTTGGATAGTGGTGATCACCATGGTAAAAATAAGAGAAATTATGGTATGAATGTATTTTCCTCGCTCTAATTTCGTTTCGACTGTAGGCCTCTAGTATTGTTTGATTCTCCTACGCGTTGATGTAATTTCCGCCGTTTAGCTTGTTCCGCCTTTGGTGTTTCGTGAATGCCGATGGCCTTACGATTCATAAAAAATCCATGTCTTCATTTCCCCAGCAGATCGCTCTGGGAGTTACGATTCCGTTGTATCGCTTTGTCACGGTTGTGAATGGATCCCAAGAAGTGTAGTTGCTTGTTCGCATTCGACTGCGATGTAACATCACCGCGTACGCTCGATGTCGTCTTTTGATATAATTATGTTAGTACTGTAATTTGGAGCGACAGGTATCTATTCTGAATTTATGGGGGTGCTGAGGGGCCATTGGAATATATGCCGAATTTTTTATCATCTGACTGAACGAAGGGTCTCACATTGATTTATATGAGAATGGAAGTTGTGTTTCTTTACCTCATAGAGTCTATTTATCTATCTGCAGCATCCGCGGATTGCCTTGTTAGAAATATATTTGCGGTGAATATGATCGTGTTTTCTTTCCTTGATGGAAGAGCATATTGCCATAAAGGGAGGTGCGAGGACTCCTTCGCCGATTGCTGAGCAAGCTCAGTAACGATATTTATCGATTAAATTCTGTATTGCTGCTGAAAAGTATTTCAAGCGATGTATAGATCAAACCACAATGTATCAAGTATATGATTTGATTAGTTCTATTAATTCCATTTAGGAGTTAGTGACATCGGTGGAATTAGATATTACTGTCGATATGAATGCACTGTCAAATTTATCATGTTAAATGGCAGATTTTATTAATATGATTCCATTCGAAAACTTTATAATGAGGGTGCCATGGACAATGAAAAGGAGGCTGATCATATTGGTGGGAAGGGGCTATCAGTAGCCGATTAAACGTTTTAATTTCTTGAGAAATTTGGGGAAACAGTATATTATCATTCTATTCTTCAGCACTCAATCGTCCCATCTTCAATGTCCCTTTCAAAAGGATTCATACTTTAGCTGTTAAGTCATTAATTTTGACACGTATTTGTGAGACTCTTGACGAAAATATCATATTTTCCCACCGTACTAAGCTTATTGTTACCATTTCGCACATTTTCCAGGATGCACTGCGCATCGGTCGTAGCTCTTAACCTTGAATCGTTTTAGCGCTGAGTTCGTTAGGCCAATGCAGAGAGTTTTCTTCGTGAGAAAGGCGTAGTTTCGATCCCAAACACTTAGTGCGCCAACGGTCTCCGCATCAAACTGTTTGCAAAGCCCTAAAGTTTTCTCGGCCCGGGGTCAGTCCGTCGACTGTTGGTCATATCTAGATGTGCATAATCTTCTGCAAGAGGCTGCGGTCAGAGGTGTTTGGTCGCCAGCTGCCATGCAGGAGAGAGGTAATTAAAAGGATGTTGTAGAACATGGAGGTTCATTCGTATAAAGAATCAGCGACTCTTATCTTTTTGGTATACAGTCGCTCTTACGAGGTCGATCCTTCCGCTCTTTAGTGTGAGATACCTTTTTTAATGTGAGTCCTTAAGTTTAGAATTGAACATTTCGATACAATTCGATTATATTGCATTTATTTGAGTGATGTTCTGTGGCGTAATGGGATAAGGAGGACAAATGAAGAAAGTATACGTCCCACGAGTATGGTCCAATGAGTATAGAATGGATAAACACGTTGACCAAATAAAGGGACGGGTTCATAATTAGAACTATGGGAATAAGAGAACCAGCGTTGAATAGGTAAGGAAGGAGAGCTTAAGTCAACTAATCGTGGGATTGAACGATTAATAATTAAACTAATACTACGAGCTTGAAGCGAATTGCGTTTATTATTCGGCTGACAGTTCGTTTATGTTGGCGTTCGATAAATTTTTAGTTCATAATACTGATATGTTCTTTTACTTGAAATTTTAAGAACGGTAAACCCCCAAAGCATCTGATTAAATTCTTAGAGACTCAAGTATAGGCTTTCGTCTAAAAGCTGGTTATAATCTTTTTCACGGACTTTCACCAAGAAAATTAACTCCTTCACAGTTCAGTTGTCTGTGAACTCTTCGGTAGTAATTGCGGCTTCTTATCAAACTCTTCAGCTGGCAGTATTTCTTAATCTTGTACTATACTGGCTAACATAATTCGGGGCTGACTTTTTTGGCCTTGTGGTGAAAAAAATTGGCTAATCAAGGGGTATGTACACTTTATGAAACTAGCCAGAGAGGATTCCTTACTACAAAGAGACACTAACGAATGCGGACGATGGTCTTTTGATGGGCGGAGGAGGCGTGTCGTGGGGTGGGAGTAGGCAGATTGGATATTGGCCCAGCAGGACCACTTGACGTACCCCGCTGGGAAGGCTGTGTCCAAGCTACTAACTTGAGGAATGATTTTGTCGCTCTCCTTTGGGATCGTTCGGCATCGTGGAGTTGCGATCTAGTTTGTTCCTTGGTTGCTTCCCGTCACGACAGCTTTTTTATCTTACAATTCCGTTTTAGTAGAAACGCTCAACGTCAATGGTAGCATCCGCTGGGTCTTATGAGGTTGGCACTCTGTGATATTCGGATTTGGCCAAGTAAGTCAAGTGATCCTAAAGCAATTCTCACTGTCTTGTTACTATTTGTATCGATACTACCTTGTACGGTGCTAGAATATTCCTGCAGTACACAATATCAGTTCGTGAAAGTAATAACACATCTCAACGGAGGTGAATGAAGAGACTTCGCTCGCTGTCTAAATATTTTAAAGTCTCCATTACCACTAAGGCATCTGATGTAAACTTACGGAGGAAAGATGAATTGACTTTTTAATTTGAATATCAGTGATTAGCATACATGTAGTAAATGTACAGAGTTACAGAACTGTGTTGTGTGCACCGAGTATGTTTTGAAACCACTTGTATTTGCTTCTATTGATCTTCCATTGAACAATAAATTGGACTCAATATATCGTCTTCCGATGTTTTGAATAGTACCACCGCACTTCTCAAGAATTCATCGAGAAACGGATTGCCGTTTTGTCTACAGTATGTAATTTATGTCATGACAAGGAGTCTGGCTCGGGCCCTGCACAGGTATGGAGTTGGTATTGGCTCAATGGGGATGCAATATGTATTGTTAGTTTATGATAGAGATACATGTTTGATCGTGGTAAAAACTGATATAAAAACCCTCACAGACAGACTTCTAGCTTGCTCAGTTTGGCGATCGCGTTGGTTCCTCGGCGTTTTTGGGCGCCTCCTCGATTGGCTCTCCCGGATTTAAGGAGGTTGGTTCGCGACTGAGTGAGTCATAATTCTAGCGGCATCCCGATTGTTTTAGTTATGTACATGAGCCTTTAAAAGAATACTGCTTTGATTTGTAATATGTCTAATGTAGAGGAAAGCTGAAATATTGCATTAAAAATGAATATTAGGAAGACCAGTCTACGAAAAGATTTTTTAATCGAATGCCAAGATTGGAGTCGTGCAGCGATTATGCCTAAATAAGTAATTAGATTTATGAAATCTTTTCAACAATATATATCACCAAAAATATATAAAAATTCATGTGATTGTTATATTACAATATTTTCTCAAGTAATTCCTACATTTACATTTATTTCAAGATTAATTAATTCCTAAAAAACTTTGGCAACGCTGTACTGAACTTTGTTGATGTCCTTAATGACTGGTGTTTGATGTGCGTGTACTGAAGTGCTTTCCTACTTTAAACACATTGAATAAGTTGTTTTTAGAAGTTCTCATAATACATAATAGTCCTTTTCAGAACTAAATTGATTACTGAATGGTGTTGTGGAGATCAGTACTATAACGCACGTTATACATTGTTTTTGTATAATTTAATTGCTGCTTAACTACCCTTGTTCCAAACCAGCGGTGGATGAGAGGAAAGGTAGCGGATTGTGAAGTGCAAGGTGTGGGGTTCAATTCTCTAAAGTGGAATGTATTTTTCTTCTTTTTTTCAGTTTTTTTTTTCTTTCACTAACATCTTTCAAAACTTTTGTTTCCATCATCGTAACTCGCTTAAAAAATATATTTCCCCCAAAAAGATAAAAAATTGAACGTTTGAACGAACGTTTCGTTGCCTACAAATATTAAATGTCAGAATTTCGATCAGATCGACCGTTCATTCGCTAGAGCTCAAAGTTGTGAGAAATGATATGGGAAAAAGAGTAAATAAAATAATTTATATAGTTGATGGGCTAATAGTATTAAGAATAGGAATGTTACCTAAGGTCTTAATTCAAGTATATATGCCTACTTCTGCCTGACGATTGACAGACATAAATTCAAAATCACAACCGGGCCTGTTTGGGTTATATGAAGCCCTTCGTTTTTTGAACGATGTTTGTCATTGATCGAGGTATTACTATGTTTTCAAACAAACAATTTACAGCTTCCGAAATGTGCCTCTCTGTTTGAATTCCCACGATATATTTCAGTTCACTTCCAATGCTGCCACATGTGTGACCGACCCCAGCGCCCCAATCAGCTAACTACTCTGTCTCGGATAAAATTTCGATAGTAATAATTTAATTTCTCAAAAACTAAGTCTGTGACCTACCCGCATTTTTACACTAATCAATTTCTTAAATCTTTGTTTACGTCATATTCATTTTTTGTATAAACAACGTGAGTTTCAACCCTCTAAATCTATATTTTATGTACCGAGGATCCGCTCCTACTGTAATGTAAATATAGCTATTTGCAAATTCGATTATTGGAAAAATCAGGACGGAAAGGTGTATTTATAATTAAGCCAATCGATAGAGGGCCTATTATTCTATAATTCCTGCGAATATGAAGAAAATGACATGGACTTTAGTTTTCGGACCAACCTCCTTAAGGTTTCTACACACCTAGGCGAACGCGATCCCACGGCGAGCGATCCAGCAAAGCGAACTGCCTGAGCGAACTGCTCGCGCGAACTCCAAGCGTACGGTTGAGGACGAGGCAGTGTTGTATCATGTGAGGTACATCTGCAGGATCATTTCAACACAACTGGATATTGGCTATTCAACTGTTATTCGCCTTACGACTGAGGTGTGTTCAGCTGTATGGTGGAGACTGCAGCCTTCATAACTTCCCCAACTCTCAAGAGAAATTTGGGACGAAAATATTGTAGATGTTATGAAAAGTGGCAGTTTCCAAACTGCATTAGATTCATTGACGGCAAACATGTTCGGCTAAAATTCCCGAAAAACTGGCTCTATTTACTTCAAAGATTTACGCATCTTCTCTGCTGTACTCCTAGCGATTACTGATCATGATAGTAAATTCATACGCATTAATGTTGGCGGATATGGAAAAAAACGCCGCTGCCGGTCAATTAAAGCGCCGCTTGCGCTCCTCTCGGCTCTCCTCATCCTGGTACTCGTACGCCACTCGTACGCAGCATAAATTTCCTCCACGGAGGCGAATTTGCGCTTCTTAGACGCCATAACACCTCTGGGGAAGACGACAAGATGCGATATGGCGCTGGAAGGCTCAGGGTCCCATCAAGCAATTAAAAAACATAACCGATGTTCATTGTCGTTCATATGCTATATGAACGACAATGTTGGGTTTATCCACCACGACAGTGGCTTTGTAAGCACGACTATCGTATCATGTATATACTACAATGTCGACTTGAGGAGTGAGCATCTACTAGTAGATTCTACTAGTGGAATCCTTTTCAAGTGCAAGCGGAGCCAGCCGAGTCTCCTGCGGTTCCCAGTGAACCACTGGTATGAAACAAAGTGGCGGTCTTTCGTTTCCATTCGCATACAAAGTCTCAAGAGAAAACATGGCAACGTCCACCTCTCTTTCTCTCCCCACCCCACCTCCCTTGCGTCAAAGGCCCCACCTCCTGCCGCGACGCCGCCCAATGAAATCGCCCAAACATTATTTTTTACTTAACAAAAACTTTCAGAGGGATTAATGTGGGAGCCCCTAGAGATTCGGAGGTGATTGGATTTTCTCAAGGATTAGCTTGAGAAATTCAGAAGTGATATTTTTCAGAGCGACATAAGAGTATATTATAATTATTGTTCACCTTGTCTCTAGGTCTGACAGATGCGATAAAATAAGAGAGATACACTGCCGAACTGATTGGTACAGAAACTCGTTCTTTCCGCGCACAATATGCGACCACAATAACAACTTAGCTCCACTAAATATACTCCTATAATTCATGTTACCATTTCATCTCACAAAAACGTACACCTTTACACGGCTGGTGACCTAACACCCCATGCCACACGCCCATGCGGCAGCACCATCTTTTGTGCTTTTCATCATCTTCAGCTTTGAAAGAGAATTAAGTTCAAAATCTTTGCTAAATGTGTTCAACCATCGATGGTATATGTGAGACGAATCTCATTTTTGTGGACAGGTATGAACTTTTTCTTCGTCGAAACAATTATCCCGTCCTATCAGCGGTTTGACTATAGCAGTTATTCTTGCAAAGATGGCAATTATTTTGGATTTTGTTCATTTTATTCCAAATTTAGGGGACAAAATTACGTCGAAGAAGGAAAAATAGGGAAGGTATAGGAAAAAATAGGAAAAATGTATAATCTCCATTGGATAAATATGAGGTAAGTGATTTTACTGTTGTTTGAACTAATACACCTGCAACAATCAGTGCTATTTTGTGTTTTTCACACTTATCGCCCTTGATTTTGTTTTACTTTTTTTTTTTAATTTTTAAATACCACTATCCTCGTGATGTTGTTTATGATGATGTTATTAATGTCGATATATGATTATCTATTCGTGTCAAAAGTATGGTTTGTTAAATAAAGCGTTTATAGCTATTAAACATAATAGCAATTTATAGAGTGCTACACCGTCTTAGGAAAAAGTGATGGTTCTTCAAACGTTACTGAGCGTGAGGTATGAAAATGGCCGAAATCTGGTTTGACGTCAGTTTTCGACATGCCTAACAATCTTCCTAACGTGTGATTGGCGGATTTGGTGATGGCGTTTCCTGTCTCGAGTTGCCCTCCCTTCCCTTTTCCTACGCCAGCCAGCGCTGACGTCTCTTCAGGTGCTCTGCGGGTGGTCTATCCAATTTGGTCTTTCCCCGTCTGTGCGGCCTTTCGATGCGCGGAATGGTATGATGTTCATCGCTCGTCGGTGGCGAAGGCAAAGACATCCACCCCTGGGGTTCGCCTCTCCGTCGGGGTCTCCGTAACCTTTGTGCGCGACTGATGGAAGATATCGCTTGGAGTTTATGACCTCGTCCTCCTTGTGCCGACCTCCGTGGAAGCATTTTCTCTCCGTGCATCGTTTGGCGACGTAAGGATTCACATATTCCCCTTGAAGTTTACGCTTTGTTCGAAATATGAAGGTGGCCCAGAAATAGGGAAAAAAATTGCTCCTATTTTTTTGAAAATATGGAGGTCAAGTGGAGATAGATAATTTTCATATTTATATTGTAGCATCAGAATTGTCAAAGATGACAGGGAAGGGAAAATGCTGTTGACAGTCGGAATTGCATGTCACCGCTCTGGCAGCAACACGATCGAGGCTTTGACTAAGTAGGAATTAATGAAATTGGTAGATATATACGCCTTTCCTTTTCGGCGTAGGAATCGTTGAAAAGTTTTTTTTCTCGCAAATATGCTAATAAAGCTGACTTTGCATTAATGATTGCTCCATATTTCCCAGACCCAGTCATTCCTTACCCTGTTCTCCTGCTTCTGCCGCAGTCTCTTCTCAGATACCTTATTCCCACTGAATTTAACCTGCTGTCTTGCGGTAGGTGATGTAGATGATTCAAATGTAGGTGATTCAGGTTTCTCTTCATGTTATTTTAGTGCTTGTTAACGTGAAGAATCTGAATCGATTCAGATACTATTTGCATTATGTAAATGGCATTTCATGGAAGATTACGCATGGAAGATCTATGCCGAAGAAAATAAAAACCTCGTATGCAATGTCATGACGCCGATTCCTTCTTCGATCTCAATGCGAATTGACAAATGCACTCGCCAACCTCCTATGTACACTATGATTGCATTGTTGATTTACTTCCTTTAACTTCGTTTACCTACGATCAAAGTGCAAAAGGGTTATTGTGTAAATACGTAACTAGTGTTTTTTTATTGAATGTAGCTAATATTCGAGCCTCCACAGCATGTATGTAAACCAAATGGCTAAACTCCCGTTGTCAGACACATTTACATTGCATTGACTGGCTGGAAGACATGGGACCTCGGAAGGGAATAAGGAAGAAATAGAAGTCTTTGAGATATAACTATGGAGGGAGAACAGAGAAAGTGCAATAGACGGAAAGACTAACGAGAAATTTCTTAGGTAGGTGTGTGAGAGAGGGAAATCTGGATATCACACGTCCCAAATACGCATAGTATAAAGAAATGGAGCACTAAGGATATCCGTCACCTTGTTCGATTATGGGGCCTGTTCTATTCGAATCTCCTATTTTACATTGTTGATTAGGACGGCATCAAGGGGGAAACTGAGGATAACGCACTCATGGGGCACTAAAGGCTTGAGCAGCGTAACATCCATGCCGAGGAATCGTGGACGTGTGGTTGTTGGCTGAAAACAAAATGGTAACTTTGTTAATTCCTATTGCACAGATTTAATTGAGAGACTGTTTTCAACAACACATCAAATATGGGCAGAAGAGTTGCTCTCTATTTTCATTAGTTATTAAGTTTTACGTTACTTTGAGGAGTCCGCAGTAATAAGTGAATATAAGTATAGTGCCAACGCATCGGGGGCAATGGTCGGTAAGTGACCAATGTCGGTCGGTAAATGACCAATGACCTTCATGACGGCGCCGCGCCGCCGGCATGGAAGACCGGCGCGCCGCGGCGGCGCTATCGGCGGCGCGCCGTACATAATCAATCAGCGGCTGCGGCGTCACCAAAACCATCGGCGGCGGCGCGGCGCGGCGCGGCGGGTCTAGTTGGGGACTACTGGGAGGGGGACATCAGTCAGAAAGGACACAGTTGGAGAAGCTAACACTTATGTTTCTTTGGATGAGGAAGGGATTAGACGGCGTGAATAAGTAGAGGCACCAAAATTATGTTCTTATCATTGCGTAGTTGCAGCATGTGGAAGAAGTTATGGAGGGGAAGGGGTGAAGTAATCGCAGGACCAGGAAGAAAAGGTATTTTGACGGGGAAAAGCGGGAGATATGTAGAACTTGAGTGGTCCTAAATTCAGGGAACTAGGTAGGTATGCAATATTTATTCGAATATTCTGCCAGGTGATTGGGAGGTTTTTGGACTGTACTTATTTTAACGTCCTAATATCAAACCGCCATTAGATCCCTCTTACATTTCTCATATAGTCATCTTACTCTTATTTCGTCCAGAATTCCTGTCCTCTCCCTTCTTCTTCCACGCTTTCCCAATGATATCCCCTCTATCACCCTCTTCAGCATTCCCTCTTTCTTCAAAACCTCCTCCATCCATCTCTTTTTCCTCCTTCGAACCTGCAGTACTAGCCTCCTTTCCTCTCCAACCATATCCAACACCTCCTCGTTCCTCCTACTCGACACCGCAATATACACGGTGTATTATAGGCAATGTGGTTGTTTTGCTGAATGTCAGAGGATCTCCTCCCTGTTTTCTACAGTTTCCGGGGCCTATCTACCTCTAGTATATCCTTTTTCGCCTCAGCATACGATCTGCTCTTCTTAATCCAGTCCATGAAACCTATTCTACTTCCTCTTCCCCGCCTGCCCAGCGTCCTTCCCTCTATCACACTCTTGAGCAACCCATCTGCTCTACCGATCCTACTCGAGCCACCTACTCTGCCGATCTCGAATTTCATTAAGAAGTTTCCTTTCCTCGGCCACCATCTCCATCTCTTCCTCGTTCGTCTTCCTTTCCGTCCACCTCACCTTCTCCTTCCTTCTTCACACCCACATCTCAGATACTTGCAGCCTATTCTCGTCCTCCTTTCTTAGGGCCTATGTTTCTGCCCCATATATACTACTCTCCTTATCAAGCTCTCCACCAGCCTCTTATTCACATCCTAACCCAAGGTCCCCGTCATCATCTATTACTAAATGAATACGTAAAACTTAATCACATTCTTTCATCTATTCATAAATTTCTTCAGTAATGCCTAACCTTGCCATAATAATAACAGTGAATGGCTCGTATGTATGTCCACTCTAAAGTGATAATAATCATAGTTCGTCACTTTCGGAATCAGTTTCGAGGAGTTGGAGGTGTGGGTGAAAAAAATACCGTCAATCCGTCCGTGCTTTTGATTAATCGATTGCTCGCCTCTACTTTAACCTAGTCTTTCTCCTCTCTACGATCATCTCTCGACATTTTTCATCGTTTTCCTCTTGCCATTCCCCTTCACCACTCATACTCTCTTGCCTTCATCTTCTGCTTTCCATTTTCTCCCCTCTCCCCAGCAGGTCTTCATCTCCCGTATAGCAATATGTCCCCTGTCGTGTCCACTCTGCCGACCAACTCGAGGCCCTTCACCCAAGATTCGCAAGCCCCTCACCGGGTGGTCACTTTGAACACAAACGGGGAACCCATCGACCCTCCTGCGAAAGGACCGAACGATGATGTTCTTTTATAGTATCGGCTGATCTCCCCATTTCGGGCTACTGATGGAGCGGAAGGAATAAGGAGAGTGTATCATCTATCTGCTATCACCGTTGAAATTAGAGAAATCGGCTCGAGTACTGGTGAAACATGATGCTACTTTTATATCACTCTGCAATCGGGATGAGGACAATCATAGGAAATGGTGGATAAAATCGAGAGGGTAGAAAAACATATTGGTATGAAATTCAATATAAGAGAAACTGAAGTAATGTAGACAGGAAAAGAGGAAGGTGTTTTAAAGATAGAAAAAAGGCTGAAACGAATATCATCCATTAGATACCTCGGAAGCGTTATAACATGGAATGAAAGTTGTACGGAGGAAATTAGATGCAGAATACCTCAGGAAACGCAGCTTTCTGTAAAGTCGAGCCACTACTATCAGCCAAATCAATCGACGTTGGGTTAAGGATAAGATTTGCAAAATGTTAATTGGAGTGTAGTGCTTTATGGAGCAGAAACATGGACGATCAGAAGGAGAGAAGAGAAATATTTAGATAGATTTGAAATGTGGCAATTGAGAATAATGGAAAGGATGAAATGGGTGGATGAAGGGAGAAACGAGGAAGTTCTGGGAAGGATAAATGAGAAAAGGAATATTTTTAGATCCATAAGAAAGAAGAGGGAAAACTGGATGGGACGCGTCCTGACGAAGATTGCTTGTTGAAATGAATATTAGAAGGATAGATTGAGGGAAGGAGAGGGAACGGAAGACGATGGAATAATATGTTGACGGATATTATGAATGGAAGGAGTTACGAAGAGCTGAGGAAAGTACACAGGATAGACTGACATGGAGGGAGCAGTTCAATTGAGACCTGTCTGAATAAGATTCACCTTATAAGAAGAGTCGAGATTACGAAAAATAAGGTTATATAGCTTATTAAATAGAAGAGATAAACTAGAATTTTCCTTTGAAAAGTCCTGAAATCATCTTAGACTCAATTATTCTTTTCCGAACGTCTTCCTTGACGCATGCATTCTAGATTGAGTTAATCCTGTTTAACTGTGTAAGTTGGCGAATGAGCGCGAGATTAATGCATGTAACCCTTAACTAGTGCGCCTGGCGTTGTTGTATGCTGTTTCTGCACAAGTATTTTTGTTCGTTTATTGTGTATTTATTTCGGTTTCTCCTGATGATGTCGCCCATACGACGAAACCGATCGATCAAGAATAAAAATCTGTGATAAAGTGCCGAGTAATTTTGAAAGATAATAAAATGGATTTTCGCAATGTGAAGCCTGTCATCATCAAATTTATTCTTTATTTCCGTCCACTATTTTTACTTGGCTTTTGTCAGATGGTCACTGATCAGAGAAAATTTTCTCTTCGTAAGTTAATGTAAAGGGGTAACATTTTTATTCAGTAAACCAAAGCTAGAAGAATTTACTAAAAGAATAAATAAAGGAATAGTCGGTGAATGATTGTTGTAAGGTATTCTACCTGTTAAGGAAAGAAGTGATCGTAATCCTCGTTAGAGTTTTGCTTATGCATGGCCCTATTTACCTAAAATATTTCTTTCTTCATCAGAGCGATCACAGCGGACGTCCTCCCCGTCTTCACACGTATGAACACCTATTATTTTTCTTCCCATCCCTGCTTACTGAAAGCATCCTCTCTATCCCGGACTTCCGCAGTCCTTCACGCTTCATTACCTCCACCAACCACCTACTTTGCCTCCGTCTAATACCTATCGTCCAGAGGTTTCCTCTCCTCAAAAATCACACCAAGCCTTTTCACGGTAGTTTTCCCTTCCGTCCACAGCATCTTCTCCATCCTCCTCCACACCCATATCACAAACGCCTGCTGCATTTGCTCATCTTCCTTTCTCGGGGTCCACGGTTATGCCCCATTCAACGCTCAGGATATGGCGATTTTGTCTTCGCCAAAACCCCCCTGCCTCCATGTATACGCGCCTGTGAGAAGTTTTGCTGCAGTCCACTGGAGGAGGATGAGAAGCAAACAAATCCCAACTTTTTTGCTTTTCCTTCCTCAGAGGCTGATCTGGCCGGAGCGGTCACGAGTGTGGAGGGGCAAGGGGTAAGGGAAAGCGGAATGGGCTGGGTGGGGAAAAAAATGGTTATCGAGCGGTCTGTTGGGTGGTGAAGCGGTGTGGGTTGCTTTGGGAGTGCGCGTAGTGATCAAAGGTTCGCGGGAAAAAAGACGTGAGAATCTTTTTTTTTAATGTATTTTAATTTTCACTCAGCTTTAGAAACGTCCGCGAGAAATCCGCGAGCAGTTTCGCCTTCCAGTATCGCTTCGAGGCCGCACAGTCGGAAAAGGATCGTTTCTTTCCGACGGTCGTTTTTGCGTTGCTGTTTTCTTTCGCGAGGCTATTAATCGTGTGTGCAGGTGCGTGGAGAGTTGCGAATTATATGTAGTAAATCGTCGGGACTGTCGCTCGGGAGGCGTAAATGATGGGTCGGAAAATAGCTCTAGGACTTTTTCCTCGCTGTCGTCCTCGTGGCTATCGGCAGTCGATTCGGTTTTGAAATTCCTATTGATTACCTCATTCAGTACTAGCTGGAAAGCTGAGTATCTACTCTAATGTTCTTCCTCATCTCGTGTTCCGTTTCCTCCATTTAGGAGGGTTTGTACCTGTAATAGCGGCAGAATAGTGGCTTACAAATCCTTTTCTGTTCTTCGAAAAAGTTAAGTCCTGTTACTATGCCGGATGATTTAGTAGTTTGGCTTCGCGTTCGCATGTTTTCCCTCAAGAATATGTAAGAATATTCTCCAACGTTGGACATTAAATGTTGTATCCTTTCTAGGGGTAGTGAAGTGAGGCTGATCATGAAAGCAGGTGAGCACAAACTGGAGCGAGTAGAGTAGTTTCATTCATCATTGGTTGTTCAATTGTAAGATTGGTTGACTGCAGCCCTCCACCCTTCCCTATCTAATGCCAGTTCCCTTACTTCCTGGTAGATTTTATTATGTACTTTCCACTTTATTTGGTCCATGAGCTTATTCCCGGGGTTTTCTCGGGGGAATTTTTCCCTTCAGTTATATTCTTCACTAACGCATTGTGCCTCAGGGTATGTCCAATCCGTCTGGTTCTTTTTTTCTGTATAGTATTCCATGTGGTCCTTCCTCTTACCTATTCTGTTAACTTCATCTTCTCCGTCCATTTTATCTTCAGCATTCTCCTCCAGCACCAGATTTCGAAAGCTTCTAATGTGTTCTGGTCTGCTTTTCCAATGGACCCTGCTTCCGAATCATGGAATGCCACGCTCCACACGAATGTTTTCACGTAGTTTCCTGGTTTGTATTCCTATCTGATTTCATCGCAGCAGTTGTCTTTTTCCCATGAATGCCTTCTTAGCTTGGGCTATTCTCCGCTGGATGTCCGCTGTACTTCTTACGTTCCACGTAACGGGACTTCCGATATAAATTGCTCTAATTTTTCTCCTCTTAGTGTGACCTCTGCATTTAGCTTTTGTCTTCCGCATGCCAGGATTTTAGTCTTCGAAATTTCATGACTTAAGTGACACGTTAGAGGGAAATGGAAATAGTAGGAAGGACTCTAAAAGGATGATTACATGTTTAGCTTCAGGAGGGACCTGCTGACCAGGATCTTGTGTAATTATATAAAGAAAAGGCAGTCGAGTAATTTAATATTTCGCGTAGCGTTACATGGTACAGAAACGTGGACTCTGTGAAAGGAAGACTTGATAGGGCTGCAGGTTTTTGAGATGTGATTGTGGAGCAAAGTGGATTCAGTGGGGAGGACGGAAAGGAAGACATACGAGGATGTCCTGGGTTTGGTGGTCGAGGGGAGGCAGAGTGGGTGGCTGGATCAGGAAATGAGAGAGGCGAAGGGGTGCTGAAGGTCATGACGGTGGGAAAGTTTATTGGTAGGCGATGTAGTAGAGGAAAAATTATAGGCTTTATGCATAGGATAGAAAGAGATGGGACATATGTTTAGATGAAGACAGAAATTAAGGAAAGATGGCGTATCCTGCGCCTAGAAAATATTGAGGAATATTACTCTCTCCTTGTAATAATAATAATAAAAGGCATATCCCCCAAATAGCTAAGTTATCTTTTGGAGAAGGATGTTGTTACCTCCACCTAACACCATTATGGGACTGGGCTTCAAGCGGTTCATGCTTATGTCTATTACGTACAAGTACATTTTCTTTCCATCGAGTGTACTTGATGGTTTTGTTCCATTATATAATTCCAATGTGCGTAAATCCAATGGGTGTAAGTTTTATCGATTAAAAGTTAAACATGTGGAATTCTATATTTTTTCTATTTCTTCGAAAACTACCATTTTTGGTATTTTCCTCGTTTTAATAATTACCTTTCTTTTTAAATAATGGCGCCTCCTTCTATGCTTTGAACATAAACCGCTCTTAGCAAAGCCATCGTGATATTAGCATTAATCCTTTTTAAACTTTTGGGTCATATAAGCTGAAGTAAGCGACATTTTCCTCGTTGAATTGAAATGACTTTCAATCACTTTCGAGTTCCGAGCGTCACCCTTTGTGTGCGCGCGGAATCTGGGCTTTTGCACGAAGGATCCGACCTGGCTTTTCAAGGAAACGAGGTGACACATTTATTTCCCGGGCCGCCCAAGAGGGAGGAGCTTCGATTTCTTCAGTAGCGTTGGCGGTAAGCAAGCGCGAGCTTTTGACGTTTGAGCCGAGGATCGTGGGCGTTTGGCTAACGATTTGTTTATTATATCTCAAGCGTGGGTGACCCGTCTCTCGTCCTTTCCTCTGAATCGACAGTGCTCCCTTATTTCCGACTAAACATTGAGCGGAGAAAGGGAAGCGCCTGCCCCTACTCTCGACACGATTTTTCCGTTAGAGAAATATTTTTGTTAGACGAAAGATGTGGAAATTCTCTACTAGTTTCATTTAATGTTTTTGCATTTTTGTGTTATTTTAAAATTCCTGCGCGTGCATTCTGCACATTTAATTCTTTGGAATGTGTGACAGGTGCATGGTGATGTATACTGCTTAATGTTTAAAATAATTTAAAATTGAAAGAAGGAATTGTATGTAAGACTCCTAATGAAGTCCAATTTGTGAACAATTTGTGAATTTTTGTACAGTATGTCAAAACATTCGCGTGGAGCATGAAACTATGGATCAGAAGAATTGGCCATTGAAAAAGCACACCAGAATAGATTAAACGCCTTGGAAACCTGGTGCTGGAAGAGGATGATGAAAATCAAATGGACGGACTAAGTCAGAAATGATGAAGTTTACAGATGAAAAGAAAACTTTTTCTATTAGAATTTTCAGAACAGTGGAGCTTAGTGGACTTAGCGGAGAAAATAAGTTAACGTGGGGTTAATTTTAATGGAGTTAATGACTACAGTCGAAGTTGCCGTCCTCTGTACGTAGACCGAGTGTAATAAATTTCACAACCCAAGATTTCACATTGTCAAAGAAGAAGAGGTAGTGTAGAAATTACATGATCAGATAGTGAATAAAAACTCACAGGGTCGATCATGGTGGTCGGTTATTATGCCGTTATTTCTCCAGTATTGTGTTTAATTTCTTATAAGTTCTACTCGCTCCATGAAGCGGAGGTCTTACGAAGAGCTGATGCGACAAACCCTCCTCGCCCCCCCCCCTCCTACCGATCCTGCCCTGGCTTTTAATCTCTCCCACTTCCCCGATTCAAAGAGTCAGCGACGGAATTTTGTAACGCTCCTCGCCGCCGTTACCTGAATATTTTTCGTCTAAGGCATTGTCAATCAAGATTCAATGCGTTCAGGCTCCCCCCTCGTGAAACTTTATGGTTTGTAATATGAATTAAAACTGAGCAAGTTTCACAGAACTTTAACTTGGAAGGACGGCTTTCATTGAATATTTCAGATCGCACGTGATTATGTCGACTACTCGACGAAACCGGTCGTTGAAAATAATACTCCTGTGAAAAATAAGAAATCTTTTTTTGCCTTACCTGAACGGAAATTTAGTTTTCCTGCCCTGTTGGGCGGGAGGAAAGTAGATTCATCTTACATCGTGTTTGGTTAGCAACGACTTATTTACACTTCTGAAAGTCTTACCGTATTGAAATAGGTAAATTGAATCGCCAAATCAGAGTTATTAATCAAGTGAACTAGATATACTCGTGATTTCATTTTAAGATTACAGTGATGGCGAAGAAGAATGATGAATTGTGAGATTTTAGTTTGGAGGCTTAACATATTTCCGAGCATTCGTTACCTGATAAATCATTCGGTCGTTACATTTGGCGTAGCAATATGCTAAAAAGTCATAAATGGCCATAATTACCGAAATCGCAGATAAATGTACACAGGAAAAAGTAATTCCATATCTGTCAAAAACATTACCGTATTTTGTTTCCATCATATGTGAAGTTTTGACAGAGGGTGTTATGATGCTGAAGATAAAGTGGACGGTCAAAATAAGAAATGATGAAGTTTACAGAAGAGTAGAAGAGGAAAGGTCTCTTTGGAACTCTATACAGAAAAGAAGAACCGGATGGATTGGACACAATTTGAGGCATAACGGGTTAGTGAAGAACGTAATTGAAGGTAAAATAGAGGGAAAGTTCCTAGAGGAAGACCCAGGAATAAATTCAGACCAAATAAGGAAAAAGTATATAGGAAGAACTACCAGGAAGTAAGAGACCAATTGTTAGATTGGGAAGGGTTGAGGGCTGCAGTAAACCAATCTTAGGCTTGCATGACCAATAACCAAAACAATTGTAATAATTAAACAGTTCCCTAAATACATAACAATTAAACGTTTGCACTGATTTTAATTCCGTTTTCATGCGAGTAGAACGGCTTTGCGAGGGAAGTGGGGAATCGCCTGTAAAATTCTATCCATTAAGTTATTAGGGTATAATTGACCATTCTATCGGCGACATAAATGTTATAACATTTAACATTTTGAGTTATAATTTCCAGAATGCATTTACAATTGGTTAATTCCATAGACGTTTCGCCTTTCCTTTAATTAATGGGAAGTGTACATCATTAACATGAGTTTAAGTTTCAGGATTAACCTTGTAGAAAAGTGATACACGAAATAAAATGTTGCTTTGTACTCTCCTCGCCGATTATTTCAAACTAAATTAATTTAAAAAAAATACTTCACTCTTCTCTCAGCTAATCGCTTCTATTTTCAAGTATTTTCAAGCATTTTTAATGACATATCTAGGTCTGACGTAAGCGATAAAATAAGAGATGTACATTGCCGAACGGATAGGTACAAAACTCGTTTTTTACGCGCGCAATAAGCGACCACGATAAAAACTGAGCTCCACTCCATACACTTCCACAGTACACATCACCATTCCACTTCTCAAAACCTTATCCCTTGCACCTTTACTCGGCTGGTGTCCTAACACCTCCCGTCACACGTCCATGCGGCGGCTCGCAGGGTTGTACGTAGATTCAGATTTATTTTTCCTCTACTTTGATATTGTCCTACATTTGCTTTCTTTTCCTTGATAATTTCATCATTTTGTCGAAACCATGGTCGGCAGTTATACAACTGTGTGGAAAGTACAAGGCAACATTTTATTTCATACATCATTAACTGGGTACTTGGTATTTTGACGACGGAGACTTTTTATTCGCATCGCAGGACAGTGGTACTGTAATTATAAATAGTCGAGCTATTAAATAAACCTAAATAATTTACAGCAAGCCGCTACCAGAAAAAAGGCTAAGACAAAGGTACTCGCATACTGGCCTTCAATTGCGTGTCAACTCGAATTTCTTTCGATGGCTTTCGAAGTAGGAATGGAATCCAAGAGGCCTTCCGGCGAAAAATTTAATAATTCTCAAACTTTGCTTTTCCCTCCCTCTGAATGCTAAGTCGATTTTCAAGGGAGGCATTCATTACATTTTTCAGGCGAGAGCTTTAACGCTTCAGTGTGAAAAGGAAAAGGCATTTCAATGAGCGTGAGGGAGTGGTTCAGAAAACGACCGACAGGTTTCTTTGACGGGGCCAAAAAAAATCGCGCGTCCACCCGAAATACACTCGAGATATTTCATAACCGCCTTCGAAATCGTCATTTTGGTGGTGGAAATAAGAGAAAAGCGCAGAGAATGGCCTGCGTCTAGACTTAATTATCCCTGACATCAAAGGAGGTCACAGAACGCTGAACGAAGCACAGAGCCGACTTCCAGTGCCAAATTACATGACTTGGGAGTGACAGGGGCACCGGTATCTCGAGGTCAAATGTCGAGCTGGAGAATTAATTCGTCATGCCACTGAGGCAAATACTTAAAGAAAGACGGCAATGGTGAGTTGGGAAAATAGGTGATAAAACATCATGAAGGGAGAAAGTAGGTTGGTAGGTAAAATTCGAATGAGACAGTAATATTAGATTTTAGGGTGTTGTAATAAAGGATAGAGGGCTCATGAAAGTGAGGCGGGGGAAAATGTGAGGAAGGAGAGGAAGAGACTTCGGATTTCTGCACGCGATGAATGAGGGCAGAGGGGCACGGAGAGTTTTAGGAGGGCATAATAATGAGATGGGGATGTTGAGATGGTGATGGTGGACGGAAAGGAAGACGAAAGTTGAAGTGCTCAGTATTGCGAGCGAAGAAAGGAAACTTCTGAATGAAATACGGGATATGCCGGGTACGTAGCTGGAAGAATTAATATGGAGAAATGGGTTGCTCAAGAGCGTGATTGAGGGAGGGATGCTGGTCAAGCGGGGAAGGATAAGAATGGGAATAGGTTTCATTGACTGGATGAATAAGGGTAAATCGTCAGGCGAGGCGAAAAAGGAAGTGATAGAGGTAGATACAACGGACTACTAGAGGTAGATACTAAGTATATTGCAGCGCTGAACAGCCCACGCTAAGAAGGCGTTCATGGAAAAAAATGACTGCTATACTCAAAGAAGTTAGGACTACAAACTAGGAAATAGTATGTGAAAACATTGGTGTAGGACGTAGCACTCTACGGGTCAGAAGCATGGACAATTGGAAAAGCTGACCGGAAAAGAATGGAAGCCTTTGAAACCTGGTGCTGGAGAAGGATGCTGAATATAATATGGACGGACAAAATTAAGATATGATGAAGTGTTCAGAAGCGTAGAAGTGTAAATGTCGATGTGGAACACCATGCAGAAAAGAAGAACCAGTTGTATTGGACAGACCCTGAGACACAATGGATTTGTGAAGAGCATAATTGAAGGGAAAATAGAGCCTTTGTACCTTTTTGTACTATTTTTGTACTTTCTACCTTTTTGTACTATTTATTAAGGGGGATTATGGAGTCCGCAATGTGTACCCCGCGGATTCGTAAAGTGCAGCATGTGAAATGATTGGCATCTTCGCAGACGTTTGACAACCAAAATGTCTGCTGTGTTGGGTGTATGATTAGAGAATTATACGTCAGAGCATAATCCATCAGTGCGGCTTCAACGTGTGTCCACCCACTTCAATTGCATCAACCGTCTGTTTTATACCAATGTTTACTATTCTACCTGATTGACCTAAAACTTTAAGACCTGGTGCTGGAGGATGATGCTAAAGGTAAAATGAACGGTCAAAATAAGAAATGATGAAGTGTACAGAAGAGTAGAAGAGGAAAGGACCATATGAAACACCATACAGAGAAGAAGAACCAGATGGATTGGACACACCCTGAGACACAATAGGTTTGTGCAGAACATAATTGAAGGTAAAATAGAGGGAAAAGTCCCCAGAGGAAGACCAAGGGATAAGTTCATGCACCAATTGAAGAGAAAATTACTTAGGAAGAGATACCAGGAGGTAAATGAACTATCATTAGGCAGGGAAGGTTGGAGGGCTGTAGTCAACCAATGCTAGGATTGAACGACCAATGAGAGAGGTAGATAGGACCCGTGAGAGTGAGAGAGAAAGTGTAGAAAACCCGTTCAACAAAACCGAATATTTCCGGTAGAATACTTAGGAAAAGTTAAAGCTATGTATATATATTTTTTGAAATTAAGATATGAGGTAGGTTTTCAAATTTTATGGGTGAGCTTTGCCGAGATTATTTTTTTCTAAACTCTAAATAATTCTTCTAATATTAATACTTTGGTTTTGGATTTTCTGCATATACCTCACATCCTGCCTTGGCGATTAGGTAAATGATTCGAGATACCACGTCTGTATTTTGTAAGGGAGCTGAAATTTATGTGCATGATAGATGCTTTCGTCATGGCCATTCCCCGTTCTGAACGCCCGTTCCCCGAATCTTGAACGCGTGGACCTATTGTCTTCAAGTTTTGTAGGAGGGTATGTTTTTGTACTGGGACGAACATAGACAATGTTAAAATTACCTTAAGGCTCATTCAATTCATTATTCTCATTCATTCATTATTCTAATGTTCTGATCTATCGTAATATGTTGGATTTTGTAAGATGTTGATAATTTCGTCGGAAAATAAATTAGTTATTAATTTATATAAACGATTGAGTCTAATTTTCAATCGATGGTCTGAGAGCGATTCCCATCCAAGCTGTTACAAGAGAACACTAACAAGACTCTGACAACGGCCTTTCACGTATCTTGTAGATCTTCTCTGCACCCGTTCTAACTCTGTTTTTAAGCCTACCTCATGAGGATCCCAAACACTGGCAGCGTATTCTAAGTGGGGTCTAACAAGGGAGAAGTAGCTGATTTCTCTAACTTGATCGTCGCACTTTCCTAGTACTCTTTAAAAAAAATCCCAATTTACGATTAGCCTGACCAGTTATTTCCAGAATATGTTTGCTCCGCGAGAGATCATTAGTTAGTTTGACTCCGAGGTATTTTACTGGTTCTTCAGTCTGTAATTCGGTATTTTGTACGTAATAACTGTACTGATGGGAGATTTTTTTCTTTTCCAGAAGTTCATTACAACACATTTTTTTTCAAATTCAATTCTAGCTACCACGTATCTCGCCACGTTTTCATTTTCTTTAGGTCCTATGCCAACGCTTCCTTACCATTATTGCAACGGATTTCCCTGTACAGTTTTGTCTGCAAATACTCGTAGCGCATGATTGTGTTTTACTTATATTCTTTTACCTCCTTTAAAATATCAAAGAATTGATATTTACATGCGGAAAAATAAAAATTTAGCCCTGGAAAACCGGGAAAGCTCCGGAATTCAATAATCATCGGTCTGCAGCAACCCAGCTGTATCATAGAAGATTAAGATAAATTATAAAGATAAACGTCTTTTCGCTGTCTTTCCATTTCATTACCTCTTTCTTTCCATTCCATCGCACACTATCCTCATAATTGTCTGTGGAACTTACGGCCGCATGCTAGTGTACGACAACGTGGAAAAATTCCGGGTGGGGAGGTAATCTTTGTCTTGAACACGGGTGGGTATTATCCGTTTGACCCTAGCGGACCCTGAAGGCGCTCCTCTCTGTCTGCGAAGCGCATGGAAGCGTGCTATCCCGTGTCGCAGTGCCATTCCGGCGCGAGCAGAAGGGACATACGCGGAGGCACTTTGAGGGGGGGAAGTTGGGATGTGGGGACGAAGGGAGGGAGTAGTACTCTGGGATACGCCTACCTCCCATTTTACCCATCCTCTACTCCTCTCCCCTCTCCTCATCACTCCTACTCATCCCCCTCGATAATCTCCCTTTCCTTTCATCCCTTTTTGTCCTATCCTCCTCTTTCCCCGAAAACCCCTTTAGAATCGCGAATCCAGCCCACCATCCCTACAGTTGGGAATATGTATCACTGTAGAACCTCGCTTGACCGAAATTAAAGTGGAGAAACTGTGTCGTACGACTTGTTATTTTATTTCAATAATATTTGGTTTGTACTCAAAGATTTATTTGGTGAAAAGATATACAACTTTAATTTTTTACCGTTATTTTTGTTACGACGTCAAAATCTATAGCTTAATGTCACTGTGTAAAAACATTTAAAATGAAGTGCGTATCCTTAAATATACACTCACGAGGACATGAATATTGTCTGAATGCGATGATGTACCATTTAAATATTTCTTATGAAAATTATGCGAGATTGGCGGCGTTTAAACACTGCGTCATCGGGTGCAGAAATCTGAACTGGATGTGGAAGTGGTGTGTGTGCTGTAGGCGATCAAGATGTGAGCATAGAAGAGAATAAGGATTTTTGATGGACAAACAGATGGTTAAATCGGACTTCTTCGGCGTTTTTAGCGAGGAGAGGATGTGCAGAGGTTGTTGGAACGAGTAGTGAGGCGCGAATGGATGTCGAATGCCGTAACAGAGTATAGGGTGTTGCATAAGCGGGAAAGGGGAAGTTTATGAATGGGTTGAAGAGGGGTAGAAATTATAATATGATGAAGAATATAATAATATTGGAAAGTTTGGGTCTACGCCTGTAAACGACTAGTAAATGCTGTTCTTTTCTTATTTCGTGCAGATTTCATATTATCACCCTTCCTCTTCCTCGCTTCCCCGGTGTTCTCCCCTCTATTACCCTCTTCAGCATTCCCTCTCTTTTCAAAACGTCCTCCTTTCATCTCTTGTGCTTCCTCCGAACCTCCGCTACTATGTTCCTTTCCTCTCCAGCCATATCCAATACCTCCTCTTTCATCCTTCTTGCCACTCAGCTAACCCTCTCCATCCTCCTCACCCCATCTCCAACGCCTCAAGTCTACGTATATCCTCCGTTCGCAATGACCCAAGTCAATGACCCATACAGTGCCCACCCTCGCTCCATATTACAGTTTGCACTAACATTCTCCCTACGTCTCTACTCTGACCCCCAAGTATAATTTCCTTTTTTTTTAAATGCATCTTTAGCCAAGGCGATCTTACATCTTATGTCCCTTTCTTATTATTATTATCCTCCAAAATGCTACCCAGATACGTAAACTGCTCGACTTGTTCTATTTTGTTCCCTCTCAACCTTATATTCACACCTGCCTTCTTTCTTCATAAGTATCCCTTCAATTTCATCTTATGGTTTATATTCATCCCATACCTCTCGCACTACACCGCTAACGCATTCCACAATGACGGTAGCCCCTTGACCTACCGACAAACCAATGCTTGGTCATCATCAAATCTCACTGCCTAAATCGGATCCCCTACCTTATTCCCTCCTCAATCTCTCCTCATACCTCGCCTATATTTTTTTCTTCTGAACGCACGCTAAAAAGCAACTGCTGTCGTGGGCACCCCTGCCACACTTTCGTTCTTTAACGGAGTATCCCTATTCTTCCACGGCTACCCTACTTGCGCACTGTGGTTCATATTAAGATTCCGAATGAGACGTTTGTCCCTTCGATGGACTTCTTATTTCTTCATAACTTCCATTAATTTCACCCATTCCAACCTATTAAAAGCCTTCTTGAAGTGTACAGTGACAGCACACACATCTTGCCCATACTCAACGTTTCTTTCTGCTATCGGTTAAACTTCGTGCCAGAAATCAGGATTAAAACGTCTTTTTTTCTGGCTATAAAAAAATGACGGGTTTGAATTGGGTTTCCGGATGTGAACATTTTTATGTCGCGCGGAAGATTTTATTGAGAGAGGCGTAGTTTCCTCGGTCGAGTATTTCGTCAAATGTGTGTATTATTCTTTCTTTTCATTACCTCCTTATTTGAAACTCTGCAAGTTTGATGTCCCTGCGATTAATTATTAAATTAATAGTCGATCAAACACCCGCTGGCGTCGGGAAAGCATCGTTTCCCCGAAGGTTAAGCGTCGGATTAATTTTTTTGTTGGCGACCTCTTGCAAAAATTTGCGGTCTTTTGTTTTGAAAATTCCCAGCGATAGGTGATGCACGTTCTTCCTCTTTTTATTAAGCTTAAAAAATAACTGGGTATGTGATTTCGTTATGCTTTATGTGATAGTCGATGTGGTCTTTCATTTTCTGTCCTTGTACCTCATACTCATGTGATGTACCTCATTTCATTGACTACTAATTCATTTGTTTTACTGTCAAAATGTTTCAACTGCTAGTACTGTTACGCACTAATTATTTCATGTTTCTGCAATGTCATAATGCGTCAAATTCAGAATTTGAAAAGGTGTCTTGTTATGCTACTTTTGAATGGAGTTTTCAAGTATTATGGAGTATTATTTGGCTCAAATAATTAATTTGTGTGTTCGTCGCAAACGAAAGGTCTGGCAAGATTTTTTCATGGATATTGTGATTGTCGTGTTTTCTTTCAGCTATTCTTTCTCTGTAGTTGTTGAATTATTTGCGCTGCTGCGTCTTGTCAGTCTTTCGTTGTATTAATTTTTCGTTCTCGTGCTCCATGATTAGAACACTATCGCTAGGCGTTGCTATTTTTTGCCGATAAATGCTGTCCTTCTGAAATATAATACCCGCATTGGCTTCGAGTTGCAATTGAAATGGCCTATTCAAATGGTCGTCATCTCGCATTTATTCATTGTCCTGTGTCTCTTCTTCGTATCCATGTCGCCTTCTTCCCTATATCTTGATGGTCGCGTCATATGTTCCACCCTCGATCAATTTTCATTCCGTCTGTTATACCTCTCCCCGATTTAGAGTCGTCACACTCAGTTTCCATCAATTCTCATCCTGCAATGTCGGCAACCATTAAAACACGTTCGCTAAGGATTTGCGTGCCTCTCGGATATCGCCAAAACCTCTTGGGAAATATCCGAGGATAGATATTTTAGTCTGTAGGGTCCGCTTAACTCAATGTTCTTTTTAATGATTGAGAGCAAAGCTAGCCAACATGAGATATAAACGGGATTTGAAGTTCACTCGTGAGGGGATATAAGCCAATTACTTTCCCTCTATATGTTCTGACCGTGGTTTTCCTGGAGAATCTGGTTTCTTCTGGTTGCTACCGGCTATGCTACTTGGGCTTATCCGGAGTGCCATTACGCTTAACAAGGATATCATCCATGGACCCCACTTACAGTAGCTCAACTCAGTGTGCCAGCCTCCTCGCACAGACAGTTCATGACCAGTGGTTGTACTTGTAAGCATCGCTCTAGTGGTGGCTGCTTAACCCTTTCACCGTTATAGTCGACTAAAGTCGATCTGCAAATATTTGTGCTTCGCCACGATGATCTACTTTAGTCCACGACCCTGAAAAAACTTTTTCTTTGGCCGCGACAGACGCCCGAAGTCTCTCGTGCTACGTCCCCGAATTTGAACGCGGCTGTGGCGATCTCTAGTGCGGTATAATTGAACCAATTGAACGCATAAAGAATACGAATACGGATAAAATTATGCGAATATGACTTCTGTTTTTTCAATGTAAAATGACGTTTTCTAAGAACGCTTGTTGAAAACCAGATACGCTGTGAAAGGGTTAAATTCAGTTGTTTTCTTAAGTTGACAGAAATTTACTCTGGAGTTCGACCACGGGTCCAGTATTATGAAGTAAATCTCTTTGCCGGGCAGTGATCGTGAGTGTAAACGAATATGTGCACCATGGTTTTAATTTCGTTAAAAGTTGAAGCTAATGAGTAAGGAAAAAATACATCACGTTGAAAGTATTTTCTCTACTCCAACGTGGTGTTGGGTGTGGGTGCGTACTCGTCTGTTAGAAAAGAGAAATATTGCATTTCTTAGAAAAAATGCCAAGGATCAGGGTCCTTTTTTAGAGGTAGTATTCGCCTAATGAATGACTACAGGATTTTGAGATGAGAAAATGGAGAATAATGAATCGAGTCCAATGTACGGAAAGGAAGACGATCTAGTAAGTTCTCGGCGTGTCGAGTGAGGAAAGTAAAATAGTACCTGCAACCTGCTGTACCTGAAGGTTTTATGTTTACTTCACCCACAGTGTAGATATGGCACTTGTGCGATGACTTTCGCGAGGAATGCACTATGATAAATTTTCTAATGTTTAATTCTAGCCCCCACTTCTGGTACCATGAATGAACGTTGTTAAGATCCGATAACAGAACTGCTAAGTCCGCTTCTTCGCTTATTTCGCGGTAAAAGAACGTTTCAATCGACCCTAAAGCCGTGTTATTCTTGTTGTCATTTTCTTTTTTAATGGAATTCCCATGCCACAGGTTGCTCTATACAATGGCAAAAGTCTCAGAAAGATTATCTCACCATAGAAAAGCTTCATAGATTCTGTTAAAGATTTCTCTATAGGTGGTGTTTACGGCCGTTACATGGTGGAAACGATTCAGTATAAATCAATGAAAAAACTTGATTTTTCCACAATTTTATATAGAATCATTTCCATTATTTTATATAAAATCAAGTTTATTCATTGATTTATAATATCTCTATAGGCCTGCTGTTCTTTGAGTGTAAATTACTTCATGGTAGTCTTTCAATCTCGACGCAATGTATCCCTTTTGACGATTAGTTGAATTTCGAATCACTCTGTTTTGTGCTGTTTGGAGCGGTGTTTATCCATTAACGAGGCTCGGTTGCTTGTGTGATTTAACCTCTGAAACAACGTTGTGAAATATTTTTCCCGGTTAGTCTTAACCACACAATTATTCCGCGCGAGGGAAATGGTAAAACACCGAGACCGGTCTGTTAAAATTCCGCCATAGGGTTTTATTTTCCCATTGCAATTAGCTCACCTGGCCGTGAAATTGAACCGTCGACGTCAGTCTGGGCGATGAAGCTAGCTCTCTTTTTCTCGCATTACCCATTCCAACCCTTCCAACTCTCCACAACCGAGGTGGTTGGTGTGGAATGCGTACGGTGCCCAAGTTTTAATTTCCTACCTTTTTGTGCTATTTATTTAGGGGGATTATGGAGTCCGCAGTGTGTACCCCGCGGATTCGTAAAGTGCAGCATGTGAAATGATTGGCATCTTCGCAGACGTTTGACAACCAAAATAAGTGTCTGCTGTGTTGGGTGTATGATTAGAGAATTATACGTCAGAGCATAATCCATCAGTGCGGCTTCAACGTGTGTCCACCCACTTCAATTGCATCAACCGTCTGTTTTATACCAATGTTTACTATTCTACCTGATTGACCTAAAACTTTAAGACCTGGTGCTAGAGGATGATGCTAAAGGTAAAATGAACGGTCAAAATAAGAAATGATGAAGTGTACAGAAGAGTAGAAGAGGAAAGGGCCGTATAAACACCATACAGAGAAGAAGAACCAGATGGATTGGACACACCCTGAGACACAATAGGTTTGTGCAGAACATAATTGAAGGTAAAATAGATGGAAAAGTCCCCAGAGGAACACCCAGGAGTTAGTTCATGGACCAATTAAAGAGGGAATTATATAGGAAGAGATACCAGGAGGTGAGCACTAGCATTAGATAGGGAAGGGTGGATGGCTGCTGTCAACCAATCCTAGGATAGAACGTCCAATGATGATGTCTATTCTACTCTCGTCTCTGCTTCTCCCTTTCCTGTCCAAATTTCATATCCTCTTTCTTCCTCCTTTACGCTACCACAGCTTTCTGCCTCAGTCACCGTCCTCAACATGGTCTCTCCTCTCAACACTTCCTCCATCCACCATTCCAGCCTTCGTTGTTTTTTCTCCTTTTCCATCCTTTTCTCTTTCCTCTACCATCAAAGGTATCTTCAGTACTATTATGCTTGCTTTTAATTAATGCTCTAATTTTCACGATAAGATTGTTGAATCACGATCCAAGGAAAAACAGTATCTCAAGTAGTCGAAGCAACGTTCACCATCTATCCGTCGGTGATCCGTAGTGTGTACTTCCTCTTTCCTAGAAGATGTATGTATAGTTCATGGGGCAACCTGCGGTATTTCATACGATGAAGATCGAACGTAGTGGAATATTTCAATTATGAAAGGAATTCAACTCCGGTTTTCATAAGTTTTATTTTCCTGAAATGACGGTTGTCAGCTGTTTCAACATAATTGCGTGCATTTTATTATTCCTAATGATGGTGTAACAGAGGAAATTTGGATAGGTCTACGTTGTATCCTTCTACAATGTCTGGAGTTCTACACCAAAATCGCTTCCAGACTGTTGTTAGGCAGAGTATCGCGGCGGATCAGTATTAGTATAAACGAGGGGAACAAAAATTTACCCTCTTTAATTTCTCTCAAAAATGTGCTATCTTTATTGTGATTGTTTTGGACACACTATATCATCAAATATTTTGAAATCCGTTGACGTAAAGTTTTCTCTGCGGAAAAACCAAAAATGCTTACTTTGTGAGTAAATTCTTCACCGGTTTCCAATCGGGTATAGGAGTTCAGGTTCTGACATTTCGATGGCTGACCCCACCTTCGTTTTGAAGGATATTAATGCCTTGGCTTCGTTTTTTTCCATATTACGTACTTATATTTTGGTTCTGTACACTTAACATTGCTCTGCCCAAGAGAGTCTTCTATCAACTCTCAATCTGTGACATTCTGACGCAAACTTAAGGTACACAATACAAGGAAAAGGAGGTTCTGGTATGAATCTCTTTGAAAACGATGACGGAGTTAAGGTTGTTGGAGAGGCAGTCGTGAGTCATTGAGCGTCCATTTTAAAAATTTTTCATGTTACTCGAAAAAAAAATCCATGGACCATACTTCACTAAATTACAGCTAATTATACTTGGGAATAGCCATACTTGTTGCATTGATGCAATATTTATTTTTTTCCAAACTCCATTATGGTAGTTTGAGCAAAATATCATTTCACTCAGAAATCGATGAATTTGGTTTCCATTAAGAGAAAAACATCTCACCCTCCAAAAATACCCAAATATCCGCCCCTTACCGAACTACTTTTCGTGATTTTTTACGAAAAATACCTGCTCTTATACGTGGGAAATGGTACGTGCATGCACTCCAGAGAGACATCATTTAAAAAATATTTGGAATTTATAACAGCTAGATCTCTTTTAAAAAATCAACTGAGTGTAGTTTGTATGTTTTCTCAGCTTTAAAAAAAATTAAATCATAATGTCGCCGCAGTAATTTTTGCAGTCTTCCGTTGTGAGGGAGTTTTCAACATACCGCGAGAAAAAAATTAGTCACGTTATGTAGATATTTTTATTTTATTACTTAGAATTTAAGTCATATAAAAGTATATTATTTAAAAATTAATATTACAATATTTACGTCTTGCTTCCTATAGCTGCTGACTTTAAAGCGTAAAATTCGAATATGGTCTCCATGACGACAAGGGAACTATCTCGCTCAAACTACCTTAAAGCTGTAAAGTTTGTAATTTTTCGCTTCATATAGTATATGTCGTTTAATATTTTTACTCATTTTATGATGTTTTATATAACGTTATTATGATTCGGTGGTTTTTCTAAATTATTTGTAGTTTAAAATTTTATTTTTTGTGAGAGAGTGAAGGAGTTGTTGATTGGAAGTTCAATTGTTGAGGATTTGAGAGAGAAGATCGAGGATATAAAGGCGATCGCTCCAAAATTAGTTGTGTCAAAAAGATTGTATTATTGAAAAATAAAGACTTAATTGAACAAACACAGGTCCGACGTTACAAGGCGTTGTTATGACTTGGGCTTACGGCGCGAAATTCGAAATTAAAGCGAAAATCGTATGTAAAAACGTGTTTTTTTAAATTCGGTGTGATGCCTTGATATTCATTGTGAACCATCATGATTAAACGTATGTTTTCGCGTTTAGGAGAAAATCTGCGCACAAGCGATGGAATTATTTCGAAATTAATGTCAAGTGCCATTCTTCTTTCGTTTACTTGTTAAAATGGCATTAAATTGCCCAGAAACGTACTAGGTCACATGCATGTATTTACACTTCTATCTATTCATATTATAAATGAGTAAATGGGTGCTTGCAGTTTGCAAGCAAGGGGGGTAGTTTTTATATGATGATACCCTTTAAATAACGCAAAGTGAATGCATCATCCTTACAAAACTAATGAAAGCTCTCAAGTCTGCGTGCTACATGCAAAGAAAAATATTATGGAATTCTAAAAATGAATTACACGGTCCATACAGTTCTTGTACAAATCATATTATATCTCATCCGGTTATTAACGACTTCTCAAAATACTATATTCAAACAGAGAGCTGGCCCGCCTCGCCGAGTTCCAAATCTCAAATCGACAATCGGCCTGGCGACAATGGAAAAATCTATCCATAGCAACGAAAATGAAGTAATTTCTAAAAACCCCGATGAAAGTCAACAATTTTCAGTTTAACGGTAGGTAGGGAAAAATCGATTGCAAGAATAGGATCCTTCAAATATTCAGCCTCATATTTGTGAAAGAATCAATCTTGAAGCTCAGCTCTTTCACATTTTAATGAACGAAAGAAAAAAGGTCTACACAAAAATTTTTCCCATTTCATCCCATGTAAAGCTATCGATTGCAATAACTCGAAGCCTAATCGACTCTTTTAGCTTTATCGACTTTTTCCCAACTCGACATATTGTTCTTACCTTCCTCTGAAAATTTCACCCACCTAGCTCGTATATAAATAACCCGGTCAAGGCGAATGATTTTTTCTCTGTGGAAATTCGCACACTCGTATATAAATGCCTAGGAATTTGGATGGATGAGTCAGTCAGTTTTGTTGCTTTACATATATTAAATTAATAATAATAGTAATAAGAACACGTATGCAAAGTTTCACTTAAGTCTCTTCATAAAGGAAAATCGCTTCAACAACCTTAACCATCGAAACAGTAGTACCTGAACTCCTGACCCGGTTGGAAACCCGTGAATAATTTACGCATACGTTTCGCCGGGAAAGCACCAGATCCCTAGTGCTCTCTCTACTTGAACGAGCTCAACGAAGTGACCGTTGGTTTTATATCTTTGTCCAGCATCCCTGTCGCCTGTTGACGGGGCCAGATTATTATTTAGCATGAAAATTTGTTCCTGAAGCGTTGTCCTTGGCGTGACTTAGTCTGAAATATTTTTTTTCTATGCGCGAGGCGGGTTGGCTTTATGGTGGTGGGTTGACGCATGTTTGTGGCGGAATAAGGACGAATGCATTGCATTTCTAGCTGAGGAGTTTCCTCGCAGGAAAGACTGTATCCGTCCATGCGTGCCGCACGCACGCATTTATTGTTTCTTTTATTTCCCTGTTCTTATTTTTTTTGGACCGCGTGTGTCGCCTTTTTGCTTGCCGATGCTACTGTTGCTTTTATGTTGCATCTTCTTTTATCGGGTCTTCATTCGAGTTACTACTCACCGTCGTACGAGCGCGTGCGCTGGGGAGAACGCATTCACGCCATCCCGACTTCAGATATCCGTGGTCTCATTCAAAATGCACTCTCTCGTATCGGAACTGTTTGAAGCTGATGAAACGTCGATATTTGTCAATCGCATGGTGGCGTCCTTGTTTTTGAAACACCAATGAAATGTTTAAATATAACCATAGATTTTAGGCCTCTCGAAGAATGAGATTGAAGCTTTTTTGCGGAAAATATTCTATCGAGAATGGCCTTCGTCCGAAACTATTCTGAAAAAGCAATTACAAGTAGCTATGTCTTCGTTAATTATGTTTGTCTAAAGGTGTGTGAATTATTATGTTATTGCCACAATTCCTCTACTTTACCCTCTTTATTTTTGCGTATTAAATGCATTACTGTTCCATTCAATATGTCCGATTTGCTTGAGTACCCTTCGTTGCTATCACTTGAGTTATTTCAGGCATTTCCGGAAGAACGTAGCGTGCCATTTGCCGACCTGTATTTCACCTCGACTACTATTCCTGGGGTCGTGGGTACTAGTCCCACCTGGGTGTGTTTTTCTCCATCAGGGCAGGTTGGTTCTATCAGGTTCTGTTGTTTAGATCCCAGGGAAACCTGATATCAAGTCAAAGACTGGCTTATCGGGGTCGTAGAGGAATATGAACAACCGGAATCGTCTTGAGAGGAAAAAATGTGAAGCGGTGATAAACCTTTGGGGTGATTTACAATATTTTTCAACTCTCGTAATTATATGAGGAAGCTAGTAAGTAATTCTTCATAATTTCTCGAGTGGCATGTCTGTAATTTTCGTGATATTCTTTGTACTCCGTGAGGATGCTCTTCGCTTTCCAAATATCAAAATCTTTAGTTTACATATTACTTTAAATTATATCATTTATCAAAAGTGGAAGACCCGGGATTCTACGATTTTGGACTGGAGATCGCGATTTATTCATCTTATTAATTGTTTTCGACATTCACATTCCAAATTATTATCAAAGTACTTCAGTAAAACGTTAGAAGTGGAATAAAATCATGCTCCCATTGGAGAGAAGACGTCGATCAGTGTAACCACCGAAGTAGCCCATATCCACTTATTTACCTCAGCATAATTGAGACAACAGCGTATTCTAAGACAAATGCTCCAGAACAATTCAAAGTATTATAACTTTTCTTGAGTCGTTTGTCCCGGAGATGCACAATTGTACACGATTCAAAGTGGAAATATCAATCATCCTCCCCGTCCATGCAAATATTTTTTCTCGTCTTATATTTGGCTCTTAACAATCTCGCCGTGTCTCTACCTGTTTGGTGAGCGATGCGTCCCGTCTGGATTAGGTGACCGTTGGGGATTATTCATCATTGCCCTGTGGCAATTTTTGTTCCAAAAATTTTAAACTTGCTTAAAAAACCACTCCTTCTCTACCATTGTTGATTTTCCCCATTTTTTCAGTTTTAAACATGTTGGACCTTTCTTTAATAGCGTGTCGGCGTAAGATATACGATACTTTATGCAGTATCTGCCGACATGACGAAAAAGAAAGAATTATTAGTATTTTCCACACTTAAAACTTTTATTCCTGGCCCAGGTTTCGACTGCCTTGCAATCATTTCCAAAGGTTTTCAATTAACCTTTGACTCAATTAACCTGGGTCAGGAATAAAAGTTTTAAGTGTGGAAAATTATAAGAATTATTTTTTTTATCGTCATGTTTGTAGTGTCATTCCACAAAGTTACGCCTTCAACCATTAATGGTATCAGTATCTGACGATTGAAAATCTTGTATTTTGAGACCTTTAATGCAATTAATATTCTGTAATACGTCAATGTGGCATTTTTAAAGTGGGAAAACGGGTGATACGGTGACTGCTGAGGGGAAACTTCTTCCTCCAAAATAAATAGTTTGCTTCTTGAATTTTATTTTAAAACTATTTTTTACACTATTAAGATACCTCCGGGGAGGTTGATTGGAATACTTGAGGAAAATTATTGAGCATTTTTCTCTGGCATGAATCCCACCCTTAGTTATTCCGTCTACCCTCTTACTGCATACCTAACTACCCTGTATTTACCCTCTCCGAGCGTCGAAACCTGTTCTGTATAGAATGGAGAGCGGGGTGATCCTGAACCACCGAACTCGATTCTGGTATACATTCACGTTTCCATTCACCCCTTGTCACATCACCATCCTCTCTCCCTTTTACCTTCCCGTTCTTGCTTCCCGCTTTACCTCCGCGTCCTCCCCCCCATCTTTATCTCTCTCTCTCATTCCATCTTTCCCCTATCCTACTCTTTCCCTCTCTTCCCACGGCATCAACGCTGATCGATCGAGGAACCGGCGTGGTTTTCTCCCCTTCCCACAAAACTTCCCTCATTTCCCCCCCCCCACCACTCACTCCCTCTTTCGCCCTTGAATCCTCCTACCCTCCCCCCACTCCCTCTCCGGAATACCGACCCCTTCCCCCCCACTTGCCCTTCCCCCGCAACCCAACCCATCCCACCCACTCCACTCTGTCGTCCCGCTCTCCGAGGAGGGCTCGTTGCTCGGCGGGGATTGCTTCTCTTTCGCCGTCACGCGCCGCCCCCGCCCTCCCAGAAGAGGAGAGCCTTTTCGCCCCCCACCCGACACCCCCCCGTCTTTCTCCCTCTCCGCACCCCCTAGCGAAACTCCTCCATGGTTGCTTCCCCTTCCGATTCCCGGTCTTCGCGTGTGGAGGTGCGAGATTTCGATCTACCGAACATGGTGTTGCGATATTTTGATGTATATATCGATTGAGATTCTGCGATACTTCTCAGTATTGAATCCGATGGTACAGTATTGCTGTTAATGAGAGTCTGTGGGTAAATGAAAGCAAGGCTGGTCGTCAAAATAGGACGGTAAAAACTAGCAACTGGAGCATTTTAGATTTTTTAGGCAACATTCTAATATGGAGTGTAGCTGTATGGGTCAGAGACTTGGTCATTGCGGTGGGAGGATGCTCGTAGACTAGAGGCGTTTGAGATGTGGGCGTGGATAAGGATGGAGAGGGCGAGCTGGTTGGCGAGAAGGATGAACGAGGAGTATTGGATAGGAGAGGAGGGTATTGGATATGGTTTGGAGAGGAGAGGAAGCTGGTGGCGGCGGACGTTTTGAATAGAGATGGATAGCTGAAGAGGGTAAATGAGGGGAGAAGACTGGGGAAGAGTAGAAGAGGATGGAAGAGGATAGGCATTCTGGACGAAATATTAAGGTGACGATATGACGATTTAAAGTGGGATCTAGTAGCGGATCACCTATGGGAGGGAGAAAGTCACGAGCAAGTAGGACGCGAGGATAAGTACTGTCCATAAACCTACCAGTGAGCCGATAGAATACTCAAATAATAATAGCTACAGAAGAAACAGTTGAAAAAACATGAGGAAGAGCATTTCAGTCCAGTCAGTGAGCGCCTAAACGGGGGGTGAAGAGGGAATGGATCAGGGAAGAATTTTCAGCTTCAGAGTTGTGGTTGGGTTAGTTGGCAAGTAAGTATATTAGAAATCCTCGAACCAATTCGCTGAGCGGGTGGGGGTTGATAAGGTTATTTCCTTGGATTTTTTTACTCATATCTTGTATACGGTGTGCCATAGAGGTAAGGTAACTCCGGTTAGAATTGAAGCTGAAACATTTCGTACAAGATGGTATCATCATATTTACTCTCATCTTTCATAGTTTTCGAGATATTCGCTAGCGAAGATAGCAATTTAAAAAAAACGCTATTTTGCCTCGCATTTCCTTCTTGTGCCTAAGCGTTCGGTTTAACAGCCAATTCTTGGGACATGGAGTTGTAAAGGAATAAAAAACCTTAAATTGACGCATTGTATGATATTTTATCTTCTATTGGTCAAAAGTTAACAGCAGTTCGAAATCCCTGTGGGAGTTTTTGAATTTCGAAGGAGAGCCGCACATTGCTTTTACATTTTGCTAGGGATTTTAAATATTGTTTATTTGTGTTATATTCTATATTGTGTTAGTATTGTTTATTTAACCAAGCATTTAAAAAAATCATTAATTCCAAATGTATCAAATGATTAGAAATGGATATATTATATCATAGGAAACATATTGAATCAAAGGTTTTCTGTTTCTTATTCTATTGGGGCGAAACGAGCCTGGATCTTGCTCGGTAGGCTTATATTCACATTCTTCATCTTTTTCCTTAAATTATTGTTTGTTCTTGAGATAAAGGACCGTTGGACCTGTATCTCTGTGAAAAACAACAATTAAATCAATAAAAATAACCATGGAGATATAGGTCCACCGGGTTTTAACAATTTTTTTTTAAGTTTTGGGTCCACTGGACGCAGCAAGGAACAATTCATCACAGCCCTTCTGTGGCCACATTTCACACTGCAATCTTCGGTCCGCCGGAAGAAAATGCAATGAATGAGCGGAACGAATACTGTTTTCAGTGAACTGAAATGGACGTAGTTGCAATAGGTCATGATTACGCTACAATACAATATGATGGGACGGTGCAATAGTACAAATACCTGCAGAATATGACGTCTTTCCTTGGTTCCAGTTCATTCCAGAGGGCACGTTGTACATCTCCTTTTATTTGTTTTATCCTGAGATATTCCATTCGGTACTTTTATCAAAGGGTATTGCATTTTAATGGGCAAATTTTTCAGCATCATTCCAGAGCATTATTTTTGTGTTAAATGTGCTGTAGTGATTGTCAACTTGGCGGATTCCAAATAAATTATCACTCAAATGTTTTTTACCATGTGTCGAGCTCGGGTATGAGAAGATTGTTCGCTTTGCGCTCCCAATCAAACAATGCTTGGGGCGGCACGAATTGTCTGATTTCATGTTCGCTACGGAAATGACTGGTTGCGATAGGAAATTAATGATTTTTCCTTTGCTGTGATGCCGTACCATCACGAAAGGAATATCTGTTCAGCTTCCTCAACCTCTCTTTCGATCAAAATGCCTTGAATCCGTTCCTCTCAAAAAAATATCATGTGCCTTATTCAGTTTTATCATATGAGTTAACGAACTTTGCTATCACTTGCCTTTTTTAGTAAAATCCAGTCGAATTATCGTCCTAGAAACTTTTGGGGGCTTAAAATGGCACTTCCGTTGAAAATCGGAATTTGGTCTTTCACTGAAGGAATTTTAACATTACTGAATTAAATTCGTGAAGCCATCATAGCGAAACGCCATACAATTCTGAAGCCCGTTTTACACGGGGTACGAAGTCACGCAATTTAATACTGCATATTTTTTTACAATTTGGTCTGCAATAGTTTCTGAATTAGAGCATGGGATAATTTGTCATCTCGCGTTCATGCATTCTCGCATGCGCTCTTGCAGTTCACCGCTTTTAACGACGCATTTAAAATGCACGTATGTACATACCTTATATTGTGCACTTACGTACACAGAGGAAAACGGGCTTTAAAATGGATTTCCTCAGCCCTCACATCTTTTTTTGCCCCCTGCTGATTCCTCTTTAACTAGAATTTTGTTTCACTATCAGTAAGTCGAAAAAGTACGCCAACAAATGTTAATCATGTATAGGAATCTCGTATAAATATGACCCAAATCGTTTCGTGGAAGCATGTCTTACAATTAGAGTTAATTTAGTAGGTGAGCGTGATCTCGATATTATTAATGCCTTAAACTCTTGACCTACTCACCGAAAATCATCGAATTTTCGCTCGATATACTTCCGCTTCTGAATCTCAGGGACTTGGAAAACTTGGTGGAAGGAGCCCGGTTACTTTAAGAATAATTGGGTGCCCTCTGAGGGATTCAATATTACTTTATAAATTTGAACTGTGGGGAAGCTGAGGAATGTATTGTTTCATTGTTGGTTTACTTTACCCCTAATAAGATTTAAATTTTTATTTACGGTGTGATTCGTGGTGCTTTGAAAGTTCTTAAAATGATTTTTTATTATACGGTTACACTATTGAGTGTCATGCCGTGACCAACCGTGAGTGCGAAATCTAAAAGTAATGGGGTATATCCGCCGCTGAAATTTTATCCGCGGAAAGTTACGTAAAATGGCTAAGAGAATGGTGTACTTGGAACTCTCATATGGAAGAAAAAGCGACGTGGGAATTGTATGAGTAATTATACGAGATATCGTGATCATTAGCTGAAACGGTAATTGTTCGCGTGGTAACTACATATTACACTGTCAGAAGGTGATTAAAACTTTGAATCTAATGGAGAATAACTAATTGAATGAACTTGCGGCTTTTGGGCTTCAAATAATCTCAGTGCAATAGGCTCATTTCTTCCGGGTTGTATATTAGCTCCTAGCTGCGGAAGCAGAGTGATCCCAAAGACCCCAGTTAGCAGGGTCGTTCGATTCGATACGTCCAAAGCTCCATCGATACGGGTCTTCGCAAAAATTTCCATCACACGGCCGCCATTAATGTGCTTAATGAACTTATGATGCCATAGTACACCCGAGGAAATCTGCGATTATGCGACACAAGTCGTCATTTCGGATAAAAATGCACTGCCAAATCAACACAACGTTGAACAGCGTAAGCTATGCTCATGAGAACTATACCAAGATAAGCACATTAATGGCGGGCTCGTTTACGTTGCGAAGACCTGTATCAAATGAAGAATATTATCGATATTGAACGATCTTGCCTAATTGATTTGAACCATTGAGGTAGACCTAGAGGGATCTTGATTTGCTAAAAGCTGTAACGTTGGCGTGGAATGTCCGTTATCTTTGTCAACCCCGGTTTTTCTTTAGCGCTTACGGGCTGATACGTGATAATTTGGCAATGTTTTTCGATGTTTTTCATCGATAACTTACTATAAATCCGCATGCATTTTGTTCTTTTGTATGAATTCTCCTTACATATTTTATATATTAATTCAAGTTGATAATTATCCACATTACCAATGTAAAAACTAATGTTGGCTATTTATGTAAGTAGCCAATACTTTCATGAGTTATTTGGTTCAAATTTCGATCAGATGGTGCTGTGCATCCGCTAATTCGTCCATTCCCTCGTGCTATCCAAAGGATGGTAAGATCAGGGGTAACCAATATGGTTGTTATTTTGATATTCAGGCTGCTGTTTGATACCTCAATGGTAATACCAATGAATTTTTGCAGGACAGGACATACCTGATGTGCATATATACTTTACAACACGCTTTTTGTATTGCTTGTGTGGTATTATGTGGATTTCGGTGCTCATCATGTTATAACCAGTGTCCTAATGAAATGACGAATTTCTTAGTTTGCCACAAATGATTTATTACGTTCTTACGACCCGGGTTTCATTGCTGCGCGACATCATCAGGTACAAATCTAGTGAAACACATTGCTTAAATAGTCGAAAATGAGAGGGGGAAGGTAGTGTTCAGGTGACGGGTCGGAGGTTATGGGAATAGGGTAGGGGAGGGCACGGATCCCTTCCTCGCATCACCCTTCCCACCTGCTCACCTCCTGCCCGTCACCTGAACACTACCTTCCCCCCTCTCATTTTTGACTATTTAAGCAATGTGTTTTACCATGTTTGTTCATGACGATGTCGCACCGCGATGGAACCCGGGTCGTTGGAACGTAAAAAATCTTTTGTGGATAATTAGGTGATTCTCTATTTCATTATGAAGAAATTCCACCAAGTTACTGCCAATACCATTAATTCCACCAGTGTCCTGGGTTGAGAAGATACCTGGAGAAAGTGTTCGCTGCGTACGGGTATTCGCTGGATTTATTTGTTGCTTTTGATGCAATATTTTCACTATCTACTTTAGTTTAGGAATGTTTGATATTCCCCCTCTCTAAATTGCTGCGGACATTCATTGGTGACATGTGAATCTTCGCCTGAGCTATGCCGAAGATTCCGGGTTGTATGATATGCTTATATTGGGTGTCTAAAATCAGTCATATTGTAGTTGGATCTCGTTGCGTTTTCATTCAGTGGCACGGGACCAAACAGGAAACTTAGACATCTACCTGTACCTGTTTACATTATTATTCAGCCCTCTGAGGTATATCAACGTATTAATGCATTGTAACCACTCCGATGAACCATGGGAAAACTGCGTATATTATCGCCATCTGCTGCGATAGCAGTAATATTTTTTGGGACGTGCTTAATGGCATTTTATACATTTTAATGAAGTACACCATAATCTTTCGACCAAACACTTTCATATGATTCGCAGTTTTGCATGGGTCTGGTAGCATGGAAAAAGTTGTATTTTTTTCGCTAGTGTTCCCAGGAATACCCTGACTTTAAATTCATTTATCTTAGGAGTTCCACGAAGGAGTTAGGGCAGTAAGTTGGGGAAGGTTAGCCTTCAGGGCGTTTGTGTCTTTTGAAAGTTTTCTGTGAACATAAGCTAAGTTTTAAGTGAAAAACCGGGAACGACTTAAAGTGGTGCCCGAAACCGTAAGTTTCTGCGGAACAAACAGGTTAATTACTTGTAGAACCTTCTCGCGCTTACGTTCACCGTAACATTTTATTTATACCATTCGTCTTCTGGTTGGTAAAGCGCGGTAGAGAGAAAGAAAATATGGAATACTGCGAGGCTAGAGAGTTGAGTCGTTTGAAGTGGATTAAATTCAGATGACTTACTACTTAAGTACGTAATACTTAAGAGAGGGATAATGTAGAGAAGACTCTGGTTAAGTCAGGGTGGCTATCGGTAGTACTGCTTAAGGTCCTGCTGTTAAGATGATGATAGTTCATTGTCTACATTTTTTATGTTAATGTTCATCATGTACATCTACTTATTTTTTTCTGAAAGGACACACAAGGATGTTTGGCAGGGGGTGACTTATCACCAACATGAACTTGAGTGAAAAAATTAACTTTCACCAACATGCACCTCATTATGGGTATTCTATAAATGCTACAGAAATTACTAAATTTGTCTATAATGTAGCTCTGTAAACGTGACACTAAAGTAATGCAGGGAACATGCAAAATATGGTGTTAGCACTACTCGGAAGATTTAGAAACATGTATTATGGGGCATATGAATAAATCAGCCACACTACGTGTCAACAAACCTACTTTAAAGTATAAACGCAACCATTGTGGTCTCTCATCGATCGCGGGAAAAATGACACTGTAAACCTTTTTGTTCTACGATCTATTTACCTTAATTTATTCTCATGATCTGATCTACCGTAGTATGTTGGAGTTCGTAAGATATTGATAGCTTCGTCTGAGAATAAATTGGTGTTGAATTTACATAAAGGATTGAGTCTACTTTTAAATCAACGGTCGGAAAGCGATTCCTATCCTAGTTGTTACAAGATTATTACAATGCATTAACGCGTTTTTCATTTGAAGAAATAAATATTATTGCTAGACAGGGCCCTGATACGTGAAAGTCTAGAGGATTTTTACTTACTCCATATGAAAGCCTACCTGAACACTTGAAGAACCGAATTTTGCGGGATACCTATTAGTACCCGCAGAAGCAATTTTGACCCCTTAGACATTATTTGTTTTTAAAAGAAATTTTACGTTTTTAATTGAAATAATAAACAAATTATTGCGAATGCATCTTTCATTTGTTATTGTAAATTATTTTCGCAGAAAAAAGTTTTACATTAGCGAACTATAATTTGCCTTTACAACACGGAAGGATGTGACTTCTGTTCCAGGTCCAAGCCCTTATGCGAAGCCTGGGTCTGTCAGGTCTTCGTGCGTCGATACGTGCGCTTCGTGACACAGGGTACGAAGTCACGCAATTTAACACTGCATATTTTTTTACAATTTGGTTTAGACACCCACTTCGTGTCGTTTGGTTTAGACACCCACTTTTAGACACCCACTTCGTGCGCTTGGGTATTAAGGTTCGGCTGCCGAACTGCCTATTATATTTCCACAAAAGATACTTAAACTCCATTCGGTATGACAAAACTCGAATAATACAGGGGAGAGAGATCCTGGGGTCAAAATGACCCCTCTTGAATTAATGAGTTGAAGGATGTGTGCAGTTTTAACTATTGCTGCTCTGAGATTCTCATTTTGACACCATTGTTCTTCTGCTAAAAAATAGGTCTAGAAATATGCCTTGGCTGGGGCGATTCAGTCGGAAGTAATGAATTGTCAGAAATGAAAAGGGATCAAAATCACCGCTTCGGTACTTCTAGTGTGAACAGGTAGATCTTCTAATATAATGAAAAAAAATTCCCATATTCTTGCCTATTTATGAACCTCATTCAAATTTTTAACTCCACCAGCTATACAATGTGGGCTAATAGAGCTCTAATATTGCTGTTTCTTATTGTTTCATTATCGTTTTACTCCCATAACGTTGAATTTCTTATATATTTATTTGACTTTATACGCTATCGTATTAAGCATACTGACTTCATCTACAGCTACGAAATACCGTGCAAGCCACCACTAGGGTGTGCGGCACGGGGTGATTCCACACCGGGCATGCTACGCTCATCCTAGCTGAAATCAGAACCACGCACGCTCATCGGGATGCCAGGCGAGAGCCAAAAGCTGTCAGGATGACAATACGCGGTCAGACCAGAAACTAGGAGAGTGTGACGTAAACGAAAATGCGTCCATGCAGTAAACTGTTTACAGCTACTTGTTAGTATTATTAATGTGACTAATGAATAGTAATACAAGGTACTAAGTCATGCAGGAGCTATATCTTTCCGTATATTTCTTGCGGGATTAATAGCTAATAATGTTCAGACATTAAGCACAAGTGCAAAACCTGCTTTACTAAGTGAGGGATAGTTTCCCAGAACTGATTTGTCGACTCTGGACGCTGATCAATTTAACGCTTTAATTTTTATGCCTACACGTGGAGTAAATGGAGAAAGTGCTATGAAGACTTCTTCTCTGTGGCAATTGACTTGCGTAGAGTCCCTCGGAGTATATTTTAATATACTTTTCAGTTGGGGAGAAGTACCTCCTTAGGTGATTTATTTTTAATTGACTCCTTTGCCTCAACTTGAAATGGAAATAAAAAGAGGAGAAAGAAAAGCAGTTGAATTCTATGCGTACGTTTCAAGGCCGACTAGAATTCACCTCATGTCCAAATCCATTCCTTCAGGACTTAAATAGACTTTCCGTTCGTGCGAAAGGTCATCACTCAGGCAAATGAATCTGGAGTCGGGGAAAACGACGGTTACTTTTTGTGCTAAATATGGACTTCCATTTGCTCCTTCAACTTTATTTCTAAGATCGATATACCCTTTCTAGTCTCACAAATTCAATTCTCGCAGCAATGCCCGCGTCACAAATGCCGGTTCTCTTTCCAACGGCCTCCAATCTGATAACTCTCTGAGTGTATTCCATAATTAAGTTTACGGGATTTTTTCGTGCGAACAGGTCGTATTAATGGAATGTCATATTTTAACAAGGTTTAAAATCGTTAATTTTAATATACCTGTCGTTCTGATAAAAAATATTGTTAAGTGTGCTTCAAAATGATTTTTGTCATTTTTCTTTGAGTTATTTATCGGTGACGACTTTTAAAGAGGCTTCGGTGAGTTTTAGAAAATTGAAATTATCCCGGTTTCTGTACCAAACCGGCCAAATCATAATAAGTTAAATTCAGTAGACGACGAAAGTAGAGTTGTTTTCTGTGTTCTGCTAATAAATTATAATGCGATCATGTTTAACGTTTTACCTTATTATGGGGTCCTTTCGATGCAAAATACGTATCTAAATCGCTACCGTCAAACATTTATCGGTGGAACACTGCGGAGTTCTTCTGTCATTGTTTTTAAGTTTCTTTGCGTCATTCTTATGACAGCATCATTAGAGTGGATAAATGTCATGAAGCATAGATTTTTATTTGTGCTAGGTTAAATTAAGCTATGCATGGGTCAATTCCTTTGTTTAAAAAAACTGGTAATAATTTGGTTGTAAAACTGTTGCCTAACGCATAGAAATTATTAATTTTCCATATAATTTCCCGTTACATTGCGTTTTGTTAAAACATTTACTTCATTATGAAATATTGCAATTCCCCAAATTTATCTCTTACCTCCTAAAATCGAATCTTAAGATTAGTTCAATGCAAAGTGGAAATCGAAATCAAAGTTTGATATATCTCGAACGTACTGCCATTCATTTTTTAAACGTATGTCGCGTAACAATGACAGCCATAAATTTCTTATCCCGTATGTACCTGTGATGCTATAGTTTACCTGGTCTGTTTTTTGGAATAAGTTTTAAAATAAGGAATTAGTCAGTATCAGATTACTACGGTATTCTTTTTTTTTGTCATGAGGGACGATGAATAGAGGAGGTTGACTCCTCGATTTTATTCTTTTTCTCAAATGTTCTCTATCCCATCATCTTTACCAGTGATCACTCTGGATGCATTATGTTTCATTTTCCTATTTGATATTTTATGGCTGTTTTCGCAGTGCTTGCGGGAGATTTTAATGGGTATTTACATGATTTAAAGGGATTTTAACATGATAAGCTAAACGAATGGAAGAATATAGTAAATGTGTAGTGCACTTTACCTCCCATTGAGTTTAAAAGTTGGGGTGACTGTGATAAATATATATTTCCGTGTTTATGACTGGATTCATTTTCGCAATTTTTTACATGCTTACGTTTTTTAGTTGATTTCTTTCCTAGATCATAACTTTTTATGTTCGGGTAGCGACGATAGTGGCATACCTAGAGTCGAAAGAAAGCGTTGTAGTTTTCGAACCCAGGTTTTTTTAAGTCGTGCTATCCGACCAGGGCCGTCGGTGCAATTATGAGGCACAACGGCCGACGGTGTGCCTATAAATGAACGCGCTGTGGCTTTTCCGAATCGCGGGTGGCGGTCGAGGAGAGAGACACCCGATCTTGCGTGGCGTCCTGCCCTCTCCCGCGTTTACTTCACATGCATAACCAGGTCGTGCCGACGTGTGGTGTCGTAGGCGTGTGCGCCTGACCTTTTCGAATACCTTTGACTTGCACGTACGCCTATGACACAGTGAGCTTAATTTGGGACTGGGAACGAGTATGTGGTTCATTCATTGGGATGTAGGGGGCATCATGTGTGTTAATCGAAGAAAACGCCGGCACTGCTTCAATATTATTTATGAGTTTGACGGTAAACATTCGCAGAATGCTCTATACTGCCCATTATTGTTTATCAGTGAATTTTCCTCGGTTTTTTGTAAAGATGTCGCTAAGGTATCTAAGTTTAAGATTTGAGATATGACAGCTGTTGGTAGAAATCTCTTAACTTTTAATGGTAAATGAAAGATCTTAGATGTTCCCGGCGTATCTGCTGGATAAAGGTCTCTCGGGTATTCCACCGGGTAAGCAGGTCCATGTCCCCCGTCGTTTCGGAGAACGACTCGTTTTGCACCATATCTTTATCCCAGCCTAAACTCATATTATTTGTCTTCCCCTTATTCATACACCCATCATCCTCTCCATAATGACCCACTTCAGAAACCCTTCGCCACCTATTCAGCCTCCGCCTAATCTTCTCTTAAATTTCCTCTCTTCACCCACTTCCTTTCCGTCTTCCTTTCCTTTCGCAAGTTTCTTCTTTCTCCTTGTTTATGCCAACATCTCCAATGTCTGCTGCGTATTTTCTTCCTCTTTTCTCATATTCCACATTTTCTGCACCAGAAACGAAACCTTCATATTAAATTTATCATTATCTTGACGTATTTGCACTAGCCTCTTCTTTACTTTCAATTGTAAAAGATGGATGTTGGATGTTTTGTGAGGGAACATCATTTAGGGGAGTATGTTTATTGGAGATCTACATATTTGCCGGCAAGCCACCTTAACAGAGTTTGGCAGGGGTGAGTAATCACCAACGTTCATTACACTGTAGGTGTGCCACCAGTGCTAACTAAACTATTGAATTAATGTAAATTGCAACTACGTAAACGAGGTACAAGAGTCATTCAGAGAATAATGCGAAACGTGATGTTAGTACAACGTGGCAGATTAAGAAACAAGCATTAGCGAGCGATTCACACTATCTTACCTCGCCTCACCTGTGGATTACCCTACTTCAAAGTTGTAATGGCAGCCGTTATGGTCTCTTATTGATCGCGGGAAAAAACGAACTTTTAATTTGTTCATTCTGCAGTCTATTTTCCTAATTTTAGATTATCGCGAAAGGGAAGGAAGGGAATATAAAGTTCTGATTACAGAAGAGCAGATTGCATGTATAATTGGGTTAATACCGGGTGAAGATATTTATTTATTCTCACAGTCCCGAAAAGAACATATCAAATGCCTTTTACATCGGCCGATTAACATTAATAACAGGCGAACAACAACACCCGTGTCCTGAGTGGTGAAAAACCACTCGGGGGGACTCGAACCCGCGACGCTCGGACTGGCAAGCGAGGACTAACCCCGCCGCCACCGGGGCCGACAAAAAAAATTGGCCCATGGGGGGATTCGTCTTGAAAGTTAAGGGTGACCCTGTAATGAAGTATGTAAGGTTAGGACCTCCCAAACTCCTCCCAATCAATTGATGAAACATATCATGGGAGAGAGAACGAAAGAATATAGGAAACGAAAGGTGGCTTAAGTGAAGGAACTGACACCTTTCTCCAGTAAGCATGCAATTTTTTTGCATCACAGCACTGTACAAGTTAGGTTGTAATTTTTCTGTCGAAGCGCTTTTGAATCGCAGGGTGCACCTGGGGATTTTTATTTGCCTCGGTAATGACTAAGGAATACAGAGAAGCCTACCTGCGCGGCCACCTCGCTAAACACTAGGACGCTCAGACTTTTATCCCCCCCTAGAACGCCCGTTGAACGTCATTTTGACTCCACCCAAAGGAAAGTTATTTTTTCAAATGAAAAAGCAATCTTACCTGACCTGAAGCATTTTATGCACATTTTTTATTGTTTCCAATGTTATCCGACGCTTTTATCTGCCATTTAAGGCAAACAACATTAATGTAATATCTTGGACATTCTTAATTGTAATTCCGGCTCAGTATTTTTGCTAGTAAATTAAATATGCAGAAGAAAGTTTGCAAATTTATTTTGAAGAACACATTGTTTACACTTTTCATGAGAAAGTATATTTTAAACTGTACATAACTGCATTTTTAGTTTACATGGTATTAAACTTATTCTAGTTACAAGTTTACATCAATCGAAGACATTTTTATAATCATCGACGGTTCACTTTATGCTCAACCGAAGAAAAAGCAAAGGTTTTGCACAGTCAACACAATAGTAGATTATTTTAGAAGCACACTTTCCACAAACCATCCTCCTACAAGTTCCTCATTCTTTATACGTCATATTACCTTTACACTTCTTGATTTGGCACTTCCGTCTCTTTTTGGTGTCACTGCAGCCCTCAATATCTAATATGCTACTTTCAGTTATTTTATTTGCCACTTGAACTGCCCTCAATTCCTCTGCAAACTTTTGTATAATTGGTCACCGTTTTATTTTAGTACCAGTCACTTCTTTGTATACGATCCAGGAATTTATTGCAGCCAGGTCTGAACAGATTGAAAAATACTTGCACCGGCCACCTTCTTGATTGGGACTTAGTGAATTATTTTCAGGCCATCTGATCTGCAACATTAACACCTAACTTAGTAGAATTCCAGAAAGCAACTGTTTCGGTTATGCACGTGTTTTCTTTTCATATGTATCTATGGTCACATCAGGAAGGAGAGTACTTAGCAATAATACGTTTTTATATTTCTTTCCTTAAATACAGTTAGTGAGATGCCATCACGCATTAAAACATGAGTGCTGTGCAATGCTTCACGCATCACCTTTACAGAAGTGGGTAGTTCTATCCTGTTCCTATTGACAGTTCCTACGATACTAGTAGACTCCTGATGTATTTTGCTAGCCTAACGGACGTAAGATAATTGTCCGTAATGACGTTTCTGCGAGCGCCAAAGTATGGTGCTTAGTCGCGCAACACAATGCTCAGGAAGACGTCGGTCACCTGGTCGAAGATCGTCTTTTCAAAGATATGGAAAGGCATTTGAAATAAATTTCGGTTCTACATCCTCAGAAAGCCAGAACTTGATTTCATATTTGTCCGGCTTTGATATCATGAATTGAGTAAATCTACATCTACTTTTTGTTGGATACAGCTGCTCGTAAACTGTGATATTTGCACTTGGCTTACAATGTGACTGAGAGTTGTGAATAAACCCATCCCAAGTCACGGATACCAGGGTGGATTTGTCCTCTCTAATACGAGTGTGACGAGTTTATTTTGGAACAAATCTAAGAAATCGCATTATCTCTGTGAATATGTTGCGAGACATGGACTGTTTACAAAAGTTACAGCCCCATGATTCAGACCACAAGGTGTGTACGCAGCACTTTATGCTCCTGTGGGCGTTATAGTGTTAAGCGGTCACTTCTCTATGCGGCATAATTTTTTGGGAACGGAATGGATTTCCCATACGTGTAAGCAATGTTAACTGCTCCACCCTTCAGCGGTTAAGCGGCCGTAATCTCATGGGTGCGGTGTGGCCGCTTAATATATGTTTCACTGTAGCTTTGATTTTTATAACTGCTGTATATTGTTTGATCTCTCCCCGTATCCCTGATAGCTATCCATAGCTAGAGTAATTTTATTATAGAAAATTCCTCCATTTTCTACGAGACTGAAAGTGATGATGTAGCCTATGTCATTGGTTAGGCACGTAGTGTGGGTTGCGTGGTGATAAGGATACGCTTATTTATTCTTGCGCAGTGTCTGGGATCTTTCAAATGTTCTTAGTACCGGATATTTTTACATTGCTCGCTACTATCCATGTCCATCGTTATTTTTACGTCAGTCATTGCTGTTATGAAAAATATGGCAGTACTCTAAATTTTTAAATAGAGTTTTGAATCCAATTTTTACTTCATTTTCTGTAAATGGTCATCGTTGTTTGCGACATTTAAGATAGGAATGCATTTATAGGTAAAGACAGTGAGGCGATAGTACTTCTACTGATTGAATTTGATTTCATGATCTTTAAAAACCCGCAACAATATAGTTACCCTTGATTCTCTAGTTTGCTAAGATGCCAGTTCTATCTGCAGTTCTTGTTTTTCCTCAGTCAGTAACATTTGAACTTGAAGCATTTTCGTCTGATTTTGAATGTTCTGTTTTCTTTCCGGACCGAAATGTTAGTTATTGCCTGGTTGTATGGTGTATGCATATATTATGTAAGCGTTGCGTGTATTTTTTTTTAAACTTCTTAATGAAATTCGAGATCGGCAGAGTAGTTGGCTGGAGGATATAATAAAGGGTGATGGGTTGCTCAAGAGTGTGATAGAGGGAAGGATGTTAGGAAAGCGGGGTAGAGGAAGAAAGAGAATGGGTTTAATGGGCAGGATGAAGAAGTGTAAATCGTATGTTGAGGCGAAAGATGATATACTGGGGCGAGATAGGCACCTGAAAGTATAGAAAACTGGAAGGAGACTCTCTGATATTCAACAAAACCTACCTTAACCGGTAGAATACTTTTTTAAAAACTTGCCTGCATTATTTTGGTTGAGGTAGTGTAAGAGAATTCTGTAGTTTCTTCTCATTTGCGTCAACCATCCCCTTGAAGTACACAACTCCAGATTCTCGTATAATCTCCTTAATCGAGTGCATATGAAATGTGAGTGTGGAGAATATGTAAGTAATCTCCGTAGTGAAGTGTCTAGGCTGTGACGTCATTCTCCATGTGTGTGGTTAGCAGCGTTTTGGTTGTACACTGCGGTGCGATATTCTCCCATATTCTCCCATGTTTACCGTTGACGGCTATCGCCCTGCATTCAGTGAATAGAGACGGTGCACTCTATCCGTAGATTCCGCGGCCTCCGCTCCAATATATCGCGCTAGTCGACGTTACTTGACTCCCTCGCCATCACACTTAGCGGCCTGTTTTCATCACACAGTTTCGTGTGAATATGTAGTCCTTAAAATTTCTTTATGTCATGTGCATAATTTGAGACTTTCACAGTTGTGGGTCCACTTATATGTTAGCAGTAGAGTTCATATAATGTATGCGCTTAAATTGAAAAACATATTAAACGGTCGCGTTGTTCAAATTTAAGTATTACGAACCCTACATTGTAAGCAAAAAAAAAACACCGCAGCCTCACGAATCAGCCCGCAACGAGCGGGCGTGAATATCCGAGAGGTACATTTTCAATCAATGTATTGGCAATTGAGTGGCATATATATCCGTATGTTAAACTATATCGTGTGTATAAGTTTGCTTTTCTGTTGTTTCTTCCATAAAAATAATAGGAAAAACGTCTAATTGCTTCCAAAGTTTATAGATTGAATATGATTTATATCCCAATTTCCGACCATGCCCCTCGAATGATCTTTCATGGGCATCATTTTAGATAAGTTTTCTTTTCTGGAAATCCCGGATGAAGTTAATGAAAATCGCGGTATTTCTCCAAGTGATTATTCGTTCTCTTTTAATCTGGATAAGACGTTGCCCATTTCTTCGTAGATGTCCCTTAGCTATGAACGACAACTGAAGGGATACAAAGAAAGCTATGACGTATTATTTCATTATCAACAGCAGAGGTTAACTATAGAGGTTATAGAGACTTAGGTTCTCTGTTATGGTAAATTGAGAATCCATATTAGGCTAAGTAATGTAACCAATTCAGTGCTTTTTACCCAAATTCCCCGGAAATAAGGTACACGTTTTCTTTATTATTAACTTCATGTGTGGTTTCCCGAACACATTTACTAGAGAATGATACCAAAAAAAATGCGTACTAGTATGAATCCTTGTTCGATCAAAGAGCACTTCATGCGCAGAATGCATATTTTCGGCTAATTCTATTGCGTCCTTCTACTCTCGACGACAGGCAGGAAATTAAATTACTATTACAGCAAATTTAACCGCGTCAAGGGCTGTATACCTTTTGTGTAACTCATGTGGCTTGCATCCAAATCGGATTTTCCATGTTTTTATTGTATATTGGCTACACCCCTGCATTATTTCTCTCTGGAATGAAACGGTCGACTGCCTTGCTTTTGAAATAACAGAAATTTCCTTAACAAGTTCCCTTTTGCCCAATTCGTTGGGAATATATTTATGAATGCAGCGTGTATATTTCCACGTGTTGCATCGTCCCGTCTTTAAATCGGGAGGAAATGGAACTCCCTCATGGGTCGCCTAATTGAATACCTCTGGTTAACGATGGGGATCGCTAGTGATTAAATGAATGCTTGAGACGCGGTTAGTTTTCTCTCCCATACTGCCTCCCGAAATGTATATTTCTGTGAATAAGACCCTGCAGACCTGTCACCTAGGTGTCCGATTGTGTAGTTGTTCTGTGCCGCTCGCAGTTTGTGAATGTACCTAGTGCGTAAATGGGATGAAAATCGCGGACTGCTGATGCCGAGATGTTCTTTGACAGGGGAGACGAAATAGAGACGAAAGATAATTAAAGGAAGTCCTGTTTTGATGTATAAACATGAAATGTGTGAGAACGAAGGCTTTCGCGGTGCTCTACGTTGATCTCCTTCATTTTTCGCGATCTACCACGTATTTTGTTGGATAGTGACAACAGTTTCGCTGACACTACTGTCAGCGTTTTCAGGTCGAAGAGGGCGGAAGAGAACACTACTATCAGCGTCTTCGACCTGAAGAGGCTGGCAGTAGTGTCAGCGAAACTATTGTCACAATCCAACAAAAGACGCGGTAGATCCCGAAAAATTAAGGAGATCAAATATGAAATACATAAGTAAAAAAAAAAGAATTTCGCTATGTGAAGAAAGCGGTTGGACTTAATGGTTTCGAAGGTATTTTCGTGGAAAAAAATCACTCTTACCCTCCCCACCTCTCTCTCTTTAGGCCGATTTACACGATACATTTTATTGTACAAACGAATATACAAATTCCTTCATGAAGGAAATTGTACCGTGTAAAGTGGCAAATTGTATGATTGTCTGAATGACTTAACGGGAAATAGAACCTGCCCTAATTCCATTCAGTTTCTTGTACATTCTATGATACATTCGTTTGTACAATAAAATGTACCGTGTAAAGCGGCCTTTTGAATATCGGTTGGCCCTTTTGACTTTTACTTTAATTTCAATGTTGCGCGACCTTCCGACAATCGGTTGAGATGGGATTAGTGGGGGGAGGGTCGGCACGTGATCAGTGATGCGGGGTGAGGAGAAGAGGTTCTGTGTCCCTCTCTCCCCATGAATGCCTTTTGTGATTGGGCGAGCATTGTCCCGCTCTTAACCCTTCCCCACCCCCTTCCTTACCCCCGCCGTAAGCCTCCCACCCCTCCCATTTCCCCCTCCCCACCCTTGTTTGCTATGTAAATCCCTTAACCTATGGATTCGAGACGGGTGCTGACATCTATCATCGCAATTTCCACCTCTGTTTGGAATCCGATAGTTGGGAAGGGGGAAATGGGCGCAGAGGGGAGGGATGGGACAGAGGGAGAGTGGGAAGGGGAAGAGGAGACCATGGCGGCGTCCGTGTTGGTGAATTGATTGCCGCGTCAGACTGTTTTCGGGCTCGGGCGCCAGAGGGTGGCACCTTCCGACACGAGGCGCTCTCCCGCTCTTTCTCACTCTTGTACATTCTTCCCTCTCCACTACAGAGGCGCAGCAAGCGCTGCGCGCTTTCATGGATTTGAAAATCGCATTGCGATATAAACTTTGCCATTTCATTATGCTAAAGCTACGACGTGTCTAGCGGGTTAATGTCGATAATATCGACTTGATAAATAACGGAGGAGCTGTCAATATTTATGCGTTACTAAATCATAAAGGTGGCTTTACCCTTAGTAGGTACCTCTATGACAGTAGCGTTACAAGTCGCTCTCAAGTATCACATCAACGTAAAAGCTCGGATCAATAACATAAAGGGTTGATAGCAGTAGTAATCGACTGCAGTTCACTCTGAAAATGAAAACATACTGTTTATATTTTGCGCACTAGTAGCAATTCTATTAGCAATTTGCGTACTACTAGCGACGAAAGTGCATCACATCCAGTGACATACTGTACATGGCAATTGGAAATTTGAATACAAAATAAATCAGAAAATTAAATGCCCCCGCTGGCTTTGTTCAGAATAAAGGCAAGTTGAAAGGAGTACGACTGGAAAAAATGAACTGTGATACATTGTACCATATTATATAGCGGTGATGCCGTAGTATACACTCATGAATAAAGATTTCGAAATATTTTTCATTAGGTTGTTGTGCTGTAGAATATGTCCAGTTATTTTTCATCCCCATCCTAGCATAGTTTTAAATATACTTCGTTTCTCTCCAACTCTCATGTAGGACCTCTTTAGCTTGGATTCTCTCCGTCCTTTTGATCTTCATCATTTATCAATGGCTTCACATCTCCATTGCTTTCAGAATCTTTTGCTCTGTAGCTTTATCGTCCATACTTAAATACAGGGATTATGGTGGGAGCCCCTAGAGACTCGAAGGCTACAGTTTAGGCTTAGCTTTCAGGAGAAATCCAGAACTGGTGTGTTTCAGAGCGACACAGAGAATATTATCATGACGCCTCTCTACATCTCTAGGTCTGACAGAAGCGATAAAATAAGAGAGATACATTGCCGAACAGATAAAACTCGTTCTTTCCGCGCACAATAAGCGGCCACAATGAAAACTGAGCTTCACTAAATACACTCCCACAATACATGTCACCATTTTCCCTCCCATATACTTATCCCTGACATCTTTACCCGGCTGGTGTCCTAATGCCCCCAGCCATTCGCCCATGCGGCGGCTCGCAGGGTAGCATGTAGATGTAGAATGATAGTAGCATGTAGATGTAGATTAGATACTTCGCTGTCACATGAGAGCATGCTTTTATATATGATTTAGCAGTGTTTCCTTACCTCCGGGCTTGTGTTACTAGCAGTTCGAATACTCCTGTCCTTGTTGTGCGCCTTCTTTGCTTGGGCTATTCTACTCTGTCTTTCTCGCCTCTTCCTTCGCTGGTGATCCTGCCTCCCCGCCAAACATATTCTTTCACTTGTGCATGTTTTTGTTGCCCAAGTTCGACAGTGATTCTGTTGCCTTCATTTCTTACGCCAACTCTAACTTTGGTTTTCTCGATATCAATGTTGTAGTTTAACTTCATGATTTTCATTATTCATTCATTATTCTCGTCAGATATTCCGTATTTTCAGCGTGAATTGCCATGTCGTCAACTCTGCGTTACATGCTTACTTTTACTCTATGCTCTTGCACTCCTGTATATTATATTTTATTGTTTCACTCATGACGTTTTCAATGTAAATATGGAGCATCATGGGCAAAAACGCCCTTCCTCTTTATGCTCCTTTCCTTACGTCAATTTTCTCCACATTACTCTACATTTAATTACTGACATCTGCTCTTCATATAAGCTGCATGCAGATTTATGCATTTGAAGGACACTCGTATGCTTTTTGTCGGTTCACACAACAAATATATTTAGGGTTGTCCTCTTTAATTTTTTTCTCTGCGATGTATCTGGGCTAACATGGTTTCTTTCCTTCCCTTTCTCTGCCTGAAAACGGATCATTCTTCGTTTGGGAATTCTTCTTTCTTTCTTTTCCACCTATGATGAAAATTCTCGATTCATATGCTGGTTTTTATGTTTGTTCCTAATAGTTTTGGCATCTCTGGGCTCATTCTTCTGGATAGAGACGATTGTATTTGTCTTTTGCTGTTGGCATTACCTCACTTGAATGGATGTTACTTATCAATCTGTATAGCTTATTAAGGTCCTCACTCCATCGTGCTTGAAGAACCTCGCGGGAATTCCATTAACTCCTGGCGCTTATCCCTTCTCAATTACTTAACTGCAGCATCAAGTTCTGATTTTAAAACGGGGTATCCTTTTTCTTCTTCTCCCTCAGTATCTGTATCTTCCAAGTATCCTGCTATGCTATCCTTTGCCGCTGCAATGTCTCCAGTTAGACATTCCATTTCTTCGCTTTGTCTTCAGTTTCATTGAGAACATCATAGGAGTCACTCCAAGTGACGTTACCATTTATTTATTGGACGTTCTTTAAAATTGAAAAGTCTTTATTTTAGTCTATTCGTCCTTCTCTAAGGTATTAGTTATGGTTTCTCTCCTCTAACCATATCCAACACCCTCTCGTTCGCCCTTCTCGAAGGTGTTGGGTATGATTGGAGAGGAGAGGAAGCTCGTGGCGGAGGTTTGGAGGAGGCAGAAGAGATGGATGTAGGACGTTTGGAAAGAGAGGGAATGCTGAAGAGGGTAATAGAGGGGAGAACACTGGGGAAGCGTGGAAGAGGATAGGATTTCTGAACGATATAAAAAGAGGGGAAGATTTGGGGAATTTAAGAGGAATCTAATGGCGCATCAATGTAGAGGAGAGAAAGTAGAACGATATGCGAGAAACTAGGATGTTAGAATAAGTGCTGTCCAGAAACCTTACAATCAGCTGGAAGAATATTAAAATGAAAAAATTATTTGGGATGAATTAAGAGCGTGAACACAATTTTATTTTGACATTATTTCATTACCAATCAACCTTTAAAAGTATCCAAATTAATATAATTATGGTGAAGGAGCACATGGTGGATAGTTTCGTATTTTTAGTTGTGCAATTTGTTTATTTGTGATAAGCGAGGTGCAGTGTTTAATTAGACCATTGCTTTGTAACTAGCCATACCATTTGGCACTCGCTACTTTCACAGAGGTCAATTTCCTTGTTTAAATGCCGTTTTACACGAAGCAATCAAATGCGCAGGGTGATGCGTATATTGAGAGGACGCGGGAATAAGGGAAGGAGCTATTTTTAAGTCTATCGTTTGTGCTTTTGTGCAGCCATTCTCGTAAGACTTCGCTTTACGCGACGCTATTTTAACCGTATATCCATTCATGCAACAGGCTGTGCAGTTAAGTGCCTCGTGTAATACCTCCTATACTGGATCGATAAGTTAAGATGGAAGTGGGAATACTTAAACCAAACTGTTATAGTCGCAGGCCTTCGAATCACTGCCCTCTTCTCCTACTTACCCTTACCGGGCATCCCCCTCTCTGCATTCCGACCTCTTCCAGCTGTTTCTTCTCCTCCCTCAACATGTCAAGTACTTCTTTGTTTGTCTTCTTTCCTGTCCTAACGTTCCCCAATCCTCTCCTTAAGTTCTCTGCGCAACTCATCTAAAAACGCTTGCAACATTTTTCGAAACATCTGCGACTATTTTCGTTGAGTCGACGATTAAAAATAGCTACGTTGCGATGTGAGTAGACCGCACGGCTCATTTGTATGTCCATATTTATACCAAAATATCACTTGTCTTTGGAAGAGTAGGAACTAACGTGTCACAAATCTTTGTTATGAAACCGATATCTTTTTTTCTGTAGCGGTCATTTCAAGTTACGAAAGTAACCCGGCGTGATAACCGTAACTTCGTCTGACCGGCGCAGTACTCGCAAGGACTTAGCATATAATGCACCAATAACGTGGGGATGGGAATGATTCCGAGAACGCTTTGGCGTTATAGCTCGTATTGTAGGTTCTCGTTGTCGATAAATTGCTATAAACTCTGCTATAATTATATATCAACGGTCGAAAATTATCTTTTCTCAGCAAACGACTTCTTATCCTGTCTTTTCGAAATATATTGAGCAATGGAGTGCAGTATCTCATGGCACTTTATTGTGGTCAACAAGGTAAAGCGTTGAGAGTATATTGAAGAAATATGCCCTGTAGGTGTAATGAAAAAATCTATTATACAGAAATAATTATTTAAAGAAAAAGATTTTTAAAAACTTCAAAATGATCAACGATAATTTCCTGATGTCCAACGCCTCTAAGAGAGTGAGTTGGGCCCAGTTTTATATCCTCTGGTTAAATATTTTCCTCGATGTGAAAACGGATGTTTGCACGATCGCTTATCCATAACTCTCACGCCAACTATTTACATGCCCAGTCTCATATGAATCATCGGAGATCTTAGTTAACAGCAAGATGAATAAAAGGTTCCGTTAACTTACGATTCACCTAACCCAGACATGTAAAATCGAATCATTAGGGTGAATTTGGCGCTATTTTTCTGAATTCAATAGAGATATCATATTTGATTGTTGATTTAAATATGAAGAGTCGTAAGAAGCATTGTTCTAATGAAAAAAATCTATTATACAGAAAGGAAGACGAACGGTGTAGGGTAAGAGGTGGCAGATTATGAGGGAAGCTGCTCGAAGGCATTGGAGTGGTCATGGATTTTGGATAGAGGCAGTAATAGGAGACAATGTGATTATGAATGCTGTAATTGAGGGCACATTGCCAAGTAAGGTTGGAAATCGGAGGGAAGGAAACCAGTAATGAATGGGACGAGATGAGGTAGGCATTGATAAGAGGAATGAATAATGGATTGGTACATCTTGAATGAATGGGATCCTTTAAGAGCTGCTATATTTTCTTGGCCATCGTAGCTCTCGCATATTTCCCTATTCTAATACGTGATCAGACGAATAAGGAAGCTGTAAATGGATCTAGAAGTGCTGTTATTTGTTTGGTGTAACCGAAACGAACTACTTAGTTACACCATTGAAGTCGATGGAGATGGCGCATCTGCTGTGGCCAATTCTTGAAGCTGTAACGTTCGTATGGCCTGTCCGCCATATTTGTTAACCCCAATTTTCCTTTAGCGCTTACTGACTGACGAACTAAGTTTGCAATTTTACGATGTTTTCCCGGTATGACTTACAAGAAATCAGCATGAATTTACTTATTTTTTATGTATTCTCCTTACACACAGTTTTTATTTATTTAAACTGATAATAGCCCTCACTCCCGGTTAAAACTACGGCAAAATCGAGTTAAACCCATGGGACTTAGTTGCCAATATGTGTTTAAAGAATTGCTTGCCTTATAGTACAAACAGATGGTGGACATTATTGCTATACCTCGCTAATTCGTCTATTTCGTCGTGCTCTCTATAGGAAAGTCAGGAAAGAGTAAGGATTTGCTATATGATTGTTATTTCGGTTGTTAGGGTACAATTTGATGACAGAATGCCCTCTCCATCTACACCTATGATGTACATCAAGGGCCGGTCGCAATAAATCCTATTAGAGATCCTGATCACCGGGCGTCCGGCTGCATTGTACCCGGCAGGATCATCTACATTCCGCCACTGTAACTATCAAATACTTTATAGTAGTTTTGGCGGCATGTAGATGACTCTGGCATCCGACAGGCAACAAGGCCATAGGTACTTACCTAAGTATCTATGGCCTTGACAGGCAATAGCATCACCCGTGACGCAACTGAGAAATAATATAGGCACGTGACTGGAAGCCACGTGAAATTGTCGACGATGACTCTCCGTGAGTATATTTTCATACCCCAGTCTTTCTGAAATAATTTTAATATTCGTTGACTGGAGGCACTTGGAAGGTGGGTTAGGACAAGAAGTGAGAGGATGAGCTGGATAGCTAGGAAGATGAACGAAGAAGTGCTATATATGATTGGAGAGGAAAATAAAACCGTGAGAGTGATGCAGAGAAGGCCGAATAAATCGATGACGTGCTGAGAAGTAATGGCATGTTGAGGACTAGTGGTGCTTGACATGACATAATCCCCATATTTTCTAAGAACTGGAAGTGCTTTCTCACTCCTCGGAAGTCCTAAATACCGCTACCAAAGTGATGATTAGGTTTGGGTTTAGATGTAATACTTGCATTTTTGGAGTTTCGGCACCTGGAGTGGCCTATTGTACGGGCAACATTTTTTTAGAATATTACTAATTTAATAAGCCTGTAGTTTTTTCTCTTGCTGTCGGCATATCTATGGCGCATTCCAGTATGCCCGTGAAATTGTTCATTTTCGTCTTAATTTTAGGTTAATTTGTCAAATGAGTGGCTTAGGATATCAATAATGGTTTATGATCCATTCAAAACAAGACCTGTGAGGGATTTTTAATTATTATTGCGTTATATTTGAATATCGTTTTAATTTAAATGAATAACATTGGAAAGAAATGAGCATTCTCAACACCAGGTGAAGTCTTCTGTGTACTTGGTGAAACTATGTTGAACTTCTGGTTTCACTTCAATGTACTTTATTCATAACACCTCTATCCCCGTTGTTGTGCGGTGTAATGTGTAAAAAACTATTGAACGAGTAACTCAAAATTGTTTCTGTCAAAATTTCTATTTGAAATCACTTGTATCCTATTGTAATCCATTCCTACCTACGTGAAATATGTGAGGATGTAATGAATTAAATATGGTTGGATTCATATATGGTTAAATGTCCGAATTATGGCGAAGAAATTAATTTGGAGGTAAGCGTTTAAAAGTGCAGAAACGTAGACCGTGAGAAAAGAGGGCGATAATAGGCTGCGGGCGTTTTGAGCTGTGGGTGTGGAGTAGAGTGAAGGAAGTGTGATGAATGGAAAGGAAATGGAACCACGACGTGAGACGGTGTGGGAGCGGAGTTGGTGGTTGGAACAGGTAGCGAGAGAGATGCTGAAGGGCGTGATCGAGGGGAGGAAATTGGGTCAGCGGATGAGGGGAAGGTAGAGAATAGGTTTATGGGCTGGATGAAGAAATAAAGGAATTTGGCTAAACTGATCAAAGACATATGTAAGGAGATTGGGCTTGCTCGTTTCAAAAGCTCGAGGATTTTTACTTCCTTCCCAATAAACTTGCCCTAACCTACAAATTCTGAAGACTCGGGAGATATGTTTTGGAACCGAAACATCACTGATAAATAAAAAATTTGAACAAATTCCAAGAGTACAATATTTATTACTACCTAATGGGTCGAATAAGGTAGCACAACTAAATCAAAAGATAGCAAAAAGCAAATTCCTCGAGTACCATATTTACTACGACCTATTGGGTCGAGTACCGTATTTATCACGATCTAATTGGTACTCTAGGTATATGGTACTCGAGGAATTGTTCTATTTTTTTGTTTGTCTGTGTTACCTTAACCTGTTGACTATCCTGATAATCATTATAATATATTTCACCATTTACATGGAAATAACGTAATATTGACCTGCATATAAATGTACAACAAACTAAACCACCGACTTGACCTTTTAAGCCGTCTAGGTTTTGGTCAAAAGGCTCTACTTTCCGCCGAAGATGTTGTACGATAGTTACAGCTTCCAAAGCCGCTACAACGGCAACAATATTGTCTTCGTCTTTTTCGTGAGATTACGGATACATGATTGTGAGCCATGCAGTCGTTGCTGTGTATTTCAGCTCAGTTGATACATCTGACTACTGTATGATAAATTTTCCCTAATGTTCAGTTGCATTGCGTGAGTTATTTCAATGCGGCATATCGTGGGGATAGGTATTAATTGGCGTCAAAGCTATTTTATATTGATCATCATCGCTGAGCTTTCCTGATAGTTGTGGATGGTTTCATACTATAATGGGGTCTGTCCTATATCTTTCTGTCTTTTATCTTTTAAGGATGGAATTGGCTGGCAACTCGCATTGTATTTCAGTAAAATTCCCGGGTACACATGAGTCTGTATTGTGGACCTCTTTCATTGTGGTCTCAGGTGATTAGTTCCGGTAATATCAACCTGCCTACATCAACATGCATTTAACTTCTAGCTTAATTAGTGTATTGCATATAAATTGTTTTTTTTAGATTTAAAGACATCTATTTATTATATTCCTCAAAACTGTTATTAATTATTCCTGAAACTGTTCTTAATTAGTCCAATTGCTAGTCTAAGGCAAATCACCTGTGTTAAGTAAGATTTGAGATTTCTACCTGCTAATTGGTAGGTTTTTGGACAGTACTTGCTATAACATCCTAATTTCTAGCATATCGTTCCATTTCCTCCGATACGAGGTCCGTCATTAGATCCCTCTTAAATTTCTCTTATCGTATTCCTCTTCTTATTTCGTGCAGGATTCCTATCCTCTTCCTTCCTTATCCGCACTTCCCCGGTGCTTTCTCCTCTATTACCCTAGTCTGCATTACTTCTTTTTTCTAAACGCCCTATATCCACTTTTTCTGCTTGGTCAGAACCTCAGCCACCAGCTTCCTCTCCTCCCCAGCCATATACAAAACCTCCTCTTTCGTCCTTTTCGACACTCAGCTCACCCTCTCCATCCTACACACTCACATCTCAAACGCCTCCAGTCTACGTGCGTCCTCCCTTCATAATGACCAAATATGCGACCCATTCACCGCCGCGCTCCATATTGGAGTTTTCACCAGCCTTTTCTTTCAGCCGTAGCTCAGATCCCCCCTCATCAAGTCCCTCCTTTCTGGAACAACTTCTTTAGCCATGACAAGTCTATTTCTTATATCCCTACCCCTAAACCCATTACAACCTGGCTCTATATTCTGCCCTCCCATCCTTATTTTCAAACTCGCCTTTTTGCTTTTAGATATTCGTCACTTTCGTCTTCTTTTGGTTTATTTTCATCCCATCTCTCGCACTGCATCTCTAAAGGCCGCTTTATACGGTATATTTTATTGTACAAACAACTGTATGAATGCTTTCTTGAGAAAAATTGTACCATGCAAAGCGGCCAATTGTATGATTATCTGAATGACTGAACGGGAAATGGAACCTGCTCTAAATCCATTCATTTTCTTGTACAATCTGCGTTACATTCGTTAATGCAATAGAATGTACCGTGTAATGCGGCCTTAGCACATTCATCATTGACTGTATCTATTTGGCTGACATGCAAACCTATGGTAAAGTAAGATATCGAGTGATTTTTTCCTATTTATTTTGGATAAAATATGTCGCATAAAGCTCTACATACATATAATGGACTTTAGGTACATCGATGCCGCTATTGAAATGAGAAATTTCTTAGTAAAAAGCTACGCTATAATGAGTGAAATCGCGTTCATATCATTTGATATTTTTGATGTAAAGTCGCATTTTGATGTGCAATGAGTTTCTCGCCTCCCAGTCGATAGTGGCGGCATCGCGCAACCCTACAGTAACGTCCCTATCTGCATACCTCTTAATCCATTCCTTTTTCCACCGCAATGGGGTAATTATCGAGAAATGGTCTCGATTACTAAGGGGGTGAAAGATGGCTAACTAGGGCCTCCCTTCCTCAGCCAGAGGCGGAAAAAATTTTGGTAGGGGGAGTGCACCCACCTTTTCACTCCACGTCCAAAGGATACGGCGTGCTCGCGGCGAAAGAGATTTAGCGGCCCCGCGCCGCGTAGCGTGAATTTATTAGAACAGGCCGAAATCTCCCTATTTGTGGCGCTTCTTTTGCGTTCGGAGATGGCCGTGCCCGGGTCCGTTTTTTTCTTTCGTTCACTTCGCCAGTGGATAGCCCCTTTCTGTCAATATCTCTCCTGCCGTCCCGCGGATTAGCTTTTTTGCGACACTTCGTCGTTCGGACGTCGAAAACCTTCTGTGGCCGACGCTCCTTCTTCATCTAAGGGTCTGCACGAGTGATCGGGTGCGAGTTACCCCGTGCCGTCTTGTGAGTTAGTCCTAGTATGCGGAAGAGAAAAGCTGAATGATGAAGTCACACTGAGAGGAGAGAAATTAGAGCAAGTGGATTCCTTCACATTTCGGAAGTACCTTCACGTGGGACGGAAGAAATACGACGGACACCAAGTGAAAAATAGCTCAAAGTAAGTAAGCGTTCATGGTTATAAGAAAAATATTGTGTTCGTGTAGATAGGACTACAAACTGGGAAACAGTTTGTGAAAACATTACTTCGTAGCATGGCACTCTATGATTTGGAAGCATATGCCATTTAAAGGATTCCAGAACAGGCTAAAAGCCTTCGAAACCTGGTGCTGGAGAAGGATGCTAAAGATCAAATGGACGGACAAAGTTGGAAATGATGAAGTTTTCAGAAGAATAGAATAGGAAAGGACCGCATGGAACGCTACAAAAAAAAGAACCGGATGGGATGGGATACACCCTGAGACAAAATGGGTTTTTGAAGAACCAAATTGAAGGTCAAGGAGAGAGAAAAGTCCCTAGAATGAGACCCAGGAATAAGTTCATCCACCAAATAAAGAGGAAAGTACATAGGGAAAGATATCAGGAGATAAGGAAACTGGCATTAGATTAGGAAGACTGGAGGGCTGATGTGAATATTCGGATTGAACGACTAATGATGACGTCTAGAGATAGAGTTCCGATCTTAAGTTATCCGATCCGAGTAATATGCCACTCCGAATCAAGCTGAATGAATTTGGTCTCGTTTAAAAAGAAAAAAATGTTATTTTTTTGCTGATCCTAAATATTTCCCACGTATCACAATACCTCTTGAAATATTATTTGAAAAAAAAGATGCCATTTTCCATATGATGTGGTACGGCGTTGTCTCATGAAAGGTGAATAACTAACAGAAGAAGATGGTTTCGTCGCCTGGATCGCTTGAAGTATTAAAGAGATGTGTAGTGTATATTTCCTAGTCATTGAAAAAATACTTTTATCATTCACGGAAGTACTTTTTATCAAATTAAAAAATGTACGAATGTGGAGGTGTTTGTAGCGTGTGGCTTGATACAAATAAGTCAAAGCTTCAAATCAGCATATTTATCTAATTACTGAGAGGTTGAGTCATAAAAACCAGTTTTTTGAATGATGAATATTCCTTTGTCTACTGGATGCTTCATACAACTTCAAATTTAAAGTTACAATCAATAATGATCTCTTTATTAAATGCAGAAAAACAGCGCTAAAACCACCCTAATGGTTCGGTTTTTTATGCCTGGGTTAGTTTAATCATAAGCCAACGGAACCTTATATTTATCTTATTGTTAATTAAGATTTCCGGTGACTCAATCACATTGTGCTTTTAATTATTTTACGTGATAGTTATCGATTGGCGATCGTGCAAACATCAGTTTTCACGTCGAGGAAATAGGTAACCAGAGGTTGTGAAACTGGGCTCTCTTAGGGGCGTTTGACATCGAGAAACTATCGTTGACCATTTTGAAATGTTTGGGTATTTTTCTCATAATAATGATTTTTTTGCCTTCACGGTCGTTTTTTTGTGCTCCTCGTAGTTTACTCTTTGTATATTTTCCCATCATTTTGTCCAAAATGTGTTTGCATACCTATCTTATCCGTTCAAAAAGAACGGATCGGGTTTTGGTTATGCGGCAGGTGTCGAGGTGACGACCACTGTGGTCACTTCCGCCATTGGGGACCGGTGGGAAAGCTTGTTAGGGAAAGATAATTTGGGAGATGAATAAGGATGCAGGGAAACCCGGTATCGACTTGAGTTTCCTTCTACCCTTTCCTAGGGTGCCACAATTCTACGTCCCATCCGACGGTAGGAGTAATCCATGTGAAATGTACTTCCCCCTGTAATCCGAATAAGGATTGGTTTACCAGCAATAAAAATGTCGGCCCGTTTGTGTTCAATCCCTGGTATTTGGCATGGGAACCCAGTAATATAGACACCATGCCGACCGTAATATGTCCGTGCGAAATGAATTTTACGCTGTTTCACCTCAGGAATGGCACCATTCAGTTGTATTGGAGGTAGCAGCATATTATGGATGCTTGAAAGCAAATGACATGCTTTATATTCGCACACTTATCACTGATTGTTCAGTTTATTTTATTTGAGAAATCATGTAGCAATTTAGCTTAATTATCTATTACAATCTAATCTGCCAGCCCTCCTCGTCTGATGTTTTGTAAGTTTGAATATGTGCTCAATTTAAGGCTATTTAGCTAAATTTTAGTCTATCAAGTTTTATTAGAGATATGATTCATGATACTGTTTTTTTTCATCCTCTTACTTTCTCCTATAATTTTGCTCCTCGAAACATTTCATCATAACGTTGTATAGTCCTTAAAATATCTGGACGTCAAACGGCGCAGGAATCCTGTAGAATGAAAAAAACAAGTTAGTAATTGGGACAACCGCACGATAAAATCTATGCCGATCACCTTTCAAAGGCTTCCCTGAATTCAACGAAATTATCCCCGAAGGAGCTCGTTATTGATTTATTTTCCGAAGGGACATAAGATGTAGAATTGTCATGGATATAGAAGCATTTTCAAAGAGGAGGGAATTGATAATGGGGAATGAGCAGAGACGCGAAGTAAAGGCTGGCAAAAACTCTAATATGGAGCGTGACGCTGTGTGGGTCGGAGGCCTGGTTGTTGCAAAGGGAGAATGTACGTAGACTTGAGGCGTTTGAGACGTGGGTGTGGGGAAGGTGAGCCGGGTGGCGAGAAGGACGAACGAGGAGGTACTGGATATGGTTGGAGAGGAGAGGAAGCTGGTAGCGTAGGTTTTGAGGAGGCAGAAGAAATGGATGGAGGGCGTTAGGAAAAGAGAGGGAATACTGGAGAGGGAAATAGAAGGGAGAACACTGGGGAAGCGTGGAGGAGGATTCTGGAAGAAATGTGAAGAGGGAGACGAAATGAGGAATTCAATTGGGATCTGTTGGCGGGCCAGCCATACGAGTGAGGCGAATTAGGATAAATACTGTCGAAAAAGCTGCCTATCGGCTGGTGGAGTACTTAAAGATCAAACAGTGCATTTACAAATTATACGCATGGTACGAAGTCACTGGCAGGGGTGTATATACGCCAAGGGTTGAAATACGCCATGAAAAAGATTTAACTTGACTGGGATTCGAACCCGGATTTCCCGATTGCGGGTCAGGTGTGTAACTAAAGTTGCTGCTATCTCGACTATGGTTTTTCTTTGTTGCCTAATCGCCCCTATTTGTGCCACGTAAGCTAAATGATGGATATGAATTTGAAAGCAGGTGGGCATTCGGGAGATAGTGTTTCTAATCCTCTTGAGTACCGCTTCACATGTTCACTCATCCTCCTCTTACTTTCCCTTAGTATCTTCTGGGTTGAAATACCACATCGTATTCCATCGGGTCAGGTGTGGTACCGCTCACTTCCTCCGAAATTTCGACACGGGACTTCCCTATCATCTTCAGGGATCCTGGAGGACTAGTCTCTAACTTTCGTCGCCCGTAAGCAAACGTCTCCTCTGTGGCATTTTTTCAGTGGGCCTGCGTAATTCTTCTCGAAACTCGATGTTTCTGGCGGTATCGGAAGTTAAATAATCCATTTAGACGCTTATTTTAAGTACATCCCTTTACTCATATCCTGAAATTTGTATGTTCAAATAGCAGTACGAATATAATAAAGAACGCCTTTCTAATGTGAGGGGTGACGAAGCCTCAATTTGGGCAAAGTTGGAGGAAAAATTAATATTCTGTGACATTATTTGTCGTCATTAGGCCTCCAAAAAGGAACTGACATCGAAATGTCTCATTTAATGATAATAATATTTCGTAATGAGTATTAGCTTTTACCACCAATACTGTGCCATTAGAATTTCTTCTGTGCAATTAATGCATCACAAACTTCATCTTCATCTACGAAATACCGTGCAAGCCACTACTAAGGTTTGTGGTATGGGGTGATTCTTCATCAGGCATAGAGCCCCCATCCAGCTCAAATCCGACCCGCGCACGTTCCCTCGGAATGCCAGAAGCAGGCCAAAAGTAGTAGGGACAACAGTGCCCTGTCATGCCAGAAACTAGGAGAGTGCTACGTGGACAAACATTCCATGCAGTACTATACTTAAGATACGACTACTGGTTATAATTACTGCTACAGATAAATAGTTCTTTAAGGTACTAAATCATGCAAGAGTTATATGATGCCGAAAACTCTGAGCGAGGTTAGTAACTAATAATGGTGGTAGGTTATTTAGCTCAAGTGACCTATTTTACCCAGTCAGTGTCAAAGTATCCCAGAACAGATGTATCGCGACTATTATGGTCCTCCATGGACGTAGAAAAATGGCATTTTAAATCTATCGGTATTGCGAAGTCATAATTTTGTTTAGAAAGAATTGACTTCGTCGCAGAAAACTTGTATTTATTGTGCAAAAAATGACTAATAACTTTACATTATGTCCCACGTTGCAACATGTATCCGATTATGAAGATAAGGTTCTAGACCCGAAGTGACGCTGGTGTGAAGTGTGGCAACTATGGTCATGATGTCACTCGACATCCGACGGCGAATAAGCTCCGTAATGGACACCCTGGTTGGGGGTCTACCGTCCACCTTCTCGTCCTTCCTCGTCATATGATGCACCCCTTCCGCAATTTCCAAGGGTTCCCATGTCGTCTCCTTTTCAATCAACGTTTTCATCCCCTTGCATTCAGTCCAGCGCCCGCCCTCAGCCGTCCTCACTTAGGTTTTTTATTATAATCATTTTGGACCATCCCCTCTTCCCCCGGCGGTGCAGCAATCGCCTCTCCCCACCCCTGCCTGTCCCCCAATCATCGTAGGGGGTTTGCACCGCTGGGGGTTGTGGGGGAGGAGGATTCCCCTCAGTTGGGCAATCAATCGGCGACAGTTCCTCCGGATTAATTCTGATTGCATCGTCCCCCTTTCGAACCGGTCCCCTTTCCGTTTTCCTCCGTCCTCCTGTTTCCCCGCCACCTCACCCCTATTACCTACGTGTATCAATGCGTACCCGCACTCTTTGTTTTCCACCAGCTAAGGTAGGTTGAACGAAGCTTTATGTATGTAACAAAAGATGGTAAAATTCTCATGGAAAGGAATAATTTACGCGTCCGGAATTTGTACGCGGCTCTCCCTATTGTTGGCGACGTATGTAAGTCACTGATAAATCAAAAAATAGAGAAAATTCCACGGGTACGATATTTATTTAGACCTAGGTTTCACTTTTTACTGCATCATCAGGTTTTTTACTGCATCATCAGGCTTGTTACAGCAACATCACTTGATGATGCTGTCACCAGCGAAACCTTTATCGTGATAGGTGTTGTACTGCTGGAATTTCCTCTATTTTTCTTTGTCAGTGATGTTTACTGATGATCTACTTACTGCCCTGCGAGCTGCTGCACGGACGTGTAGCAGGGGTTGTTAGGTCACTCGCCGTGTAAAGATGTAAGAGATAAAGTTTTGGGAGGAGAAATGGTGACGTGTATTATGAGAGTGTGTTTCAGTTTTTATTGTAGTCGCTTATTGTGCGCGGAAAGAACCAGTTTTTTTACCTGTTTAGCAGTGTATCTCTCTTATTTTATCGCTTCTGTCAGACCTAGAGATGAATTGAGGCGTCATGATAATATTCTCTATGTCGCTCTGAAAAACATCAGTCCTGAGTTTCTCAAGCAGCCTATGCCTAATGTGTAGCCTCCGAGTCTCTAGAGGCTCCCACTTTAATCCCTCTAAAAGTTGTGAGACATAATATTTACGCTAGTAGCATTTTTTAGCGAAGCGCGCTGCTGTCCTTTGTATTTTATTTTTTTGTTAAATCTTTATGACCGGTGTCCCAAATGCTCGCGGCGTAACCGAGGTGTGGTCTAACCAGATCGAAGTAGCTCCGAGGGCCTTCCAATTATACGGTTAACAGAACTTAGTTTCTTTAATGTTGGGCGGCGTATGTTTTGTATGTGTGTTCCCCACGATGTATCAGAACTTTTAATATTCCACACAGGATTCCACGCTATGGAGGCATATTCTAACTTACATTTCGTGAAGGAATGGTAAAGAATTCGCAGAGCAGTCGTTGATTTGAAGCAATGTGAAACTCTTTCGACAAAATCGAATATTTTTTTAGCTTAAGAAGTTATATCGAATATACGAGATGCATAAGTCATCAATGACTCAAACGTGATATTTGATCTTTGATCGTCACCCAAATATTTCGATTCATGAGTTTACTGGACAGGTCATCTATTCTGCATGCAAAATTTATATTGTTTTTCTTTAGTGTGTATATTACATGATAACATTTTTTCTGGTTAAAGTCGAGTTTATTATCACTAGACCATATAACTAGATTGTCTTAATCATCTTGTTTTCTCTTTTCTAAATATCGTCGCGTAATCTATAATAATGAGGTCAGTATATTCGGGTTTTTCCCGCGTAGATTCATATTTACGGACAACTGTTTCGCTAACATTATGGCTAGCGTCGTCAGGTCCTGAATGAGCTGGAGAGATTCTTGTTTCTTTATATGAACCTAACGCTTAAGCTAGTCAGGCGCACGTTGATTGGCCGGCTGGACCTTTGAATTCAATTGTTGGAAAAGACGTTTGAACGTTGAGGAAAAACCCGAATAAACTGACCTCAACAAATCACCGCGGAAGCCTCCGTACCAATCTATAATAATATTTATCGTAATATTATGTTTTTGAAGTCAAATTGTGATGCTGTATTTTACGCCGAGGTTTATAATATCAACGGATGCAACGATGTGGGGGCTTCCGAATTGGGCCAGTGTAACGTGGTGAAGTTTGAGTGGGCAGATTAAAATATGTTCTGAAGCGGAGTGAATCAATTCTTGGGCGACCCAAGGAATGTAAATACCAACCTCCTCCGCTTGTGATTTGATTTTTCTCCTTTAAAAGTTGGTTGGCAATTCGGAGGGATGATTTGGGTCTCGTAGTGGGTCGAATACATAATGAATGAGATCTGACGACATGAAAGAAGAAATGTTTTCGCTTTGAATAAAAGCCCCTTTCATCGGGTATACGCTGGCACGAGAGAGCATGCTGGAAAGAATAATTGGAGATAGGACAGAGTCGATCATTCGAAAGATGAGAAATGAAAATTTCGCACGTAGAGATTGAATGAAGGCCTGTTGAAAAAAAACACGGCGGCAAAATAAGAAGAAAACTATACTTCTCCATTTTAATGTTTATTAATTTGATTAATGGGTTAAAAACACGCTCAAATGAGAAAATTGGGCAACGGCTTTGAATTATTGTGCTTTGCCGACATGGTTGTCATGAGTATGTCTGGAGGCTGTGAGTGAGAGGTGATAAAAGTAGCTCTAGGTTGCCTAGTGAAGTTCCTACGGGACGAACACGTCATTAAACTAAAAGGAGCTTCATGTAGAATTTCTAGCATCTCTTTCCAAGCATTATTAATTTGCTAATAGTTATTTCATATATTTACATACTACCCTGCGAGCCGCCGCATGGGCGATGGCAGGGGTTGTCAGGACACCAGCCGTGTAGAGACGTAAGGGATAAGGTTTTGGGAGGTGAAATGGTGATGTATATTATCGGAGTGTTTAGAACGGAGCTCAATTTTCATTATAGTCACTTATTATGCGTTGAAATAACGGATTTTTATGTATCCATTCGGCAAGGTATCTCTTTTTATTTTATAGCTTCTTTCGGATCTAGAAATTTAGTGTAGCGTCAAAATGATATTTTCTGTGTCGCTTTGAAACATGCCTGTTCTGAATTTCTCGAGCAAACTAAGCCTAGCGCACAGCTTGCGAGTCTCTAGCGGCTCCCACCCTTATACGTTTAAAATCGGAGAAACACTATATATTAGCTCGTAGCAGTTTTCTTTCGTATTTTATTTATTTTTTTAGTAAATTTTTGTCCAGGGTCCCAAAAGCTTGCGGTGTATTCGAGTTGTGGCCTAACCAGAGCGAAGTAGCACCTCTCTTGTAGTATTTCATCTGAGCACCTTCCTATTATGCGCTTTATAAATCGTATTTTTTTAATGCTGTGACGCATGTTTTTTGTGTGTTCCCCTCGATATTTCTGAAGTTTAGATAATCTCTGGTTTTTTGACTTTACCTGAAGGCTTCATGTTTACTCTTTGAAATAATTTGAAACCTTGATACTTTGATACTCGGCAAAAGAATTAGCTTCGGGTAACGAAAGGAACTTTAACTCGTAATAGTTTTCTATCTAAAATGAGCAAGAATAGGGGTAAAAATGAGGAAGATCGCTGAAAAGGAGGGGAATAAAAAAGAAATTATTGTTTTTTTTATTGTTATTTTATTGTAATATTTTTGTTTTCACGCGAAGCATATTTCATCATCACATCATGTCAACCCAGTGCATTAAATGCCGCCATTAGTTTCAAAATCGTTGATAATTCCATCATCATCAGGAGTCATCATCGTATTAATCTATCCTTGGTCTCGTCTTCCTCTGTAATTCTTGTCTATCGTTTCTCATTTGATTTTTGTTTTAAGAGGCTGTTGTGTCTCAAAGTGTGTCCATTAAGTTTGTCTCTCTTTTCTCTCTGGGTTATTTAGGAACATATTTTCCCTACAACTCTTCGTTTGCTTTTTCAATCAACTCCTTCCTTTTGGATTGTTTCAATCCTTGCAAATTATTTACCTCCCTCCTCCCCACCTTCCGCGAATATTTACTTTGGAAACGGTATTCAACATCCCCGCCCGATTAATGACTGATTCCAAGCTTCAGCCGTGCCTCTCTCTTCTCTCCTCAATCAACTACCTCTTTGTTCCCATCATACCAATAACTTCGTTTTCCTTACATTGAATATTGTTTATCTTTCTTTTGCATTGCTGTTTGTTATCGTTCTTTCTTTGGCGGAGTAATTCCACTCCTCTAGTTAATATCTCAAATTTTACTGGTTTAAAACATATTAATGATATAATCTTTGCATTTACAAATGATATGGTTTGAAGTCACTCGCATGGGTGCGCAATCACCAAGGGATGCAATTCAAAATGAAACAGTCATTTGACTTGACCTAAATTCGAACATGCAGATGGTTTGGTGGTGTAACTGGGTAACACTTATTACCGCAAATCGGGAGATATCATATATTTCATATCGTATCTATTTCATTTGCATGGTCAATGAGTAGAAATTTCTGAAATTAGTCGTTTGAAAATCAATTGTTTGTTCATCACCGCAGCATTGGCATATAAGCACGGCCATTGTCTCCTATCCCACAATGTGGACTTGTAACGCCGAAACGTAGTTCGCTTAACCACCCGTCGAAATTTGCCCCGTAGGAAGGTGGTTTAATTGGCTTACACCGCCAGTTAAGAGATCCGAGTTCGATTCCAGCTTAGCCAAATAATTTTTATGGCGAAATTCATCCCTAGGTATAATGGCCAAAAGTCAATAATGATATAGAGAAATAAGTAAATGTATATGGGTGGTGGGTGTCCGTGAAATGCAGCGTGCGGTAAGATTTTGTCAAGTTGATTATTTTTCTGCAAATACACCTTTACGTATCAGACGGAATGGTATTTTTATTTTTCAAGAAAATGGGAAAAAATTTACTGCCCTTAAGTAAAATATGGCGCGTTTCGTTTGTGTTTGTGTAAAGGAAACACCTTTTAAAGGGAGGAATGGTTTCACCGGTTAACCTACCAAAATCTCATACTCGTTTATTTTATCACTAACTTCAACAGCAAAGTCTCAAGACATACTCTGAAAATTCAGGATATTGGAAAGGTTCAATCCGGATGTTTTGGCTTTGAAACTTGAGGGTGAATATTTAAAGGTAGGTGGAGCGCGAAACGTGAGTCGTTGAGTGCTCATTTTAATTGCTTGTCAAAAAAATCGGAAAAGAATATTAGACCAAAGTTCACATAAGTGCATACGTAAGAAAAATACTTTCATGCTTTAATGAAAATGATGCAAGAATTATATTTTAAAATTTTGTCCCCATTAAAACATTGTTAAAGAGTGTTTGCGGCGTGGAATATGAAATTTAAGTGAAAATCGTCAATAAATTAGTGTTTTTTCTTTGAAGGCTTCCGCGACTCATATACTTGTTAATATTGCTCTTTTCAGGTATTCTCGTCGCGTGTTTAGTTTTTCTGACAACCGTTTCTCCCCTCTTCCTGGGGGCGTCTTCAGGTCCGTTGGACATTTTGTAATTATTGTTATTATTTATTTCCCGTTGTTATGTATTTCGTTCCTAGTTCATCTAGGACCATAGGGTGTCTCCATTGCCCGCTTCTCTCTGTGGTTTGACCACTCTCTCCCAGGTTGAGGCAAGTGGGTATCCATCCTCCCGATTGAAATTTGGTGGATATTTAATCAGTTCTACTGCTTCTCTGATCAACCTGGGAAAATAGCGATTTTCCCTTGAGAGTACTCTCACTTGGTCAAAGGCAATCTGATGTCCTGGCTCGAACCACGCATGCTCTGCAACTGCGGAGAGGCTGAATCTCCTCTTTTCGGTGGCCCTCTGGTGCTCTTTAATTCTACATTGAATTGCTCTCCCCGTTTGGCCGATTTAGGACTTACCACATCTACATTTAATTCATAGACTCCTTCATACATTACAGCGGAAATTTTGTCCTTGGGTTTTGGGATGATATCTCCAATTTTCTTCGAGTTTGAGTTTGAGAATCTCGTCACTATACCATACTTCCGAAGGAGCCTACTCATCTTCATGATTCCGTATAATAATTACAAAAGGTCCAACGGACCTGAAGACGCCCCCAGGAAGAGGGGAGAAACTGTTGTCAGGAAAACTAAACACGCGACGAGAATACCTGAAAAGAGCAATATTAACAAATAAGTGTTTTCTTTGGTATTATATATTGATATTTATTAGAAATTGCTGTAATAATATTTTCAAAAGTAAGTTTTCGCGTTTCTGAGAAAATCTGGACATATTTCATCGAATTATGTCGATTTACAGTGAACCCACACTTAACGACCACTCCTATCCATCGACCACTCATCTCAACGACCATTTTTCTGCGGAACCGTCGGTGGCCGTTTAATTCAGGTTTCACTGTATGTGTACATCAAATTAATATGCATTGAAATTTTCCGAGAGCAACTAAATAATGAGGAAATAAACAGTCTGTATAGGTTTTAACTAAACCGTCGCTCCAAGTATTTCCATTTTTTTAAATCAGCCAGCCGTTTATTTGCATAATATGTACGCCTAGAAACTGAACCCCTGTCTATCGACCACCCCTCTTAACGACCATTTTTCAGCCCGAATCGCCGGTGGTCGTGTAATTCAGGTTTAAGTGTAGGTATATGTCAATTACCAGAAGACGACATTTTAAAATAGCTTTAAAATGCCAAGAAATCGAATCGGTAACATGCAATTTTTTTCGCTTTTATAAAAAAAGGAGTACAAAATTCCTTGTAAGAATACGCATGTATGCTTAAACGAAATTCTCCTATGTTGAAATCGTATGATTATTATAATTTATATGGCAAAAGGTTGGCCAAATATATTATACCAATCGTGGGCAGCGATTGTTCCGGGTTTCCATCCGCGTGTATCCATTATTTCGGACAATATTTCGCCAACGTTCCAGTTGGCTTCCTCAGGTCCACTGAAGTCTATACCTGAAGATATTATACCAATCACCTATAATTGTATGCTCAAGCAACTGCATGATCTAAAAGGTTTGGCATAAATTTAGAAAAAAATCTAAGAATGGTTAGTTAGCGAAATTAAGTCTGTAATCTCTTACAACAATCTGTTATGCTTATGGCAATGATATATTTTCCTTATTTTGGTTTCAGTTTTGGCAACTTCTTCAATGTCATTATATTAATTTTTTGCCTTACAATTAAAAATATATTTACTGTAATATAACAATTCTACTTCAAAAATACTTTGTCTAACATGCCGCTCTGTATGATTATTATGGAACTTTCTGACAAGCCATGTGGCATAGAAGGACCAAGGATTTATTTATGCATTAAAGGCATCATATAAATGGTTAATAACGAGTTCGTGTGTGAAAAGTTACGCCCAAATCTGAACGTAAACAATCATCGCTGCACCCACCTTAAATAGTGGCTCAACTGTGCCCCTCTTTTTCTCCACGTTTGCAGGCGTTCCTGGAGCAGCTCAAGGCGAAGTCTGGGGGAGTGCCCCCTAGCGACGCCTCGGCCATCATCGGCCAGTTCGGCGTGGGGTTCTACTCATCCTTCATGGTGGCAGAGAAGGTCGAGGTGTACTCCCGGAAAGGCGAGGAACCGGGCTACCGATGGGTCTCCGACGGGTAAGTGTTCGCACATCGCCCCCTGAATCAGTAAAATCGGTATAAAAGAATGGAAATTCTCTCCAATGGCTCGGGTGTTCTAGCTCCTAGACGCTACTGATGAAGTTATTTACGTTAGAAGGGTTAGAAGTACCGATGAGAATAGGGTCTAGGAACGTAACGATAATGATGAGAGTTGGAAAGCTGTCCTCTCCCTGCATTTTCACGTGTATCTCGCCCTAAGATGGTTTTGAAACCGAGTGTTTGTCACTACCAATTTATTTGTCCTAATTCAACTGCTTTCTCACCGCGATCATTTCTCGTTCCTAATCATACCCTCCCACTTCATATCCGTCTCCTTCTTCCCCCTTTTCGGCGTTCCAGTCGCCCATTACTATCAAGATTTTCTTGCCCGGGAGCTCTAGAGTATCTCCTCTTGCTATTCATTCACTCCTTCCACCTCCTCCTCCCCACGATTGTCCTCGAGTATGGCCACCTGGACCTATACGAAGTTAGTCTGGCTTGCTTTTATTTCTACCTCTAGTATCCGGTCGCTCATCTGTTTGATATTTACTGCCCTCATCCCCAATTTTGCGTTCAATGCTATTGCTACCCAACGTTGACTCTCAACCCCGCCACTATAGATTACCCTGTAACTATCACTCCAATAGTCCTCGCTCACCTTCCATCTCACTCCGCACCGTCCCAAAGCATCTATAATCCCTCTATCCTTTTTCTGTAATAATTTCCAGATTTCCAGCCCTCATTAATGTCCTAATGTTCCCAGTTCCTATTTATATCAATACTTTACTCCTCTTCTTCTTTTTCATAATATCTTTCAAGGTCCATATATCATGTGGTGATGTTTATTCAAGGATTTCGTGAGATGACGACCTCGGGAGGGCTTCCATTCCCCACTGCCGGGCCCGACACCAACCCCAGTAGATTGCTTCCTGTAGTTGCCAATGACTTTTATGTTTTGGGTAGTGATAGTTGGGAGGGACTCCCACCCCCACTTCCCAACTGTGTGTTTTACGTGACCCCTTCACGGGACTACCTATCGTCTGGCTCCTACACTTCGACCTGTCTGGCATGGGTGGCCTTACTGGGAGCAATATTAATTGCTCCCACCAGCCCAGCTCTTGGGGTCGTTGTAACGCGCTAGCCCTTCCACCACGTCAAGGTTGTGGTCCGCGGGAATTTATATATTGGGAAGGAAAAAATGAAAAATTGGTGTTTTGTAGTTGCGTTTATTCACTTTGGGGATTCAGTTGATACCTGGCGAATGAGGATGACTCACAGTCTCACCAGACTTAGACTTCTAGGTAGGTAATGGTAAATTGTATTGACGTGTTGATACTTCCTTTTGCTGACCCTTTATGGTCCCCAAAACTGATTGATTCCCTTCGGCTGACTATCAAAATAGAATCAAATGCTGTGCTAGTTTTATCAATTGAATTAAATCGAATAGAGTTATGTGCTCTATGCGGATGAAATATAGCGAATTTGATCTTTTCGCCAGGAGAATGTTGACATTTTGTTTTTTTTTAAGCCGTGATACTCATCGACCTGTAATTGAAATGGCGGAGGACCGAAGGAAAATGAGCGAAAACGGCGCTTAAATGGGCGGCCGTTGTGTGAAAGCCCTTAATTCATAACATGCTGTGTCCTTATTAAAACTGTTAAAACATCCGTCACAGAGCCTTTGATGATCATCTCGTCCGCGAGAGATTGTGTTTTTGCGAATTAATTGCGATCTCCACCTCAACCTTGGAAAAGCAAGAGCAGGAGCAGTTTATGAATATCAACCTTCGTCCGTAGGGATTTAATTTGGCACCCTTATCCATGCGAATACTCGAATGGATGCTAGCGTATCGCGTGCGTGTATTCATATATTCAACAGTTCGTCCACTTTTACGCCAGCCCTCCCCGTCCGCTCTCCCCTCCACGCCCACCGTATCAAGGCATCTCCACATCTCTCCACGACCCCATCACGTCGCGTCATGTCCGTGGCTCTACGGCTTTATATGACCTGAATATTGTTTAGGATATTCTTCCGCCGGGATTAGGTTTTGATGGACCGTTTCTTATTTTGTTCCAGCCATCAAAAATCTCTTTATACGCGCTATTTATCCTTCAACTTGGTGTTTCCCCTGTTTTCTGTATTCCTTCGGGAATGCCATCTGACCAACGGTTCCCAAACTATAGGTCGTACGACCTTTTGGTTGGTCATGGAACGACCGGTTTGCAAATATGCGTTCGTCATTTTGTCTGCAAAAAAGAATTTGGCGGAGGCACTGCTATTTTCAAGAGAAAATTGTGAAAACAGTTTAAATTAACGACTTCATGAAAATGTAGTTCTTTGTATTTGTATGAAAATGTAGTCTATCTGTCGGTCGACATTATAATTAGGCAATCGTAATGATATATAACAATGGGACCGCGAAAAATTTTCAAACTTTAAGCTAAGTTCTGGTGACTACAAAATTTTTGAACTGCTAGATGAAATTTGTAATTTCTTACCTCTCTCTACTCAATATTCTTTCTACGTAGAGCGTCGATATCCCATATTTTCTTATTACTTTTTCCGTTCTACTCTTTCCCATCCTTGTACCATTAAACAACTCTTTATTCCGCCACTGTTCCGAGTTCAACTTAATATTTTTTCTTCGTCTTCTTCGGTCCTTTTTTCCCAATCAATTTCTACATTTTCTTACTAATTTCTATAAATTCTCCAAAATATCCTGATCCTCTTAACTTCAGGGTTATATTTTCGTGTCATATAACGCCTTGCTCATATGTCTTCTTTCGCCTTCGATTTATCTCTCCGTTCAATAACATGCATTATCACTGTAATTTAAAATACCCTTTTAATTAAAAGAGGTCATTGTAATTTTTGCTGAATAAAATGTTCAAAAAGAGGAAGGCTCTAGAAATAATTACCCTTTTCAAGGTAATGATTGTTATCTAACATTTTTCGGTGCACTACATCATTATCAAAAGTACCTCCACATATTGGTGTTACTTGTACGCATTACATACGACAATTTTTAAAGGTAACACCATCATCTTAAAGAATGAAAAAATAATCTGCCAGCGAGGGAAGGCAATTACTTGCTGGAACCACGGTTGGAATAATAGTCTGGATAACTAATAAGGTATAGATTTTTTATTAAAAATGACTTGGTTCCCCCAGCTTAAACCTAAATCTCTTCTCTTGTTAACTATTGATATCTTTTGCGTCTCTTCTCACTGATTAGAACTATCTTCATATTCAGGGTTGTTGATTGTTTGAAGGGCCCCCCATCCCCATAAGAGGAGTGTGGAAAAGGTTGGGTGGTCGGGAAGGAGGACAAACGGAGAAGTGCTTGGTATTGTGGGCGAGGAATGTAAACCTCTGGATGAGATTGGGGGGAAAGAGGGGAGGTGGCTAGATGAAGTACTGAGAGACACTATATTGTGTCATACTGTCGAGGCCGTGATAGAAGTAAGGATGTTGGGCAAATGGGGAAGGTAGGAAAGAGAATAGGTTAAATGGACGGGATAAAGAAGGGCAGGACGTACGCGAAGATGAAGAAGGAAATACTGGATGTGGATAGGACCCTGCACGTGTATAAAATCTGGGAATTGCCTTTGCTTTTAATTAAGCCAAACGGGAACCGGTAATCAGGAGAGGACAATGAAAGTGGCTGAGATGAGGATGTTTAAATGCATGTGTGGAGAGACTAGGAAGGACATGATCAGGAATGAACTTATCGGAGGAGTGGTCAAGGTTGGGCCTGTTGGCGGAAAGATCTGAGACAGCAGGCTAAGATGTTTGGACGTTTGGAAAGAAGAAACGAGGTCTATGGAGGGGAAAGAGTAGAGCGGATGGAGGTTGGTGGTAGGAGGGGGAGGCCGAAGACAAGATGGAAGGACAAGGTGATGGAAGACTTCGGAGAGAAAGGGTGGAGTCTGGAAGACGCCCTAGACAGTAAGGAGTGGATTATGGAAATACCAGAGGGAAATACCGACCCCATTTGAATGGGATAATTGCAAAGGCAAAGAAGAAGAATTCATTTTAGTACTTTCTCTACCTGCTGATTGGTAGGTTTTTGTAGAGTACTTATACGAACGTCATAATTTTTGGCATATTTTTCTGCTTTCCCTTATCTACGTGATCCACTATTGGATCCCACTCAAAATCCTCATATCGTCTCCCTCTTCCTATTTCGTCCAGAAATCCTATCCTCTTCCTTCCCTTTTACGCTTTCCCAGTTTCCGCTCCACCATTATCCTCTTCAGCACTTCTTCTCCTTTCAATATGTCCTCCATCCATCTCTACTTCCTCCTCCGATCCTCCGCCACTGGTTTCCTTTCCTCTCCATCCTTATCTAATACCTCCTCCTCGTTCGTCCTTCTCGTCACTCAGCTCACTCTCTTCATGCTTCTCCAAACCCTCATCTAAAGCGTCTACAGATTACGTACACCATCCTTTCGTAATGACCAAGTCTGCGGCCCCTACGTTTAACCAAGAAATATGCGTACCTCAACCTAGTAATGGTGGTAATTATCGAAAGTGGATGTATTTGTGTGATAGCCTTTGTCATTCCTGAATCCTCTATTAACGTTTTATTTCCGAAAATTTGTCGCTATTTCCCTGGGAACAATAATGAGCTTGCTTAATATCCCTCCGCGTGCCAGTCAATGCATGGTTTTCTTCTACCTCCCCGTCTCCATACCCTCACCACCCTCTCTAGGGTCTACCACCTATCCACCCTCTCTAGGGTCGGTGCCTTTTCAGCCCCCTCCCGGCTCCCCGATCGTGAGGCTGCGGCCCTCTCGTCAGTCAGAGCGGAGGAGTCAATCGCTTCGGGGCTCCTTTGTGGAGGGGGCAGGCGGAGCTGGAACAGGGCGAAGGAGAACGGTGGGATCAAGGGGTACCCTTCCTCACGGGCCCATTTTCACCACCACCTAACCCCCTTGGGCCCCCGCCATGCACCTCCCCCCTTCACCATTGATAACCCTGATTCACCCCTCCCCCTACGCACTTTTATGCCCTCCCTACCGACCTCATCCGGATCAATAATAAGTGGGATCCCGGGCTGCCGTCGCGAAACGTTCCCCCCCTTCATTCCCCCCGCCCAACCCCCACCAACCCTCCGTCCCTCTCACCCCCTGACCCTAACCCCCTCCTATCATCCCACACACCTCCTCCCGCCCTATCACTCCGGTCTCCTAGGGAGAGCATTAGGCTATTGACTGTCGGCCAGGGCAACCCTCCTACCTCACCGGTCCTCCTCCACTTTTCGCCCTCCCGCCGAAACACACCCGAAAAACACCCTCCTTCGATTCCCTCCCCGATGTCGCAATTTCATCCCTCTGTCGTTCCCCACCTCCTACCCTTCCCCCCGCCACCTCCGTCCCATTACAAGCCCTTATCCTCCAGCCTCTCTTTAACATTCTGGCGGCGCTGGGAGTCGGCGGTGACGTATTCAACATGGCGGGGTCCCGCAAGACGAGGTTTTTCGATTCGAGATGCGGTGAAATCTCGTCGAGTCGTTCCGATGGCATCGTCCGTCTCTTGCTCGAATCCCGGCGGCGGTGGAGGTCCTCCTCTGGTCGCCCATCCTCGGTGGAATGAAGAGAGAACCTCGAGTGCTGTACTGCGTCCGACGCAAAGCGTTGGTGTCCATGGCGTCTTTAGATAAGACCAGGCCGATGCCGGCGCGTGACTTCTCTCTTCACTTTCGTCGGATTGGTGCCGTTGGTGACGCCGACCATTCGGTGAGGCTTACATGTCGTGCTCGCGACGCCATTATGGATGTCATGCAGCGCAAACGGCTTTCAGTTTTCAAATGATTTCATTTCTTTGTCACTGTATGCAATTAAATTTGTTGTTGATCGTCTATCATTGCACAATTAATTACGCAATTTTAATATAAGCTCTCTTACTCCAGATCGATTTCTGTTACATCTAATATATGGAATGATATGCTGCGATATCATGCCTCGTTGCAGATAAAAATGGTGCATTTGTACCCTGGAAACATTGGTTCTTATAAGTTTTCATGCTGAATTTGATCATGCGTATTTATTTTACGTATAGCATTCGGTCCACATCTGCATACTACCTATCCAGCTGCCCCAAGGTTTTCCCGGGATCATTCGGTTTCCAGGCAACCAGGCAAGGAACCATGGAAGGGGAGGGCATGGGGAAACGAGGAAAAGGGGATAGAGGTGAATTGTATATTTACGATGTGACCTATGTTGGTATAGCGCCGTTTTTGATATAATCACTAATGGTGCAGGGAAAAAAGGTTGTTTTTTATACGTATCGGTAGGGCTGTCTTATTTTGTCACATTGTCGATGCTACAGATTCCAAGGGTCAAGATTATGTCCCTCGTGTCGTAATAATAATCGCATGATCTGAAAATTTAAACTAATCTAATCCCAACGGCAAATTAGCAGATATCTTTCTTGTTTTCAACAGAGAAGCTTCCTTCCAGTTTTTTAAAGTAGGATCTGAAAATATTTCGTATCAGTTTCCTCCTCGCTCAATCTGAAGTCAAGATGATTACCAGGTATTTGACTTAACCATGCTCTTCTATATTGATTCTCTCACTATAAATACAGTGTGGTTTCTTGCGTAATAAGTGCACCTAATTGAGTGAATTTACCTGGGTGAAGTTTGAGCCCCCACTCCAGACACTACGAGTTTATGTTATTGAGGTCCGATGCGTGAGTTCCTTAAACAGCTTTTGTGGCAGTTTCTCGGCAAATGACAGTATTGTCTGCTGACAATCGAATTTTATACTTACTCTTAAGTTAATGTCGTTAATATAAATGAAAAAATCGTGGGGACCAATCACGCATCCTTGCGGTACGCCGGGTGTCTTTCAAACCATGTGGGAACTAATGCCATGTGTAACTACTTTTGGCTTGTAGTCTGTTTGAATATCACTTGTCCAATCCACCATTTATTCAGCTACCCGTATGATTGTAACTTGCTTTGCTTCTCCTGATTTTAGAATATCAAGAAAAGTCCAAGCTGGGTTTTGCAACATCAACTCTTCAGTAAGACGTGCTGAATATCATGGAAGATGTTTCCATTGTCCAGGAAGGTCATGTTAATACTAAGAGTTATGTCCCTATGAATCTTTCTTGGTCTATTTTTATCAGAGTAGGTTGGCAGTTTCCTGGGTCTTCATGATTCGTCTTATGTATTATATTCCTATTGGCCTTCCCTTGTAGTCCTTCCCATTAATTTACCCATTCGATTTTTGTTTTCAGAAGGCTATTGAGCCACACAGTGTATCCAATAAGTTTATGTCGTTGTCTTCTCAAGGCTTTCATCACACTTCTTTTCCACAAAGTCCTTTCAGCATTTATTTGTTTACGACTCTCTCCCTCTATTTTATCTTCATCAATCTTCGATAACACCGCGACTCCATTACTTCCGATCTCTTTTGTTATGAAGCTGTAACTGTCCAGGCTTAACTGCCTTGCAAAACATTGCGATAAAAGTATGTTTTATCCAAGTGCTTTCATACTTACAGGCTTGTGTTATTAGCTGTCAGCAGGCTCATCAGGTTTTTTCAATTTAAATATCGAAGACCATGGGTGAAAAATGCACTTCAATGCACAGCCTAATCTGTTCTCACTTCTCTCCCTGCTCATTACCGCCATGTTTAATCACTTCCAACTTTTCTACATATATCTGCATGCTATTCCACTGTTATTGAATGACACTCCTAAGATCTTTAGTTTCGTCAGCCTTGATTTCCTACCCATATGGTCAAATTATTTATTTGGGTTGTTGAAGCAATAGCTAAAATAGCTCCTCTTTTCCCTCTGCTTTTCCTGATACCTAATTGGTCTCTACCAAGGAATTCTTTCATCCTCTGTGCCATCCATTAGTAGATGATTCTGGTACGAAGAAGTTTCCTTTCCTCGCCCTCCATCTCAAGCACTTATTCGTTAGTCTTCCTTTCCGTCCACCTCACCCTCTCCATCCTTCTCCACGCCCACATCTCAAATGCATGCAGCCTATTCTTGTTCTACTTTCTGATGGTCCACGTTTGTGCACCATACAACACTACGCTCCTTATCAAGCTCTTCACTAGCCTCTTCTTCACATCCTTACCTTAGGTCCCCACCATCAGCTCCCTTCTATTACTAAACTCCTCCTTAGGTACGCTCTCATATGGTAGTAAAAATTAAATGATAAGACCAAGGCCCTCTTCAATAGCACATTTATATTACTAAACTGCTCCTTAGCTAACGCTGTTCTCCTCATTATGTCTTTGTTACTAAGCCCATTCTTATTCATACTTATTGCGTACCGCCTAAGTAATTAATTCTGTTGCTCGACTTATTCAAGTTTGTGCCCTACAACGTTTATGGCCAGCCTTGCTTTCTTTGTCGCAGCGAATCTCATGAATTTTGTTTTCTTATGATTTATATTCATCAGGAATATCCAGCGTTGAATTTCTAAAGCATTCGCTAAAGCTTGTAGTCCCTTCGAAGAATGACTAACCAGCGCCTGATCGATGACAAAAAATAGAACAAAAACTCGTTGCGTGGTATGGAGTTTCGTGTTGCCTCAGAAGATGGCAGGTACTTATTACTTGTATTGGTCTTTTATTTCAATTGTAAGTGCAGCAATAGATAAAGAAAGAGAATTGGTGCCGTCCTGACGCAGGTAAGTGAAGTCTGGTTTTATTGCGAAAAACGTTCCTCCTAACATGGCCATCGCTTGTAATTTATCCCTTAGTTTATTGAATGATGAAGTCTCTTGGAAATGATGTCAATTGATTTTTCAATGACGAAACGTTAAGATACCGCGGCAAACCGTTGCCGATATCTATGCTTTCCGCCTATTATCTGCGAAATTGACCCCTTTCACTTATCAGTTGCGCATTTTAATGACTCGAGTAATCCACTATGTTATGGGACCGTTTGCCTATCTAGTCCAGACTTTTTTCTTGTTGCATTTAAAGATTTATAGTTTTTCCCATATCATGCTCTTGTCAATGAAAATTTGCGAGCCATTAGGGATTTTCGCGGCCCGGAGTTTTGAGTTCTTTGTTTGATGTACAAATTTAATTTTTTCTGATGTATAAAAATATGGCTATTGGGGCGTAAAGGTAAGAAATCTAGATTTATGGTATATTGATGAGTAATAAGGTCAGTGGGAGAGTGGGGAGAAATAGACTGTCGTAGAACAAGGCAGTTTAGATGCATGTCATGGACGGTAAGGCTAAATAAATAAAAAAAATCTGTGCAGTTAAGTACTTGGGATTAAAATTTATTGACATTGATTGGAATCTCAAAATAAACTGTTTGAACTATAATTTGGAGCGTGGCCATGTATGGGTCGGAGACATGGTCATTGCGAAGGTAAGATGTACGTAGGCGTTTGAGGCGTTTGTTGGTGGGTGTGTAGAAGGATGGAGAGAGTGAGCTGGGTGGCGAGAAGGATGAGCAAGGAGGTATTGGATATGGTTGGAAAGGAGAGGAAGCTCGTAGCGGAGGTTCTGAGGAGGCAGTACAGATAGATGGAGAACGTATTGAAAGGAGAGGGAATGTTGGAGAGGGCAATAGAGGGGAGAACACTGGGGAAGCGTGTTAGAGGACGGAAGAGGATAGGAATTTTGGACGAAATAGAAGGAACGGAAAGGAAGGACGATAGAGGAAGACGATATGAGGAATTCAAGAGGGATCTAATGGGGAGCTATCCTTAGTAGTGAAAACAGATTAAATTAAGTACTGCCGATAAACCTACCAATCAGCTGCTCGAATAGTTAAAAGAATAAACTGTTTCCTGTGCTTAATGGCCTCGCGTTTTAGTCAAATCTTTCTGCCTTTGTGAGAGGTAGTCGTACTACTACTTTGTTTTATGTGTTTTATGAAAAAAATTCATTTTCAGAGACACAGTTGAAGTAAGTACGTTAATTTGAGGATAGGTTAAGGCAGGCTTGGCCAATTCTTGGTGTTGATCGAAGTCAACCGGTTTGAACGAGAAAGTGATCCATTTTGCTGGGATTACGTTCAAGATGGATGTTGGAACTACGGAGAATTTTGTTAACTATTCCCTTTGGCGTGAGTCCTCATGTCTTTGCTGAGGAGCGGGCTCAGCTCAGCAAGCTAAGTAATAATTAAAAATCTGGGTATTTTAAGGTATGTGGTAGCGAACGTAAAAAAAGCGCGAGTGCGTTCAAAAGTTGAAAAAATAGCTTTTCAACTGAACATATAAACTGGATAATCTGCTAATGGATAGGCATCTCTTGTTCATCGGAGGTCGAGTTATGGATTTGTATCTCTGATCGTTTATGTAGCTGTAAAATACATGGAAGTTTCCGTAGTATTGGTATCACACCTATAGTGTAGTGCAATTCGGTGGAAGTTTCCCTTTTGCAGGTTCTTACTAATCTGTTACGTCGTAGTTTCGTTAACTTTATTACGGTCCATTATAGTGTATGCTGGTAAACACTTACCCCCTGCTACCCACCCTTGAGATGGCTTGCAGGGTAATATGTAGGTGTAAGGAGTGTAATTCATTTACATGTGAGCTGGTGTAGTTTCGAACAAACCCCTAACATCAAGATATAACCAAAACAATTAATAAAATACAAAAAAACTGCACGCTTCGTTAAAAACTGCAACGAGCGAACATCAAGTGTGTCTCACAACTATTAGACGGATTAAGGTGGGAGCCCCCTAGAGACTCGGGAGGCTGCACGCTAGGCTTAGATTGTTTGAGAAATTCAGAGCTGGTGTGCTTCAGAGCGACGCAGAATATTATCACAACGCCTCACTACATTCCTACTGTCGGTGCAAAAATTATGTAGACTCGAGTTTGGACACTGATTAAAAATGTGCCGTGGTACCCACATGAATACAAGTTACACCAAATTTGAGCTTCTTTTAATTGACGTTTAACTGTTGTTGCCGATTATTTTGACATTACACTCTCGATTTTTTATTCCAGTGAGAACAAAAAAAAGTGCCGGTTTTTTGCCGTTTCTCGCAGTGTAGTATGTAGATGTATAACTCTACCCACTGTGAATAAAGCAGTTGTGAGCGACTGGATCTGATGGAGGACCGACATCACGGTTCGATAAAATTTTAAAACCTGTCATGAAAACCGAAAGGTGATTGCTAATTAAGATCCGTTTCCCCTTGAGATACGGTGAAATACTACCGAGTTTCAGCCGGAAGGTTTGCGGGCTCGTCGTGGAATCAGGGGACAAGCGGATGAAACTTCAAGCGAATCAGAGCGCTCCGGAATTTTATAGGCGAGTACACCGCTTCGGCAAATATCTGTATCATTCACCTGGCGGACCTCAAAAAGAGAGAGGTGATCCGGTGGAAACCCGTGACTTTAACCCGAGGCCCTTCATTGGCTTTCGAACCTTTTCCTCCCGTCATTTGTTTGACAAACTGTTTGTGTGCTAGGGGAGGGACAGAAGGGGGAATTGTGGGTGGGTTGAGGCAGTGAGGTGAGCGGAGTTTGGAGTGGGGGGTGTGTTTTATCACATTTCCCCCAAAAGCAGCTGCGGCGGTAGCGCAACAGGCTGGATTATAAAAGGTGAACAGGTGTACTCAGCGGACCAGGGCGCTCGCCGACTCGGGCGGTTTTCTGTTTGTACGCGTCCCGGGACCGATCCCGTGCCTTTCGTTTTCGAGTCGGGTGGGAGGGTCCGGGGGAAGTTGAAAGGGGGGGGGCTTAAAATTGTGGGGCTCCGACGGCGTTCCCAGTTCCGATCGACGCCATTTCCCCATTGATGGCCCCACCCCGCCCTGCCGCGTTACGTGTGTGTTTGATCACGGGAGATCCTATGCGGCGCCACCGTGGCGCGTGCATTTTGCCAACTATGTGGTCACGTTCCCCTCTCTCCCATCCCCTATACCCTTCGGCTCCGATTTTCCCCGTCCCTGCCGCCGCGGTCTAATCCTATTGCACCGTCCTCCATCCTCTCCCACCCCCTATACGCTCTCCCCGCTCTGGTCCTCGCATCCTCCCTCGGCCCCCGAATTGACAATTCACCTCTTCGCCGGGCGTAATGCGCTTTTCAAAGAATAACCATTTCGTCCTTTGAACGTGACTCGTTTTCACTTTCCCCATACACCCTACACAGTGACTCGGAAATGGCACTCCTCAAAGTGATTTTTTTGTATATGCAATGCCTTTTTTCCTCTCTTTTTTGTAAACTCGTCAAATATTAATGTACGTGATTGCTTTTAGGTATTTTGTTCATTGGAATTTAGGTGAAAAATTGACTAGTAATTTAAATTAAAGGTTAATTCAGATTGTTCATGGAAGCATAGTAATATTAAAGAAGAACAAGATAGATTTGACACACCCTGAGACACAATGGGTTTGTGAAATATAATTGAAGGTAAATTGGAGGGAAAAGTCCCCAGAGGAAGACCCCGGAATAAGTTCTTGGACCAAAGAAAGAAGACAGTACATAGGGAAAGATACCAGGAGGTTAGGGAACTAGCATTAGATAGGGAAGGGTGGAGGGCTGCAGTCAAACAATCTTGGGATTGAACGACCAGTGATGATGAGTAATTTTAACTCTTTCTGACGATGGGCATATGGACGACCAAATTGCTTGCTTATGAGTCAAAATTCGTTAGCTTTCAGTGGCAATCTGGATTAATGTTAAGTCAAATTAGGATTTTACCTTGCTTCCCGAAGTGTTTCGTAAGTTACCTCACGACTCTTTGTGCTAATATTGAAAACAGCAATGTTTTTACTCTCCAAACGACTTAACAGCATTCTTCAATTGTAGTTTTTACAGTAATCGTCAGTCTTCTCTAATATTTGGAGAGTAAATATTCTACGTAAGTTCTACTTCTGGTATAATAGAATTTAACCTTAAGTTCATGTTAAATTCATACATTGTAAATGTATGAATTAGATTGTTGGTTTTTTCTGGGGATTTATTGTCTTTCCGGGCTCATGTATGAATGTATTTTGCAGAATTATGGTGAAATATAAGTAATATTTTTTATGCAGGCAAGTGGAATGTGTGCTATAAACAGAAAGCAATGTTATTTTAATATATTCGGAAGTAATTGAAACGGGCGGTCGAGAGAATAACAGCTTTAATGGTCTACGACGTTTATTTTATATTTACCTAGTCCACATTTAATATTTTCCTAGTCTTAACGTCGAAATCTCTGCTTAAAATATAGTTCAGTTCTTGAATTGAACTTAAATAATTCATTTGAATGATTCCGTAAATTTCATAGCAATGGGTTATTTTTTATTGTAACCAGCCGCATTAAATTACGCTCATCTCTGTCCTGACCTACTCAGTTTTTGTTGTCCGTGGCCACGCAATCGTTGCCTATGGCTTATATTATTTTAGGAACGGCTAATGATGTGTTTAATATATTTTTAGCCATACCTTGTCGTATCCACCGGAGAATATCCCCTGACTAAATGAAATTTTGACGAAACTTCGGCTTATTGGTGTTACCCACCAACCGAAAAACTGAAATCAAGTAATCATAATTGTTAATGGCCAATATTATATTTTTTTAAGGTTTTGGTAAACAATTGGGGAAATACGATCGCATAAGTCTGTGAAAGATACATTAGATTGTCTCGTACCTCCTTGTCCCCCTTTTTAAGACAACTTAAGGATAACTCAAACCCTATAAAATATCTTACGCTAAAATTGACTGACCTCGCATTGTTTGTGCAATCCTTGGACAAGATGGTCGACTGAAGCCAACCATTCTATCCTGCCCCTTGCCACATGCTTTATAGTCTCTAATCTCCTCTATTCAATGTCCCGTTTTACCTGGATTATGCAGGTATTCCTCCCTTTGTACTTTCCGTTACTTTTTTATTTTATTGTTTTCCTCACTGCATTCCGTTGTGAAATTTGCCTCTAAATAAAGGTAGCTGCCGCTTGAATCTAGGATTATCTTGGACTTGTTAGTTCCGCCGCTTGTTAAGTATGTAGTATGTACTTCTATCGCAGTCAATAGCTGAAGCGGAAAAGATGAAGGAAAAGGGCAGGCTCGGAAAAATGAAGCAGAACAATAATTGCTGCTTTATTTGTGCAATATTTCGTTTCAAGTAATCCTCTGCTATATTCAACACATTACGAATCGTATGAAAACGCGCGCCATGGGTGGTCAACCCGCGACCCGCAGCATTTAATCCCGCCGTCACCAAGGCCGGTGACGCGAGGTAAGAAATGCTCCAAGCTTAATAGAGAAACGTTTCGTGTCCTTGTACTGAATATTTTTGTTTACTGTTTTCACGTTTGTATTCCCGTGTATTAATTCTTTTACTTTATAACTACGCCACAAAAAATAAATTAAAGTGCGAGGTAGAACACAATTAATGGTGTATAAGACAGTTAAAAAAAAATAAAAGATAGAGGGTAGATTCCCCAGAGGAAGACCCAGGAATAAGTTCATGGACTAAATAAAGCGGAAAGTGCACAGCAAGAGATACCAGGAGGTAAGGGAACTAGTATTAGATAGGGAAGGGTGGAGGGCTGCAGTCAACTAATCTTCGGGTTGAACGACCAATAACGAAAACAGTTGAAAAACTGCATCAAAATTTACGACTTTCTTATTGATTATTTTAGGCGTTGGCCACAAAAGAAGGAAAAAATGTCATATTTGGAACGAAAGGTGAACTGATTACACGGAAATTTCCAAAGCTGTTTTAGATTAAGATTATATTCGAGTACATTGTGTTAATTGCGTTGATTTAAGTTAACTTTTTCTTCCATAACTCTCTGTATCCATGGGGGTAATCGTATTCAGATTAGAATTTTCTGTTTGATTTGTTTCAGTGTTTCATTAATAACTTCAGTAGAAATAAAAAATTGAAAATTAACCATTGATGTCTTTATCCTGAAGCTTTTTGTTTACTTTATCACGTTTGTATTCCCGTGTATCAATACTTATACTTCATAATTACGCCACAAATCTCGAGTGTTTCGAAATATTCCACCTCAACCCTGGTGCGTTGTTACCTTTGGATTGTGGACCCTTCTTGTATACGCGATTTCGCGTCGGGAGTGCTAATTTTGGAGCGGAAATATTTATGGTGGAGACCTAAGGATGTTCATCTCGGTCGCTCCAGTCGTCCCCTGGGTCGCCGTGCCGCGGCGTTGCCTAAATGTCCTTCAGTCCCTCTTAATCCGTTGAGGAGTGAAATTGCATCCGTAAGGGGGGGAAGGGAAGAGGAGAGAAGGAGGAGAGGTGGGAGGATGTGCCGGAGGAGACAGGTGGAGGAGGGGGAGGAAAATCAAATACCCATGATTCGTGCCTGTTTACGGTTAGTTGACAGCGCCGTCCGTGACGTTTGTCGAGAGCGGCGAACGGGGAAAGGGTTGTCCTCTGCCTTCCAAATTTCAGTTTGCATACCCTTCCTCATGCCTCCCAAACTCCTTCCACCTTGCCGTTTCTCTCCCTGTGCTCCCCCACACCCTTAACTACACCTTCACCCCCCCCCACTCTGAGCACAAGGTCTGAACGAGGTTGAAATTTAAATATCGCGTCGCAGTTTTGCAAAATTTTATAATGGATCGGGTGGGACTAGTTCCCGTATCTTGGGGGGTATCCAGGAAGAGGTAAGGGTTATTCGTTCATTTCAGTATTATACCAACTGATTGGTGGTAGGTTTTTGGATAGCACTTATTTTAACGTCCTTATTCTTGGCTTATCGTTCTAGTTTCCCTCCTCTACGTGATCCACCAGTGGATCCCACTTAAAATCCTCATATCGTCTTCCTCTTCTTATTTCTTCCAGAATGCCTATCCTCTTCCACGCTTCTTCTCACTTTTGTCCTCTTCAGCATTCCCTCTCTTTTCAAAACGTCCTCCATTCATCTCTCCTTCCTCCTTCGTCCTGCTCGCCACCCAACTTACTCTCTCCATCCTTCTCCACACCCATATCTCAAACCCTCAAGTCTACGTACATCCTCCGTTCGCAATGATTAAGTCTCCGACCAGGTAAGGGTACAAGTTAAAGTTTCAGGCATTTGACCTTGTGGAAAAGTGATGCGTGAAGTAAAATCTCGCTTGGCTCTTTTCACTCTAATTTATCAATTCCTTGATGATGATATCACTCGTCGAAACCATGGTCGGGATGAATACACCTGTATGGAAAGTACAAGCGAGATTTTATTTTAAGATATATGAGTTTCCACACCTACGTGGGACCCTGCGAGCCGCCATGAGTTAGGCGTGTGTTAAGGCTCCAGCCATGATGCCGGGAAAAGGAAAAATTTATTAGAAGAAGGAAAGAATAGTTAAGAATTGTTTGTTAATGGAGTGTCTGATTCTTGCCTTTTTTGTTGTGGTCCAGAATAGATAAAATGTGATAGAGGGAAGGATGTTGGGCAAGCGGGGAAGAGGAAGAAAGAGGTTTGACGGACAGGATGAAGAAGGGTATATCGTATGCTGAGGCGAAAAAATATATATTATAGAGTGATATAAGCCCCTGAAAAAGTAGACAATGGGAGGAGATTCTCTGATATTCAGTAAAATTTACCTTCACCGGTAGAACACAGTTTCTCTTTTCTTCGTGATTTAAGACACGTTCATCCTGGTGTGGAAAAAAGGAAGTTTGGTGTGCATTGAATAGGTCGTTAGCGTGTTCCTCATATTTGTCGGTTTTATGAGCTCTTTGAATATTGTGTGGGGATTGAATGATACCCTCCTTGTCGCGCTTATGGAAGTTCGAGCGAGATAGTTCCCTAGTCATAATAGACATTTAATTCGAATTATACGTTTTAATTTCAGCCACTGCAGAAATAATGAATTACATATTCCATTTTTAATGGTGCAATTCAATATTTTCATGTGATTGAAATTCTAAGTAATTAAATAAGAATGTGTACATAACTTTTTAACTTGACTTATTTTCTTCACGCGGTACACTTAAACACGGTCTAAATTGCTCTCATCAAGGAAGGTTTTTTGCAATCCTGAAAGAGTTACTACGGTGGCTATATGATTCATTTGAAAAAATAGTTGATAAAACATTCAAACTACACACTGCTAATTTCTTGACGAGATCTAGGCTTGAGAAATATGTCATTTTTTTAAATAAGCTCTCTATGGGGTGCTTAAAGATACTATCTACCACGTAAAACTGGTTTTATTGTTTGTCAAAAATCTGGGAAAGTAGCTCGTTAAGCGGCTGATGTTTTGGTATTTTTAGAAGGATGAGATATTTTTCTTTGAAATTATACCAAATTTTTTAATTTATAGGTGAAATGATGTTTCGCTCACATTACCTTAAACTCGTGCCAACTGTATTTTCCAAGTTGCCTTAGCTGAGCGTGTTGTCTTGCGGTGAAAATATTGAGCGTAGAATTGTATTATCCATTAGTGTGGTGGACATCTGCGAGGGAGTTGATGTGGAACATTATAGCCAAAGGCATTCAGAAAACATGAAAACGTATATTTAGCACGGAGCGTGCTGTGTGGATTTGAGGCTTGATCGATAATGAACAAGGATGTACGTACGTATATAGATTGAACGCTAGTAGCTGTCCTCCTCCCTGTAACTGTCCTCCTCCCTTTATCTCAGCGGATCGGGTCCATCGATATAGTGAGGGAGTCCATTAATCTGATTGATGTCAGAAGTCTTAGGTCCCTTGTAATTTCACGCTCGTTTTCTTCGAGCGTTTGATATTAGAAGGGAGATGATGACGGGGACCTTGGATAAGGATGTGAAGAAGAGGCTGGTGAAGAGTTTGATACTGAGCGTAGTGTTGTATGGGGCAGAAACGGGGAACTTAAGATAGGAGGACGAGAATAGGCTGCAGGCATTTGAGATGTGGGTGTGGAGAAGGATGCGAGGGAGTTGATGTGGAACATTATAGCCAAAGGCATTCAGAAAACATGAAAACGTATATTTAGCACGGAGCGTGCTGTGGAGGTGAGGTGGACGGAGAGGAAGACTAACGAGGAAGTGCTTGAGATGGTGGGCGAGGAAAGGAAACTTTTGAATGAAGTTCGAGATCGGCAGAGTAGGTGGCTATAGGATGTAGCAAGGGGCGATGGGTTGCTCAAGATGTGATAGAGGGAAGGATGTTGGGCGAGCGTGGAAGAGGAAGGAAGAGAATAAATTTCATAGATAGGATGAAGAAGGGCAGATCGTATGCCGAGGCGAAAAAGGGTATACTAGAGTGAGATAAGCCCCTGAAAAAGTAGAAAATGGGAGGAAATTCTCTGATATTCAATAAAACCTACCTTAACCGGTACAACAGTTTCTCTTTTCTTCGTGATTGAAGGCACGTTCATCCTGCTTTATCCCTGTACTTTTTCTTCTTTCTTCTCGTAAGTTTTTTTTGATAGTCTGGATGTTTCAGGCGGACTTGTTGGAAGTACGTAGAATGCATATTGTACGTAAAACACGTGGAAAAATTCTATGCATGTTTTTATCATACCGGTCGTGGTCTCAGCTTATAATGCTCGTTTCTAGTACGTATCGCATTGATAGCGGTGCTCTATGCCAAAAGCATGGTGTGTATTAATATTGTGTTTAAATAGTTCTACTCTATCTTTCAATGCGTGAATGGTCATAAATATGGCCTTTCTTCTTGGAAATTCATCAAATTCCTTTATCAGTCCTTTTTCCGATGGGACGTAAATACCCACTCGCGTTCATTGACGTTTTTCTTTGAAATTTTTTCATCGCCTATTTGCGACAGCCATATAATTAACCCAAGAATTTTTAAAACTCTGAGGGGCGTATTCTCGCTATTAGCAGAAGAGGTTTTGGGTGAAACTTCTTTGTCTCAGATCAGATCGCAGCATTACATACACAGTACCGTTGAGCGGTACACATCGCATTTTGAAAACCCGCCGGAAAAATTAGGGGAACTTACAGAAAAATAATTTAAGGGGGCAGTAACGTCGCCGCCGAGAGTTTTCCTCGGAACACGGAGGAGCTCCTTCGACGCAGTCAAGCTTTCGGCCCGATTGGAACGGCAAAAGTAGAAAGTGTGTTTAACTTACTGTGTGATCCTAGTGAAAGGCAGTATATTGTGGAGTGGCTGACTGTATGTATATTGTTCCTGTTGTTATTTCAATATTTATGTATTGTTACACGCGAATTCATAAGTGTTGGTTTATTGCGTCACCAAGGAAGACCGTTACAAATGGTAGCAGAGCGTGGTTCGATTAGCTTGTCGTTGTCTGGTCCTTTGGCTCCTTTCCATGGTCCATCCTTATAACCTTAAAGCCCTGGCGGACCTCAGCGGTGAGAAGAAATCCTTCCTTATTTTCCTGTTGTTTAGTGAAATTTAGATTTTATTTCGCGTTATGGCACGTAGCGGTCTTTCGTCCGGCACTAGCTGGATAAACGATTTGACGAAGGAAGAGGCGATTGATTTTGCACGGCGATTTAAGCTCTCCCAAGAAGGAACTTTGGACGAATTGCGTAGGGAGTTACGAGAATACGTGAGGGAGTTAGACAAACGTGAATCGGAAAAGCCATTGGGTGAAGGGTCGAATGGAAACGAGCCTTTTAACGATGAGGGAAATGACATTAGACTCATTGAAGCGGAAAAACAAGCACGCAAAGTATCCGCGGAATGGGGTCAAGACCTATCTAGATGGGGATTTAAATTTGAAGGAAACGCCGGCGAAAGTGTAAATCTATTTATAGAAAAAGCTGAGTTGTTTCGAGAGAGTCGAAGGGTAGAAAAATCAGAAATGTGGAAACTAATACCTGAAATATTGGGCCCAAAGGCGTTGCAGTGGTTTCTGTCCAATCAGTTTAACGTAAAATAATGTGATGATTTTGTCAAAGAAATTCGTAAGGCTTTCCTGCTAGTGGGATACTATATCCGTTTAAAGAGAGACATTTTTTGCAGGACTCAGGGGGAAGGTGAAAGGATCGATGAGTATGTAACAGTCCTGCGAACGATGAACCGGAGACTTCAATGTCCCATTAGTGAATCTGAGCTATTACAGTTAGCCTGTGAGAACCTCAATCCATCATATTTGCAACACATAACGGGAAAGAAGGTTCTAAATTTTTCAGAATTATTACAGTTTGGGAGGGAGATCGAAGACATTCAAGAGAGGTGCAAAGTATATCAACCTCCACCCCTACCGGATCGCATGAGTAACCCTGAGTTTGGTGATACTCCACCTTATATGAGTGGAACATACAAACACCCCCCGCCTTCATTCAGTGCGAGAGGGAACCATGAACATAGAACACGTAACCGAGAATATCGTGGAGTTGGTAGACAAGGTTGGACTTGGCAGAATCGTGGTAATTTAAACGAATTCGGCCCGGAAACTGCGAGGGGGTTTCCAAGAAGGCAAGAATAAAACCTCGTCAGACAAGAAGGAAGTTAAATTGGGCTCCCAACAGAATCTATTGCCGGAGCATTAGAGGCATAACCAAGCGGGTTATTCCTGAGGTAGAGGTCGATGTAAATGGCACTCTAATTAAGGCACTTATTGATTCCGGTTCTGTCCGAAGTGTAATTTCTTTTTATTTAAAAAATTAAAACAGCTTAAATGTATCAAACGGATAGAAACCTGTAATATTACTTGTTTAACGGCATCTAATGATGAGCTCCAAATACAATACAGTGTTATGTTCAAGTTAAAGATTAATGGATTTTCATGGACTTTCTCGTTTTTAGTCGCTGAGAATTTAGGGCAAGCATTGATCTTGGGAACTGAATTCATATCTAAGACACAGATGGTCATAGATATTAGGAATAGATTTATCTATTTTTCCTTTGCAAAAAAAGAGTACGTGACATTTTTTGGGGAAATGGGATCGGAGGTGCTCTCCGAACACACTAAAGAAATGGTTTTTGAGGATAAACAAAAATTTCCCGATTTGAACCATCTATCAGAGCATGAGGACCACCGTAAGGCAATACTTGGACTTTACGAAAGGTTTTGCGACGTACTCACTCCGAAATTGGGACTGACCGATATGATGAAATATGAGATTAGACTTACCAATAGCAAAATAATTAAATCTAACCCCTACCGCATAGGCCCTCCTAAAATGGAAATATTGCGGAAAGAGATCAATGATTTGTTGGAAAAAGGTGTTATTGAACCATCAATATCGCAACTCTCCAGCCCGGCGTTCCTGGTTCCGAAGCCGGGAAACAAACACCGTTTAGTGATCGACTACTGAAAATTAAATCAGAATATTGAAATAGAATCCTTGCCAATACCCGATTTGCACACGGCATTCAACTGGTTTGGTGAAGCTAAGTACTTTACAATTTTTGATTTGAACTCGGCCTATCATCAGATACCTTTAGCTGAGGAATCAAAACATCTAACTAGTTTTTGTGTTCCATGGAATCTATACCAGTTTACCTGAGTACCTTTTGGAATGGCGACGGGAGCGCAGGTTCTCACCCGTTTATTGGATAGGATTTTCAATGATATAAAGTTTGAGTATGTATATAATTACTTAGATGATTTGGTTGTATTTTCTAAAAGTTTTGAGGAGCACATTCATCATTTAACCAAAGTACTGAAACGCCTAAGAAGTGCCAAACTTACCGTTAGCCCCGAAAAAATAAAATTTGCGGTGAATGAAATATCATTTTTAGGACATCTTGTGTCATCTAATGGGATACGGATCGATCCAGAGAGAAGTAAGGCTATTCGGGATTACAAACCGCCCAAAAACGTGAAAGGCATTGCACGCTTCATTGGGATGGTGAATTTTTACAGTAAGTTCATACCTAACTTCTCCCCTTCTTCCATTAAATCGTTTAAGAAAGCAAGGAGTGAAATTTCAATGGAGCGAAGAGCTGCAACTGGCTTTCGAGAGGCTTAAAGAAGCAATTATGCAACCTCCTGTTCTCCATATACCCGATTTTACAAAACGATTTATACTGTAGACGGATGCGTCCTCAATGGCTTTAGGAGCTGTGCTCTCACAAGAGGTTGACGGTTTAAGTCAACCTATCGGTTTTGCTTCGCGCTCATTAACACCACAAGAGCGGAGAGCATCGTCAGTGTATGAGCTCGAATGCTTAGCCGTAGTTTTTGGCATAGATAAATTTCTAGATTGTTTGGAGCATTCGGAGTTTGTATTAGAAACAGATAATCAAGCTCTGTCTTGGTTACTGGCACATCCCAGACAATTAGGTAAAATTGGTAGATGGGTAATGCGTATTTCATCATTAAAATTTGAAGTGCGGCACATAAAAGGAACTCAAAATGTTGTGGCCGACACTCTTTCGCGAATGTTTGACATCGATAGTCGGGAGTGTACTAACGGTCACGAGGCACCACATATTAATTCCTCAACTACGAACTTTCCTCTAGCTTTTCAAGAAATTCGGCAGCATCAAATGCAAGACGTCGAATTGAGAAATATAATTGAGAACCTAGAGGACGGAAATTTTCCGAAAGGGTTTACACTGATAGACCGAACTTTGTGTTGTGAGAATACAAGGATTAATAAGCCAAAAGTCATACTACCTCCAAAATTAATACCCATGGTTTTTTAATACTATCATAATTTCCCAGTTGGGGGGCATCTAGGGATATATAAGACCATTCAAAAAATAAGACAATGTTTTTCATGGAAGGGTATGAATAGGGATATAAAAGAGTGGGTAAAAGGGTGTAAACTTTGTTCCTTAAGCAAACCGGCCCAGAAAACCCAATTTGGGTTACTATCTTCGGATACAGCGGAACGTCCCATGGAAAAAATCTTTATAGATTTTGTGGGAAAATTCCCCAGAACGAAGACGGGAAATTCTATGATTTTGGTTTGCGTAGACGCATTCAGTAAATTTGTTTGGCTAATACCGTTGAAACGCGCTACCACTCAAACGGTAACAAATTCATTACAGTCGATTATTTTCCAGAACTTTGGCATTCCCTCTAAAATTGTCTCCGATAACGGTTCGCAATTTATGTCTCGGAATTTCAAAAATTTCTGCTTCTCAAATGGTATCAACCATTTCACTACAACGCCATATTATCCCAAACCGTCACATGCGGATCGTTTTAATAGAAACTTACGCTCAGCTTTAATAACTTACCACGCACATTCGCAGACGACATGGGATAGACAGCTGACGTGGTTACAAATAGCCTTCAACTCAGCTCGACATGAATCTCATAACTACACGCCATTTGAATTACTGTTCACATACCAACCGAATGATCATTTGTCCAACTTATGGCATTTAAATGACCTGTTACCAAATCGCCCGACCACGAGCGATATAAGAGAGAAGTGGGACAGAGCGAGAAATAATTTACTAGCTGCGAGGTGCAAAACACAGAGCGTATGATAAAAATAGAAATGAGCACCCATATAAGGTTGGTGATATTGTGTTATTATGATATTGTGTTATTGTATTATCCCATCCACACAATAAAGAGGCTGATCACATTTACATACTCATCGCATTTTGAAAACCCGCCGGAAAACTTCGGGGAATTTACAGAAAAATAATTTAAGGGGGCAGTAACATCGCCGCCGAGAGTTTTCTTGGGAGCACGGAGGAGCTCCTTCGGCGCAGTCAAGCTTTCGGCCCGATTGGAACGGCAAAAGGAGAAAGTGTGTTTAACTTACTGTGTGATCCTAGTGAAAGGCAGTATATTGTGGAGTGGCTGACTGTATGTATATTGTTCCTGTTGTTATTTCAATATATATGTATTGTTACACGCGAATTCATAAGTGTTGGTTTATTGCCTCACCAAGGAAGACCGTTACACCTTGCCGCGTTTCTTTAACTCTTTTTAGTGCGGAAACGTTGTAGAGTGCCGCTGTAATTGCGAAAGTTCAGAATCCTTACAGCGTGCGTCCTTTGTGAATTGTTCTGCGGTGCATGTCTCATTCATATCGGAATTCGATATCGTGTGAACGTCACGTTATGCCATCGATTCATAGCGACATATCACCGCCGCACCGACTGGCGAGTCCGAATATGTCTCAATCCTGCTGTCTCCATCGAAAACGATTCACCTGGCTTGAATGTTGCGCTTAAGGTGTTGGCTGCTGATACGTAAAACGCTGTGGTCTTGCGTTCTAGTTTTAGTACATATATTTAGACTCTTTCCTCCTCTGTTTGCCCTTTTGCTACCCATCGTTGTAGTGTCACTTACTTAATCCAAAAAAATATTCGCCCAAATGCGACTCTTCATATTACCTATTAGATCCAGTTCATGATCTTTTGTCCAACACTTGGTACAGTTTGCTGCAATATTCCTAGCACATCTAGTGTCGTTGCAGTTAAGATGTCGATTGAAGAGACTGGCTCGAAGCCTCGTCTGATGCCCGTTTTACATGAACGCGGACGATCCGCGCTACGCGTGTGGACTAAGTTCCATTGGCTGTAATGGAAGCTTTCACATGAACGCGTACTGTCCGCACGTGGTGGAGCCATCCGCGTGGCCCCTCCGCGCCGCGGTCCATCCGCACGCGTACGGGCCACAGAGAGAAGTTGGGGCGTACACATGAACGCGGACGGCTTGTGCGGACGAAGCAGGTTGTAGTTTGTCCTTCCAGCTCGGAAACCTCAACACAACTTGGATTGCGTCCGCCAATGTGAAAGGACGCACCGTGCACGGAGCGCGGATCGTCCGCGTCCTTGTGAAACGGACCTTATTCTTCTGTGAAAGTGAGCCCCTGAATAGCTAGCTCCTTGCACGCTCTAGGGAGATGCTGTTTCGAACGTCCTATTCGGGCGATTGAGTTTTTCACTTTGAATGTCAAACATTTCTGTCGTCACGGTCCTTGGATATACTTAGATATAATTGCCTAAATTTGGCGTGAATAAATACGATTCTCTTTGTTTTATTATAATGGCTTTGATCACCAAATCTAGTCCATGAATCAGTATCTTACCGTGGTGTACGCGCGTTATCAACGATCTGGAATTCTCAAGTAACGTGGCTAGGATACAGAAGAATAGGCTCTTGATTGGACCACTTTTCTTAGGATGCTTAGAAAAATCGCGCCTATTCTATCCTAGACAAACGCAAGGTCTCCTTTGAGATGAAACGCACATCAGACCCCATGGTAGCTCGCTGAGTTCAACTTTGGAAGAAACGAAGGGCATAATGCCTAGTGGGGACGGCCTCAACCACCGCTCCCCCCATAATCATGCCTTTTTTTGTCACCCGCCCCATTTCGTGGGGGAAAACCTCCGAAAATCTATTTCTGCTCTTTTTTCCCAATCCAATCAATTCCCAAGTTTATTTTTAAGGCTCCCTCTCCCCGGCGACGGCGTCCCATCACCCTCCGAATCTTATTTCTTTTTGTATTTCCCATCATCCTCTCGCGAATATAATTTCCCTCTCGCGGAAAAAATATGTATTTAGCCGTGATTTTATCATCGAAGGTAAAGAGAGGAAATTTTCCACTTTTCTCGTGTTTCGCGGAGCTCTTGGAACTTCCTCTCAAAATCCACTGAGGGAAATTCCCCATACGTCGCCGTCCAATGCTCGATAAGTGGAGAAAACTGCTCCAGCCTGCGCTACGAGAGGAAATTTCACTTGCGTAGCTTAGGGATCTGAATGAAGTGCCAAGCCAGGAGAACTTGTGATTAGGAATTTTCAAAACGAAGCCCAGGTTTTCTATTGATAGTAAATCTTACTAATATATAAAAATCTAGTGGTGTCTGTCTGTCTGTTACTCAATCACTCAGAAACCACCGAATCGATTGAAACTAAATTTGGCAGGAAGATACTTCATATATCTGGTTCACGCATAGGCTATAGTACAAGGGCCTTTGGGTTCTAGAAGGCCCTCAAGTGGGCCCTTTCATCGCCAAAAATTAGCCCTGGAAGATAATTCTTGCCTGTAATAGAAACACGTAAAATATACCTATACTGAATGTACAACAATCATCGGATCGTAAGTCACGCTGGGGCCCCAGAGGGCCCAAGGTCCCAAAAGAATGCTTTCTTAAAAACCTCATAAGTATTGAACTAGTGAACCGATTTTAGTGAAATTTTCACTCATGCGATCAGTAAAGCTTTTTAAGGAAATTGGGACTATAAGGAAGGCCTCTGGGCCCCAAGGGCAGCGTATTGGGCCGTCTGGTGTCTTATGTGTTTGAAAAACTCAAGTCTAAACATTTTGGTTCAAGTTCAGAGGTTTCTCTTTTTGCATATTTTAATTAGTTCTACTAAAGATAGAAGGCTATAGTTTTCGCCGTTAGATGGATAAAAGATTGCAGTTTCATATTTTTTCATTCAATTTTCTAATACAAATAACATTTCCCTAGAAATCGCGTTTTTAATGCTAAAATCATGAATTTTACTTGTCAACAGTAGGATATTTCCTTGGTAACCGTGGAATTAGCATTAGCTTTAGAAGGGAAATGGATCCTTTACAATGGCGGCTGGATTTTATATCTAGTGATAGCTATTACAGTGGAATCCTAGGCCGTATACTGAAATGTTGCTGATTACGATATTTTCAGGGATACTTTTGCCTAAAATTGGTAAAATTCATTTTAAGTGGACCAATTTAAGCTGGACCCATCTAAAACAGGAGAATGCCACGATGTTATATTAATGTGGAAAGCCTCTGGAATGCAAATAGCCTTTAGTTTAGTTTCCATCTGTTACTGCAAAAGAATGTCGAAACTCGGTAAACATAATGTCATGCTGTTTTCATCTGCTGAATTAAAAAATAAAACTAAAATTATAGCTGAGTAAAACAGGAGAATGTCACGATGTTATATTAATGCGACTAGCCTCTGGAATGCAAATGTCCTGTAGTTTAATTTCTATATGTTACGGCTACACGCTAGGCTTGCTTGAGAAAACAGAACTGGTATGTTTCAGAGCGACACAGAGAATATTATCATGATGCCTCATTTCATCACTATGTCTGACAGAAGCGATAAAATAAGAGAGATACATTGCCAAACAGATAGGTTCAAAAACTCGTTCTTTCCGCGCACAATGAGCAACCACAATAAAATCTGAGCTCCACTAAATACACTCCCATAATACACATCACCATTTCCCTTCCCAAAACCTTAAATCTTTACACGGCTGGTGTCCTAACACCCCTTGCCACATGCCCGTGTGGCGGTTCGCAGGGCAGTGTGTAGATGTACAGTTAATGAGGAATCTCTGGAATAATAGAAGGGAGATATGGTCTGTGGGGCCCTTTGTGGCTTCTCTTTGTAAATCGGAGAATCTAGTCCTCACCCAATCACCTTTCGTCCGGAAGTAATGAATTGATTTTTACTACTGGTTCTCTTCTTGATCTTGTTGTCTTTTCTGCCATATCATTCGCTAGTCTTCTTTCTTCTTTACCGATTGAAATGGTCGCTCGGTTTTTAAAATCGCTGCGGTGCTCCTGCTCCTGTTCTCTCGTGATGATGCCATCGATACCGTCAAATCTGAATGTCAATGTGTCGCCATTACGGTGTGAATGGATCACATTGTCCCATTGCAAGTACATCTGTCACGGAGTTTACGTCGCACAATGTAATTCATCATCCTCATAAGTTCTCTTCCAATATTGGCAGTCTCTGAATACTTATCACATAGTTCTTCACCCTAGAATCAACTTCCTATTCTTACCCAATCCGCGGATTATGTGGATGTGGTGCCTAAAATACTGGATTTTTATCCCGAAGGGCCTGGGTTCGAAATTCTGTTGTGTTATAGATTGTTCTGTTGAATCTTAATTCCTTCTTCCTTATGTATGTGGAGAGTACGTTATGTGCTGTACTGCACCCATGGGGTGAGACGTTTAACTCTTGACATCTTGGCGCCTTAGGTTAGTCACTGGCTACTGCCGACGCTGGGTTCATCTCCACCCTCCTGTCACTCTCGGAGAAACCCCTCCCTAACGGTTTTACTCACCTCTATTTATTGGCGCAAATGACATCAGGAGCATTCAAAGCCATTCCTATATTATAAGCCAGTGTCCTATATTATAAGTTTTTGCATTGCATGGTGCTATTTCTTATCGAAGCTGCATCCAATTTTCTGCCGCCGTCATCGATTTGGAGTGTGTTTGAGAGTAGTTATCGAACACCATCAGTATGTTGCTTTTGATTATTCTCCAACTGCAACTTCTCTGATTCTAATGCAAACTGTGTGGTATTTAAAGTGATTTAATGTGACATTCCTCAAGGACGGCGTCATCAGGAGGTAGGACTTCAGAGAAGCCACGACCTAAGAAGTTAGCACTGTCGCTTGCCATGTTAGGTAGATACGGGATGTATTTATTGATTCAGGTTCAACCAGAAAACGGTCTCTTGGGTCTTGAAACCAGACATTTCATTGCAGAGACCCATGTTCTGATTGTTGAAGAATCTACCTAGGTGCGACTCGAACCCGCTACCCTTAGGTTGGCAGACAAGGAATCAGTTGGTCGAGACAGTCATGTAGGTCTTTCATGTTAATTCTGAGTGACACTGATTTAATCATCTTGCCCAATCAAAAACAGACCCCCATATGATGGACGGAGGCACCACCTATTACTCTTACAAAATCATGGGTACTTTCAACCCTATCGAAGTTGTCTAAAAGTATGTGGACTAATGTCGACTTTTGAGCCGACCTTCTAGCTGGTTGGAACTCCGGAAAAGCAACTTTGGATACGGAGAGACTAGAATTTTCAAGGGATTGGGGGCAAGCGGGCAGAAGAAACAGTATTCTCGCAGGAATACAAATGAGGAGGGAGGAGAGAGAGGCACGACAAAGGAACGTGGGGAGGGAGTTGTCAACGTGCCGTGGCACGGCTGGAGAGTGTGCTTGGAGAAATGAATGCAACGCTGTGGCAAGCGGGTCACGGATTGCGACAAATCACGTGTTTTGGTGCGAATCGGAATGTCGATTGGATTCGTTCAAGGGCTCTACCCCTTTCCCCCCCTCCATCGCCTCAATTTAGCCTCCCTCATCGCCTACGTTTACTAAAATCGATGGAATGACGGGAAAGCGTGGAGGTGTACGGGCTGTTCAACGTGGAACAATACGATTAAAATGACTGCAACGCGTCAACACTTTCGAAATACCACGGAAGGCTAATCATTCGCCTTGACCGGGACTCGAACCCGAATCCCTAGATGCCGTACCGAGTGCTTTTGACAGTTATGATGATGAGGCGTCATTCTCCCATTTCGATTTTGAAGTCCATTAAGGAACAATTTTATCAGGACTGCCAGGCACATGATGTCACAAAGCAGTCTAAAGCGTGCACTTAGCGGCACTTCCTAGGTGTTGAAAACTAAATTCGCATCGATATTTGTGTTGAAAATCGCTGAAAGCAGGACTCTTCCGTAGAGCTTAAGTCTCCTCTCCTGTGGTAACATCCTCCACCATATCCAGGAGCTTGATCGGAGGTATATTAGGTTTCTACCGGTTTTGTCGGGCTCGGCTGGAATTAAGTGATGGTTTAGGTACTTCGTGTGGTGGGCGAGGAGAGTAAACGTTTTGGTGTGATCAGTAGGGGGCATTGTAGGTGGTTGGAAGAGGCTATGAGGGGCGATGGGTTACTCAAGGCCGTGATAAAGGGAAGGATGCTGGCCAAGCGGGGAAGGGGAAGGGAGAGAATAGATTTTATGGACGGGATGAAAAATAGGAGGACCTACGTGGAGATGAAGAAAGGATTGCTAGAGGTACCTGGAACCCTGCACGGATTAAATTCTGGAGGATATCCTCTGACTCTGACCCTTGCTTTTAACCGGTAACTTACTGTAATGAAGGGAGGATACACATATATTCGTAGACTTGAGGCATTTGAGATGTATGTGTGGCAAAGGATGCAGAGGGTGTACTGGGTGGCGAGACGGACAAACGAGGAGGTATTGGATATGGTTGGAGAGGAGATGAATCTTGTGTCAAATGTTTGGAGAAGGCAGAGGAGATGGATGAAGGACGTATTGAAAGGAGAGGGAATGCTGAAGGGGGCAATAGAGGGAAGAACCATGGAGAAGCGCAGTAGAGGAAGGAAGAAGATAGAAATTCTGAACGAAATACAAAGCGGGAAACAATATGAGGAATACAAGAGGGATCTAATGGCGGGCCATCCATATCAGTGAAAACAAATCAGGATTAGTTCTGTCCAAAAACCTTTTAATCAGGTGGTAGAATACTTGATGATGATACTGTAGTGAATGAATCGATTTGGGGAGGCGGCCGACAACTTTGGTCGTGTGCGCCAATGAGGACTGGTAGATAGGCTGGTAAGGGAAGACTTAAGAGAAGTGGAACAAGGGTTGAGAAGTATAGCGTCGACGTTAGCCGGACCTGAATGAAAGGTGCCAAAGCAACTGCAGTTGTGCGTCCTACCTGACGCGGCAATCCATGTTGGTTCAGCTTTGGATGTTGGGCTCCACAATCCCGCCCCAAGGTTCGCATCCTCCTCCACTCCGCCGTGCGTTATCGGCGGGCATGGGATTGAAGGAAGCTGGAGGTGGGCAAGGGAGTGGGCTGGGGGAACAGGTATTCGAGGTGGCGAAGGGGGTGGGCTGGGAGAACAGGTATTCGAGGTGGGGAATGGGAAGAGGGAGCGTCCAGGACATTAATAATTTCGGATGGCGACGACGATTGCCTCCCCCCCACCCCTCTTGCAAAATCCCCACCCCTCTCACAATAGCACCGCCTGGTCCGTTCGTCAGTAGTTTGTTTGCCTGCCGCCGCGCGCTCGCTTACCCCGGTTCGCTAATTTTCGTCCAGCGTCGGAGGGCTTCGGATCCGCGGATCCGGGGATGTCGCTAATTTGTCGCGGGGGCCGGCCGGAGCTTCACGCTCTCCGGAACCCGGGAACGTGATGGTCGCCGTGGGGGACGCAGTGTGCACAGTGGGGAAGGGGAGGTGGGGGGTAGGGAATCGCGCATGTATTGCGCGAGGAGTGTGGGAAGTGAAGGGATGGACAGAGAGAGATTATCGTTCGGGATTATGACGGCCATCGTGAATAATTACCCTCCCTTCCACCTCTGCATTTCCTTTCGGCGTATTCCCTGTGTCCTCATCCCCCTCACTGACACACCTCAGCTTCGCTACACGGTGTTCCATATGCCACCCCCTCATTCGTTTCCACTGGCTCCCTCTGCGCCTGTTTGTACTCCTGCATCTATGGTTTGCTGACATATGGTGAGATACGTGATATCATGTGTCTTTTTCTATTTTCTTACGATTAATTTTATTAGTTTTAGTGGTGAAAATGGTTTTCTATGGAAGTTGAAATACCTATTCTATTATTTTGTAGCCACAGACGTTTGTTTACTGGCAAGATTTCATTCCTCTACAGCTCGGCATCCCGTCTATAAAGTCTAATCTCTTTCTTCTTCTTTACAGGTCACCCAACATCCCCCCCTCTATCACGGCCCCCGGAAATTTATTGCCCCATGCCAACTCTTTCTCTTCATCTCCTCCGAAACCGCCATGCCGAGCTTGTGAGGCTTAGGTAACGTCAAAAAGCTGTCTCGGTTGGCAAGCTCCTCCACAGCCGCTTATTTTTAACCGCGAACGCGCACGTGGTCATGGGAAATCCGCCGTGTCCCTGACATAGCCACACCCTACTTCTGTTGTCATGACTACCCTCCAGGAACCCCGCGCCATTTGCTTATACCGCTGTACTTTGCCCTACGTTTAAAAATGAGAAATACTCTTATTCGTAAATAAACTCCTTCGTGCCGTTAGTGAGAAATTATGGTGCTCTTTTGTGTTGATCAAAGACTCCTAATTTTTTTGTTTTTTTTTCTTCTACAGGAGCGGTACCTATGAGATCCAGCAGGCGGAAGGGGTCCAGCCGGGGACGAAGATAGTCGTCCATCTGAAGGCGGACTGCCGGGAGTTTAGCGATGACGACACCATCAAAGGTTCGTTCATTTACTCTAATATCAGAAAAGATAAGCAGTGCATGCTTTACTTTTTTCCTCCTCCACTTCCTTCTGCTTTTCCCATTAGTCCATTCACAATACTGGAAGACAATACTTTTCCTTGTTGGTACGTAGCGAATTTCTTCTTTTGATGTTTCGCCTTTGTAAGCAGTTGAAAGATGCTGGAAGAGATCTGTTGAAAAAATTCCTTTCTGTCGTGCTATCATTTTTTTTAGAAACTACTCATCTTTGTACTGTCTGCCATTTACATGATGGTAAGCACTTCTCACATAGCAGTTGTAGACATAGATTACATTTCTCGTGAGGAAAGCTCAACATGCACTTTGAGAATACATTTTTTATTGGTAATGGAAACAATAAAGTTGTATTTTTTACTATTTTAACTAATTTTGAAAATTCAATCGGATAACTAATAATTCTTCAACTCGCGGTTGTGTCTTTACGCTTGTCCTCATGAAGATGTTCAGCTCATGTGTATTTCTGGTCAATCAGCCTTGTTTAGTGATGTCCTAATAATAGCGTGGTGGAATATACCAGGTAATTTGTTGCTTGTGCCGAAAAAATTTGAAAGGTTGACCAACGCCCTGAAATCAAGCATGATTATTTTTCCTCTCTTAGCATTCAATCCCCAATAGTTTTCGGGAATGGATTTCATGAGGAGATGTTGTGAAATCATCCCTTATTTTCTCAATCAAAATCTTTCCTAGTTAAAGCAGTAACAAGAATTTTTTCGTATTGAGAAATCTTAGCAGAAGTCAACCAGTTATGACTGTTTCCATTAATTTGCCGATTTATTAACTGTACTCCGTCATCGTGGGAGTGGTTTGATAATTTCTGGCATGGATAGATGGATTATATAGTAATTGGCTTTTTGAGTCATTGGCATCCACGACTATAAACGGCATCTATTGACTGTTCGCTCATGCTATTTGTTTCGTAATTTTCACCAATATCCTTCGAGGAAAGCCTCTGGTGCGTCTTATGTTGGGAAAAATATCTAGGTTTGTTACGGAGGCTTACCTGGTTTTCTTTTAAATTAGAATTTTTCAGGTTCTTCCCGCGTTGCAGCATTTTAATGGGCGACCGTTTCGCCGACACTCCAGTCGGCATCATCAGGCCATTAGGACCTGTTGATGCCGACGGGAATGCCAGCGAAACGGCCGACCATTAAAATGCTGCAACGCGGGAAGAACCCGAAAAATTCTCATTTAAAATATCTAGGACTCTTACCTGTATAAATCTTGACTCAAAAACCTATTGATGGAGGTAAGACCTACATGGTTCCTTCGATGTAGTTCCGCGGGATTTATGCGCTTACTCTCGCCACACCAACTGTGACGGTAACTTCCAATATTTCAACGTAGTCGAGAATATTCATTTTATTTCCTTTGTGAGCGCATGAGGAACTTAATTCGTGTTTTCTTTATTAGAAGTTCATTTTTTCCTGAGGCTCACCTTAAGGATTCAACGATTATTTCACGTCTTTCTTCGTTTGTAAACCCCCAGTAAAATGCAATGTCATTTTGTTGCAGGTTAATGTACCCAAGTAACAGAAGATTGGTAATTTGTGATTAATATAAAATAACTGGTATCGGGGTCGCGTAATTTTATATCTGTAAGCATTTGCGACACTCTTCGGAGGAAATAATGTGTATTATTCGTCCCTCTTTTCTTCCTCAGGAGTCATCAAGAAGTACAGCAACTTCGTGGGTAGCCCAATCTTCGTAAATGGGAAACAAGTCAACGTGATTCAGGTAAGTTTCTCTGGGTTATTTGAAAAGGACTTTCATTTATTGAATGATTTCAACTGTTGCGGGGGCTTCTCTGGCGTTTCATTCGAAATATATGTCAGTTTTTCCTCGGCCAAAATCGTTTTCAACTCTTCGTTTATTTCTCCTCTATTAATAGCATTCGAGATTCTTATCCTTCTCACTGGGTTGCTGGGCCAACGACACTTACGAGGGTGAGTCAATAAATAAGTCGCAAATGTCAGCATTTCATCATCAGAATCAGTCGGAAACATTTCATTGGGAACGCTTGAAACATCCACCGTACAGGCCCGACTTAGCCCCCAGTGGTTTTCATCTGTTTGGACCCCTAAAAAATCATTTGGGTGGCCGTCATTTTGATACAGATGATGCTGTAATCTATGAGGTTACACGTTGGCTGCGACAGCAACCAAAGGACTTCTTTGCTGCTGGCTTTCAAGGACTTGTAAAGAGATGGGATAAGTGCCTGAATGTACAGGGTGAATATGTGGAAAAGTGAAATAAATGTCAGAAAGTTACTTTAATTATTTTTGCCTCAATTCAGATTTGCGACTTATTTATTGACTAACCCTCGTATTATAAGAGGGTATAAAGGGCTTACGTAACTTGGTACAATTGAAACGGGATAAAAGTGCTCTATATTTGAGTTCTCATCGTATACTATTGCTATCGTGTAACATTTCACTAGAGTGTTCTCTCAGCTGATAGGAAGGTTTTTGGACAGTACGTATTAGAGATGGGCAAACCCGTTCATTTTTGGAAACTCGTTCACTGTGGACTGGTCCTTTTAGGGACCCGTTCCTTTTCACTCGTTCACTGTTCCTTTTTCATTAATAGTCATGTATTTTTATTTTTTAGCATGTTTGTTCTTGGTGTTAAAAGAATGTAAAAAAACTTAGAGATACTTAGTGCATACACCTTAATGACGGCGTTTAAGAATGTTGGGTGGAATAAAAGATGGAAGATGGTTACCAATTTTTACATGGTTTCGTAAATAGGTTTAATTGAAATAAAGAAAAAGTACTGCCATTAATACCGCGAGCATCAGCAGATGATTTTTCTGGTATTATAAAGAGTATCCTATCTCTTAATGATAGGAGCAAAGGACAGAAGGGACTAACGGACCGAAAGGATCGACTGACCGAAAGGACCGACTGACCGAAAGGAACGAAGGAGAGAAAGGAACGACGGACCGAAAGGAACGGTCGTTCCATAGAAGTCGGTACTCCTGTTCCAACCATGGACTCGTTCCTTCGGACCCGTTTGTTTACGAACGACCCACCTCTAGTACATATCATAATGAGCTCATTTTTTGCATAGCGTTCCGTTTTCCCTCCTATTGGTGGTCCGCCCGTCCAGCCCATTTCAATTCCTTTTATCGTCTCCGTCTTCCGATGTCATCCAGAATACCTATCTCCTTCCCCACTTCCCCAGCGTGCTCCCCTCCATTTCCCTCTTCAGCATTCCCTCTCTTTTCAATACGTCCTCCATCCATTCCTCTGCCTCCTCCGCACCTCTGTCCCTAGTTTCCTCTCCAACCATATCCAATTCCTCCTCCTTCGTCTTTCTCGCCACCCAGCTCTCCCTCTCCACCCTTCTTCACATCCAAATCCCAAATGCAACAAGTCAACGTTCATCCTGCCTTCGCAATTACCAGGTCTCCACCCCATTCAGCGCCACGCTCCATATCAGAGTTTTGACCAGCCGTTTCTTTACGTCTCTAATCCGACCCCCCCATCATCAATTCCTTCCTCTTTGAAAATGCGTCCTTAGCCATGGAAATTCTACATATAATGTCTCTACCACTCAACCCATTCTCCTCCAAAATACTACCTAGATACGTGAAATACCACCCAGCTCACCCTCTCCATCCTTCTGTACATCCACATCTCAAATGTCACAGGTCTACGTACATCCACCCGTCGCAGTGACCAAGTCTCCGACCCATACAGCGCCATGCTGCATATTAGTTTTCACAAGCCTTTTCTTTACGTCTCTACTCAGACCTCCTCATCTATTCCCTCCTCTTTGATGTCTTTAGCCATAGTAAGTCTACTTCTTATGTCCCGACCCATAAACCCATTCTCATCCAAAATACTACCCAGATACTTAAACTGCTCGACTTGTTCTATTTGGCACCCTCCCACGCTCATATTCGGACGCGCCTTTTTGCTTCTAGAGAATCTCATCACTTTCTTCTTCCTATGGTTTATCTCCATCCCGTACCTCTCTTATTAGAAGGAGATTAGCGTTAGTGAAGGAAGCGTTTCACAGTAGGAGGGTGCTGATGATGAGGACTTTGGGATGTGCAGAAAGGGTGGCGAGAAGTATTTTAAGGATTGTTTTGTTCGAGGGTTACAAAGAATTATTAAACCATAAGAAAACAAAAGTAATGAGATTTTCTCGGACAGAGAAAGCGAGGCTAATCATTTAAAGTGGAGGACACAAACTCGAACAAGTAGAACATTTTAATTACTTAGGTAGTGCGCTAGAAGAAAATAGACATAGTAGCAAAGACATGCGGAAGAGAATAGGACTAGCTAAGGAGGCGTTTGGTGATAGAAGGGAGCTGATGACGGGTACATTGAGTAAGGATGTGAAGAAGAGGCTGGTGAAGAGCTTGATATGGAGCGTAGCGTCGTATGGGGCAGACACGTAGACCCTGAGAAGGGAGGACGAGAATAGCCTGCAGCCATTTAAGATGTGCGAGTGGAGAAGGATGGAGAAGGAGAGGCGGACGAAGAGGAAGGCTAACGAGGAAGTGCTTGAGATAGTGGGCGAGAAAAGGAAACTTTTGAATGAAATTCGAGATCGGCAGGGTATGTGGCTGGAGGATGTAATAAGGGGCGATGGGTAGTTCAGCCATGTGATAGAGGGAATGATGCTGGGTAAGCGGGGAAGGGAAAAAAAGAGAATTGGTTTCATGGACGGGATGAAGAAGGGTAGATCGTATGCTGAGACGAATAAGGATATGCTACTAGGAAAAAGGACCTACGGAAGATAGGCCCCTGAAATAGTAGAAAGCCGGGAGGAGATTCTCTGACGTTCTACAAAACCTACCTTAACCGTTGGAATACTTGAAAAAAAGGATTATAGCTTTTCTATAATCGTAGGTTGCGTTGTGTGGGGAATAATCGTTGACTCTGAGAAAGAAGGAAAAGATTAGGCCGCTTGTGTTTGAGATGTGGATGTGCGCTATTGGGGAAGAGGAAGGAAGAGAATGGGTTTTATGGACGCGGGGAAGAATGAGCCCTAGGACATACGCTGAGATGATGGAAGAAATCGTGGCCGGTGTTTGGGGACTGCGCCTTTAATAATTTGAGGGATTTTTATTTTCTTCCATTAAACCTACGTTAACTGGTAGATGAAACTATTTATGATTATTTGTGTTCCCGTTCTAGTCCAGTCTCTTTATTTTCATGTAACTAGTGCGTGAAACATCAAAGCTATAGTGACTATAGCAAGGACCGTGGGCGGATTAATTATTTAATGGCCAGTTGCAGGAACGTAATATATGTATCCCATAAAGTTATGGGACCCATAAGCCATGGTAACCATTCAATAAGTGTTGCACAAACGTTCAATAAATTCATTGGTCTCATAACTTGGAGTTATGAGTTCCATAAGTAGACAAGATGGCGGATGCGCAATGAACCACTTGGAGACTTCATTACTTGTTAAAAGAGTTGTATTGTGACAAGTGACCAGTTTGTTTACTCTTACTGACTAATTATAATGTGCATCATCAATTATTCATAGGCTAAACTTTCATAACTTTTATCCGGCGGGGGAAGATTAGATCAACTATTCGAGGCTATTAACTATTGGTAAATAAGTTAAGTAACTAATAGATGTGTTCATGCAACCCGAATATAGTTATGAGTTCTATAACTTTATGGATCTCATAACTATTGATTCCATAACTAAATTTTCTTGCAACCGGCCATAAGACTGCAACAATTACTCTTCTGAAGAACAGTTAGGTGGATGCTTGCCAAGATTATGGGATAGTAATCGTGAGTAATTGTGAGCTTGAAACGATAGGAAGTCGACGTTAACGTAGTCTAAACGAGATGCACCGAGCTTCGAATTAGACGTTGAACTGCGGTCCACTCGGCGGCGGCAGTTTAACGTCTCACCCAGTGGACGGTGTATTGCACCTGTGGTTATCTCCCCGTGGCTTAAGAATATCGATACCGAGTTTATTTCCACTCCTTATTTCCCATAGTTATCCTACCCGTTACCAGCTTTCCCACCTATCCTTCGTGACGATCGCGAATGAATGCAGGTTTAGAAAAAACGTATTGTCTGGAATTTCTTTTGTAGGATTTTTCGGTGCAGGTACATACTATGGATGTGCTCTTGTTTTTATGGAAAAGTGGTGGTTAAATGCGATGTATACTCTTTAGACATTCATTTATGCATAACCCTGCGGTTATTTTTTGTACTTTTTTATGAAGAGTTGAAGGTTGTTCTGTAGGTTTCTATTATAATAGCTATATAGCTAGCGTTATAGAGGGCTATAGCCCTCTGTAACTGAAACAGTGACCTAGAGTTAACATAAAGAAGAGTTTATTTTTTGTGTGTGATTAGGTTTCTTTACGTATATATGCCTTTGTGACATCATACGTACAGCATGGCAACGAAAATACCTCTCACTCGTAACTTTTCGTTCCTGATTCTCCCACGAATGGGGTAACATGTGTAGTGACTGCACATGGTGGACGAAAAAATCGGTGTATAGATGGTTAATGTTGCGTCATCTTTGAACGCTTTATCTTGAGTTTGTCAAGGTCTCTTACACCTTCAGTTGTTTAGATTGTTGATGATTTGTGTATTATCGTTATGTAATGCGAAAAACAGGCGCAAATGTTGTAGTCATATTTGTCACGGTTTGTTCCCGCATACGTTGACGTCATCACTGTATTCTTGTCGCCCGACCCTGATCTGAAAAATAATCGTCATTAGTAAACCATCACTATTCTTAATTTTCAGGGAAAAAACTCCTTAGTGTAATCTTAGGGATATTTTCTCCTTGTCATCTTCTGCTCCTGGGTCTCAATTGAAACCCAAACACACTTGAGGTGGCTTGCAGGGTAATATGTAGATGTAATTGCTGTAGTATATTGCATTATTAAACATTGCTGATGTTGAGATTATGTATATTGTTACTGTATTACGCAGGTATATTTCTTGCTTCGGCATTGGTCCTTCAAGATCGGAATCCGTCACCTCCACAGAAATCGGGAAAATTACAATCCTTTCCGAAACTCGCTGAATGGGATTTCGAACTTCAACTGACGAAGCTGAAAGCATTGCTATCGAATCTGCTGTTTGATTCGACTCGGAACCTCTCATCTTACAATTGCATGGAATGACTTCACTCTCCAAACTAGCGATGCTAATACATTTTATAGTGGGCATGTTTGCTGTTCAGCAGTATTATTTTATTTTTATTATTCCTCGAAAATTGATAAAATCAATATACAAAACAGGCGGATTTGGCATGTAACTATAATGTCTGATTTTTTGGATGAGTGTAAGAATAAATAGAACATTATCGAGAGCCCCAATTCGACCAAGTCAGTTGACCTACTAAAGGCCGTTCTACACGTAGTTGATAGCACGGGCCTCTATCTTTCCTGTGTAAATCTCCTTGAAGCCGGAGGTACGATGTTGTCAGTTGCATCGAAAAGAATCACTTAGCGCTTTTGCAAATACTAAATAATCTTCTGGAAGAGTTTCAATGTGCAAATATTATTCCCTGAAGTAACTTTCATTTTACATGGTAATGGATATAGTTGCCTCAAGAGTCCTTGCGGCGAGCTCACGAAGCGGGCAACTGCGTTTTCCGGAGGTGAAATGTTGTCCATAGCAGCGGAAAAAATGAACATAGCTCTCTTGAGAATGCTAACTGCTCTTCCAGTTATGTTACAATATGCAAATATTATTTCCTGACGTTACTTACTTTCATTTTAAATGGTAATGAATATGGTTGCGTGTCCTTGTGACGAGCTCACGAAGCGTAAGTTTGGCAACTGCATTCTCCGTAGGTCCGATGTTGTCAGTAGCAGCAGAATGAATTCACTTAGCGCTTTTGCGAATACTAACTAATCTTTAATAAGAGTTTCAAGATGCAAATATTATTTCCTGGCGTAACTTTTATTTTACTTGGTAATGGATACGGTTACTTCAGGGTCCTAGTGGCAACTGGTGTAAGTTTGGCACTGCGTTCTCCGCAGGTGCAATGTTGTCAAAAGCAGAGGAATCAATTAGCTCAGGACTATGGTGTGTACTAACTCCTCTTCTAGGAGTGTTCCACCATGTAAATGTTATTTTCTAGAGCAACTCACTTTGTTTGTGCACGGTAATGGATATGGTTACCTCAAGAGTCTTATTGGTGACCTCACGAAGATTAAGTTTGGCAGCTGCGCTCTCCGCAACGCTCATCTAAATGTGGAACGCTCTGTACTACGTTCATACTACGGAGTAGGATATATATCTAGGTTCATACGAGTGGTAGAGCTTGGTGACCGAGAGAGAGTGAGATGATCGTGTCGCATGAGGCGGCCGCGAAGAGCCAAATGTGGAAGATGGCAGCCTCCTATTTCCTCCTAACCCCACCTGCCGCCGGCCCGACCGTCCGTCGATTGATTGTAGTGTGGGGGCAGGAGGAGGAGGGCCTCGCCTCTGCCCCCCTCCGGCCGATTGATAGCGCCTCCCTTCGGGATTAATGAGGCCACTCGCTCTGTGCAGAGGAAGGCCTCTGAATCACCGCCCTAAGAAATATGCGCGGCAGTGTCGAGCGGTGCGGAATGTCAATTTGGCCTTGGACGAATTTCTCGCAAATTTATGTCCAGATTTGCGTGAAATTGTGACTACGTGTTTTTGTGGGTGATATCTGAGGATTTCAGTGAAAAATTGTATTTTGCCGATTGAAAAAAATATCGTTTGAACGCATTAGTCTCTTGGCACATGCGATATTCTGTCAAATATCTACTGAGTTTCTCCTGAATGCGAAATTGTACATCATTGTTACAGTGGTTACCGAGAAACATCAAGGTCATATTTTATTGCAACTCTTACTACACCACAGAGATGTCTCTGTGGTATATAAAAAATAAGTAATATGAGTCCTGAAATATACTTCAAAGTTACCAAATAATATTGTTTTATTTAAACATCAAGGTGTTACACTGGGTCAAAAATTCGAAAACAAACATTTAAATGAAATTTTTGCTTAAATTTCAAGTAACTCGCTGAAACCTTTTTGCATAATCTGCCTTAACCGCTTGGTTAACTGAGGCAAAAATATAAAACATAATTTTTGCCATCATATATATATATATATAATTGCCATCACTGTATGTATGGGTACCATAAAATTATTTTAAAATTCAAAGGTTTAGCAAAATTTCAGTTGCTAGAAGCATGAAGTGAATTCATTGTGCTAATTGCCATTGATATTGAATAAAATATTCTCTAAGCAAAATCTGTGGTAGAAATCATAATGAAAACGATTTACAATTCCACTAAGTTTTTTATTGCTGTCATCCAGTTTTGATGGCTATAATGTCATCCTTAAGACTAACAGAGAATGAAGCTACAGCTGTCGAAACCGGTTGATAGCAATATAAAACTTAGTGGAATAGTATATTGTTTTCATTATGAGTTATACCTTCCCATCTCAAAATGTAATGCCATAATTAATTAATTTGAAAATGTATGATACATTGTCGTAAATTATAATTAAATAACAACGCTCATTTGGGACTGAACTAGACTTATTTGGTTCATACTAAATTCTGAAAATGAGTTTGCAATGACAGAATTTTTAGCAGTCTGAGAATATGCTGTAGGCTTCTAAGATGTGGGTGTGGAGGAGGGTGGATGAGATTTGATGGATGGAAAAGAAGACCAACGTGAAAGAGCTTGGGACAGTTGTTGAGGAAAGGAAACTTCTGGATGAGACAGATTGAGGCAGAGGAGGAAGTTGGAAGAGGTAATGAGGGACAAAAGGTTGCCTAGGGCCATTACAGAGGGAAGGATGTTTGGCAAGTCGATGCAAGTTGGGAGCTGGATGAAAAATGAAACATATAGGCTAACAGGGGCCTCCATTATAAAAATCCTGAAGATTTTGACTGACTTTCATTTGAACCTACCCTTACTGGTAGATAATTTAATAGCAATAAATTATGGTCATACCTTATCCATTATAGTAGTGTAGTGAAATATGAGATAGATTATCAGAGAACACAGTAACTGCCACCTGGGGAAATGCATTATGTGGCATAAGAATGCTAGGTGGAGGTGTTTTATTCATATGACCATGATAACATTTATTCTTCACTCATTTGTTTGTCGTATCAATATATTTAATCAAATTAAGATATTTATGATATTGTTTAGTACTGTCTGATTACAAGATGAATATTCCAATAAAATGACTCAACATTAAGTGATTGTTGTTAGAGTTACACTTTCACAGTATTTACTTATGTATATGAATGGGAGTATTCATTGTATACTGACTGTGTACGCATTATGCTCTGCATAAAACTGAGTATAAATTGTACACAACCTATATTAAAATTGGTGGTTTCAGGCATAACTTTATGGTATTTGTTAACGTAATGATTGTAGATAAATAGTTCTCGGGTTTGGCACCGGGTAAGGCTGTTTAAGGCCAACGTTTCGATGAGAAACTCACTCATCGTCATCAGGGCTAAGACTGACTCTGCACAGTGGTGCTCAACACTCTGACCTTAATAAATCATAACGTTTTATAATAGTATACCAAAAGTACATACAGGGTGAGGCAGAATGGACTTTTTTCAGTCAGTCTTAGCCCTGATGACGATGAGTGAGTTTCTCATCGAAATGTTGGCCTTAAACAGCCTTACCCGGTGCCAAACCCGAGAACTATTTATCTATAGTATTCGCCGGGAAAGCCTACGATCTTGTAATGATTGTACCTTGTGAAATATGTGGAATTACAAAGTTAGAAGTTATCATCATCATTATGTATTCAAATTTTAAACTTTCTTCTTACAATGTTTCTGCTACGTTTATAGACTTACTTTATATATTAGTTGTACTCTACCATTTTATTGACTAATTGTGTATGGACTGATTTTATATGGTTTTTGTACAAAGATTTCTTAATGGAGGGTTTTATAATATCTTACGTCATCTTACCAGTAGGAAAGGAAGGTGTAGGTAAAAAAAAGTGTCCAGAATGGCCTTGTGTAACATTTCTATGGCCCTGAAATAACTTCGCAATTTACTTGGTTCAGATCATGGTTAGCTTGGCAAGTACTTGTCAAGGTACTCAATTCTTATGGGGTACATCAATTGGGTTTTTAATGTATGAGACTATCTATTCAAATACATGAAATTTTACAAAACTGAAGGTATTCTTTCCTTTCTTACCTTTGCATTGACCTAATCTTGAACTTTCTTTCATCCCCTGAAGCCTCTTTGGTTGATGGACCCAAAAGATGTGAAGCAAGAGATGCACGATGAGTTCTACCGCTTTGTGAGCAATGCATACGACCGTCCACGCTTCTCACTGCACTATAGTACTGATGCCCCACTCAGCATCCGAGCCCTACTCTACATCCCAGAGGGGAAACCAGGTAATGGTGTCTGTGAATCTGTTTGACTGAGTGAAATGAGTTTGTGGAATAAAAAAATATCTAATGCTCAAATGCACATTGATTCATGATATAGATGAATGTATAGTTTAACAAATTCATTTTTGAACTCAAAAGAATGCCTAAACTTACAATTTACTCTGATAACTTCTGCCAAGGGTTGACTCTCTGTTAGCAATTAAAATTTTTAAATAATATTTTAACTTAAAAATCTTTTTTAGTACATATTTTGCTCTGAAGAAGTTTGCTGAAAACTTTTTGTTTTTTTTTATTTTCTCAGAATGACTTCTCTTCATTTACAAGTGTGTAAAAATTTACAAATATAAGTGTAAGAGACTTTCCAGGAGCTTCTTGTTTAATGAAAGCTTTCATTATGCAGTTCATTTTTTCATACTTCACCTGAAAAATTGCCAGTATAGTTTCTCAGTAGGATATAACAGGATAGTTCCATGACAGTCCTATAACATTTAATCATTGCAGTTGTTAAAACAATAATAATTCTTAAGTGGAAATGTGCTTTCTCTATTTTGCTTACCTTGATAATAAATGTTAAAAATTAATAAAACCTTATCAATTTGTTGATCCCCATTAAAGTCTCTTCACTTGAGAGTTACTTAGATTTGTTGAAACTAGGTTAATGGAATGAAGAATAGTGCAGTAGATTTTACAAGTAGCTTATTTAAGGTTTTAATTTTCTTCCATTATCTTTGGTTAACTCTGCACAGTGGTGCTCAACACTCTGACCTTAATAAATCATAACCTTTTATAATAGTATACCAAAAGTACATACAGGGTGGGGCAGAATGGACTTTTTTTAAAAATAACTTCCCATCTTTAATTCAATTCCTGTGGGAAGAAGCAAATATATATTTGCTATTGTCTGAAAAAGGATTATTATTTGTTTGGGAAAACACATTTTTGACATGCAAAAATTGATTTTAGTACCTGGAGATAAATAATAATATTTCAAATCAGGGAGTCCATTCTGCCCCACCCTGTACTACTTTACAACTTAAATGTAACTTTTGCTGTATAATATATCTATAACTCAGGGCCATGTTAGAATATTACTCTGCTGACATTACCAATTTGTTTGTTACGTATTTGTCATCATGAATATGATTGGTCTGTGAATTAGTACTGTTCACCTTCTTTGATTGATATGAAAACACTGGTTAGATATCCTTGAAATCCCACTGCCTCTACCAGTTAAATAATGCCTGGTTATACCATCCAGTCGGTGACATTATCTTTTTCTTACTTGCTATTAACTGTTTTGCTAGTACATCAGTGTGTCGGTTACTTGATGCTTTGTTGTTGAAAAGAGAACACATTGACTTGGGTTTTCATAACCAGTATAACTTGACAATAGATGTAAAACAGGCCCTCACAATAAATTTGTTATTCCTTAGTAATAATCTCATCTCTGTAAGTTTATAACATTTAGGGGCATAATATCTCTGTAGTGTAAGGGCCTACCCGTTCCAATGATCCCAAGAGCTCGACTGGAGAGAGAAATTAAAATTGCTCCCAGTAGGGTGAACCATGATGGTATCCCAAAGTAACAATGTTGATAAGTGGAGGTGGGAGTCCCTCCCAACTATCAACTACCCAAAAATTAATGTCACTTTAAAATAAAAGGTATCCTGGCACCTACGGAATATCGCCCCCTGGGGCAGGTTTGAGGCCCAGCAGCAGGGGAGGCAAGGCCCCTGAGGTCGTCACCTCACAAAATCCTTGTACAACAGAGCATTCACTGGATGCAAGGACCAAGGAAGTTAAGAAGAAAAAGAAAAGGAGAAGGAAAGCACCATTAAAAGTAGGGACTTGGAACGTTAGGACAATGATGAGGGCTGGGATGCTGGAAGATATAAATAGGGAAGTGGATAGAAGGAAGATAGATGTCTTGTGGCTGTGTGAGGTGAGATGGAAGGACAGCAGAGACTACTATAGTGATAGTTACTGGGTAATCTACCATGGTGGGATTGAGAATAATGTGGGGTAGCTTTAGTATTGAACACAAAGTTGGGAATGAGGGCTGTAAATACTGAACTGGTAACCGACAGGATACTAGTGGTAGAAATAAAAGCACGCCCTTCAAATTTCGTATAGGTCCTGGTGCACAAGCCCACAAGTAATCATCAGGAAGAAGAGCTGGAAGGAGTGTATGAATAGCCAGAGGAGATAATCAGATAAGTCCTGGGCAAGAAAAACCTGATAGCTATGGTTGACTGGTATGTAGTAGTGGGGGAAGGGAGAGATTGGTATGAAGTGGGAGAGCATAGATTAAGAATGAGAAATGATCGCAGTGAAAAGTCATTGGAATTTTGTAGGGGAAATAAATTAGTAGACACAAACACGTGGTTTAAACACCATCTTAGATGAAGGTATATGTGCTAAGTGCCAGGAGACACTGGGAGATATAAAATTGATTATGTCATAGCTAGGCAAAGTTTCAGGAACAATGTCAAGAACCTGTTGAGCTATCTGTGGGCTGATGCAGATTCAGATCATAATATAGTTATGATGATATATGATGTCAGATCCAGAAAGCTTACAAAAAGTAGAAGAATAAAGAAATGGAACTTAGGAACTTTGAAAGGGGAAAAAATGGTAAGAATGCCAGGAGCTAGTGGAAGGGGACATAAGTGAAGCAAATGAAAAAAGGAAAAATGGAGGAAAATGGGAGAAAACAAAAACAGGAATAGTAAGAGCGGCTGAGAAAACAGTAGGATCAGTGGAAATGGGGAGAGTCAAGAAGCAATGGGTTACAGAAGAAATGATTAGAGAAATGGAAGAGAGAAGGAATTGGAAAAATGTCAACACCGACATAGGTGAAGTGAAATACAAAGAGTCAAATAATCAACTATGGAATATAACCAATCAGGCAAAGGAAAATAGGTGGAAAAGGTAATGCATTGGTAATGGAAAAGCTACAAAAAGAAAGGGAAGTGGGTGCATTGTATGCTATAGTAAAATTGCTATAGGGCGGTAAGAGAAGGCAAACAGTACCAAAGATTATGGACAATGCAGGTAGAATATTAATCGAGCCAGAAGATTTTCAAGATAGGTGGAGAGTGTATGTAGCAGAGCAATATGACAATGGAAGTAGACTGGCTACTTTAGATAAAGAGAATGAGGGATCACTAGATGATTAGATAGAAATGATAGGCAGACTTCATGCCGATGATACTCAACAGTGAAATAGTAAGCATTGAAAGAGATGAAGGGCAGAAAAACTATAGAAAAAGATAACATACCTTTTGAGCTGCTAAAGAATTTAGGAAATAGAGGTAGGCAAGCTTTTTTCAACTTATTCATAGGATCTATGAGATAGGACTGTGGCCAGAGGACTTTGTGAAAACAATCAACCTATCAATACCTATCCTACTGAATGTCCATCTAGCTGATGAAGTATATATAATTTATCATTCTTTCAGTGTATTGCTACATATGCTGGCAGTCAAATAAAATAGGTTGTGACAGGAAGAACCTGAATTTAATCATGGCCAAAAGGCACCCTCATTACATTTTTCATAAGTTGGCCTATGTATTTTGACACACATTGGTCACATGGAGGACATTTTTGAAGCATTTCTGGTTGATGCATGAACGTTATGAGATTTTTAATCGATGCTTTGATCATCTCTTTTGAAGGCCTCTTTGAGATGAACAGAGACACAGACGTTGGTGTGGCACTGTACAGCCGTAAAGTTCTCATCAAGAGCAGGGCTGAGAACATACTGCCGAAGTGGCTGCGTTTTGTGAAAGGTGTTGTGGACTCAGAGGACATCCCTCTGAACCTTAGCCGTGAACTTCTCCAGAACAGCGCCCTCATCAGGTGGGAATACATGTTTTAGGATGCATAGATCATGTCTAAATGAGGCTTGAATATATGACTTTAGTGTTTGATATTCTTTAGAATTTATAATAGCTCCTCTTAGGTGATGAGCTGTATGTGATAAACACTACTTCATCTTTTGAAATTTTCTAATCAGGTGCATTTTCCTCAAATGAGTATTAATTTCAAACACTTGTCCCCAGAGGTTCCATTTTTTTTCTTTGGGTCTATTTTTCTTGTTGCACCCATGTTTTGGTTGGATCGGTCGAGGTTTGGGCTTTCCATTGGAGATTATCATCTTGGAATGCCTGTGCCAAATTTTGAACTTTGCTGTTTTTGTCATCATGCTTAAATTAAGATATGATTAAGAGAATTTTTCATAGCTAAATAAATTATAATTGTGTTCAAAAATTAATATACTGATGTTGCAAAAGTCAAGTATACTCAAGTTTGGACACTAATTAATAAATAACTATACTACATGCATGAATGTAAGTTACATAAACTTGAGCTTATTTTATTCTGTATTAAACCATTTTTACTGATATTTTTACAGCACATATATGATTTTTTTTATTGTTATTAGAAAAAAAAGCACTGGTTTTTTTGGTATTTTAAAGTGAACCACACACTATGACTCTTCATGATAAAGAAACTTGATATTCAATTGCCACTTAAGTTTTCGACAGTGCAGACACATCGTTTATGATTGTAATCATCTAATTTCAACTCTTTCCAACAATTGGTAAAATAGTTGCTATCAATTTCATTAAATTACTTTTTCTTAGTAATAGATGATCTCAAAAATGCATCTTTTGTCCTATTTTAAAGTGTTTTGCAGCAGTGTTTCAAAACTATCATCATCGTTAACCTATGTTACAAACTGACTTTATGACAAATTTAAAAATAGTGTAGTATTTCTGCAGGCATTGAGCTGACCACCTTCGCTGATCACATGGTGAAAGTGGGTGCAGCATTGCCGCTTGAGGGTTAGGAGATGAGTAAGGAAACTTAGCTGCACTCTATAAACTTTTAATGGCGACCGGATATCAAGTTTCTTCTTCATGAAGTGTGAGAGAGAGTGGTCCTTTAGATAATGACAAAAAATGCTTTTTTTCTCATTGTGAATAAACATTGTAGGTTATAAAAATAATTTGTGATAATGATTAAATTAAAAATAAAATAAGCTTAAGTTTGGTGTAACTTAAACTCATTTATGTAATATAGTTCATTTTTAATTGGTGTCCATACTCAAGTCTGCATATTTTCTGAATCCACAGTAGTGCTGTTGCCAGTGAATGAGTATGCAAGATCTTTATCTATCATAATATTTTCAATGTATTATTCTTAAATCTATGACATATTATGTCTTTTTAGATTTTGTTGTTTTAAACTCTATATTTTGAGTTATTTATCATGCTTTTCCTAAGCTTTTTGGTTTTTAAATTACAGTAACGTGAAAGAATATTCCTTCTGATACCTTCCACTTAAATCTCAAAATTTAAAAATTTCTTTGTCTTCTTTATTTCTTAGGAAGCTGAAAACTGTACTAACCAACAGATTACTAAGATTTCTGCATGACAAGTCCCAGAAAGAGGGGGACAGTTATGACAAATTCCTTAAGGATTATGGTCTTTTCTTGAAAGAGGGCATTGTGACTAGTCCAGAGCAGTTGGAAAAGGTAAACTTCAGTTTTAATCAGATAACTAGCGTAGTAAAATTTATGCATTTCCTGACTTTAGCTAGTATGAAGTTCTCCTAGCATGAAGTTGCCATTGTTTTAAGTGTAAAAAATATTGTATGGAAGGAAATCATTTAATCCTGAATTGAATGTAGTTGGAAATGACAGGTCATCCAGAATTGGTTAAGTTATTGACAAACAGTTGGAGACTAGGGCAGGTTACTACTTACTTGATCAAATTGGGTTCAGAAAAGTGAGGGCCACTCAGTACGTGATTAAGGTAATGAGAACAATTATAGAAAGAGACAGAGTATAGATATATTTGCTTTCATTGTTAATTTGATAAAGTGTTTGGAGTTAACTAGGAAAAAATAGGTATGTATCTGGATACCCCTCAGTGTATCGTAATTTTTGATTCTCTTTTTTTACCATTGACACTTTAATGAATAAAATATTAATGCTTACTATTTCCATGTTTATCATTAATAATTTTTTTTTTTATATATAATTTGGATAAACTTTTGTCCACATATATGTTGATTGGGATAAAAGGATAGTAATTTTATGGGAATGATGACGTGACATGCTGCTTTAAGATGCTGAAAATATGTGAATAACTTTTGCCTCTGTATTCTAATGGATGAAGGATTTTTCAATGATTTTCATTGTGTAGTCTTCTTTTGGGTGATTATTTTAAAACTTGAAACACTCTTGATTGCCCATGAATCATTTCATGAAACTTATTCTGTTATGCTGTGCTCATTCTGTAGTTAATGTGTATTATCTATTATTTTCATGTATTTTTTATTTAATATAATATTTGTTTGGTTTCAAAACCATAAATTTTATATTATCAAGTAAATTGAAATACAGAAGTCTTACTTACATTTTCTCCAACTCCATCTTAATGTATCCACCCTCTCTCACACTCTACCTTATATTTCTGCCAAAAATCTGTATTGGTATCTTTTGAATAATTACAGGAGGAAATCTCTAAACTCTTGAGATTTGAATCATCCCTGAAACCTGAAGGAGAGAGAGTAAGCTTACCTCAGTATTGTGGCCGACTCAAGGAAGGGCAACGTGATATTTTCTACCTAGCTGCACCTAGGTAATTTGGATTAAGTACCATCTTTTTGTGGCAGTCATGATCCATATTTATTATATACAGGATATTATCATGTATACTCCACCTCCTCATTTTTCTGAACTGGGCATGAGGAGGAATAAGGAGGGAAATATTAAATTCCAGCAAGTAATAAATGGGGCAAAGGAAAGCTGGTAAAAGGGACAGGGCAAGGACATTGAAAAGGTAGTAAAAGAGGGGGTGTGTGTGCCCTATATGTTTAACACATTTGCTGCCTCTGAAATTTTGATGGTTTGCTGTTGGAGCTGAAAATTCAATTATTTAATTAAAAGTTTTCACTGTAATAATTCAATGGAAATAAATACGAAAAAATGCTGATCTGATGAAGTCGAGTACTGCACTGAGTGCCTCTTTTAAGGGACTCTACCAAAATTTACGGCCATCATTTCAAAGGGAAAACGCCTGCCGCTGCGATGCACATGTGCATCAGTGGCTTGCGGGGTAAGTACGCCTTGATGCACATTTGCATCAGTGGCAGCAAACATGTTAAGTGAAATGTTATCATTAGGTAAGGAGGGGATGACACCTAAAGTTCAGGATAAGACAGGGTAAATGGATATTAATTTAAGAGAAAGATATCCTGGGGAGATGGCAAAAATACGTGGAAAAGCTCTATGAAAGTGGTAATAGACCTTTGAACTTAGATATTTTTAAAGACTGGGAAAGTGAAGCGAAGAGTTACCTCATTCCGTAGATACTCTACAGGAAAATAGAGAAGAGAAGGAATAGCAGGAGATGAAGGCTAAAAAAGTTGTGGGAGTTGTAAGCTTCCTTTGGAGTTACTGTGGGATTTAGATAACCAGAGAAAAATGATAATTTTTCCAACTTATTCCTAGGATTTGGAATGGATGGGCAGAGGATTTCATAAAATGGTACTGATTCCCATTCTAAGGAGAAGGAAATATCTGAAGGTGAGGAGTGTAGACCAAGATGTTTGATTTATTATTTGTGGAGAGTTTAATTTGAATGATTAAGAAAAGGTTGAAGAGGGGAGCTAATTACTATTTGGGTGATGGCTATTTTGGTTTCAGAAAGGGGAGAGAAACTGAGATTATGACTGAGTTGAAGACACCTGCAAAGAGAGATGGTATAATCAGAATGTATGTTCTCCCTTTATGATAAGATTTGTGAATCAACGGAGAGAATGGAATTGAAGGTAAATGCATGCAAGACTAAAGTAGTAGTTTTTGATAAGGAGAATGGGGAGAATAACTGTGTGATGACGGCGAATGGTGAAGTAGTTGAACAGGTGGGTGATTTTATGTACTTAGGTAAGATGTATGCAAAAGATGGAAAACTAGATAAGGAGATAAAGAGACATGTGAATGTTGGAAGGAAAGTGGTAGGTAGCATGTGGAGCATATCAAGGAATGAATGCTTGTCTAAGGAAGCGAAAATTGTCGTGTACGAAAGTGTACTTCTTCCCACTTTGCTATATGGTAGTGAAACATGGGTATGTGAGGATTGACATAAGAGTAGACTAAACGCCATGGGTATGAGTTATCTGAGGAGTATTTGTGGCAAAAGTAGGATGGATAGGGTCAGGAATGAGTGGGTCATGAATGAATGTGGGTTAAATGCTCCAGTAATGGGCGTGTATGAAAGGAGTGTGCTTCGTTGGTTTGGCCATGTTGAGAGAATGAATGAGAGTCTAATAAGGAAACAGATATATGAGAGTAGAATAAATGGTGTGAGAGGTAGAGGTAGGCCGAGAAAGTTGTGGTATAATGTGGTTGAGGAAATTCTTAGGAGGAGGAACATTAGGAGTCTTAAAAACAGGAGGGCGTGTATGAAGCAGTATATGGGGGTAAATGAGGCAAAAGAGGTTAAGCAGAGTTAGATGTGTAATTATGTATTAATGAGTGAAACATTTTGACTGTGCCTACCCCGGAAGGGAACGACGTGATGGGTATGTATGTATGTATGGATTTTGGTAACAAATGGGAGGGAATTCTCTGGGAAAAGGGAGGACATTCAATAAAACCTGCCTTAACTGGTAGAACACTTAAAAAAAAACATTTTGAAAAGAATTTCGATAGGATGAGTAACAGAAAACTAATAGAGATGAAGACAGTAGCAAACTTAGGCAAGTTTTTGCAAAGTTACTTGCAAAATTAGGCAACTTTGCATGTAAGGCAAGTTTTCCCCTAATAAAAGATGTAGTATGACTTTTTAAATGTTACTTCTGAAGCTTTTAAAATACAGGTTCTCATAAATATGAAAGTTAATTGAGGGTAATTGCGATGAACAGAAAGGGGAACAAACAAAGTAGTGCCCGCTGTAAGTAGTAAGCCCGTAGTAAGGCTGTTGAGGAAAGAAAACCCAGGATGAGATAAGCAAGAGGCTCAGTAGGTGAAGGGGTAATGAGGTATGAAGCATGTCTTATTATAGTGATAAATTGTATGGAATTGGGTAAGCAGGGAAGGGATAGAAAGGGAATAGGTTTTATGGACAGGCTGAAGAGGGATATGCTGAGATGAAGAAAGAAATTTTTCCTGGAGATAGGACCCTGAACATGTAGGATTGCAGAGGATTTTTATTCACTTCCATTTAAACACTCCTTAGCCTGTAGATTACCTTAATCCATTTAACATCAGATTTTGCAAAAATGATCTCCAAAATAAAAAATTGGCTAATTTCGCTATTCTACATCTACATCTACATAATACCCTGCGAGCCATCGCATGCGAGTGTGGCAGGGGGTGTTAGGCCACCAGCCAAGTAAGGATGTAAGTTTTTGGGAGGGGAAATGGTGTCAGTTCAATTTGAATGATTAAGAAAAGGTTTGAGAGTGGAGCTAATTACTATTTGGGTGATGGCTATTATTGAAGCATATTCAGTGGAGCTCAGTTTATATTGTGGTCGCTTATTGTGCGTTGAAAGGATGAGTTTTTGTACCTATCTTTTCGGCAGTGTATCTCTCTTACCGTATTTACTCGCATATAGGACGAGGTTTTTTTTCATTTTTATCCGCTTAAAAAATCTCAAAAGGACATATCCTTTTGAGTGACCAATACATTGTCCCGAGCAAAATGTAGTTTCTGTTCTCCCCACATCGCGACAACTCATTCCAAAAACTGGTTTAGTGACAGATCACCCTTCATTATCACCGTAATGTTTACTTGTGCATTGCTATACCGTGGGAATAGAAAATGGAGAGTGCAGAGAACACAGTACACTGCTTCTTTCTAGAGAAAAGTTATTTTGCACGCGGAAAAGAGCAACAACTGCGCCGCATGACGTATGGTGTATCAGAAGTGTGTGTATGGAAGTGGTGTAATCAGCGAGATTTGCTGTTTAATTGCGAAAGTACAAGAAAATCATTTCGAGGACCGCAAACTGGCAAACATCCTAAGATGGAAGAAGAGCTATAAAACTGTGTGAGACACATGCACAACATGTGTATGCCTGTGGCAGTGGAAGTTCTTCAAGTGAAAGTCAGAGATCTTGCGAGAGAAGGCAGAATTCCACGACAAGAATTCAAAGCCAGTCGTGGTTGGGCATATTGCTTCATGAAAAGAGCAGGATTCTCCATAAGACGACGGACCTCCATTGTTCAGAAGTTACCTGTTGACTACAAAACCAAGCTGATCCGATTTCAAAGGCTTGTCATTGATTTAAGAAAGCAGACAGAATTCTTAATAGGACAAATTGGGAGCGCAGATGAGACGTCAATTTACTTCGATATGCCAGGAAATACGACTGTTCACCCAAAAGGAGAAAGGCAAGTATAGATACGGTCAGGTGGCAATGAAAAGCAGCGAATCACAGTGATGTTGGCATGTACAGCAGACGGTCATCGGTTACCACCATATAACATACTGAAACGAAAGTTAATCCCGAAGAATGAAATCTTCCCAAGAGACGTTGTTATTCGATGCAACGAAAAAGGCCGGATGAACAATGAGTTGATGATTGACTGGCTGAAAACAGTATGGCTTCGCCGCCCATCGATTTTAGTGATGGAGGCATACAGGGGACACCTCTCAGACGACGTAAAAACCTTGTTACAGGAGGATACGAGCACTCTCGTAACAATTCATGGGAGAATGACCTCACAATTACAACCACTGGACATGTGCATCAACGAGCCATTTAATGATCGAGTGAGGAAACTGTACACGGAATGGCTTCCTGCTGAAGATCGAGAAATGACTGCAACTGGCCGCATCAAACGGGCCTGCCAGTGCTTCTTAGCTTGCTTCATGGGTGTCAGTTTCTTGGAATAGCATTCCTCAAGAGATAATATTGAAATCCTTCAAGAAATGTTGCATTTCCAATTCACTCGACGGATCGGAAGACGAAGCTTTATGGAGCGATAGCGACAAAGAGGAGTGTTCTGGCAAATGTTCGGATGGAGAGTCAGAATAGGCGGAAGCAGAAAGTGGGCTGAAGGAATCAATGTCGAATGACCTGCCTTTCATGATAAAATCCTGAATAAATGAGTTAGGAGGTCCAGTTTTTTATTTTTTTCTCTAAAATCCTACCTTGTCCTATATGCGAGTAAATATGGTATTTTATCACATCTGTCAGACCTAGAGATGGAGTGAGGAGTCATGATAATATTCTGAGTGTTGCTCTGAAAAATAACAGTTCTGGATTTATCAAGCAGCCTAAGCCTAGCGTGTAGCCTCTGGGTCTCAAAGGGCTCCCACCTTAATCCCTCTAAAAGTTTTGAGACACTCTATGTACGCTCATAGCAGTTTTTAATGAAGCTTGCTGCTTTCCTTTGTATTTGATTAATTTTTTTGGTTAAATCTATTTGACCGGGGTCCCAAATGTTTGCGGCGTATTCAAGGTGTGGCCTAACCAGAGCAAAGTAGCATCTATCTTTGACTTTTTCATTCAAGGACCTTCCTATTATACGTTTAACAAAACCTAGTTTCTTTGATGCTGCGCGACATGTGTTTTGTATGTGTAATCCCTACGATATGTCAGATGTTAAGGTAGTTCCAAGATATTTTACTGTATCTGAAGATTATATGTTCACTCCACCCACAGCATAGGTATGGCATTGTTGTGATGACTTTCACTGGAAGTGAACTGTGGTGCATTTGCTGATATTTAATTCTAACCCCTACTCCCGGCACCACAAATGAGCATTGTTAAGGTCCGATGACAGAACTTCAAAGTCCATGTCTTCACTTATTTCATGGTAGATAACTGTATCATCTACAAATAATCTTAATTTACTGTTAATTCGAGAACTTAGGTCATTAATATAAATAATGAATGAAAGAGGGCCGATCGCACTTCCTTGAGGAACACCAGATGTGACTGCGACCATATCAGAGCTAAAACCATCAATAACTACTATTTGTTTTCGATTACTGAGAAAGTCCCTTATCCAATTCACTATTTTTCTGTTAACTCCGCCTGATTGCAAGTTATATTAGAGTTTTTTGTTAGAAACCTTGTCGAATGCCTTCTTAAAATCAAGGAATATTGCGTCATACAATCCATCATATGGGGTTTGAAGGAAAGTTTTGATCCTATATTGTCCTCTTTTAGAAATAATGTATTGTGTGTAGAAGATCTAGCCTTTGAACAGTATAATATTATTGATAGTACAATGGCTTTCAAATGAGACAAAAGTCCTAATCTACAAATAGTCTATCAACCTTAGGAAAATTTTTAATAACTAGTGCCCATTACAGGAGATGTTACAATAAAATAATACAGCATTCTCAGCATCAGTAAAATGCCTGTTTTTGACTAAATCTCCCAGAAAATGGTAGAATTCATTTGGAGGTACTTTCGAGCTGTGAGGTTCTCTAATATTTTCCTAGGGGCAAGGTTCAGATAGAAGCATGCATAATGCAGTGACCTCATTATTCAAACCAATTTTCTTGTGTCTATATGAATCTTAGTGATTATAATTTAATATATCAGTCCTAAGCCTAATTTTGTTCAGTATGGGTTTCTATTTTGGTCATTTCGATATATTTAAAGGGTCTTTATGGAGGGCTCTGTGTAATATTTGTCTAGATTTTTTTGTTGAATGGGCATGGAGTCACCGCAGAGCTGTGACAACAAAAATATTTTGCTATTACCTCAATACCTTAATACCAAATAGCAGTATTTTGTACTGATTGCAGATACTGAAATCTTGTCCAAAAAGTGCATATGTATAATTCTTTCTATATTGTCAGTCTGGTGGCCTATTTTCAGTATGGCACCCAGATATTTGTGTTTTTGTGGCCACAGCAAAAAGTGCTTGATGAAATGTTTCTATCATCATAGCTCCTTGAGTAAGAAGTTGTGGCCCCATGTTCATTAGCTAAAACAATGCTTCAATTTACATCCCTTATCCTGAGGTTGTATGATGAGATCATTGATGGCTTCAAGAGGATGGGGGGCTATAGCTCCTCCAAAACCCAACATAGTATACATATTGTTTTCACAGACCTAAAACTTAAGCTGAAATTATTTTTTTGCTGGGAAGTATGATGGTGAATGTGAGTCTTATGGGAAATTATACTGGTTCTGCTTAGATTTTATGTGATGGTAAATCAAAATAATTTTGGAATTGTCCAAACTAGTGGTACCTAACTAAAAAGGAAAGATGTATTCAGCAAAAACTTGCTCTATTATAAAAGGCAAAATTTTATATCCAAACCACTTAAAATGCACCATTTTGAGCGTAGTTTGTCTAGAATTTCATGGACGAGGCCCTCCTGGACCTTTTTTTTAGGAGATTCCATATCCTCAAAGCAACTAGTTGCAATCATCTGCCCCTCTGGTCTGAAACCATCCATAAATGAGATTAAGAAAGACATTGTTTTGGGCAATTGGGGACTGATCCTCTAAAAATGTCGGAGATTTATTCCTCTCTTACGTTAGAACATACCTCCTAGCCAGTACCAACTTAATTGATTGTGGCATTATGTCGTGGACCAAAAAGGTATAACTCATAATGAAAACAGTGTACGATTCCGCTATGTTATTTATTGCTGTTATCTGGGTTTGAGGGCTGTAATGTCATTTTCAAGAGTAAGAGATTTATTTTTCTTGAAAATGATGCTATAGCCATTGAAACTGGTTGACAGCAATAAAAAACTTAGTGGAATTGTATCTTTTTTCATTATGAGTTATCCTTGCTATTAGATCAGGCATGTCAAGCAGTTGGCCCACCTGAACTCGATAGGAAACACAGCTGCAGCCAGCTCAAATAATGCTTAAGCTGGCAATAATTTTGTTTCAGTCTTTTAGGTGGTGGTTGATTTTTTAACTTTTTATGCATTTGTTGCTGTTGCATATAAGAATAAGTTGTCTTTTAAAATTTATTTTTCTTTTGTCAAACTACTTCCTTAATTGTCATTCATGAATATGTCTAGCCACTAAACCATTTCTTGGCACCTTTTTTGTTTCTAATTTTAAGGGATAAAAATATTCTGCAATAATTTCAATTAATTGTCCTGTCAGGCCCTCATGGCAGCATAAAAGTGACCCATATGGCCTTTGGGGAACCCTCAGTTTGACATGCCTGTCATAGATTACCCATATCATTCAATTAAATACTTCCTGGAGTTACACATATTACTCAAGAAACACTCATTATATGGAATATGCCACTGATTTGTTTGATTTATTGTACTCACCTATACCTAATTGATAATCTTCATGGTATATTTGAGCTGTGGAAATGAGTCCTCTTGTCTCTGGCTAGTTTTTTGTTTTCACACCAGGAGTAGTCATATTACAACAGCTTGCCAATTTTTTACCCCAGTGGCATGATGTGTATTTCCCAGTTTCTATGTCATTCCTTATAATTTTTATTTTTCTTAGCCGAGCTTTGGCTGAGGCATCGCCGTACTATGAAGCCCTGCGCCAGAAGGATGTAGAGGTGCTTTTCTGCTATGAGCCCTATGATGAATTGGTACTTATGCAGCTACGGGAGTTTGATAGACATCCACTCACCTCCATTGAGAAGGAAATGCGCCAGGACAAAGAGAAGGAGGATTTGACAGATCTTGGTATGGCAATGCTAATATTCTAGTTAAATATTAACTTCTTCATTGATCAAGACAAGAGACAGTTATGTTGAATGCATCGCATAAATAATAACCAATCTCTTCTTACTATCTCTCTACCAGTGCTAATGTTTAATTGGAAAGTGGTTTATGGCCTAGTTTCTCAATAGCTGGCACCTTTCTGCATACCCTACTCTTAGCTGTCCTGTGAAGGCTCTGTAATGAATTCAGGAGGGTTTTTGGGTAATAATATATCAATATATCCAATATACCATTTTTACTCTAGAAGGGTGTCTTAATTGTGTTTTTTTTAAAGTAAGGAGTGGGTATGCATTCAAACCCTTATTACCAAAATTGGTTAAATTGGTATTATTATGAATTGGTAAATTATCGCATTATTATGAGCCATGAAATTATGTATTTCTCTTGTCCAAAGTGGCACTTTGGCAATTTTTAATTCGTCTTATTGTCTTTATCTACCCTGGAGGTGGAGAGGTAAAGTCCTTTGCTGCTGACCCAAGGGTTTGGGGTTTGAGTCCTGCACTTCTCAGGATATGGATATTTGTTCTAATCTAATGTTGATTGTTGGATTATACACCCAACTTAGGAGTCATAGGAGCTGTTTTCGGGACTGTAGATAATAAATACTTAAAATAATAATACTTCATTACTTGTGCTAGCTTATACCTCAGGCTCTATAATTTAATTAAACATCTGGAGCTTGAGCTTTACTATGTGAACATATACACATTCACAGGCTTATTTTACTTGAGCTCCAAGGATTATTTTCTGAGCTGTCTACCTTAATCCACTCCCCCTTTTGCCTAATAAAGATGCTGCCATCTGTGGCCAGATGGAATAAATTGTTGATGGGTAGTATGTGACACTGTGGATCCCTTTAAAGTTCAGGGTTTCTCCCAAATTGGTTATATACTAGGAGTGTTTTGGGGGCTGTATACCTCTGCTGAAACCACTCTTTTATTTCTGGCTTCTACCACAGCCTAGGAGAGATCTTCACCTTCCCCTACATTACACATCCTTGACTACAGCGCCACTGATGACACTGTATAAAGTACAGGGTGATTCAAAAGTCTTGTTATGACTACGGAAAATCAGAACTTTTTTATTTTTCAACATAAATGCATAAAACAAAGATGGAAATGTTACTAAATACTTCCTATTGTGCAGATGTGTGCTGTGCTTTAAATGGAGGTCACATTGAACATTTGTAGTGATAACAAATAAAACTTGATGTATTTAGTGACATTTTCATCTTTGTTTCATGTATCTATGTTGAACAATAAAAAAGTTCTGATTTTCCATAATCATAACACTTTTGAATCACTCTGCATTGCATACAATGCAGGGTGATGCATACACTGTATGAGTTCAGGAGAATGTTCACTGTGACGTCATGAAACACAGTTTTTGAGGTTTTAATTATTCATTGTAGAGATGAAGGCATCCCTCTTGGAATAAGTGGGAAGATTTTTAGAAATACATATATGTCATGTGCATTATGGTGATCACCATATATTCAACTAAATCATGTTTCTTCTATGGTCGAAATATTATGTAATAGTCAAATAGGAAAGGGTTAAAACATTTATTATAAATATTAATTCTTATTCTTAAGGCCTACACTAATATATGTATTTGCTTTACAGAACATAATGGAACAGTAAAATAAAAGCAGGTAGACATCCACAGAAACATTTTTGGCCTTGGTACCCTGAAGTTTTAAGTTTATTGGCAGTTAAACTTACATGGAGTAGTTCTTTGTAATGATTGGTCATAAATTATTTCTTTGCTCGATGAAATTTCATGTGATGCCATCAAGTCATTTACTTTGTACATCCCTTTCTGCATTAAGCCAGACTTGACTTCCCTAGCTAATGCAAGAATTTTCTACTCAATAATTGGAAAGGGCTTATTCAAAATTTTATTAAAAATAATGGATAGCATACTTATTCAGTATTCTTGTTTTTAGTTTTGTTGTTTAACGATAACCAATAGTGAACAATGCAGATTATCACTGACAAAATAAATGTAGATATGCTGTAAAAAAGCAATCATTGTTCTTGAATGAAATCATTTTGTCATAATTTCACTTCTTCTTTGGTAGCATAGTGCCTATTATTCTTGGAATTTTTGTGACCAAAACTGCATGTTGAGATAATGTATGCCTCATAGTCAGGAAAATTTTCTGTGTAATTCTAATTCAATTTAATAATAATAATTCTATTCCTATCCAAACTGACAATATTAGGACCAGATAGCTTGGCTCGCTCAGAAATTGAGACTCTAACCTCTTGGCTCAAGAAATCCCTGACTGGCAAAGTTCATTCAGTGACGGTGACACGGCGTTTGGACTCCCATCCTTGTGTGATCACCGTGGAAGAGATGGCAGCAGCGAGGCATTTCATCCGGACACAGTCTCAGCAGCTGACAGAGGAAAGCAGATTTGCTCTACTACAGCCAAGACTCGAGATCAACACTAGGTAGGTAAATTGTGAGAATAACGGGTAGAAATGCTATCATCCTACAATGGTTGTTGATAGGATTTGCTTCAGATCTTGTCTTTGAATGTCATTGAGAAAAGGTCTGAGGTTTCATCATGGACAAATTTGTCTAGTCCATATCATATTCAAAACTTTCTCATCTTAGAAATAAGCTCACATAAATTCCTGTAGGTACTGTTGCAATAAAATATCAAAAGCAATATTTCCAATGTGGAAGCAGCTGTGCATATTGTGCGTCAACTGATAACTTTCTGCCTTTTTAAATTAGTCAGTCAATATGTTACTATTAAGAAACAGGTACATTCTAAGGCTTCACTGTGGTGAGGTGACTAGTATTCCACATCTGGTAAGCGGTGTGTTATCATTGTATTTTAATTACATCTGGTATGCCATGTGTTATCATTGTATTTTAATTACATCTGCTATCTTTAAAACATTAATAGTTTCAATATCCTAAGGATATATATACAGTTGGGCGGAGAAACTTTCTACAGTGATAGCACATAGCTTCGTGGACTTGGAATTGTAATCTCCCCCACTTCAAGAAAAGCTGTTGACACATGTCTGTTTATTGGTGTTTACCATAGAAATTGACTGACTCATTAGTTTTTTGAAGCATTAAGATATCAGTCAAAATGTGAATTCATGTATTCACTGCTGCTTACCCGTTTGTGATTTCAATTTTGGTGATTTTGCTTTGTCTTAAATAAATAATATGGAAGTACTAAAATCCCTTGTTGGAGTTCATTAGACTAGAAATGTAGAATTGGAATTTGATAGCATGGCCATGGGAATATGTGATAATGAGGCCAGAAGAGTACCTCAGGACATGAAAATGAATTAGGAGGAAATAATAGGCTACAGACTTCAGATTCTTGTCTTAGTTTTATGAAAACTGGGTGAGGAGAACTTAAGGAATTGTATAAAATGTTAAGGAGTGAGGGTGCAAGTTTTTATAAAATAACTCCCATAGATAAAAAGCAAAGAGAAGGAATGTAAAATTTTATCATATGCGTGATATCTTTTTTCATAAAGATGTCATATTAACCCTTTTGAGTGTGGCATGACTTGATAGCAATTCAGGGTTGTCTTTACGCTGGTGCTGATGACATGATATCCCCCCAAGGGTACCGTAAGTGTTCCAGCTTTCACTAGGGAACTTTCACTAGGCCCCCTAGTGAAAGTTGGAACACTCACGGTACCCATGGCGTGATAACATGTCATCAGTACCAGCGTAAAAATACCATGACGTTATATCATGCCATGCCACACTCAAAGGATTAATTGAATTTTTAATTAGAAAACAGACATGCAATGCTCCGGCAGCTTTTTATCTTGGTCATCTTCAAGCTTGTCTTCATTATTCTCTCAAAGCCAGGCGATAGAGGAGAGAATTATGGGAAAGTGGACGAGATTGAGGGAGAGAATGGGCGTTTTTGATGAATTTTTATTGGTGAGAGAAAGTGAGGGGCTTAATGGGTTGAATGGAGGGCTAACAGATCTTTGGTCCTGTCATGTTCCTGTAATGACCCTGTAATGGTGTAAATCAAGGTAGAGATCTGTATAAAAACCTGCCAATTTATCGCAGAAATTTATCATGATTCTTGTACAGGTTTAGGGTCTCCATGCTGACTGGTATTTTGATGTCTGAGGCAGACATCAAGATGTAGACTCACTTGGAAATGGGGCTACTCGCTTCAAAACCTGGGAGAAATTTCTACAAGAAATACCTTGGAAAAGTTCTAGATCTCATGTCATTGTCAATATAAAGGTTTAACCTTGAATGATGATATGTTATATGTAGAACTCTTCAATAATGCAATTCACATACTATGAGCTAGAATATTTTAACTGACTCTAAGAAGCTCAATTCTCTGGAAAATCTAATGATGTCAAGAACCACTTGGTGGAATTGCTACGTAAGGATTCAAGTAGTGATTTCATGTATGGTAGTTATTTATCCAAGTTTTACCATAGAATCACTTCTATCATGGATCTGCGAAGTATCTCTTCTCTTATTTAATTCTTGGTTTTCTCCATTATTTATATTTCTCAATATCAGCTCATTATGGTTCATTCATGATTTTGATTGTTTCTGGATGAATGTGGGAGTTTGTTCAAAGGAAATCATTGAAAACACTGAGGGATTTGATTTTAAGAATATATCTTTATGTGACACCAAAATTTTAAGTTACATAAGTTCGTTAGCTGTGTACGACTTTCATTTACTTAATCAAATAATTTTTGTTCTCTCTAAATAGCTGTTGTTTCCTTTTGTAAGTTTATCTGTGGCTAATAATCATTAGATAAATAAATGATGCTCAAATGTTGATTCTGGATTTTGAGGATATGTAGTTTTTAATGGTATATTCTGATATATATTTTATTTCTCTCTACAGGCATCCAATAATTAAAAAGCTGAGCAAGCTTTCCACTAGTAATCCAAAACTGGCTGATTTAGTGGCACATCAGGTGAGTTTTTCATTCTATTTGAAGAAGTTGGATGCAAGTAGTCTTTCAGTCATAACTGCTCAGTGAATGCTGAAGGTTATGTAATCCAAAAAGGTGTTTTGCTGGGATTCTTTATATCTTCCCAGTTCCTCTACAGCTAATATTATCAATGCACATTAGCTGTTTGCCCCCTAAAAACCTGCTGCTTGATGCGAACTGTAGGGTAATACATATGGGTCATTCCACGTCAGATCAGCAGTGAGTTGACCCTTGGTGTCTCCGATTCGAACCAAAATTTTTGTGTGGATTCCATCTTGCGTTAAATGAAGAATTGTAGAAGTGTTTTTGGAAAAAAAAAGTTTTTGGCAGATCTAGAGATGATCAAAGTTTTAACCGTTTTGCGCTTAGACCTTTTTTCTTTTTGCTATATCTCCTAAACGAAAATAGCTAGAGAAACTTTGGATATCTTATATTGTTTGCAAAAGAATGTAAAGCAACATTTTGATATCATTTTTGTAAATAAACTAAATTTTATTGAAATTGTTTAAATTATAAATGTTTAAAGTTTAATAACAAAAATATAGACATTTTTATTTTTAAATTTTTGTTCCAGTTTGACAAGTTAGTCTTTTGTCTTACCTCAGAAACAAATTTTGTCGTGGGCAGTTCATAAACAACGGAGATGTTTAACTTCAAAGATTGCCTAGGAAAAACTGCGAAATCTACAGCATTGACTTCTCACGAAGGGTTGCGAGAGTTGATAAAGATACAAAGTGGCAAGTGAAATTTTTGAAAATGCATCTTTTGTTGTTAATGAATGAAAATGTTTAAACATTATCCAGTCCTACAATTTGCACAGCATCAAAAAATTAAAGCCAAGGAAAAATATATTTATTTATTTGTAACTTTTCCTTGATGCACAATATGTGAAAATGTTATTATAAATAGATGTTTATTATTTTAATAGATACCGCATTGCCAAACTGGACGGCGTCACAGGGCGACCGAAAGTCCGTTCAGCGGGGGGAAGGCTACAAAGCCCGTTGACTCCTCCTGTCCTATTGCAGAGCGGCATCAATTGAAATAATAAACATCAACTTATTATAAAATTTTTACATATTGTGCATCAAGGAAAAGTTACAAATAAATAAATATATTTTTCCTTGGCTTTAATTTTTTGATGCTGTGCAAATTGTAGGACTGGATAATGTTTAAACATTTTCATTCATTAACAACAGAAGGTGCATTTTCAAAAATTTCACTTGCCACTTTGTATCTTTATCAACTCTCGCAACCCTTCGTGAGAAGTCAATGCTGTAGATTTCATAGTTTTTCCTAGGCTGAACTACAAAGTTCATGAAGTTGACAAAACTGCCAAGTTTAGGTAGTGCGGTGTCGCTTATTTCAGTAATGTGTCTCCATTTTTTGTTATGTTATATAATAAAAAATATTGATGAAATTAAAATAAAATAATCTTTAAATTGTTGTATAAAGTATTGCACTAGCATTTACACAGACCAAGATATAAATTCTCAAAGTACAGCAGCACATCATTTTAACACCGACCCTCGTGGCGAACGAGGGCGTAGTCCAATCTTTGAAGTTAAACATCTCCGTTGTTTATGAACTGCCCATGACAAAATTTGTTTCTGAGGTAAGACAAAAGGCTAACGCATCAAACTGGGACAAAAATCTACAAATAAAAATGTGTATATTTTTGTTATTAAACTTTAAACATTTATAATTTAAACAATTTCAATAAAATTTAGTTCATTTACAAAAATGATATCAAAATGTTGCTTTACATTCTTTTGCAAACAATATAAGATATCAATAGTTTCTCTAGCTATTTTCGTTTAGGAGATATAGCAAAAAGAAAAAAGGTCTAAGTGCAACACGGTTGAAACTTTGATCGTCTCTAGATCTGCCAAAAACTTTTTTTTCCAAAAACGCTTCTACATTTCTTTATTTAACGCAAGATGGAATCCACACAAAAATTTTGGTTCGAATCGGAGACACCAAGGGTCAACTCACTGCTGATCTGACGTGGAATGGCCCATATATATTTATTTGAATATCATACATCTGATCTGATGCCCATTTTGTTTCATTTTAGCTCTTCTCCAATGCCATGGTGATGGCAGGACTTGTTGAAGACCCTCGACCACTTCTTACGGGAATGAATGAACTTTTGCAGCTTGCTTTAGAAAAACACTGAGAGTGCCTTTGCCCATATTTGACAGATCAAATTAGGATCTATACCCATAGGTCTCTATTGAATGAGTCTGAGCTATGAATGTTTCAATCTCGCGAAGGAATTGTGTCATTGTGATTTTAGTTGCCACTTTGGACTTAAATATCAATCTCAACCATCAAAAATATGTTTAAAAAAGTCATTATAGACAACTTGTTTGTGCTAAGAAATATTCTTTCAATGATCATCCTCCATTCCATTGTTAATCTGTTAGGGAAAAAATGTATGTATATGACCTCAAGCAACTGTGTTTTTATGACAGCTGGGAAAGGTTCTGCTAGGAAGTGAAAATGCCCCTTCAGCACAAAGAAAGTTGGTACTGTTAAATGGACTTCTATTCTTGTGACAGTGTAGTAAGGACTCCTAGGCCTAACAAGGTAACATTGATATTGGCTTTCTCGTGTTGAAAGTTGGCTCCTTTTTTTAAAAAAATGAGTAGTCAGTGAAACAAGTCCTATGTAAACCCATAATTGAGTTTATTTTTTCACAATAAACGGAATACTTTTAGTTTCTTTTTAAGATTTGATGTAATACAATCTTTGCCAAGCAGTTGTACTTGTGTAAGAGTGATCCATCAGGAGATGCATGAATGTATGAAATTCTGAGTGAAAAAGTATTTGCCTGGACTAGGATTTTAGCTCAAATCTCCTTGGATGCTGTATCAATTAATCTATCCAAGCACCATCTTCCATTGTTGATTTTGTTGAGGCTTGAAAGGAATAAGGGGTTGTTATGTGGTATGTTGCAGATAATGCCATGAAGTTTACTTACTGGTTTGTGTAGCTTGACTATGTCTCCAGCCAAATGGCAACTTTAACACTTCTTGGATGTGTATGTTAAACATTTTCCAAGTGTTGAAATTGTGCTGGTGTCTGGAAAGAATGGTTATTCCATCATGTATTACATTCATTTTCTTGATTCTTCAGTAATTCAATCACTCAAATTTTTTTCCGTTAAAATTAAAGACATCCTTACCCTGATTATTATCACCTGTAAAGAGAGTGGCTTGTATTTACAAAATTGTATTGTCTCGTAAGTATTGTGAATTTGCTCTTGTACCTTTTTCCCCCTTGAAGTCAAATTTAATAAGCTGTCGGAGGAGGAAAAATGGTAACATAAATCTGTAAAGAATTCAACAGAAGCTGGAGCTTAACTGGACCATCTCTCGAAATGTGTCTTGGAGTATGCCTAGTAAGTATTCTGTGAGGCTAAAAAAAATGCTCATTGTAGTGTTCTTTACAGCAGTTTATCCTTTTTTCAGCTGTCTATCATGATTTACTAGATTCAAGTAAACTGGGTTTACTCATCCATCCTGTCTCTTATCTGTGCATCTCTGCTTGGAGAGAATTATTATCATGCTCATTTGGAGCTCTTATTGCATATCTTAACTTATGTGAGAAATATTGCAGACAATCCCATATACAATGCAAATTGACCCAGCTAAAAGTGCTGCTATCTAATTACCTGGATGATGAGAGCAAAAAGTTCTCTCTTGGCTACAGGCTCAGTAAAAATGACAAGTGCCTGTAGTTACTTGGCTTGTGCTACATGATAAAATATAGATTCGCTGCATTCCATTAGCGTTTTCATTCTGATCAAAGCTCTTTGAGCAGTTAAATTTATGCCTTCTCTCATTACATATTATAGTTTCACCTCATTAACCCATTCGCCTCTTAATTTTCCTAGCAATTTCTGGCCCTAAGTTCCTATTTAATTTTCTAAAAATTTGCATTTCATTTTCATTTTTATCTCAGGCTGAAGAGCACCTTTCAGAATAAAATTATATTACTCATATTTTTATAAGGATTAAAAATGGTGTAATTGTTCACATTAATTAGTTACACATTAGTTATAAACAAATTAAGGAATAAATACGTTTCTAACGTGACCGGCGATTCGCCGGCTCTTTACCTTAAAGCAAAGAAAGACAGCCCGGCGATTCACCGGCTCTTTACGCGAATGGGTTAATAAACCTTGTGTTTTAATTGCATTCTTTATGAATGCAGATAATTATTATATTACATATAATTATGTACATATAAATAATATTACACATATATTACATATAATTATAAAATTTTTGGTATACCCCTGCGGGTAGGGGGATAGAGAATACTCCCGCAGTGTCCCTGCTTGTCGTAAAAGGCGACTAAAAGGGTGGGGAGAAATTCCCAAATATGTATATCTTGTCTGCAAGACATGCAGCCTGGGCCCATAGGGTTGACTGCAGTATTTTTCCATGGGTCATGTTATCGATTTTCTTGAAGAATCAGTGCATTAATGTAAGAGGAAGCCTCATCCTTGTTGGGAAATGATTACAATTAGCATTAGTGTAGCTAGTTCAAGCGGTAATTATCAGGGACTTTGAACAACACTTTTTTAACCGTTCATGTTGTGGACATAACTGCTGGAAGAAACTACATATTTGCTACATTTTCAAAACTCAGGGAAAATGGGACAATTTTTAAATGTAGAGATAATGCTATTTAAAATACAGCTACATTGTAACGCTGCTTGGTTCCCTATCCCCTCCATGTTTTCTTTTTCAGCCATTACATGCTTTTTTGTTTTCACACCTGAGCCATTTCAATTTGATCAGGTGAGAGGTTATTTTCTAATATTACAGCAAAAACGAACTGTTGCTCTCCCCTTAAAATCTACATGAATCTCCTAAACAGTTCTGAAAGAAAATGTATGCTAGGTCGAGGTAATTAATGGTGCCTCTGAGGAGGAAAAAAAAACCTTATGCCATTGTATAATTTAGTTTCCATTTGGATTAAATATCATCAACATGAGCTTGAAAACAGTATATGAGAACATATGTTCCAAATGGAAATCTAACATCAGATCCATATCATACACCAGTTGTTAGCTGGAAGGTCCGTTTGATCATGAAGGGCCAAGCTCACCAAAGACCAAAGGATTGGGTGCTCTATATTGTAATCTAGAACCCTTTAGTGATGCCCAACCACTAATAAACAATTTGCTGCTACGTTATGACACAAAGTCATACCTAATTCAAATACTATAAAATAGTATGACACCAAAGTAAAGTAAGAGGTCCCTTTCCTGCTCACAGAAGCTTGGGTATTGAGCAAAATTGTAAGCATGTTGATCATTTCATTTTCATTGTTGCTTCTTGAAATGAGTAAATTGGAGATTTAGGTGATAAGTTCATCCCTAAAATTGAAATATTCACAGACAAAAGATAATTTGCCCTAGACTTGGCATTGTGTTAGCTTATCTCTTATATCTATACTACTAATTTTCTTCAATAATCATAGGATGATACTTTAATTCTGTCCAGAGATCAAAAGTTCAATAAATAGGAATATATGGGATGAGTCAAATAATATTATGGAACAAACACAGATTAGTAAAGTGGAGAATGAATGTTTTATTACTAATCAACTTGATTCAAAAATACATCTCAGACTTAGTGATACAGCCCTGTGACATGCTCTGAGGTCACGTGAGCTTATATGGAATGACCACCCTCTCCTGGGTGCTTGATACATTAAAAAACAAAAGAACATATTATAATAAAAGAACATAACAGATTACACAACAAGGAAGATGGGTGTTGTCACTGGACAATAAGATCTCTCCCATAAAGGCTGCTCTGAAATGATGTCAAACATCTATGGATGGTTTGGAAGAGTACATTGAATAATATGCATATTCAGGGTCAATGGTGCCTCAAAATTTTCAGTTTCCTTTTCACTGGTCTCGCATAGCTTTTGGGAAATGCTGCCTTATTTTTCCCAGTGCAACACTTGGAAAGGATACTGAACAAACAGATTACGCGATCATTCGCCTTAAATTTGGAGTCTGCACCTTTCACTTATCAATTTATCAGTTGAAGGATCCATTCTCCTTCAATTGGAACAGAGCCATCACAACCACCCATGTGGAGAAGAATGCTTTCTGGAAGGGTTGACTAGCTTTCTTGACCAACTGCCTTCCTCAGTGACTCAACAGTCATATGGGCACTTCTCCTTAGATTATTGACTTCAAGATACCCTGTGAATAGATTGACTTTAAGATACTCTGTGGACTCTTCAAGACACTGTAGATAGATGCCTGCATGGGCTGTGGCTAGGTTTTCTCTTTGGGGATATGCATTTACTCTGAAGAATATACTTCTTGGTAGTAAAACTAATTAAATATTCATGCCACTGAAAACTACCCAACAAAAATCAAACTAGCGTGTCATATCCTTATCTGGAGGGCCATGGGGAGGTGCCTGCTTGCTTGGATCTTCATCTTATCCTGACCCAGGAACATCTGGCCATTGAAGCATGGCACTTGGCTGCTTTCAACCTCTGGATATTAAATGAAACAGTTTGACCCCTGGTGTTCCCTGAATGATTGGCTGTTAATGATTTATCTTTAAGGGCTTAAATGAATTTCAGATGTGTGGGATGCTATGAAATACAATGGTGGCAAACTGAACCAAAGAGATGTTCCTGTGCTTGCTGATTTAAAAACCTTATTGGTCAAGGCAGAGGAATCCAGGTTTTGTCAGCTCCTCCAAAAGAAGTGTCAAAGCTGTAAGGCTGTTATCCAACTATCCTGGCTGAGTGGATGGGAAATACACTGAATTCTCAGGAGCTCTTCATCAGTCCCAGGAGTAGCAGACTTCCTTCAGTCAGACTGCTGGCTATTCCCTTTCAAACATGGTGTGCAGAGTCAACTAATAGTGCAGTGTGCAAGGCATTAGATGGAAGGGGTACTACAATTAAAGGATTGAAAATTGGGCCAATAATTTTCAAAATTACTTCAATGAAAAAAACAATCATAGAGGTGAACGAGCTAAATTTTGCTGCATTCCCAACTAGTGCACATTAATAGAATTGATCTTCTCAACTTTGGTTTTCACCAATGTATTGGCAGAAATGAAGTGGCTGAGGGTGTGAGCAGTGATGAAAACTCTCACCGGTACATTAGACTTCAAGTGGTATTCAAGTCAATTAATTTAGGATGTTGAATGAAGAATGTATCTTGTCCATTCCTTAAGCCTTGTGAATATAGCACTGCCTAGCTCTTTCTTTTTCTTGGTCACCAATGGAGAATGTCAAGGCAGCATCTTATTTCTAGAACTTAAAACAGATGAGGTGCACCTTAACAGGTGAACATTTTCTTCTCTCCTGGGAAACAATAAGAGGATCTTTGGAATGCACCCATGACTTTGAATGTGTGAACAATGTTTTATCTCCTGTCGCTGGTAGTTACAACAATGTTAAGGTTGCATTTGCAGACAGTTAACATCAGGCATTCAGTGCAGGCAGCATGACATCTTTCATTTGGATTTAATGTATTGGCAGTTTTGAGGACATGGGCTAGAGACTCAAACAAATAAGAACTACCTGCCAACTGTTACTAGAGACTTCCTTTATTTGACTGACTAGTTACAGAGTTCACACTCGACAACAAAAAAAAGAACCGAGCAAAATGAAAGAAGTATGATACTAATATAAAATTAGTCTGCCAAAAACAACTACCCCTTTTTTTGCTTCTCTCCAACATAATGGGTGTCTAAAAGACAGAGTTGGTTTGGCATTGAGTATATAACACTGTACTTTTTTTAGAGAATCAACTCGAGATAAAATAAATTACACTAGCAAAATCTTCAACAAAAGACATCAAGGCTGACAACCAGGGTTAAGAGGCGACTTTCCAAATTCACTGGAATAATTTCCAAGATGCTTGGAGAGGTCTATTGAAGGTGTCCTGGAGCCCTGTTGGAAGAGCCATGCTGCTGAGGTGGAACACTTGGGATGATGAATGACAGCTGATGGTCATGAATAATACATTCAAATGGAATGGAAGGAACAGGAGCAGCATATGAAGGATGATATTAAGGAACAGCTTTAGATCCAGATAGTAAAATTGAGATCATGCAGGCTGTTTTTCAGGATGGATGAAAGGAACAAACGAATCTGGAATTACTTCTGATAGGGGATATGGAGGAAGACATTATTGGAGGAATAGTGTGCCAAAGTCATCAGCTCCAGTGGCTTTCTTTGGAGGAAGAGATTTAATTATGTAGGGGATTTCATTCAGAATAACAAAGACCATTAATAGGGACAGAGGGCAGATTTGTAGAAGGTACATGTAATGACACTCCTTCATGACTTCAGGCATGAGTAAGCTGGGAGCATCACACCACATTGTGCCAAAAAAACAAGTGAATATCAAAATACAACCAGTCACTAGACAAATGAGTAACACAATACAGCATCAAGCAGGAACTCAAGTATTGCCTGAAACAATGTAAGACAATACCTACATTGCAGGACAGTAGATTGATTTGTGGGCTGGGTGTAGAAAAGTTGAGAGGAGAAGTATTATAAATAACTGATAGTAGTTGGCCGTGCAGCATTGAGGAATTATCCCTGTCAGGGGGTGATATCCATTGCACTTTGGCCCATCCTGCGACCTTTCCTCTTCTAATTTAGATAGTGAGTCATTCAATTTGTCTGAAAGAGACCTAATTGGCTTTGATTTAACCAAGCATGTCTCAATCAAAGCTTGCATGGCTGAATCCCTTGTAATGGTGAATTGCTACTTGTACATTTTTTAAATAGAGAACTGTGGTCTTACAACAAATTTCGCTGGCTTTTCATTCCTCTTAGTATTGATCATAGTTCATATATTCTTGAGTGCTTCACTGGGGCCTGTCATGGGTCAGAAAAAGGGAAACTGCTAAGTGTTGTGGGTGCAGTTTGTGCAACATTGAATGGATGAGGAGACAATCACTCCTGCAGAAATTTTCTGTTTCTTCCCTACTCTTCTGGCCAAAAACTCATTCTGAGATAATTGGGGCTTCAAGAGCTAATGGAGGAATTCCTGCATGATTAATGATCTTGGCATGGGTTATCCTTGGAATGATTTTAAACGGCAAGTGAAATCAGCCATGGATATGGACAAAACTTACTTGATTATGGATGGCAGATACTCCAAGCACAATGGGAGTCAGTAGGACATTGAGAAGTGGAGGATGCTGGCCTTTCATTGTTGCAGACTGGCAAGGGTTAGGTGGAGGAAAGGACTCTTGGTGCAAATTGGACCTCCTGTATTTAAATCAAAATTTGGGGTCAAAGGGCAATTCGACTCGTTGAAGATGATGGTCTGAGGAGAGATGAAAGCACAGGTTTACAAGATGAGCTCAAATGATATCCTGTTACTGCTCGCAATCCACCTCCATCCCAGATAGCTCAAATTTTTTAATATTACTGTGTTAGTTATTTTACAATTGTTTTACTGACTGAATTGTGGTTGTAATAGCCAAATTACAACTGTTGTACCAACTGAATTTCCATCATATTACTTGAGTAAACAAAGTAAATCCTGTGAATTTATCTGGTGTATAGGGTCATACATTTGCTCTGTTATATGAAACACCTTTTACTGGCACAACTGCCCACCACTGATGCAACTGTCTCCTGATTTCCTAGGGCATGCCCTGCAATACTTACCATAGGCCACCATCAATTGGCCATTGTGGAGTCCACTCATGGGCAAAGAGCAACTCTATGTCAACATTTTGCCCAATGGTGAGAGGAGCGGAATATGTCCAGGGAAGGTGTTGGTGCCAGTGAACCGATACTTAATTCATTAACAAGTTCTAGAAAAGTCTCCAACGGCCATAGAAAATTAAATTGGCACCACTCTTGGGAACAAAATAAACCAAAAATACTTTGTCGTGGTGGTTTACAGGAACAAAAAACCAATTCATTACCAGTGACCAACCACAACCTCTGAACCAGAAAACCCTGGCTGTGGTGGTTTACAGGAATGTTACTTCCTCACCAGTGACCAACCACGGGAGAGACACACTCAAACCAATGATGGAAGCCTCCACAGGGTTACAGGGCCCAGTTAAAAATGCCAGGGTTATGGTCATCAAACACACTATCTGTGAATGTTTATGAGATTTAAATTCTGCCCCAGGGACAAATACAGAGCAAACACAATTCAGCATTCAGAAAAACACCCACTCAAACAGGCATAACTTCTGGGAGGATAAAGTTCAAAATGAGCTAAGTCAAAAGAGGATGGCTGTGAGACAGGAAAAGGCTAGGGTGTGTGTTGGGTATGTGTTTTTGGGCCAAACAGTGGCTCTCTTCACTGGACAGAAGGGAAGTAAGCACTTGCAGCTCAAGGTTGTAAGTGAATCAGGAGGAGAACAAATGTGGAATAAATTCTTAAATGAAGAAAAAGGGAGGGATGGGGAAACCATTGATAGTAGGGTATTTGAGAGGGAGGAGAGGATGTTTCAAAGGTATTGGTCAGGAGGGAGAGTGGAGGGGAAAAGGAAGAAAGTGAAAGCGGGGGGTGGACTTGATTCATGACGAAACTGCCAATGTGGTTATGATACTTTTTGGATCTGTAAGGGAATTTTATTCTGCAGCTTCCCTTCTCTGTAGTTTGTTCTGTTAGACCAACTTCCCAGGCATTTCCCTCTCACTTTCGTTTTACGCCATCTCCCTACCTCACAGCTCTCTCCGGTCTCACCTCTTTTTCTATCATATCTGCCCTTCTTTTATGTGAGACCCCCAGAGGGGTAGCTGAGGAGGAAGGAGGGCTGTTGGGATAGGCAAAATGTGGGAGGAATGGGGAGGGATTTCTTGAATTTCCGAGCCAAGTTCGGGGGCACTTCGCCCATCTTGCATTCACACCCAACATGAGCAAATGAGAGGTGATGAGATGCAGGAGGAAAGGGAGGAAGAGAAACTCCGTACCTACTGCACCCTGCCCTCTCTTGCGCCACCCTCTCAGCCCCCATCCAGTACTGAAGTGAGTGATGCAGGAGAGGAGGTGGATTACTTTGGTCATCACATTCCAACCATTCAGTCCTTGAATCGATGTCCGGTGGTAGAGCAGGAAGGAAGAGGAGAGGTGGGGAAGAAGGGAGACATGGGGGGAGAATTAAGGGGAAGTAGTTGATGGTGCATCCTTAGAAAGTCATAGTCAATAAATTCCAATTATTGCATCCTTAGGAGACATGAAATATGTAGTAAGGTGGCCATTCAGAGCTGTCTCCCATGCCTGTAAGAAGGCCCTGTGACTATTTTGACAGGGTCTCTGTCTGCCCCACTTCCAGGTGATACTCTGCCCTGACCAGGGGAAGAACCCCATAGTATAATATGCCACAGCACCATAAAATATGCCATAGTCACTCAAATGATTGAAACAAAGAGATGATAAAAAAAGCTCCTCCATAGTTAAACTGAGGTGATCAATCTAGCATCTTATACTTGATAGAGAACAAATGCTTTTCTTGCTAAAGGTCCTAAGGTTCATCTTATAAATGGGAAGAGGCTAATTCTTCTTACGAACTATAGTGCGTTCCACATTTAGTTGGCATTACAGGCCTTATGGAGTACAGTGTTGCCAAACCTACACCCCGTCATCCGGTGGTGTAGGCCACCACTCATAACACCACGCCAAAATGTCAAATTTAAAATGAAATAATGGAGGCCCAAGATTCACGTCGTTCCGATATGTTTGATTTTATATTATGCGTCGTAAATAGCGATTATTAAATTCAATACCACAGCGCGCAATCATAATTTTTATGTTTGTATCGTAAACATGCCTTAATCCCATCATTAAAGACCATTTAACTATATTTTTTCTGAGTAAAGGAGTAAGGATGAACGTAGGAATCAACCACTGGTAAATAATTAAATTTATGCGGTCACGAATATCTTGTTCTGTTTTACGTCCATTGGATTTTCGTCGGACGTCGTCAGCACGCATCTCCGACGCGGGAATCGGGTACGGAAAAAGATTGATAGAAATGGAATTATGAAGAGAAAAGAGATACTATTTATTAGAATATGAATGGAAAATTTTATTAGTTTTAATGGAAATTTTTATTGATGGAAGTATTTATTCAGAGAATCTCCCAGAAATTTGGGGAATATTCAATTCTGAAGAAGGAGAATTCTTTGGTCAATTCAGTTAGGTTAAATCAAGGGATTTGTACATGAGAAACAACTAACCCCAAGGTGAAAAGTAGGGCCTACTCTTACCGTTTCACTGTAATTTTTTAACGGAACACTTCATGGGATATTGTCTTTGGGGCCAGGAGTAACGAATATAAAAAAATAGTGACAGCCGTTGTTTACAATATTTTGTGGATTATTTTCTAGCACCAATCAATGCAATCATTCTCCTCAATGAGCTTAACGATCCTGCAAATTTTTTGCATGCTACAGCTATTTCTACTTCCTTGACGCGCTGACGAAGACTGAGGATCGTTTCTTATTTCTCTCTTACTCCAAGTCATAAATAGCCTAACATTGATCCATATCTCGTCTGTGAGCGCAAAAACTTTTTTCACGATAATTTTTAGCTGTCTACATTAATTGTATAGCAATTGTATAAAAATCATCCCTTTAAATAAGAATGATTCGTTTCCCTCTGCAGTCGCATACTCAGGGCCGCCCATAGGTAGGGCAAGGGGGGCAGTTTGCCCCAGATCAGCGCCTTATGAACCTTGAAGCCGCTAAAATAAAAAAGAGCACTCAATATTTACTATATTCTGTGTAGTAATTTCTATTTTCCATTGAGACAATAAGCAGCTAATACACAACACTCCTAAAACCTCGTTTCCCCTTACCTTACCACAGTCGTAACCAACGAACCATCCCCAATTCCATCCATCCATTTCCAATCTGGTTGCCGTATTTTCCTCCTTTCGAGGATTCGCGAGTCTACCGGATTCCCTTTTACTTGCGACCCTTCTTAAGCCCCCTGCCCATTCCTGCATGTAAGTTGTCCCTAGAGTACCCAGGCCTGAGGTCTGAAGTCCAGGTTCTTTTGTACATACATTTTTCTTTAGGCAGGTCCCTCCCACTCCTCGCACAATGGAGCCCACAGGCGGAAACCAAAGGGAAGGACACCGCGAGTGACTTGACACAGAAGCTATCTCTTTCGTTGAAACCCTATCCAGCTCCCAAGCATTCAATAATATTAATAATAATAATAAATTTTATTATCCGTAGGCAAGTACAATTGCATGGAGTCCTCAAAAAAGAAGGTTCCAAAATAAAGGTACAATTACATACATTGGTCAAGTCAATTACATACATACAGTTACAAAAATACAACTTTGTCAAATCAGTTACCTATACAAAAAACAAATATGGAACAGTACATCTATGTTAAGAATAGTAAACAAAGCGGAACATCAAAAACGACACTTCATATATTCTTTGACATCATAAAATAAATGTTTTTTTAGGATATTTTTAACAGATATTTTAAATTTTCGGTATTCCAGGTATTTCATTGCTGATGGCAGTTTGTTGTAAAGGTTGAATCCCTGATGAGTTACACTTTGCAGTCTTTTAGCTGTTCTGTGGTTTTTTAGATGGATAAGTTCATTTGATCTGGTTATGTAGCTATGAAAATATGAGTTTTTTTCAAAAGACATACGGTTCTTGTGTATGAAGGACACTGTTTCTAGTATGTAGATGCATGGGACTGGTAGGATGTTGAGTTCTGCATATACTGGTTTGGAGCCTATTGAAGGGGAAGACGCCAGGCGAAATCCTTGAAAGAACAATCAATTGCCGCTGCTTCCTACTGCCCTTCTCCGGTATTCCAACGATTAATTTTGGAACAACAACGTCCTGCGTGAACATGTATCTCATATCCTCAATTACCTGTTCGAAATTTGCTTTTTTTATATTTTACCAAAACACTTTCAACTTATGCTAGGAGATGAAAAACATCGCCTACAACTAAATGATAGTTTAAGTATACGTAATAATGTTAGCAAAATGATCCACTACCGCCCAAGAATTATTTTCCCCTTGTTTTAAGCAAGCTAAGGTATTTATATTGACTTCTATTTCTTATATTTAAAATTCTAAGACCGATCAAGTGAGAACCTCTCTGGCAAAGTTTAAGGAAAATACGTTGACGCGATGCCGATACACGCTTGCTCTAGGAATTATACTCGAGTTATTTTTTAGAGCGGTCCTCTTCATGAGTTGGACTTTTTCAATGAACTTATGCGTCGCATATACAGTAATGATGATAAACTCTACGCATTCAAGTCTCCATAAATAATTCTTGTCTAATCAGATAGTATAATAGCACTGTAATTAGCCGAAACATAAAAAAGATTAACTATTATCAAAACAAAATGCCTCCGTACCTTCTTGTTCATGAGTCCGACAGATATTCCACTCCCTCCATGTAGCGCGATGTGCTCGGCTGTGGCTCGTCCTCCGGTGAGGGAGATGTCGACTGAGAGGATGAAGACGATGTCAGACGAATAATTAACTCTTCGATGTCATATTGCAAATTGTCTGCATGCCACATGTCTTCTTCCACTTTCTTCACGTGCTCGACATAGTTTTTCCAATTTTCGGAAGTGATGGCATCAAAGCTTTCTGCGATGGGAACGGCCGCGGGACCGAGACCGCCGGTGATTGCAGCAAGAGTACGCTTGAAGAGCGGCTACCTTCTGAGTTAAGTCCTGCAACTGTTTGGAGAGCGAAAGAATCGGATCGGTGGTCGATGTGCTGGTAGCGGCGTGGATGGCGGCGGGAACGCTCGGCGGAGACACCTCAATGATGCGGTCCGCGAGCTTGGCGACTTCGTCCAGCGGTAGGCTCAGTTGGACTTGAAGAATAGCTTGGACGGCTGCCGGAAGACGCTGCAGCCATAGCGTCCGAAGTAGATTATCGTGGACACGGAGTAGGACACGGATAGGTGTTGTCCAAGGACGAGCACAAGGACACATTAATAATCAATTGAACTATTGCGACATTAGTAACGAGTGGTGTATCCCTCTTAGGAGAGATTGGCGTGAAAAAAGAAAGCGGTGGCCCTTTCCTGATGTGATTACATTTAAGTACTTCCGCGAAAAATACTAAAAAGATGAATAAAACGAGAGGACTATCAACATTTTCATAAATTAGAAAACTTAGAAAATAAAACTACTATATAAGATGGATAACTTCATAGAAATGAAGAGAAATGCCGGAATGTTTCCTGTAGTCAATTGTACACCACGTAATACATTCATCGCACTTTTATTCGTTTCCTACACCTGGGAAACAATTCTTCGCGTTTACTCATAAAGCGAATATATTACCAAGTTAATATAATTAACTTGTTTTGGAAAAGAAGAAAATGATTACCTCATGTAAGAGGAAGAAAGCTTACCTTGGGTGCCTTGAAAAGGCTTACATTCTTCAATCCATGTTCCCGGTTGTATTTTAATGTGGTCCGGTATCCACTGGTACATCCCGGCACAAAACACGTACTGGTCATTTCAATGTTTAAATCTTCAATGTTTAAATCAAAGAAATAAACTCTTGGCAGTCAAAATCGACACAGTTCCGAATTCACCTCCTTTCTCCACCACGCTAACTTCAGGAAAGAGAGACCAAGAGAGACTTCCGTGCACTTACAGCGCCTCTATCGGAAAGTTGAAAACGTCTTCCCTTGCTTACCATCTGGGCTCTTTTCCTCCCCTTTTCCCCTATCCCGATCGTACTCCTTATCCTACTCCGTGATCCTGGACTAGGGTGGTTCCTGCTAATGAGTGAAGATGGCGCAGGAATTGAGAGGGAGTCCGCTCGCCTAGCTCTTCCTCGGTGAGAAGTTGCCTAACCCGCTTTTCTTTTGACAGCGAGAGACGTTCCTCCTTCAGGCGTTGGTACCGACCTTCACTGGGAGGATTAATAAGAATATCCTGAACCTCCGCCGCCCATCTGGCGTCGAGGTGGGAGGCGACGTATCCATATCGCGTGGCGTCTTGAGTGATGCCCGACAGAGCGAATTGAGCTTCCACTTGGGCAAACCAGACGACAGGATTATCAGACCAAAACGGTGGAAGCTTCGGGGACACGCGGTGAACGCCTGGAGTGTGCGCAGCCTGATGTTGTGCATCACGCTCTCCCACGTCGGCGAGAGTCGCGAGATGAATTTTCCGCTGCAGCTCTTTGTTTTCTTGCTTGAGGAGAGTAAGCTGCCGTTGAAGCTCCTCCATGGCGCGTACAGTGAATGACGTGAAAAGGCACCTTCAATTAATAACGAACAGCAGATCACGACGGGGTCACCACTGTGGGAGAAGGCGCCGAGAATCATACACACGGTCTTCTGAAAACTTCCTTTATTATTTCTGATACAATTCACTCGTTCGTGCTCCTCTCTCTCTCAGGTCTGTTCTGGTCTGGGCATGACCATATGTGGCATCTATATATATATGCTTCGTCGAAGGTTCTTGGCGAGGGTTCCAGAAACTTCTCCCGTCCTCTCGAAGGTTCGGCGAGGATAGCTGGGAGGACAAGGACGTCGCAGCCAGACCGGGCGCTAGTTAATTGGTGCCACAAGTTCTTCTACCTCTTTCTTCTTAAAAGTGGTGTTCTTCATCCCAACGTAATGTTTTACTTGAGCCCAAACCATTTCAATTGGATTAAATTCGCAATGATATGGTGGTAGTCTTAGCACTCTACAGCCATAACTCTTCGCTAGTTCATCTATCTTAAATTTTTCATATTTTTCCCGTACTTGATTCACCACAAATAAAAGATCTCTTTTCAAGCTGTCCTCATCAAAGCTAATTCCTTTGCTAACCAACCACACTTTAATGGAATTTTTCCTCCAGCTTGTGGTAGGTAAGGATTCCAACTTCCTCGAATGGTATGATGCATTATCTACAACTATAATTGTGCCTTCGGGTATGTTTGAGAGAAGTGAGTGCTCAAACCAGCTCTCATAACACTCGCCATCAACTTCTTCATGGTGTTTTTCTTGCATGAAAAAACACGTGCTGCTCCCTCTATGAACCCTTTCTCCGTCCCTGCATGTATAATTGCAAAGCGTCCACCTCGGGAGGTGGGGGCCTCAGCCCGGTTGTAAGTCCAGAAAGGAAAGCCCGACGAGGAGTTTCTATGTTTATGTCGCGCCAAGTCATGTTCGCTGTTTGTCCGACATTGATCCAAGTTTCGTCTGTGAAAACAATGACCCTTCGTTCACGACGATATTGTTTTAGCTGCCTTAAATAATTATGTCGCCAACGAATAATATCATCCCTTTCAATTAAAATGCTTATTTTTCCCCTGCATTCCTACACGAAACCTATGTCTACAAGAAGGCGATATAATGTAGTCCTCTTGAAATTTGGAAGATCTTTGTCCATGTTGACTGAGCTTAAAATAGATTTTAAAGTCGGAGGAATATTTTTCATGAAAACTTAATGTACTTTTCTTCGAACTCCCGATCTCACAAAATCGTCGTAAATCAACGCTCTCGAATTCTTGTAAGGCTGTCTAACTTTTTTAGTCTTTGAAGGTGTCACCAATGGACCACGGGACGCTTCCTTTCTCACTCTGTAAATAGTGGACTGTGAGCAGCCAGTTGCCTTCGAAGTTTCGCGACAGGCTTCAGTTATGCTGAGGGATTTGTTGAAGTATGAGAAGACGTTGAACACCAGCTCTCTTTCACGGCTTATCAGCTTCCCCCTTTTCTGCTCCTCTTCGCATCGGACATGGTGAAAGGGCACCTTACAGCAGATATTGATGAAACATACTCCACACCTCTGATAAACACAGCAGACTACACACCACTTGTTCACTCAAAAAAATCCTACAAGATACTGAACGTCTTCGCTAATTATTTTCCTATCCCCATCCGCTGGGGTTGCTTCCTGTGCAGATGTTTTATGGCACCCTATTAACGGAACTTCTGGAAAAAAACCTGAATTGCCCTTTTCCTTAAGGGCTTACACCGAAGAGGAATGCCCCTCGTGCGGATTATGGAATAATTTATTTCATGTTTCCGACGGCAAGACTCATAAAGGCGAAATTTGCGTCTTATTTCAAAGCCGTCAAAAGGTGCATGGGATAGGCTTTCGTATGTCATTGTCTTGAAATATAAATATTTCTAATACAACGTATGAGTACTCTCCTTAAAAAAACATCTAACGAAGAATTACATGCATTTATATAAAGATGTAAATCCCGTTTTCCACCGAATAATCTTCCGTCTGCGCTGTGGAAGTTAGTAAGACAGCAAGCAGCGCACCTCGGCGGTGCCGTGGCGCGCTGCTTGCTGTCTTGCGTGGCGCCGTAATATTTTTTCTTAAGATCAAAACGTTGTAGCTTTCTTCACAACTGAGATACCTAAATAATTTTTTGACTAAAAACAAATTAGTAGTTTTCTTCAAATTTTATACGCAGGATATACGGACCTAAAACTTAAGGAACGTAAGTCAGCAGGCGATTCCTTTTTACCTTACAAAAACCAAACTTTTTTGTTCTTAAGATATTTACATCAGTATAACAAAATTTCAGGTCAATTAACTTCTAAGTGATGTATATCTTTATTGAAATAAAAAGAATACGGAACGTTTTGCATAGGTTTCAATCCAGTATGAAGAACGGTTTACCCACAATTGAGTGAAGAAGACAAAATCAAAAGAGCCGCGTTTGTTGCGTAAATTAATTAAAATATTTTTATGACTTTTATTATAAATTTTATGAAAAAACTATTACGACCAGTAAATGTAGCGTCTCTCTCTGCATAAAAAGAGATGATGATAAATTGGATAGTGCAATGTTAATTTTTCTGCTGCTGTTGGCAACAGCGCATCTCCAGCCTTATGGAGATTAGCATGGGAAACGAATCTCCATAAGAGCCCATACTGTCAGCTAAATGTGGAACGCAATTTAGCATCTCCCATTTGGTTTTCCTTGAGCAACTACTAGTTGCTTGTGTACAGCGTCTGGTGGAATCAAGTGAATTTGGAGCTGTGTCAATTTTATTCTTTAGCCTAATTATTGAAGTTTACAGCGTGTTTGTCACAGCTGTCTAAAAGGAAATTTTTGTAATTACTTTTCTCATCAATTAGGAGAGTCAACTTTTGACCTTTTTAGCCATTCTGGATGCATGATCAAATGAGTTATTGATTCATTTGCATGAATCCTGGTTCTTAAGGGGATTGTCATTGATAAACAGTTTAGGTTCCTTTTACAAGGTTGGGAAACAAATGGTCTCCTTTTGTGGGTCCTAAGTTTTCTCCTTCGACCAAATCCTCTAAGCCATCAAAGCAACTGTGGTGGCTGTGAAAGAGAAAATTAGTTTTTCCATGTTTCTCAAAAAATCGAAGCCCAAAACACTTCCTCCTTTGTAATTATTCTTGCATGAGGTGGGTAAATTACTAGAATAATCTTCACTGACCCTGGTTGATAAGGGGATCCTCTGTAACAAACAATTTAGGAGTCCAATTCACTGGGTATTCCAAATATCCCCATATTGAAAGTTCTCTGGAATTTCATACATAATAGAAATCTCTTTGTCTTCTCATCAATAGTCCACCCATACCAATTTGGCCAGCAACTCCTAGTGATTTGTAGGGGATCGGGCAAATGTAGTTCTTAAGCTCTCTCCTGTGTCCAAAAACTCTAGGCCATTAAAGCTAGGAAATGTAGTTGCTGTACTGGAAAAATTTAGTTTACTACCTTAAACAAGGAATTAAATCAGTTATCAGAATGAACAGTTTAGATTCCTCTTACCATGTTGGGAAATAAATGATCTCCTTCAGCAGGTCCTAGGTTTTCTCCTAAGACCAAATTCTTGAAGCCATCAAAGTAACTGTGGTGGATGTGAAAGAGTAAATGCAGCTTTCCACATTTCTCAAGAAATTGATGTCCAAAACCTTTCCTCCTATGCAATTATACTTGCATGAGTTAGCTAAATTACTAGAATAATCTTCACTGACCCTGGTTGATAAGGGGATCTTCTGTAACAAACAATTTAGGAGTCCTTCTAGTGATTGGAAGTAAAAGTTGATGATTTTTTCTGTGTGATTGTGTTGGCTGTCAAAGGCCAAATTTAGCTCAACAATTTTTCTATCAATTGGGGCATGAAAATATGTCATCCCTATCATTTAAATTCTATGGGTTCATAAGTAGCTGAACTCCCATGCATTGATGGAATTTGTGTAGGGAAAAAATTAAACAAACAATTTTTAAACTTTCTTCCAAGGAAAGAAGGAAAATATCTCCATTTAGCATAGGTTCTCCAGTAGTTTTAATTACTGAAAGGAAACTGGCATGAGAACTAGGGACAATAAAGATCCCAGGTTCCTCCTTTTACCAAATTCTCTTGTCTATCTAAACAAGTGTAGAATCTTCGAAATAGAAATTATGGCTTTACACTTTCCCCAATAAGAAACTGATAACTCTTACTTCTCTGTAGCTATAAATGTATTAGATACATACTATACTGGACAATTATAAAGTGACTCGAGCAATTAGGGAATTATCTGTTATAAACAATTTTGGACTCCTCTTCACTAGGGTGGATAAAAATGTCCTCTTGTACTGTAAGTTCTCCTGCATTTCTTACATAAATGAAATGCCATAACCTTCTCATCAAAGTTGAACTTATATGACTTCACACTTCACTTGTAATAGTATCCAGGGAAACTGGTATACTCTAGAAAAAAAAGTTGTCCTACATTTCTCTCCTTGATCAAATTATCTTAGCCATCAAAGCTTATACAGTGTCTGTAGAAGTGAATATCAGAATTTCAATCTTTCACAAGATAATTAATACCAAAAAAGGACCCTTTATTACTTTAAATGGATGGTTTAGGTATTCACTAGACCCCGGTTGATAAGGGGATCATCTGTAACAAACAATTTAGGAGTCCTTTTCGCTAGGAAAAGAAAAATTAAATTCTTTCATAGCAAAAGTCCTCTAGAATTTCTTTCATGTAGGAAATGCCATATTTATTTCATCAACAGTCAACCCTTATTCCTATCTGCCACAAGTTCTACTTATTTCAAGGGGAGCTGACAAAATATGTATGGTATGAGTAGTTCCTTAGCTCAAAACTTAGCCATGTTCTCCAAGTCATGGAAGCAAGTGTGAATTTTGGTTTTCCAATTTTAACACCTAATAGGAGTATTTAAACTTTCTCTTCCTAAATTCCATTGATATGATTGTAGCTATTGCGTTTTAAATGGATGGTTAGGTATTTTACTAGACAAATCTCATCTGACCCTGGTTGATAAGGGGATCATCTGTAACAAACAATTTAGGAGTCCTTTTCATGAGGGAATGAAAGAAAAATTCCCCAGTAAGTCCTCTGGCAATTCTCACATAAAGGAAAGGCCAAACCTTCTCATCAAAGATAAACAGCTACAATATTTACTCCACTACACACTGACCCCTACAACAAGGGGAATATCTGCAACAAACAATTTAGCAGTCCTTTTCACTAAGCAGGAGAAGATAAATGCACCTCAGACTATTAGTTCTCTAACATTTCTTGCCTGAGGGGAATGCTGCAACCTTTTCATCTAAGGTGAACTCTTATGGTTTCATCCAGCACTTGTGGTAGTTTCCTGGGAAGTAGGCATAGTATATTGGAAAAATGTAGTTCCAAAGTTCTCTCATTGACCAAATGATCTATTCCATCTAATAAAATATGGTGGCTGTGGATATCAATATTAGATTTTCATTTTTCATGATTATGTAATATCTAAACCTGTCCTCAATTATAATTTGCTATGGATAGTTTAGATATTTTACTAAACAATACTCATCTGACCCTGGTTGATAAGGGGATCATCTGTAACAAACAATTTAGGAGTCTTATTCATGAGGGAAAGTAGGAAAATATTTCCTCAAAGTTTAACTTATCTCTCTTATCTTATATCAAAGAAATACCGTAATCTCCTCATCAACAACTAGCTGTAATGATTTCTGCCAGAAACCTCTAATAATTTTGAGGGAAGCTGGTCAAATATTATTATATTATATTTATTTATTTACGGGTATAAATAACCCATTTAAAAAAACTTACATTACTTAATACAATGTCAAGATAGACTAAGTTCAAGATTGCACATAAAATACATACATATAAATATACATATAGTTTTGATAAGTTTGTTCTTAAGTACTATACAATATTGCTCAGAAAACTTTTGACCTGCATACTCGAAGATCTGTATATATCAATATCACAACAAGTAGAATTTGTGTCCCGCATTAGTCTTGATAATGGCGAAAAGAAAGAATAATTAGTGGGGTGATGTGGAATACAAAAAATAGTAGGATTTCTGATACCACTTGTAGGAACTTTGAAATTGATGGCCTGCAGTAATTCAGGTGCATCTATGGAATTCGTTATTAGTTTGTGCAGAAATATAATACCATGATTCTTTCTACGTATGTGAAGGGGTTCTAACTTCAATATGGAGAGGATACTCTTATTGTCCAAATTTTGAAGTCTAAACCTGTACCTCAAAAATGTAACAAACTTATATTGTACGCTTTCAATTTCTTTTATGTGAACTCTGTAATAAGGTGACGAGACACAAGAACAATATTAAACAATAGATCTGACAAGAGAAACATATAACAACTTCAAACAGTAAATATTTTTAAAATCACGACAAAACCTGAAAATAAACCCTAAGGTTTTTAAGGCCTTAGCTTGAATTAAGGAAAAGTGTAGATTAAATTAAAGCTTGGTGTCAAAAGTGACCCCTAAGTCCTTTATGAAATTAACCTTCTTCACAGTACTTTCCTTTATAGTATATGGGTAATCAATAGATACTGACCCCCGGTTAAATGATATATAGAAACATTTATTAATATTCAAGGCCATTGCGTTATCCTTGCTCCATGTTACCAATCCTTCCAAGCTCTTTTGTAACATATAACAATCATCAATTGAATGTATAGTTGCAAACATTTTTAAATCGTCAGCATATAGCAAGTACTGGGATGGCCTAACACTAGAACCAACATCATTGATAAATAAGTTGAACAACAAGGGCCCTAAGTGGGACCCTTGTGGTACACCAGAAGTTACATTGAATTCACTCGAGTTTACTCGTCTCAACTTCACAAACTGCCGGCGATGTGAGAGATAACTTTTTATCCAATCTAGCAATTTACCAAATATACCAAATTATTCCAATTTGGCTAACAATAACCTATGGTTCACTGTGTCAAAGGCTTTACTGAAATCAGTGTAGATCACATCAGTTTGACTGCCCTTTTCAAAACCAGATATGATGCTCTTCTGCATTAGTAATAAGTTGGTTGTAGTTGACTTACCCTTACAGAAACCGTGTTGATGGGGGTCTATGATATGTCTAAGCAAGGGTTCCAAGTTATCAACTACTAAACTCTCGAGTAGTTTAGCAAAACAGGATTGAATCACAACTGGACGATAATTTTTAATATTACCTCTTTGTCCACTTTTAAAAACAGGGATTACAGATGATAATTTGAGTATATCTGGAAAAATTCCACTTTTTAAAGACTTATTGAACAGAATGAAAAGTGGGTACAATAGTTGAGAATTCACGTCTTACTCACGTATTTTTTATCTAATTCCTCAACAGATACTTGCAGGTTTGATGCTGAAATGGTGTTATTAACATTGTAAGCAGGAATGATACAAGGATCAGAGTGACTAAAAACTGACGAGAAATGTTTAGCAAATAATTCTGATATATCATTCCAATTGTATGCAACAATATCTCCTAAGTACATACTTTCAGGGAAATCAGATGTGTTCGTAACTGATCCAACATAAGACTAAAAATGACGTGAATTCTCAACTAATGATTCGCCAATCTCACTGATGTAATTGTTGTAACATTTGGTAGAAAGTACTTTGCACTGTCTTCTTATTAACATGAACTCATTGTAATCCTCATGAGCACCAGTAATTTTAAATTTCAAGTGAAGAGACTTCTTAGTTTTGATTAGAGACCTAAGTTCATGAGTGAACCATTTCGGATAGCTCGATGAGTAAATAGATTTCAAAGGGGTGTACTGAAAGACAATATTGTACAATATATCATAAAATTTTTGAAAGGCTTCATCAACAGTAAGGCCACATAGAACTCCAGCCCAATTTACAGACTCCAAGGACAAATTAATCGAGTTAAAGTCACTTTGTTTGAAATCATAATAAAATTTAGAACAATTATCATTAATGAGAACTTCAGTGGGGAGAGAAATGCACAGAGCTGGATGATGAGAGTCACAATCCACGAGAGGTAACTGTGAGTAAGTGACATCAGCACAATTATTTTGAGTAAATACTATGTCAAGGACCCTACCTAATGAGTTATGGCACTTGTTGATTTGGTTGCATTGCAATAGTGAAAATGATTCAATAATGGGCCTAGCCGCAGGTGGGTAGGTCAAATCACAGTCACTGAATCTGCAGGCACTATTTAAGATCTCCCAGTTCTTGAATTCCGGTATATTATAGTCACCTAAAAATATAACATCTGAGTAGGAACTTGATAAAAATGCTTCTTCTACAGCCAAGCAGTGATCTGAATACACATCGAATGAGGAATTAGGTGGTATATAAACAGCACCAATAAGGATTTTAGAAATTCCGCATCCAACCGTAACAAACAGATGCTCAATGTTACACATGGAAGAGGGAAGCAAGATGCTAGGCACACTGGTTCTAACTGCAATCAGGACTCCACCCCCTCTCTTCTTGATGCTCGTTCGTTCACTTCTATCACATCGAAAGACAGTAAAGTCTGTCAATTGTAGCTCAGAGTTATTAATGTCTGGGCTCAAGTTCAGATAGTTTTGTGCGTAAACCACGAACATTTTGGTAGTAAAATCGGAGAGATTCTACTTTTTTAGTGTGGGAGACTCCTCGTTTTTTGATACTATTTTTGGGAGACCTTTTATGAACCTGATCGTGAGATCCGCTTCACCTTCATTTGTTCTCCTGCTTAGTTCCTGTTTAAGTTCTTGCAAATACTTGCGCTCGGCAAAAGTGCGATCACGGGACAAAGATATATTAAAAAGCGTAGCACCATTATTGAAGACAATATCATTTGCCCTCTTCAGGTCATAAAAGCGGCGTAGGGTCTCGGAGACTTCGGCTTCAGATCGCAAAGTATACTTCAATGGCCGTGTCTTACCCAATTGCTTTCGTCCAAGACGAAAACAGTGATTATAATTGTTATCGGTGTAATTCGGGAGTAGAGTGGCCAACATCTTCACCGCATGCTCCCTATCAGTATTTTTCGCTACGGTTTGATTCACATCATCACCCTCCGCAATCCCATGAATGATCACATTCCTTGCACATTTCCGACGTTCGTTAACTTCGCACATAATTGTTTCCAAGCCTTCACCACTCACCGAACGGTCAGTATTATCATCCATTTTCTTCTTCAAATGTTCAATCTCTTTTTTAAGGTCAGCAATCAAGGCCTTCAGTTCTTTAATGACATTCATCTGGAGAGACTGAGTATCATCACGCGACGATGCCTGAGACCGGTTTGGTTTGCAGGCGAGACAAAACCATTCCACATCCTTATTATTTATATAAATCTTGAAAACACTATCGCGGAGTTTACTACACTTCTTGTGAACATACCCATCACAAAAGTTGCAAATAATGTGAGGATTTTCGGTATCAACGAGCTTAGAGCAAACAACACAACTCACACCGTCGGCCATCTTGAAATCACACCAAGAAAATATGTAGGGCAAGTGTAAATTCTAAGCTCTCTTTTCAGATCTAGTTCTATGAATCATGAAAGGAACTGTGATGACTCGGAAAGGGTATGTTTGGTTTTCCAATTTTTCGAATTAGAAGATGCATTTAATTTTTTTAATCAATCCATGTGATTGTAGTGGCCGTCAAAGGCCAAATTTAGCTCAACAATTTTCCTGTCTATTGGGATTCTAAAACATTTCATCCCTATCAATTTAAACTGCAGATAGGTTCATAAATGACAAAACTCATCTGCATTGAGGCGATTTGATGAGGGAAAAAACTGTGCTAACAGTGTATGTACTCTCTCTATGGAATGAAAGGATAAATTGTCCTGTAGCGTTGGTTCTATGGTATTTCTTCCTAAAGGAAATGCAAATATGTACTCAAACATTCAGCCTTTATAGTATCTTTAGAAGAGAAAATTGCTAAACACTTTTCACATCAATTAGGAGAGTCTAGCTTTTGATCTTCTTTGCCATACTGGATGCATGATGAAATAATTAATTGTCTCATACGCATAGATCGTGGTTCATCAGGGGACTCATTAATAAACAGTTCAGTTTCCTCTTACAAGGTTGGCAAATGAATGATCTCCTTCAGCAGGTCCTAAGTTTTCTCCTTCGACCGAATTCTCTAAGCCATCAAAGTAACTGTGGTGGCTGTGAAAGAGTAAATTCGGCTTTCCACATTTTTCAAGAAATTGATGTCCAAAACTCTTCCTCTTTTACAATTATACTTGCATGAGTTAGCTAAATTACTAGAATAATCTTCACTGACCTCGGTTGATAAAGGGATCCTCTGCAACAAACCATTTAGGAGTCCAATTCACTGGGGAATCCAAATAAAAAAATATCCCCGAATTGAAAGTTGTCTGGCATTTCTTATGTAAAGGAAATTTCTTAGTCTTCTCATCAATAGTCAACCCATAAGATTTTGAACAGCAACTCCTAATGATTTGTAGGGAACCAGGAAAATATCTAGGGCAAATGTAGTTCCTGAGCTGATTCCTTTACCAAAAACTATTAGACGTCTAAGCTATTGTAGTTGCTGTACTGAAAAAAATGTCTTTCGAGACAGTTTTAAATGTAAGGGTTAGACATATTACTAGACTAATCCCCTCTGACACAAGTTAATAACCCAAACAGCACAACTCGTAGCATAATTGGGACAGCAACGAATTATGCCCGTTCCGTCACCAGACCAAATTGGTGACAGGCCCGGAAATACACGGGGCGAACTGGTATTTTCCTGGTACTATGATCGACCAATAACGAATAATACACGTAACCCAGGAACGAGTAGTACTAGAAGTTCTCAGATCCACCACTTGACGTCGCCACATATACGTTTACTACGTTGATCACGGGATGGCGCCACCAACGTCGCGGGAAATACGATTACCTACACGTCTCGTAGTACCTATTGAAATTGGAAAACTGAACCTGTAAATCTGCAGCCTAAGGAGACACGGTGAATGGAAATAACCAACCATGAACATCATTTTGATGTTTTTATTTAAACAATTCATATACACTGCTTTCCCCGCCTTGAGAAATATGGGAGTCTTCAGTTTTCTCCCGGCCAAGTCTTCTGGCAGCTTGCTTCAACCAGCTTTGTATTTTCTCGTTCACTCGGTCCTCCAATGCAGACTCCATCCCAATATGGCTCGTAACTGCACCTTAAAGAAAAATATATTCCAATACATTTCGTCAGCAGAGTGGAAAAATTCGATAGGCACGTTCACCAACAACATGACTCTCTAATAAATGCCACTTTTGGATTTTTCCAAGTATTAAACAAATCAAACTGGAACAAGAACAGAATTTTAAATGTAAGGATCAATTACTCCATCTCCACAACACAATTATTTTCTTGTGAGGCAATTTTCTAGATCTCACTATACCCAGGTTGCTCACAAACCCTACTACATTCATGGAATGTTCTTAATCCTGCAATGGCAAAAATTAAAATCTGCTTCAAATGAACATTTGAAGAGGAATTTCCCAGTACCCATATCAATTTAACAATGTGAATCTGCCTAGACACTACGTGCTTCCATCATCAACGATTGGAGTTACATTTGAAACATTTTCCTTACTAATAAACCATCTAGTAAGAGAAAACACAGGAACTCAGTATCAGGAGAATTCCAATAAAACAGGGACAAGACATATTACAGTCAGTGTTATGGAGGTGTCAAAGTAAATGTAATGGTTCCTGCAAACAAGCATCATTATAAGTGGCCCAAAATTGCTGACTGCCTCATATTCTTTTGAGGATTTGATTAGGAAAATTGATCCACCAACTGTGAAGTCCTGTTGCTGAATAATGTATACATTTTCAGTATTGTAATGGAATAATGCTATATACAACAAAAATAACTATTACGTGCTCTGTAAGTAATTTTGGTTAAAGACTGATGAAGCAATTTCTAAGCGTCCATGTTTATTAAGTCTGAGTTTCATATGTTAGTGTAGAAAATGTCATATGTGAGTCCAACACAACAGAAAAAAATTTTAAAAACTGAAATCTAATGTGAAATTGTATAGAAGAAAATATATTAAACATTATAAAAAATAATTTAAGTAGTATCTAGGTCACACCTCACAGAAATGTTCATTTCAAGATAACTATGTTCACCAAGGTGGAAATTTTTGTTCCATTTGTGACAATATTTATGTTATCCTAAGTAATTGTTTACAGAAAGATTAATCAATGCTAATGCTTTAAAAAGCTACATAAGTAAATACTTTCGCTTTAAAAAATAACCGATTGATAAAAACACATTTCTCCTGAACCAGAGGAAAAATGTCCCCTGTGTGACAATAGAATGCTCCATAAATTCAACTATATTTACAAAATATAGTTACCATAAACAATACATAGGAGAGGGGTCTTCTCTAGTGCATATTTATGTCCTCTCAGGCCCTTCCAATTACATTTCTCCGCAAATTCATTAGTAAGCAGCCTTGTCAGAATGCCATTTGCCACTGCCGTTAAATATTTACCACCCACTCGGCTCAAGTGATTAACCTATTCAAAGATGAGCAAATTAGTTACAAACAACTGCTAACTGTAATCGACCAAATAGAAGCAATGTTTAATGAACCAACCAGCAGTTCCTTAGCATCATCCTCCTGAACTTGTCTCATGACTTCACAGAAGTGAACCCAGTCTGATGGGTATTTCAAAGGGCAACCTCGAGAGCCTTCGCACCTCAGGTGCATTGAAGCCATGAAAACCTTCATTTATTCTATCAAGAATAACCCTTTGGGTCTCTTCTATGGCCACAACTTTAGTTGAGAGACGAGCCATGCTTGAGGCTAGATACTCTATTTTGGTTGGCATCTTTCCACACAAAGCTAAAAGCTTAGACAATTCAGACTCTTCTATGTGGGCTAAAATTAGAGAAAAAAGGTGTTAAAGTTACCACTAATATTCAAGTGTAACATTCCATATCTTGGCTTTAGGAGGTTCTTAAGTGCAACAGCCTTTACCAAGATAAAGATTTGCAAATCCTTACTCATAGCTCAAATTATCTGATGATAACTTAAAATCAATAATGCCACTTAAAAGATTTGCAGAGCAGTAGGGAAAACCTTTTCAATTCGTGTAACTATTGAACAAAGGAAAATAAGAAATCAGAGTTAATTATTTTGGCAAGGATGTATCCAAGTTAATGTATCACAATCCTGCTCTAAATAGAAGAAAGACTGTGCTATGCAATAAGACATCCCTACCTGAAGAATCACAAAATGATTTTTTCCTCCCCCCTGAAATGTGTTCCTTGTCCTTTTTGGTGAACTGCTTGTAACTGCTAGCACTTTTGTCTGAATGTGTCTTTCCTGCATTTGCCACAATTGTCCCAACTCATCTGAAATGACATACATATGTTAATAAGTGACCATAGCAGTATCATAAGATGTAACAACATTACCAGATAATTCAGAAATTACCTTCATCACGTGAAGATACAGGGAAAGCAGTCAATACAGACGTCGAAATTTCTCCTCTGACAACCTCACCTCTGTCCTCCCTCACACACTTCTTCTTAGGGGAGCATTTTCCTCGCGCATTGACTCCCTGCCTTCCTGAATATACATTTCTACCTTCCAACTCATCTGAAATGACATACATTTTCACAATTTCAGTGATCACTGCAGCAGCTAAAATGAAACAATTTCATCCAATAAATTAAGAAATTACCTTTATCAGATGAAAATACTGGCAAAGTAGTCAACACTGAAGATAAGCTTTCACCCATGACAAAATCTCTGTCTTCCCTCACTTTTTTCTTAGGGGAGCGCTTTCCCCGCCCATATTCTTTAGCCTTGATGGCTCTGATGCGCTCTTCAAGGTCAGTGCACTCTGAGCCATCATGTAGCACTTCCCTTGCCACAGCATAATCAGTTGCAACAGTTTAAAAAAAAGTAATTACCACAATTTTCAAATACCAAATGTTTTAAACATACCAGAACTGTCTATATAAAGTACTTCAAGTGTACATAGACCCATGCATTCAACAACTTCACTTCATTAAAAAACTTTCAAACTTCAGCTCGACTTACTAAATGTCTCCTTATATTTACTGGATACCTCCCACTCCTCCCAGTCTTTCTGTGGAGGAGCCATTTTCCTCACCAAATTCATTACACTCATGGAGGACTTGCCTGGCCACCAACAATAAACTTCACCACCTCTCATAAAAAGCCATGTCTTGGGCACCAGAGAAACAGGCTTGCTTCCCAAAGCAAAGGCTTACTAGCAAATTCTATGGGGATGTAGCGGGAAATAAATTCCAACTTTTAACAAAGTTTTGTCACTGCAACACAGGGCAATCACATTAGGAGGAGCCCGGACATTAGAAGGGACAACATTTTCCTCATCACTCCAAGACAAGTCAGATGCATATAATCATATGGGAAATTATTCACCATATTGATCCCAGGAATTTCTTCCAGAGGAGAAACACCCTTGTGATGTTCCTCCTGCCCTCGGCTCCTAAAATATACATCAGTTCTCAGATCAGCATCTAACTCTGTGAAAGCCACATTGGTGCTTTCATATTGCCCTCTTGTCAAAAAAGAGTTATCAAATGTATTTTAAAAGACATCCATTGTTGGATTTTAAGGGGATAGGGAGATGATTATATAATAGAAGTCCCATCCTCCAAAAACCTTGACATTTTGTGGTATTGACTGATGAGACATGTATGTCATTATAGTTTCTCATGGAGTGATGGTGTCTGTCTCGGTATTTAGCTAAAGTTTTAAGGTTACAATGGGAGTGCATCACACCAGAGACAATGTTGATGCATGGAATAGGGATAATATTTTGCTTCTTAAAAAAGGATGGTATTGGACATTGTAGGGCTCTTTAGCCATCAGACCGATAGCTCTTTTTTTACTTTAACTGATGTGATTCACATGATTGGAGAGCCTTAGAAAAGGATACTAAATTGTTCATTGAAATAGAATTCCCCATAGTACAAAGGAGTGAAGACATTCGGTGAAGCATTTTCTCGTTTAAATCTAATAAATTACTGGACAACTATGTCATGACCCTAGCAATAAGAGGACATCTGTTACAAACAAGTTAGGATTCCTCTTCATAAGGAGGATGAGAAAAATTCTCATAATTAGTTCTCTGGCATTTCTTACATAAAAGAAATGCCATAATCTTCTCATGAAAAGTGAACTCATATGGTTTAACTTAGCATTAGAATCAGTTTCTAGGGAAACAGGCATGATTTCTAAGAAAAAATGTTCCAAACTTCTCTGTAGCCACATTATCTAAGCAACCAAAACTGAGGTAGTGGCTGTGGAAGTGAATATTAAATTTTCTATCTTCCTCTAGATATCTAACCCCAAAACTTGTGCTCCCTTTATATTTTTAATTGAAGTTAAGATATTTGACGAAAACAATTCACATCTGACCCTGGTTGATAAAGAGATCATCTGTAACAAACAATTTAGGAGTCCTTTTAATGAGGGGAAGTAAAAGTTTATGATGGCTTAATTTCTGTGGCATATCTTTATAGAGGAAATACTGATATCTTCTAGTCATCAATAAACTCCAATGTTTTCTCTGCTAGCATCCTCTAATTATTTCTCGGGAAGCTGGTTAAATATGTAGGGAAAGTGTAGTACCTAATCTCTCCTCTTCAATCTAGTTCTCCATATCACAAAAGCAACAGAAGTGAATGGAAAAGAGTAAAGGTTACATGTCAAAGGTGAACTCGCACAGCTTCACCCAGCACTTGTAGTAGTTTCTAGGGAAACTGGTATAATCTAGAAAAAAATATAAATTTACGTTTCCCTCCCTGATCAAATTGTCTAAACCATCAAACCTAAGCAGTGGCTGTGGAAGTGAATGTTAGCATTTCCATATTTCATAAAGTATGTTGTACCAAAAAATGAACTCCTTACTTATTTTTAATGGATGGTTTAGATGTTTTACAATATAAATCTCTTCTGACCCCGGTCGATAAGGGGATCATCTGTAACAAACAATTTAGTATTCCTCTTCACTAGGGCGGTTAAGAAAAATTCTCCACACTGTTTAATTCTAGTTCAATAGGTTGTATTCTGGAAATTACTTAACTCAGCTTCCTAATACATGTTTAATCTTTCGTCACTAAAAGACAATATATCACGAACACTACAATGATAAACAACTCACTCGCATGCCAACTATGCAGCACTGGTTAATTATGTTACTTATGTCAGTTGTTTTGTTATCACCGAGCTACTTACAATACTTCTATTTAACAAAACAATTTTTGAACAAATGAAATCTTACACAAATTCAAAATACTTTCACTACTCCTCCTTAATGAAATAATTGAGAACAAAAGGGAATCTTATACAAAACAAACAACACAAATAAATAATGTCAAAATTGACTTAATCCTAGTTAATTAACAAAGGTTAAGCTCTTTACTCCACCCAAAGTTTATGTGATCTGCTAAATTTTCAGCTGATTTAACAAACTCAAATACCGTGAAACTGGGTGACTTTGGACAAATTTGAACTTTGACCTTGAAGTTGAAAATGATTGGGTATAGCCGGCAGGGCTGAAACAGGCTAAAAAGTTTAATCTTGACCCAAAGAACAAAATAAAACAAAAAGCAAGTTCTTATAACATTTTTTAACCTTTATTTAAAAAAAAACCTGGTGGGTGGGATCTTCTCTTCGGTGAAGAGGTATGAGTGGGTCAGGGCACAGTGCCCTATTCTCAGTCGCGTGATGACAACTTCCTCCCTACGACAGCTCCTGACGGAAGAGGCCCACGCCTGCGTATCTGCTTTCAGGCAGCGCAATTTATTACTCATTTGGCTCCTCCACGACTCCTTCCACCTCTGTGCACATATTTTTTAGGGTACACTTAAGGTCCTCTGCCGGTACCAGGAAAGAAAAGGCTTCGAGGTAGTTTAGGGCTTCCTTCGCCGCTGAGTCAGCCTTCTCGTTTCCGTCTATTCCCACATGCCCAGGAACTAGGCTGTCCCAAAAAAACATTTTTTTTTAAATTTCAAAATCGTCAATCGGATTTCGATGACCCTCGGGTAAACAAGGATAGGCAAAAAAAGATTTTTGAAAAATGTTAAATAATTAGTTAGCGAGAGGCGCCTAAATACCAACACCCTTAATTTGTCATAGGATTTCGCGAAAATTGCCAAAATAAGGGTAATCAGGGTAAGTTATGACCCATAGGGCAAAAATTTCGTCGGTTTTTGCGTATCTTTCACCGTTTAGGCTTTGCGGCCCGCGCAACCTGGCGCCAAGAGTGGTGCTGAGCGATGCGGCTCGCGCGACGCGGCGCAACAGACGGCTGAGGCCGTCCCCCTCCCCTCCCCATCCTCCTCACCGACGGTCGCCCGCCATGCTCACATGCTTCAGTGACTCTCTCTCTCCGAAATTCAGATTTTGAACTCGTTTCGTAGACCAAATCATGTCGGCACGTATGGTAATCAATCTTAACTTTATTTTAGAATGATGATGATGGTAACATTTAACAAATATTTGTAGTCCCCTCGAGGGTGATATTCCTGTTTGAAAGGAAAAAATTTCGATTACGAAGTTTGCTCCACATATTCGAAGTCTATTCGTCCGAAAAAAAAATTACCTGCAGCTGAGAAGAACAAAATTGGATTATGCTTTGAGATTCGCATCCGATAATACTCCTTATGTATGGATCAGAAATTCCTGTCAAAATCCTGATGATCGAGGCTGGGCCATTTCTTGAGGAACAAATTGAAAATTGACACCTCTGCAGATTTTGCAGCGCCCAAACAGTGTTCGAACACTACCTTCAGCACGATTTCTGCCACATGGTGGCGACAGGCCAAGTGTAGTAGCGTTTTTTTCAGTAAACGTTCAAGGCAAGCAACAGCGCCGTTATGAATACCAGTATTGACGGACGTGGTATCAAAAACCGCGCCCCTTGCCATGGACGTTAGGTTCCACGTAGAAAGGAGGTTGAAGATAGCCTCAGCTTCCAGTTTCCCAGTCCCAGATGAAACTTTAGGTACACCCAGCAGTTGCTCACTTTCCCCTGCGGAAATAAAAAAGGAAATGTCTTACGAAATTACCTTTGAAGTGCAGAATGAGGTTGAATAATTGAAGTACTCATTAATTACCTCCTGATACAAGAACCTGTCAACCTTTCCTTCCCCTGTGAGGTCTGGCAGTATTTTCCCGTCAAAGTGAACAATCAGAGGTGCGTCCTTTTTCATATTCTCTTTTATTTTGTCACACATATCGGAGCGCGCCTGGTTGCGAGCTCGATGCATCGTCGACCGACTCAGTGTACAACGTCGACCGACTCAGTGTACAATGTCGACCGACTCAGTGTACGTCGTTCTCTCCGTTGGAAATAAGGGTAGTTGCCACAAGAGTAACGACCTTCCTAACGCTCACCTTGCCATAATCAAGCGATGCAGCTACAAGAGGCGTTATCACTGTATTTTTCTTGGTGCGTGCACTTACTCTCGGCTTGAATTCATCGTCCTCACCATCGGAAGAAGTGTCCAATTCGTCATCAGGGTCGACTACTGTAGCTGTTTTCTTTTCTGCGCGTTGCTTCTCCTCGTATTTCTTGGCATTGGCCTTACGTTTCTGTAAAATAGCCTCTTTCTTGGCCAATACCTTATCGAGAACTGAAACGTAGCCGATGCGCTCTGGAAGGGAAAAATTAGCACAAACAGCTTAATAATTTCTTTAAAAAATAATTTTTTTATTCAGACAAACACTTAATTATTAAGAACTTACCTGGAAGCATTTGCTGTCGCACGAAAGCCTTATCTTCGTCTATTTTGATCAACTTGTCCCAATCATGATGCCATAGTGGGAACGTATTGTCAAGAGCGCCAAGAAAATCACAAACTTTCTTGTCATGATTAGCACTAGTTCCTGGCTTGGTTTTTTTAGTTTGTTCCAAAGTTCGAACTGCCTCTTGAGACTTCGGATCGCATTCCACTTGTCCATGGTTGGTATCCGAGCTCTAGCGTAAATCATGAGAGCGGTATGTACCACTTCTATAGCACTGACGCTTATGGTGTGCTTCAACTTTCTCATTCGGAATAATAACACTAATAGCACTGCTCTGCATTTGGAAAAAATGTTTTTGATGTTTTGGTTTTGACTATCGTTTCCCCCTGATTTTGAGATGCAGATTCCAAATGTGTAATCAGTTTTCTTCTATCACGTCCAGATTTTTTAAAAAATCAAAACAAAATTTTCACATTCCTCCATTACCGGCATATATTTATATCCCTCTACAAGATCATTGTCATGGTTATAAACTTGCCGTACATTAGAATCCTGTTATTTTAAACAGAGAGCGATTACATTTTACAATTAGTAATAACAGTTGATATAATTTAGTGACCTAACCTTTTATTTTATTGGCAAAAATTTTCTTCTTTTTGCACTTCTTCCATAAGCCTGAGAAGTATTTTCCCTTTTCAGGGACCAACATAGTCTACCATCATATTAATAGTACAACCACCATGGTATCTTCTTTCAATGCCTTTTAAATCTTGGTGGAAACGTTCACCTTGTTCCTCGCTGTAAAATCCAAGGCAAAAATCTGGAAAATAGTCAATGTAGGCATGTAGGAAGTGTAACTTCATACTCATATTACAACCTAGTTTTCTCAAATTTTCCAGCATATTGTTCACAATTGTTTTATAATCTGGACTTCTTCTGTTCCCTAGGAAGTTTTTCTCAACTTTTTTGTTGCTCTTTTAGGCTTGCTTTTCTGTTTGGCTGTATCCTCAAAATTGGGGTCACACATTGATTTCCTGATCTGAGGTTCAGTAAAAACACCTGCTTTCAGCTTAGCTGGGGTCATTCTGTGATAAACACTACATTTTAAACACTCACTGTCCTTGTCTAGGGCACCCACAAACTGACGCATAATACCCAATTTAGTATGAAGGGGAGGGAGAAGAACTTTTGTGGGTTCGACAAGGGGTACATTAAGAACATTCTTTGTTACGGGTGTCAAGGTTCCTCTGGTTGGCCACTCTCTCCTTTGCCAGTGATTTTTTCGGTCTCGACTAACCCATTCGCACAGGAAGCAAGGCATTTTTGTGTATCCCATTTGAAGTCCCAGTAAAAGGTAGATAACTTTGAAGTCACCACATAAAACCCACCCAAACGATGAGTAATTCACACACTGCAGTATAAATTGCAAACTTTCATATGGTTCTTTCAATGTAATTGAATAAGCAATTGGTACCGATCCAAGGACATTACCATTGTGGAGTAAAACATCTGTCAGGCTGGTTACCGAAGAATCTATGAAAATCCTCCATTCAGAAGTTGCGTACTTCACACCAAGCCACGTTACAAGCTTCGGTATATTGTTACAGAAAACCATAGACCTTTCTTCAGAAAATAATGAAACAATTTCTTGTTCCCGGGATCTGTAACATGAATTTTTGTGCCAGGTAATAATAAATGTCTGTCTTTCAGTACAGAAGCTAGCAGTTCACCACTTTCCTTTGGTAACGCAAGATCACGGACCAAGTCATCCAATGCGGTCTGACTGACAATGTGGGGTATTGTCGCTTGCACTGGGTACAAACTCAACTTCAACTTCCTTTTGAGGCTTTTACAGGTTGAAGATGGACGAGAAGGGATAGCTAGGCTTTCTTCATGTTTGATTGGTCTCATTGCGGATCACAAATGTGGATAAAAAATGTCACTTTTGATCTTGGCCCTGAAACCTTACACTTTAACCTGACAAAAACAGCAGTCATCTGTATGGTGTAATTGTTCCCCTCATACCATTGGAGGGGCGAAATAAAATTTCTCTCATTGTCCATTCATCCACAACCTCAACCCGTCCACGCAAGTTTTACATACTTTCTGGGGTGCCCATGGTTTATTTTCATCGCCAAGTACGAGTCCAAAATATGCAAAGTAGGCTTCTTTGACGAATGTGTTATGTTCAGTCTTTGTTTACTCAACATGTACTTTCCACGTATGTAACAATGTGTTTGGGTCACTTTTGCAGCCACGTGAAAACATTGCAGTAGAATTCACAATTTGTCACTTAATGAAACCATTCAGTTCACCACACTATTAGGCTGGTTGCACACACGAGGATTTTTCTGCCGCGGAAAATTGGTCATCGCCGCTGTTCCAGCAGTAGCACACTGAAATAAGTTAGAGCTTATGCACTGAACGGATCGTTTGGAGTTGTTTTGCTCAGTGCGAGTTAAACTCTCGTGAGTGCGACACTGTTGCTTGAGTATTTACTGGTTTTTCTATTGTTCTTTTCCTCTTCATTCGACGACGGAATAATAATAAAGCTAGAATTTTTTCTCTGACCACTTCAGACTACACAAAGTGCTTTCTGAGCCATATGGCAACAAAAGTATTCATCTGCCTTGTACGACGGCGACGAAGATTTGACCGCTCTGTGTGTAAACGCTAGATTTCTGTGAGCGGCGACGGTAAACTCTCCGTAGCTTATAAATCCGCCAAGTGTGTAACCGGCCTTAGGAGTAAAACACAATCATCATTCACTCCTTCATAATGCTCAGTACTTTCCATGACCTACTATGGTATACAGACACAAACATTTGAAACACAAATTCTTGATTTTCTCGAAAACCTGACGTGATAGAAAAAAACTGATTACACCGTTCAACTCAGCGCAGAAAATTCATTTAGGAACACACATTCATTTGAAAACATCATTTTTGATGCAGAGCAGTGTAGTAGATCACGCAATGTCGGTAGGCGTTTGGTGTCCGAGAATTCAGATTTCTCTTTTATCCCGAGGGGAAAGATATCATGGGCCCTCTCTGACCGCCTTCTTGGCGCCATTTTCACAGCTCACACACAAACCACTCTGTCTCTAATATACACGCGCTTGTGCACACTTACACACCTACACACAATGTGGAATTGCAAGCGTTTAGGACGTATTGCAGCGCAGAACAAGAGCAAAGCGCACGGAATAACAGCACGAAGCTGCCCCACAGCGAACTGACCTCGCAATTCACAATGAAGGTCCGAAAGAGAGGGGTGGCGAGAGAATGCAACAGCATGATAATTATAGCATTGGTATTAGCTCCTGTCCTTGCGCAGTAGACGATTTTGGGACTTGGACATCAGAACTTTCAAAACCCTGCCTGGCGGGGGAGGAAGGTTGTAAACTTTGGAGGGTCAGTGAGAGAACCCTTTCTAGTTGCTGCCAACCCAAGCGCCTCAGTAAATTCCATGACTCATAGCTACCAGGAGTCCGGTTTGTTACATTGTATTCGCACAAGGTGAGGCATTTACGCGCCATAAGGAAATGCACGGTGAGGACCAAAAGCATAATTTGTTGCAGTTTGTATCTCAGTGTCGGAAAATGGTAGTATAATTAGTCTAAGGAAAGCTCATGTCTGTGGGGAGGTTTTTTGTCAAACATGTAAGAACCGACACAGCGGTGAGAATAAATGCTTTATTAAACCAATCAACGGAAAACAGTCATGCCCACCCCTGCGGGTAGGGGGATGGAGAATACTCCCGCAGTATCCCTGCTTGTCGTAAGAGGCGACTAAAAGGGCGGGGAAGGAAACCCCGGAAAAAACCCCAGAGCCAGCAAGGGTTGAGTCCGGACAGTCTAGTGGGTCAACTGTCTGTGTGCGGCCATACCACCTGGCATGCGATCCACCCGCATGTTTGCCGTGTGCGGAGACCCGTAAGGGGGAGAAGGGGATCCTGGTGGGTGAGTTCTTCGGCACCCAGCCGGGTGTCGGATGCCCGGTATGGGCCGGAGTTCAATACCCCACTTCGGCCCTGGATCCCCTGTAAACGGGCGGTCAAGATCTAGCCAGCCTTGATCAATCGGCTTATCGACACGTTTCGATGGCGAGTGCTGGAGTGACGGGGTCCTGTGTAGGGCGGCCGAAGGTGTATGGGTTTGGAGGGCCCATGCATTGGAGGTCCAACCCGAAACAGGCCCCCTAAACGATAGTGCTATATCCCTTGGGTAGCCCTGGCGACCACACCGGATGGCGGTGTGGCGTCCCGAATGTGTGGCTCCGTGGTGGGTGGGGAGCCCAGGGGATGAATTCCTAATTTTCATGGAGCCAGAAAATCTTCCTCCATCAAAAAGATCCCGTCCGGAAACGGGCGGGGGAGATATAACGTTGACCGCTTGTAGGCGGTATCTTATTATGAGAAGTACAAAGGAAGGTGAGACCCTTACAAAGGTGTCTCCCTTCCTCATTCGTAGAGTCCTCTCGTCCGCCGTAACTGGCGATTTAATATCTGCAAAAAAGCTGCGAGACGGTACACTATTGATTGAAACGGCCAACGATAAGCAGAGTACGAAATTGCTGACCATGAAAAAACTTCATGACCATCCGGTCAAGGTCGAGGTGCACCGTACCTTGAACACCAGTCGGGGAGTGATTAGCAGCTATGACCTGCTGTACGTAGACGACGACGAAATTAAGAGAGAAATGGCCTCTCAGGGCGTTGTTGACTGTCGTCGTCTGAAAATTAAGCGTAACGGTGAGCTGATTAACAGTACATCTGTAATCCTCACCTTCTCGCGCGACACGCTCCCCGACAAGGTATTTGTTGGCTATGAATCGGTTCCCGTCCGCCCATTCATACCAAGCCCTATGCGATGCTTTCAGTGCCAGCACTTCGGCCACATCGCTACCAGATGTGGGGGCAAGGCCACCTGCCCGCGCTGTGGCAAGGATAAGCACGAGGGTAATGAGTGCACCTCCGAGCCGCTTTGTGTCAATTGCGAGGGTGCACATCCAGTGTACTCTCGTGATTGCCCAAAGATGAAGGAGGAAAAGAAGATCATGGAGATTAAAACAATCGATAAGGTGTCATATTTCGAGGCCAGGAAAAAGTACCGGACATTAATTGCCCCAACCTTCTCTCGTTCTTTTGCTGTCGTTGCTACCACTCAGAGTAGCAAAATCTCAGACGAAATCGTGAAAGTAGATAAAGTTGAGAGTAAGAAAAGCCCAGATAAAGAAGAGCTAGCCAAGCCGGATAAGGCCACAAAGCCGGCAAAATCTATATCCACCAGCGTGTGTGTGTGTGTGAAGAACCCGCCAAAAACCACTGGTTCCACGCCCCCGAGGCGTGATAAAACGCCATCCCCCGGTCCGTCCGGGGTACGCGCACCATCTCCAGTGGAGGCTATGGAGGAGGATGAGAATCTCTCTGAGACGGATATCCTCCTCGCAAGACAAAAGGGGAAGAAGCACCGTATTCGGCGCTGATCCCCTCGAAGGACATACAGATTTCAGGTTTTAAACTTGAAATTTGATATTTTTAATGAATTTTATACTACAGTGGAACTGTAATGGTTTTTATCGTCATAAGGAGGAGCTGAATATTTTAATTCGCGATTTTAATCCGCCCTGCATTTGTCTTCAAGAGACGCATTTTAAAACGACGGACAAGGGTATTTTAAAACATTTTAACGTTTTTAGATTTGACGACACCAGTGGCCTCCGGGCCCAAGGTGGAGTGGCAGTTGCCACCCGAGAGGCCCTATACACCTCTCGGGTGCAACTGAACACGCCGTTTCAAGCGGTAGCTGTGACCGTGCACGCCCCGGAACCCATAACGTTGTGCAACGTTTATCTTCCCGAGGGAGCACCAGTCACTGAACGCAACCTAGAGAATCTTGTCCGTCAGCTACCAAAACCCTTTATTCTTTTAGGCGATTTCAATGCCCACGACCGTATGTGGGGAAGCTCCAGGGGACAGAGCAACAGGAGAGGCCGGATTTTATCAAATTTTATCGGAAATTTTAATCTGTTTTTTCTAAATACCGGGGAAAAAACTCGTTTTAACAGTTTTAATGGAGAATTCTCATCCATTGACCTTTGTTTGTGTACTAGCAGTTTAATGACGAAATGTCGAATGTCAGTACATAAAGACCTATTTGGAAGCGATCACTTTCCCATCCTCATTCGCAAGGAGGGCAGTTTTGATAACACTTTCACCACCCCAAAAAATTGGATCACCCGGAAAGCGGATTGGCCGAATTTTAGAACACATTTTCATTTTAAACATGATGCCACTATTGACGCATCACGGAACGTCGAAGTGTTGACATCATCTATAGTTAAAGCTGCAAGTTGCAGCGTACCGCGGTCTTCGGGACACGCTCGTCGGCCCGCTGTGCCGTGGTGGACCGAGGAGTGCGCCAATGCAATTAGATTGCGCAAGCGAGCATTGCGCATTTTTAGCAAATATCCAACGGCAACAAATCTGGCCTCTTTCCGACGTTTGAGGGCCAAAGCTCGGCAAGTCGTGAAGGAAGCAAAGAAGGCCTCCTGGATGGAATTTGTGTCCGGCGTAAATAACAGAACCCCACTTGCACAGGTCTGGAAGAAGGTGCGTAGCATCTGCGGCTCTCGGCAGGAACACGGCGCTTCGATATTGAAGGTCGATGACCGGATGGTGACCTCCCAGCCGGAAATATGTGAAGTGTTTGGTCGTTTACTCGCGAAGACCTGCAGTAACGCCAACTATGATGCAGCATTTAGAGCGATTAAAGATCGATCCGAGGCTGCCGCTCTAAATTTTAATTTCAATGGTACGCGTCCTATTGCTGCCTACAATGAATGCTTCACTATGTGGGAGCTGACCTCTGCAATTGCGGACTCCCGGGACTCCTCCCCAGGAATGGATGGCGTCCACAATGCGTTCATCCGGAATCTTCCCGGGGCCGCATTGTCGGAAGTCCTCCACACCCTCAACCAACTCTGGGTGGAGGGTACTGTCCCACAATCCTGGCGGGAGTCTGCAATAGTCCCCATTCCAAAGCCAGGAAAGGAAAGGACTAATGCAAACAATTATAGACCCATCTCTCTTACCAGCTGCCTGTGCAAGGTCATGGAAAGAATGGTCAATCGCCGGCTCGTTTGGTGGTTGGAGCGTCGGAACCTACTTGCTAACATCCAGTGTGGTTTTCGGCGGGGAAGATCGACAATAGACCATCTCGTCCGAGCGGATAATTTCATCCAGGAAGCCTTTCTTTTGAGCCAACATGTCGTCACTGTCTTCTTCGATCTGGAGAAGGCATACGATAGGGTCTGGCGGCACAAAATTTTAAAGACGCTGCACAGTTGGGGTTTTAGGGGTAACTTACCCATTTTTATTCAAAACTTTTTAACGTAGTAGTAGTAGTAGTGGGGTGGATAGGGTGCGTCGACGACATGGTCATTTTGCACCACTACACGTCATAATCATAAAAAATAAATATACGCTGCACATTATGATATTATAATAAAGTACTTGAGATGAACGCTGAGTCAAAATTAAAAATTATATTACATCCTTAAAATACTATTAAATAGGCCAGTTTCATTTAAAAATTCCAAAGTGCGGTTCAGAACATCTGGGTCATCGCCTAGAATGTACCCCAGGTCTCCCACTAGCTGCAGCCTGTTACGCACCGCCCGATATCTCTCACACTCCGTCAGGATATGTCGAATGCTAAGAGGACAGTCGCAGTCATCACATCGCGGTGGAATTTTCTCTTCGGTGAAGAGGAAGGAGTGGGTCAGAGGGCTGTGCCCTATCCTTAGTCGTGTTATGACGACTTCCTCTCGGCGACTCTTCCTGACGGACGAAGGCCACGCTGTCACTGCCGGTTTTAAACGGCGCAGTTTATTACCTTCTGCGGTTCTCCACGACTCCTTCCACTGCTCTAGGACTGCATTTCTTAAAGCCGCCTTCACATCTTGGAAGGGTACCGGCATCGGTTCCATGGCGTCCATGGCGAGTGCCTCTTTCGCCAAAGTGTCGGCTCTCTCGTTCCCGGCGATACCCACGTGTCCAGGGACCCACATGAAAAAGATCTTAGTTCCCTTTTTGTCAAGAGAGAGGAGTGAAGATTGGATCTCCTGGACTAGAGGGTGCGCGGGAAAAAGGCCGGAAATGGCATTCAGTGCACTTAGGGAGTCCGTGCATACAACGAAGGAGCCACGGTCCTGTATCCCATCCAGGGCCAGCCTAATAGCGTACAGCTCCGCTGTGAAAGCGCTACACATCGGATGAAGCCTTGCTTTCGCAGCTTCGTGATGGGGTGAGAAGACTGCGCACGCGCTGGCGGTGCCTGATCTGGAGCCGTCGGTATAAATAGGCACGAGATCTCGATGGGTGTCTAAGAACATATAAAATAGACGCTGGTACTCTTCTGCAGTGGTAAAGTGTTTTAGACGCTTGTTAAGATCAGTATTGATTTTAGGCGCGGGTGTGACCCAAGGCGGAATTTTGCAGCTTCCGATAGGGCATATGTCTGGGAGTGTAATACCTTGCGCTTGGATGAAAGTATAAAACCTAATGCTAGCAGGCCTAGTGGCTCTTGTCCGGCGATTAAAAAGTTCTATTAATTGAGGTTTAAAAACTAGGTTGAAACATGGGTGGGACTTCATAGATAAAATTTTGGCAAAGTAATTGCACATGAGCAGGTTCCTTCGGTGGCACAATGGCGGCTCTCCTGCATCCACATGGAGGCTTTGCACCGGACTAGTCCGGAACGCCCCAGTGGATATCCGTAGGCCTGCATTGTGTACCGCGTTCAGAGTACGTAGGTACGACTCCCGACCGGAGGCGTATACGAAGGAACCGTAGTCAAGCTTCGACCGGACCAACGAACGGTACAACAAGATCAGCATTGAGCGATCGGCTCCCCATGTTGAGTGACTTAAGAATTTTAAAATGTTTAGAGTCTTAAGACATTTAAGTTTTAAAGTATCAATATGTTCCCGCCAGTTGAGGCGACAGTCAAAAATCATTCCTAAAAAACGTACAGAGTTAACAAACGGAAGGTTTGTACCGCCCAAGGTTAGTGATGGGGGAATGGTATGACCCCTACACCGGCGTAAGTGGAGGCATTTAGTTTTCTCCAAGGAGAATTTAAAACCGTTATCTTTGGCCCACCTATCCAACTTGTTTAGAGTAAGCTGGATAAGTCTGCCCGCGGTAGCTGGTTGGGATGACCTACAAAAAATTGCGAAGTCGTCCACAAACAGTGAGCCAATTACCGGTGTTTTTACACAGTTAGCGATATCGTTAATCGCTATAGCAAATAGCGTTACGCTAAGTACTGAACCTTGGGGAACACCGTTCTCTTGACTATAAAATTTCGATTCGTGTTGGCCAATTCTCACTTTAAAAATTCGGTCCGATAAAAAATTTTGAATAAAAATGGGTAGGTTACCCCTAAATCCCCATTCGTGCATCGTTCTTAGGATTTTGTGACGCCAAACTCGGTCGTATGCCTTCTCTATGTCAAAAAATACCCCGACTACGTGTTGGCGCAGAAGAAAGGCTTCCTGGATATAGTTGTCAATTCTGACTAAATGATCGGTAGTGGAACGGCCTCTGCGGAAACCACATTGAATACCAGAGAGAAGGTTTCGGCGCTCTAGCCACCAGACGAGCCGCCGATTCACCATTCTTTCCATAGCCTTACACAGGCAGCTTGTGAGGGATACAGGTCTAAAGTTATTCGGGTCGGCTCGGTCTTTGCCTTTTTTTAGTATAGGAACTACCGCAGACTCCCGCCAGGACGGTGGAAAAGAACCTTCTAGCCATAGTTGGTTGAAGGTATGGAGAACCTCCAACAGTGCCGACTCCGGGATATTCCGGAGGAAGGCATTGTGGACCTCGTCAGGTCCCGGAGAAGTGATACGGGAGTCAGAAATGGCAGATTTGAGTTCCCAGAGGGAAAACGGAAGGTTGTAATCCGCCAAGAGATGTCTTTCCTTAAAGTTTATCGGGGATATCTCCAATCGCTCCTTGGTTTTCAGAAACGTAGAGTCGTAGCTCCTGTTACTGCTGGTTTTGGCGAGTAGCTGGCCGAAAATGTCGCTGATAGTAATTTCAGACGTTATCACATCGCCATTGATATGTAAAAAGGAGATGCCGATCTGTTGGTGGTTACCCGATAGACTCCTGATCTTGCGCCAGACCTGTGTAAGTGGTGTTCTACAGTTGACACCCGAGACAAATTCCACCCAGGGAGCCTTCTTCGCCTCTTTCACGACCTGTCGAGCCTTAGCTCTTAAGCGCCGAAAGGCGGAAAGGTTCGTGACCGTCGGGAACTTTTTAAAAATTTGTAGCGCCTTCTTCCGTTTGCGAATTGCAGCTGCGCATTCTTCATTCCACCAAGGTACAGATTGTCTCGATTTGAGACGACGAGACCGTGGTACGCTTGTGTTCGCGGCTTCGATGATGCAGCTTGTTAAATGATTTATGTTAGACACGCTGTTTAGCGTCATGTCGTGTTGAAAGTTAAAATTGCTCATAAAACGACCCCAATCGGCTCTCCGGATAATCCAGTTGCCCTGACGAATAAAAATGGGGTTAGAACGTCCCTCTTTCAGTATAAAAATGGGATAGTGATCACTCCCACATAAATCGTCGTGTACGGACATACTCAGTTTATTTAACAACACGCTCGATGTCGCGCATAAGTCTATAGAGGAGAAGTCACCAGTAAAGCTGTTGAACCGGGTTTTCTCCCCGTCGTTTAATAAAACTAGGTTAGAATCCGTAATAAAAGAAGATAAAATCCGTCCTCTACGATTACACTGCCCTCTACTGCTTCCCCATAGAGGATCGTGTGCGTTGAAGTCACCGAGTAAAATAAAGGGCTGAGGCAGCTGGTGGACAAGGGCTTCCAAATTAAAACGGGTGACAGGTGCACCCTCCGGCAGATATACGTTGCATAACGTAACCATCTGCGGAGCGTGAACAGTCACCGCCACCGCCTGAAACGGTGTGTTCAGGTGTACCTGGGAGGTGTAAAGGGCCTCCCGGATAGCAATTGCTACTCCACCCTGGGCTCGTTGGCCGCAGGTGTCGTCTAATCTAAAAACCTTAAAATGGTTTAAAAAGCCCTTGTCCGTGTTTTTAAAATGCGTTTCTTGAAGACAAACGCAAACCGGGTTAAAATCACGTATTAAAACGTCCAGCTCCTCCTTATGCCGATAAAAACCGTTGCAGTTCCACTGCAATATAAAAGCCATAAAAAGGAAATAATAAATAGAAAAAATAAACTAAGATAAAATCGAGCGGTTAAAAATTGGGGAGGTCAGCGTCTTATGCGATTTTTCTTCCCCTTGCTACGAACTTGGAGGATATCAGTGTCTGATAGACACTCATCCTCCTGCATTGGCTCTGGGGTGCTCTTTCGAGCCTTGCCAGATGGACCGGGGGATTGCGAGTTCCCACGCTTGGATTGCGTGGCCCCGGCAGATGTTTTGGCCGGGTTCCGCTTAGGGGACCCCGGACCGGTGGGTTTGGTCTTAGATTCCGGATTGGAAGCCTTAACCGGAGTGGCCGATTTCTCTTCTGTGGGTTTAGTGTCCTGGTTGGCATTTTCATCCGTCTGGGTCGAGATGGTGACCTTTGCGATCGGAGTGGCAGCAACATGAGCCCATGATCTGGAAAAAGTGGGGGCAACTTGTGCTCTATACTTTTTCCGAGCCTCGAGATATGGTATTTTATCCACCGTCTTGATCTCCATGATTTTACGTTCTTCGATCATCTTTGGACAATCACGAGAGTACACGGGATGGGCACCCTCGCAATTGACGCAAAGTGGGTCACTTGTGCATTCTGCTCCGTCATGCTTATCCAGGCTGCAGCGGGGGCAGGTGGCCTTGCCCTGGCATCGTGTGGCCATGTGGCCGAATTGCTGGCACTGGTAGCATCTCATAGGTGCCGGTATGAATGGCCGCACTGGGACCGATTCATAACCGACGAACACTTTGTCGGGGAGGACGTCACGCGCGAACGTAAGAATAACAGATGTCGTGTTGACCCTCTCTCCGTTGCGCTTAGTAGTGAGTCGACGAGCATCGGAAACCCCCTGTGGGGCCATCTCCCGCTTTATTTCGTCGATCTCGACGTACAATAGGTCATAGTGGCTAATCACTCCCCGACAGGTGTTCAAGGTACGGTGCACCTCGACCTTGACGGGAATGTCGTGCAACTTGACGGTCTTCAGAAGTTTCTCGCTCTGAGCCCTGTTTGCCGTTTCGATGAGCAGTGTGCCATCGCGAAGCTTTTTTGCAGATTTCAGATCTCCAGGAACCAAACCCGACAGAACTTTACGAATAAGAAAGGGGGAAACCTTTTTCAGGCTCTCCCCTTCCTTCTGGCACCTCATCACTAGATAGCGCTGACTAGCGCCGTAAACATTATCTCCCCCGTCCGAATCCGGACGGGATCTTTTTTGGGGTGGAGGTTTGTTGTCCGCCATGCCCTAGATAACATTCGTCCCCCGAGCTCCCCACCCACCATGGAGCCACACATTTGGGACGCCACACCGCGAGCCGGTGTGGTCGCCAGGGCTACTCGAGGGGATATAGCACCCTGAAGATGGTCGTCTGTTTCGGGTTGGGTCTTCGATATAACGGGCCCACCAACCCGAGAATCTCCGACCGCCCTACGCAGACCCCCACCTCCGTAGCACTCGCCACCGAACTTAACGGCAAGCCGATTGACCGGGGGTGGCTAGCCCCCGGCCTCCCGTTTACAGGGAATTCAGGGCCGAAGTGGGATATTGAACTCCGGTCCATACCGGGCATCCGACACCCGGTTGGGTTCCAGAGAACTCACCCACCAGGATCCCCTTCTCCCCCTTACGGGTCTCCGCACACGGCAAACATGCGGGTGGATCGCAGGCCAGCTGGTATGGCCGCACACAGACAGTGGACCCACAAAACTGTCCGGACGCATCCCTTTGCTGCCTGGGGGTTTGTTTTCGGGGTTTCACCTCCCCGCCCTTTTAGTCGCCTCTTACGACAAGCAGGGACACTGCGGGAGTATTCTCCATCCCCCTACCCGCAGGGGTAAACTTTTTAACGGACCGGGTATTTAAAGTGAGAGTGGGGAACAGTCTGTCACAGTTTTACACCCAGGAAAACGGAGTACCCCAGGGCTCCGTTTTAAGTGTCACTCTCTTTGCAATCGCCATCAATGATGTCGTGGATTGTATTAAGGCTCCGGTAATGGGATCATTGTTTGTTGATGACCTGGCTATTTTCTGCCGGTCGTCCAAACTCGTCAGTGCAGCCAGAATAATACAACTGACGCTAAATAAACTGGATAAATGGTCTCGCAGCAATGGCTTCCGTTTCTCAGCTGAGAAGACGAAATGCGTTCACTTCCACCGAAAACGGGGATATGATGTTCCACCACCTCTGCGCTTGGGTGGAAGAATCCTTCCATATGTGGAGTCAATACGTTTCCTCGGTATGATATTTGATACCGACTTAATTGGCGGGAACATGTACGACTGTTAAGTGAAAGATGCCGTCAGGCCTTAAATATTTTAAAAGTTTTAACTAACTCGAACTGGGGCGCAGATCGCACCACGATGCTTTTACTGTACCGTGCCCTCATTAGATCTCGTCTGGACTACGGCTCTTTCGTCTACTCCTCCGGACGAGAGTCGTACCTGAGGCCTTTGACAACGGTTCACAATGCTGGACTGCGGCTGGCCACCGGTGCTTTCAGGACAAGTCCGGTTTTGAGCATTTATGCTGACGCCGGAGAGCCACCTCTGTATGTCCGCAGGAACATGCTGATGTGCTCCTACGTGGCAAAACTTTTATCAATGACAAAGCATCCATGTTACGATATTGTTTTTAACCCTAGATTTTTAGACAATTTTAATGGACGGAGAAGGGCCACTCGCCCTTTAAGCGTACGTTTTAGCAATTTTATCGAAGAGAATAATTTCTCTCTTCCGGAAGTATACCCGGTAGGTTATTCCAACGAAGCTCCATGGAATATACCACGGCCAGATATTTACCTTGAACTGAGCAAGCTACAAAAATCCTCCACCATCGATTCAGAATACCAGGTAATGTTCAAGGAAATGCTGAATTCCCACCCGGATACCATCCCTATATATACGGATGGATCCAAGTCCAATTCAGCCTGTGCGTGCGCAGTATACTCCCCTAATCACGGAGTCGTGAAAGCGAAGCTCAGTCCGCTGTGTAGTGTTTACACAGCGGAACTGTTCGCTATAAAGATGGCTATCCACGGCATACATGGCCGTAGTAAGTCTTTTATAATCTGCACCGACTCCCTAAGCGCATTGAGAGCAGTTTCCAACTTTTCCCCACTCAGTCCTATCGTTCAGGATATACATAATGCCCTTCTTTCTCTTAACAAAAAGGGAATAAGAGTAAGCTTTTCATGGGTTCCTGGGCATGTGGGAATAGACGGAAACGAGAAGGCTGACTCAGCGGCGAAGGAAGCACTGAACGACCTCGGAGCCTTTTCTTTCCTGGTACCGGCAGAGGACCTTAAGTATACCCTAAAAAATATATGTGCACAGAGGTGGAAGGACTCGTGGAGGAGCCAAATGAATAACAAATTGCGCTGCCTGAAAGCTGATGCGCAGGCGTGGGCCTCTTCCGTCAGGAGCTGTCGTAGGGAGGAAGTTGTCATCACGCGACTGAGAATAGGGCACTGTGCCCTGACCCACTCATACCTCTTCACCGAAGAGAAGATCCCACCTCGCTGTGATGAATGCGACTGCCCTCTCAGCGTTCGGCATATCCTGACGGAGTGTGACAAATACCAATGCTTGCGTAGCAGGCTGCAGTTAGCGGGAGACATGAAGTCGATCCTAGGCGATGACTCAGTTGTTCTCAACCGCGTTTTATCATTTTTAAATGAAACTGGCCTTTTTAACAGTATTTTAAGGATGTAAAATTCATTTTAATCTTGGCTATGAGTACATATTAACAATTTTATTATAATAGCAATGTATGTAACATATATTTTTCTTTTATAAACATGACGTGTGGTGGTGCAAAATGACCATGCTGTCGACGCACCCTATAAACATAATACTACTACTACAGTCATGCAGGGAGAAGTTTGTCTTCATATTTTATGACATTGAATCTCGCCAGGATGAGCCTATGCCGGGTAAAAGTGAAAATTTTCTACACACTCAGAATTTGCTAGTGTCCCAGAGAAGTTGTATGACGTGCATTGCAGATTACTCTGTGATAAACTGAACAGTGCGGGGAGAGACAAAATGTATTCAAGGATTCAGATCCTGTGCACTCATTCGTAAGATCTCTAGTGGACCTCCGCCGAAAAGGGTCCACGGAGATAATATGCATCGCCCACAACTCTAAAGGCTACGACTATCACTTTGTTCTAAAGGTGATTTTGGAGAAAATGAAGTGGGCCTCTAAACTTATTGTTAATGGGGCAAAACTCATGTGTGTGGAATTCAATGGTCTAAAGTTTATAGATTCTCTAAACTTTCTCCCGATGCCTCTCGCAAAGCTACCATCAGCGCTAGGACTTGAAAACTCTCTTTCCAAGGGTTATTTTCCACATTTTTTCAATACTAAAGAAAACCGCATCTATGAGGGCCCTCTTCCAGCAGAGGAAAGTTACGGTGTGCAGGAGATGAGTTCAAATGAAGTAGCTAAGTTCAGGAAATGGCATGCTGGACTGTGTCGGGAAAATTAAGGCTTCTGTATGCAAAGCGAAATTCAGAAATATTGTATCCAAGATGTAACGATACTACGATTCGCATATTTAAAGTTTAGAGGTGAGTTTCTCGCTCTAAGCAGTGTCGACCCCTTCCGAGAATCTCTCACAATTGCGAGTGCATGCATGCGCGGGTTTTCCGTAAAAAGTACTTGAAAGTGGAGACAATTCCCATCGTACCTCATGGAGGCTATTGCTGGGCCGACATTTAATCGCAAAAGGCGATAGAGTGGCTACTGACGGAGGAGAGGAAGACCGGAAAAAAATACACCACGCAGCCAATGGCCGAGAAGTAAGGATTTTGGGCAGGAAAGTTGACGGGTACGTGAAAACTGAGCGGGAGGAAATTATATATGAATTCCATGGATGTATCTTCCATGGATGTCCAAAATGTTTTCCCCTCAGACATGTACCAATTTCAAACTGTACCACTGAAACGATTCAAACGCGGTTTGAGAGCACGGAGCGAGATTTGCTTCTAGCAGGGGGGTATAAAGTAATTGAAAAGTGGGAATGCGAATTCAGGAGGGAGCTTGAGCGGGACTCTGCCCTATCAAGTTTCGTAAGAAAGCATCCCACTCGGAAGGAAAAACCTCTCGACCTCCGGGATGCTTTCTACGGAGGGAGGACGAATGCTCTGCGGCTGTACCACAAAGCTCGTGAGAGCGAGGGGGAGCAAATTAAATATTTAGATATTTGCTCTTTATATCCATTCGTCAAGAAGTACTGCCCCTACCCCCTGCGTCACCCGACCATCTACGTAGGGGAAGAGTGCCCTCCTCTGGATGAGTTGGAGGGACTCGCTAAATGCGACGTTCTCCCCCCTTCCGACCTCTATCTCCCGGTGCTCCCGTTGAAAGGAAATGGGAAACTTCTCTTCCCTCTATGCAGATCATGTGCCCTCGAGGAGAATCAGGATGTGTGCAATCATGTCGAGGAAGATCGTATCATCACCGGAACATGGGTGACTAGAGAACTAAAGAAAGCAGTTTCTCTCGGTTACACAATAAAAAAATCCATGAGGCATGGCATTACAACGTGACCTGTTATTCCCGGGAGAGCGGTGAGGGTGGTCTCTTTGCTGGATATATCAATGCTTTCCTAAAAATCAAAGAGGAAGCCAGCGGATGGCCTGCATGGTGTACTACCGACGAGGACAGAAGTGTCTATTTGCGATCATTCAAGGAGCGAGAAGGAGTGGAGCTAGATAGACATTCCATCAGTCATAATCCTGGCAAGAGATCCCTGGCAAAGCTAATGCTCAACAGCTTTTGGGGGAAGTTTGGGCAGAGGGAAAATTTAACTCGGGCCACAGTTATTAATGAATCAGACACGCTGAATTCCATGCTTTCAGATCCCAATGTTGAAGTACAGCGTATAGTCCATGTGAATGAGGAAACTCTATAAGCGCACTGGTCAGAAACTGACGAAGCCGTTTCTCCTTCCCCCACAAATAACATTGTCATCGCCTGTTACACAACAGCGCATGCTAGGTTGCAACTCTATAGCTATTTGGAGAAGCTACAAAGGCGCTGTATTTATCACGACACGGATTCGGTTGTGTTTACGCAGAAACCTGGAGAGTGGTCTCCACCCGTTGGCGATTATCTGGGAGATATGACCGATGAAATCACACCCATAGGTCAGGACTGCTTCATCAGTGAATTTGTCTCCGGCGGTCCAAAAAACTACGCATACGTAGTCCGCTCTTCAAGCGATCCCGAGTTTAAGAAGGAAGTGTGCAAGGTGCGAGGCGTAACAATAAACTATTCAAATGACAAGGTGGTCTGTTTTGAAACTCTAAAGTCAATGGTACTCGATGGTGAGCCGGGAAAGAAAATACAGTACGCCCATAAAATCAGGCGAATGAAGAATCACGACATCGTGTCAAGACCTGAAACAAAGCTGTTCCGTGTCGTGTGCACGAAGAGGAAACGGATCGACGACTTTGAGACACTACCGTATGGTTTCAAGAGACATAGAGTTCAATAGAAGAAGATTATTTTTTCATTCCATTTTATTATTTATTTCACTCATCAAACTTTTATTTTTTATTATATATATATATATTTTTTTTCCTTTTACTATTTATTTCAATAAGTCAAATTTATTATTTCATTTTACATCCTTTCACTTTATCAAGAGTTATTTAATTTCTGTATATATTTCACTTACAATTTTTATTTTCTGTATTTTATTATTTTTCCCTCCCAAGGACTACCACCTTGTCGCGGTGGAAGGGCTTGAGAATTCCCAAAGTGTTTAAGCATGCAAAATGGCATTGCATTGGAGCATCAGGAAATTATTCTTACAAATTGGGAATTCAACTAAGAGTAGTCCAATAATTTCACTCTAAGCTTGATATCTGAAATTCTTTAAAACGTGTGCATTTCTCTCACAGCCCCCCAGTTGAAAATGGACTTCCGACTTAGACATCCCTTTGCAGCGATAGTGGCTGGTCCTAGTGGGTGTGGTAAGACAGTTTTTACCAGCCACCTTCTAAGATTTCAGGAGGAAATGTTCGACGTCACATTTGAAGAAATTATCTGGTGCTATGGTGAGTGGCAGCAGTTTTATGAGACTTTAAAACCACAAGGCGTGTCCTTTCGCGAGGGTTTACCTGATTTAAAAGCTATTCCTTACAAATCCGGCGCCACTCTAATTATCATTGACGATCTTATGATGGAAAGCTGTTGCGGTGTTATGGTTGATCTATTCACCAGAGGAAGCCACCATCGAAATATAAGCGTTATTCACCTAACGCAAAACTTTTTCCACAAAGGCAAGGGTGCACGCGACATATCATTAAATACACACTACATAATATACTTCAAAAACCCTAGGGATAGAAGCCAGATTTTGAGTTTGGCACGTCAAATACATCCGAAGAACTTGAAATTTCTGGAGGATGCGTATGACGATGCGACGGAGAAAGCTCATGGCTATTTATTAATTGATTTAAAACAGGACACGCTTGACCCCTTTCGGTATCGTACGGAAGTATTTCCGAATGACGAAATTATGTATTTCTATCTACCGAAAAAGAAAGCTTAGTAATTTAATTCAGTTTATATATATCGCATTCTCACATTTTATTTCTAACAGTTGCAATGATGCGTCGCATAGCGAAACACGTCGACGTTTTACGTTATTTCGCGCGTTGTAAGCCAACTATACGCACTGCAATACTCAAATCTGCAGACCAGGATCTCATTCACGCCATCTGTGAAATCGTTGATAATACCCTAGAAGGGTGCGTGAGTTTAACTGAAACGCAGAAAAGGAGCTTGGCGCGACACAAGAGCGTGCTACGTAAAATTGCCAAGGGAAAAGGTTGCTGGAAGAAAAATCTTAAAATCAGGCGGGAGCTTTATACCTTTACTAATACCTCTGATTGGTAGCATACTCTCCAAATTTCTCTAAACATGGAACATGCAAAGAAAATGGTACTCATTCCTCAAGAAACTATTCACAGAATGGCTAATCCGGTTGTCCCAATGACGAGTACGTTTCAGACACTGACCAATTTAGACCGCGAGATGGAGAGAATACTGCGCACACCGTTGAAATTGGATCACGAGAAGTGGGCTCTGTACAAACAGTGTCTCCACCGATTCTTACATTTTGCGGGAGAAGAAAGGAAGCCATTAACTCTCTCGATGGTATCTGGAGTTGGCAAGGAACGTGATTCTGGGAACGTTGAAAATAAAGAGGAATATGTAACCGTTCCTTTACGCTCCGAAGTTCTATCTGCCATGCCGCGTAAATTCCGGAAGAAGGCAGAACTTTTGATCGGTCGACTAATAGCGTCTGGTAAGGTAAAATGGAGCCAAGATGGAACTGTGTATATTAAAAGCGATGCGATTCCAGGGTCAAACATTATAGATCTCATCGGAGACGTTATGAGAGCCAGAAAGAATGTCAATCCCAGAGGCGCTCGGGCTTTCATGACCCTGCTCGAGGAAATTAACGTCCCGAATGAATTTATTGGAAATCAGGATCGCCTCAGTCTCATTCGTCGACCCGCTTCGACAGAGAGTATTGCTTCTGCCGAAGAATCTCCAACGCGAGAGAGTAAAGTACAGGTGGTGACGAAGATTCCCGGATCAATTAAGGGGAAAACTATAGATCGGTGGCAACCATATCGCTTTAAAAAATGAAGAGACGTCTAAACACCATTCTTTCACATATTTATTTCGATCCTGCACATCCCGCTTCCTATTCTGGAGTAGAGAGGTTGTGGAAGGCATCTCCGTCTGTTTCGAAAAATGACGTACGTGAATGGCTTCGGGAGCAGGATGCTTACACACTTAATAGCCGCTGCGCAGAAAATTCCAGAGGAATAGATACCTGGTTGACAATATGGATGACCTCTGGCAGGCAGGCCTGAACGATGTTAAGCATATTAGGAGGCAAAACGATGGATACAATTACATCCTTACGGTGATAGATGTGTTTAGTAAATTTGCCTGGGCGATTCCATTAAGATCCAAAAAAGGGTGACGAAGTTACTCGAGCATTTTCTAGAATACTGAAAAAATGGAAGCGAAAACCTATAAAACTAATGACCGATAAAGGAACGGAGTTTATTAATAAAACATTTCAAAAATTTTTAAAAAGGAATTCGATCGGGTACTATCACTCATATAATCCAGATACCAAGGCGGCAGTGGTGGAACGTTTAAATTGAACTTTAAAGACAAGAATGTGGCGCTACTTTACCAAATACTCCACAAATAGATACACGGACGTGCTTCAGAAAATCGTTGACTCTTACAATACGGCGATACATAGCACTATTAAGATGGCACCGAAAGATGTTAACGAGCGTAATATTCTCCAGGTGTGGAAAAATACGTACAAAGATGTAGACAAGGTTAAGAGAGCCAACTTGAAAGTGGGAGATCCAGTCAGAATCAGCAGAGAAAAGGTCTCATTCAGAAAGGGTTACAAATCCAATTGGAGTGAAGAAATATTCCTTGTTGAAAGAGTTATTCGACGGGTGCCACCGGTCTACGTATTAAAAGATTTACAGGGCGAGGTAATTGAAGGGGTATTTTACGAGGCGGAATTACAAAAGATTGTCATGCGGGAATCGCGAGAGTTTAAAATTGATAAAATAATCGAGACGAGAGGCCGTGGAGTCAGAAAGGAAGTATTCGTCAAATGGAAAGGATATCCTTCCAAGTTTAACTCCTGGATATCTGCAGCATCTATAAATAAAGTGTAATGGATGACGAATTTTACTTAACGATCCCCAGTAATAGTTCAACGTCAAGTCATGGGGGTAATACAACGACTAATTTTACGACTCTTCTGCCTAAAACCTACGCCTTGGAAGGCCAATGGGAGGTAGCTTTGGTTGAAATTCAATTTCCAATGACATTATGTAATACGTATGGAAAGCAGCGCGAATTTGTTGTAGTCGACGATGAAAGTGGACAAGCATTTCATAGGAAACTACCCAATGGATATTATGGGAATGTTGGTGAATTTATCGCTTCTGTGAACCACGAGCTCACAAAAATTCGTCTTCCTCATGCTGTAACGCTAACTCGCGACGAGTCAGAGTGTAACTATTACTACTAAAGGAAAAGTATCTATATTTACATCTGAAATAATGGCCATGCAATTAGGTTTTGAGCTTGGTATCACTCGTTCGATCATCCTGCTCTCCCGATATCAAAATCGGATTTCCGAGTCAGATTTATGTATATTGCGATGTTGTCGAACCGCAAATAATCGGCGACTCGCTATCACCACTCCTGCGCATCGTTAGCTCCATGGCCGAAATAAACAAATTCAGTTCTAATATAAGTCACGTTTTCACTAGACCGTTTTACTTACCAGTTATGAGGAGAGAATTTGAAACCGTCGAGATAGATTTAAGAACGCACTCGGGACACCCACTACCATTTCTTTACGGTACGTCTAGTACTACACTTTCGTAGACGACAAAACCATGGTGAAAGTAAATGAATCCTCTGACCCGTACACTCGTTACTATATGCACCAGATAGGAAACGGGGTGGGTACTGTTTATCGAGGTGCTAGTTTCCAAAAAGGCCACGGAATCGGTAGCTTTCTCGGGGGTCTATTTCGTTCGGTTCTCCCTCTACTCAAAAGTGGGGCCAAGGCCGTAGGTCGAGAGGCTCTTCATGCTGGTATGAATGTCCTAAGCGATATGTCTGCGAGTGAGCCGCAACCAATCAAGAAGGTGATACGTAAGCGGGATCTGGAGGCTGGTGAGAATTTGGCGAGAAAAGCTGGAAATAAATACAGAGAATGACGGGCGATGGATATCCTCTCGGAGCGCGAACAGGGAAGCGTCAATCGAAGACTGACTTCCGTAGGAGTAAGACGCCAGTTTCCAAAAAGAAGAAAAAGCGCTTGAAAACATCGAAAAGGAGGAAAGTCGTCGTCAAAGATATATTTGTCTAAAATGTCTTTCTTACACCATAACTCGTGCGAATGTGTAATGACTGAATTAGACTTGTTCACGGTCCCTCCAACGCAAACTTCGATAGAGGACGGGTTATGGATACATTATAAACCAATCAGCACCTTGGCCGATGGTGCACCTATTGAATACGTCATACCTGGTGATGGCGATCAATACGTAGATTTATCTCACACGTTGTTATACATTACAGCGAGTATAGAGCGCGCGGCGCAGGTAGCTGGAGATGATTCCGTGATTGGACCTGTAAATCTGTGGCTTCATTCCTTATTCTCCCAGGTTGATATTTTTCTGAATCAAAAACTAGTGACACCGCCGAGTCACACGTATCCATACAGGGCATATCTTGAAACTCTTCTCAATTACGGTCCGGCGGCAAAATCATCGCATCTGACGTCGGCGCTGTGGTACGATGACACGGTTGGAAAGATGGATGAATGTAGAGAGAATACAGGAGCCACCAAAAGACGAGCTTACACGCAAGACGGAAAGCTTGTAGAAATGATTGGTCATCTTCACTGCGATCTGTTCAATCAGGAAAAATTCCTTTTAAACGGCGTGGAAATGCAACTTAAACTCGTTAGATCCAAAAGTGGTTTCAACTTAATGGCAACGAGGGATTATGAGAACGTCAGGGTAAAAATAGTAGACGCTGCGCTCCTAGTGCGAAAAGTGAAAATTAATCCTGCCATTCTAATAGCACATAGCAGAGCTTTAGAAAAAACCACTGCAAAATATCCAATCACCCGCGTGGATATTAAAAGCGTCACCATTTCTCGTGATGTACTGAGTAAAACAATGGAAAATATTTTTATGGGTCAACTTCCAAAGCGCGTGATTATAGGATTCGTTTCCAACGCAGGGTTTAATGAGGATTTGAAAAAGAACCCGTACAATTTCCAAAATTTCGGTTTGACGTTTCTGTCTCTGTATCTGGATGGAAAACAGATACCCTCCAGGCCGTTACAACCCGATTTTACCGGTGCAGGTCTCTTTCTTCAAGCATATCACACTATTTTTTGGTACCGGAATTCATTTCCAAGATGACGGTAACGGAATTCCCAGAGGTAACTATAAAGACGGCTATTTCCTCACTGCGTTTCATTTAACTCCCGATTTGGAGGCTAGTGCCAGTCATTGGAGTCTCCAACGACATGGAAGTCTACGGCTGGAAGTCAGATTTAAAAATGCGTTGGTGGAAACTGTAAACTGTATACTATACGCGGAATTTAACAATATTCTCGAAATCGATAGATTCCGCAATATCGGGGTAGATTATAGCAGTTGAGAGCGAACTGGAGGGGGGAAGGGAGTCTTTATTATATCGGTCGTTTTGGAATCTTTCTCATTTCATTTCTAGGGAGCGATGGCAGCAGTAATCGTGGACATCCAATACTTTGGAGGTATCGTTCGAGAGGAGTTCGTGGTGAAAGAACTATCCATAGGAAACACGGAGTCTTCCAAAGTTAAAACTTGGCTTTTTACACCCCCATACCCTAAGAGCGAAAGGCCTGCGGCGACCCTGGCACAAGATCGTTGGCTGCGCAATAATTATCACGGTTTGTCGTGGAATGACGGAGAGAGTGAATATGCAGACTTGCATTACATTCTGCACTCATACATGTCAACGTGCACGTTCGTGTTTGCGAAAGGAAGGGAAAAGTGCGATTTTCTAAAAAAGATTCTCAAGTACAGGGAGGTGATAGATATTGCTGTTTTAGGATGCCCGTCCCTTAGAAAGCTAAAATTCGACTCGCAAGAAATTTGCCAAATAAAACCTCACAGACACGGTAAATTTGAATGCGCATTCAGAAATTGCTCAAATTTACTTGCGTGGTTTAGAAAGGAAGGTAGGGAGAAGTTAACATCAACCGAGTTCCTTCTGAATTCATACAGAGATGCTCATCATACATTTTCCCTGAGTACAATACGCTTGGCAGAGGCTGGGTTTTTCTATACAGGCAGACGGGACGTTGCGACTTGTTGCATATGCGGTATTTCCATCGGTGCATGGGACCCTTGGGATCGCCCGGATATAGAACATTATCGCTGGAACCCTTATTGCCCTTTTGTCAGAACCTCTTCTAACAACGAAGCGCACTACATTAATAGGTGTGAAATAAGGCGGAATTCGTATTACAAAAATTACCGTCTACCCAGCAATGAATTCTCTCCAACTAAGGCGTGCACTTGACAGTTGTAAAGAAACACGTAATTTTTTCAAGGGTGTATTTGCGGCTGACAATCTCCCACAAAAGTATTATCACCCATCCGCCATAATAGCGAATACTGATCCAGCGAGGAAATCAGGCTCTCATTGGGTCGGTATATTTATTGATAAAAATGGAAAAGCTCTATATCGATAGCTACGGGATACCACCATACGTAAAAGAACACAGCCTTCCTTAACAGAGAGTGCATCTCTTGGCGGTACAACACTAAGAAACTTCAGGGATGGACATCTACAACGTGCGGTAATTACACTTCTGCGTACCTAGCCTATCGATGTAGAGGGCTCCCCCTAGCCACATTTTTAAAAATGTTTAACACGAGAAACTCTGAGAAGAACGACAAAATTATTCTAAAACTTTACAATACATTATTCGGAAGGTGCTGCAGATCTTGCATTGGGAGCAACAACGTTTTGGGCGTGCAAACAGGAAAGGCATATAGCAGACGGAGAAAGGTTTCGTCAAGACGCCATCTTGCCCACCCCTTCCACCAACCATCGCCCCCTTCCAACGATTTGGAAAGCATTTAAAAGCCTTTCACCTGACGCTGGTCAGTATCACATCGACGGCCATGGAAGCGAGAGGAGAAGACCTAAGGACGCCTAGGAGAGGCGGTAAGAGGGCCAGCACCAGAGGCGGTGCCTTCTCACCTCGGTCGTTTTAACCCCGGCCACTATCCAGCGGGAAGTACCGGCGTCCATCGTATGAACCTTCAGTCGCAAACGGCCCCGTCGCTGAGGAGGAGGACACATCTGCCGACCTGCCTTCGTGGAATCTTCGCCCTGGTCCCCTTGCCATCCTTGAGTGCACATTCAAAGTGAATTCTAGTGACACGAAAAGAGTTACAATCGGACTGGATGTGAGAAACAGTTGTTTCCCTTTCATCACAGTTGGTAAAGTCGGTGGTTCGTGTGTGAAATTGGAATACGCAGCTTGGTGTGAACTATTGAAAAGTGAAAAACTGATCGCATCATATTTTTACAAAGATGTTATACCACATAACATCCCCATTGGGAAGTGCATTCTTAAATTCAAAACGATATACGGTGTCAAGTCATTGATATTAGAGGAAGTGAATAATGAAAGTCCTTCCTGTGTGTATCTCGCTAAAACATCATGGTACGGTCTTCTGAACTACGCTGAGTGCATTCGACTCCGTTGTGAGGAGAGAAATGCGTGGTCATCACACGCGCAAAAGATTGTAAATCTCTATTTGAATTCTGTGTTTCGTACGTATGAGGACGAATTAGAAGCTGGCGAAATTCGGAAGTGTGTCCCATGGGAACAAGTGTCCAGAGATCAAGTAGATCTATCGGAGCTAGTCAATACACCAGTTTCTTTGAATGTAACCGCACTATCGGAAGAAATAAGCTCCGCTCTAAATACACGTGATGGAAAGTTATTCCTCCAGGAGGAATTAAGACTAAGAAAATCTAAGTAAATGAAAATATCTATGAAATATGAAAATATAAAAGATGTTATTCATATTCAGTTAATTGCTACTAAATACGTATTGAACATGTTATTCATTGATACATAAACTTGCAGTGTTTCTCTCTCGATTCAACTGTTGATCAATTTACCATGTATGTGTGTGTGTACGAGTGTGCTTATGCTGTGAAATAAATTACATGAAAACAATCAAATGCATTTCATTGACTATCATGTTCTCACCCTCCCACCATGTGCTCGAATATCATTTTTTTTTTAATAGTGATCGGCTCAGAAAAACATTTGTACAGAGCAATGCCGAGTATAGACCTTTGCGATAACTAATAATGGTAACTTCCTTACTTTATATGGAAGTAATTGAAATGTATATAATTATACATAGGATATTTACTTTATGTTGAATTTTAATCTTCGTACTCGAATAAACGCATTCTAAAATGTAATTATTGAATGTCTTAAAATTATTCTCTCCTACTTCCTTCAGCAGGGAGGAGGTATAAAATCTCCCTAATTGTCCGAAAGTGTCCCGAACAGCCTCATTCCGAAGGGGTGGGTTAGAGGGGGAGGGATTAGGAGGGGTTGGGTTAGAGGGGGAGGGATTAGGAGGGGTTGGGTTGGAGGAGGTGGGATTAGGAGGGGATGGGTTGGAGGGGGGAGGTCATTGACCGAAAGTGACCCGAACTGCCCAATTAATAATTCCGTATCATCCGGAAATATTTCCGTTCTGAACCGGAAGATGTCGGGTGTTGACTGTTTTAAATCTATGAGTAAATACCCATGGGGTCTTTCCGTGGCGTCTTCGTAAGCTTGTTGTAAGAATCTAGAATTTTTAGGGTAAATTTGTCGTGCTAAAGTGGAAATCTGACTACTATCCCTTGGATTTTTAAAGTAGTCAAGGTAGTGGGTGTTTAAAGATATGTCAAGGGAGCCTTTACCTTGATGAAATAAATTCTGCGTAAGATGAATCACACTTATATTACGATGGTGACTTGCTCTGGAAAATAAGTCAACGACTACGCTCCCGCTACTTTCCATCATAAGATCGTCCAGGATTAGTAATGTGGCTGTGGATTTATACGGAATGGTCTTCAAGTCCGGTAATCCTTCATGAAACGTTACTCCAAAGGGTTTTAAAGTCTCATAAAAATATTGCCATTCCGAATAACACCAGATAATGTCCCCGAAGGTGGTATCAAACATTTTTTCCCTGAATTTTATGAGACGACTACTGAATACCGTCTTACCGGACGAACTGGGTCCGGCCACTAGAGCTCCGAAGGGATGTTTCAATCTTAGATCCATATTTTCGACTGAAATCAACTATAACTGCGTTTTATTTATAATTGAATTTATCGTTTCCATTTGAAAGCAAAAAGACTACACTTAGTAAATTCCCGCTTATCTCTAAAAGAAATTCAACTGAACTTTAATGTACAAGTGACTGCGTAAAGAATAAGGGAATTGAAGCCCCTCCACCGCGACAAGGTGGTAGTCTTTCGGAGGGGAAAAATTATTTAATAAATAGGGAAATAAATAAATAGGGATATAAATAAGTAGGTAAATAAATAAATAGGGAAATAAATAAATAAATAGGGTAATAAAATTTTTGAGTGCAATATGCTTCAAACCATCTGACATTTTTGACGAGTTGAGCGCACAATAATTAGAGAAATGATTCATTCCATTCTTGCACGTTTATACCTATAAGGTAAGGTGTCATAATCTTCGATTCTTTTTCTTTTCGTGTACACGACCCGGAACGTTTTTTGCTCGGGCTTTGACACAACAGTAAACGGCTTCCTCCGAGATATTCTTTTTGGATATTCAACCACAATTGGTGGACTGCCAGCCAGAACCATAGATTTCAAAGATTCAAAATTTACCTTATCAGCATTTAAGGAATTGATGCTCACCCCCCTAACTTTGCAGATTGTTCTTTCTTTGCCATCTTTTTTGTTTTTTATAAGTAAGGCATAATTTTTAGGATCACCTGAGACAAACTCGTGTATGTATGCATCACTACCATACGCAGACAGTAGTAGTATTTGGGTGATTAGGGTGCTTCGACGACTGAGGTCATTCGCACCACGTCAGCCTAACATCACCAAGTCGTGTTTTCTAAATAAAAAATTAAATATATAAATAAATAAATAGATAAAAGCGACGCAGCTCTCATTAAAATGGGCGTAAGATAAAACACCACCTAATCGTTGGTCACAAACAGTTAAAAAGCCCAGACTCTTTTAAAAATAACATTATCCGACTGACACAATCAGGATCGTCTCCTAGGACGTGTCCTAGGTCTCCCCTGATGTTCAGCCGGATGCGCAGAGCACGGTATCTATCACACACCGTCAGAAGGTGTCTCACAGTTAAGGGAGAGTCGCAATCCTCACAGTAGGGATGGATCTTCTCTTCGGTGAAGAGGTAAGAGTGAGTGAGGGCACAGTGCCCTATCCTCAACCGTGTGATTGCGACCTCTTCCCTGCGAGTCCTCCCGACTGATGTGGGCCACACTGATACTACCGGCTTTATGGTGCGCAACTTATTCTCTGTCAGGGAATGCCAGGTTTCCTTCCACTGTCCAAAGGCTACGTTTCTCAGTGTACCCTTCAAGTCTTGGTACGGTACCAACACTGACGAAATGTGTTCGTCTTGAAGAGCCTTCTTTGCTGCCGAGTCGGCCATCTCGTTACCGGCTATTCCCACGTGTCCAGGTACCCACAGAAAACGGATAGCGATTCCCTTCATAGAAAGGGATAAAAGATGGCTCTGAATCTCCTGGACAAGTGGGTGCATCGGGGAATAGCCGGAAATGGCCTGCAGCGCACTCATAGAGTCACTACAGACCATGTATGCGCCACAATTGCCCCTAATACCACCAAGAGCCATCTTTATGGCGAAAAGCTCCGCCGTGTAGATGCTGCACAGCGGGCTTAGCTTCGCCCCGATGACTCCATGGTGGGACGAGACCACCGCGCATGCGCATGCCGACTCGGATTTCGAACCATCCGTAAACACGGGAGTGAAATCGGAGTGGCGGCACAGCTCTTCCCTAAAAAGTTGTTGGTACTCCATAGGGGTCGTGGAACCTTTCTGGCCAGTTCGTAGGGTAAAACTACACTTCGGAAAGGGCACTCGCCATGGTGGGTGACCGGAATATCCATGGCCGTACACTTCTGGAAGTCTCACATTTGTTCCTTCCATAAAATTTTTAAAACGGACGCTCAGGGGTCTGGTGGCCCTTGTCCGCCTGTTAAAAATGTTTAAAAACCTGGGATTAAAAATTACGTTGAAACACGGATGAGTCCTCATGGATAAAATTTTTGCCACGTAGTTAGCCATTAGGATGTTCCTCCGGGTATCCAGCGGGGGCTCTCCGGCATCCGAGTATACGCTTAGGACGGGAGACGTCCTGAACGCTCCGGTCGCCAAACGTAGCCCCGCGTTGTGAACCGTTGCCAGCGGTTTCAGGTAGCTTGTGCGGCCCGAGGAGTAGACGAAACATCCATAGTCCAACTTGGAACGCACCATTGCCCTGTAAAATGAAAGCATGGTGGTCCTGTCGGCGCCCCATGTAGTGTGCGATAAAACACGTAAAATATTTAAAACGTTAAAACATTTTTCTTTAAGAGTTCGGATGTGTTCCTTCCAATTAAGCTTGGAATCGAACACCATCCCGAGAAAACGAACCGAATCAGCGTATGGTAAAACCCTACCACCGAGACGCAACTCTGGTGGTATGTGGTTGCCCCTGCAACGATGAAAATGCACGCATTTTGTCTTTTCCGCTGAGAAGCGGAAGCCGTTCTTTTGGGACCAGCCGTCCAGTTTATTAAGACAGAGTTGTATCTGTCTGGACGCGGTAACTAGTTTGGATGATCGGCAGAGAATAGCCAGGTCATCCACAAACAGTGAGCCCATGACAGGTCCCGTGATGCAGTCGATAGCGTCATTGATCGCAATAGCGAACAATGTCACACTAAGGACTGATCCTTGTGGCACTCCATTTTCCTGCATATAGGATTCGGAAAGGTGTTTACCTACTCTGATTCTAAAAACTCGGTTCGATAAAAAATTTGCAATAAAAATGGGAAGATTTCCCCTAAAACCCCAACCATGCAACGTGATTAAAATCTTCTGACGCCAGACCCTGTCATATGCCTTCTCCAGGTCAAAGAAGACCGCGATGACGTGCTGGCGCAGAAGAAAGGCCTCCTGGATGAAATTGTCGCTCCGAACGAGGTGATCGATGGTTGAACGACCTCGCCGGAAACCACACTGGATATTCGACAGAAGGTTGCGCCGCTCTAACCGCCAAACGAGCCGACGGTTTACCATCCTTTCCATTACCTTGCACAGACAGCTGGTAAGGGAGATGGGCCTGTAGTTACTCGGGTCCGCTCTGTCCTTTCCCTGTTTAGGGATCGGAACCACCACAGATTCCTTCCAGGAAGATGGGAAGCTACCCTCGAACCATAACTGGTTGAAGGTGCTCAGGATCTCCATCAACGCTTCCCCCGAAACATTTCGAAGGAAGGCGTTGTGGATTCCGTCCAGTCCCGGAGAGGTGTCCTTGGAATCCGCGATGGCTGACCGAAGTTCCCACAGCGAGAACGGGTCATTGTACTCCGCGATTACGGACGTCTCAGCAAAGCAAAGAGGAGTTCTCTGGAAGCGTTCCTTGATGGCCAAGAACGCTTCTGAGTAACTCCTGTCACTGCTTATATTGGCTAGTGACTCGCCAAAGGCCTCGGCTACGTCGCGAGGGGAGCTCACGCTTTGGCCATTTATTTTCAAGCAAGAGACGCCGTAATCCCTGCGGGAGCCCGAGATGCATCTCACCTTATTCCACGCCTGTGCAAGTGGTGTCCTGTGGTTAATGCTATTGACGAATTCCATCCAGGAGACCCTTTTTGCCTCCTTCACGACTCATCGGGCTTTCGCTCGCAGTCGACGGAAGGACGAAAGGTTCGTTGCGGTTGGGTACTTTTTAAAAATACGAAGGGCACGTTTTCGAAGACGAATTGCCTCGGCGCACTCCTTGTTCCACCAAGGAACCGCTGGCCGTGGGACATTACCCGATGACCGAGGGACGCTGCAATTCGCTGCTTCGATCAAGCACCTTGTTAAAACCTCCACATTGTGTGTGGCATCACAATAACAATTGTGTTTAAAATTAAAAACGTCTCTAAAATTTTGCCAGTCCGCTTTACGGACAATCCAATTGCCCGGTCGGATAAAATCAGTGTTAAAACTTCCTTCAGGATTTATTAAAATGGGGAAGTGATCACTGCCACAAAGATCTGTGTGCACGGTCAAATTAAACTTGTTAAAAAGACTGCTCGTTGCCATAGCTAACTCTATACAGGAGAATTCTCCATTAAAAACATTAAAACGGGTTTTCTCACCGTTGTTAAGTAGCAAAAGGTTAAAATCGAGGATGAAACTGGCTAAAATCCGTTCCCTCCTTGTGTTTTGGCCTCTTGAGCTTCCCCACAAGGGGTCGTGGGCGTTAAAATCACCCAATAATATGAATGGCCTAGGCAACTGCTGGACAAGTCTCTCTAGGTTGCAACGAGTTACCGGTGCACCCTCCGGCATATAAACGTTGCATATCGTTATATTTTGCGGGGTAAACAAGGTTATGGCCACAGCCTGAAACGGGGTGTCAATCCGTACTCGAGAGGTGTAAAGGGCCTCCCGAACGGCAATCGCCACCCCGCCATGGGCTCTATGACCAGTAAGGTCATCTAGCCTTTCGACCTTGTATCCCCTTAAAATTCCACTGTCCCTCGCCTTAAAATGCGTCTCCTGTAGACATATAACAGAAGGGTTAAAATCTCTGATTAAAATGGCCAGCTCCTCCATATGCCTATAAAATCCATGACAGTTCCACTGTAAGATAGAGGTCATAAAATTTAAAAATATATAAATAAATAAAAGACCTAAAAATAGTTTAAAATAACAAGAAAAAAGGAGCAGCTTAAGTCCTAAGCTAAGCTAAGGAGTGATCAGCGCTTGAGGCGCTGCTTTCTTCCCTTTTTTCTAATTATTTCGATTTCTGTATCTGAGATACAGAAATCTTCCTCCATGGCTTCCTGTGGAGGTATTTTTTCCTTGCCTGATGGACCGGGGGATGGTGTGTTACCACGCTTTGTTTGCGTGGCCCCGGCGGTGGATTTGGTGGGGTTCTTCCTAGGAGAACCCGGACCGGTGGTTTTTGTATTTTTTGCCGGATTTGTGGCCTTAGCCGGCGTGGCCGATTTCTGTGCAGAGGCTACAGTTGTTGGACTCACATTTTCTTCCGTCTGAGTGGAAATGGTGACCTTGGATGTTCGAGGAGAAGCGACTTGGGCGAATGATTTGGAAAAAGTAGGAGCAACTTGTGCTCTGTACTTTTTCCTTGCCTCGAAGTACGGGATTTTTTCTACCGTCTTAATCTCCATTACTTTGCGCTCCTCGATCATCTTTGGGCAATCACGTGAGTACACCGGATGTGCACCCTCGCAATTGACACAAAGTGGGTCACCTGTGCATTCCGCACCCTCATGCTTCTCCAGGCCGCAGCGGGGACAGGTGGCCTTGCCCTCGCACCGTGTGGCCATGTGGCCGAATCGCTGGCACTGGAAACATCGCATGGGTGCCGGTATGAATGGCCGCACTGGCACCGATTCATATCCGACAAACACCTTGTCGGGGAGCTGATCAAGCGTGAACGTGAGAACAACAGACGTCGTGTTGACTCTTTCTCCGTTGCGCTTTGTCGTGAGTCGACGAGCATCGGTGACCCCCTGAGAGGCCATCTCCCGCTTGATTTCGTCGATCTCAACATACAACAGGTCGTAGTGACTGATCACTCCCCGACAGGTGTTCAAGGTGCGGTGCACCTCCACTTTAACAGGTATTTCACCTAACTTTTCTTTAAGCAATAATTTATCGCTTTGAGCCCTCGTTGCCGTTTCGATGAGCAGTGTGCCGTCTCGAAGTTTCTTTGTGGATTTTAGTTCCCCAGGAACTGAACCACACATTAGTTTTCGAATAAGGAAGGGAGACACCTTCTTCAGGCTCTCCCCTTCCTTCTGGCACCTCATCACTAAATAGCGCATACTAGCGCCGGGAACATTACCTCCCCCGCCCGTTTCCGGGCGGGATCTTTTAGGTGGTGGAAGGATATCATCCGCCATGCCTATACTTTATTCATCCCCCGGGCTCCCCACCCACCATGGAGCCACACATTCGGGACGCCGCACCGCAAACCGGTGCGGTCGCCAGGGCTACCCGAGGGGATATAGCACCCTAGAGGTGGTTGTCTGTTTCGGGTTGGATCTTCGATGCACGGGCCCTCCAAACCCGTACATCTCCGACCGCCCTACGCAGACCCCCACCTCCCTGGCACTCGCCACCGTAAAGCATAGAGCCACAGAAGCCGATTGACCGGGAGTGGCTAGCTCCCGGCCGCCCGTTTACACAGAATCCGGGGCCGAAGAGGGGTATTGGCCCCTGGTCCATACCAAGCATCCGACCCCCGGCTGGGAACCACAGACCTCACCCTCCAGGTTCCCCTTCTCCTCCTTACGGGTCTCCGCACACGGCAAACATGCGGGTGGATCGCAGGCCAGGTGGTGTGGCCGCGCACAGACAGTTGACCCACAAGACTGTCCGGGCTCAACCCTTGTTGGCTCTGGGTTTGTTTTCGGGGTTTCACCCCCCCGCCCTTTTAGTCGCCTCTTACGACAAGCAGGGATACTGCGGGAGTATTCTCCATCCCCCTACCCGCAGGGGTACATACGCAGACAATTCGTTTGTCATGTCCCCGAGGTAATCACCATTGTCCTGGCACGTGGGTGAATATCATTGAATCCGTATCAAAGTAGAGAACACGGCGTTCTAATTTTTGTAAATATCGGTACAACTCAATCCTAGCATCTGCCGTTGTGTAGCATGCTATGAGCACGCTCTTGGAATCAGAGGCCTTGACTGCTTCCTCGACATCAGACCACCTCACAACCACTGCGTTCTCATTGATTGAGATAACTCTTGCTACTGCAATATTTGGGTTAGAGAGAAGATCATACAACTCATCACCTTTTGTTAAAATTGAACATTGCGGTAAATTTTCTCGTTGCCCGAATTTCCCCCAAAAGCTATTTAACATGAGTTTGGCAAGGGATCTCATTCCGGGATTAACACAAATGGAGCCCTCGCACAGAGTAACCTTTTCCCGGGATTGGAAAGAGTTAATGTAGGATGTCTTTTGATCTGGAGTCAAACACCAATCGGGCTATCCACTTGCCTCTTGTTTCATTTTCAAAAAACAATTGATGCAATCACAGAAAAGTCCTCCCTCGCCTGTCGCTGGGTCGTAACAGGTTACATCACACTGCCATACTTCAAAAACTGTCATCACTTCATACCCCATCTCAACCGATAATTTTAATTCATCGGATACCCACGTACCCCCGATCATCCGTTCAGTCAGTGTGATTGCAGTCATTCTGATTTTCTGTAAGAGCGCAGGTGTGACAGAGGGGGAACATGAGTTTGCCATTAACTCTGACTGGCAGTACAGGGTGATACAAAATTGCTGGAGGTAAAACCTTACATTTCACCAGACCTTCAATTTTGTCTAGGGTTGGGCATTCTTCTCCTACGTAGACCTTTATCGGTACCACTGGATACTTTCTGTATTTGTTTACAAATGGATATAATGAACATACGTCAAAATACCGGATCTCCTCGTTTTTTTCGCTCTTAACTTGGTAATACAACTTTACAGCGTTCGTTCTACCACCAAAAAAAGCATCTCTAGCATTCAAGGGGGATTTATCCATGACAGGATCTTTTTTCAAGGCTTGGTAGAAGTCCATATCCTTTTCTTTTTCTTATGTGCACTCCCACATTTCCACTACATGGAACCCGTTTTCCCTCAACATGGTTGTTTTCTTTTGGGTGCTCTCATAACGGGTTTGAGCTGTCTCGTTAGGGCTGTTACAAATTGGTTTGTCTCTTTTCATGTAACATCTTTGGCATCCATGGTAATAACAACCGTGGAATTTAAACACGGTCTCTGTGCCGTTTTCATCCCTGTGGTACCCGTCTACTTTTCTGCCTAAAACAGTGGCTTCAGTACCATTTCCAGCATGACGGATTTTTGTTTCTCTTTTTTTCCTCCCCTAGCAGCCAGAGGACAGCCTTAAATGACTAAACGTCAGCCCATCTAAACCCACCGGGAAGTATGCATGCAATGGTATTTGGTTTAAGATATTTCCTCCGAAAAACTTCCATGCATGAACTGGCAATCGTAAGTGAATCACGAAATGGGTCCACACTTGTAGTGGATAGAAAAAGAGACGGGTATTGTAGACATGAGCGCCGTAGTATTTCAACATCCTGAATACAGTACGATAGGATCTCGTCGCTCATCTTGAAAACATACTTCTGCTCTTTCAAACGCTTGTGCCATTCCAAAAACTTTTCCTTTTCAGATAAGGTCATTTGATTGACACCGTAGTATTCAGGCTCAGGTAACCCACCTTCGAAGTTCATGTTTCCACTTTTGTTAAAAAAATGCGGAAAGTAGCCTTTCGCAAGGGATACATCTAGTCCAAGGGCCTGTTGCATTTTGGATAGTGGCATTGGAATGTAATTTAATGAGTCAATGAATCGAAGCCCCTTGTACGAAATGCAAAGAAGTTTTGCGCCATTTACTAGCACCTCGGGATACCAATCTGTTTTCTCCATGATGGTCTTGATTATGGAGTTATTGTCGTACCCTTTGGCATTGTGGGCAATGCATGTGATGTTTTCAATGCCACGATTTCCAAGGGACCTGATGTATTGTATAAAATTGTGAACAGGATCGCCACTGTTGAATACATTCTGATGATTCCCACATTTTCTGCAGGCAAAATTTGTGCCCTCCTCCATAATGCATGAATTGCAGCAGATTTGCGAGACCAAGAGATTTGGTGTATGTAAAAAAGTGCTTTCATGCCCTTCAAGCGCCTTATCCTGCGTGCACTCAATGTCCTAGAAGACAAATGTGAATGTTTCTGGCTGTTTTTTCGTCTTTTTTACCCGCATGAAGCAGCTGTGCTCTTTTTTTACGTATGCTGTGCATACACTACAATAAACCTCCCCGCACACATGCTTCTTTCGCCCATTAACGGTACTGTATACTCTAGAGCACGAGTCACAGTACCGATAACTCTCACACGCCGTTTTTGCACCGCTTCTCTTCATTAAGTGTCTCTGACGACATTGTTCACCATGAAAAACCCTCTTACAATCCGGGCAAAGTACCGGTGGCCCTGGCTGACATGGAGGGGATGCAAGACATTTTTCGCAGAGCGTAGGGCATTTGTGTCTCATGGCACTCATTATGGAAAGAGAGATAATGATTGTCGTGGCAACTGGTCTGGGAGTGCTAAAGCCATGGAAGCGGATTTAGCCTTGGAGTTAGTAGCCCGAAGTACTCCGTTGAAGGCAGCTAATGTCAAAGTAGGGACAATCGTTGGTGATCATGATTCTTCAACAGCTGCGAAACTGAGGAGTGAAGTGGGTGATATTGTTAAGGTCTCTGACATTATCACGCCAAGAAGAATTTAGGCAATTCCCTGCATGCTTTGAGATCAACCAATAAATCTCTCACTCCCATGGTCATCAAGTACTTCCAGAGGTGCTTTGGCTATGCCCTGAAGCTAAACAAATACCACCCAGACCTACTTAAAAAGGCCATAATGAATATTGTACCACATGCTTTTGACATCCACAGAAATTGTGGCTCATGGTGTGGATATGTGAAAGATCCGGAGACTTACATGCATAAGGGTCTCCCTAAAAGAATAGGTCTTGTTGGGGAGAGCTTGCGTAGTGAACTCCTTAAAGTATTTGAGAAGTTTGCCAATAATTCAGATTGTTTGGCTCCTTGTGGCTCAACTCAAGGTAATGAAAATTTTAATGCAATTGTTGCCAGTAAGGCACCAAAAATGAGGCATTATGGATCATCTGAATCAAATGATTTCATGGTGGCAGCTGCGGTCTGCCAAAAAAGTTTTGTATAACATATGTAACTGATGTCAAAAAAAGCTTGCTGATATCCCCTGATCACAACGCCATTCGCTACAGGGCACGACTTTGCCTGAAAAGAAAGTCACTGGCTGAAAAGAGGAAAACATGCTCATTTAAGCAGAGGAGATTGTTCAAAAGTCTCTCCTCTATGGGCATGCTCAAGGTGAAGGAGGCAAGAGAAGGCATCACTTATCGAACAGGGATGGCCATTGACCTTGACATTACCAGTGCTTTTTATGCAGATCTTGTTCATGTGGGTGATGCATGTGCAACTGTCTTATTCGATGTTGAAACAACTGGCTTGTCAGGGAATGCAGAGCTACTGCAAATTGGTGCAGTGGGAAGTACGAGTTTCTCGTGCTACTTTTACCCTGATCAAGGCATACCAGAGAGGGTAAGTGAAATTACAAACCTTCGAGCAGCCAATGGCATTCTATATTTTAAAGGTCAGCCAGTTAGCTCAGGTAAACTTGAGGAAGGTTTAAGTGATTTTATTTCATACCTGAAAAGTTTTAACAAGGTGGTCCTTGTAGGACACAATGTCCAGTTCCATGCGAGAATGGTGTTGACGGCAGTGAACCGTTGCAATAAATTTGAAAAATTTCGTGCTGTTGTTGCTGGGTTTTCAGACACCTTGCCCCTATTGAAGAAAGTGCTGCCTGGCAGGAAGTCCTACGCTCAGAGCAAATTGGTGGAAGATGTTCTAGGAGACTTGAGCAACGATGGGCATAATGCATACACAGATGCATTGAATTAAAAAAAAATATGAGAGAAACTGAGTGTCAGTGAAGCTATGATTTCACAGTGCAGTTGTACTCTGCAGTCATTTGTGAAGAGGCAAGAGCAGAGCAAGAGGAAAAGGGAATTAATTCCTACTTTAAAACCTCTGCGAGATAGGGGTGTGTCATCTTATATGATGAATAGGCTGGCAGAGAAAGGAATCGGCCTTCAGTATTTAATAAACATTTGGAAATCTGAAGGCGATGAAGGTGTTGTAGTATTTAGTTAATAGGGTGCGTCGACAACATGGTCATTTTGCACCACTACACGTCATGTTTATAAAAGAAATATATGTTATATATATATATATATATATATTGGTATTAAAATAAAATTGATAATATATACTCTTAGTCAAAATTAAAAATAAAATAAATTTTACATCCTTAAAATACTGTTAAAAAGGCCCGTTTCATTTACAAATGATAAAACGCGGTTGAGAACATCTGAGTCATCGCCTAGGATCGACTTTGTCTCCCGCTAACTGCAGCCTGCTACGCAAGCATCGTTAGTTGTCACACTCCGTCAGGATATGCCGAACGCTGAGAGGACAGTCGCAGTCATCACAGCGGGGTGGTCGTTTCTCCTCGGTGAAGCGAAAGGAGTGAGTCAAAGGGCAATGCCCTATCCTCAAACGTTGATGACCACTTCCTCCCGGCGACTCTTCCTGACGGATGTGGGCCACGCTGACAATACCGATTTCACCCCGCGCAGTTTATTTTTTTCTAGGTTCCTCCATGTATCTTTCCACTCTTCTAGGGCTACCTTTCTTAAGATAGCCTTAAGGTCCTCGTATGGTACCAGCGTCACAGTTATTTCCTCTAAGTCAAGTGCCTCCTTCCCCAAAGCGTCGGCTCTTTTATTTCCAGAGATACCCACATGCCCTGGGACCCAAAGGAATGATACAGACATTTCCCCTCTGCTAAGGCATATCAAAGCAGTTTGTATTTCTTGAACGATTGGGTGCATTGAAGAAAAGCTAGAAATGGAGTTCAGGGCGTTAAAAGAGTCCGAGCATATAACGAAGGAGCCACTGTTTCCTTCTATTCCTACTAGAGCCATTTTTATTGCGAGGAGTTCCGCTGTGTAAACACTACACAGCGGATTTAACCTCGCCTTGATGGCTCCATGGTGGGATGAGACAACTGCACATGCACAGGCAGCGTCAGACTTAGAGCCATCTGTAAAAACTGGCACGATACCTGGGTTGCAGTGAAGATAGAGATAAAACTGACGCTGGTGTTCCAGAGTAGTGGTTAGAGCTTTCTTGCGCTGAGTGAGTCCCATGTTGATTTTAGGAGCGGGAGTTTCCCATGGCGGATGTTTTGGAAAGCCAGAAGGATATACTTCAGGGAGCGTGATTAGATGCTCGGATATAAAACTGTTGAATCGTATGCTTGCCGGCCTAGTGGCTCTGGTTCGACGGTTAAAAAGTTCTAAATAGCGGGGTTTAAAAACAATGTTAAAACAAGGGTGAGTCCTCATAGATAAAATTTTTGCTACATAGCCGCACATAAGCATGTTTCTCCGATGGGACAAGGGCGGTTCTCCTGCATCCGCATAGATGCTTTGCACTGGACTCGCACGGAACGCCCCGGTGGCTAACCGTATTCCAGCATTGTGGATCGATGTCAGCGGGCGCAAGTATGACTCCCGACCGGAGGAGTACACAAAACAAACGTAGTCTAGTTTAGACCGTATCAGCGTCCGGTATAGTAAGATCAGCGTATTGCGATCAACACCCCAGGATGAGTGACTTAGATATTTCAGAATATTTAACGCGTTTGTACATTTTCTTTTCAGGACACTAACATGTTCCTTCCAGTTGAGGCGATAGTCAAATACAAGTCCCAGGAAACGGTTGGAGTCCACAAATGAATGTTTTTCCCTCCTAAATGTAGCGGCGGAGGGATGTGTAGTCCCCTAATCCGGTGAAAGTGAATGCATTTCGTTTTTTCCAAGGAGAATTTAAATCCGCTCCTTTGGGTCCACTTCTCCAATTTGTTCAGCGTAAGTTGGGTGAGTCTAGCGGCCGAGGTAAGATAAGATGACCTGCAGAATATCGCGAAGTCATCAACAAACAAAGACCCTATCACCGGTGGCTTCAGGCAATCAACGAAATCGTTGATTGCCACGGCGATAAGTGTTACGCTTAAAACTGACCCTTGTGGAACCCCATTATCTTGGCTGTATGCTACGGATAGGTACTGACCGATTCTAACCTTAAACACCCGATCGGATAAAAAATTCTTAATAAAAGTGGGTAGATTACCCCTGAGATCCCATTCGTGCAAAGTGTTCAATATTTTCCGCCGCCAGACAGTGTCATATGCCTTCTCTATGTCAAAGAAGACGCCGACAACATGCTGGCGGAGAAGAAAGGCTTCCTGGATGTAGTTATCTATTCTTATCAGGTGATCGATCGTGGACCGGCCTCTACGAAATCCACACTGAATATCGGAGAGAAGGTTTCGGCGCTCTAGCCACCAAATAAGCTGTCGGTTAACCATTCTTTCCATTATCTTGCACAGGCAGTTAGTGAGTGATATAGGTCGATAACCATTCTGGTCAGTACGGTCTTTGCCCTGCTTCGGTATGGGTATGACTACAGATTCCCGCCAGGACCACGGGAATGCACCGCCTCTCCAAAGGTGATTGAGAGTGTGGAGGACCTCTAACATTGCCGTCGTCGGAATATTCCGGAGAAAGGCGTTGTGGACCTCATCCAATCCCGGAGCCGTAAATTTGGAGTCATCAATGGCTGATTGTAGCTCCCTAAGGGTGAACGGAAGGTTATAATCTTCATGAGAGCGGATCCCACGAAAGTTGATTGGTGAGGTTTCTACTCGTAATTTCATTCCCAAAAATGCGGGATTGTAGTTTCTATTACTGCTCGTATCGGCGAGTAATAGGCCAAAAGCCTCACCAATCTCAGGAGCTGAGGTCACAATATCGCCACCAACCTTAAGGTAGGTTATCCCCGGCTGATGGTGATTACCCGAGATACTCTTCACCTTACGCCACACCTGTGCAAGTGGAGTCCTGCTATTCACACCCGACACAAATTCCATCCAGGAACCTCTTTTTGCGTCTCTCACGACCTGTCGTGCCTTTGCTCTCAAGCGCCTGAAGGAGCATAGATTAGTTTCCGTCGGATATTGGTTAAATATCCGCAACGCCTTTTTACGTTGGCGGATAGCTTTCGCGCAGTCATCATTCCACCACGGAACTTTTGGTCTCGTCGTAGTACCGCGAGACCGTGGTACGCTGGCGCGTGCAGCTTGTGTTATACTGCTAGTCAAACTATTAATATTGTCAACACTCACGTGTTTCGTCATATTTGAAATTAAAACTGTTTCTGAAAAGTGACCAGTCTGCTTTCCGGATAGCCCAATTGCCTGTCCGCATAAAACTAGGGTTTATAATGCCGTTCCTTGGTAATAAGAAGTGGGAGGTGATCGCTCCCTCAGAGATCGTCATGAATGGATAAGCTAAATTTTGTACTTAGGGCGCTCGATACAACGCACAAATCTATGCTTGAAGAGTCGCCGGTAAAAGAATTAAAACGGGTTTTTTCCCCATTGTTCAATAAAACCAAGTCATTATCTAAATTAAGTAGTATAAAATCCGTCCTCTACGATTTCATTGCCTTCTTGGGCTTCCCCAAAGAAGATCGTGGGCGTTAAAATCTCCTAGTAAAATAAACGGCTGGGGTAGTTGACGGACAATAGCATTCAGGTAAAATTGAGTGACCGGTGCACCCTCGGGCAGGTACACGTTGCATAACGTGATCGCCTCGGGGACGTACACTGACTGCCACCGCTTGGTACGGTACGTGTTTAGGTGCACTCGGGAGGTGTAAAGGGCCTGCCGAATAGCTGGGCTCGTTGCCCACTGATTTCGTCAAATCTAAAAACGTTAAAACCTTCTAAAATCCCGTTGTCCGCCATTTTGAAATGCGTTTCTTGGATATAAACACAACATAGGTTAAATTCGCGAGTTAAAATGGCCAGCTCCTCCTTATGCCGATAAAAACCATTAGAGTTCCACTGTAAGATAAAAACCATAAAAGGTAATAAATAATTTAAACATTAAAAAAAGGGGCCTTTAGTAAGTAGGAGAATCAGCGCTTTATGCGATGTCTCTTCCCCTTAGACCTAGCCCGACGGACCTCCGTCCGGAGACATTCATCCTCTTCCATCGACTCTGGTTGGCTCTGCCGGGCCGGACCAGATGGCCCGGGGGATTGAGATTTTTCACGCCTGATTTGCGTGGCCGGGGTGGAGTTGTTCGGGTTCTAACCGGGAGAACCCGAACTGGTGGCGTTCGTCTTTGCCGGATTTTGGGCCTTAGCCGGCTCGGCTGTCTTGCTTGCTCGGACGAGCGTGGCTTTCTGGGGCATACTCTTTGGTACATTAGATTCTTTGACGCTGTTCTTGGGTTCAGTTACTTCCGTTTGTGTGGAGATGGTACACATTTTCTTGGGGGTTGCTGCTACAACTGCCCAAGATCGGGAAAAGGTAGGGGCCATGAGACTCCGATACTTCTGCCGCGCCTCTCCATACGGGATTTTATCTAGGGTCTTAATTTCCATAATTTTCCTTTCATCCTTCATCACAGGGCAATCTCGAGAGTACGCTGGATGCGAACCCTGGCAGTTTACGCAGAAAGGATCGGAGGAACACACGTCACCCTCATGCTTGTCCTTGCCACAGCGCGGGCAGGTGGTCTTACCCTCACATCGCGGTGCGATGTGGCCGAACTTTTGGCATTGAAAGCAACGCATGGGGTTGGGTATGTATGGCCGTACTGGGACCCAATTGTAACCTACATATATTTTCTCGGGGAGCTTATCGAGAGCGAACGTGAGGATCACAGATGTTGTATTAATCATCTCACCGTTCCTCCTAGTCTTAAGTCGAGGACAGTCCGTTACACCTTGTGGGGCCATTTCTCTCTTAATTTCATCTACTTCAACGTAGATGAGATCATAATGACTTATAACTTCCCGAGAAGTATTTAGGGTGCGGTGGACATCTACTGTGACCGGGATGTCATGGAGTTTCTTAACTTTCAGTAGTTTTTCCGCTTGATTTACATTTGCTGTCTCAACCAATAGAGTTCCATCTCTTAGTTTTTTAACTGAGTGAGGTTCCCCAGGAATAACCGCAGACAATGATCGTTTAACGAAGAAGGGAGACACCTTTTTAAGCGTCTCGCCATCTTTCGCACACTTTACTACCAAATAGCGCATGCTCTTCATGAAACTATTTTCTCCCCCGCCCGTATCCGGGCGGGATCTTTTATTTGGAGGAAGTGAAGTTGTCTCCTTTAACATTGAGAATTTGTCCCCTGGGCTCCCCACCCACCACGGAGCCACACATTCGGGACGCCACACCGCGAATCGGTGTGGTCGCCAGGGCTACCCAAGGGATATAGCACCATTGTTTAGGGGGCCTGATTCGGGGGGGCCTCCAGTGCATGGGCCCTCCAAACCCATACACCTTCGGCCACCCTACACAGACCCCCGTCACTCCAGCACTCGCCATCAAAACGCGTCGACAAGCCGATTGATCAAGACTGGCTAGATCTTGACCGCCCGTTTACAGGGAATGCAGGGCCGAAGTGGGGTGTTGAACTCCGGCCCATACCGGGCTTCCGACACCCGGCTGGGTTCCAGAGATCTCACCCACCAGGATCCACTTCTCCCCCTTACGGGTCTCCGCACACGGCAAACATGCGGGTGGATCGCAGGCCAGCTGGTATGGCCGCACACTGACAGTGGACCCACAAAACTGTCCGGACGCATCCTTTGCTGCCTGGGGGTTTGTTTTCGGGGTTTCACCTCCCCGCCCTTTTAGTCGCCTCTAACGACAAGCAGGGATACTGCGGGAATATTCTCCATCCCCCTACCCGCAGGGGTGTCAAATGCTGTAACTGTGTAAATGTTTTCATCAGAAAATAATATATTTTCTCTTATTAGGATGGTACCATTGAGATATCCGATGATGATGATTCGGATTTTGAGACAACTCCTCCACCTTGGAACAAAACAAAGGTAATTGCACAGTACTATAATGACACGAAAAGAAAAATAAATATACTCAATACTCTGCTTAGGATATCATATTACGTTGTTTCAATATATTCATGACTTTGGCATACCTATTCTCTTAGGCCAAAACAAGTGACAAAGGAGAAGATAAAACAAATGATGATGATTCAGATTTTGAGTCCATTCCTCCACCGTGGTCAATGACGAAGGTACGATATCGTGAATTTAAATGAAACATTTGCAAATTGTTTTAAATAGACATATTTTTCTAATTACAATACTATATTACTTACTCTAGATTTCTCATGAGTTAAAATACCGTTTTTCAAAGGATAAGGTAACTAAGAAGGAAGCCAATGAAAATCCACCGCAGCAAACCACGGTAATTCCTTACGTGTAATTTAAATACTACCAATATGTTCACTTATTTGTTTTATGCGAATTAACTTTGGATACATATTATTATAGCTAACATGATCCATTCTTTCTTTCAAAGGCAAACCCCCGACTAGTACCATACTCTGATTCTGAGGAGTCAGATACGGAGGAACTGCCGGTGTTGAAGAAAGCGAGGCACTCAGCGACGGCTACATTAGCCATGGATGTAGAATTCCCAGATGGGTTCTGGTCCCCCAAAGCATACAGTGTTGAGGATGTTGTCCGTGAAACGCTATGGACTCTGGATAGTGAGGTGGCCTCTGACGCAGAGACAATAATTGTGAACTTTGGCGGAACACATCAAGTGATTTCAGACAATTACTCGTTAATTAGTAGCTGGAGCAGCATACCAAGCCTACCGGAGGAATGGCCATCTTTCGACGGATGGCCATTGGCAATGGAGGATTTTATCTGTCTATGTGATACATGTATACTGAGGTTGTATAATGAAGTTTCCTCAGTATTTTATTCGTAGCACTTTCTTATTGATGTATATTGTAGTTGTTTGTAATTACAGTTTACCATTGTAAATAGTTTTTTTTTAATTTTTAAGTTTATTAACTACTTTACATTTAAACTTAGCGCTATGAATAATTTAAACTTTTACCTGAATCTTAATATTACTTATCTTTCAAATGATGTAAATTAATTTTGTTTTTTCACATTTTCATTTATAGTAATTGTATTTCATAATAATTTACCATTGTAATTAATGTCTTCATATTTTTAGGTCTATAAACGTTTTCATATTGAAATGTCGTACGATTATGTTGGTATTTATCTCGCAACATTAATTATCTGATTGCTATTTGGTAATTATTTAATGTTTATTATTGTAGTGCATGCTTTTATCGCAGGTGTCTCTGATTCATGGGTATTAGTAGTAGTGGGGTTTATAGGGTGCGTCGACGGCATGGTCATTTTGCACCACTACGCGTCATAATTATAAAAAATAAATATACGCTGCATATTATATTATAATTAAGTACTTGAAATAAACGTTGAGTCAAAATTAAAAATAATGTTACATCCTTAAAATACTATTAAATAGGCCAGTTTCGTTTAAAAATTCCAAAGTGCGGTTGAGAACATCTGGGTCATCGCCTAGAATGTACCCCAGGTCTCCCACTAGCTGCAGCCTGTTGCGCACCACCCGATATCTCTCACACTCCGTCAGGATATGTCGAATGCTAAGAGGACAGTCGCAGTCATCACATCGCGGTGGAATTTTCTCTTCGGTGAAGAGGAAGGAGTGGGTCAGAGGGCTGTGCCCTATCCTTAGTCTTGTTATGACGACTTCCTCTCGGCGACTCTTCCTGACGGACGAAGGCCACGCTGTCACTACTGGTTTTAACCCGCGCAGTTTGTTACTTTCCGTGGTTCTCCACGCCTCCTTCCACTGCTCTAGGACTGCATTTCTTAAAGCCGCCTTCACATCTTGGAAGGGTACCGGCATCGGTTCCATGGCGTCCATTGCGAGTGCCTCTTTCGCCAAAGCGTCGGCTCTCTCGTTCCCGGTGATACCCACGTGTCCAGGGATCCACGTGAAAAAGATCTTAATTCCCTTTTTGTCAAGAGAGAGGAGTGACGATTGAATCTCCTGGACTAAAGGGTGCGCGGGAAAAAGGCCGGAAATGGCATTCAGTGCACTTAGGGAGTCCGAGCATACAACGAAGGAGCCACGGTCCTGAATCCCATCCAAGGCCCGCCTAATAGCGTACAGCTCCGCTGTGAAAGCGCTACACATTGGATGAAGCCTTGCTTTCACAGCTTCGTGATGGGGTGAGAAGACTGCGCACGCGCTGGCGGTGCCTGATCTGGAGCCGTCGGTATAAATAGGCACGAGATCTCGATGGGTGTCTAAGAACATATAGAATAGACGCTGGTACTCTTCTGCAGTGGTAAAGTGTTTTAGGCGCTTGTTAAGATCAGTATTGATTTTCGGCGCGGGAGTGACCCAAGGCGGACTTTTGCAGCTTCCTAAAGGGTATATGTCTGGGAGTGTAATACCTTGCGCTTGGATGAAAGTATAAAACCTTATGCTAGCAGGCCTAGTGGCTCTTGTCCGGCGATTGAAAAGTTCTATTAATTGGGGTTTAAAAACAAGGTTGAAACATGGGTGGGACTTCATAGATAAAATTTTGGCAAAGTAATTGCACATGAGCAGGTTCCTTCGGTGGCACAATGGCGGCTCTCCTGTATCCACATAGAGGCTTTGCACCGGACTAGTCCGGAACGCCCCAGTGGATATCCGTAGGCCTGCATTGTGTACCGCGTTCAGAGTACGTAGGTACGACTCCCGTCCGGAGGCGTATACGAAGGAACCATAGTCAAGCTTCGACCGGACCATCGAACGGTACAACAAGATCAGCATTGAGCGATCGGCTCCCCATGTTGAGTGACTTAAGAATTTTAAAATGTTTAGAGTCTTAAGACATTTAAGTTTTTAAGTATCGATATGTTCCCGCCAGTTGAGGCGACAGTCAATAATCATGCCTAAAAAACGTACAGAGTCAACAAACGGAAGGTTTGTACCGCCCAAGGTTAGTGATGGGGGAATGGTATGACCCCTACACCGGCGTAAGTGGAGGCATTTAGTTTTCTCCAAGGAGAATTTAAAGCCGTTATCTTTGGCCCACCTATCCAACTTGTTTAGAGTAAGCTGGATAAGTCTGCCCGCGGTAGCTGGTTGGGATGACCTACAAAAGATTGCGAGGTCGTCCACAAACAGTGAGCCAATTACCGGTGTTTTTACACAGTTAGCGATATCGTTAATCGCTATAGCAAATAGCGTTACGCTAAGTACTGAACCTTGGGGAACACCGTTCTCTTGACTATAAAATTTCGATTCGTGTTGGCCAATTCTCACTTTAAAAACTCGGTCCGATAAAAAATTTTGAATAAAAATGGGTAGGTTACCCCGAAATCCCCATTCGTGCATCGTTCTTAGGATTTTGTGACGCCAAACTCGGTCGTATGCCTTCTCTATGTCAAAAAATACCCCGACTACGTGTTGGCGCAGAAGAAAGGCTTCCTGGATATAGTTGTCAATTCTGACTAAATGATCGGTAGTGGAACGGCCTCTGCGGAAACCACATTGAATACCAGAGAGAAGGTTTCGGCGCTCTAGCCACCAGACGAGCCGCCGATTCACCATTCTTTCCATAGCCTTACACAGGCAGCTGGTGAGGGATACAGGTCTAAAGTTATTCGGGTCGGCTCGGTCTTTGCCTTTTTTGAGTATAGGAACTACCGCAGACTCCCGCCAGGACGGTGGAAAACAACCTTCTAGCCATAGTTGGTTGAAGGTATGGAGAACCTCCAACAGTGCCGACTCCGGGATATTCCGGAGGAAGGCATTGTGGACCTCGTCAGGTCCCGGAGAAGTGATATGGGAGTCAGCAATGGCAGATTTGAGTTCCCAGAGGGAAAACGGAAGGTTGTAATCCGCCAAGGGATGTCTTTCCTTAAAGTTTATCGGGGACATCTCCAATCGCTCCTTGGTTTTCAGAAACGTAGGGTCGTAGCTCCTGTTACTGCTGGTTTTGGCAAGTAGCTGGGCGAAAATGTCGCTGATAGTAATTTCAGACGTTATTACATCGCCATTGCCATGTAAAAAGGAGATGCCGACCTGTTGGTGGTTACCCGATAGACTCCTGATCTTGCGCCAGACCTGTGTAAGTGGTGTTCTACAGTTGACATCCGAGACAAATTCCACCCAGGAAGCCTTCTTCGCCTTATTCACGACCTGCCGAGCCTTAGCTCTTAAGAGCCGGAAGGCGGAAAGGTTCGTGTCCGTCGGGAACTTTTTAAAAATTTGTAGCGCCTTTTTCCGTTTGCGAATGGCAGCTGCGCATTCTTCATTCCACCAAGGTACAGCTGGTCTCGATTGGAGACGACGAGACCGTGGTACGCTTGTATTCGCGGCTTCGATGATGCAGCTTGTTAAATGATTTATGTTAGACACGCTGTTTAGCGTCATGTCGTGTTTAAAGGTAAAATTGCTCTTAAAACGACCCAAATCGGCTCTCCGGATAATCCAGTTGCCCTGCCGAATAAAAATAGGGTTAGAACGTCCCTCTTTCAATATCAAAATGGGATAGTGATCACTCCCACATAAATCGTCGTGTACGGACATACTCAGTTTATTTAAAAACACGCTCGATGTCGCGCATAAGTCTATAGAGGAAAAGTCACCAGTAAAGCTGTTGAACCGGGTTTTCTCCTCGTCGTTCAATAAAACTAGGTTAGACTCCGTAATAAAGGAAGATAAAATCCGTCCTCTACGATTACATTGTCCTCTACTGCTTCCCCATAGAGGATCGTGTGCGTTGAAGTCACCGAGTAAAATAAAGGGCTGAGGCAGCTGGTGGACAAGGGCTTCCAAATTAAAACGGGTGACCGGTGCACCCTCCGGCAGATATACGTTGCATAACGTAACCATCTGCGGAGCGTGAACAGTCACTGCCACCGCTTAAAACGGTGTGTTCAGGTGTACCTGGGAGGTGTAAAGGGCCTCCCGGATAGCAATTGCCACTCCACCCTGGGCTCGTTGGCCGCAGGTGTCGTCTAGTCTAAAAACCTTAAAATCGTTTAAAATGCCCTTGTCCGTGTTTTTAAAATGCGTTTCCTGAAGACAAACGCAAACCGGGTTAAAATCACGTATTAAAACGTCCAGCTCCTCCTTATGCCGATAAAAACCGTTGCAGTTCCACTGCAATATAAAAGCCATAAAAAGGAAATAATAAATAGAAAAAATAAACTAAGATAAAATCGAGCGGTTAAAAATTGGGGAGGTCAGCGTCTTATGCGATTTTTCTTCCCCTTGCTACGAACTTGGAGGATATCAGTGTCTGATAGACACTCATCCTCCTGCATTGGCTCTGGGGTGCTCTTTCGAGCCTTGCCAGATGGACCGGGGGATTGCGAGTTCCCACGCTTGGATTGCGTGGCCCCGGCAGATGTTTTGGCCGGGTTCCGCTTAGGGGACCCATGAGCAGTGTGCCATCGCGAAGCTTTTTTGCCGATTTGAGATCCCCAGGAACCAAACCCGACAGAACTTTACGAATAAGAAAGGGGGAAACCTTTTTCAGGCTCTCCCCTTCCTTCTGGCACCTCATCACTAGATAGCGCTGACTAGCGCCATAAACATTTTCTCCCCCGTCCGAATCCGGACGGGATCTTTTTTGGGGTGGAGGTTTGTTGTCCGCCATGCCCTAGATAACATTCGTCCCCCGAGCTCCCCACCCACCATGGAGCCACACATTTGGGACGCCACACCGCGAGCCGGTGTGGTCACCAGGGCTACCCGAGGGGATATAGCACCCTGAAAGTGGTCGTCTGTTTCGGGTTGGGTCTTCGATATAACGGGCCCACCAACCCGTGAATCTCCGACCGCCCTACACACCCCCACCTCCCTAGCACTCGCCACCGAACCTAACGGCAAGCCGATTGACCGGGGGTGGCTAGCCCCCGGCCTCCCGTTTACAGGGAATCCAGGGCCGAAGTGGGATATTGAACTCCGGTCCATACCGGGTATCCGACACCCGGCTGGGTTACAGAGAACTCACCCACCAGGATCCCCTTCTCCCCCTTACGGGTCTCCGCACACGGCAAACATGCGGGTGGATCGCAGGCCAGGTGGAATGGCCGCACACAGACAGTAGACCCACAAGACTGTCCGGACGCATCCCTTTGCTGCCTGGGGGTTTGTTTTCGGGGTTTACCTCCCCGCCCTTCATGGGTATTTTTTGTTTTTACTTCCGGTCTATGTTTTTAAGCAGCAACATGTCGTGTCTTTTTTTACTGATCGAGAAAATCCTCAATCATCACATCGCTAAAAATAAATAACAACAGATTATTAATAAAAACTGAGAAAAATAACATGTACTTGCACATGGCAATTACTTGTATAAACCGCGATAAAAATAAATGCTTTAAAAAGGAATTATCCCATCTTTTGTGTACTCACCTCTCAATTCATCCGCCGCCAGAGTGAAAGTGTTTGTGTATGACGCTATCTCATTGATAGGGAGAATGTTTTAATATGCTCAATGTGATAATGATCTATGATCCTTAGAGAAAATAACTTTTATTTGCACGTGGCAATTACTTGCATTAAATTCCATAAAAATAAAAACTTTCAAACTAAAGCATCCCATCTATTATTTGTGTACTCCGCGAGAGGCAAACCCTGCTCATGTGCCCCCAAAGAGGAGAGGGTGGGTTGGGAGGGAGAGGGTGACTGACGCGTTCAAGCGCATCCAGATTCTGACGTCACCATCCTTTAGCTTGGGTTAAACTAAGATGATGTGGGTACGAAAATTCCTGCCATACTGCCCCAAAAGGGGGAGGGGGAAGACGCTCAGTCCTACCGCATGGCAATAGTCATCCTGAAACACGTGGGTCTGAGTGAGGGGGGAGAAGGGCATGAGTCAAACCCTGTCCATGGCTTGGGTAGAAAACTTCCTGCCATACTGCCCCCAAGAGGGGGAGGGGAAGACGCTCAGCCCTACCGCATGGCAACAGTCATCCTGAAACACGTGGGTCTGATCGAGGGGGAGAAGAGCGCGAGTCAAACCCTGTCCAAGTGCCCCAAAGGGGAGGGGGTGGATCTGGCCAACAGGCATCACTGCATAGGTCACCTAGGTTGGGAACGGACGCGTGGAGACAGTCAAATCCTGCTCAAGTGCCCCCAAAGAGGGGAGGGGGAGGGTGGGTTGGGAGGGAGAGGTTGGCGTGGGAGGAGAGGGGAGGGTGGAGGGAAGAGTGGAGGGGTGGGGAGGGGGACCCTGCCATACTGCCCTCACCTACTACTGAGGTTGTATCATTTATGGAGACGATGTGTGTTCAGCCTGGGTTAATTGTAACTGCGGAAATCGATTGCGAACACCTTACCTACTTAAAGTTGGTACGAGCAGGCTTTATGAAGTATTACTCCCCAAGCCGCTGCTGAAAAGCGTTGCTGACCTCATTTTATATGTGGATTTTGAAAGGTGGTACTTTATCGAAGTGAGACGGAATATTTATCTCGTGGGACAGAAGGTTATATTTTTCGGGTTCGAGGACCATACGGAATCTATGGGATTTTGTCCGGTGATGTAAGTGTTAAAACATCCCTGGACAAAATTCTTCAAAGGGTGGAGGAAGACTAACGTTTGATATTTAATTATTGTTTATGTTGTTAGGGAGTTGTTGATGAGAGGAGAGGATTGTTGAGAGGGAGAGGAAAAGGGAAACTGGCTCGTAGTAGTGAGGCAAAAAAACTATCTTTAAGAAAATAAAGAGGATTTGGAACAAAACAAACGTCTGACGTTACACTTAGCTTCAGTGTCATATCCTTGTTATATAACCAGTGAGATAATTATATTTAATAATTAGTAAACAATAATAATTAATAAACAATAGTGCTATATCCCTTGGGTAGCCCTGGCGACCACACTGGTTGGCGGTGTGGCGTCCCAGATGTGTGGCTCCGTGGTGGGTGGGGAGCCCAGGGGACGAATTCTTGATTTTCATTGAGCTTGATAACCTTGATCCACCTAAAAGATCCCGTCCGGAAACGGCCGGGGGAGAGAATAAGTCTTCCGCTTGTCGAAGATTTCTGGTAATGAGATGTGTAAAGCAAAGTGAGACCCTAACCAAGATGTCTCCCTTCCTCGCTGCAGCAGTGACTGGTGACCTTATTTCTGCCAAGAAACTCAGAGATGGAAGCCTATTAATTCAAACGGGCAATGAGATGCAAAGTGAAAAATTACTGGCTCTCAAAAAATTCCATTCCCGACAAGGCCTTTGTAGGAAAAACATTTGTTTCCGTCCGGCCATTCATTCCCAGCCCCATGCGTTGCTTTCAATGCCAACGTTTCGGCCACATCGCCACTAGATGTGAGGGCAAGGCCACCTGCCCGCGCTGTGGCAAAGTAAAGCACGACGGTGACGCGTGCACCTCAAAACCCTTAAGTCAATTGCGAGGGTACACACCCAGGGTACTCTAGTGGTTTTCCCAAGATGAAGGAAGAAAAGAAAATAATGGAAATCAAGACTGTGGAAAAGCTGCTGTAATCAGAGGCCATAAAGAAATACAGACCACTAATCGCACCAACCTTCTCGAGGTCGTTTGCTGTTGTGGCAGAAACCCCAAAAAATGTAAATGCTATGGAGAAAAAGAAAGAAAATAAATCTTTAGATGAACAAGCCAATCTGGATAAGGCTATAAAGCCGGCAACAAAGAAAAACACTTCACCTGAGTCAAATACTTCCAGTTCGGGTTCTTCTGGGAAGAACTCGAACAAAATTACCACCGGGGCATGGCAAACCAAGCGTGGAAAGTCCCAGTCTCCCGGTCCATCTGGTTCGGCTCGACGTAGCAACCAGAATCGATGGATGAAGACCAATATCTCTCAAGGTCGGAGATAATGCAGGCTAAAGCCAAGGAGAAAAGACGCATAAGGCGTTAATTCTCCCTTTAGACTAATGCCCCTCTTTATCTAGTCATTTATTTCAATAATTTATCATTCACTTCTAATGGTTTTCATATTACAGTGGAACTGTAATGGTTCCTATCGGCACAAGGAGGAACTGGCCATTTTAATTCGCGATATTAACCCGTGTTGTATTTGTCTCCAAGAGAAGCATTTTAAAATTGAAGACTACGGCATTTTGTAAGGTTTTAATGTTCGATGACATCAGTAGCCAACGAGCCCAAGGTGGAGCAGCGATTGCTATTTGAGAGGCCCTTTACACCTCCCGAGTGCTCCAGGACACGGCATTTCAAGCGGTGGCGGTGACCGTCTACGTTCCATAGGCCATAACGTTATGCAACGTTTACCTTCTGGAGATTGCACCGGTCACGCGATACAACCTGGAGACCCTTGTCCGTCAACTACCTAGGCCCTTTGTATTCCTAGGAGATTTCAATGCGCATGACCCTCTATGGGGTAGCACAAGGGGCCAGCGAAATAGGAGAGGAAGGATTTTATCTGATTTTATACTTGATTCGAATCATATTTTATTGAACAACGGGGAGAAGACATCTTTTAATAGTTTTAATGGCGAGTATTCCTCCATAGACCTTTTTTTATCAAGCAGTCTAATAACGAAAATGATGATGTTCGTGTACAACGACCTATAAGGAAGCGATCACTTCCCCCTTTTTATTGAGAAGGACCAGTATATTAATGATAATTTTATGCGACCGGTGTCCTGGTTCACCCGAAAAGCCGACTGGGCAATTTTTAAGGAACATTTTAACTACGTTCACGACAATAATCGCGACGCGAAACGTAATATTGAGCTTTTAACCTCGGACATCAATGAAGCTGCAAATGATAGATTACCGCCGTCTAGAGGCACGGCAAAGCGACCACGGGTACCTTGCTGGAACGACGAATGTGCAAGAGTTATTTCGCTTCGTAAGAAGGCACTGCGTATTTTTAATAAATATCCCACAGCGACAAACTTAGCCTCTTTCCGTCGCCTTCGAGCTAGAGCTCGTCGCGTGGTGAAGGAGGCTAAGAGGGTCTCCTGGATGGAATTCGTTTCCAGTGTTAACCACAGGACTCCACTTGCAGAGGTATGGCGCAAGGTAAAATCCATTTCGGCATCAGAGCAGCCCAGCGTGTCCTACTTGAAAGTGGGTGGTAACCTGATGACAGCAGCGCCCGCCATTACCGAGGCTTCGGGCAGGTCCTAGCCAACACTAGCAGTGACATCAATTTCGAAGGCGCCCTTCTAACTTTTAAAGCTCGACACGAAGCTACCCGGCTTTCTTTTCGAGAAGGAGGTACAGCTGCAGAGTACAATGACCCGTTCTCCTTGTGGGGACTCACTTCTGCCATTAGAGACTCCCGAAACACCTCCCCAGGAGTGGACCAAGTTCACAATGCCTTCCTCCAGAATCTTCCGGAGAGGGCGTTTATCTAAGTGCTCCAAACCTTGAATCCACTTTGGGTTGATGTGGATTTTCCATCGTCCTGGCGGGAGTCCGCAGTCGTGCCTATCCCAAAGCGGGGAAAAGACAGAACTGACCAGAACAATTTCACGTACTAGCTGCCTGTGCAAAGTCATGGAGAGATTGGTCAATCGGAGACTCATTCGGTGGCTGGAAAGACGAGAACTCCTCTGCAACATTCAGGTTTCCACTGTAGATCAACATTAGATCACTTTGTCCGTGCGGAAAATTTCATCCAGGAGGCCTTCCTCCTTCGGCAGCATGTCGTAGCTGTCTTTTTCGACCTAGAAAAGGCATGCGGCCTGGGGTTTTAGGGGGTACCTACCCATCTTCATTCAGAATTTGGCAACCGACCGAGTTTTTAAGGTACGGATTGGGAGGTCTCTCTCTATCTTATTCCCTCGACAATGGCAATCCCCAGTGGTCGCTACCGCACAGGTCTACATGCGCGGATAGACTGACTCTAGGCACAAGGCTTTCGGAGCACACGAAGAGGACAATGGTTGAATAAGAACCATTAAAACTATTAAAATGAGCCTATTCAGTAAGATCAAGTTAAATCGTTAAAAAAAGTAGATACAATGCGCCCTATGCTGTTAGCCTGGCCACAGGAACTACCCCATAGGGTATCATGGGCATTAAAGTCACCAAGTAAGAGATACGGTTTGGGCAATTGGCTGACGAGAGATTCTAGGTTAAGACGGTTGCCTGGCGCACCCTCGGGCAGGTACACGTTACATATCGTCACCTTGGGGATGCGGACGTTCACAGTAACCGCCTGAAAAGGTATGTTCAATTGCACTCGGGAGGTGTAAAGGGCCTCCCGAGTAGCAATCGTCACTCCACCGTGGGCCCGTTGGCCGCTATTATCGTCGTGTCTAAAAATATTAAATCCTTTCAGAAAAGCCTTATCAGTACTAAGTTCCTCCTTATACCTATAGAACCCGTTACAGTTCCATTGTAATATAGAACCCATGAAATGAAGATTAAAAAGGGATAAAATCAAATAGGGTGAATATAGGCTAATCTTGCTTAGCCTGACCCCTTGGGATATTGGGTCGCCTAAAGCGGATTGTTCTCCTTCCCTGTTTAGCATGGAGGATATCAGTCTCCGAGAGGTATTCGTCCTCCATTCATTCCGGTTGATCCAACCTCATTAACCCGGAAGGGCCGGGAGACTGAGATTTCACGCGTGTCTGGTTACCGGAAGAGATATTTTGTGGGTCTTCTTGGGAGAGCCCGATTTTGGTGCTTTGGTATTATAAGCCGGTTTTGAAGCCATATCCGGCTTGGCAGGTTCATTATTTGTGGTCTTTGTTACCTCAGTCGCTAGACTTTCTGTCTGGGTGCCTATTGTTGTCTTTGATGCAGGAGTGGCAGCGACAGATGCTCAAGACTTTGAGAAAGTTGAGCCTACACTGGCTCTAAATATTTTTCTAGCTTCTACATATAAACTGTACCTTTTCTAAAGTTTTTCTTTTCATGATTTCCCGCTCCTCCATCATCTTCGGACTCTGACGAGAATAAACAGGGTGTTTACCCTCGCAGTTCACGTAGTGTAATTCTTTATTGCAATCCGCATCACCATGCGCGTCCAGGCCGCAGCGGGGGCAGGTGGCCTTGCCCTCACACCGCGGGGCGATGTGGCCAAAGTGCTAGCAATTAAAACAACGCATGGGAGCAGGGATATATGGCCGCACCGGGACTGATTCGTATCCAATATACACTTTGTCTGGGAGGTTGTCGAGAGCAAAGGTTAGAATTACAGATGTCGTGTTCTTTATTTCTCCATTGCGGTGAATGGTAAGTCGACGGACGTCTATGACCCCCTGAGAGGCCATCTCCTTCATCTCATCGACTTCTACGTATAGCAGATCGAAATAACTTATGACTCCCCGACTGGTGCTCAGGGTGCGGTGCACCTCAACCGAGAAGGGAATGTCATGCAGCATCTTCGTTTCCCACAGCTTTTCACTCTGCATCAGGTTATTGGTATCGATTAAGAGAGTACCGTCGCGCAATTTCTTCGCTGATTTAAGTTCCCCAGGTATTTGGCAAGATAGAGCTTTTCGGATTAGGAAGGGAGATACCTTCTTAATGGACTCCCCTGCCTTTTCGCATTTCATAATAACGAAGCGTTTGCTTCCAATAAAAATATTTTCTCCACCGTCTGTATGTGGACGGATCTTTTTGGTGGTGGAAACGTTTTGTTATCTATGCCACAAAATTCTTCGTCCCACGGGCTCCCCACCCACCACGGAGCCACACATTCGGGACGCCACACCGCCAGCCGGTGTGGTCGCCAGGGCTACCCGCGGGATATAGCACCCCAGAGATGGTTGTCTGTTTCGGGTGTGGGCTTCGACGCAACGGGCCCACCAACCCGAGTGCCTCCGACCGTCCTACAAAGACCCCCACCTCTCTAGCACTCGCCACCGAACGCATCGGAAAGCCGGTTGACCGGAGGTGGCTAGCCCCCAGCCGACCGTTTACGGAGAATCTGGGGCCAAAGTGGGGTGTAGAACTCCGGCCCATACTGGGCATCCGACACCCAGCTGGGTGCCGGAGAACTCACCCACCAGGATTCCTATCTCCCCCTTACGGGTCTCCATGCACGGCAATCACATGGGTGGATCTGGGCAAGCTCGTATCGCCTCCCACAGACAGCTGACCCACTATCGTGTCCGGACACTACCCAAGCTGGACTGGGGGTTTGTTTTCGGGGTTTTCTCCCCGCCCTTTTAGTCGCCTCTTACGCCAAGCAGGGCTACTGCGGGAGTATTCTCCATCTCCCTACCCGCAGGGGTCGGTTGCAGTGGAGAAACAAAAGAAACTGACGCTGGTATTCCGGGGCAGTAGTAAAAGCCTTTTTACGCTGAGTCCCATGAAGATTCTACGAGCGGGAGTTTAGCCAATAGGGTATGATATGAAATGACTTGGATACATTTTTTAACTGGTGTGTTGAATGGAATTTATATCCTAATTTAACTAAATGTAAAATTATCACCTTTACCTTGAGGAAGAATATTATTCGTTATGACTATCACTTAAATGGTGTTCCTCTTGATCGTGTTACCTCTATTACTGACTTAGGAATCACTTTAGATAGCAAACTTTCCTTTAAACCACATACTCAGTCAATATGCTCGAAAGCTTATCGCCTTATGGGTTTTTTAAAACGAAATTGCATTCCCAATTTTTCTACTAAAACTGTTGTGCGAGCATACTGTACGATCGTCCGACCTGTTTTTGAATACGGTAGTATGATCTGGAATCCACACCATGTCACGTTAGAGAGGACACTTGAAAAAATACAGATGCGATTTGTGAAATGGCTGTGTTCTCTGGATAATGGTCCTGTCTATACAGCATCCGAATACCCCAATTTATGTAAATTTTTTACGCTCACTCCACTTGGAGTCAGAAGGAGGGTTTCAGATGCTATCTTTCTGCGTAAAATTATGATGGGTGATGTGAATTCCAGCCATCTACTTGGCTTAATCAACCTAAATGCGCCTCCAAGGAGAACTAAGCACACTCCACTCTTCAGATGCCACTTTAGTCGGGTGGATGTCTGTAAATATGAACCGCTAACTAGGATGATGCGCACGGCTAATGAATTTTTGAATTATTATAAAGATGCTGATTTTATTTCTGACCCTTTAGTGTCCCTAAAAAAGAAAATGTTCGTATTTTTAATAGAACCTAAACAGTTGTTTTTCTTTTTCCTGATTGATTCATGTATGCATTTATTTATTTTATTGTATTTTTATTATAACACATGTAATTGGGGTTACCTGTATGTGTTAAATAAATTATTATTATTATTATTATACGTCTGGAAGCGTGATATGGTGCTCGGCAATAAAATGTAAAATCGTATGCTTGCAGGGCTAGTGGCTCTGGTTCGACGGCTAAGAAATTCTAAAAAGTTACAACATCGGTGAGTCCTCATTGATAAAATTTTGGCATCATAGCCTCAAATAAGCATGTTTCTCCATTTGATCAAGGGCGGCTCTCCCCTATCCATGTAAATGCTTAACACTGGACTGGACCGGAACTCACCGGAGGCTAACCGTAGTCCAGTATTGTGAACCGTAGTCAGTGGGCGTAAGTACAACTCGACCAGAGGGTTACTCTAAACATCTATAGTCTTACTAAGGCCGTTCCAGCGTTCGGTATAATAAACCTAACGTGTAACGATGAGATCCCCAAGATGAATAGTTTTTTTTTAAAGAAAAATTTTAAGATATTTAGTGCATTTGCACATTTCCTTTTCAGGACACTGATATGTTCCTTCTAATTGAGACGATAGTCAAATACTAGTCCCAGAAAACGGATTCAATCCACGATCGCGAAGTCATCCACAAACAAAGACCCAATCACCGGTGACTTCATGCAATCTACGATATCGTTGATTGCCGCAGCGAAATGTGTTAAGCTTAAAACTGACCCTTGAGGAAACCTATTATGCTGATTGTAAACTTTGGATAGGTACAGACCTATTCTGACTTTACCCAATGAGTTAAAACGTTCTGTATAACAATGGTTGCATTACCCCTGAAGCCACATTCATGCAACGTGTTGAAAATTTTGCGCCTCCACACGCTGTCATAGGCCTTTTCCTAGTCAAAAAAGACGCCAAAAACGTGCTGGCGGAGAAGGAACGCTTCCTGGATATTGACTATTCTTATAAGCTATTATAAGATGATGAAAGGCCAAAACCCAAAATCTACGAAATGCCAAAGTGAACAGTGACTTCAGCAACGGAAATGTGACAATTATCTGTCCGCACAAGGAAGCAGTAAAATAACGAGCATCTCATCAAGGAATGGAACAGAATGAATGGACTCATGCTGACCAGCATCCTGTGGATGATGATAGTTTCATCGTCAAATCCAGAGAGAAAAAGCATCCCAAGAAGGAAAAGCGTCCCAACTATCACTGAAAGCGGCATGATGCTGCGCTTGGTCTTCGAGCGGCGGAAAGATATTTGTGTACATAGGCCACCTGGACAAGAGTACTAACATGGAGGAGGTGACCAAACACATTAAGGATAAATTCAATGTAAATTGCATATCGTGCGATAAAATTGAAAAGAGCAAAGGCGCCTTTGCCTCTTTCAAAATCTGTGTCGTCCATAATGACTTTACGAATCTGAAGATTCCTCTGTATGACCTACGGACGTCATTGTGAACAGATTGATCATGCCTTAGACCAAAGACATAAGAAGTGCTAACAACATTCCTAACATCATTATGACGTCAGGTAAGTCATTATGACGTCAGCTGACTCTGCTTCATCTTAATATTCAGGGCATTCGAAATAAACTAATTTAACTTGAAGCTGTCACGAACGCTCATCGACCAGACGTGATTTGCGTAAATGAGCATTAGGTTAAGCCCTCAGAATTAAACTTTACATGCCTTCCAGGGTATTATGAAGTGGACGCCTTCTGTCGTACATTCTTTAAAAATGGTGTAGTTTTGATTTATATGCATGAATCTAATTAAATTCAGTTCCGTGAATGTTTCTTATCAAGAATTGATTGAAGAACGCACTTTTGAAATCAGTATCTAGTAGTAGTATTTGGTTTATAGGGTGCGTCGACAACATGGTCATTTTGCACCACTACACGTCATGTTTATAAAACAAAAAATATATGTTACATATATTGGTATTAAAATAAAATTGTGAATATGTACTCTTTGTCAAATTTAAAATAAATTTTACATCCTTAAAATACTGTTAAAAAGGCCAGTTTCATTTAAAAATGATAAAACACGGTTGAGAACATCTGAGTCATCGCCTAGGACCGACTTTATGTCTCCCGCTAACTGCAGCCTGCTACGCAAGCATCGGTATTTGTCACACTCCGTCAGGATATGCCGAACGGTGAGAGGGCAGTCGCAGTCATCACAGCGAGGTGGTCGTTTCTCCTCGGTGAAGAGAAAGGAGTGAGTCAAAGGGCAATGCCCTATCCTCAAACGTGTGATGACCACTTCCTCCCGGCGGCTCTTCCTGGCGGATGTGGGCCACGCGGACACTACCGATTTCACCCCGCGCAGTTTATTATTTTCTAAGTTCCTCCATATATCTTTCCACTCTTCTAGGGCTACCTTTCTCAAGATAGCCTTAAGGTCTTCGTATGGTACCAGCGTCAGAGTTATTTCCTCCAAGTCAAGTGCCTCCTTCGCCAAAGCGTCCGCTCTTTCATTTCCAGGGATACCCAGATGCCCTGGGACCCAGAGGAATGATACATATATTCCCCTTCTGCTAAGGGATATCAAAGCAGTTTGTATATCTTGAACGATTGGGTGCATTGAAGAAAAACTAGAAATGGAGTTCAGGGCGCTAAGAGAGTCCGAGCATATGACGAAGGAGCCACTGTTTCCTTCTATCCCTCCTAGAGCCATTTTTATTGCGAGGAGTTCCGCTGTGTAAACACTACACAGCGGATTTAACCTCGCCTTGATGGCTCCATGGTGGGATGAGACAACTGCACATCCACAGGCAGCGTCAGACTTAGAGCCATCTGTAAAAACTGGCACGATACCGGCGTTGCAGTGAAGATATAGATAAAACTGACGCTGGTATTCCTGAGCAGTGGTTACAGCTTTCTTGCGCTGAGTGAGTCCCATGTTGATTTTAGGAGCGGGAGTTTCCCATGGCGGATGTTTGGGAAAGCCAGAAGGATATACTTCAGGGAGCGTGATTAGATGCTCGGATATAAAACTGTTGAATCGTATGCTTGCCGGCCTAGTGGCTCTGGTTCGACGGTTAAAAAGTTCTAAATAGCGGGGTTTAAAAACAATGTTAAAACAAGGGTGAGTCCTCATAGATAAAATTTTTGCTACATAGCCGCACATGAGCATGTTCCTCCGATGGGGCAAGGGCGGTTCTCCTGCATCCGCATAGATGCTTTGCACTGGACTCGTACGGAACGCCCCGGTGGCTAACCGTATTCCAGCATTGTGGACCGATGTCAGCGGGCTCAAGTATGACTCCCGACCGGAGGAGTACACAAAACAACCGTAGTCTAGTTTAGACCGTATCAGCGTCCGGTATAGTAAGATCAGCGTATTGCGATCAGCTCCCCAGGATGAGTGACTTAGATATTTCAGAATATTTAACGCATTTGTACATTTTCTTTTCAGGACACTAATTTGTTCCTTCCAGTTGAGGCGATAGTCAAATACAAGTCCCAGGAAACGGTTGGAGTCCACAAATGGAATGTTTTTCCCTCCTAAATGTAGCGGCGGAGGGATGTGTAGCCCCCTAATCCGGTGAAAGTGAATGCATTTCGTTTTTTCCAAGGAGAATTTAAATCCGCTCCTTTGGGTCCACTTCCCCAATTTATTCAGCGTAAGTTGGGTGAGTCTAGCGGCAGAGGTAAGATAAGATGACCTGCAGAATATCGCGAAGTCATCCACAAACAAAGACCCTATCACCGGTGGCTTCATGCAATCAACGATATCGTTGATTGCCACGGCGAAAAGTGTTACGCTTAAAACTGACCCTTGTGGAACCCCATTATCTTGGCTGTATGCTACGGATAGGTACTGACCGATTCTAACCTTAAACACCCGATCGGATAAAAAATTCTTAATAAAAGTGGGTAGATTACCCCTGAGACCCCATTCGTGCAAAGTGTTCAATATTTTCCGCCGCCAGACAGTGTCATATGCCTTCTCTATGTCAAAGAAGACGCCGACAACATGCTGGCGGAGAAGAAAGGCTTCCTGGATATAGTTATCTATTCTTATCAGGTGATCGATCGTGGACCGGCCTCTACGAAATCCACACTGAATATCGGAGAGAAGGTTTCGGCGCTCTAGCCACCAAATAAGCCGTCGGTTAACCATTCTTTCCATTATCTTGCACAGGCAGTTAGTGAGTGATATAGGTCGATAACCAGTCGGGTCAGTACGGTCTTTGCCCTGCTTCGGTATGGGTATGACTACAGATTCCCGCCAGGACGACGGGAATGCACCGTCTCTCCAAAGGTGATTGAGAGTGTGGAGGACCTCTAACATTGCCGTCGTCGGAATATTCCGGAGAAAGGCGTTGTGAACCTCATCCAATCCCGGAGCCGTAAATTTGGATTCATCTATGGCTGATTGTAGCTCCCTAAGGGTGAACGGAAGGTTATAGTCTTCATGAGAGCGGATCTCACGAAAGTTGATTGGTGAGGCTTCTACTCGTAGTTTAATTCCCAAAAATGTGGGATTGTAATTTCTATTACTGCTCGTATCGGCGAGTAATAGGCCAAAAGCCTCACCAATCTCAGGAGCTGAGGTCACAATATCGCCACCAACCTTAAGGTAGGTTATTCCTAGCTGGTGGTGATTGCCCGAGATACTCTTCACCTTACGCCACACCTGTGCAAGTGGAGTCCTGCTATTCACACCCGACACAAATTCCATCCAGGAAGCTCTTTTTGCGTCTCTTACGACCTGTCGTGCCTTCGCTCGCAAGCGCCTGAAGGAGGATAGATTGGTTTCCGTCGGATATTTGTTAAAAATCCGCAACGCCTTTTTACGCTGGCGGATAGCTTTCGCGCAGTCATCATTCCACCACGGAACTTGAGGTCTCGTCGTAGTACCGCGAGACCGTGGTACGCTGACGCGTGCGGCCTGTATTATACTGCTTGTCAAATTATTAATATTGTCAACACTATCACGTGTTTCGTCATATTTGAAATTAAAACTGCTTCTGAAAAGCGGCCAGTCTGCTTTCCGGATAGCCCAATGGCCTGTCCGTATAAAACTAGGGTTATAATGCCCTTCCTTGGTAATAAGAAGTGGGAGGTGATCGCTCCCACAGAGATCGTCATGAACGGATAAGTTAAATTTTGTACTTATGGCGCTCGATACAATGCACAAATGTATGCTTGAAGAGTCGCCGGTAAAGGAATTAAAACGGGTTTTTTCCCCATTGTTTAATAAAACCAAGTCATAATCTAAAATAAAGGAGGATAAAATCCGTCCTCTACGATTGCATTGCCTTCTTGGGCTTCCCCAAAGAGGATCGTGGGCGTTAAAATCTCCTAGTAAAATAAACGGCTGAGGTAGTTGACGGACAAGAGCATTCAGGTAAAATTGAGTGACCGGTGCACCCTCGGGCAGGTACACGTTGCATAGCGTGATCGCCTCGGGGGCGTACACGGTGACTGCCACCGCTTGGTACGGCGTGCTTAGGTGCACTCGGGAGGTGTAAAGGGCCTCCCGAATAGCAACCATAACTCCACCATGGGCTCGTTGGCCACTGATTTCGTCAAATCTAAAAACGTTAAAACCTTTTAAAATCCCCTTGTCCGCTATTTTGAAATGCGTTTCTTGCAGACAAACACAACATGGGTTAAATTCGCGAGTTAAAATGGCCAGCTCCTCCTTATGCCGATAAAAACCATTACAGTTCCACTGTAAGATAAAAACCATAAAAGGTGAGTAATAAATAATTTTAAAATTAAAAAAAATAAATAAAAATAAATAAATAAATAATAAAAACGGGCATTAAGTTCAGAGGGAGAATCAGCGCTTTATGCGATGTCTCCTCCCCTTAGACCTAGCCCGGCGGACCTCCGACTCAGAGACATATTCATCCTCTTCCATCGATTCTGGTTGGCTCTGGCGGGCCGGACCAGATGGCTCGGGGGATTGAGATTTTCCACGCCGGATTTGCGTGGCCGGGGTGGAGTTGTTCGGGTTCTTAACGGGAGAACCCGAACTGGTGGCGTTCGTCTTTGCCGGATTTTGGGCCTTAGCCGGCTCGGCCGATTTCTTCGTCGTGGCTTTCTGGGGCATACTCTTCGGTACATTAGATTCTTTTATGCTGCTCGTGGGTTTGATTTCTTCGGTCTGTGTGGAGATGGTACACATTTTCTTGGGGGTTGCTGCTACACCTGCCCAAGATCGGGAAAACGTAGGGGCCATGAGACTTCGATACTTCTGCCGCGCCTCTCCATACGGGATTTTATCCAAGGTCTTAATTTCCATTATTTTCCTTTCATCCTTCATCACAGGGCAATCACGAGAGTACGCTGGATGCGAACCCTCGCAGTTTACGCAGAAAGGATCGGAGGAACACACGTCACCCTCATGCTTGTCCTTGCCACAGCGCGGGCAGGTGGTCTTACCCTCACATCGCGGTGCGATGTGGCCGAACTTTTGGCATTGAAGGCAACGCATGGGATTGGGTATGAATGGCCGCACTGGGACCGAATTATAACCTAAATATACTTTCTCGGGGAGCTTATCAAGAGCGAACGTGAGGATCACAGATGTAGTATTAATCATCTCACCGTTCCTCCTAGTCGTAAGGCGACGACAGTCCGTTACACCTTGTGAGGCCATTTCTCTCTTAATTTCATCTACTTCAACGTAGAGGAGATCATAATGACTTATAACTCCCCGAGAAGTATTTAGGGTGCGGTGGATATCTACCGTGACCGGGATGTCATGGAGTTTTTTCACTTTTAGTAGTTTTTCGGCCTGATTTATATTAGCAGTCTCAACCAATAGAGTACCATCTCTTAGTTTTTTAACTGAGTGAGGTTCCCCAGGGATAACCGCAGACAGTGAACGTTTAATGAAGAAGGGAGACACCTTTTTAAGCGTCTCACCATCTTTCGCACATTTTACTATCAAATAGCGCATGCTCTTAACAAAAATATTATCTCCCCCGCCCGTATCCGGGCGGGATCTTTTATTTGGAGGGAGTGAGATTGTCTCCATGAAAATTAGGAATTCATCCCCTGGGCTCCCCACCCACCACGGAGCCACACATTCGGGACGCCACACCGCAAACCGGTGTGGTCGCCAGGGCTACCCAAGGGATATAGCACCATTGTTTAGGGGGCCTGCTTCGGGTGGGGCCTCCAGTGCATGGGCCCTCCAAACCCATACACCTTTGGCCGCCCTACACAAACCCCCGTCACTCCAGCACTCGCCATCGAAACGTGTCGATAAGCCGATTGATCAAGACTGGCTAGATCTTGACCGCCCGTTTACAGGGAATCCAGGGCCGAAGTGGGGTGTTGACCTCCGGCCCATACCGGGCTTCCGACACCCGGCTGGGTTCCAGAGAACTCACCCACCAGGATCCCCTTCTCCCCCTTACGGGTCTCCGCACACGGCAAACATGCGGGTGGATCGCAGGCCAGGTGGAATGGCCGCACACAGACAGTAGACCCACAAGACTGTCCGGACGCATCCCTTTGCTGCCTGGGGGTTTGTTTTCGGGGTTTACCTCCCCGCCCTTTTAGTCGCCTCTTACGACAAGCAGGGATACTGCGGGAGAATTCTCCATCCCCCTACCCGCAGGGGTGGAGGTCAAAGGGAGGATTATATTCAGTCCTTCAGTCAAAAACTGCAAAAGACTAACTCAGTGCAAGAGTTGTGATACATTTACATGCAAGAAACATTCATATATGATATTTACGAGATATGCTACATTTGAAAATGAAGAGGATAGAACATTTTTGTATGTTTTATTCTCGACGACAAATATCTGGTTGTTTAAAAAATGTAACTATTTTCAGTTATGGCGTGACTACCGCCGGGATAAAGGTGTAAAGAACATAACAATTAACGATTTTTTTTCAGTTTTCGACAACATTGCCAAGGGCAACTTATTTACCACGAAGGACGCGGCACTTTTCTTTCGGAAGCCAATTAAGAAAAAACACGTTTTTGCTTAATTGGCTTCCGAATTTCGCTATTGTGTCTTCCTGTTTGAATTCGTGTGCAGCAGCTGATGATGTCTAGGTATGATTCTTGTATCTTAGATCTCTCCCTCTAAACATCAAATTCATCGAAATTCTGAAATGAATGTTTATTACGTGCTTGACCTTTTGTCTCTGTCTACTTATTATTCGCTTCGATACAAGACCTACAACTGCAATGTAGTTGATATTTGTCTTCTATTCGTGTGCATTGTTTTTTTATTATCCCGGAATTGGATACAGATCCTAATTTCCTATGCCGTCTGGTCCAAGTACCTTTCAACGGGGATGCCGTTTCATGGCCCTGTAAAGGGCCGTGTTGGAATATGGGGATCTGTTGTGAGGTGTAATGGCTGCTTGTGATTTGACCTGGAAAGCAAGAGTGTCTGACGACCCAGTTTGAGGCACCAACGAGTTTTACCACCAGGCACGAGTGGTTTTCACTGCTTAACTGTACGAATGAATGTGCTTCATACGTCCTATACTACGCATTCTCATGGCTATACCGCGTGAAATTTACGAATACTTTTCATATTTTAAGTTAACGTATGAACTTTCTTTATAAATGCTCTGACCTTTTGCCGTTATCCTTTCCATTCGATTCGATACGACCTTAGGTACTCGAAATTTATGTGAATTTTGTAATTTTTTGCGGTTTTTCAGCTTCTGCGTCTAAACGGCAAATGTCATCCGAATACTGACACAAAATTATAGTAGTTTTCAAAACGGCCAAATAAATGTCGCAAACAATTCTCTATATGTAGCGTAGTTTTGGAGTGACATCCTTTTAAAGTCAGAAGCACAGTACGCCCAGCGATTTACACGGAAGTGCGTTCCAAAACGGTATGATACTGGACGCCCTCCTTTACCTGGTTATCTTTGCGCATTTTCATTCTGGCAAATGGATATACCGACAGGGTTTAACAATTGCTTTTCACGTATTAGGTTAACTAATGGATGTTTTTCATTACGTCGTTGAACTTCAATTGTTTTCGCTTAATTGGCTTCCGAATTTCGCTATTGTTTTCCTGTTTGAATTCTTGTACAGCAGCTGAAGATGTCTAGGCATGATTCTGGTATTTTTTTTAATTGGATATGGCGTGAAATGATTCTCGCTAAACCTGGATGTTGGATATCGTGCCTTCCTCTGCGCTGATGTCTCCCTCAAAAGGTCCAATTGATCGAAATGAAAGTTTTTCATTGCGTTATTGACATTTTGTCATTATCTACTTATTATTTGCTTTAATGCGAGCCCTGCAAGTTTATTAAGAAGTTTATCAGGTATTTTCATTCCCCTTCCATTTTTCTTCTTTGCCTTGTCCTGACATGCGAATCGAGATTTAATTTTATAAAAAGCCGTGGTCAATCTTATATACTTCGAGCCATGATACCAACGGCACACAGCGTTTTACATGATCCTCCATCGGAACGGGCCAAAAATGTTTAATATAAATAGCACCGAAATCCAAAATTTTACCTATGGAAGTTATCAAGTGAGCTCTTTATGTTTGTGATCTTGATGCTTCTGGCTGACTGCAGTGGTGACAACAGCTGTACTGAAGCGGTAGCGGACTTAGAGGATCATTGAATTGCTTATCATCAGGAACCAAGAAGAGTCTCGGTAGGCCTAAGAAGGTCAAACGTGGTCGCCCAAAGGTGCTTTCGACTACTCGAGACGAGCAAATGAAAGCAGCGAAGAGGAGATGTGCCACCGTAAACCCGGACGTGATCAGAGAATCTGTGCGGAGTTACGCTGTTCAGCATCCTGATATTCACAGGGAAGCCGTGAGGCGTTACAGACTGCAGTCTCACAGACTGCGAAATCCCGGATGTGACTACAGACACTTGCCTGCTTCAACATCTCGGCAGGTAACGACTATCGGCTCCATGGGATATTGGAAAGGAGACCAACTTGAAAACATCCATCCGTTCAAGTGGAAGAAAACAAGTTTGTGGGACGAAGGCATTTACAGCTGTCCTCACTGCCAGGCTCGACTGTTCGATGAAGAGAAGGAAAGGAAGAAATGGTGCTGTGGAGACGAAGCATACGTCCTCCGTCTACCTCCGCTCGCTGCGCCATTGTATTCCAATCCCACCTTCCTCGAACGAGCTCGAGCCTACAACGACCTCTTTGCCTTCTGTGCACTGAAAGTGTCCGGTGGCTACCGCCATCCCAGCGGTCTTTCCTTCTTCAAGATCGAATGTAAGATGTACTACAAAGTGCACAGTTTGGACGCTCCGGGTCAGAAGTTCACCAGTAGCGGAGACGTCCAGTTCGTCAACCGTTGCCGTCTGTACATCGACGACGGCGAGGAACGCCGGAATATCGCCATTGAGTCCTGACGTGGTCAGCGATATCGCGAAATTTCTAGAGACGGTCAATTTATTCGCGATTGTCATAGATTGAGCGCGGATCCGTCCGTCGACGCTCATCTGACCTTCGAAGTGACCAGTAGATCTACCCACGGCCCCGCTCTCGGTGATAGGCAAAGAGGCATCGAAGTGCACGCACGTGTTCAGCACTGACGACACTGCCAGTGAGCCCAGAAAACTGACCATCTGGAAAACGAGCGATCGACGACCAACTTCCATCGATCTGCTAAGCCCCATGATGGAGCCTTTCCAGTATCCCTTGCTCTATCCGCAGGGCAATTTGGGATGGCACGTGGGAATGATCGACAACAACGGGAGGAAACTCTCCCAATATAATTATTCGCGGTGTCTCTTACTCTCCAGTCCTCGCTTCTCTCACATCGGCCGGCTTTCTCAGTCGTGGCAGGTTGAGATGTTCGCGAGGTACGAGAAAGAACGCCTACGATTCATTCGTTTTTCACAAACGCGATCTTGTTCCCCAAATGCCATGCAGAAATGGCCACTGGACGAACTCCTGGAAACACGACGGGGTAGGCAGGCTGGACAGGTCATTGAAGACATCCGCCGAGACGGGACTGTGCCTGGGTTCACCCACTTTTTTCCTGACCTTCACCTACAGTCCTACTTGGGAGGAAAACAAGGTTTGCCCCCGTGGCAGTGATCGCAGTGACCTATCGACAGCTTGCAGTGTTCCAGATAAAACTTGGGGAACTCATCCGAGACCTGCGCAGCGGAGCGATGTTCGTCCGAACGGTGTACTTCGTCTACGTCATCGAGATGCAAATGAGGGGCCTACCACACGCTCACATTGTATTCAAGATCGACGGCGATGGTCCCGTTCAGGCGCACGACATTGACTCCGTCATTCGCGCCGACATTCCCTCGGAAGTCGAAGCTGGCGGAAGACTCAGGCAGCTGGTGCTCAGGCTTAGGATTCACGGCCCCTGCGGCACCGACCATCGTACAGATATTGTGCTGGTATTCTGCAAAGGGTCACTGCAGCAAGTTTTTCCCCAAGCCCAGCTGCCAGACCACCCACGTAGACGAAAGGGTATTCGTCCAGTACAGACGTGACTACAACAATCGAGGTGTTATCAAATCCAGACAAAAAGATGTCACCGTCCACGATGATTGGGTCGTTCCTTACAACTCCTCTTTGCTGCTCAAGTACGAGGCGCACATCAACTTGGAGCTCGCTTCTACGCGTCGCGTAATCAAGTACCTCTTCAAGTACCTTATGAAGGGCGGATCACTCCCGAACGTGACCATCACTCCTCCGGGAAAGCAAGAGGACGAGGTGGAGCACTACGTAACGAAGAGAATGGTGGGTCCCAGCGACGCATGCTGGCGTCTTTGGACTTTCCCGTGTCTAAATCTGAGCTCCCCGTTGAGTGTCTCCCCGTGCATCTGGAGGGCAAAGAAAGTGCCGTTAACCGGCCGGGCGACCTCTCCGATGCAACCTACAGAGCAAGCTCCAAGCTAATGATTTACTTCAATCGTCCGCACCACGAAATTTTCGACGACGTGACTTAACAGTCATTTTACGGAAATTTCCTGGTGCTCTCCAAGCGCCCTTGTATTTCGGAATTGTACGAAAACCCCAACGGACAGCATTTTGTCACGGCTTGCCAGCGTGGAGAGGTGTGTCGGCTGTTGTGGGTTGCACCCAATCGAGGCGAACAGCACTACTTTCGCATGCTTCTAATGTCTACGCCCTGCAGTGGTTACGCTCATCTTGTCTCGTGGCGAGCCAATCAATCAAGGAGAGGAACTCCCTCATCAGGGAGTTTTTGGCCAAACATTAGTTTGAGTGTTATATACTTTAAGTTCTGTAAATAGTTTTTGGTCAAGCGTTAAATTGAGTGTTCTATTTTTTAAATTCTGTAAATAGTTTTTGGTCAAGCGTTAATTTCAGTTTTCTATCTTTAAATTCTGTAAATAGTTTCGGTCAAGCGTTAATTTGAGTGTTTTATCTTCTAAACTCTGTAAATAGTCACGTCATGTCCTGTATTCTGCATATAGTCTGTCACGAGTCCTATCCAATTACCTTCCCACTCAACCAGTCCCGAACCGGTTTCCTACTCCCCTGCTCCCAGGACCCCAATGCCCAGAGCCTTACGTCAAAGCACGAAGAGTAAGTTCCGAGTCCGCTGAGGACATCGAGAAAACCCTAACTGTTTCTGAGACGTAGGCCGGGGCCAACAAGCAGAGAGCTGCTTTCTTAAAGCTCTTGGAGAAAGCTGTAGAGTGCATAGCGAAGAAAAATGAAGATGATTGAAAAGTTAAACACTTGCATTAATTTATCATTCCCACTGCAAAACTTTGCATGGGTGCCATTCAGTTGATTACTTTTTCATCACAGAGCAACCTTGCTCATGAAAATGACTCTGATGAATTTTGTTCATATACAGGGTGGGGCAGAATGGACTCCCTAGTTTCAGACAATCACTGTCGAGCGCGCAGGTGGGTTAGCGGGGTGGGAGTAGTGGCGTTAGGTGGGGGAAGCGACGCCATTTTCAGTAGTCGCCATGAAAATCCTCGTGAACTTCACCGGACCTCTTCATAGACCCAAAGTGACAGTTTGGTGCGCCGTGTCCTCCATAGGCATTACTGGGCCTTACTTTTTTGAATCTCGAGGTTTAACTGTTACTGTTACCTCTGAGCGTTATTGTGACATGCTGGAGAACTTTTTTCAACCTAAAATGGAAGAGTATGGTCAGCAATATGACACAAGCCTTTTGGTTTCAACAGGACGGTGCCACGGCTCATACCGCCCTTCGTTCACGCCAAATCCTGCAAAGACAGTTTCCCGGCCGCCTGATGTCCTTACGAGGCGATGTTCCATGGCCCCCTCGCTCCCCGGATTTGAGTGCATGCGATGTTTTTCTTTGGGAATATCTCAAAGCTGAGGTTTACAAAGTTCGACCAAGGACCTTGGAAGCTCTGAATGAGGCAATTACAGATGTCATCGCTGGAATATCAGAAGATATGCTGAGAAGAGTTTTCGAAAACTTTTTTGAACGTCTCAATGTGCATCGCTCGCCAAGGTCGTCACCTGGATGAGTAATTTTCAAATCCAAATGAAAATAAAATGGCATTGAATGTAGTTTTGGGAAATAAAAACGTTTTAAAACTATCTTTGTTTGTTTTTTTACAATTCACCCGTCAAATCAGGGAGTCCATTCTGCCCCACCCTGTACCTTCTTAGGTACTGTATTTCCGGGGTAATGTCATGTGACTGGTATGGTAGGTAGGTAGGATTTGTTTTATATGGTGCTTCGACGGCAACGGTCATTCGCACCTTCCTCTATTTTGTATTCCTCTAAGAAATACTTTTATTGAAAAATAGATTTTAGCAAATCTTTATACGATGTTAGTATACATTGGAAAGGAACGTCATCATTTATTAAAAAGCTTAGAGATGTGTAGGAAACATAACGGTGTCTATGTGTTTAGGGTTTTCGTCTAAAACCTGTTTGATGTCTTCTGGGATGTTTAGCATTCCTCGTAATGCTCTGGTATGTATTTCAACGGTATTGCGAGGGTAATATTATTTAGTCTCTTTCTGGTAATCAACCCGTGGGTTGGTTTGAGGTAGTCATGCTCCATCGTGTTCTGTCATCCGCTAGTGTTTTTAGCTCGTAGATAATTGCTCATGTACCAACCTTTGTTCTTAATTAGTTGGGTGATGTAGGTCATTCTCTTTAGTTCTTTGCTTCCATTGTGCCTTCCAACATAGGCAAGTACAGGTCACAGGGTGAGGCAAGGGTGCCTACTGTCGCCGTAGCTTTTTAAAATTTATGCTGAGGAAATGGTAAGACAGGCAAGGGAAGAACTTGAGGTCAGAATCAAAGTAGGAGGACAGCTCCACGGTCTTCCTGAACGACTATATGTGCCTGAGTATGTGCAATATGGCAGAACGCTTGCTCCATGCAGCATATCTGTCAGCTGCTTACGGTTCTGGCCACGTTCAACATCAGCGGCACTAATCTTCAGCACATCGTCAATGGTGTCGATTACAGCCCACACCTAATGGCAATAGCTAGGGATTACAACCTTTTTGTGAATCCTAATGGTGCCTACACTTCCATCGCCTTAATCTGGAATCATCTAGGCCGGCAGATGGGTGAGCTTTTTGGTGGGGCTTTGCCGCCTATGATTGGAGGCTCTAGAAATTGGAATCTATACGAGAACGTATGGGGATTCCTCCAAGGGCCGTTCGCTTTGAACTGGCCTGATCACCCACCCCGCCTTTGTAACCCGATTGTTATGCTTGACTTCCTTGACTCTGTACCACCTGAATGGGGAATTGTAGAGCCAACCGCCAGCGTCACCTTCCAAAAGGAGGTTAGGTGGTTTGGAGCTGGTGTCAATGTAGGTTGGTTCGCCGACTTTGGGGAACCATCCTATAGCACTTCCCAGGCCAGCTGCTACCCTGCTGCCAATTATATACCTTATGGTGGAATGGCTATGAATATCATAGGCCAGATAAGTGCCCACCTCTTACCAGCAGCAGCCATGCCTCCCTTCACTTTCAGGACTAGGCTATGGGATACCACAGGCACTAACCCCCCCACACCCAATCTCCCTCACCCTCACCCACCCGTCTGGATGCCTGCCCTGCGCATCTTTGAACCGTGCACTGTTATGACCTACGATTGGGAGGAACTCATGATATATGCCCCTATGATAGTGAGAGACCCTGTCACGTTTGGTCTCATTGCCCACATGAATGCTGAATCTCTGGCAGAAAACAGGTTTTATGGCTTCCTTGTAGGGGGTAGGCAAGCATCATTCCAGTTGCCTGTACACGCCTACGCTCTACCTCCCGGCCTCCAGCGCACCCCAACCGTACCCGCGTGTGTGGCCGCCGTGAAAGCTGTGACCGTTCCATCTGAGCTAGGGCAACCCGTCGCAGAAGTTGTTGCGCCCGTTGCCCTTGGTACCCAAGTTAACGCAGTGGGTGAGTTGGGAACCCTCCAACCGCGGGCGGGAAACGTTTAGTGGCTGGCCTACCCCCCGAAGTGACCAGCCACTCACTCACTTCCCACCATTCTACCTCTCCCAATTCCCACTTCCTGCCACCAACCCTTAACCTCTCCCAACCCTCAGGGGGCTCAAGTAGGGGCGCGAAATACAAAAGCAATCACACCCCCTCCTAGGATAGCAACATCCCACCTCGAGTGTTATGCCGGCAAGTATGCTCAGGGGATCTCAGCCTGCCTTACCTCAAGACCTGGTTTCCAGCCCTCTGACTGGCTGGGTTATTATGTATCCCCTCGCTTGCTAAAGCGGAAATACAGGCGCCTGTCCTTCCGCAGCACAATATGTATGCTCAATGCCTTAAGAGTGTTTCTTAGATGTCTGCCCTTCTTATGGTGTGGGCATTGGCATAGAGGAGTACATTGGTTTCTTCTTCCCACAATATACATGCACTGGAACTCAGGCTGGAAAGGATATGGCAACGGAGTTTCATAATCATATCCTCACCATTCTTGACCAGAGGCAAACCGAAGGGATCAACCCCCACCATTGGTTGGCCGCTTTCCAGCCTGACACGAGTAGGAGGGCCAATAGTGTTTTAGACCTTATTTGGGCAGCTCTCCCTCCTAGACTGAGGTTGGAGGTGCACCACATCGCGTTTGCCCTGATTGCCTTTGCCCCTCCTTGCGCTGTAGCTGGGCTATCCTCCACATTGATAGCCAATCTAACTCAGCACGGGCATTGGCTCTCCCCAGATGGTACTAACAAACAGAAATCCGCTCAGGTGAACCTACAAACAGCTATGGAAACCTTCAAATTAGAGAAATACCGTCTCCCGCCCATATCCAACTCTGCCGAGCTACCCCCTGCTATTGCATCTTACTTACTAGGTCAACCCATCCTGCACCAGTTATGGCAGAGCCGTCCCACTTATCTTCGTCTCCTTCTGAGTTCCATTACTTGGGAATTCCCTAGAAAGGTAGTCGTCAGTGGACACTCATTCGAACTTATGGAGCTATCAGCCAATGTGGGTGCGTACTATTGGATCGTCAAGTGTGGCAGCTCCCCCAAACGCATTGTGACTAAGGTTCTGGAGAGATTCTTTCCTTACACCAGCCAGACGGACCGTAATCATATGAGTTGCAGTCAGAGTTGCAGACGGAATTAAGATAAATATAAGAAAAGAAAAGTAATGGGATTCCCTAACAACTAAATCAAGGTTGATGATTCAAGTGGGAGGAGACAAAATCGAGCAAGTAGAGCATTTTAATTGCCTGGGTACTGAATTAATGTTGCTATGACAAGGAGTCTATTATTTCCAACTCTGTGGCAATAGTAGGGGAAAGTGGGGTAAAACCGGGTACCCCTATATCTCCCAAGTAAATGCTTCTAAATGGCGGAGATCACTTGAACTACTACGAGGTTTAAGGGCAGATGAGGAAGCTCACTCATATACACCGGTGCACGTTCGTTGTGTTGTGGTAAATGTTTTGTTTTCCTGCAATTACTTTAGATTTCGTGCGGGGTTTCTAAGCTGTACTGTTCGCACACACATGGTGCATTATTACAGTTGTTTTCCGGACTCATGTATCTTTAGACACATTTTAACATGTTTTTAGATTGTTACTTCGCACGCATACGGCTGATACACCATATTGTTTACAACATGTCATGGAGGGGCAAAATCGGGTACCCAGGCTTGTGGTTAAACCGGGCACTACCCGGTTTTTCCCCGACTGTAAAACTGAATGAGTAGGTATACACACTCTTTTGCAATGGAAAATAATCCTTATAGTTAAACATAAGGTACTAACTTGTGCGTGCGCACGCATGTGTTGTTTTACAAAGATATACTATTCTAATACTATTCTATAATACTATTCTAATAAATATACGCGGAATAATATAATAATTATTTTAATAGTTAATAAATATATGGTAAAAATTATAATAATTCATTGATGAAAGCCTTATAACCTACCTAAATCCTTTATTTTACATTCTAATGAAAAGGGTGCTTAGTTTTTCGTTCATACTTATAAGTTAACCTTACTTACAAGATTATAACCTTCTTTTTTAAGCAATGCCACGAAAATACCTGAGGAAGACAAACAGGCAGGGCTGGTATGCAGTAAGCATGGTTAGAGCCCTTCAAGAAGTGTAAAACGGGGGAATGGGGTACAAAAAAGTTGCAAAAACCTTCAGTGTTCCACAGTCTACCTTAGAAGACAAAGTTAAGAAGGCTCGTAAACGAGATATTTCTGCAGAATTGGCTGGAGAAAAATCTCTAGGGAGGTTCAAGACAGTTTTCACAGTAGCTCAAGAAACTGAACTAGTTAACCACATTTTGTTTCTAGAAGACTTTTTGGGCTTACCTTGAATGACGTGCATTTGAGCTGGCTGAACGTAATAACATCCGAATAATTTTAACAAGACAACACAGATGGCTGGAAAGGACTGGCTCTATGGATTTCTAAAAAGGCATCGCAACATATCATTAAGGGATCCAGAAAGAACATCTATTGCTCGAGCTAAGGGATGTAATCGCACAGCTGTCAGCAAATTCTTTGATCTGTTGCATTCCATATCTGAAAAACATAATATTTCCCCAAACAACATACACAACGTTGATGAGACTGGGATTTTGACAGTGCCTAATAAGCCGTCAAAGGTATTAGCCCTTCGAGGGAAAAAACAAGTGGGCTGTTTGTCCTCGGCTGAAAGAGGACTTCTCGTTACTTCTGAAATCTGTATGAATGCAGCTGGGAATTTCATGCCACCCATGTTTGTCTTCCCTGGAAAACGTGAAAATCCTATATTGATGGACGACGCTCCTCCTGGATCATTTGCCTACTATCATGGAAGTGGATGGATCAACGCTGAATCTTTTCTTCACTGGTACAGACGCTTCATTGAATATGCTAATCCTTCACCGCAGAAACCTGTCCTTCTCATCTTTGATGGGCATAGATCTCACACCAAGAGCATAGAACTCATTGATATTGCTCGTGAAAAGTGTTACCCTCTTGTGCTTTCCTCCTCATACTACTCACCGCCTCCAGCCTTTAGATGTTTCATTTATGGCGCCACTCAGTGCTTACAACGAACAAGAGGTTTTCAAGTAAGTAATGTTTTCAAGACCAATTGAGTTGAAACCCGATACTATCGATAGTTGTTTGGGCTGCTTGCAGTTTGCAGAACTGGCTGCGAAAGACTGCCCCAAGCCACTATATGTCACAACAAGCAGTGGACAGAGAAGAATTTAACACAGGAGATGTAACACCTGGTGAATGGAGACAAAATACCAACATCCTACATCCAGTGACCAGACTAGGCAGCAACAATGCAAGCCAAATCGCTAAATCAGACAAGCGTACGTGACGTACGTCACGGAAGAAAATACTCTACCGTGGCAATGGGAGAAACTTGGACTTAAAAAGGCATAAACAATGTTTTAAAACATAGTATGCATCTGTGATGTATTAAATTAACAATTCATTTAATTTACTTACCAAATTTGATGTACTGCTTCTTGTTGTCACAACCTCACTCAAATAAATAGCATCCTTAAACCAGGATAACTTTGGTACCTAAACTTCATCAGTTCCACAGCCACTCTTTTTGCTTTTTTCAGTTTTTTGTAATTCCGTTCCGTAGACATCTTTAATTGACTTTATTTTAGACTTAAGCAGCTTCGCATCCATTTCGCCTGACTGATTTTCTTTCAGCTTAGACAAGTCGTTTAAAACTCGCATCCCTCAACGACTTGTTGCTGTAGTCTTTATCTTTAATGGTCCACAATGTAGGAAATTGTTGGTACACTTGTAAAAACAATGAAATATTACTCGTGTTCCACTTCATTTTCACAACAGGATCTAGGTAGGACACTGTAAGGAAACCACTAAGTTTAGCAAATTTTAACGACAACTTAACCTTAACAGCAGACGACAACACGTGGTTTCCACACGCCAGCTAGTTGGCTACTGAGCAAGTGGGAAATTGTGTGTACTCGACTACTAGCGTACTCGCCGGCTTGTAAACTCGCCCCGTGTACTTGAGGCTTTAGGGCCCCTCGTGCTCTCGTCCCTCCGTCTAGAGGGACACGGAAGCGAGGAAGGGGGGATGGCGTGCACGGGGAGGAGTTGAGTGGGGGGGGGGAGGTGCGGCCCGAGGGGTGAGGGTCGGGAGTTGTCTGTATGACCCATTCTGAGAGAAACAACACAAAGGTGGCTGGAAAGAAGTTCCCCCTTTTTTTCTCTTGCACTTTCTTTCTAAAAAAGAAGCGCTGCATCAGACTTTAAAATAATAAATCATTGTCTAAAGTGAAAGAAGCTATTAGGTAGAGATAATTATTGTCTATTTTACAATTGACATAGTTGGTTGTGAATAGTTAACGAGAAATCAATTATCATCGATCAGAAAACGACGATATTTTTTAAAGAAAATGTCCGACTATTTCGGTATTATCGACGACCCATCGTATAAGAATATACAATGAAAGAGTGGAAAACTGTTTTTAATCGTTCACCGTGTTATGCGATAAGAAGTACGTTAATGGCCACACACGCGTTAACAAATTAATAAAATATTTACCTGAAGTGCGCCTGGAACTCCAACGCTGAAAATGAAGGGACAATCCTCTCCTCATAACCCTCTATTCGGGGAGTTTTTTACCTACAGTCCCTTAGATTTAGTATTATAGCTTGTTCCTCTTCCCATTCTTCGTAAACATATGGCAGTGGGGCCATCACCGCCCGAATAACGGCCACTACTGCGGCCCTATCTGCGGGGCTAACCTGGGTCATTACATGATGCCAGGGTGCTGCGAGAAAGCAGCCTGATGGCAGCAAGATATCCTCCACAGGGTTATGCCATTCTGGGAGATAGTTGGTATCCCTGTATTAGGGAACCCATTGCCATTTTGACGCCTTACAGAGAGCCTGTGGAAGGTAACATTCAAGGGAGGTATAATCACCGACACCGGCGAGGAAGAAACATAATAGAGAGGGCCTTTGGAATGTTGAAGACCAGGTGGTGTATTTTTATGTAGCGTGTCACAGTGCAACATACCAAGGTTGCTAATGCAATCGGGGCATGCTGCATAATGCATAATATTTGCCTAAGGAATGGGGACAGCCCAAGTGGAGCACGACGATGCTGCGGCTCCCCGTGTTCCTGCTCCCCAGGATTTAAATCACATCTCTGGCTTTCGATTAAGGGATGGTATTGCTGCAGCCATTTCAAAGCCACAACAGTTGCCTCCTCATTTGATAGAGCACAATTACATTTAAATCATTTATGTCAATAAAAAAGGTGATTCATGATTTGGGAATTTACTTTCATCCCCTCAAATTGTCTATTGTACATTTGTAGGTAATGAATTCCAGTACTGGTCATTAACTTTTACTTTAATGGATGATTTAGGGGAAAGTGGGGTAAAATCGGGTACCATAACTTTAAACTTATAGTTTCACTCTGATTCAATAATAAGGCCAAAAAAGACAATTATATGCTACAAAAATTATTTCTTTAACCGAAAATATGCTTGTTTGGTTTAAAAATGTTTTTCTCTAAGATTATGAAATTTATTTGAAAAAGGTGCAAATACCCGGTTTTACCCCATGGGTGGGGTAAAATCGGGTACCTGTAAAATAAGTGCAAAAATTGGAGTTTTATGTTGTTTTAGTATTTATAAAAAAACACTTAGCTTATGAACAAAAGTCACATATGAAAGTATCATCTTCTTCGAAATTGGAACAAGCTTCATGAGCCCACAGTCGACACTGAGAGCACTGGATCCATCCCTCTTTTGCCCGTGATTGTGAGTAGTTCACTGCAATAAATGCAGGCCTTGTGGTCTTCCTCATCTGATGACGACTCTTCCAAAACTTCCTTCTCATTTTTATTTTTTTACTGTTTTACTTTGTTTCATCTTTTTTCCTCCTTTCTTTTGGTTGAATCCCTTTCTTTTATTATTCGGGTGGAACAATTTTCTTTTAGGGGCATTCTGTTCTCGTCTCTCCTGTTCTTCTTTTTCCAATTCCATCTCATATGGCGTTGAAGTGAGAATAGCGGTTTTTCCTTTATTCCGATTATTCTTCTTTTTGACCCTATGTTCTTCTTGAGGAGGACTCATCCGCATTATTGGGGAAATTGAGAATGAGGAACCACATGAGGATGTTGATGGTTGAGGTTCTAAATCTTTAGCTGCCTGAAGAGGTTCGACTGTTTTTTCAGATACAGTTGTAAGTGCGACACTGTTGACATCTGGCTAGTTATGCAAACTAGCGTATTATGCTAGGTTTGATCATATTAACAAGATTAGAGAGATAGATTGTCGTACCGATAGATTTAAAATGTCATTTATCCCGCGTACCATAAGAGAAGAAATAGGCAGCGTAGCCAAGGGATAGGTAGGTGAAATATAGTTAGAGCAGTCTGTAGTGCATGATGCATGTAATAACAATCAATAATTCCTTTCTTATTATGTAGATACTAACCATGTGACCCTATTATCTAGCATGCCTTCATTAAATATCCTAGTTGCATGTCAATAGTGCATGTTTGGTGATCTTCACCCCCTGCCACACACCCTCGTGGTGGCTCGCAGGGTAGGAAGTAGATGTAGATGAAATAGGTAACTATCATTGGTTGCATTTCTTTTGCAGAGGAGAAGCACGACGAGGAATTGAGCAAGGACGACGAGGTGTTGAGTAAGGCTGAGGGTAAGAAATCTGAGGATCTTATATCAGAAAGTTGGAATTGGAATCCACTAGCTGTAATTGACTAGGGCGTGTTTCTTCATAAGTTACTTCGGAACATGTCTCAATTTGTAACATCCATGACTGCTCATTTCTGCTTCTTAACGAGAGGAGACTTCCGCTCATACGGGGTTTCCTTACAGACGTGGGATAGGTATTTTTTGGTTCTCCTCTTTAGTTAGGTCTTAAGTTAACTGCAAAATATTTTCAACCACTTAAGTAATCATGAGAGTTTTATTCACATTGTGTCCGGTGGTTTTCAGGTTTCGGTTAACCTATGCGTAACGGCTCATGCATATAATATTTACTTCAGATGGATAAACAAGTTGATCATAGGTTTCTAAGCAACTCTTTTAGTTAGGAGTTCCACTCATAACTCCATTCCATGTTTCGAAGCTATCAAATTTTTGGAATGTTTCTGTAACACTGATAGAATACTTGTCATAACTGATAGATCTCATAATTGTGAAATGCATCAGTACTGTTGGTCGTTAGACACAAGTGATCGAAAAGATATTTATGATGTGTACCCTTCTAGCTAGTGTTTTTTAAACGTTTTTTTTTTATTTACAGACTCATTTCGCTGGGGGCACTGGCATACTTCTCCTTATTTCTACATTTGAGGAGGAGCCACAAATGTCCTCTGGGAGGGTTTCGGGAAAAAAGGTGTGGGAGAGAGTGGCCAGGAAGTTGGGGGATGAGGGAATAATCGTCTCAGGCCAGCAATGTAAGTCAAAAGTTAATGGACTGAAGAAGATGTATAAGGCCATCAAGGACCACAACCAAAGAAGTGGCAATGGGAGGAGGAATTGGCCTTATTTTGAGGTGATGAAATGTCAACTGAGGGAAATTGTTTCTAATTGCATGTAACTGATGCCTTCATTCTTTTGGGAGTATCTTCACCTGTTTGACTCTTGTGTTACGAGGTGGTTAGCATGTGTCAGTCGGTGTGATTCTTCAAAAACCAAACTTTTTTTTCTACTCTTATTTATTCAGACTCCAATTGGGGGTTGAGAATGATGCTCTTGGATTAGAAGTCATGGTTGATCCATTGTTAAATGGATCTAGTGAACCAGCTTTGACCTTGTGTTAATTGCCCTCCAGTTTTCACTAGTGTCCTACACCCTTGAAATTGTAATCGTGCAAATTAAGTAAGCTGGGGAAGTTACTTGTTACTGCATAGTGTAGGTGAACAATGTTTAAACTAATTATATTATAATTTCCTTGTTACTGCTATTGTCTTGTGTCTTCTGAAGTAGAGCATCATCTGTTGGCTTCTCACCTTTGCCTTTCGGCTTATACACCAGACCAAGTCAAATATTATTTTAAGCTTGGAAAGGGATTTTCCCTTCCTCATATGTTTAACATGCAACCATTCAAGGAAATTTAGCAGCAGAGGTGTTTTGTTTATTTTCCAAATGCTAGAGAAAAATTGCACGTCATGCTAGGCCTGTCCCTTCGAATGTAATAAGAGAATAGATCTGCTTCTAGGGGTTCTTCCTTTTCCAATTTAAAGTTTTTTCTTGTTGTTCTTCATTCTTACCTTCACCCACGTCATTAACCAGAGTAATTTACATTCTGTATTTTCAGGGAGACCAAGCTTCCATTCCCCAGATATGCGGGAGGAGCTGAGGTGTAGGGAGCAGAGGGAGAGGCTCCATAGGGAGGCTACGGAGCGCCAGGATAGGCTCCTAGACATTTTAGAAAAAATTGGGAAATGATTTGTATATTCTGTTAAATAATAATTGTACCTTTTCAAATTTAGTATTTGCCAATTTTGTTTTGTGTTATAGCTTTTCTTTTAAATAAATGAGACTTACGATCAGGATTTATTACGCTTCTGTTCATTTTGACCCCTTGCCTGTTACCAGGTAAATACCACCATGTACAGCTCTTTGTCCTCTTTCACTCTGCTTTTGTGACGACTAACTTCCTTAGTCTGGAGTGCATGCTGATGTAAGAATGTGACTCATCTAATGGTGTGTAGCAAGAAGTAAATCAAATTGAAATCAACGAAAATGGTAATTTGACATCAACAATTCCAGATTTTGATGAGACTTAACAGGTTTTTATCATTTGTTGACTCCAGTCATCTTGAATTTTTTTTGCTCTATCTCAGTTAAGTTGTCTCAGCTAGTTACGTTTTAGGAATTCTGCAAGTTTTATCAACCTCACAAGAGGAAATAGTTTTTTAGGAGATACTTGATATATCCCTACTTCGGTAACAAATTTCAATGGAACTTTCCTGATTAAACTAGAATGCACAAGGTGTATTCACAGCAGGTACCAACTTCTGATCAAGAATAAACTCAACTGTCATTCAGAAACAATATCAAATTGAAGACTGCTGCATGATGAATGGAATGATGTTGGCGAAAGAAATAATCTAAATTTAAAGATCTCACGCACAGAGACTTGCTGTATCAATTTTCCAATTGCAGATTATTATATTTCATTTTAGTCAACTGCAAGGCATATTGAGATATGTATAATTGTTTCGGACCGGCTGAGGACGGCATGGCTGGAGACGGGCACAGCTGAGGGCGGGCTCTCAATAATGCGATTACTAATGCTGATCCTATGCCTGTGGCGTAAGGGTCAGGTCGAACTAAGATCGATAGCAATTTGATCTCGGTGATATTTAAATTCATAACAGTTTATTTCGCATTATATAACGAGCTATGATGGAGGGCACATCAGATGCAATTTCCGCCTTATCCACTCCTTCGGATTGGTTGATACAATCATTAGACCTCGAGGAGTTGTCCTTAAGAGGATCTTGTCGTCCTCATTAGTGGTGTCTTTGTACAGTCGAACGTGAAGTTTGAGAAGAAAGGGGAGAACGCCGTACGGTTATCATTACCATACTCAACGAGAGGGGAGACCATCAGGGCCAAGTTCGGCGATTGGGAGCCGTACATTGCCATCAATCCATTATCTCCACATCACACGGAGGCCCAGAGTCGGCGGTTTTTGGAGCTGACGCGGAGAAGAGCTGTGTCCACTGCCTCACCCAAACCTGTGGATGGCGAAGCGGGACCCTCCAAGCGCTTCAAGTCTTTTAAGTGAGCTGATCCGGAAATACAAGGCCACTTCTTGGAGTGAGTTGTATGATTATACAGATGCTGATGAATGGGCAGATTTGTTGATCTTTTACGGTTCCAATTTAATGCGAGAATGTAGTCTCGCTATTCAATTGTATGTAAAAGATAGACTTGTGATTGAAAGAAAAGATAGATTTGAATATTTATTATCATGTGCCGAAGATGGCTGTAGCGACAGCAGAAGTGCAATATCTGAACTGTTTCTTAGAAATTCTATTTCTCCTAATGTTTTTGTTAACTGGCTTAAGACAATACTTAATGAAGAGGAGAGAAAGATCAACTGCTTGTACCTCTGTGGAAGAAGTAACACTGGAAAGAGTTTTGTAGTGCAAAGTATTGCACGTCATTTTGTATCCGCTTATGCATCCAATTCCCATTCATTGAGTTTGCGTACGAAAACTTTTTAAATAAATCATTGATAGTAATAGAGGAACCTTTTCTTGTGGAATGCACATGCGAGGATATGAAAAGCATTTTAGCCGGTGCACCATTTGAAATCGGGAAAAAGTATTCATCCAAGAAAAAATTAATGAGAACGCCAGTATTAATGACGGGTAATAACGCCTTGTTGGGAAAGGGTTATCTACGACCTAGTGATGAAGAGGCCTTGAAAAACCGTATAACAACTTTCTCTTTTAATGTAGATTTTAGACCATGCTGTTTGATTACTCCTGGACAATTAGCTGATTGGGTCTTGTGTTTATAGGGGATTGATGTAATATGCTGAGAAGTACGATGGCTCAAAAACGACCAGCCGAGGAGATTTTAGATACCCCTCCACCCACTCAGAACGAGACGCGATGCCGGGGGTTCCTCCGGGGGCACGGGCAACTCGGGACAGCATGGCATCCCCGAAGGCGAGAGTGAGTCGCCGTTGGAAAGACCATTGCCTTTCAATCAAGTGACCTTCACCTTCCGGCAACGTTCGTGGGAAAAATAGATTGCTCTTTAAAAACTTTACCTTTGACCATAGCCCTACACTCGATGCAGCCGTACACCCATTGCCTTTTATTTCTCTCAGGGGGGGACGTCCTCTGAACAATTGGTGTTCAAGCTCAAGGAAGTCATCGAAGCTTGAGGAAGCTGGGCTGATAGTGGTTAATACTGTGTGCGACATGGGTTCCCCCAATGTGAAGGCAATGAAGATGTTGAGTTCATCAGAATAGAACCCTTTTTTTGTTTTTAAGAACAGAAAGGTGGCTACATTGATGTGCCTCACCTCCTGAAGTGCACTAGAAATATATTGCACAGGAATGATATTGCTTTGCATTCCAGGGACATACAAAGCATTCCTCAGTTATCACTATGAGTGAGCTACGGCAACATTTAAAGAACCCAATCCAAAGTATATACATCTTCCTTAACATATTATCACGATTTGAGTGATAATATAAGCAATGTTAAGCTCATTGATTTGTCCTTATCATTATAAATTAAGCCACGATTGAGGTAATAGAGATTGAGCCATTTATTACACTACAGACATGGCATGATATAAAAACCTCGACAAAAGCCAAGGCAGCAGGCTTGGCTGAGGAGAACTGGTGGTGGAGGTGCAGAGATAGAACTTACCCCATTCCAGAAGAGGGTGTACGATGTAATGGGGAAAAATGCTGTGCTGGGGCAAGAAAATCTGTCGATAAGACACAGGTGGGCCAGTGTTTTTCACCCAGTCCTCTTATTAACAGAAATCATCGAATTGATTGACATTGAAAAATGTACTAAGCATAATGAAAATTCGAAGTGAGCATCTCACAGATTTGGAGAAATGGACTGTACTATCGTATGATGAGATGAAAGTGAGCAGCGAGTTGTGCCTGGACAGAAAGATTGAGCAAGTTCTTGGTTCTTGTGATCAAGTCCAAACGATCATGGCTCGTGGCTTACTTGGCAAATGGAAGCAGCCAGTTTTTTACGATTATGACCAGGCAATGACCAAATCAATTTTATGAAACATCATTGAAACTTTGGAGGATAATGATTATAAGGTGGTAGCTCAGGTGAGTGACATGGGCCCAACCAATCAGGGTCTCTGGAAGAGTATTAGTTCAGACTGCTCACACTTTGTACACCCTGTTGATCCTACTCGAAATATTTATGTTTTTGCTGATATTCCCCATGTGGTGAAATTGCTTAGGAATCATTTCATCGACAGTGGATTAGTTTTTCCTAATGGGGTGACAATTTCTGCTTCCCCGATTCTTATGCTGTTTTCACTGAAGGATGAACTTAAATTTAATTCCTAAAATTACCCATGAGCACCTGAACCCTTCACCTTTTCGAAGGCAAAAAGTGAAACTGGCCACACAGCTATTCTCGAATACTATTTCCGCTGCCCTGCAATACTGCCATGACCAGAAATACATAGTGAATGACATCAGTAACTTGGTCCGGTTCATTAAGCTAGTCAACGATTTTTTTGACATTCAACTCCACTGATCAAAGGGGCCCACGGCATTCATATGGAACAAACCTTCTGGAGCATACCACAGGGCTCTTTGATGATATGATATGATGACCAGTAAGACAGTACTTGGAAGTAAGTCTTTGCAGCCATTTCAGAAGGGAATAATGCTAGATTTGTATTCCATGGCAGAGAGTTCAGGGGCAAACTTCATCTTAACTGCCAAACTTTATCAGGATGTTCTGAAATCATTCTTTTGAATGCAATTGACTGGAAGTACCGGTTCAGGGCGTTCATCATGTGGAAACATTCTGATACTGTATTCACCTGTAATACGAATACTACAGACATTTCCCATGACAGGTGCCTGGTAGGATTGGATGAGGATGGTGAAACAAATGGATGGCACCATTGAAGAGGAGTGCATCACCGCTGATGTTTTGAATGACCTGCTCTCTACTGACATCGTTGGCCAGGAGGAAGAAGATGAAGACATGCCCGATGGTACTCTTCATGATGGCAAAAGCCTTGAGGGTGATAGCCTGTATTAGTACTACCATGACATTGGGTGCACTTTTAACTACCTTGTAACGTATTGGGGTTATCTCTCTACAAAGTCAGTACGTAAGGAAGAGAGTTTATTACAGAAGAGAAGAAGCTGATGATCTCCTTGTGGCGTCTAGTAACTCCAGGCTCGTACGGGTATGTGCTTAGTATGATACAATTATTCACCTGAACACTTCATTCTTCTTCTGCAATTCCACTCCTATCAGCTAAACAGTTGCTTCAGTTGAACATTATATTTCATAAAATGCGTTATGATATTTTCCCGGTCAATAAGTCAATGATTTGGGGTGGGGAAAGCCACAGCAATAAGGCCTGTTAGGCGGGTGACCAGCCTATTGACTAAGATGGCTCCTAAGTTTATCGTGTGGCCAAATAATGAAGATGTGGAGAGAATGGTCAATGGTTTTTCTCGGGGGAGTGGCTTCCCTGGAGGTTTAGGGGCTATTGATGGAACACACGTAAATATCCCTGCTTCTATACCCGGAGGCCTACGTCAACCGGAAGAATCAGCACTCCATTGATCTCCAGGTTCGAAACAATATTTGTAACATTTAATACTGATCATGAACGTCATGTATAAAAGAACTTGCGTATGTCCAAATCACTGTGAAGTATCCATAAGTGAAGTTAAATGTATGGTTCAATTTACTCCATGAGTCTACCTCTTTTTTCAGGCAGTAAGTGACCACACTGGATTATTCACGCATTGCTATGTGGGAAATTGGGCTCCGTCCATGATGCCCGGGTCTTTCGACTCTCAGTGGTGCAGGAGTACCAAGCGGACCCCACAAAATTCCCAAATGACACCCACCTCCTATGTGATGCAGCTTATGTGCTACACCCCCACCTCCTGACCTCATATATAGACAATGGCCATCTGACATCGCGTCAGAAAAACTATAATTTCTGCCATTCGGGCTACTTCCTCTGAACAATTGGTGTTCAAGCTTAAGGAAGTCCTTGAAGCTTGTGAGAAAGCTGGGCTTATAGTTGTTAATACTGTGTGCGACATGGGATCCTCCAATGTGAAGGCAATGAAGATGATGGGTTCATCAGAAAGGAACCCCTTTTTTGTTTCTAAAAACAGAAAGGTGGTTACCTTGCTTGATGTACCTCACCTCCTGAAAGGCACTAGAAATACAGTGTACAGGAATGATATTGTTTTGCCTTTTGAGGTTAGTGGTGTATCTCAAGAGGTAGCCGCTTCCTGGGAGCATATACGTATTGCATACAGGGTAGATTGTGAGCTGGCATTATTCCATCACCTTCACAAACTGACTCCCAGCCATGCGGACCCTTACGTGGGCAGGTGGCCATGAAGGTCATCATGGCTGCCCAAGTAATGAGCCACACAATGGTCAGTGTAATCGACACCGGTGTGGCTAGTGGTAGGTACCAACTTACATTTCCTTAATTGGATATCATTTCAAGCATGTGCTTTAAGGTTATTGTTAGCAATCATTATCAGTTGGATTGGCATTCACATTTTCTCTCTTTCAGGCAAGCAACCACCATCAGCACTAGCCACAGCTAAATTTTGTGGATTTTTTCACCAACTTTTCGATAGTTTAAATGGTTCTTTCATGTCACCATCAGGTACTAAGGGTCTGAGGTGCAGCATCAGGGTTGAGAGGGAGAAGCTGCACCTTAATTTTTGGGAATTAGCAATTAAGGAATTGCACAACATTAAGCATATCCGAGTCAAACAATCTGGTAGTGTAAACCTACAGTATTATAGGCCACCCTCTCACATGGGTTGGGTGACAACCTTGACGGAGGCCAGATTACTTTGAGTGCTTGAAAGGATTAATGTTCAAGTACTTGCAGTTGAGATTACTTAATCAGGATGCTCCTGAGCACCTGTTTGGGTCTATAAGAAGCATCTGTGGATCGAACAAAAATCCAACAGCAGCACAATTTGTAGCTGCTTGTAAGACATCCATGATAAATGGATTGTTTTCAAGGATTTCAAAGAGCTCAAATGTGAGGACCAGGACTTAGGAAATTTGCTATTGGAAATGAAAGATTTTCTTTGCTCCTAGTCTAACATATTTCAGGAAAACAGAAATGATTTAAATGTAGTACTTAGGGATAGTGAAACCATAGATGTTAGTGTAAGTGATGTCAATTTAGATGATAGTAGTTGCTTCTCAGTTTCATATGCCAGTAGTTATGTTGATAAGGGTATCCTCAAGAATAGCACTTGTGCTCCCTGTCAGTCAATGCTCACAACTTCTGAGACAAGTGATTACCACCTCACTAGCATTTCCTTTCGCGAATATAGTGACATTAGGCTCGGCTTAGTTTATTCTAGTAAATGTTTAAGTAGGTTAGGTATATTGCCACCATAGTCGAGATGGTCCTTTGTGAGTCGGCTCACTAAAATGCTTTGATATGTAGAATTGTTGAGGCTATTAAGAGAGAAATTAATTTTGATTGGCTGTGAGATGTGAGGAGATTATGGGAAAGCAACATCAGGAAGTCTTCCAAATTAGCATGCAATAAAGATTTGATGAATATTCTTTTAGTTGCATCAGATCCCTTCCTGGTTAAATTAAAAATATTTTAAAAGTTATTATTTTTCATCGCTAGATATAATTGAATAGCATTTTCAATCTATGTTGTTCATTTTAATTGATAATACAAAATCGTGTCATAATAACCAGTGCTTCACGTATCCCTGGGGAGCAAAAATAAATAGCCGCGTCATCACGTTTCAGGTACTATTAGTTCAAGGCAGATGAGGGAGCAATACCCCCTATTACGCACACATATGTTGTAATGGACAACTATATTTGACGAATACTGTTTCTGTAGGTGTTATGGTTATTTTTGAGTGAATACAAGGCCAATATTGGGGACGACTGCTAAAATCTGAATTTTGTCCTCCCAGATCTTTATTCTGCCCCACTGTGCGAGGCTGAGAGGACTCATAACTTAGCCCACATAGCTACAAGAAATATTGTGGAGAGGACATTTGTTATGTGGAGGAAGAAATTCCAGTTTGTCAAGGAAAATGAATTTAAAAATTGACAGTGACCCCAGTCATAACTGCAACTGCAGTCCTACACTACATTAGTGTGGGTGAACTGAATTTTATTGATGACATGCCAATTTTGAATTGGACATTTACATCCTCAGGATGCAGTCTTGGGTGCTGTGGCCTTTTTTGGATAGTGGAAAATTATAACATGGTTTCCCATGCATTTTACTGATACTGTCTCTTTCCCACAGGTTCTGCTGAGATTAAGGGGCTATAATACGAAAAAGTATGAATCTTCTAGGTTCTTTGCCACCATTATTTTATTATTGAAATAAATTTGAAATATTAAACAATCTACATTTCTGTGAGTTATTTGAGTGAGATTTTCTACGTGCCACCAAGTATATCTGATAAATCTCTGAATGGGATGAGCAGAAATAGGAATTTTCTGCCATTTATGCCATGCTGTATAATTTAAAATTTCTAGCAAGCTCTTGATCACTTTTCCCCCCTTGTTCTCAATGTTCGAGAGTAGGAGCCACTATCATGAAAGCAAAGCACTGAAAATTTAAGATTCACGGGGCTGACCTGCAAGTACATATATCAAGTTGCAGCCAAAGGTTTGTCTTCAGGAATTCCTTCCCACCCTTTTAGTCGCCTCTTACGACAAGCAGGGATACTGCGGGAGTATTCTAAATCCCCCAACCCGCAGGGGCACTTTGAATCTGCCTCCAACCTCTAGAACCTATGCTTTACTCTTTTCTTAATCTTCAGCTGATTTCTGTGAGAGGCTTTCTGCATACTGAGTGGTATTTCACCTTATTATGGAAAGGATAAATACTGGTTAACTTCAGGAGAGCAAAGAACTAAATTTTGTGTGATTCTACATATATTTATAAGGTTTATCTCACAAACTGTGAAGCCAAAGGTGTTGATTCAAATCCTCCTACACAAAACCAAACCTGATTCCTGAAAAAATGGCCAATCCACAGGATATTTGTGCATGAAGGGTTCCATCATGGGACTTGTCTTTGATCCCCAAAGAGGGGATTTCGTGAGCTCACACCATGCATTTATAAAGGGAGATACTACCTTCAAGTGGTATATTACTTATTCATTAACATATGGTATCCTGTACAATAGATATGTAGATGCAAATCCATACATCAGATAGAGGTATTACAAGCGGAAGCAAACAATAAAAGAGAAAAAAATGAGAAATTAAAATTTGTGTATAAATTTCATGTGTTTTTTGCCCCTCCGGCGATAAAAAATACATTTTTGTCACAATGCTTTGGCAATGTGCACTTAACTAATATTTAGAGTTTGAACTCCTTCCCAAGGCATAAATTGTGACTAGTAATGAAATATGACTTTATTAAACTGCTAACCCTACTATGGGTAGACGAGGACTACTGAGAGTAGGGATGTACCCACCCTTTGACCAGAATTGGTCCAAATTGACCCTCCATGGGTCCAGTGGTGCCTGACTCGAGGACATACTCTGGCAGACAGCACGGCATCTACCCAGAAAGGGAGCCACGGAGATACCTAATCCCAAATCTTTGGGCAACGGGCTCTTCTGGTTCTCAACGATGCATGGTAGGTTTTTCTCAAAAGTGAGACCGACAGCTACTCGTCTCCGTTGTTTGGGTAACCTAACTAATACGAGCACTTCGGGGAGTCGGGGGCCCAATTGAGGTCCTTTTGTCCTAATCCGCCTCGTTCTTGTCGGCCTCGAAGGGGTTGTGGCTCGCTAATCTTCCCTTCCCTTTTTCACACTACCACCCACGCTCGGATATAAGCAAAAGCTTCCTGCCGAGCCGGAGGTAGTTACTCCATGGGAGTAGATGCCCGAATCCGCTAACTTTCCCTTCCCTTTTTCCCACTACCACCCACGCTCGGATATAAGCGAAAGCTTCCTGCTGAGCTGGAGGTAGTTACTCCGTTGGAGTAGATGCCCGAATCCGCTGCTAACCCTACTGGGTACTTTACAGCTAAAATTTCAAGGTAAAGCAACCATACACCTGATCACATCACTTTGAGACCAAACCAAGGTCATGAACAATGTCAAGTAGCAGCTGAGGGTTAAAAATTCACTTTTCATTACTATAATGAAAGTTTTCCATATAGTTACACTTACTTTAGTCAAAGAAACAATTTGGAAATTATTTGTCAAATCCAGATGTCTCAGGTGCAAAGCTGACAAACACTGATGATCAACTGTCGAACTGTAATTGATCCAACTGAATTTAACCACTAATTTTAAATTGTACAGAGAGTTTTTAAAAATGTTTTCAGGGGACTCGAAGAAAGACTTCTTCTGACACTTAAGGGCATAGGTGGTGCATAACCCATCCCTGGAAATCATAGTTCTCCACTTACAACACATTAGATTGTTCACACTAAATGTGTTAACAAGAAAACCACTCCACATACATTGAAATTTTAGGGATTAAGAAAACCCACACAAGTCTTTATATCTTTCATACTGCAAAAATAGTTGTAATCTACAATGAAATATATTTGACCCTACACACATAAGCTAAGATTATCTCTAGCAAATCAGGGGCAACCTCTAAACAAGGTTAACATTTCCAGGGATAGCTTCTTAAGCTCACTGATGGCAATAAAAGCTAAAATAACAGGCATTATTCAATAAAATAACCTCACTGAAACATTTTCTGACAATTATAATAAAACAAACAGGTGAAGCAAGTGTTATAAGTTTACTGGCAGCACTGATACATTTCTTTATCAAAATCATAACAATAAGTTAATTAAAGCAACCACACAAAATATTTAACAGGACTAATACAAAGGCATTTCAACCAATTAAAGAATTTTCTATTGGTAAAAGGTAGGCTTTAATGAAAGTCAGAGAAACTCCCGTTGGTTTTGTAAACTTTCTACCTCTAATATTTCCTTTTTTGCTTCAGCATATTATCTACTGTACTTCATTCCACCCATAAAACCTATTCTCCTTCCCTTTCCTCACTTGCCTAACATCCTTCCCTCTATCACACTCTTGAGCAACCCATCATCCCCTATCACTTTCACCAGCCACCAACACTATTAATCCCAGATTCCACTCAAAGTTTCCTTTCCTAGTCCACCACACTAAGTACTTCCTGATTTGTCATCTTTTATCCACACTGCATCTTCTCCATTCATCTCCACACCCAGTCTCGAACACCTGCAGCCTATTCTTGCTCTCTTTTCTGAGGGTCCAAATTTCTTCCTCATTCAACAATACATATGCTCCATATAAAACTTTTCACCAACCTAGGCATAATTTCCTCAACTAAGGTCCCTGTTATCAGCTCCCTTCTATTACTAAATGCTTCCTTAGCTAACACTATTCTCCTACTCGTGTCTTTGCTATGGTGTCCATTGTCTTCTATCATACTGCTTAAGTAATTAAAATGCTCTACTTGCTCAAGTTGATGCCCTCCAACTTTATGAACATCCTCGCTTTCTTTGTGCTGAAGAAGCTCATTAGTTTGGTATTCTTATAATTTATCTAATCTTCACTCCAAATTTCCTGTACAGCATTTCTAAAGCATTTACTAAAGCTTGTAGGCCATTCGAAGATCTACTAACCAACGCCTGATCATCCACTTTATTAGCTGCCCTCTCACACATCAAGTCTTCCCATGCCTCTCTTACCATTCCCTCAGAATATATATTAAAAAGGAAAGGTGGCAACAGGCACTCTTGCCCTACCCCTCAACCTACAGTTGCCTTCCCTGATTCATCATTAGCCACCCTCACCCATGCCCTTTGGGCCATATGTCAGTTTCGGATCAGTCTCTTATCTTGCCGATCTATTCCCATTTTCCTAGTTGCCTCAGTTAGTTAATCCTAATTTATTCTGTTAAAAGCATTTTCGAAATCCACAAAGTAAGCAAAACACATCCTGGTTATACTCTAAGTGTTCTCATCATAACAATAGCATCCAGAGTTGACCTTCCCTTCAGGAGCCCAAATTGGTCATCGCCCATGTAGTCATTGGCCCTGCTCTCCAACTAATTCTTGATTATTTTAAGTAAAACTCTGGCTGGATGTAAAATCAAACTTTTTGTTCTCATGTCCTCACATTATGATGCTTTCTTCATCTTCTGGATAGGAATGAAGACTGTATTCACATAGTCCTCCAGCCATACTCCCTCCTCATAGATCATCCTGCGAATAAGTTTTAAAGAAGCTTGGCTACCTTTATTTCCTGAATTCTTTAGCAACTCCTAAAGTATGTTTTTTACTCGAACAGCTTTTCTTGCCTTCATCTCAATGTTTTCCCTATTTAACTGAAGAGTATCATTGATCCAAGGTCATTCTTATCTAGTGTTCCCTCACTATATATCTAGATTTGTTGGTCTACTATCACTGTCAAATAACTCCTCCACCTATTCTCTCATATCTTGAATATCTTCTTGACCCATGAACATCCTCCCTTTATGTCATACATCTTAGGTAACATTTGCCCACTCTTACCACTTGAAAGCAATTTTGTATACAATATGAAGATGGAGCGAGCTTGACGTTACCAAGTGTACTCTTGCTTAGCTGGAGCAATCGCGTAACCCACGAGACTTAGAGGAAGAGAGGTGTAGCAGGTTATCGCCATCTGGTTCAGAGAGGCAAAAGTTATCGGGCAATCAGGTTGAAATAAGGAAGTCCGATATCGGCAATTGGAGTTTGGCTTGGCATTACTAAATGAACACCAATTTCAAAAGAATAAATCATTTTGATGGGTCACGGTGCCTAAAAAACAAAAACAAAACCATTTCTGGCAATGCAAGTCCATGTCAGACAATGGAAGAGAAGGAACTTAGCCCACGCTTGTAGGACTTCCACTACGAAGAACTCCGAAGACTTTCTATCATGCAGACATTTGCGATTCTGAATGAAGAGATAGACAAAAATATCTACCGGAAGTAGACATTTATGTCTATGTAGAGATGAAGGCGATGCTTTCTGCGATTCTGAACGTGGCATGATGCCTTGGGAATGACGCCTTTTTAGGCGACAGTCTGATCACCACATCATTTATTTCTGTCTGCCACCTGATTCTTTATCACATGTTATCTAACGAAGTTTCTGCAAAGTATGCTATGAAAAGTTCCAAAAAATATAAAAATGATGGCAGGATTGACTTGTCGATGCCTATATTCAACATAAATAATTCCTCTCATAAAAAGTAGGCGTATGTGCCAAGCTGGACGGCAAAGAAAAGTGAGCAAACTTATTACACTTGGCAAAGTTGAATTTAAGCATGAAATTGGAATTGGCATTTTCTTTTCTCGTACCTCTCATTGTAGACTGGTATTTTTTTGACAGTCTCCCATTGATTTTTTCATGCAATAAATTACTTTTCCTATCTCTCAGCCGGGGATAACAAGTTAAGGTAAAATAGAAGAACCAGCTCTACTCGCAAGCGATGAGTATTCATTCTCTCCGTTAAGAATTGTATATAACATTTACATCTTATTATTTCAACAAATCGGCTCAAAATTTTGCTTACCACATCTAAACGACAAAGCAATGAAAACAATGACCCTTTATTGACCCTTCAGCTGCGGCTGCTATATCGTAAGTCTTCCACTGCAAGCGGGAAATATTTGAAGGAGGCCAGACCCTGTTTACCACCGGGAGGGACAGGGCAGGTAAAAGACCTTTGACCCTCACGACCGTCTCCATGGAAAGGGCCCCACCCACTGAGGGGCACATTAGTGGAACGTCAGTTAATTTTGCCAAAGTTTTTAATCGGCAAAAATCTACAGAACAAGTATTATATGAAGTTTGTCCATTATTTTCTGTTGAATTTGAAACCAAACACCAAGGAAATCTGTTGATATTTACCCACATTGGTTATATCAGATCTCGATATGGTGTCGAGGGCGAGCGTATGACAACTACTGGTAAGAGAGCATTGAGAGGATAATAGGAAGAATGGTTAGAAGCTCATGGCGAAGGAATGCGGCTGCTAACGAGCAAGGTAGGGACTCGTTCGGGTAGGGAAGGAGTAATGCCAATTGTCCTCTAGGAAGGAGTTTGGGCCATAAAGATAAGAAGGGACTCGGATGGCAAGGGCTACCCATCTGTCCTGCACAGCACGTCGCCAAACTCCCTCCCCCTCCTCCTTTCCCACTGCGGAGCACAGACCAAGGGGCGCCACAAAAATCCCAAAATCTTACTTCGGTGTAAATTTTTGGTTTCGTCTTTATCAAACAATGAATGCAGGAATTTTGATGTGGGGACCGTGATCTGGAAACGATCAAAGCGGGAAAACGATACTTTGGGGAACAATGGATGTGGGAATTAATAACATTATCTGCATGGAACTACATTCTTGACCAAAGACTGCGAACGATAGAAGCAGGAAAACAATTAATGCGAGACCGATAGATCGAGGTTCTACTGTACTTTCTCACCACAATCTTTCTCGCTCTCAATCCATATTCTTCCACTTCATCCAGTCACCCATAACTATCAAGTTTTTCTTGCCTAGGACTCCTTATGATTATCTCCTCTAGCTGTTCATACATCCTATCCACCTCCTCCTCCCTATGATTGCTAGTGGGCATGTACACCTGGACCTACACGAAAATTTTAGAACGTACTTTCATTTAAACCACTAATATCCTGTCCATCTATACAATATTTACTACCCTCATCCCCAATTCTGCAGTCAATACTAACTACCTCACATTGAATCTCATAGATTACCCTGTAACTATCACTCCAACAGTCCCTCCTGTTCTTCCATTACGCCTTGCTCAGCCCCAAGGAATGTGTTTCCTTTCTCCATTTCCTGTTTAATTTTCTCTAGCTTCCCAGCCCCTTCAAAGTCACATTTTCATTGGTACTTTCCTTCCCTTCATCTTTTTCTTTCTACCTCTCAAGATCCTTGCATCCTCCTCTGCTGAGCAAAACACAAATCCCAATGAGCAGCATCCTGTTGCCAGGATGTTCCCATAGTTGTCCCTTGGTTCTCTTTAAATGACTTTTATCCTCTGGGTATCAGATATGAAATGGACTCTCATCTCACTTCCCAACAGTTTTATTAACATGATGCCATCCTTAAAAAACAAGGCCTTCAACAAATATGGAAAGGACAACTGAAATTGACTTGATCGACTTTCATGCTCTGGGAAATAATAGTTTTCAGAGACTTTAACCCAACAATTAAATTAACATGAAATCATTATCATCATCTAGCCTTCACCTTTACCCATCTAGCATAGGTGGTTCTTACAGGCACAATAGTTATTGCTAATTAAAAATCAGTTCTAATTCACAAGGCCTTAAAGTGCATCAAGGTTGGATCAAAGTTCTAATGGACAGTGAATACTTGGCGCAATGGTAACATTTTAGTCCTGCATTCTTGGTATGGTGAGGCTTTTAAACAAAATTTTAACTCTGTACGCACTGCATTATGGATGTCAAGCTTAGCCAGCCAAATAAAATTGAGGAAAGCAAGTTTTAATTTCAGGACCAAGAAATGGAACCAAAATTTAGAAACAAAAAAGTAAAACCTACAACGTAAGATGTTAACGAAAGATGGACGGATAGATGAGGAGATAAAGAGATGTGCAGATGCTAGAAGGAAAGTGGTAGGTAGCATGTGGAGCATATCAAGGAATGAGTGCCTGTCTAAGGATGCGAAAATCGTCGTGTACTAAAGTGTACTTCTCCCCACTTTGTTGTATGGTAGCGAGTCATGGGTATGTCAGGATAGACATAAGAATAGACTAAACGCCATGGGTATGAGTTATCTGAGGTGTGTTTGTGGCAAAAGTAGGATGGATAGGGTCAACAATGAGTGGGTAACATGAGTGTGGGTTAGATGCTCCAGTAATGGACATATATGAAAGGAGTGTGCTTCATTGGTTTGGCCATGTTGAGAGAAAGAATGAGAGTGGAATAACGAAACATTTATAAGAGTGAAATGAGTGGTTCGAGAGGTAGAGGTAGGCCAAGAAAGTTGTGGTTGCTCTGATATGGTCGAAGTCACATCCGGCGTTCCTCAGGGAAGTGTGATTGGCCCTCTTTTATTCATTGTCTATATTAAAGACCTAAGTTCTAGAGTTTGCAGGAAATTAAGATTATATCCAGACGATACAGTTATCTACCGTGAAATGAACAAAGATGCGGACTTTGAAGCTCTCTCATGGGACCTTAACAACGTTCATTCGTGGTGCCAGGAGTGGCGTTGGAGTGGAGTTGGGGAGTTAGAATTAAATATCAGCAAATGCACCACAGTCCACTTCCTGCGAAAGTCATCACAAAAATGCCATACCTATACTGTGGGTGGAGTGAACAAAATCTTCAGATACAGTAAAATATCTTGGAACTACCTTAACATCTGACATATCGTGGGGATTACACATACAAGACATGTGGCGCAGCATCAAAGAAACTAGGTTTTGTTAAACGTATAATAGGAAGGTCCTTGAATGAAAAAGTCAAAGATAGATGCTACTTTGCTCTGGTTAGGCCACACCTTGAATACGCCGCAAGAATTTGGGACCCCGGTCAAATAGATTTAACCAAAAAAATTAATCAAATACAAAGGAAAGCAGCAAGCTGCAATAAAAACCGCTATGAGCGTACATATAGTGTCTCACAACTTTTAGAGGGATTAAGGTGGGAGCCCCTTGAGACCAAGAGGCTACACGCTAGGCTTAGGCTGCTTGATAAATCCAGAACTGATATTTTTCAGAGTGACAGAGAATATTATCATGACTCCTCACTACATCTCTACGTCTGACAGATGCGATAAAATAGGAGAGATACACTGCCAAACAGATAGGTACAGGAACTCGTTCTTTCCGCGAACAATAAGCGATCACAATAAAAATTAAGCTCACCAAATACACTCCTATAATTCATGTCACCATTTCATCTCCAAAATACTTGCACCTTTGCCCGGCTGGTGACCTAACACCCCCTGCCACATGCCCAGGAGGTAGCTCGTGGGGTATTATGTAGATGAACTATGTGGTTGAGGAAATTCTTAGGAGGAGGAATATTAGGAGTCTTAAAAGCAGGAGGGCGTGTATGAAGCAGTGTATGGGGGTAAATGAAGCAAAAGAGGTTTTCAAGGATAGGTCAGTATGGAGGAAATTATTGAAGGAGAGTTAGGTGTACAAATATGTATTCATGATTGCAACTTCGTGACTCTGCCTGACCCGGAAGGGAATGGCGTGATTGGTATGTATGTATGTATGAATTAACAAAAAGAAATAGAATGCGTCTACAATGAAAAAAAATTTTGGCATTTGAAACTTAGAAATATGCCTCACTGATCTCAAGTATTTTATTCCATAAGTCTTTTAGAGAGAAGCAATAAATTCAGCTATTTTATATTTCAATATTTGGCAATGAAGATTTAGTCTCTCAATTACTATCATAAGAGGCTTTGTATTAGGTGCATAAAGAAACTATTTTTTTTAAGTATTCCACTGGTAAAGGTAGGTTTTGTTGAATGTCAGAGATTCTCCTCCCAGTTTTCTACACATTCAGGGGCCTATATCCTTCACATCTAGAATATCCTTTTGCGCCTTAGCATATGATCTACCCTTTTCATCCCGTCCATGAAACCTATTCTCCTTCCTCCTCTTCCCTGCTTGCCCAACATTCTTCACTCTATCACACTTCTGAGAAACCTATCCTTCATTCATTACATCCTTCAGCCATCTACCCTGCCTATCCCGGATTTCATTCAGATGTTCCCTTTTCTTGCCCACCATCTCAAGCACTTCCTCGTTAGTCTTCTTTCCCGTTCACCTCACCTTCTCCACACCCAGATCTCAAATGGCTGCAGCCTATTCTCACCCTCCTTTCTGAGGGTCCACGTTTCTGCCCCATACAATGCTAGGCTCCATATCAAGCTCTTCACCAGCCTCTTCTTCACATCCTAACCCAATGTCCCTGTCATCAGCTCCCTTCTATTACTAAAAGCTTCCTCAGCTAGTGCTATTCCCTTCCGTATGTCTTTGCTACTATGCCCGTTTTCCTCTACCGTGCTTCCTAAGTAATTAAATTGCTCTACTTGCTAGAGTTTGTGTCCTCCAACTTTAATCATATTCCTCACCTTCTTTGTCCTAGAGACTCTCATTACTGTTTTTTTCTTACGATTTCTCTTCAAAGAAACTATTGAAGATAAGTCAAAGAAACTACTGCAATTTGGAAAATTAAGTTCCTGCAACGATCTCTGGGGACTCTCCCAATTTCATTGTCACTCTGATGACTGGACCACTGCAACGATTCAAACAGCATCCCAAATATGATAGGTGATTACGGTCGACCACGAAGGGTTGAAGCTCTCCCATTGCTGTCACAAGCCCAAAAATTCCTAAACAAGAAGAAACACACTTGTGAGGTTTTCTGTACATAAAAACCAACTCTTATAAATAAGACATACATTATATCAGTCATGAAATAAATTCAAAAATTTAAATTAGAAACAAGGAATAAAACAGTCATAAAAACATCTAATCAAAGAACACCTATGCAGATAAAACTAGCTGGCATATGGCCAAGAGAAAGAAAATCACAAATTTTTTACATTAATTAGTGCCTTCATCAATAAATACCCAAGAATGAATGCCAATTTAAGTGAGCAAGGCCTGAGCGGTACACATGGTGAAACAAACACTACAAGTAGGTAAGTTTAAGTCATACAAAGATAGATCTTAAACTATAGTAATTCTTATATTTTTCTTGATTATCCACCAAAAAACTCTAAGGTAAAAAGTACTGACCATCATCAGCAGCAATCTATCAGAAAATAGACGTTTTCTGAAACTATTCACTCTATCTCTTCATAGCTTATGGCTATGTTACCCCCTTAGTTTTTAATTTAATATATCCCCGCAGGCTTATCATTTTATCGTATTAAGATATGACATTCAAGGCAATTAAAATCTATTTCTATCTTAGTAACCTTTGATGTCAGAAATTTTAATGACCCAGATTACACAATATCATACCCATGCACATAGGTTATACAAATAATAGCAAAAAAACATGCTTGTCATAACATGAAGATACGAGTGACAGACTTTGCCAGTTAAGCACAGCTCCAGGCTAACTTCTTCATCATTAGCAACATCTCATATCAAGTTTCAAGTTTTGACACATTGGAAGCATTCATCAAACGATGACGTTCAGGTTTGTGGCTACAGTGACTCCACTTTTTGCACCCATCTGGGCCAGGGTATTTGTGAGCATATTTTGTTCCGGCTGGCAGGTCTTTAGGATCTAGGTGATGGATTAGGATTTCCTAGCTTAAACATTACACCAGCATCATTATTAAGGATGAATATTTGTAAGATTTGTAGTTATCTTGGAGAATGATTAAGATGTTGATTTCCCAGGCTTCCAACCAGTTGATGGAACTGCAACTATAGTTCAATGATGTAGTCAATGATTCCCTCGGATGGCATGATCCATCACGGACATGTTGGTGAAGTTGACTTCATCACCGGGTGGAAACCTGAGAGCTCTACATCCTGAAAAAAGTAGAAGTTGTGCTTGCTCCTTCGTGGACAGAATAGCTGAGAGGTGGTGACTTCTGCCAGTCATTGTCATGACTCTTCTGCTTTTACCTACCGAAAGTGGTAGATCATTCTAACAATAACTGCCCATTAAAACAATTTGGCATAATAATGCACTTTCCCATTATAATCCATACATTCACAGCACTTGGAAGAGGCCATATGAGAAGCACTAGAAATGGGACTGAATGGAATTAAGATCAATGGGGAAAAAATAATCATACACCACTAATCAGATGCTGTCACGGTCATAGCAGGAAATCACTGTCCTCTTCATAGGCCACAAAACACAATGGATCAAGTTCTCCAAGAATACAACATGAAAATAAATAAAACTAAGAACAAAATCCAAGTACGTAGGAGAGATGAGTAAATGCAGGAGTAGCAAAAAGGAGAGAAATTAGAGAAAGTGGATTTCTTTGCCTATCTTCAAAGTACCATTGAGTGGGACAGAAGAACAGCAGACATCCAGCAAAGAACAGCCCAAGCTAAAAAAGCAATCATAAAAAAGCCAAACTGCTGAGTTCAAAGAAGATGGGACTACAAAATATGAAACAGTATGTGAAGACATTCATGTGGAGCAAGGCACTGTAGATTGGAAGCAAGAGCCATTGGAAAAGCAGACCACAACACACTAGAAGCCTTCAAAACCCGGTGCTCGTGGAGGATGCTGAAAATAAATGGACTGACAAAGTAATACGTGAAGTTTACTGAATAGTTGAAAAGGAAAGGGGCATAGGAAACACTATACAGAAAAGAGGAACTGGATGCATTGGACATACCCTGAGGCACAACGGGTTTGTGAGGAACATAATTGAGGGAAAAATAGAGGTAAGAGTCCCCAGTGGAAACCCAGGAATAAGTTGATGGGGGATAAACATTGAATTATTTATATTTTGGCTGTTTTTCAATCAATTCAATACTTACTTGTATTTGTAATAACTTAAGATGTGCAAATTGCTTTCCATATATCAGTTAATATGCCAAACAACAATGCCAACTTTGTTTATGGTCCTCAGTCAATAATTGGAGATTGGTTGTGCTAGACTGTAAGATGCAGACTGTGTTTCCCCTGGTTACATAAATTAAGAGCCAAAATTGATTGAGAGTTGCAATTTACTCACTATCAACAAACAGATTATGGGCCCAGGCATTTTTTTCGGCAGCATAGGTGTATGAAGTATTAAGTGAAAAGTGAAGTGCAAACTCAATAAAAAAATATGTGGTTGCAATCGAGTGTTTCGTTAGGGCAGAAGTAGAGAGCCTGAGGAAGAGTATTACCCTTAAGTGATTCGACGGAACTAACTGCCAATTGTGGAAGTTTCAAATGACTGTGTTTGTGGCAGGAGGCATCATAGATGTGATGCTGGGAATGAGAACACAGCCAGTGAATCTTGAAGACGCTGTAAGGAAACAGTGGGTAAAGGAAAATGCCACACCGATGCGCATATAGAGTCTTCAGTTGAGTATTCACTGCTCAAATATTTGCTAACCTGCACTTCAGCAAATGAGATATGGGAAAAATTGTCTAGTGCATGAATAAAAATCAGAAACAAATAAGCATCTATTAATGAAGCTTTTTCATAAACATATAATGGAGCCAAGTGATTCAGTTATGAAGCATATCGTGAAACTACAAAATTTTGTGGCACAACTAAAAGACGTGGGAGAGGAAGTATTAGATCTTGCAATAATGGAAAATTCTGGGGAGCCTTCCCACCAAGTTTCAATCTCTGGTTACAGCTCTGGGCAATGTTGCAGCAGCTGACCAAACTGTAACAAACCTTCAGAAAAGGCTAATCGCTGAGGAAGCGAGTATTGTAGAAATGGAGGAGTCAATGATTGCTTAAGCAGCAATGTCGATAAGTAGAAATCTGAAAAGGCAGTTAGATTTGTTAGTTTGGTTGCAGAAAACCAGGTCACATTGCACAAAACTGCAGGAAGAGTTAGTAGATTGAGAAAAAGGAGCTAGAGACTGCATTAGAGGAGCATCTGGTGAGTACTTTGTCACCACCGACAAATACACTAACAGCAAACTCAACAAAAATGTAGATTAGGAGGAAGATGGAGCTGTGGAAGAGATAATCTCTGCAAAAGACTTAAGTGAGGACAGCAGTGCATTTGGGCCAGAAATAGAGTTGCAGGAAGGAAATATGGTGTATCTGAATCGTGCATCAGAGACTGGAGGAAGGAAAAACTGTAATCTGCAAAAAAAGGTATGAGAGCTTTTAGGGGTAAAAGTGCAAAATACCCTGAACTAGAAAAGTGACTGACTTCATACATCTTTGATCGACGACAGTATGCATATGCAGTGTCAACAGAAATGTGCCAAGTGAAAGCAAGAGAAATAGCGAGATAATTAGGTGTTGCTCCGGCAGACTTTAAGGGAAGCAGAGGATGGTTACAACAATTTCCCAGTGTTTACCTGATGCATATGAAGATAAGCTGGAGAGTTTTCAGAGGTAAGTAATTCAGCTGAGGAAAAAACATTGCTACTTATTGGGACAAATTAGGAATGCAGACCAAACACCAGTGTACTTCGAGATGCTGTCAGAAACAACTGTGAATGAAATTGGCCGGAAGTCTGTGCAAGTATAAAGTGGTGGTTATGAAAAAAAGCGTTCTACAGTGATGTTGACAGTAATGGCAGATGGGAAAAAACTCCCACCTTATGTTATTCTTAAACGAAAAACTCTGCCCAAGAAAGTGATATTTCCAGCCTGTATAATAGTAAGGGCGCAATAAAATGGTTGGATGGACAGTAACATGGTCTTAGATTGGATTAAATGTGTGTGGTAATCCCGCCCTGGTGCCTTACTACGGCTGCAAAGCATGTAAGTACTCGACAGTTTTCGTGGGCATCTTAAAGAACCTGTAAAATGAAGGCTGCAAGAGGGAAAGACAGACCAGGTGACAATTTCAGGTAGCATGACGTCTATGTTGCAGCCATTAGACGTTTGCACAAAAAGATCATTCAAAGCGAAAATGAAGAGCCTGCACACAGAGTGGATGGCAAGCACTATATATGAAGAAACTTCAAATGGGAAAAATAAAAAACCAGAGTTAAGTAAGATTTGTCAATGGCTTTTGGCATCATGGAAGATTATTCCAGAGGATTTAGTCGTAAAAAGCTTTAAGAAATGTTCCATTTCAAATGACATGGACTGCAACAAAGACAGAGAGGTGTGGGACAGTGAAAGTGAGGACATGATTTTCTCAGATCTTAGTAGCAGTGACGAAACTAAAAATGAGAACTATTATGATATGAATATTCATTAGTGATTCACGATTCTATTTCCACGAATGTGTTTTTCTTTAGTTTTATAAGAATAATAACTGCTATTACATTGAGCTTAGTTTTTCCGTGTTTCCAAGACGTTCCAGTGCTGTTAATGTTGGGGTGTAATATTGTGTGTCAGCTATCAGGCCAGTTGGGCATATTGAAGCTCGTATGTCTATGTGTATTTTGTTGTTCAATTGTTTTTCTTGGTGCGAGTCGCACCAAGTGGTATGTCAGATTCCAAGGGTCGCTAGTCACCTCTCGAGGTAAGTGGAGAGAGATTCAGAGGATGAAGGTGAGAAATATGACCAATATTTATATCGTAAGGCAGTTGGTAATTTGTTGTATCTATCTGGATCTAGCAGACCTGATGTGTTATGCAGTTTGTAAAATCAGTCAAAAGTGCAATGACCCAACTAAAAGGGACTGGAATAATGTAAAGCATATACTGAGATACCTTAAGCATACCTGTAATTTAAAGTTGAACTATGAAAGGAGAAATGTGTCCATAGAGATTTTTTGTGACTCAGATTGGGCAAATGACAAGCACAGTAGAAAATCTATCATTAGATACGTTGTACTGCTTGCTGGAGCTGCAATTTGTTGGCAGACTCGTAAACAAAGTATGGTTGCATTATCTACTGTAGAAGCAGAATACATTGCAATGTGTGAGGCAACAAAGGAGGCATTATGGTTAACATCAATCCTTGATGAGTTGGGACAGTCCAGATTTGCTGGAATTCCTTGTAAAATATATGCTGATAATCCGGGAACTGTTTGTTTTAGAAAAAAATAGAATTGCATCAGAGAGATTAAAGCATTTGGAGGTCAAGTACAATTTGTAAGAGATTGTGTGGAAAAAGGAAAGGTGATTTTTGAGTTTATACAAAGTAATAATAGCTTGGCCGACTTGTTTACTAAATCTTTAAGTGGTATTAAATCTAAGAGTTTTGTGTCCAAGTTGGGATTAAAATAATTATCACTTATGGGGAGTAAAGGATGTTATGTGAGATATGTATTCATTTGAGGAGTTGCATTTTTTGTTTGATATATGGCATCTAGTTATGTGTATTTGGTGCCTAATACCCAACAAGGGGAAGTGTTGGGGTGTAATTGTGTCAGCTATCGGGCCAGTTGGGCATATTGAAGCTCGTATGTCTATGTCTATTTTGTTGTTCAATTGTTTTTCTTGGTGCGAGTCGCGCGAGCTGTATCATGGTTGAGTATATAAAGTTGTTCACTCCCACTTGTCGAGCAGTTATTGACCCTACAACAGCAACCCTCCAGTGAAATTAACCAACAGTTAAATCATCCCAGCCCACAGCTACTGCACAGAAAGCAGACAAGACCACCGCAACCAGGCATCTATCAGGTATGGATGGAATTCTACTTTTATTTGTTGATTCACCGACGGATTTCCGTAATCGAATGATCACGGGTTGAAATTGTATATAGTTCTGCAATTATTTTACTTGGATATTTTATTTCGATCAGATGCCATTTTTATAGCTGGATGATGTGATTGTATTCAACTGTGATTAATGTGTGATGTTAGGAGAAAAAGATGCACAATAAAACAGGCTGTGCACCGTGACAATATTAAAACATAACGCAATAAATTCATGAGAAAGATGTACATCAACACTTAACTTAGGCACATAATTTCTAATAACGAACGTGCATTTGTGTTATGACAATATGATGTAGGCTCAAGGGTAAAAAATTGATTTTTTTATATAAATAATTTATTTCCTCACGAGGCAGCCCAAAAATGGGGGTGTGCGGGATACACAAGGGCGCAGCTTACACGAGTAAATACAGTATTAATAATTGTAATTTTGAAGTAGCAACTGAATATTGAACTTTATTTCATAAATAAACACACTTTTAAAGTATTCAAATAAATTTATTACCCATAGTTATTCTAATTGTGGCTACTATCTACCAGTAACAACATTTTTCCCCATTGATGGAGTTTGTGAGCAGCGGGTCGTTATTGACCCACCCCTTTATTATTAACAAATTCATGCAGGAATTTTTCAATATTTTTCTCTGACTACTGGATTGATTCTGGTATCCAAGAAATAAAAATATATGAATTTTGAGATAAAATTCTTGGTCGCTAATACCTTCGTCTGACAGTAAATTGTTTTGAATTTACATAAACGAGTGTAACTTTTAATCATTGGTCTGAAAGCGATTGCCATCCCCGTTCTTACTAAAGGTCAGCAAAACAAACGAGACTATCATAACAGCCTTTTTTCGTATCTTGTTCATCTTCTATGCACGCGTTGAACCTCTGTATTAAAGTTTACCTGATGAGGCTCCAAAATACTGGCAGCGCATTCCTAGTGGTGTGGAGAAAGTTTCAAGAACATTGAGAGACTATAATACTTTTGACTAATACTGATCTTCATTTTTTAATCATATTCATTTCTTTCATTACGGAAAAAATTTCTTCACATCTATTTCTTTTAAAAGTTTTCCACCAGTCACTAACCGAGTGATTACCAAAAAGCCGGCTGCACCGAGGCGGCCACGCCGAGGTGCCCCATTACCCTACAAAATACCATGCAATCTACCATCCACCAGGTTGAACCATACCACCAGGGTGAATAGATGGGATGATTCCTCACCAGGCATAAAAAACTAATCCTATATCAAGGTTCAAGCTTACATGCTCCCTAGGATGCCTGGCACAAACCATAAAGCAGCAATGAGAATGATGCACAACCTAACTGGAAACCAGGAGAGAGCCACCTTTGGAAACATGCCAACATGCGGTACCAGAGTCAAGTTACTACTTGTGATAAGCATTAACAACACCATTGACTCATCATACAAAGAAAAAATACTTATTCATGCTGGGAAAAAATCATGCCAGACATACCAAGCCATGAGAGGCATTAGTGACCATCATAATTTAATAAACACAAGTAAAAAGTACAGTGTACCCAGCTACATTACTTCATCTCCGAAACTCAACAGTGAATCTTTCAGGTAAAAATGAGGGAGACAAAAAAAGAGCATAAAGTATCATCCCACAGGGAAATTGAAAAGAATAAAATGAGCATAATATAGCTACCTATTGTAAATACTAATATCATTGGAGGCATTGGCTATTCGAGCTCCCAACTGTGGGAAACAAATGACTTAAAAACCTGTAGCTCCAGCAGTTTGTTACCTAAGTTTTATGCATATGATCAAGCATACTTAACCCTTCAAAGGGCACGTCAAATTCTGTCACACGATAGGGTACATGGGCCACAATGGTGGCCCAAGTTCAATTTTTTTATTGCCTAAAATATTCAATTTTTTTGTAATAAATTTTTACTGGCAGTAAATTTACACTAATATCTATTGTTTAGTTAGATTTTTGTCACTATGGGACATTTATAGTTATTCGTGGAACAAAACCCAAAGTAACTGAAAAATCGTGAAATATTTTGAGCACCGAACATTCATTGTGACAAAGGAGAGCTCTTGCCGAGGTACCCAAAAAGAGTAACATAAACGTACCAAACAGTGTTTGCACGTCAAAGTAGACAAATATCTGACAAAAAAAATGCCTCACAACTAATAGTGTTGCCAACAGAAAAAGGGTACACGGGCCTGTGGGCAACACTTGAGGCCCAGTCACCTTCCAGCTTCCTTTCACACGCTATTTAATACTAACCCTGCTACAATTTGTAACAAATGACCATGTGAGGCTTTTGAGGACATAATAAAATGCAGCTACTGAAACTTACATGTATATTATGCCATCCTATGAGAAACGGCACAAAAATTAAACACTGTGGGCTACCCCTATGGCCCATGCACCTACTGAAGGGTTAAGAAACGTGCAGCTTCAATATGTTCTTCACATATTTACTATGAAAAATCTTGGGCAACATAAACATAGAGAAATATTACTTTAGGTGCAGGGTTCTAAAGCACAAGTAAGCAAGGTTGTGCTGGTAGTTGTCGAGGCATGTAGTTTAAAAAGACAAAAGGGTGAGCAAGAGTGCAAAGGTAGTTATAGAAATTGTACATTCTGATATCTGAGACTAAATAGAAGTATTATTAGAGGGTGGGAGTATATGTTTACTTTTGATGACAACCATCAAAATTTCTTATATTTAGTGGCCTGGAAGGATAGGACATTTCAATGAAAAACTTGATTTTGAGTAATTTTTGTCTAGAAGCTGAGATACTTCAGTCCCTACAGCCAATATGTTCCCATTTTCAAGTAGTACTTTCATTAACGTTTACAATGGAAACTGCAAAAAAAATCTGTTGACTATGACAGCTCCAAAATGCAAACAAACATATTCGACTCCACATTGAATTTCCTGGCAACTTGCTAGGAAAAACACAGACACTACATGCTTGGTCATACAAGTTGATTGATTCAAGAGCAAAGCCTTTCTTTATTACATTGCTGAGTAGAGGACAGCCCTGTCAAATAGTTCCATTTTCGATTTTTGATATTTAAACTACAAGCTTACCCATTTTCACAACACCAAAGACCCAGACATAGAAAAATCAAGTACAAAATATTTAATGGATTTGGTGCTATTGTAGAAGAGAAGAAGACGACATAATCATCCAATCAAGCAAAATCAGTAATCAGACTTTAAGGAGCTATTTTGGAGTGAAGTCTGAAAGGTCATAGACTCATTTGATGTGATGCTAATACTCTGTAAACCCTGAACAATACAAAAATATGCATGATTGGCTCAGCCTTATACTCAACATCAGTGTAATGAAAAATACCTTAAGGTAGGGTTGATAAAGGTGTAACTGAGTGCTGCTCTTATGCATTAACAGTTGGGAAGACCCTCCAGGAAAATTTAAAAAAAGACAATCACTTCATCTTCAATTCTCTGATGGCTATCACCTTATCAATCAACACTATCACAAAGTCACATGTGGCCCATTCTACAAATTACTGTCATCCATTATTTTGTAATTTCACTAATGTTGTGATTGTTTCACGCAAAACTTGAGCGGCTAAATATATTGCTAGCTTGATGAATGTACAAAATTAATTGTGTTATTCAACTTCAGAAAGGTCTCGGTCAAACTACTCATTTCAACAACATTTCAGCCCAACAAAATCAAATTTAGATCATACACTGTCAAGCTCATTGGAATAAATGTTTCTGCTGATGGAAAATATACTTATCCAAGTTTACTGACCCATATCTAACACATCCCTTCACATATCTCGGAAGTACCATCATGTGGGATTGAAGACGTAAAACGGACATCAAGTGGAGAATAACCAAAGTTAAAAAGCCGTTCATGGGAAAAAGACAACTGCTGTGCTCAAATAAGATGGCACTACAAACCTATATAAAGTATGTGAAACCATTCATGTTAAGCATGGCACTCTACAGATTGGAAGCATGGTCCATTAGAAAAGCTGACAAGAATGGACTAGGAGCCTTCAAAACCTGGTGCTGGAGGAGGATGCTGAGGATAAAATGGATGGAAAGAGTAACAAATGATGAAGTGTACAGAAGAGTAGAAGAGGAAAGGACCATATGGAACACCATACAGAAAAAACAACAAGATTGATTAGACACCCTGAGACACAATGTGTTTGTGAAGAACATAACTAAAGCAAAACAGAGGGAAAAGTCCCCAGAGGAAGACCCAAGAATAAGTTCATGGACCAAATAAAGAGTAAGGTATACTCCGGTCCAAAAAAAACTTACCACCTCTGAGCCGAAAAATTTCTAAGTCCCAAGTTGACATCAATGTGACAACACAGTCTAACCATGCCCCCTGCGCAGGAAGGCAATAAACTAATGGAACAGGACAAAGACCTTCCTCCCCGCAGTTAGAGAGGGAGAATGAGGGGGAATATGCTTGATGAGAAAATTTTGACCTGCGAAAGGAAATTCTTAAAATCCATCAACAAAGTTAAAAAACCAAATTCTCCCTCAGATTTCCGCCCTGTATCCATCTTGTGAACAATATATAAGGTCCTTGAGTGAATTGTTTATCAACAAACTACAAATTATTTGTCTATAAATAATAAAATGGACCCTTTTCAATCAGGTTTTCGTCAGGGTTTCAGTACCCAAACTGCCCTGCTGAAAGTCACTGACGATATGCGGCACGCTATTGACAAGAAAAGTCACCGTTTTAGTTTTATTTGATTTTAGCAAAGCATTTGACCGTGTTAATCACTCAAGACTACTTCAAAAAATGGAATTTCTAAATTTTTCCTGCTTGGTTCTGAACTGGTTTCATGACTATCTCACTGGGCACTGCCAAGCAGTCAAAGACTCAAGCGGGAACATTTCTAAATAGAATGCAGTCACCTGCAGCGTTCATCAAGGGTCTGTACTTGGACCTATGCTTTTGGACCTTGCAAGCCTCCATGAGCACTAAAACCTTGTGGTGGAAGGGCTTGTGAGCTCAGATGACCCCTAGAGCTGAAGTGGTGGGAGAAATGCTCCTGGTAAGGCCTCTCGTGCCAGACTGGTTGAAAATTAGGAGATTCCTCAGTGAGACAACTGCAAAAGGTATCTAATCACAGAGGGATGGCCTCTCATTGTACAAGTGTCACGTAAAAAACACTATAGAGAAGGCCACGGAATACCACCCAATTAAAACCCTTGTAACTATGGACAGTTTTTATGTGTAAAAGAATCCTGGCAACTACGGGACTCAGACCAGTGCACCAGGTGTTGTGACTGACAGCAGAGGGAGCGAAGCCTCTGCAGGCATCATCATGTGAAATCCTAGCACAGAAGTAAAGGCAGTTGCTGAAGCAGAAGAAAAAAGATGCCGAAGAGGAGTGCAACCATCAGAATAGACTTGTGGAATCTAAGAGTAGAAGGACTATGCAAAGGATGGGGAAGTTGGAGAATATAAAGAAAGAAATGGAGAGGGTGGGTGTAGACATGATGGGTCTGAGCAAAGAATGATACAAAGACAGCAGGGGCTATTGGAGCTACTACTATAGTGGAGGGGATGAAAACCAGCATGGGACTGCATTCATAATGAACAGAAAACTAGGTGGAAAAATAGTCTATATAGAACAGGTGAGTGATACAATAAAAGTCGCTCAGCTAAAGGCAGAGCCTACGAACCTGGTAATGATCCAGGTGCACATGCCTACCTCGAATCAGAGAGAGGAAGAGGCAAATGAGGTATCCAATCAGGTGGAGGAAATAATTGATAGAATACCTTGGAGATAGCAGTTGGAAATAATGGGGGATTGTAATGCGGTAGTGGGTGAAGGAAGAGATGGGCAGGAAGTTGGTGATTATGGGCAGGAAGTTGGTGATTATGGGCTACGAAGGAGATGACTGTGGTGAGAGAGCTGTAGAATTATACCAGAGATATAACCTAGTGATCATAAATACATGGTTAAAGCATCAATATTAACACATGTACACATGGAAGAAGCTGGGAGACATGAATAGGTTCCAGATAGATTATATTATGGTGAGAAACAATCAGGAATAGTTAAAACAACAACAGAATCAATCAAACTTTGATAATACGTAAATGTTAAGTCAATGCTTGCCTGCTTAGATATTAAAATAGGTGCATATGTGATAAGGCATTCAGGCTCCCCTTAAGTAAAGCATTAGGTCAATGTTTAAGGCATAGAAACAATGAAGACCTGAGACAAGCAATTCAAATTACATTTAAGTTATCCAAAAACAAAGCCAGTTTTAACACAATAAAAGGTCACATTGTCTTCTTTTGTATAGTTGGTGGCCAGAGAACTAATATTTTGGAAGATTTACATTGCCACATCAGGCATGCTGTAAGTTGTGATAGTGGAAATGATTATGAATAAGGAGATTACTCAAAAGATTATGGGCTGAAACTGCAAAACAGTATGATACCAACTCAAAACACATTTCGCCTCATTATGCAGGTAAGGGTATGATCTTGGAGGGTATGTTCACAGCTGGATCTCATTAATTTGTGCGCATTTGGCTCAAAAGCAGTCAAATGTATTCATTAACTAATTGGTACCCTGAAATAATTTGAGGATGACCATAAATAGTTATAAGGTTATATTTAAGGATTTAGAAAAGAAAAGTTTAAGTTGATCTATAGTCAGACAAAGCAATCAAAACATTTCAGCAAGAAATAATCATACATTATAGGTATGCCAATGATTCCAGTTGTTCATCAGCATTCATCCATGCTAAGCCCTCCTACCACAACAGATTAACAATAGGAAGAGTGACCGCTTGTCTTTCCTTTCTAGTGGCATCTTACAGCCTTTGCAGATGGTATTCAAGGACAAGGATATTGGAAACTATGCCACTGATTCACAATTATAAATTAGAAAACTGTAATCACTACTGAATACCAGAGTAGGAGAGCTATTTTTCCATGGAAATGACAGCATCAAACAGGAAGACCACAGTAATCAATGCAGGGCTGAACTATAAATCTAAATGTAGGTAAAATTCACATCATGAAAACATGAAACCTACTTACTTCGATTCAACTAATGGAAAATAAAAGCTGACAATATTTATACTTCTTTAGTTCATAAACATGAAAAAAAGCATCAGGTTAGCAATCAACACCACTAAGAATCACCACGTTCAGGAAGAAATTAAGGCTAAAAATGTTACGCAACACAGGAGGTTGTGCCCCCTTAATAGAGGTCAGAGAATTGTAATTTGAGGGGTTTGGAGATTCCTCTTAAGCTCTAAGAAGCTTCACACTGAGAAAATTCTTCTCCGTCTACCTCCACAATTTTTAGGCTACCCTCTTAGCCAGAAATATAATAAATAAGAATAATTTGTTCCATCCTAAAAAGCTAAGTCCGAGTATAGGGAAGATAAGGATGATAGTTTACAGCGAATTGATTTCACACACTGTACACTACATTACAGAACTAGAAATACTATTGATCACAAATTTTAGGAGAGCACTGACGATAAAAATGTTTACTAAGGTCAATGACATGAACACCGTTTGTAATACTCCACTTCAGAAGAGCGATTAAAATAAAACAACACATTATTGGGATGAAACGAGCATCATGGTACGCGAATACTACTGCTCTGGAAATGAGATAGGAAATGATATCAAAGTAATCACAAATAAATACTTCGTCAACTAATAACTCAGACGCAACGATATGATGTGTCAATACTATTGCCTAAAAATGTGCTTTTTCGTTGTCTGAATGAAAGAAATGAGAGATGAGTGTTAGGCTGGTGTACACACCACGGAGAACACGTAACCCATACTGAAACAAATGGACTAATCGAAGATGTTCTCAAATTGAATACAATGCGGCGGCTGTGATGCTCAACGAGACACTTCGTTATAATATAAACTTATAGGGACGCACTTTCCGCTCGTCGATAGACTTAATCGGCAGGTGTTACGGTGAATTGGCAACAATGTGACGCGAGTAGCTTTGGAACGTGGTGGTAGGTTTCCAATAGCTTGGAGCTGATGATTACAAAGAACAGACAGGGAATGTCAATTCACCACAAAAACTGGACCTAATGTTCTATAATATTTGAGAAAACTCGGATATCTATAATAAGGATTAATTTCAGAGAGAAGGTTAAAGCGTGTTCTGTAAGCTTTTTTTTTTACTAACTTAAGCCAAATAACGTGAACTGATACTTACATTACAGCGAAATTTTCAACATAAGCAGCGCAATAAGTGGAAGGTTTGGTTCAACCGCTCCTCAGCCCATCACCCTGCCAGCCTCAGCTCATTCCACGCCATTATACCCAGGTACGTCTCTGAAATAGAGTAGAACATTTTAATCTACGACACCAACGCAGCAATGTATTCTATCCACATACTTCTATAAGTTGGAAATCATCCGACCACATGGAAGACGTGAAGTTCAAAGAGAAATCTCAAGACAAAAATTATCCCCATCGCTTGATCATCAGCCTCTACTAAGATTACGTACCTGGCAGCACATCGTAGGGCTTAAGAGCCAACTTATGCTGGTTTATAATAAGAAAACCATCAGCGCTTAACTGAGCACGTCCATTTCCCGCGCTCATTCAGCATCCGCCTTTTAAATAATTTTTTCAATCGCTGTGCAATAGGAAAACATTCAGCTTGTGTCCAAGCCAAATACATATCGTAGGAGATAAGAAATTCTCTGATACCCGTGGACACGTCCTACAGTTTGTTATAATCACCAGAGCATGCCTGGACATGCACGTATACTGCGAAACACGTTGCGATCACCAACACATTGCTAAAAAAAATTTTTCACAAGAGGAATGGCATAGAGTTGTGAAGGTAGAGTGGGCGCTCCACGCTAAGTGAGACGCGAAAAGCAGCATTTACATGAGACACGTGACATTGGTAGAACGGCCGCGGCAGTTCAGAGATAGCTTGAAGCTAAGATATCTCCGTGACTATCAGTCGACTCGTATCTTTCATTCACTCCCTTAGTAATCAAATTGAGAGTCGTATTATTAAGAGTATATGTGTATTTCATCTCCCAATCGGTCTACTGGTGAGTAAATACCATGATTTAGAATATTTGTAGCGGCACCCGGCACTCGAAACTAAATTTAGCTTCATCATCTCTGTCACTTCGAAAGGTAAGGAAATAACACTTACGTTTCTACTCTAACATTTTTTTAAATTTTGTGTGTCATATGTAGTAGCGTTTATATATGCTTTCGTCTGCTATTTCATTCAAGTATTTTCGTTTTGTTCCCCCCGTCTAGATACATCCATTAGCCTATACGTGTCATTAGAATGCTCTAACAAATATCTAAGACTGATTAGGGGGAAAAGTCAATTGAATAACAATAATATGTGGGAATCACGTTTAAAGACTCATCTTCGTATGATAACACACGGAAAGATAAGCAGGATACCCAGTCCGATACCATCGCTGTCGATGGCGTCTTTCCTTTCTACATCCTACCTACTTGGCCTTAATTCCTTACCACACAACTCTTCGACGCATTCCTGTCTTGTCTGTAGTCGTCGAAATTCCCCTCCCTTGCTACCGCCCATCAACTGCTTTACGTTCCTATACAGAGCATCTTATCATCCCTCTTTAGTAAGGAATGATGATTTAATGATGTACTACTCGTGTAGAATCTTAAGTGTAATCTTTTGTCCATATCCAAATTAGACGATAAAGGGTGTAAAATGACTATTAAACAGGGATTATTTACAGTTTTCCTCAATGATTATAAGTCAAAAGTCGTTGTGGATAAAAGACAAGGTAGCTTGTATAGATTGCCTTTTGAAATCACTAGTAATCAACAGTGTTTTCTTCTTAACTCAACAAATTATAAATATATTTTGTACATTTTAATTTTTAGAACTAATCTTAAACAATCGAAAATCTCAAAATTTCAACTATTTTTCCGTATTGTAAACAATATCGTCGTGGAACGGCTGAGATATTAACTCCACTTTAAAGAGTGAAGTCTCAATCACATTTAAAAAAAGAAACATCGTAGAAATGAGACGTGGGTGCGTCGACTACTGCGTTCATTTTGCACGCAAGTAAATTTAAATTATTTTATGTCGTATATATTTATGATTTTTTAAATTTATTTGAATTTGCATTTATTGTATGATTTTTTTAAATTTTACTTGCATTTGCATGCGAGTAAATTTTTAAAAATCATACAAGAAGTGACACATTTGCTAAAATGTAACTATTTGTAATTAAATGTGTTTTTCCGTTGTGGAAAGACTATAAGTTTATTATTTTTTATAACGTTTACATATTTTTAACAAGAAATGAATCGGGAGAGACTTTCAGGAGAATCGCCCGGACAGTGCCTAAGCTCTCACCATGTGTTCGTATGGAGAAGACCGGTATCTATCACCCCCCGTCAGGATGTGTCGCACACTCAGAGGGGAGTCGCATTCATCACACCAAGGTGGTATCTTCTCTTCCGTGAAGAGGTATGAGTGGGTCAGGGCAATGTGCCCTATCCTCAGGCGAGTGACTGCGACTTCTTCGCTCCGGGTACTCCTGACGGAAGAGGGCCACGCTGATTCTACCGGTTTTACAATCCGAAGTTTGTTATTATTCATCTCCAACCATGATTCCTGCCATCTGTCCATTACAATGTCCCGTAATATCGGAATGAATCTTAGGTCGTCGGGAACCACCATGCTCGATGAAATGTTAGGCAAGTGCAGTGCCTTCCTAGCTGCCATGTCCGTGTGTTCATTTTCGGCCATACTCTCCCGTATAGGAACCCATTGAAAAGGGATTTTTAACTCCTTTGTTACGAAGGGATTGGAGAGCACGTTGTGTATCCAGGATGAGAGAGTGGAATGGGAAATAGGCCGAAATGAATTTAACAGCGGTTAATAATTGGTCAAGACAAGGAAGGAGCCAGAGTTGCAGTTGGTATTGCTCAGGGCCATCCTAATAGAGAATACTTCCGCTGTAAACACGCAACACATTGGACTTGAGTCTCGCCTTAATGACCCTGTGATGAACTGAGAGTACTGCACAAGCGCATGCAGAATCTAAATTCGATCCATCCGTGTATAACCACCCACACCGTGTTTATACACGGGGATGAAGTCCGGGCGGCTATACAGGAATTCTAAAAAGGGGCTACGTAACTCCCGTTACGTGAGAGAAAATTCCTGGTACATGTCTCACTGTACCAGTCTCCGGTCGGTCTACCGGTCGAAGTATATACTACGGCGGGTATTTTGAATACCTGACTAGATACACTTCCGGTGGCGTAATGTCAAAATCCTCCATGAAATCAATAAAACTAATACTTAGTGGCCCGCGTCCATCTATAAAAAATGTCGTCTGCAAACCTTAGTTTAAAAACGACGTTAAAACATGGATGCTTCGTCATTGATAACATTTTAGCCACAATTAGCTCGTTAACAATTTATGCTCGATTCACACATCCTAATGAATACCAAACTTGACATGCCAGGTGAAATTTTCTCAAAACATTGGAAAAAAAGATATATCAAGCCGACGAAAAATATTTGGAAGAAAAGGAACTGTGGAAGAAGCTGTGAATGAGCTACAAAATACGTACGGAGGCTTCCGCGGTGATTTGATGAGTTCCGCTTATTAGGGTTTTCCCGTGTTAATTCATTTTTATGAACAACAATTTTGCTTGCATTACAGGACCTGACGACGTTAGTTGTAACGTAAGCGAAACCGTTGTCCATAAAAATGAATCAACACCAGAAAAACCTGAATAAACGGAACTCGAGCTACAATATAATCTCCTATCTATGTCTCCTCCGAGACAAACGTTAAGAGTAATCTATTGAACTTACTATAGTTGCCGTTATTTGCCTAAATTTATGTACAGAATGAGTATAACCTCAATAGTCACGTTTTTATGTTGTCCCCACCGTGACAGAATTTTAATGTATCATAACAATGACGCTAAGCATAATTCGGTTGTAATTCAAGCCAGACCTTGTAACTATTACTGAACATATTCATATATTTTGTAATTTTGTATGTAAACAATACTTGAAATAATGGCCTAGTTCAGGAGATACTTGTGGGGAGAGGCCGGTTTCTCACCGGTACCATACTCTTGAGCGATGAGTGTGGTGATCTGCTGGGCGATAATAACTATCAGTCACGTCACTAAATAGCAGAAAACTTTTTAAACGGGCGGGAATGGTTTCCCATTTGAAGCTTTGGTAATTAATATCTGGGGCGCCTTAAATTTATTGCAATTTGAAGCGGGCAGAGGAAGGAGGAATGTTCGAACTATGAGACACCGGAGGACTCAGTATAAAAACGAACATTATTATAAGCGAGTGGTGCCGCGTTTTCATGATGATGATTCGAAGAGCATTCAAGGCCTAGTTTTCCGGTAATTTAGCACCAATGTACAAAATGAAAGAAATTAAAAGGGCATAATGCTTAGAAAATTGTTAAGTTGTTACCATTCACTTTTAAATGAAGCTGGTTTCTATCTATTTTAAGTAAGACTACATTGTTGGAAAAGTCATGGATGGAAATATGAATCTCCCAGTAGACTTGCCAAAAAAATTTATGGTAACTTTGTGCTTTGTGGCCTAACAAGAGAATTTTTTGGAGGTAGGGGCAGATTTGTGTCGTCAAGAGCACTTCATATAATTGAACTCGAATTTTTCGGGTTCCCCCTGCTAAATTCTAATTTAGAACTAAACCGCAGCATCCTTCGCAACAACTTTACTCGCTGTATGACATAGTCCCATCAACCGCCTCACCCTTATTCTCTGTGCTAGTACCCCCACCTCCATCGCCGTAGTCCTTGAGCCTGGCGTCACCACCTGTTTGTTCCATCCCCAGCAGTTTTGCCAAATCACCTCCTCTAATCTTACCCTCCTCTCACCCCCCCCTTTTTTCAGCCACCTCCCTCTCCTTGAGATCTCTTATATAAACTGTGATGTCTCTTGGCATGTTACTCTGTAATCTTGATAATGGCCTGAAAAGGCCGAAACCGGTCGATTTGTGTTTTTAATACATTGGTGGAAAAAACTAAGTGTTTTCATTTTGGACTTAAAGTTCAGTTTGACGAAAGACGAAGAGCAAAGGCAGTTTCTGTCACATGTTGGACTTGAATCTTGACAACTTTGCCTGAATCTTAAAATGCCCTCGCAATTAAGTCATTACCAATACCACTTTAATCTGAAAACTATAATTAATAATCTCTTCTTCGATTAACATTAATTTAGACATATGTACACTAGGGTGGGCCAAAAAACACGAAAGTGTCCAAATCGAATCGTAATAGCGCGGAAAAGTTGCTACTTGTCACCCTGATCACAAGGAAAAAAGATTTCTTGATATAGTACCATATCTTCCGGTTGCACATCTCGTTCGAAGTTTCGAAAGATCGTTAAAAATATGACTTTTTTCGGGATTTTTGAAAATGAGTTACAGTGATTGGGTTGCGCTCAAAATCGGTATGTGGCCTCTTCTAAAGATCCTTTGTCTTAAAAAATATATAATTCCCCTTCCACCCTTCTTTTAGGGGGAGGGGAATCGCTCATTGCGTTCAAATTATCGAAAAATCGTAAAAAAACATAATTTTTTAAGAAATTTCCTTTTTAAAAGTTACAGTGATCTGATTGCGTTCAAAATCGGTATGTGGCCTCTTCCTAAGGTTTTTTGTCTTTTAATAAAGATATAATTCCCATTCCTCCTCTTCTTTTGTGGGGGAGTGGAGCTGTCGTTGCCGCTGCGATAGCTGCCGCTCTGCCGTTGCTCTGTCTGATACGCCGTACCTGCCGCCAACTAGAGCAGTATTGGCATGTACTGTTCTCATTGGCGTCATAGAGGATGATCCGAAACTAATATGAAAATCTGTCTGTATTTTTGGCAACCGTATCTGTCTCTTCTGTTTCAGGATCTGAAGTAATTATGACCGTAGTTTCAAAAGAATTACCTTCCTCTTTTTTGCATGTTTTGCTTTTTTTGCCAGCCCTTCTTAATCTTTTCACTCTCCTGTTGGTCAATTGTTCCTATCTTGCCAATTCTGTGATGCCGCTGAGCATAAAGAAATTTTCTCTCTATCACAGGAACTTTCCTATCGACAGGGCAAGAACAATCGATTGTAACCGGCTGATCACAGGGACACTTATCTATTGTTTTGTCGCAATCACACAGCAGGTGCATTTTGCACTTGCAGGAACATACGTCAAATAAATTTTTTTGCTGTCAGAAATGTATTATTTCTCCGTTCTCCGTTTGTTTTTCCTCTTATGTTTTGTCCCTGTTAAACTTTTACGTATATAGTAGTACTTATCGTGAAGACTTTTGATAAGGTTTATGATTCTATTGCGAGAGACCGTTGGCAAAGATGCCTTAATGAAAATGGTCCCTATATCATCAGCAACGACATTAGCTACTACAGAGAAGATGACATAATGTTTTGCACTGGCCGAAGCCAGGGCTAAGGAATATCTAACACGCTGGCAATGCAGTAAAACATCAGCATGCGATGGAAGAATCTGATAGTTCAGACTTGGAGGTGGTCCAAATAAAGGGCAATGAAATTTCTCACCAAACGTCCTCAACGTCATTGTCCACTGTCCAGCTCTCTTCAACTCGAAGGAATGACCGTGCTCCAACACTGAACAGCAGTAAAATGCGACTCGTCTCCCTAGACGCTCGCTCTCGGAGCGACTTGACTTCTCTGGCACGTTGCGCGCAGCGGCACAACGAATTCCTTGCACCGGCTGCCGCCAGCCTGGCTGGCGGCTAGGCCCGCCCTCGCCGAGGTTCCCCTCTCATTTTATACGTTAATTACATTTGCGTTAAGTAGGATTTATTGTAACGCTTTGAACGCCTTAGCCTACCCAACGGCACTCTTCACACGAGTGAAGCAACGACCGGAATACAAATCCTTTTGCAGAAACAATGTGAATATATCGTCGGTGTGTGGAAAATAATCGATCCTTTTTGTTGGCAATTGCAAAGTAAGAGAAATAAAAGGTGGAACTCTGGGTGCAGCCGTAAGTACTCACATATCAAAAGTTTCTAGGGCTAAGAGCTGCATACTTCACACGAGGAAAACAACGACAGTTAGGTCACTCATTTTTTAAATATATGCCCCTCCCCCATTAAAGAAGGGGGGATGGGAATTACATATTTTTTTAAAGACAAAAGACCTTAAGAAGAGGCCACATACCGATTTTGAACGTAATCCTATCACTGTAACTTATAATGAGGAAATTCCGAAAAAATCATGTTTTTTACGATTTTTCGAAAATTTGAACGCGATGAGCGACTCCCCCTCTCCCTAAAAGAAAGGGGAATTATATATTTTTTAAGACAAAGGATCTTTAGAAGAGGCCACATACCGACAAATTCAAAGCTCTCCTTGACGCGATGGGAGGACTTGCACTTTCCAATGCTCCCTAGGGTTTCTGCGTTTCAGAGCGACACAATATTATCATGACGCCTCACTACGTCTCTAGGTGTGACAGAAGTGATAAAATAAGACTGATACATTGCCGAACAGATACGTACAAAAACTCGTTCCTTCGGCGGACGATAAGTGACCATAATAAAAACTGAGCTCCACTCAATACACTCCCATAATACACGTCACCACTTCACCTCCCAAAACCTTACCCCTCAATTCTTTACACCGCCGGTGTCCTAACACCCCTTGCCACAGGCCCATGCGGAGGCTCGCAGGGTAGTATGCAGATGTACAGCTCGACTGGTGGAAGCAATTACTATTGTTCCTCGTGAAACCACACTTGCCAGATAGGCCGAAAGGTAGGGGTCAGACGAAAGGTGGTTCACGGGATGATGTCTCATTAAAGATACTGTTTGGAATTGCTATGGGAATCACCACCAACCCCAACAATTTTCTCCTAGAGCATGCGATATTCAAAACTTGAGGGTAAGCGTTAATGAAAGAAAAGAGGTTTTCTGAACCGAATACAGACAGGTAGAACGTACGTTAAGATGAAGAAAAAGTAGCGTGTGCACTAAACTATAGGTTTACGCTTGTGAAAATCTACAAGAGTTTCATTCTTATCCATTTAAACCTACCAATATCCGTGGATTATCCTAATAATGCGAAGACTATCCCTCCTGCCTTCTTCTTCAAATACGTGCCTTTACGTCTAATGCTCACTCCTCCAGCCATCATGCCTGGATTCTCATTCCTCACAATTTTTAAAAGCGTCCCACTCTTCTTCAATTTGAAATGGCACTCTGAAACCTCTCACCTTCATTAATCTCGTCTTCCGTATATCTATTAGCCGATCACATTTTTCTGAATCTTCCGTATATTACCATTTTTGTAATGTATGAAAATGAATGAATGAATGTAATGTATGAAAAATGAATAAATATGATTGGCTAACATTCGCGCCACTTCCTCTGGTATCAAGACCCTGGATGTACAAGGCAGTCTGGGAAACCGGCTGAGCCGTGGCAGTCAATGTGTTCCTCTCACGAAACGCAGTTGCTGATGTTTTAATTAACCGATTCCTCAATGCCTGTACGTTACAATTGGCGACGAGGTGTATATTTTCGTATCCTGTCGTAAAGTAATTTCAACCCGTGTGTGCAATGCAACCAGTTCGATTGTACGCGGTTAGTTTTTTTTACGAAAATTAGAACGGAAGGAAGTTGTATGTCCATTACCATGCGCCACGTGTTGGACTCAAAATCTGAACATTTTGACGTCTGAACATGAAACGGTGAATATTAGGCCGTTATTCATTAAGAAAAGGAGCAATTATGTCAGGTATTATTGGCGGAATCGGTGAATTCGATAACTGCGTGGAAAGTTGGGACTCTTATATTGAGCGTTTTGAACTATTCGTGGACTGCAATAGTGTAGCAGATGAAAAAAAAGTGAGCACACTACTAACTGTCGTAGGTGTGAAAACCTATAGTCTATTGCGGGATTTATGTACGCCTGCAAAACCGTCTTCAAAAACTTTTAACGCGTTAGTGAAGTTGATTCAGGAACACTTGTATCCTAAGCCATCGTTCATTGCCGAGCGATATAAGTTTAGTAAGAGGAATCAGCATGATGGCGAATCCATAGCAGAGTACATCGCCAGTCTCAAAAAGTTATCCACCCACTGCGAGTTCGGCGCGGCTCTTAATGACTATCTCAGAGACCGATTGGTGAGCGGTATCAGAAGCGAATCAACCAAGCAGAGATTACTGGGAGAGTCAGCCCTAACCTACGACCAGGCAGTGAAAATCGTCTGCTCGGTGGAGGCGGCGGAGAAGGATGCAGCGACGCTGACGGTCAACGGCAGCAGCGGCCGAGTCCAGCGGATGGCAGCGCAACAACGTCCACAGACGAAGGATGGGTGCGGCGTAAACCGGAGCTCAAGATTTGAGAGAGTGCAGTGTTTGTGCTGTGGGCAGTATGGCCATTATAGAAAGCAGTGCAAGTTGTTTGGTGTTGTGTGCCATAAATGTGGTAAGAGAAATCACATTTCTAAAGTGTGTAAGTCAGTAGAATCTGGTAAGACACCAGACTATCAGTGTTCTAAGTTTGAGAAAAATGGGCCTAATCAGTCTAAATTTCAGAATAAAAGGTATGCACATAATGGGCAACATAATTTTGTGAGTGATGACCACTATAATGTGAGTAATTCCAAAAGCATCTCGGGTAACGACCACTTCGAAAATTATGTTGAAGATGTACAGCATTTATTCAATGTGCGTGAAAGAGTAACGGAAGGAACTAAGGTTGACCCTATTAAAATTAAGGTTTTAGTTCAAGGTCGGGAAACAACTTTTGAAGTTGACACAGGAGCCAGTGTCACTGTTTGTAGTGACCATTTTTACAAAAATAATTTCAGTTCTTGTACATTGTTGCCTTGTGATCTCACTCTGCGTTCGTACACTAATGAGCCTATTTTACCTGTAGGAAAGGTAACGGTCGATGTTTGCTATGAAAATATGCATTATAGAAATTTGGATTTCTATGTTATTAAGGGAGGCTCACATCCATTAATGGGTCGTGAGTGGCTCAAGGTACTTGGAGTAGACATTTCATTTAAGAGTAACTTGTGTGCTATGAACAAACCTATCAGTAATTATACTAATGTTGAAAGAATGAAAGCAGAGTTATTCAGTCAATTTCCTGAAGTATTTACTGACCAATTAGGGCAGTATAAGGGAGAACCTGTAAGGCTTAACCTGAAGGAAAACGCTAGGCCAAGGTACTTCAAACCACGACCAATACCCTTTTCTTTAAAAGGTAAAGTCGAAAAGGAGCTCCAGCGCTTAATAGATGAACACATTCTAATCCCTGTAAGTAGTTCTGAGTGGGGAACACCAATTGTGCCTGTTTTAAAAAAGAATGGCGATATAAGGATATGTGGTGATTTTAAGGTTACTTTAAATCAGTATTTGGAAATAGATAAATACCCTATCCCTAGAATTGAAGATTTATTTGCTAATTTACAGCAGGGAGTAAGTTTTAGCAAATTAGATTTGAGCCAAGCTTATATGCAATTAGAGTTAGACGAAAACTCTCAAAAACTATGTACAATCAGTACGCATAAGGGTCTTTTTTCTTATTGCCGAATGCCCTATGGAATCTCGTCAGCCCCTGGAATATTCCAAAGGGTAATTGAACAAGCCTTGCAAAACTTAGAAGGTATCTCAGTATTCATGGATGATGTTCTTATCACTGCTCCTGATAATGAAACTCATTTTCGTAGATTGCAAGAAGTATGCAAGCGCTTTAGTAAAAAAGGCTTTACAGTCAGAAAAGACAAATGCACGTTTTTTGCGGACCAGGTAGAATACCTAGGGTTTATCATAGACAAAGAGGGACTGCACACCTCTCAGTCTAAAATATCAGCCATAGTTAATGCACCTATTCCTAAGACTGTCACTGAAGTCAAAGCATTTATTGGTTTAATTAATTATTATGGAAAGTTCATCAGTAACATGTCAACAATCTTGAGACCATTATATAATTTGTTAAGAAAGGGTGTGACATTTAAATTTGATGAAGAGTGTATAACATCTTTTAACCATGTCAAGGGAGTGTTAACTAGAGCCCCTGTTTTAGCTCATTATGATCCTAGTTTACCTATAAAACTAGCTGTTGACGCAAGCTCTGTGGGTGTCGGTTGTGTCTTAAGCATCATGACCAATGAAGGTGTGGAGAAACCGATTGCATTCCACTCTAGAACGCTATCTCAGGCAGAATGTAAATACTCACAGATAGACAAAGAAGCCTTAGCAGTTGTGTATGGTGTAAAAAAATTCAACCAATATTTGTATGGTCGTAAGTTCACAATATGCACGGACCACAAACCTTTACTTAGCATTTTTGGGCCGAAGAAAGGGTTACCCATTTTTGCTGCAAGTAGACTTCAAAGATATGCCCTGTTTCTGTCTGGATATACTTTTGATGTTCAGTATGTAAAGTCAGAAAAGCATGGAAATGCAGATGCTTTGTCACGTTTGCCATTAACAACTAAACATATGTACAGTAACAATGATCCAGAATGGAAGGGTACCTATTTACATTGCATTGCTGAAAGTTCTGTTCCTTTAACTTTTGAAAATGTTCAAACTGAAACCCAAAATGATCCTATCTTGAAGAAAGTGTATAACTATGTCATGCAAGGTTGGCCAAATTTTATGTCAGCAGAGAATGGTGAGTTACTGCCATACTTCCAAAGAAAGGATGAGCTCACGGTAGAGCTTGGAGTCATAATGTGGGGATATAAAGTTGTTGTACCCAGAAAAATGCGTAACTAAGTGTTGGATGAGTTGCATGCAAGTCACTTAGGAATAGTGAAAATGAAGTCCATTGCAAGATCATATATTTGGTGGCCAAATATAGATGAAAATATTGAGTCATTAGCAAACAGTTGTTCTTCTTGCCTCATGGAGAGATCTAACCCAAGTAAAAGTCATTTACATGTTTGGCACTATCCATCTATGCCTTGGGAAAGACTGCATTTAGATTATTTGGGACCTTTGCATGGCAAGATGTACTTAGTAATTGTTGATGCATATACTAAGTGGTTAGAAGTGTTTGAAGTAAGCTCTACTAGTGCTAAGTTAGCTGTTGAGAAACTGAGAGAGCTATTTTCTAGATTTGGACTACCAGTCACAGTTCATAGTGATAATGGACCTCCATTCACATCATTGGAATTTAAGAACTTTATGCAACAAAATGGTATTAGACATACATTTTCACCTCCTTATCATCCCCAGTCCAACGGACAAGCTGAGAATTCAGTAAAATATGCAAAGCGTAAAATTAGACTAGCTTTCCAGGAAAATGTAGATATAAAAGTAGCTTTAAATAGAATGCTTTTCGATTATAGAAACTCAATTCATTCTACAACAAACGAGTCACCGGCAAAATTGATGTTCAACAGACCATTAAGGTCTAGACTGGATCTTTTGAGACCCAATGTAGCCAGAACCGTACAACTTAAACAGGAAAAACAGAAGGAGTATTTTGGTGGAAAAAAGGGTAGAATTCTCCATACAAATCAACCTGTGTTAGTGAGGGATTACCGTAGTAAGAAAAAGTGGATCGAGGGTGTCGTTCAGCAACAACTGAGTAGTGTTATATTTTCTGTTATGGTCAAATCAGGGCAAATTTGGAACAGGCATATTGATCAGCTGATTGTCCTTGACAGTAATATTGTTAACAAGAGTCAGCTGTCCACACAACCACATGAGCCTGTTATTGGCGAGGCATGTGTCCCTGCTACCCCAATCAAGGTTGGCAATTCCCATGTCACGGAATCATCCGACAGTCCGACTACCTCTCTACACCCACCTCCTCAAAATAGTGCTATGCCTTTACCCACACCTAGTCCGTCTCTGCCACCATCTTCCCCTGTCAGAAATCGTTATCCTACTCGAACAAGAAAACCAGTAGAGAGATTAAATTTATAAGTAAAAATGTTTGTGATTTTTTGTATATTATGGTTGAGTGTATTATTTCGTTTTGTTGTGAGGATAGAAATGTTTATTTAAAGAAAGATTTCTTGTTTGTTTTCTTATTGAGTTGATCCACATCTTATGATTGCAATATGAATAACTTTTGTTGTTTTTCATCCAGGTGTGTTTTTCATGTATCAGATATTTGTGTGAAGATCCAGAAATTGTTAAAAATTTTGAGGGAGGAGATGTAATGTATGAAAATGAATGAATGAATGTAATGTATGAAAAATGAATAAATATGATTGGCTAACATTCGCGCCACTTCCTCGGGTATCAAGACCCTGGATGTAAAAGGCAGTCTGGGAAACCGGCTGAGCCGTGGCAGTCAATGTGTTCCTCTCACGAAACGCAGTTGCTGATGTTTTAATTAACCGATTCCTCAATGCCTGTACGTTACAATTTTCTTCCGAGATGTTCTCCCATCTCTGAATGAAAATAAGAATTGATCGAAAGCTTTATGGTTATAAGATGTATCCGTATCAGGCTGGACATGGTAGAAGTCGTCGTTATTCATGATGGGTAAAAACACTTCGTTATCTTTTAAAGATCTGATTACAGAGTGTATTTATTCATAATTTTTTTAGTTATATTCATAATGTTATAGTAATCCAACGTCTTACACTACATTAAAAACATTTGAAATTGTCCAGAATTTAATCAATAGGTATTTTAAGCGTATGTGTAACGTATATATCAAGCGTATGTGTTGAAGGAACTGTGCTGAAACTGGTACTAGACAAATCCAATTAGCATACCAAGACGTCATTATCTACATTTACAAACTGCACTGAAAACGCCGTTAGGGCTAGTGGCAGGGGATTTCAGTACAACGACCATGGAAAAGGGGGTGAATAGGGAAAGAAATTACGTAGCGTACATGATCATGCGTCAAGACTTAACTTTATATGTAAACCTGATAATGATGCCTTAGCATTGCTGCGTGCGCTATGTTAAAAATAAATGAATAGCCTGAATAATTACTTTTGGGTGCTTAACAGCACACAGGGATGCACCTAACCGGTACTCCCTCGTCACCTATGATAAATATACGGTATTAAGCAGGCAGTGTTTTTAATGGTTAATTCTCTTCATGTTTCAGGCGCAGGCGTTGAAGAAGGCGGCAGTTGGCCACTTGATTGGATTGAGCGCTGTGTTGCGTCTTAATGGTGAACATAGTTCTTAATCATTAGGAGTGGACTCGCTCGAAGAAGCACTTCAGTCTTGAGTAAGCAATGGACGCCATGGATCCCCAATTAGAAGAATGGAATCGTTTGAAGAGTGGAGGTCTGGAGCCTCTCACAACTGAATTGAAAAGTGGAGAAGAGATCAGGCATCGGGTGAAGCGCGGACATGATAAGGAACCTCACCAGTCTGTGCCAGGCGGATTACAAGCCAGTATCGGTGATGGAGGTGAAGCTTTTCTTGAGGTTCTCCTAGAAGGAGCAACCGCGCCGCTGAACACGGAGGTCCTTATGGACTCGAAACCTCCCTGGCTGGACATAGACTTGCTGAGAAAGGGAAGGGATTTCACCACCAAGTATTTATTCGCAGTCATTTTCTCACATGTCCCAGCTCTGGCCATGGTTTTTTCTTTTCAACCTGGTCTCGAGCCCTTCATATTCACCGGGAAATCCGACACACCGTTCAAAGCATACCGTCGATATCTCTCCACAGTCACTAGGTTCGTCTCCTGGTACGAAACCGATATCCTGGATAAAGGCAGCGATGGTTACAAAAATATGGCTGCCGTGCGCATGATGCACGCTGACATCTTCAAGAAGATGAACAAGGCGAGCGAAGAGGAGATTCGCACGAAGGCCACAGTCCAAGGCAGAGATACCGGCGTGTGGAGTACTCACCTCGAGGTGCTGAAGAAAGACTTTCGTGCCTTGGATGTGGACGTGTCAAGCTGTCCCTTTGCTAGTCTTACCTCTCAGAGCAAAGAGCACGGCAAGTTTCTTTACGTAAATCAGCTTGATTTAGTGTTAACCCAGCTTGGATTCGTTGCGATGATCATTCTGTACCCGCAGTGCTTTGGAGTTTACGGCGCAACAGTCGAGCAACTCGAAGGGTACTGCCACCTCTGGAGGTATTTGGGGTATCTCCTCGGGATCGAAGACCGTTTCAACATCTGCTCCGAGAAAGGCCTTGAGGAGACTAGGGATAGATGCCGGGCAGTGATAGAAAAATGGATGAAGCCCGGGTTCAGAAACGTGACTCCGGACTGGGAGCACATGTACCGATGCCTTCTGGAAGGCCTCAACCATTACGGAGATGGAAATACATTCGGTGGTATGATTTCCTACCTCATGTGGGTGTTGGACATTCCAATACCAAACTTGCGCTCCAAAATGACATGGACCGAGACGGCGATATTCTACTTCCACCGCTTCGTTATGTGTTTCTTAACGAGGATACCAGGTGTGATGAAGATTCTTAATTATATCATGCACCGAGGCCTTGAGCGGGGTAAAAACCTTTCCCCCGAGTGGATTCAACAGAAAAAAGAGATAATTTACGGTTACGAACCGGGATCAACATTAAAAAAGTTGACATCACGAACAGAATTTAACTACCCTAATCTCATCTGTGAGAGGCAAGATGAAGACATTTTGCGGAAAAGTTAATCATTCACTCTTGGGAAAATAATGACGCAATGTTTAACAGTGCGGAAAAAATCAGTAGTGGTTCAAGGCATTATTTCTAGATGCCCACAAATAGCTACAAAACGAAGGAGGAGATAATGATACTGGCAACTACCATGGTTACGGGCCCTCCTTAAAACCACACGGTACCACTATAAAGTGTTTTTTTTTAGAGATATAACAGTGCGATCGAGAGAAAAAAACGGGTATCGTACTATGACTAGCTCCACTTCAGTATTAGTTTTAGTAAAATTAAAGATCAACTATTTTTATCAATTGCAGACTAAACTGATATTATAATTAATGTCGACTACTAATACATTTTTAAAAAGAATATCTTTTTTATTTCCATTACAATATTTACCATGTTTTTCCTATCTAGGCCTAGAAACAGCGACGTCATAGGCCTATGACTCGAAAATATTCATAAAATAAAAACACAATGAAAGGATGAGGAAAGGGAGAGTAAGAGAAAATAGGACTGATTGTATGCACTGACATCACTCCCTTAAAATTTTATAACATTAATGTGTGTATTGTGTAATATTGCTCTTTTCAGGTATTTCCGTCGCGTGTTTGGTTTTTTTGACACCAGTTTCTCCCCTCTTTATGGGGGCGTCTTCAGGTCCGTTGGACATTTTCGTTGGACGTTGGAGTTGGCCGTAAGGATAACAAATTCCACAAAGTTACGCCTGGTACTACCAAAATAATCGGTGAAAAAATGTCCAACGGACCTGAAGACGCCCCCAGGAAGAGGGGAGAAACTGTTGTCAAAAAAACCAAACACGCGACGGAAATACCTGAAAAGAGCAATATTAATAATTATAAGAGTCGCGGAAGCCTTCAAAGAAATTAATGTGTGTTGTTGAGATCCGGATAACACAGGCTAAAATAAATTCCATTAGACATTGACGCATATCATCATAAACTTAGTCCTACTGGTTAAAGAAGCCAACACAAGAACGCAGAATGTAAAGACAACTGCAGTAAGTATCAATATTAAAGTAATTCGTTCAATTGTAAGGATAACAAATTCCACAAAGTTACGCCTGGAACTACCAAAATAATCGGTTCAAAAAATGAATGACACTATTAAGTAAAAATAATTTATGAAAAAGCATGGAGATTTGTTTGGGAGGGTTGGACGTAAATAGCTATGGGACTTCTAATAGTTTTGAATGTGAACGATCAGCTAAGACTTGAGAAAAATGAATCCGCCCTACCTCTTCTGTTAACTACTCGCTTATCAGAAGGTCTGTGGGTAAAATAACCGCAAGAGTTTCGTAAGTAACATGTAATCAAACTGAGATGCATTCAAAAGTAAATCAGCGAGTATGTAGAGACATAAGAAGATCGATTTAAAAAAATAGCCATATTAAGACAAGATTGATAGGTTGATACAACATCACCTCTGTCTCACATGTATTTTTTAAAAATATTCTACCAGATGATTAGTAGGCTGTTGCAAAATACTTGTTTTCACGTCCTAATTTCAGGCTTATCGTTCCGATTTCCCTCCTGTACATGATCCACCATTGGATCCCTCTTAAAATCCTAACATCGTCTTTCTCTTCTCATTTAGTCCAGAATTCCTATCCCCTTTAATGTTTCCCCAAAGTTCCCACCTGTATACCCTCTGCAACATCTCCTCTCTTTCCAAAATGACCCCTCTCCATCTCTTCTGCTTCTGCCGAACCTCCGCCTCAAGCTTCATCTCCTCTTTAACGATATTCAATACCTCTTCGTTCGTCCTTCTCGCCACCAAAATTACCTTCTTCGTCCTTCCCCACACCCACATCTCAAACGCCTGAAGTCTACTTACATCCTTCTCTCGCAATCCAAGTCTCCAATCCATACAGTGTCACGCTCCCTATTAGTTTTCACCAGCCTTTTCTTTAATCCTCTACTCGTACCCCCGACCTCATCGATTCCCTTCTCTCTGAAAATCGTTTTTAGCTATGGTAAGTCTTCATCTGCTCAACTAGCTCTAATTTGTGCCTTCTCACCCTCATAATCAGACCCGCCATCTACCTTCTAAAAAAATCCAAATTGGTCGCCACCCTGGAATTTATTAGCCTATCTCACATGTGAACAACATTTGTTAAAGTCCACTGAATCGCCGAAAATCGATTTACTACGAAAATAAGAGCATATTTCAAGAATTATATTAGATACTTCCAAATACCGTAAACACTAGAATATGTTGGCGTGGATTTCAGGAGCAGTTCCATATCTTGCAGATAGATCCTGGGGCGTTATGCTTTATTCACGCATTATATTATGCACTGCTACTAACATATGACCACAAATATGGAAAAAAGTTAACGTGACTGAAAATAAACTTATTAGCGTCTTTTTACCCGCACAAATGTTTATACATGCAAGGAATTTTTTTCGCGAGTGTCTGAATGTCTGGCTTGTTTGATTTCCATTCCGCCATCAATTTGGCTTCAAACTTTTACCAGGGGGAAGAGAATCCCAATAAATAGATCATTGGAGGATCAATGGTACATGAAATAACCCAAATACGGACCCAGAAACGCTGACTTTTCAAAGAGAATTTCTGGAAAAAGTGGCATAGCATGGATCATAAATGAAGGTGAAAGTAGGATTTTTTATTGCTCACCATGCAACACAATGAAAGAACTAACCATTCGTTCAACTCCTTGCCACATGCCTCTCCAAGTAGTATTAAGTTTATAGGTATAACCTAAGAAAGCAACTTAAACGGATAGAACATATTAATACGTCATCCACGGAACTGAGAAAATCTGATTTTGTATTAAGACTAATATGGCGTGGGCATCTGTCCCAGATCTGTAGCTTTAACAAGGCAATGTGGAAGGATTTATAGAGTACTGAACGATTGTATTCTATTCTAGGGTCAGGATTCCAAACACCTCATTTTGAGACTTCTTTGACTTAGAACACAGAAGACTGCAGTTCTCAATGACTTTAAGCCCTGGGAATCCCACAGAAAATGTTTCATCCCAGATAAAATTTTGGCACTGTGCTGTTCTACATATTTTCACACTAGTTAGTGATAATTTTAATTGCTTCAGGGATTACTTAGCAGCCTATTAGCATCATTACAATCCCAGATATTTAGACTTACTGTACACCATTAAACACACTATGAAAAAAGTGTTTCATAAGTAGGAATAAAATATTTAAATTGACTCAAACAACTTGAACAAAATAAGCAGGGGCATTTGAAAAATATTGAAAACATTCTAATATGAAAGGGCTATAACTCATTCTCTGAGTTTCTATCGGAAACCTTCTCTTCCTTTAATTATACTTCTTCAGTCTTAAAGGAGGCTAACCATTTAATGCATTTGTACTACGATGATAAAACTTTATTTATATAATTTATGCAGTTTACATTAAATATAACACATAGGATTATTCACATACTTCCATACACTTTTGTATGAATTTTTGCATTGCACTGTCTCTATTCGGAGAAGAGCAATAAATACCATCATTAATCGCGGAAAAGGTTACTGTATTATTCTAATGGCATCCATCCCGTTCTGTGTTCGACCGCGAAAAACGAGATGTTACGTGAAAAAACAGTCAACAACGATGTTCTGGGAAAAGATATATTGCAAAAAATGACAACGAATTCCACTTTCCACGATCGAGATGGTTGCATAAATCTACAGCGAAGGGGTAGCCGAGCAAAATTATAATGTCACATGTTTACCGCCGCAATAAATAGAGGAACGATGAGTATTTTGTTGGCTAAGAAGAGAGCATTATCCACCACACGATACAATGCTTATAATCTTCCGATGTAATAGTCTATTCGGCGTCTTTCTTCTCAGAGTGTTAAGTGAGTAACACATCTGAAGTCGTAAAAATATGTTTCCCGAAGCATCACGGTTCCGATAGCATGACATATCATAGGTACAGGGCCACCAATGTCAGAAGGGCTCTCATGAAGAAGTCATGAAGAGTAGATGGTGGCCTTCCAACTTCCGCGACAACGAGAGAAACAAGCACATTGATATCAGGAATACCTGAACCGGTGGCGACGGGGTAAAGTCCTCGCCTGCTAACCCGTGGGTCGCGGGTTCGAGTCCCGCCTGGGTGGAATATTATCTGCCTAGGACATGAGTGTCTATGTCTCGTTCGTTGTTACTGTTGTTCACCCGACGTAAAATGGCCTAATGTGCTGTATTCGCGGCAGTGAAAATAAATAAATAAATAAATAAAAAAAAATAAAAGGAAAAAACAAACACTTAAATATGTACTTCAAATTCAAAATACGTAATGAAGAGGGGCATGGAAGAGTAGGCTGTCAAATTCTACCTAGACATAAGTAAGTCCATTTTACTCATATCAGTAATCTTGAATTGTTAAGCAAAGAGTTTGAGCACTTTGCATTAACACCAGTGTTCAAAATATTAGCTACGGTCTATCTTATACGAACATTTTCAGAGTGCAAAAATAGAAACTCTTACTCATTCCTTCCATCAGTGAAATTGTAATCCGTTTCGGCGAGTTATTCTTGCAAAAAGCGCAACTAACCGAGGAAATATAAAATGTAACGATTGTTGAGAGGAGGATAACAATCAATGGTCATCCATCGGCTCTGGAAGATTGCTGTACTAATGAATGTCAAAATATGTTCATGTCATGTCATAGCATACCTTCATATGAGGAGACATTTAGTTTTGACAAGCAAGCATAAAAAACTAATCACTTGGGATCCTATGCCGACAGAATTTTTTCAGCATATTAGGGTTCAAAGTGCAATTATACGAATTGAAAAACACCTAATGAGTACGAGCCAATTCATTCCAGAATGACAGCTGAATTCGAAAAAACAGCTTATGTTAACGCCAACAGTCTCCATACTCTAGACAAAATTTTCCATTAATGTATTCTTGAAAAATGCCCTATTCTTAGGTTGTTATCGTTCACTCACGGTTTATTCTTCAATGTAATAAAACGTATGCAACACTTTCAATTCCCGCTATTCGTACATGACACCCACTCAAGTGCTGCCACCTGCATTTTCTTACGACTCCCGATAGCCATCGCGCTATTCCGACTATTGAGCAGCAGATGTACAGTTTAATAGTCGGACTTAGGTTCCAACTAAGGGTGGGTTCAAGTAAGGTCATGTATGTATGAACTAGATGAGAGATTTGGGAAATGAGAGGGGACTTCTAGGTAATTTACGGAATGCGCCCCTGGTCATGGGCAATAAGATGGAAAAATAACAATTTTACAATCCTACTACTGGAAGATAAACAACCGAAGGATGCAAGGTAGGTACACATTAAGATGAATAGGATTCGATGATTGGTTACTTACGGGAGGCGACTGAAAACCGTGGCTGGAAAAACTAGAGAGGCAGGCAGGTTGGTAAAAGGAGGTCTATTAAATAGGGAGGGAAGTGAGTGGTATGAAACCTGGCGTCGTTCAACCCCCGACGAAAGCTGCTCAGAAGTCCACAGATTAACGTCCCATTAAACGAACAGACCAATAGCTGATAGCACCAGGGATGGAACGGGATTCCCCTGAATCTAAATCCTGGCCAACTTCCGGACTTCGAGCTCAGGGCCATGGAATGGAATTATGTGCACTGAACGAATCACGATTACCGCTCCAACCACATTTAGAACCCCCGTAGGACAGATGCAGGGATTGGTGACGCAGCTGGATTAGGAAGGACTGGTGAATTTAATATGGTAGGTTGTTAGGAATAGTCATCAAGCTGGGCAATATTCATTGGTTGAGAATTTTGAATGAACGTAAAGGAAGATGGGCATCGGGTAGTGACTAGAATAGGAAACAAAGGTCACCACGTATAAAATGATTTAACGGATGACCCGTAGATATGAATATCGTACCTTCAAAAGGACAGCTATGACTTCGAAGAAGCCCAGAGGAAAGTCTCTCTCCTCGATGTATCGCGAGAGGGCTTCGGCGCAACCCACATGTCTCACGACGGCCTCCACCGGGCAGAACCACTCATCTCCAGTTACGTTCTCGGCATTCGCCTCCGTAGTCATGATTCCATCACCGACTTCATTGCAGCAAGCCTTCTGCATTACCCTCGCCACTCTGATGTTGAAGTCTAATGGATCAGATACACCACAGCAGTCCATCTGCGAAGTCGTAAACCCACGAATTAGGGCAAGCAAATGCTAGATATTTTGGAATATTAGAGAACAGAGACCTGAAAATCATTTTCTTCTTGGAATAACCGATATCATATTTTCCCAAATTTTCCAAAGTTTTGGGATCATCGCTCACTATACTCCGCATTGGAGACTTTACCGGTGTTTAATCTCGCTTATACTCATCGAAAGGGTCCAGTTTGGACCAGTGGTAGTGAGTTCGACTCCCGTCCCGAGGGTCGAAGGTTCGAGACCAAGCGACGGAAATATCGAGACCAAGCGACGGAAATATCGAGATCAAGCGACGGAACAACGCTTGCAAACAAACTTTTGCAAGCTACCCGAATTTGACCCCACTACTTAGAGGCAGCAGTCTCAGCAGAAGGTTTGCTGGCGCAGATCAAGAAGATCGGACCGTTGCGACGGTGAAGTACACGAAGTCGGCCGGGGTGCTGCGATGCGGAAGGTAACGGAGCAACTATCACATTAGTCTCCCAAGAAATGCAGCCCTGCATTCTAACTACATACGTATGACATGAAGGAATCCCTCCCACTTAAATATTCCGGAGGTAAAATAGTCCCCCAATCGGTCTCCGGGTGGTAACTACTGGGAGGGGTACATCAGTCAGGAAGGACATACTCATAGAACCTCCCATCGATGCCTCCATTGGTAATGCTTATTGAGCGAGTGCTCTCCTTATGATGTCTTTGCTGTTTGACCCCAAAATCATGACAAGGGTCGCGGATTCCTCAATCGCATCAACTTTACGTCCACTTACTATCAAGAAATTATGTCACCCAACTTTCATGTGTGGTAGAAAAGTGAGGTGAGACATAATACTAAGTGGGTATAACTTTGAGCAGATGGAGGAACCCATCAGCCTCGCTAGCATTTTGGAGTCAAGTAGCAAAGACATGAGAAGAGCGCTTGCTTAATAATAATAATTTTCACTAGTTGTAGATCTCTATCCCTTATCTCTCACTTGGATCCCGTAATTGTTTCATAAAGGACTACAGTGGTGGTAGTGGTATTAATTGATGGGTGCTTCAACAGCTAATGGTTATTCGAACTACGCAAAACGTATTTATTAACAGCACCTATAACTATTCTTATCGATGTTGATACCATACAAATTAATGAAGAATACATCCCGATGTCTGGTAAGTTAAAAGAAATAGAATAAACTAGTTGGAAGGCTGCATTCTCGGGTTTCCGCCGCTCTCAACAAACTCTCCGAAAACTCAACAAATCTGCAATTCATACAGCGCGAAAGCCTCCGCACCTGCAAAAAGGTTCGGGTACAGATATAACCCTACTTAGCCGATGCCTAGTTCACCTGAATACCGCAGGAATATCGGAAAATCTATCAAACATTTCAGTTCATATTCATTCTACGCCGACTTTCAGTCCTACATCATGCCCATTCCACGCCTCCTCATCATTTACACTGCATTTACGGTGAGAAACACAATTTCTCAACAGCGCGGAATTTCTCATTTTCTCCTCTTTCGGTAATTTCATTGCCACCAAACCTACCTTTTGTTGCAAATCATTCCAAAAACTGCAGTCAGGAGTGTTATCCACCGTAGTTGAATCGAATTCCCACGGCTCCAGAACGTCAAAAGAGCTGTTAAGGATTTTTTTGATGGCCAAACGGTATCCAGAGTTGGCTGAAAATATCCATGCGGTGGCAGTGAGTTCCATGACAATCAGAAGGCCAAGAAAGAGGACGAACTGCCAAAAGTGAATCAGAGGAACAATCTCACAGAAAAAAGACATCAAACAGGTTTTATGCCAACAATCGGTAAACTATACACACCATCCACAGTAATCGAAATTTCTTCCACAGTACGTACATCCCAAATGCAACAGCCGGTATCGAAATTAAGCTGGATGAGACCATGAGTGCTGGGGGACCCAGAATGCAGACAGACAACTCTGCGCTGCGAAGTCTCCCACAGCCACTTCCATTGTCGGTATTCACGGTGGCATGAATATCTCTAGTTACATATACTATATTGGATTGTATATCATTTAGGAACACAGAGGAAGTGATGAGCACAGCGATGCTATAGGCCTGAAACAATGAATAAATGATGTTTAGGTTGCCATAGGTTATGAGGTAGTAAGTAGGTCTGATTATAACTCTCCGTTGGTCACGCGGCGTCTTCGGGACGCCAAGTAATATTGTTTTCTTTTATACCATGTTGTTTTATTTAGAAATATCTCCCTGTATCCACACACACAAGCATATTTTATTAATAGACTATACAAATGATTTACACTGAGTCTAAAGAGATCTACTATGGAGAATTTTTAAACGGATAGGACTTCAGTCACATTTAACCGAAGTATTAAAACGTTATCAAAACCAATCACAATTAATCACAGCCGACAATTATAAGTCTTCGTTGATTTAGGACTTTGACAAGGTTGCAGCTTGTCACCTACGCCTTTTAAATCTAAACATAGGCGAATTGTTGTGGCAATGGAAAAGATGAATTAATTATTACACTAATAACCTTAAAACCCGAAAACATGTACTAATGGTATTCTTCGTAGACGACCAAAACTTGATTGCCAGCGATGAAGACGCCCCCAAAAAGCCTCTTGAATTTCTCAAGACGGTGCATGAATACAACTTCAAGATCTGAACCGATAAAACCAAAGTAATGACATTCAAAGGCAATGAAGTAGTAAAATAAAATATAATTTTCTATAATCTAGCAATGGAGCAAGTCACTTCTTTTCGCTTTCTTGGAATTAATTTATCATATTATTAATGAAATAGACATTCATTAGGAAGTTGCGAGCGTTAGCTAAATCAACGTTAAAATACAGAGAATGTAACGAAAAAAATAAAGTAACAACAGATCCCCAATGAAACTTTAAATAACAATGGAAATTCCTTGTGGAATATACGGAACTAAAACTAGACACTTATATAAGCAACTTAACAAAGATTATAGGCATCAGAAATGAAATTCTTAAGAAGAACAGTTGACTATACTGAAACACATGAAAACGAAATACGTAATGGAAGAACTCAGCGATAAAAGTATCAACCAAATGACACGAGAACACATAAATACATGAGCAGAAAACTTAGAAAATGGATGAAGAGAGAATACCAAAACTAACTTGGAAATACAGAGCTAGACGCAAAAGACACCGCGGAAGTCCACGAATTAGATAGACTAGGACTAAAGGAGATCGCAGCAGGCTTAATGCTTTAGACATGTAGTAAAAAGGACTCCTTCCCTCCATGTATTTTATTATTATATACATGTCTGTCATTCAATCATAACCTTTATGTTTTGGCATATCACCGGATTTGGTTCTAGATGTTTTGATTCTTTTGGACACCACGCGACCACTTAAGTCATACAGAGTAACTTTATTATAATTAAGTTATGCATTTCCACCATTTGTAATGGGTTTTCTTTAACTTCATTTACATATATATGAGATTTTACTCACCCTCGGAATAACCCTTTTAACAGTTTACTCACCCTCGGAATAGGTTCGGACGCAATTATTTAGTTGCGGCAACTAAAAAGTCGCCCGTGCGCGGGGCCACAGTCAATGCCGTGTGTTTCATTGGAACTTCTTCAAAGTAACTAAATAGTTACTTTGAAAAAGGTGCCAGTGCGCGGGGGCCCTAAGGGTGGAAATTCGCACATTTGTGCATTGCGGGTGACTCCGTAAAAGTGAAACTCCGTGGCTAGTCCCGGATAGCTTAAAATTTGTGGTAATATTTGGTGTAAAACTAAGACAGTTCGGTTAGACTGAGACGTAGGCGAGGAACGCTGAATTCTAAGGGAGCTATAGTATGTTCCCTTTTCTACAGACCCCTGGTAGCACAATACTGTTGAAGTTAGGCCCTCATAAAGCCCTCAATTGTTTGGTTCAGACAATTTTTAGTACGTTGCGTAAAAAGACATGTTTCTTAATGTCAAAAGATACACGAGAGGCGAGACTGAAAACACCATTTGAGAGAAAGTCTGAAGAAATGAAAAAATTGCGGCATTACTATTTTTTCACCAAAAGCCATGCCTTAAATCAGTTTATTCGTAGTATTCTTTCATGTGTTACACGGAGAATGTTTGCAAGCATGGAAAAAATTAGTCACATTTTACGGCATTTCAACACTCGAAATATTTCTGTAAAAACAATGCCTTTAAGTGAAAATGCTACTTTCGGATTTTAAGGTACCTAGTTATGACAATCACCCACAACCATCAAGACTACTTTTATTACGACCGCTAAAATTTCAGGAGGTAACGAAGCTTGATGATGAAATTAGGTCATAAATACCCCAAACCACTAAATTAGGTGAATTACACGACTACGCGATTATCAAAAGGTGACTCACTACGAGCAAACAACCAATGCCAATTGTGCTTCGAATAAATCAAATCTCGACGAATGGTTCAAACAAATCGATTGGACCCCAATGAAGAGATATGATTTCAAGAGTTGATACATGCTGTCATTTCGCGACGGACAGATACACGAAGAAAAGTCATTTGAGAACGAAGTCCATCTGTAGGGAAGAGCGATAAGCGACTCTCAAGTGATCGCCGACTGACAGCTGGCCGGCAACACGACGAGAAACAGTTCATTAGTCTTCGATGGGAGATGGCCTGGGCGTGAAGCAACCAGCGTAGCGAGAGTGTATAGTGGAGTTAAAACATTTGTCACAATAATATTAATCGTGCTTCACCCAGAGGACCGAGACCTGTGCACTTCTCTCTGAACTCGCAAGGTAAATACGACGCAAAGACGATGTTTTCTCCAATTTTGCGGCTCCCACCGTTTTTTCGACGTGCATCGAGAAGATAGAAGTGTCACACGGAATTTTTTCTCAAATTTAATTACACCTCCGCCAAAATTCATTTTGTTCATTTATCTCTTAAGCTGTCCCAAAGTAAAATAGTTGTATAGCAGTATAACTGTCGTTTAATTCATTTTCTGGCTCGTAATACAAAAACATCAACTCGGTTTTGTGAGAACAAAGCCCACCGTTCCATGCTAGTTTTTTTTTACCGAAATCGGCCTTTTACTAGTTTATTGAATTGAAATTAAATTGTGTTTACTAGTTTATTGAATTGCAATTAACATAAATGTGAGAATTGGTGAAACATGAGTCAAAATTATATTCATCCGTCGAACAGTTTAAGAAAAAGCCATTTCCACGAAAAACTATTAATTAGAAGTAAATATACTCAGGAAATTAAATACAGTAATCAGTCATTTTAATTACTGGCAAATACCTTCAGAAACTGAAGTCAAAATGGGTTACCTCAATATACATGAGTAAGCAGTCGTCTCTTATGGGCAGGAGAAACTGCATTTAAAATATAGTCGTCGTATTATCTAGATACGATGAAAATTAATTTAGTTTTCTCGCAGCTTAGAACTGATGTCAGCAAAAGCAATTTCTTAATAGTACGAGCGAAAAGTTGTAATTAAGCAGTTTTTGATTGGCAAAGTTGGGGCGGAACTTCCGAACGCTGGAAGGAAGCATGTGCCGCGCGGGGTACGCGTGCACCAAGTTGTAGCAAATTGCACAGCAAAAATACGTCATATCCGAACGCTGTATTACAGTTGCTCCTTTGATGCGTTTTTAAAATGTATTCTACCAATAAAGGTAGGTTTTGTTGAATGTCAGAGAACCACCTCCCGGCTTTCTACACATCCAGGGGCCTATCTCCCTCTAGTATATCCTTTTTCGCCTCTGCATACGTTCTACCCTTCTTCATCCCGTCCGTGAAACGTGTTCTCTTTCTTCCCCTGCCCCACTTGCCCTGCATCCTTCCCTCTATCACAGTCTTCAGCAACCCATCACCCTTTATTACTCTCTTTTCTTTAAGGACCCCAAGATTTTCTTCTGCACCCGGGGCCTCAAACGACCTCAATCCACCTCTGATCCAAATCTGTCCTCATCGATGGACTACCACTCATAACGGCGATACCCTCTGGACAAACACGGCAAAACAGCTTCACGAGTGGGGAACTCAGGTGCCCTGTTCAGGTACGTCTCGGAATTTTGACTTCGAGACCTTGAAAATATCATTCAAAAGTTGAGATTTGTCGAGGCTGTGGCATCACGTTCACGAAATCACAGAGGTCGACATCGACATGAATAAGGCCCCAGGAAAGTCACTACATCGCAAAGAGTGCAAGTGACATTAATGTTAATCGAGTTGAATTTTACGTCATGTTTAACGTTTACTCTTCTGCTCATGGTTCAACTTCATGAAGAACTATGATCCAATTCTTTTGTCTCATGATACGTAAAATTTATGTTTAGTAACATCGCCTTTTAGCGTTTTGTATGATTGCTAACGCTCGATTAGAAATATTTGTTTCCGATATGACAACTCCTGTGAGTTCCTCCACTCCAATCATTTAACTGATTACGTCTTGAATCTCTCTGACCTTCCCACGGTGATGAATGTTACTGAAAGGTTGAAAAAGTCATCGCGACAGGTGGAATTCTTATCAAGTGCGTTTATACCAGTCTTTAATCACGTATCATTGTCTCACGGCATGAACTAAGTTTTTGTTATTCACCGACTCAGTATCTTATAACATCAACTAATTAATTCAATGCTAGTGAAATATAATGGAATTTTATAACAAACCGCTGATTACAGTTCAAACGATGTTGTAACTCTGGATAGAAGATTCTCTGACGTAAAAGCTTCCGTTTTAATAAAATATCGGCGGCAACTCTTCTATGTTGCTCAACAATTTTTTTTTTGCATTACCTGAGAGTGCCGCCAAAAAATGATTTTGCCCAAGTATCCCGATGCTCGTGTACTAAAGTGTACTTCTCCCCAATTTGTTGTATGGTAGTGAAACATGGGTACGTCAGGATAGAGATAAGAGTAGACTAAACGCCGTGGGTGTGAGTTATCTGAGAAGTGTTTGCGGAAAAAGTAGGATGGGTAGGGTCAGGAATGAGTGGGCAAGAAATGAATGTGGGTTAGATGCTCCAGTAATGGACATAATTATATGAAAGGAGTGTGATTCGTTGGTTTGGCCATGCTGAGAGAATGGATGAGAGTCGAATAACGAAACAGATATATAAGAGTGAAATCAATGGTGCGAGAGGTAGAGGTAGGCCGAGAAAGTTATATGGTTGAGGTAATTCTAAGGAGGAGGAATATTAGGAGTCTCAAAAACAGGAGGGCGTGTATGAAGCAGTGTATGGGGTAAAGTAGGCAAAAGAGGTTTGCAAGGATAGGCCAGTATGGAGGAAATTATTGAAGCAGAGTTAAGTGTACAAATATGTATTTATGAGTGAAACTTTGTGACTGTGCCTACCCCGGAAGAGAACGAGGTGATTGTTATGTATATATCCCGATGCTGATGTACTATTGTGAACGCATTAAAACAATTCTGACGTCCTCAGTCATAAAAAGGATTAGTTATCAATACCCACTCCTACTTTTAGCAAGAAAACAGATCACGTATCTTTCGTAATTTATATGTGCAAGAAAAGAATCTTAATTAACCTATTTCCAACTTGGCTATGACCCTTGTAAATAACTTCCCTTCATAAAAATTCCACAATACTCTTTCTGTAGTTGCTGCACGTGACGCAGTCTCTGAGAGGAGATAGACGTGAAAGGAGATTAATTCCGTTTTTACAACAGCCGCTGAAGAAGATGTCGAGGCTCGCGATACCGAAATTGATGGAGAGCTTCCGATATAATTTAGCCTCATGCGCTGAACTAGCTTTATAAATAAGTATCAATCAATCAAAGCATAGAATTTTTACGAAGTGAAATGACCTATATTCAAGTCTTCACGCGTTTCCACCAAGCCAAGCATGATACATTAATCTGTATAAGCCGTTACAATCTTGGCATCTACAGCGATAGTTAATAATATATTTTACTGAGACATTTAGAGAGCACAGCAATGATCTTATGACAAAATACGATTTCGTAAAATATTTTGACCAATCTGAAATAATAGTATAATATGAAGAGTAATGCAGCCAAATATTTCTTATTTAATTTTGTACAGTGATGGGGAAAAAAACTTTTTTTCACTTTTTATTCATTTATGTTTTATTTTTATATGCGAATGCAGAATGTCGAAACATTTATAGGACCACTATCCGTGGCCAATAGAAATTGATAATTTTTTCCAAATTAACTTTTCAAAGGGCAAAATTATAATGAATGATGGAAATATTTAACGAAGTTGTTTACATTGAAGACATTGCCGTGCTGAAAATCACTTGTGAACACTCAGTGGCCTAGAGCACTACAATCATGGTGACCCGTACGATTTAAGTGTCAATAAAAGAAACCGATTGAATGTTGGTAATTTATGTTACAGGTGAAACGAGTTTTTTATTTTATTTTTGGTAATGTGAATGAAACTGATATTAAGTAATATTAACTCATATTAGTTAAATATCAGTTACATTAAATTTTTAGCTACTTTCTTTAGTAGTCATCAATTATTTCTTTTGGCATTTAACTGCAGATTGAATAGGATATCATATGAACTGTCGAAGACTCCTGTCGAGGACGAATTCTGCGATATCTCCCAGTTTTTGCATTGTCAAAAGAAAGACGAGTATAGAGAAAAGAGTATTTTATTAATAATGCGAATTACCCCAGATAATGGAAACAGCATTCTTATTTATTAGTAAAATTAATCTGTAAATAAAGCGCATTTTTCATTTTTTCCGGTGATCGGATGATGGTTTTGCAGCATTTCGATAATGTGTTTAAATATATAACATACACTGCGAAAATATGCTATAAGCAGCACTTTGGCTAGGTCGGCAATCTTCTCTGGGGGGTTCCACTGCCAGGGAACCGACGAAATTCACCACAGTGTAAACGAGAGCAAATACTCTTGTTTCTTTGGGAATCGTTTTGAAAATCAGAGAAAAAATTGAGACACAAGCCCCCAAGACGCAATGGTAATAGGAACCATTGGTGATATTGAACTAGTCAATACACCGTGAAGGGCGCCACCTCTCAATTTAATGAAAAACATGTTTTTCCTTCTCGTTCTTTTCGAGTCGAATGAAAAATACGTTTTCTTAAACATTTTAAAGGCTTAAAACGCTTTGGTTTTCGAGTTGGCTGTCTCTACTTAGGTCTATTTAGGTCGTAAAAATGAGTATTTGAAACAGAATCTAGTGCTCCATTTCAATATTAAAAATAAATAGCACTAGTGCCACAATGTACCAGTGCTAATGCTACTGCACCATGCAATACTACACTTCATATTTGACTAATTTCCAGTCTTCTCCGTACGTTTATTCTCGAAGTCCCTGTCGTCAGTTCTCTCTTTACCATTCATTGCGTCTTTCGCTACATCAGATTTTCTCTTGTCATACTACTCGTAAAGCTCATTGCCCTAAAAGAATCTACTCTGTCAACAGAATATGCCCTCCTGTTTGTGCCATCTCAGTATAATGATTGGCCTCGTTATTTTGTCCTTGGAAGTCTACTCACTTTGGTTATCTTTTGATTAATCTTTGTTGAGTCATTATCACATTTTTCATAATACATCAACAAACGCCCGCAATACGTCGGATGAATAACCAACAAACGACTGGTTAAGCTAATTTCACAGTTTCTCCTTTAAAGCCTTTCTATTTCTTCGGGAAAAATTCAGGAAATCGATGAGGGAGAGATGTCGGGTTGCCCACCGGGTTGAAATACGTCTTCACCACCGACGCACAGGGGGCGGAAATCGAAAAAAGCTGGCCAAAATTAAAATTTTTTACTATTTTTTAAAGGACCTGAAAATGATAAAATGCGATGTGGAAGGGTCATGGATCAAAGAACCATGGTGATCTTTATTCTAGGCGTTTCTATCGTATCAGCAGAGTACGCTGAAGTGGAAAGAAAAAATATCGAAACTTAGCCAAGACTGCAAGTTATCGACATTTTAGAAGATATTTGATGAAAGTATTCATATTGACCAGCGTGTGGGAGAAATTTTTTATACATATTTGTGTATATTTATAAATATATTTTGTACATTTTAATTTTTAGGGCTAATCTTAAATAATCTAAAATCTCAAAATTTCAACTATTTTTCCGTATTGTAAACAATATCGTCGTGGAACGGCTGAGATATTAACTCCACTTTAAAGAGTGAAGTCTCAATCACATTTAAAAAAAGGAACATCGTAGAAATGAGACTTGGATGCGCTGTAAATACGCAATACATTGGACTTGAGTGTCGCCTTAATGACCCTGTGATGAATTGAGAGCACTGCACAAACGCATGCAGAATGTAAATTCGATTTGCATGCAAGTAAATTTTAACAAATCGTACAATAAGTAGGCACATTTGCTAAAATGTAACTATTTGTAATTAAATGTCTTTTCCGTTGTGAAAAGACTATAAATTTATTATTTTTTATAACGTTTACATATTTTTAACAAGAAATAAATCGGAGGAGACTTTCAGGAGAATCGCCCGGAGAGCGCCTAAGCTCTCACTTACCATGTGTTCGTATGGAGAAGACCGGTATCTATCACCCGCCGTCAGGATGTGTCGCACACTGAGAAGTGAGTCACATTCATCACACCAAGGTGGTATCTTATCTTCCGTGAAGAGGTACGAGTGGGTTAGGGCAATGTGCCCTATCCTCAGGCGAGTGACTGCGACTTCTTCGCTCCGGGTACTCCTGACGGAAGAGGGCCACGCTGATTCTACCGGTTTTACAACCCGAAGTTTGTTATTATTCATCTCCAGCTGCCATCCTGCCATCTGTCCATTACAATGTCCCGTAATATCGGAATGAATCTTAGGTCGTCGGGAACCACCATTCTCGATAAAATGTTAGGCAAGTGCAGTGCCATCCTAGCTGCCATGTCCGTGTGTTCATTTTCGGCCATACTCTCCCGTCTAGGAACCCATTGAAAAGGGATTTTTAACTCCTTTGTTACGAAAGGATTGGAGAGCACGTTGTGTATCCAGGATGAGAGAGTGGAATGGGAAATAGGCCGAAATGAATTTCACAGCGGTTAATAATTGGTCCAGACAAGGAAGGAGCCAGAATTGCAGTTGGTATTGCTCAGGGCCTTCCTAATGGAGAATACTTCCGCTGTAAATACGCAACACATTGGACTTGAGTCTCGCCTTAATGACCCTGTGAAGAATTGAGAGCACTGCACAAGTGCATGCAGAATCTAAATTCGATCCATCCGTGTATAAGCACCCACACCGTGCTTATACAAAGGGATGAAGTCCGGGCGGCTATACAGGAATTCTAAAAAGATGCTACGTAACTCCCGTTACGTGAGATAAAATTCCTGGTACATGTCTCACTGTACCAGTCTCCGGTCGGTCTACCGGTCGAGGTTTATACTACGGCGGGTATTTTGAATACCTGACTAGATATAATTCCGGTGGCGAAATGTCAAAATCCTCCATGAAATCAATAAAACTAATACTTAGTGGCCCGCGTCCATCTATTAAAAATGTCGTCTGCAAACCTTAGTGTAAAAACGACGTTAAAACATGGATGCTTCGTCATTGATAACATTTTAGCCACAAGTAGCTCGTTAACAATTTATGCTCGATTTGCACATCCTAATAAATACCAAACTTGACATGCCAGATGAAATTTTCTGAAAACATTGGAAAAAAGATATATCAAGCCGACGAAAAGTATTTGGAAGAAATGGAACTGTGGAAGAAGCTGTGAATGAGCTACAAAATACGTACGGAGGCTTCCGCGGTGATTTGATGAGTTCCGCTTATTAGGGTTTTCCCGTGTTAATTCATTTTTATGAACAACAATTTTGCTTGCATTACAGGACCTGACGACGTTAGTTGTAACGTACGCGAAACCGTTTGAGAAAAACCCGAATAAACGGAACTCGAGCTACAAAATAATCTCCTATCTATGTCTCCTCCGAGACAAACGTTAAGAGTAATCTATTGAACTTACTATAGTTGCCTTTTTTCTCAAAGTGTATACACTTCAGGAAATCTTAAAAATGAATCAGCATCATTAAAACTGCCTTATACGCATAACAAATTTATGTACAGAATGAGTATAATCTCAATAGTCACGTTTTTATGTTGTCCCCACCGTGACAGAATTTAAATGTACCATAACAATGATGCTAAGCATAATTCGGTTGTAATTCAAGCCAGACCTTTGAAGTATTACTGAACATATTCATATATTTTGTAATTTTGTGTATAAACAATGCTTGAAGTAATGGCCTAGTTCAGGAGATACTTGTGGGGAGAGGCCGGTTTCTCACCGGTACCATACTCTTGAGCGATGAGTGTGGTGATCTGCTGGGCGATGATAACTATCAGTCACGTCACTAAATAGCAGAAAACTTTTAAAACGGGCGGGAATGGTTTACCATTTGAAGCTTTGGTAATTAATATCTGGGGCGCCTTAAATTTATTGCAATTTGAAGTGGGCAGAGGAAGGAGGAATGTTCGAACTGTGAGACACCGGAGGACTCAGTATAAAAACGAACAATATTATAAGCGAGTGGTGCCGCGTTTTCATGATGATGATTCGAAGAGCATTCAAGGCCTAGTTTTCCGGTAATTTAGCACCAATGTACAAAATGAAAGAAATTAAAAGGGCATAATGCTTAGAAAATTGTTAAGTTGTTACCATTCACTTTTAAATGAAGCTGATTTCTATCTATTTTAAGTAATACTTTGCATTGTTGGAAAAGCCATGGAGAAAATATGAATCTCCCAGTAGACTTGCCAGAAAAATTTATAAAGATATTTTCGGGTTCCCCCGCTAAATTCTAATTTAGAACTAAACCGCAGCATCCTTCGCAATAACTTTACTCGCTGTATGACAGAGTCCTATCAACCGCCTCACCCTTATTCTCTGTGCTAGTACCCCCATCTCCATCGCCGTAGTCCTTGAGCCTGGCGTCACCACCTGTTTGTTCCTTCCCCAGCAGTTTTGCCAAATCACCTCTAATCTTACCCTCCTCTCACCCCCCCCCTTTTTTCAGCCACCTCCCTCTCCTTGAGATCTATTATATAAACTGTGCTGTCTCTTGGCATGTTACTCTGTAATCTTGATAATGGCCTGAAAAGGCAGAAACCGGTCGATTTGTGTTTTTAATACATTGGTGGAAAAAACTAAGTGTTTTCATTTTGGACTTAAAGTTCAGTTTGACGAAAGACGAAGAACAACGGCAGTTTCTGTCACATGTTGCACTTGAGTCTTGTCAACTTTGCCTGAAACTTAAAATGACCTTGCAATGTCATTACCAATACCACTTTAATCTGAAAACTATAATTAATAATCCCTTCTTCGAATAACATTAATTTCGACATTATAAGTACACTAGGGTGGGCCAAAAAAACACGAGTGTCCAAATCGAATCGTAATAGCGCGGAAAAGTTGCTACTCATCACCCTGATCACAAGGAAAAATGATTTTTTGATATAGCACCATATCTTCCAGTCGCAAATCTCGTTCGAAGTTTCGAAAAATCGTTATAAAATATAAATTTTTCAGGATTATTGAAAATGAGTTACAGTGATTGGGTTGCGCTCAAAATCGGTATGTGGCCTCTTCTAAAGATACTTTGTCTTAAAAAAGTATATAATTCCCCTTCCCCCCCTTCTTTTAGGGGGAGGGGGAGTCGCTCAATGCGTTCAAATTATCGAAAAATCGTAAAAAACATGATTTTTTCAGGTATTTCCTTTTAAAGAATTATAGTGATCTGATTACGTTCAAAATCGGTATGTGGCCTCTTCTTAAGGTCTTTTGTCTTTTAATAAAGATATAATTCCCATTCCTCCCCTTCTTTTGTGGGGGAGGGGAGCTGCCGTTGCCGCTGCGATAGCTGCCGCTGCCGGGTGATCACAGGGACACTTATCTATTGTTTTGTTGCAATCACACAGCAGGTGCATTTTGCACTTGCAGGAACATACGTCAAATAATTTTTTTACTGTCAGAAATGTATTTTGCGTACTCCGTTTGTTTTTCCTCTGTTAAACTTTTATGTATATAGTAGCACTTATCGTGAAGAGTTTTGATAAGGTTTATGATTCTATTGCGAGAGACCGTTGGCAAAGATGCCTTAATGAAAATGGTCCCTATATCATCAGCAACGACATTAGCTACTACAGAGAAGATGACATAATGTTTTGCACTGGCCGAAGCCAGGGCTAAGGAATATCTAACACGCTGGCAATGCAGTAAAACATCAGCATGCGATGGAAGAATCTGATAGTTCAGACTTTGAGGTGGTCCAAATAAAGGGCAATGAAATTTCTCACCAAACGTCCTCAACGTCATTGTCCACTGTCCAGCTCTCTGCAACTCGAAGGTACGATCTTGCTCCAACACTGAACAGCAGTAAAATGCGACTCGTCTCCCTAGACGCTCGCTCTCGGAGCGACTTGACTTTTCTGGCACGTTGCGCGCAGCGGCACAACGAATCCCTTGCACCGGCTGCCGCCAGCCTGGCTGGCGGCTAGGCCCGCCCTCGCCGAGGTTCCCCTCTCATTTTATACGTAAATTACATTTGCGTTAAGTAGGATTTATTGTAACGCTTTGAACGCCTTAGCCTACCCAACGGCACTCTTCACACGAGTGAAGCAACGACCGGAAGACAAATCCTTTTGCAGAAACAATGTGAATGTATCGTCGGTGTGAGGAAAAAAAAATTGATCCTTTTTGTTGGCAATTGCAAAGTAAGAAAATAAAAGGTGGAACTCTAAGTGTAGACGTAATTACTCACATATCAAAAGTTTCTAGGGCTAAGAGCTGCACACTTCACACGAGGAAAACAACGACAGTTAGGTCACTCATTTTTTTAATATATGCCCCTCCCCTCCCCCATTAAAGAAGGGGGGATGGGAATTACATATTTTTTTAAAGACAAAAGACCTTAAGAAGAGGCCACATACCGATTTTGAACGTAATCCTATCACTGTAACTTATAATGAGGAAATTCCGAAAAAATCATGTTTTTTACGATTTTTCGAAAATTTGAACGCGATGAGCGACTCCCCCTCTCCCTAAAAGAAAGGGGAATTATATATTTTTTAAGACAAAGGATCTTTAGAAGAGGCCACATACCGACAAATTCAAAGCTCTCCTTGACGCGATGGGAGGACTTTCACTTTCCAATGCTCCCTAGGGTTTCTGCGTTTCAGAGCGACACAAGATTATCATGACGCCTCACTACGTCTCTAGGTGTGACAGAAGTGATAAAATAAGACAGATACATTGCCGAGCAGATACGTACAAATACTCGTTCCTTCGGTGGACGATAAGTGAACATAATAAAAACTGAGCTCCACTCAATACACTCCCATAATACACGTCACCACTTCACCTCCCAAAACCTTAACCCTCAATTCTTTACACCGCCGGTGTCCTAACACCCCTTGCCACAGGCCCATGCGGAGGCTCGCAGGGTAGTATGCAGATGTACAGCTCGACTGGTGGAAGCAATTACTATTGTTCCTCGTGAAACCACACTTGCCAGATAGGCCGAAAGGTAGGGGTCAGACGAAAGGTGGTTCACGGGATGATGTCTCATTAAAGATACTGTTTGGAATTGCTATGGGAATCACCACCAACCCCAACAATTTTCTCCTAGAGTATGCGATATTCAAAACTTGAGGGTAAGCGTTAATGAAAGAAAAGAGGTTTTATGAACCGAATACAGACAGGTAGAACGTACGTTAAGATGAAGAAAAAGTAGCGTGTGCACTAAACTATAGGTTTACGCTTGTGAAAATCTACAAGAGTTTCATTCTTATCCATTTAAACCTACCAATATCCGTGGATTATCCTAATAATGCGAAGACTATCCCTCCTGCCTTCTTCTTCAAATACGTGCCTTTACGTCTAATGCTCACTCCTCCAGCCATCATGCCTGGATTCTCATTCCTCACAATTTTTAAAAGCGTCCCACTCTTCTTCAATTTGAAATTGCACTCTGAAACCTCTCACCTTCATTAATCTCGTCTTCCGTATATCTATTAGCCGATCACATTTTTCTGAATCTTCCGTACATTACCATTTTCTTCCGAGATGTTCTCCCATCTCTGAATGAAAATAAGAATTGATCGAAAGCTTTATGGTTATAAGATGTATCCGTATCAGGCTGGACATGGTAGAAGCCGTCGTTATTCATGATGGGTAAAAACACTTCGTTATCTTTCAAAGATCTGATTACAGAGTGTATTTATTTATAATTTTTTTAGTTATATTCATAATGTTATAGTAATCCAACGTCTTACACTACATTAAAAACATTTGAATTTGTCCAGAATTTAATCAATAGGTATTTTAAGCGTATGTGTAACGTATATATCAAGCGTATGTGTTGAAGGAACTGTGCTGAAACTGGTACTAGACAAATCCAATTAGCATACCTAGACGTCATTATCTACATTTACAAACTGCACTGAAAACGCCGTTAGGGCTAGTGGCAGGGGGTTTCAGTACAACGACCATGGAAAAGGGGGTGAATAGGGAAAGAAATTACGAAGCGTACATGATCATGCGTCAAGACTTAACTTTATATGTAAACCTGATGAAGATGCCTTAGCATTGCTGCGTGCGCTATGTTAAAAATAAATGAATGGCCTGAATAATTACTTTTGGGTGCTTAACAGCACACAGGGATGCACCTAACCGGTACTCCCTCGTCACCTATGATAAATATACGGTATTAAGCAGGCAGTATTTTTAATGGTTAATTCTCTTCATGTTTCAGGCGCAGGCGTTGAAGAAGGCGGCAGTTGGCCACTTGATTGGATTGAGCGCTGTGTTGCGTCTTAATGGTGGACATAGTTCTTAATCATTAGGAGTGGACTCGCTCGAAGAAGCACTTCAGTCTTGACTAGGCAATGGACGCCATGGATCCCCAATTAGACGAAGGGAATCGTTTGAAGAGTGGAGGTCTGGAGCCTCTCACAACTGAATTGAAAAGTGGAGAAGAGATCAGGCATCGGGTGAAGCGCGGACATGATAAGGAGCCTCACCAGTCTGTGCCAGGCGGATTACAAGCCAGTATCGGTGATGGAGGTGAAGCTTTTCTTGAGGTTCTCCTAGAAGGAGCGACCGCGCCGCTGAACACGGAGGTCCCTATGGACTCGAAACCTCCCTGGCTGGACATAGACTTGTTGAGAAAGGGAAGGGATTTCACCACCAAGTATTTATTCTCTGTCGTTTTCTCACTTGTCCCAGCTCTGGCCATGGTATATTCTTTTCAACCTGGTCTCGAGCCCATCATATTCACCGGGAAATCCGACACACCGTTCAAAGCATACCGTCGATATCTCTCCACCGTCACTAGGTTCGTCTCCTGGTACGAAACCGATATCCTGGATAAAGGCAGCGATGGTTACAAAAATATGGCTGCCGTGCGCATGATGCACGCTGACATCTTCAAGAAGATAAACAAGGCGAGCGAAGAGGAGATTCGTACGAAGGCCACAGTCCAAGGCAGAGATACCGGCGTGTGGAGTACTCACCTCGAGGTGCTGAAGAAAGACTTTCGTGCTCTGGATGTGGACGTGTCAAGCTGTCCCTTTGCTGGTCTTACCTCTCAGAGCAAAGAGCACGGCAAGTTTCTTTACGTAAATCAGCTTGATTTAGTGTTAACCCAGCTTGGATTCGTTGCGATGATCATTCTGTACCCGCAGTGCTTTGGAATTTACGGCGCAACAGTCGAGCAACTCGAAGGGTACTGCCACCTCTGGAGGTATTTGGGGTATCTCCTCGGGATCGAAGACCGTTTCAACATCTGCTCCGAAAAAGGCCTTGAGGAGACTCGGGATAGATGCCGGGCTGTGATAGAAAAATGGATGAAGCCTGGGTTCAGAAACGTGACTCCGGACTGGGAGCACATGTACCGATGCCTTCTGGAAGGCCTCAACCATTACGGAGATGGAAATACATTCGGTGGTATGATTTCCTACCTCATGTGGGTGTTGGATATTCCAATACCAAACCTGCGCTCCAAAATGACATGGACCGAGACGGCGATGTTCTACTTCCACCGCTTCGTTATGTGTTTCATAACGAGGATACCAGGTGTGATGAAGATTCTTAATTATATCATGCACCGAAGCCTTGAGCGGGGTAAAAACCTTTCCCCCGAGTGGATTCAACAGAAAAAAGAGATAATTTACGGTTACGAACGGGGATCAACATTCAAAAATTGACATCACGAACAGAATTTAACTACCCTAATCTCATCTGTGAGAGGCAAGATGAAGACATTTTGCGGAAAAGTTAATCATTCACTCTTGGGAAAATAATGACGCAATGTTTAACAGTGCGGAAAAAATCAGTAGTGGTTCAAGGCATTATTTCTAGATGCCCACAAATAGCTACAAAACGAAGGAGGAGATAATGATACTGGCAACTACCATGGTGACGGGCCCTCCTTAAAACCACACGGTACCACTATAAAGTGTTTTTTTTTAGAGATATAACAGTGCGATCGAGAGAAAAAAACGGGTATCGTACTATGACTAGCTCCACTTCAGTATTAGTTTTAGTAAAATTAAAGATCAACTATTTTTATCAATTGCAGACTGAACTTATCTTATAATTAATGTTGACTACAAATAAATTTTTAAAAAGTATATCTTTTTTATTTCCATTACAAAATTTACCATGTTTTCCTATCTAGGCCTAGAAACAGCGACGTCATAGGCCTATGACTCGAAAATATTCATAAAATAAAAACACAATGAAAGGATGAGGAAAGGGAGATGAAGAGTAAATAGGACTGATTGTATGCACTGACATCACTCCCTTGAAATTTTATTACATTAATGTGTGTTGTTGAGATCCGGATAACACAAGCTAAAATAAATTCCATGAGGCATTGACCCATATCATCATAAACTTAGTCCTATTGGTTAAAGAAGCCAACACAAGAACGCAGAATGTAAAGACAACTGCAGTAAGTATCAATATTAAAGAAATTCGTTCAATTATAAGGATAACAAATTCCACAAAGTTACGCCTGGAACTACCAAAATAATCGGTTCAAAAAATGAATGACACTATTAAGTAAAAATAATTTATGAAAAAGCATGGAGATTTGTTTGGGAGGGTTGGACGTAAATAGCTATGGGACTTCTAATAGTTTTGAATGTGAACGATCAGCTAAGACTTGAGAAAAATGAATCCGCCCTACCTCTTCTGTTAACTACTCGCTTATCAGAAGGTCTGTGGGTAAAATAACAGCAAGAGTTTCGTAAGTAAGTAACATGTAATCAAACTGAGATGCAAACAAAGGTAAATCAGCGAGTATGTAGAGACATAAGAAAATCGATTTTTAAAAATAGCCATATTAAGACAAGATTGATAGGTTGATACAACATCACCTCTATCTCACATGTATTTTTTTAAATATTCTACCAGATGATTAATAGGCTGTTGCAAAATACTTGTTTTAACGTCCTAATTTCAGGCTTATCGTTCTGATTTCCCTCCTGTACATGATCCACCATTGGATCCCTCTTAAAATCCTAACATCGTCTTTCTCTTCTCATTTAGTCCAGAATTCCTATCCCCTTTAATGTTTCCCCAAAGTTCCCACCTGTATACCCTCTGCAACAACATCTCTCTTTCCAAAATGACCTCTCTCCATCTCTTCTACTTCTGCCTCTATACCTCTTCGTTCGTCCTTCTCGCCACCAAACGTACCTTCTTCGTCCTTCCCCACACCCACATCTCAAACGCCTGAAGTCTACTTACATCCATCTTTCGAGATGACCAAGACTCTAATCCATACAGTGTCACGCTCCCTATTAGTTTTCACCAGCCTTTTCTTTAATCCTCCACTCATACCCCCGACCTCATCAATTCCCTTCTCTCTGAAAATCGTTTTTAGCTATGGTAAGTCTACATCTGCTTAACTAGCTCTAATTTGTGCCTTCTCACCCTCATAATCAGACCCGCCTTCTACCTTCTAAAAAAATTACCTTTTTCGTCTTCTTATGCTTTATCTTCATCCCATACCTCTCGCATTACAACTCTAACGCATTCATCATTACTGTAACTTCTTAGCTTACTGAAAAACCAATGCTAAATCATCTGAAAATCTCACAGACTTCATCAGTTTCCATTCCATCTTTATTCCTACCTCCATCTCCCCATGCCTACCTTACCGTTTCTTTAGAATACATGCTAAAAACAACGACGACAGGATGTACCCCGTCCTATCACGGTCCATCCTGCTTCTCTATCGGCTACACTAACCTGCGCCCTCTGGTTCAGAGAAAGATTCAGGAAGAGACGTCTGTCCCAACCGATCCCTAATTTCTTCAGAACTTCCATTAATTTCACCCATTCCACCCAATAAAACGCCTTCTCGTAGTCTATAAAACAAGCAAACACATCCTGCCCATATTTTATGTTTCTTTCCACTAACGTCCTCATCACGCACACAGCGTCTGGCGTTCCCGAGCCTCCCGTAAATCCAAATTGGTCGCCACCCTGGAATTTGTTAGCCTATCTCACATGTAAACAACATTCGTTAAATTCCACTGAATCGCCGGATCACTGATCGGAAAATCTATTTTCTACGAAAATAAGAGCATATTTCAAGAATTATATTAGATACTTCCAAATACCGTAAACACTAGAATATGTTGGTGTGGATTTCAGGAGCAGTTCCATATCTTGCAGATAGATCCTGGGGAGTTATGCTTTATTCACGCATTATATTATGCACTGCTACTAACATATGACCACCAATGTGGAAAAAAGTTAACGTGACTGAAAATAAACTTATTGCGTCTTTTTACCCGCACAAATGTTTATATATGCAAGGAAATTTTTTCGCGAGTGTCTGAATGTCTGGCTTGTTTGATTTCCATTCCGCCATCAATTTGGCTGCAAAATTTCACCATGGGGAAGAGAATCCCAATAATTAGATTATTGGAGGATCAATGGTACATGAAATAACAGAAATACGGACCCAAAAACGCTGAATTTTCAAAGACAATTTCTGGAAAAAGTGGCATAGCATGGATCATAAATGAAGGTGAAAGTACGATTTTTTATTGCTCACCATGCAACACAATGAAATAACTAACCATTCGTTCAACTCCTTGCCACATGCCTCTCCAAGTAGTATTAAGTTTATAGGTATAACCTAAGAAAGCAACTTAAATGGAGAGACCATATTAATACGTCATCCACAGAACTGAGAAAATCTGATTTTGTATTAAGACTAATATGGCGTGGGCATCTGTCCCAGATCTGCAGCTCTAACAAGGCAATGTGGAAGGATTTATAGAGTACTGAACGATTGTATTCTATTCTAGGGTCAGGATTCCAAACACCTCATTTTGAGACTTCTTTGACTTAGAACACAGAAGACTGCAGTTCTCAATGAATTTAAGCCCTGGGAATCCCACAGAAAATGTTTCATCCCAGATAAAATTTTGGTACTGCTGTTCTCCATATTTTCACACTAGTTAGTGATAATTTTCATTGCTTCAGGGATTACTTAGCAGCCTATTAGCATCATTACAATCCCAGATATTTAGACTTACTGTACACCATTCAGCACACTATGAAAAAAGTGTTTCATAAGTAGGAATAAAATATTTAAATTGACTCAAACAACTTGAACAAAATAAGCAGGGGCATTTGAAAAATATTGAAAACATTCTAATATGAAAGGGCTATAACTCATTCTCTGAGTTTCTATCGGAAACCTTCTCTTCCTTTAATTATACTTCTTCAGTCTTAAAGGAGGCTAACCATTTAATGCATTTGTACTACGATGATTAAACTTTATTTATATAATTTATGCAGTTTACATTAAATATAACACAGGATTATTCACATACTTCCATACACTTTTGTATGAATTTTTGCATTGCACTGTCTTAATTCGGAGAAGAGCAATAAATACCATCATTAACCTCGGAAAAGGTTACTGTATTATTCTAATGGCATCCATCCCGTTCTGTGTTCGACGCGAAAAACGAGATGTTACGTGAAAAAACAGTCAACAACGATGTTCTGGGAAAAGATATATTGCAAAAAATGACAACGAATTCCACTTTCCATGATCGAGATGGTTGCATAAATCTACAGCGAAGGGGTAGCCGAGCAAAATTATCATGTCATATATTTACCGCCGCAATAAATAGAAGAACGATGAGTATTTTGTTGGCTAAGAAGAGAGCATTATCCGCCACACGATACAATGCTTATAATCTTCCGATGTAATAGTCTATTCGGCGTCTTTCTTCTTAGTGTGTTAAGTTAGTAAAACATCTGAAGCCCTAAAAATATGTTTCCCGAAGTATCACGGTTTCGATAGCATGACATATCATAGGTACAGGGCCACCAATGGCAGAAGGGCTCTCACGAAGAAGTCATGAAGAGTAGATGGTGGCCTTCCAACTTCCGCGACAACGAGAGAAACAAGCACATTGATATCAGGAATACCTGAAAATAAAAGGAAAAAACAAACACTTAAATATGTACTTCAAATTCAAAATACGTAATGAAGAGGGGCATGGAAGAGTAGTCTGTCAAATTCTAAAGGTAATGAATTGTCAGTAATTTAACAAACATATTGGAATCAATCAAAAATAAACTAGACTAGTTGACGATTTTCTTAAATGACCGGTTTCTTCTTCGCAGCGTCTTCATGCAAAAACGTTACACAGACTTAAAAGCGGTAATTAAATTAAATTATTCCTTGCCGAATAGTCACGTTCCATCAAGTACAGCCTCCTACGATGCATAAACATACAATGTGATTGCGGGAAACAAATAAGTGATGAAACAACTCACCAAACAAGGTAGGTATTACATACACCAATGGAATAAGGGGTTTTTGAGAGTGGATGATTTTAATACCCCGTGAAAATGTTGTTACTCTCGCATTGCTATCTTCCAATTCAATCTAGATATAAGTAAGTCGATTTTACTCATATCAATAATCTTGAATTGTTAAGCAAAGAGTTTGAGTACTTTGCATTAACACCAGTGTTCAAAATATTAGCTACGGTCTATCTTATACGAACATTTTCAGAGTGCAAAAATAGAAACTCTTACTCATTCCGTCCATCAGTGAAATTGTAATCCGTTTCGGCGAGTTATTCTTGCAAAAAGCGCAACTAACCGAGGAAATATAAAATGTAACGATTGTTGAGAGGAGGATGACAATCAATGGTCATCCATCGGCTCTGGAAGATTGCTGTACTAATGAATGTCAAAATATGTTCATGTCATGTCATAGCATACCTTCATATGAGGAGACATTTAGTTTTGACAAGCAAGCATAAAAAACTAATCACTTGGGATCCTATGCCGACAGAATTTTTTCAGTATATTAGGGTTCAAAGTGCAATTATACGAATTGAAAAACACCTAATGAGTACGAGCCAATTCATTCCAGAATGACAGCTGAATTCGAAAAAACAGCTTATGTTAACGCCAACAGTCTCCATACTCTAGAAAAATTTTTCCATTAATGTATTCTTGAAAAATGCCCTATTCTTAGGTTGTTATCGTTCACTCACGGTTTATTCTTCAATGTAATAAAACGTATGCAACACTTTCAATTCCCGCTATTCGTACATGACCCCCACTCAAGTGCTGCCACCTGCATTTTCTTACGACTCCCGATAGCCATCGCGGTATTCCGACTATTGAGCAGCAGATGTACAGTTTAATAGTCGGACTTAGGTTCCAACTAAGGGCGGGTTCAAGTAAGGTCATGTATGTATGAACTAGATGAGAGATTTGGGAAATGAGAGGGGACTTCTAGGTAATTTACGGAATGCGCCCCTGGTCATGGGCAATGAGATGTAAAAATAACAATTTTACAATCCTACTACTGGAAGATAAACAACCGAAGGATGCAAGGTAGGTACACATTAAGATGAATAGGATTCGATGATTGGTTACTTACGGGAGGCGACTGAAAACCGTGGCTGGAAAAACTAGAGAGGCAGGCAGGTTGGTAAAAGGAGGTCTATTAAATAGGGAGGGAAGTGAGTGGTATGAAACCTGGCGTCGTTCAACCCCCGACGAAAGCTGCTCAGAAGTCCACAGATTAACGTCCCATTAAACGAACAGACCAATAGCTGATAGCACCAGGGATGGAACGGGATTCCCCTGAATCTAAATCCTGGCCAACTTCCGGACTTCGAGCTCAGGGCCATGGAATGGAATTATGTGCACTGAACGAATCACGATTACCGCTCCAACCACATTTAGAACCCCCGTAGGACAGATGCAGGGATTGGTGACGCAGCTGGATTAGGAAGGACTGGTGAATTTAATATGGTAGGTTGTTAGGAATAGTCATCAAGCTGGGCAATATTCATTGGTTGAGAATTTTGAATGAACGTAAAGGAAGATGGGCATCGGGTAGTCACTAGAATAGGAAACAGAAAGGTCACCACGTATAAAATGATTTTGATGATGATGATGGATGACCCGTAGATATGAATATCGTACCTTCAAAAGGACAGCTATGACTTCGAAGAAGCCCAGAGGAAAGAGTCTCTCCTCGATGTACCGCGAGAGGGCGTCGGCGCAACCCACATGTCTCACGACGGCCTCCACCGGGCAGAACCACTCATCTCCAGTTACGTTCTCGACATTCGCCACCGTAGTCATGATTCCATCACCGACTTCTTTGCAGCAAGCCATCGGCAATTCCCTCGCCACTCTGATGGTGAAGTCTAATGGACCAGATACACCACAGCAGTCCATCTGCGAAGTCGTAAATCCACGAATTTATTTATTTATTTAAGTAATTGCTCACATACAGCATTTCTGCCAGTTTACAGTGTCGCAGTAACAATAAGCACGTAATGTAGACGTAGACAAACAAAAAAAACAAAGAGTACATGATAAAATAATGCAAACAAACCAATAAAGGAAAGGTGGAAGGGGGAGAAAGAGGGAGTGGGTTAGTTATTTCCCGAGAAATGGGACATGGAAAGATTGATAAATGAGTTGGAGGAGAGCAAAAAGGGATCAATGTTAACAGGCAGAGAATTGAGAAGTGGGGAGAGGCGGTAGTGAAGGGAACGCTTGATAAGGGATAGTCTAGGGATAGGCATATGGAGTAATGATTGCGTACGTGTGGATCGACAAGGAACTCGGAAATTAATGGAGGAAAGCAATTCAGGACAATCAATATTTGAGTTCAGAATGTTGTAAATAAATTTTAAATCGGTTTTGATTCTTTGATTGCAGGGATTGGGGATGGATAGAGAAGATAGGATCGAATCAGTAGGCATGCTGCGTAAGTGGGAAACTCTGTATTTTACTATTTTAGCAAAGAAACTAGTTACGCTGTTAAGAGTGGCGAGATTAGTTGGAGCAGCGATCGACCATATGGGTGAGCAATATGCTGTGAGAGGAAGAACAAATGCTCTAAAGTATGATTGTAGGGCTTGGGGGTTAGTGATTTCCGTGAAGCGGTAAAGGAGACCTAAGAGGGACATGACTTTGCTTTTAATCAATTGAATATGGTCCAAGTAGGTTAGTTTACTATCTGTTAAAATACCCAGATAAGAAGGGTATGAGCTTGGGGGGAAGAACAAGGGAGGCCAGGTCGTCAATGAAGAGGTTAAAAAGATATGGCCCCAGGACACTACCCTGAGGAACACCAGATGTTACCGGGGAAAAGTGGGAAGAGGTGCCTGAAAGTATAACCCGCTGAGTTCTATCACTGAGAAAACGTTTGAGTAGATCAAGAAAATTCCGTGTACGTTGAACCGCTGACTAAGCTTGTGAAAAAGGAGGGTGTGGTCGAGAGAGTCGAAAGCTTTAGAGAAGTCAAGAAAGATGGCATCAAGTTGTGTATTCTTCGCTATTGCGCTGACAGCATGGTGTTGAAATACCGAAAGATTAGTCCGACATGAACGACCTGGAAGGAAGCTATGCTGATTATTGGACAGGAGAGGAGATGTAAAGTAATATAGTCTGTTGAGAATAATCCTCTCAGTGACAGAGGATAGAATTGGAAGCAGTCAAATTGGTCGATAGTTAAGAACGTCGCATTTAGGCCCAGTTTTATGTATAGGAATAATGTTTGCCATCTTCCATTGGATAGGAAAGACCCCGAGTGAAAAGCAGCGATTCAATAGGAGGCTCAGCGGGGTCACGAGGGAGGAGGCGCAGTTATGTACAAAGGTAGGACTGAGACCATCGGGACCAGGGGAACGGTGGAGAGGGATTTTGGAAAGAAATTGAAATACCTCCTGGGGATCGGTCTCTATGTAGGATAGACAGTGGGTTGTACTTGATGCGAGGGGATGGTCATTGGTAGAAGGGAGATTGGATTGGGGGATTAAACAATCGGAAAAAAATTTCATAAACAAGCAAGATCTATCCGAGCCCACAAGAGGGCAAGCAAATGCTCGATGTTTTGGAACATTAGAGAACAGAGACCTGAAAATCATTTTTTCCTTGGAATAACCGATATCATATTTTCCCAAATTTTCCAAAGTTTTGGGATCATCGCTCACTATACTCCGCATTGGAGACTTTACCGGTCTTTATTCTCGCTTATTCTCATCGAAAGGGTCCAGTTTGGACCAGTGGTAGTGAGTTCGACTCCCGTCCCGAGGGTCGAAGGTTCGAGACCAAGCGACGGAAATATCGAGTCAAGCGACGGAACAACGCTTGCAAACAAACTTTTACAAGTTACCCGAATTTGACCCCACTACTTAGAGGCAGCAGTCTCAGCAGAAGGTTTGCTGGCGCAGATCAAGAAGATCGGACCGTTGCGACGGTGAAGTTCACGAAATCGGCCGGGGTGCTGCGATGCGGAAGGCTGCGGTGCAACTATCACATTAGTCTCCCAAGAAATTCAGCCCTGCATTCTAACTACATATGACATGAAGGAATCCCTCCCACTTAAATATTCCGGAGGTAAAATAGTCCCCCAATCGGTCTCCGGGTGGTAACTACTGGGAGGGGTACATCAGTCAGGAAGGACATACTCATAGAACCTCCCATCGATTCCTCCATTGGTAATGCTTATTGAGCGAGTGCTCTCCTTATGATGTCTTTGCTGTTTGACCCCAAAATCATGACAAGGGTCGCGGACTCCTCAATCGCATCAACTTCACGTCCACTTACTATCAAGAAATTATGTCACCCAACTTTCATTTGTGGTAGAAAAGTGAGGTGAGACATAATACTAAGTGGGTATAACTTTGAGCAGATGGAGGAACCCATCAGCCTCGCTAGCATTTTGGAGTCAAGTAGCAAAGACATGAGAAGAGCGCTTGCTTAATAATAATAATTTTCACTAGTTGTAGATCTCTATCCCTTATCTCTCACTTGGATCCCGTAATGGTTTCATAAAGGACTACAGTGGTGGTAGTGGTATTAATTGATGGGTACTTCAAAAGGTAATGGTTATTCGAACCACGCAAAACGTATTTATTAACAGCACCTATAACTATTCTTATCGATGTTGATACAATACAAATTAATAAAGAATACATACCGATGTCGGGTAAGTTAAAGAAATAGAATAAACTAGTTGGAAGGCTGCATTCTCGGGTTTCCGCCGCGTTATGAAGTTGAATATGGGCAACAAACTCTCTGAAAACTCGACAAATCTGCAATTCATACAGCGCGAAAGCCTCCGCACCTGCAAAAAGGTTCGGGTACAGATATAACCCTACTTAGCCGATGCCTAGTTCACCTGAATAACGTAGGAATATCGGAAAATCTATCAAACATTTCAGTTCATATTCATTCTACGCCGACTTTCAGTCCTACTTCATACCCATTCCACGCCTCATCATCATTGCCACCGCGTTTACGGTGAGAAACACAGGATTTCTCATTTTCTCAACAGCGCAGAATTTCTCATTTTCGCCTCTTTCGGTAATTTCAGTGCCACCAAATCTACCTTTTGTTGCAAATCATTCCAAAAACTGCAGTCAGGAGTGTTATCCACCGTAGTTGAATCGAATTCCCACGGCTCCAGAACGTCGAAAGAGCTGTTAAGGATTTTTTTGATGGCCAAACGGTATCCAGAGTTGGCTGAAAATATCCATGCGGTGGCAGTGAGTTCCATGACAATCAGAAGGCCAAGGAAGAGGACGAACTGCCAAAAGTGAATCAGAGGAACAATCTCACAGAAAAAAGACATCAAACAGGTTTTATGCCAACAATCGGTAAACTATACACACCATCCACAGTAATCGAAATTTCTTCCACAGTACGTACATCCCTAATGCAACAGCCGGTATCGAAATTAAGCTGGATGAGACCATGAGTGCTGGGGGACCCAGAATGCTGACAGACAGCTCTGCGCTGCGAAGTCTCCCACAGCCACTTCCATTGTCAGTATTCACGGCGGCATGAATATCTCCAGTTACATATACTATATTGGATTGTATATCATTTAGGAACACAGAGGAAGTGATGAGCACAGCGATGCTATAGGCCTGAAACAATGAACAAATGATGTTTAGGTTGCCATAGGTTATGAGGTAGTAAGTAGGTCTGATTTTAACTCTCCGTTGGTCGCGCGGCGTCTTCTACAGTAATATTGTTTTCTTGGATACCATGTTTTCTTATTTAGAAATGTCTCCCCTTATCCACACACACAAACATTTTATTCACAGGCTATACAAATGATTTACACTGAGTCTAAAGAGATCTACTACGGAGAATTTTTAAACAGATATGACTTCAGTCACATTTAACCGAAGTATTAAAACGTAAGCAAAATCAATCACAATTAATCGTTAATTTAGGACTTTGACAAGGTTGCAGCTTGTCACCTACGCCTTTTAAATCTAAACATAGGTGAATTGTTGTGGCAATGGAAAAGATGAATTAATTATTACACTAATAACCTTAACACCCGAAAACATGTACTAATGGTATTCTTCGTAGACGACCAAAACTTGATTGCCAGCGATGAAGACGCCCCCAAAAAGCCTCTTGAATTTCTCAAGACGGTACATGAATACAACTTCAAGATCTGAACCGATAAAACCAAAGTAATGACATTCAAAGGCAATGAACTAGTAAAATAAAATATAATTTTCTATAATCTATCAATCGAGCAAGTCACTTCTTTTCGCTTTCTTGGAATTAATTTATCATATTGCTAATGCAATAGACATTCATTAGGAAGTTGCGAGCGTTAGCTAAATTAACGTTAAAATACAGAGAATGTAACGAAAAAAATAAAGTAACAACAGATCCCCAATGAAACTTTAAACAACAATGGAAATTCCTTGTGGAATATACGAAACTAAAACTAGATACTTATATAAGCAACTTAACAAAGATTATAGGCATCAGAAATGAAATTCTTAAGAAGAACAGTTGACTATACTGAAACACATGAAAACGAAATACGTAATGCAAGAACTCAGCGATAAAAGTATCAACCAAATGACATGAGAACACATAAATACATGAGCAGAAAACTTAGAAAATGGATGAAGAGAGAATACCAAAACTAACTTGGAAATACAGAGCTAGACGCAAAAGACACCGCGGAAGTCCACGAATTAGATAGACTAGGACTAAAGGAGATCGCAGCAGGCTTAATGCTTTAGACATGCAGTAAAAAGGACTCCTTCCCTCCATGTATTTTATTATTATATACATGTCTGTCATTCAATCATAACCTTTATGTTTTGGCATATCACCGGATTTGGTTCTAGATTTCTTGAGTCTGTTGGGCACCACGCGACCACTTAAGTCATACGGAGTAACTTTATTAGAATTAAGTTATGAATTTCCACCATTTGTAATGGTTTTTCTTTAACTTCATTTACATATATATGAGATTTTTTTAAAAAACGTACTCCATAAGTATATTACACTCATATTATCGATGAAGCATCCATAATAAAATAATTTTTGAGAACACTTTTTTGATCTTCGAATATTCAGTCGGAACTTCAGCCTGTGGAGACATCTTACTAGTACTCAATTTCTATTCCGACTGAGCTTTTTGAAAATTCAATGGCTATGGACGTAAATTATCTTTTATATATCCTTCATCAATCTCCGACATCCAATAAACATTTTCTTTCCTAAAGCAAACATAAAATACAGTTGTATACATGTATGTCATATGTCATTATGTGAGAATGGCTTGACCTAGCTCGTAGTAAAACACCAACGCTGTAAATATACACCTGCCAATGATCTAACCGTTTTAACTACGATAAGTAGTATGTTCCCAATTCGTTAAGAGAAATTTTTGCATTCAATTTCACCCAAACCAGGTCACAAACTAAAATGTTTTCCAAGCTGAAGTTCCCGCTTACAAAGTCAACGCCACTCAATTAGGGTTCACAACAAAATTACAACGGTGAGACGTATTGTTCCAATTTGCCATTTAAGTCGTAAAATAGGATTTCTTCAAACAAGGTCGACCGGCGTCAGGGGCTCTCAAGCCTCAGCCAACACATTCATTCACCCGACGTTCCTGCGGCGCAAGCGGGCAGTGGTAGAAACAAAGGCGATTACTCTATAAGGAGGTAGACATATTGATACGGTGCGGGATGTTTGGAATATGTACGGAGAATATGAAAAATACTTGATGTGATGATCCCATGCGGTTTCCTGAGCTCTAAGAATGTGTAATAAGAGAACAAATTTCAAAATCATAATTTTTCATCATTATTAGTATCTTATGATATTGATGCAAATGCAATTTACGACATTACGTCACTTTTCATTTGACGCACTTATTTTACACAGGTGTTAGGTTTGTGATACTAATTTTTGTATTTTTTCGTAAGCAATTCAATTTTCATGGCACTACTGGTTTGTGCAAATATAACTAAATTATTTTACGACCATCATCTGCTGCCATTCATTCTTTCTCAGATTTAGACGCAATTTTGCACACTTTAGAGGAGGTTAGTTTCCCCTATCGTTTTACGGTAAGCGCTTTTTCGGTGTATATTTATACTTTCATACAGTTTTAGCATATTCACTGTTTTCTTTTTTATCTATACTACGTTTAGTGGGAAACGAAAGGGCACTGCCTTGTTCAGAACAGCCGAGAATGCTATTCCTTGGGCGATTTTGTTTTTAGAGATGAAATGATTGCAAACCTTGGGGGAAGGTGCAGTTTTCGGCAAAATATCCCCAAAAAACCCCACAAATATGGATTAAAGATATTTTTTAGCTCAACAGAAGCTACAAGTTCCTACACAGAAAGTTTCGAAATATATGCCGGCAAACAGCCAGATGGTCACTTGCAGGTAAGCAATAGATCGTAGGATGTTGTTAAAACAATGGATATACCAATACGTGGTAGTAGGATGTTTTTAAAACAATGGATATACCAATTTTTAGCAGTGAACGCAATGTTACAGCAGATTATTGGTTAACTGGTAATGAACAAATTACAGATATTCTGAAAACTGACATACTCAATACCACCTACCTTTGTATCAATGGTTATAACCTTGATACCGTAAACCAGGGCTACTCTGTGACACCGCGCACAACTTTGTGACAAATATGCCCCTAAAGACACAAGAGTGTAAGTCAAGATAACGAAGATTCGACTAAGACAAGCGCCAAAAAGGGTGAAATACTCCCCTTTGGGTGAATAAAATTAAGGCCAACCCATCAAATGCGTTTGTATCAATGGTTAACAATCTTTAACATCTACACAGCTAAAGATGGTAACGTTACTTTCTTAACTTATCATGAAGCTTTGTAAACATAGCAACAATAATTAACAGGGACATTTTGTTTTGTAACGAAAACAAAAGATGTTGACAGTTTAGACCAAATTTGAAACCATTGTCCAAGCTCAAGGAAATCGAACAGGGAGCTTCCTTGCGTTTTTTTTTAGCGTGATCACCATCATGGGCAATGATAATGGGCAATAAAGGATGTCGAGGTTAAGGTAAAAATTCTGAAGTGGACAAAACAACGAAAAAGGAATTGCTCGGAAAGGCTGAAGGAGTTATCCGACCAGTCATCAGGACCATGGCTAGCACAGGGAATACACCAGTGCAAATTGAGTAGAAGTTTGACAGGTAATTGGAGCGTATCTTCTTGATATCGTCATCAATGAGAATTCTCTACCTCCTACTTCATCCCAAGGCTACAACAAGAGAACCAAGTAATCAGCAGAAGTCAAACTAAAAAGATGACAAACAGCTATTGTAGGTGATATAGTACCGCTACTGCTGGGAATACAACTTTGTTGTATTCCCAGCAGTAGGCAGTACAGTACGGTTGTATTCCCAGCAGTAGGCGGTAAAACAGTGTTGTCAACTCCCGGGAACAAAGGGAATTAGAATGTGATTGACAATTGCTGCTTCTGTAAATTTGTATTCCTTTAAAAAAATACCGTAAACCAGGGCTAATTTGTGACACTGGGCACAATTTTGGGACACACATGCCCCACAACAGTAGTTTAGATTTTCCGAGTTTTCCCAAGTGGTTTGGGCAGAAGATATTTCGGCTAAGTGCTACCACAAGCTTCGGCCATTCGTTGGTGACAATTGGAAATATAAAAACAGGCGGGTGTGAAATTTTATAGCTAAAAGATGTGACAACAGTCGTCTCCTCTATTCAATTTCTACAGCTGTGTACTCTATAATTCTACCCAATAAAGCCAGTCTTATTCACGCTTTTCATCTGATATGTGCGCTATTCATTTTTCCCAATTATAACCCTCAAGTTACGACAGCGAGAATCCTGTTAAGCTATTTTGGGTTATGAGCGTATGGTTATTTTCGGAAAAAGTGGACACAGTGCAAGTTCCACAGAAAAGAATGTTTTGGAACTAGTTTATTTGGGTTCAAATTCAACTATACATGCGTGACTTGCACAAGTGAGACTCAACATTATGACAGTAAGTCACTGTCACAAAGGCGCCCAACAATATCCTGCCATGGTCATTTTAAATGATAGTGTTTAGAGTGCCGAGAATAAATGGAATGAAGATTGCACTGCCTCAATATTGCAAATATACGAACTATCTAGCACGATACGGCCCAAAAAGAACTCCCACCTAGTCATAGAGTGAGGATTCGAGGATCTTAGTTCGAGGGCAAATGTTTTTTCTGCGTTTGTATCTCCTCACCGGGTGATGTTTGTCGAAGTTTAACTGCTTTGAGTAACTATGGACTGCATGAAAGAAGATTTAAGAGTAACTATACAATAGATGCTACTATATCTACAGTAAATTAACTTTTTTTTATTAAGAGAAAAGTATATACGTATATTTTACAAGTAAAAGAATTCGATGCCAGAATTTAAGAGGTAGTCGATAAATACTTATTTGATGTGTGACACATCGTAGCACACAATGTGGCGGATTAGTGTTCTATTATTAAAATGAACCTCTCACCAACTAGATTTAATGGCCTAAAGAAGTTTTTAGGTAACGATACTCCTGTTCGATAGAGTTGCACCACACATTAGCGCTCACGACGAACCGTTCGGATGCTGCCCTCTTATGCCGAGTGGATAAACCTTATCACGGGTGGAAATTGCCATCGGCGAACGTATTGTCCGCTGAAATAGAGAAGTTAATACCAGCGAAAAACATTCGATATATTCGTTACACAACTGAGAAAATATTATTCAATCAAAATAGAGCTATTACTAAAAACTAAAAAGACCAAAATTTAACAGGGACAGAAGTCGCGTGAACTAACTGGCGCTCATCGTATGATACATGATATATAATGCAACAAATTTGATAGATCGGCAGCAAAACGATCGAGTTGGCCGACATATCCTGCGTTTATTACAGAATGACGAAAGCCATGAAAATCACCTTAGAGTAACATACAGGATAGGGCTTCATCAAGATTTGATCGAACAATTCGATAACGGGAACACCACTGCTTAAGTACCATATGGCCATATTTATGTCAGATCCCGACCGCTACTCAACCAAATATCGTGTCCATTAGTTCCAGAGATAAAACTGCCATTTATCCATGGACACTATCAGAGGCACTTAACGAGTTGGAGCTTGATGTAAATGCATTAACGATGAATGAATTATGTAAGAGTGAGAGAGTTTAATCGTTTGATCACTCAGGGAACGTTCCCGTGCGTAAATTAACCCTTCCAGCGTGTGCGACGCTGCATATGCGTCCGCTCAATCCCATGCCTCTAGCGTGACTTTAATCGGAGGGATTTAAATCGCTCACGGTGCTTTTTTACGCAAGCATCGAATATTTTGTGCAGGCATTAACTTAAATATTTATATCATTGTAATCGCAATTTTAAAAATTGCCAACAAAATAAATTAAGTTTAAAATTGTTTATGCTTTATTATTATAAATTTATGCTCACATTTTGTCAAGCCGTTTTTTTCTTCTCGCCGTAACCGGTGATAAGTAGTTGACCTGTGTGTGGTATTGCTCAAAACAGGGGTCTAGGCAGAGAGACGGTGTCCCTGGACAGTTTTTACACCTGTATCTCGTTCCTTTTCTCTTTCCGCTTTATGTACACACCACACACTTCCTTTTTCCAACTTTATAAGTTTCGGTTTTCGGATTTTCTTGAATGAAATGCTGACCTGCCAATCGCGTACATTCCGTGTCGGTATCTGAGGGCCGTCTTTTGCGTTTTTTTTAATTCTGCCCATGGTATATGGCTATGATCTTGTTCACTAACTCTAATCTGAACAATAGATAATCTTTCTTGTTTCCAGCCTTGCAATATAGAATGTAAGCATTCAACACAGCCGTATTTACTAAGTGGTTGAATAATTTTTTATGCCACACTTTTGTCCTTTTCCTCTCTAGCAAGAGTGATTCTAAAAGCTGATCATTTAAGTCTACACCTCCCATGTGTTATTATACTCTATTACACACGTAGGTTTATTTACAAATTCTAACCCACTCTTTCGACTTACAGGTTGCATTTCATCTGAATGTTTGGTATTCAGCCCTGAGACATTGCGCTTATTCTTCCACTTCAACGCCACCAATTTCCCACACTTTGCACTAACCACTTCTTTCTTCAGTTTCTTTTTTAGATGCATTGGTATACCTTTGCGTGTGATTCTAACTGTTCCAACAGCATCTGTTGTCCTCTGAACCAACCTCTGGAAAAGATCGGGACTACTATAATAATTGTCCATATACGTATTGTCGTATACACATATTCCCAAATCTAATAGTTGCTCACACAAACTTAGAACAACTTTTGTTGAGAAAAGATCTGTCTTTGGTGATTTCACAGTCTACTTTTGTCCCTGAGCCGGGGTAAATTATAAAATTTCATAAATATCCTGCGGAAATACAAAGTTCAAACATTTTTATGCCAAACCGGGAAGCTTTCATGGGAATATACTGTTTCCATGCCAGCGAAAGTTAAAAAGCCTACTTTTCCACAACAACAAAGATTCATCGACACTGACTTCTTTACCCGGTATATACACTTTCTGGAACTTATTTTTCCAATATTCACTAATGGGCAGAATTTTATACAGTTTAGAATCTCGCTTTGAAATTTCCTTATTGGTGTTATCAACAAAATGGAGAAATTTGGTCAGCAATGAAAACCTTTCTTCGCTCATTACACTGGGAAAAAACGGTGTTTCTAATATATGTTTCCTACTATTATACATTCTGAGGCTTGGTTTCTGAATTATTCCCATCAACATAAGCAAACCTAGGAATACCCTAAATTCGTTCGTAGTCGTGGGAACCCACTTATGAAAGCGCAATTTCTTTGCACCAAGATTTTTTCTTTCTCATGAGCTAGAAACTGTTCTGTGTAACGATTTGTATCAGTCACTATGGTTTTAATTAGATCGTCGTCAAAACATAGCTCAAAATATTACAGGGGATTATCTGCGCACCTAACTGGCACTATTTGTTTCCCAACTAAATCACACGCAATAGGCAAAGGAGGATTAGCACTGTCGATCTCTTCCCAAGTATTCTCATGAATATTCACAGAAAATTGAGCAGATTCTTCTACTTCCTCTTCGGAACCGGAGTCCAGAGTGTATCCAGTTGAATTCTCAGAAATTGTATCTGAACTTGCTGCACTATTTTCTTCCAAAACATGACGCACTTGCTGGTCAGACAACTCACGAGAGCTAGAAGCCATGGTGAACTAAAGAGGGGTTCAGCCAAGGGACGGTCCCAGGGTAGAAAAAGATAAAAAAGCCATACTACGGCTTAGGTCATTCGGCAGTAGGCGTCAGGAAACCTCGACCCTCAGCTTCAAATATCGTAAATAAGATACCACACGATGGCAGATCTTACGAGGCTGCGAGCAGCATTGTGTGACCATGCCTGGAGGGACCATGCCTACGTTAGCATTGCCATGGTGAAAGAGAAGGGAAAAACGTTTACTCAGAAATGAACATACCAAGGAACCACAGAACGAAAGCAGTCAGCATCAACACGCACATATGAGCTCTCTGAAAGCAATAAATCAGAGCATGAGAGGAGATATCTGTTCATATCCATTTCACCAGACTCCATTACCAGGTATGACTTAGGAAAAAAAAGTTTAAAAAATACGGGCACATAGATACAGGCAATCAAAAAGCAGACAATTGAGTCACATATATACTCAGTGAAAGTACATGTATACGAACGTGAGCGATAAAATTTCTTAATGAAAAGTTTGGACGCAGAGGGTGTGTCGCACACGCTTGAGGAATGGATTTGAGCGGCCACAGACGTTGCGTCGCACACTCTGAGGGGTTAAATAACTCCATTCAAAGTCACGCTTGAGGGGTTAATTATCGATGGAAAGCCATGGTTTCCAAATAACGAGCTTATTTTTTTAAAATATTAACAAGTATCTACTCTTCCTAGCATGGATATTTACCAGAAAAATTGAGTCGGAAAATATTTCTCACTAGGAACGACGGACAACTTATCGAGAAGTCAGTGAGTAGAAAGAAGCAGAGGACTCAAAATCGTACATTTAGATAAGTACATTTCTGCAAACAGCAATCAGTATTTCCCAAAAATTTAAACCGAAAGGGTAACGCTGATAATTATTCCAAAATTGAACATATAAATAGTTTAATGATCATCTCTGGCAATATGAAGTGTAGTAGTATGGGTGGTATCGGTGGCGATGGCTAGTCGCTGAATCCTGCTTTAAGTATACATAGAATAATTCTCTCTAAATGACAGCTGTATAGGTAACTCTGGGATAAACCACTTTCACGAAAAAGTCGAATGTTCGTTAAGATCAAAAATGATCTTGCTAGGGTATCGTAGATCAAGTTAAGTACGTAAGGAGAACGACATGTAAGAAACATGTAAACTAACATTTCTCACAGGAGGGAATAAGCAAATAGATGGTAAGGAATATTTGAACGGGAGAACTTGCATTTCCCGTGCGATATCTGATTATGATGACACTTGGAGACAGAAGGGCTCTACTTTATTGATTAGTCCATTATGAAGAAAGTATTAATACTACATGGAGTTGTGAGAATGATAGGGGAAAGAATGTGAATACATTTGTTGTGACAGGATGGTATCAAAAATGAATGTTTGTCATTTCATTTTTATGCGTTCCTGTTGTTGTGAGCGCGACCGCGAAGGTTTCTGAATTATTAAATCCACTGTACAGTAGGTGGAGCGCGAGTAGTTTCAACAAATTCGTGTTAGCACGCGAGCTTCTCAAACAAGCGAGGAACGACAAGCAAGCAACGAAGCTCAGCATTCACGAGTTGTTCAATCACGTGCATTAGAATCGTATCATTGAGTCATAATGTCATGTTCATCAGAATCATATCAACAAGGCGTTATTTGAGTTAAAAGGTACGTAATTTATTGTACGTACGTAGAATAAGATTTGGTGCAGTGGTCTCTTTGTTTGCTTTTTTTAAATTCTTCCATTCGATTTTCGTACAAGCTTCGCTTTTTCCTAAAATTGGATTTTTAAGCTCGAAAATTTAAATTTTTGCACTACTTTTACAGTTTTTATTTACTTAGAAACAGCAGCATAAGTATGGATTGGAAACTCATGCTATCGTTTGTGTGTTACGAATTCCTGTGTAGGTACGAGGAATATGTGTCTGCTTTGTATATTTGTGCTTAATTAGAAAGAAATGAGGCATTCAACGCATGCCTACGTGTGCTAGTCTTAAATATAAAAAACGCACAGCTAGTCTTAAATATAAAAAAGTATTGTACACCAAGAACATTCGTCTCCATGAGTCGATGTTACAGTAGTAAATTATGATACCACTGCCTTCAGTGGCTCACTATTACGCGGCGTGAAGTTAGCACCCGAGCGAAGCGAGGGTGATAACACGTCGTGTGATGACGTAAGTCGCGAATAGCGTATACTACTTTATAGCTCGTGTGACTTAAATTTTCCGTCCCCTGCGGTTAAATTATGTTTTGAGTGAGTATAGTAAATTAAAATTCTCAATCACCTCCACGTAGTTACCGTTTTTTACTTTTCATTTTCGAGTTTTTTAAAAGCTTCACGAGTACTATTCCATAGATTAGCGAATTGGAGCCATCTATTGTACAACAAGCTTCCAACAGGTTTGGGAATAGTTTAACATATACACTGCAAAATTACAAGTGTTGTTTATTATCTGGTAGAAGATACAGTTAATCTAGTATCGACTTCATGTACATTTGATGAACTTCATCGATTCCAATCACATGAAGAAAATAAAAATATTGCCATTACTAGGAATTCCATCGCAAAATTTCATTTAAATCTTATCAAACTGAATGAGTCGTATCTCCTGAATCAAGTTGACCAGTATTTTATAATTTTCCAGATACTGGTTTAAAGGGACAAGATACAATAGATATTAATTTAAACAAGTCTCTTTTGTTCTAAAATTAAAAGGCTAAAATAGATGGAAGTTCACATACGTCAAGATTCAATTATTTAAATATTGTTAATAAAGATGTATAGACTGAAGACATGGAATGAGTCCAAGGATAAGAAGTTTTTCGAATATGAAGATTCACTTTTTGTAACTGACTACGATTCAAGTTCGTTAAGATTCAATTTATATTCAAATGCATACATATAACATGCACCATGCGCTTAACAGTGATTTTATAAAATTATGCTTTTGGTAATCAATAATTGCCAGTTACTCCTGCGTGACTCAAGTGAACTCTCGTTTAATAATGAAATTGTCATCAGCACAGTGTAATAATGGGCTACTTATTCCACGGAAAAGCGTGCCTCAAGTGCAAGATAAAGTCACGCAGAGCTATAAAAAACACTCATCCAAGAAAAAAGAGTCTGAATGTTCTGCCTGGAATAACGCGAAGGTGATCCACTATTCTACCCATCAAAAACTTGAACAATATTCAGTAAATGCCTCAGGACAGGGGAGAGGGTATGGTACGCAGAGTAGTCCATGGATAAGTATGCATAAATATATTTCTGTAGTGCACAATAATAAAGTCTCACTTACCAAAACTGAGCAGAGAAAAAAGTTGACGCAAGCGTTTCGACAGCTTGAGCTCAAAGACATCCCCACTCCAACAGCGGATGCTTCTTTTAGCGGAAATGAAGGGTGAGTGGATATCTTATCTTTGACGAGACGATTAGGAAACCTGTAACGAGTGAAGGCTGGACGCATTCAAAGGAAATCGATCGACTTACTTCCCACCATACGACTTCTTAAGGAAATATTCTCCCTTGTATTCCTCTCGTATTTCGTCCTCTAGGATTCAAAATCACTATCGCTAATAGTGTCCAGGAATACTGAGACCCCAACAAGTACCAATAGCCTCCAATAAAAGCGTGAGTACTTTAAAATCCGTGAGACCATCGGCTTCAGTGTATCCTTTCACGTAACTATGAACACCAAATACTAAATAAAATGATGGAAATCTCTCAGCTGATATTTAATCATATCACACGCATAAAAAGTTTCAAACAAAGTCCCTGAGATAACACTCAGCGATTTATGGTACACGCGTGGGTGAACGTAGAGATAAAAGATAAACGTATTACTAAGAGTAGCTTTTCATGGCGGCCACCGGTCGTGTCAGTAGTTACTCTTTCGAGTTATTCTCGGATACTCAGTTTCATCTTAGATGCTACTTCCATTGCGAGTACGTGTGATGCTAATTCAGTCTCCTTAGATATCACGTAAGCTGTACAGAACTCACTAAATTATTCGTCCAATGTAGTTAACTGCTCAAATGTTCATTGCAGCAGTAAAAATGTACAATACTCCAAATGCTTGGTGACCCAGTGAGTGAAATAAAATCTTATCAAGGAGACATTTACAAAGACTACTTTACGTATGAAAGTTACTTCCATGTCATTTGCCTTGCTAATCGCTTTCAAGTGACACGTCGATGAGTAATGCCCCGTCGATACACAATAGTTAATTATATAATTAAAGACCACCTATAATTAATTATGCCATGTAGACGATGCACCAGTAGGTAATGATGGGTCCAACCCCATAATTAAGTATCATCCCAGCTATATTCGTGCGTATTTTGTTCAAAAATTTACAAAATTGGCGGAAAGCGGACGGTGGGGGAATGTTTACATCTACATCTACGTCATACCCTGCAAGCCACCCAAAGGGTGTGTGGCAGGGGGTGCTTCCACACCAGGCATACATGTATGATACGGTAGAACACCGAAATTACATTGAAACCCGTGTACCACGCCTTGTTTTAGTTACAAAAACAACCTCTGTTGAATCGTCATTACCTCACAATAAGTGTATTTCTATAGTGGACTGTACCATTAGGAAAAAGGGAAACTGTTCTATATATAACTATAAGTTCACAATTTTGACCACAACCCACTGAGATCAATTAAATGTCAACAGATATAGCGGCGAGGTATAATGCTGTGAGCCGGACGGAATTACGGACGAGCAAGCAACTAAATGATTTTATGAGTGGGAGCCTAAAATGATTTTTAAAAAATCCCGCAGAGATCAGCATGACGGTCGGGTAAATTTCACTGTCGAGGCATTTTTCGGAAAAAAGTTATTTGATGCTTTAAATCAAATCATTTAAAGAAATAAAGATATCCATACTGTTGACATTGCTTGTAAATACATACAAAATCAACTTCAAACAGAGAATTAATTGTTAAGTAATTGATTCATCTTGGTACGTAGGCAGAAATGATGAACTGAAAATTTAGTTTTACTGATATCAATAATAATACATTACTTTTGGCAAATCTAATGTGTGTTTCACATTCTCTGCACTCTAAACATTCTTGCAAGTGGAAGTTACCAACGGCGAGTTGGGCAAGATTATCTGCAGTGCATGAGCCAGACCGAAGTGAGCAAAAGCATAACTTCTGTAACTGGTGCAATGAACCACGAAATGTTGCAGGAATGGGTGAAATTCCCCACCACAGCAAGACATAGAGAAATAGTTAAAGTAAGGTGAATATATTTAGAGGCATCCGCTCTCCCTCATCAATGTGCTTTTTATAAATTAGGTACCCCGTTGTAAATGTTCCCACCAATACCCGAACTATAATCAATTTCAAATATAGCATTAACATGCTAATTATTTATGGAAAGTGTATGATGCTATCAGTTCTTTTCAAGGTAGTGTGAGAGTTTGACAGTCAATTTGAAAAACGAAACATACACGCAGTATTAATCAGCATAGAAGCAGGAATATATAACTATATGGTTTCAAATAAAAATTGTAAAGTGAGATCGATTGTGAGGGAATTGAATTTAACCTGAAACAATTGATGCTTTGTTTTTTAGGTTCATGGATTTCCCAGGAGTTTTGGGTGCCATTGACGGCATCAATGTTACCATAGGCCGGCTTTATAGCTCGGCGTCACGTACGCGCCACGGGCTGCGACAACGTATATCCCAGAAGGGGCCCTTAATTGCTCCGCGCTGAGCTAAACAGATGAATGACGATAAGCGGCACAAGAAATTGACACAAAATTCCATCCATTTCATCAGACCACGCTACATCCTTTAATTTGGTACATTTATTATGTTTTAATTCACTGTAAAGTAACCTTATGATTTCCAATTGAAGAATAATATTCATTGAAACCACACCAAATTCAATAGACAGATTTTTATACCATATCATATACTGTCAACATCGTTGACTAGCCATGAAGTAATGCCTCTTCAAAAAGCAACCACTGAGCAAACATGTTACACTAATACATATTTTGAGTATTTAAGAATTTTGTTTTTTTGTGATTGTTAGGATATTGACGCGCAGCATATGCACAGACCGTCTATGTAACTTCCCAACACAACTTGCTGGTTGATTGCTACGGTTGCGCTTCAGATTTGCCTCTTGACCCTCTCTTTCTTTCTCTTCGGGTTAGTAAATAGTATCATTAGTTTGCTTTTAGTGCTCTTTTCGTAATTAACAGTAAGGCTTCATTAGATATCATCTAGGTAGAATGATGTTAGGATCTATTATTTTGATGTCATAGGTGTATTTTGTTTCTCAGGAGCACAGACCAATCAAGTTTAGACTGTATCAGGGGTTTAATGTAGATTATTAATTTCAACTTTTCATATTAATATTAAAGTTCTTTCTCAATAGTGATTGTAGGTTTAATTCAATTTTTCATTTATTCAGCCGTAGATTTTAACATTTACGTTAATCTTTTTAAGCCTAAATATTTATTACCTTATCTGTTGTTGCATCGAGTGTATCTACTATTAGCTTAGTTTCGCGTTTCATACTATACTACTAAAAATTTATCTGAATCTTTTATCGTGTAGTTGAATTTAGGACGTAGAATTTTACATGCGCCCACCGTCGTTGCCTGTGTTTCACCCGAGGCAATTATGTATTGTGTTCGGAAAAACTAAATACAAATATTTAGAAGCTCAAAATAATGGAAACCAACTAAATTAATCACATTTAAAGGTCTTAACCCCCCTTATACAGCACATTGCATGCGTCAAACTCCTTACCTAGCCATCCATCTTGGCAAGCGCTTCAAAATGCCCGGTCTACAGCCGAGTCCTTGCAGTGAAATCCAACAAGTTCAGAATTTTCTGCGAGGACGCCAGTGAGCTGTCGACACGTCGTCATCAATTCTCAAAACGAGATTTCAATGGCTCCGCCAGTCCTGGCGAAACGTGACGCCGAGCTATAAAGGCACCCATAGTCCCTCCTAGAGCAGAGAGGGAGCAAATTTATTTAAATGGGAAACATTTTCATGGTAAAAATGTAATGACCTTAAGTTTTAACCAATGATTAAAAATATATATTTACCTCGATTTTATATTATACTTACCTGTTTTTCATTATTAGAAAGTATGTGAAGTTTAATTAGTTGGCTGTGGTTTTACTCATGAATCCTCAAAGCTAATTTATAATTTTCAATGATGGCTTGGTATTGTCGGTTGGATTATAACAGAAAAGGTAAGCATTTAATATGGTATATAAACTTAAATACCACATCTGGTAATTTTTTTTAAATTTAGGAATATTTACACACATACCATCAATTATTTTTCATAGTATGTATAAGTGCTTGCTAGTTTCTTTTTCCATTTCACAGGTATGTGATTTTGATTTGAATATTACATCAATTAATGCACAGCATGGGGATCTCATGACTCCCATGCATCGAGAGCTTCCAGACTGCGGGAGTATATAAGAAGAATATTTGGGCTGGGTGGTGCCAGTAGTTGCCATGTTGGTAGGATAAGGATAACACCATATTTGTAAATACTATGTTTACAAGAATTTTTTTCATTCATTGATTAATTGAACTTTAGGAGACTCCGGGTATCCTCAAGAGCCATGGCTAATGGCTCCATTCCACAACCCGAATGGAGGCAGTCCAGAGGGCCGTTATGATACACAGCATAGAGCAACGCGAAACTGCATCGAGGGTTGCATTGGAGTCCTGAAGGGATGGTTTCATTGTATACGACGAGACCGTACCCTACACTATACTCCAGAGAAGGCTGGTTGGTTTGACATTATATTACATTACATGAAGATAGGTGGCCCATGTATACATGAAACACCATTCTTACCCTGTTAATTATTGATTTTAGGAAAGATAATAAATTCTTGTTCATGGCTGCATAATATGGCTCTGCACTACAGGGTATCTCTTCCACAAATTTATCTGGACAAAGAGGAAATAAATTATTTGGATATCAGAGATGTGATCCCTGCAGACGATGGGAATAGAATTAGAGAATGATTAGTCGCCCATCATTTTCGGCGACTGTAAATTGCGATATTTTTTCAATTTTTCAAAAGTTATTAAAAGTGTTCAATGTTTATGTTTCATAGCAATAACATGTATGTTTATGTGGTTCTTTTCTGGCTATTTAATATAAATATCATTAATATATCAATAAAATGTTGCATATTCTTGCATTTATGTTTTTGGAATATGATTCGGAAGTAGTTTCTTTATTCTAACAAGTTAGTCATATCATATGATTAACATTACGTTTTTGAGTTTTGTTTTGTAATTGCCTTTCAAAATTAGTAGTAGTTTTGGTGTTGTACGGTGCGCCGACGGCTAGGACATTTTTCACCGCTAAACAGTCTGTTTATTTAAAAAAAAATAATAATATAATAATATTCATAATAGTTTACGCGTCAAATAGATTTAAATAAGGAATAAAACAGGCGGATACGGTCAAATTTTTATAAAAAAGTCCAATCTCTTTAATTAACAAAATAATAGGGTCGTCTCCTAGAATGGATTCTAGGTCTCCCCTATATTGAACCGTCTTCGCGCGTCACGATACTTGTCACACTCCGTCAGGATATGCCGAATACTAAGATGGCACCTGCACTCATCACACTGAGGGGCTTGTTTCTCTTCCGTAAAGAGAAATGCGTGAGTCAAAGGGCAGTGCCCTATCCTCAAACGTGTGATCACGACTTCCTCTCTTCGGCTGCTCCTGACGGAAGAGGGCTGACTGACGTTGTCGCCTTGACGCTGCGGAGGTTGTTATTTGGTAGAGTCCTCCACGACTCCCTCCACTGCTCTAGTACTACATTTCTCAGTGAGGCTCATACGTCCTCTAAAGGTACGAGCATCGACACGTACTCGTCCTCATTTAGAGCCTCCTTGGCTAAGCATCTGTCTTCTCATTTCCGGCTATTTCCTCATGACTTGGGATCCAAAGGCACCAAATATTACTCCCTTTCTCTTAAGGGACAGCAACGAGGAGTGTATGAGACTCAAGGAGTCGGTGTATATGACGAAGGAGCCACCATCGTCACTTAAGACTTCGAGAGCCATATTTATAGCGAAAAGTTACTTCGAGAGCCATATTTATAGCGAAAAGTTACTTCGAGAGCCATATTTATAGCGAAAAGTTACTTCGAGAGCCATATTTATAGCGAAAAGTCCCGCTGTGTAAACGCTACACAGCGGATTTAACTTCGCTCTGATGGCTCGGTGGAAGGAAGAGAACGCTGCATATACGCAGGCCAAGTTAGACTTGGAGCCGTCGGTGTACACGGGCATCAAGTCGGAGTGATTCTACAAAAACATTAAAAATTGACGCCGGTACTCCAAGGGAGTAGTGGAGGATTTTGGTCGAGACCGCAAAAACGTTTTAACCACAGGAGTGGGAGTCAACAAAGGGGGGGGGGATTGAGTGGGAAACAGGGTACACCTATGATTATCTGAAATCACACCCGAGAATAAATTTGTGAAAACGCACACTTACGGGTCTGGTTGCCCTAGCCCTTTGATTGAAAACATTTATAAAAGGGGTTTTAAAAGTATGTCATAACATGGATGACTCGTCATGGTTAAAACTTTAGTCATAACTGCAAAGAAGCAAGGTCCTACGGTAGCACTGAGGAGGCTTCCCTGCATCAGAATAGATTCTTGGGGCCGGGCTAGTCCTATACGCCCCTCTACAAAGTCGTAACGCCGCGTTATGCACAGAATTTAGTGCTCGTAAGTATGACTCGCGAGCTGACACATACACAAAGGAACCGTAGTCTAATTTAGAGCGTACCAATGCGCGATACAATGACAGCAAGGTGGTGCGGTTTGCTCCTCACGATGCGGGGCTTAAAAACTTAAAAATGTTCAACGACTTATAGCAATTTAGCTTTAAAGTATTAAAAGGCACTCGCCAGTTGAGTCTGTGGTCTAGAGTCATACCAAGGAAACGGACCGACTCCAAAAATGGGAGGTTTCTTCTGCCAAGGCATAATGTGGGTTTCACATGGACGTGTCGAATACGGTGAAAGTAAACACACTTGGTTTTCTCCAAGGAAAACCCAAAGCCGTTCTTTTGGGTTCACTGGTTCAATTTTTTCAAATTAAGTTGAACCATCCGCGATGAATAGACTACCCTGGATGACCTGCAGAAAATCGCCAAGTCATACACGAACAATGTACCTATCACCGGCGCCTGAATACAATTCGCGACGTCGTTGATCGCAATGGCAAACAGCGTCACGCTCCAGACGGAGCCCTGGGGAACACCGTTGTCAAGAGGGTAAAAATTGGATAGAAATTGTCCCATCCTCATTTTAAAAACACGATTCGATAAAAAATTTTGTATAAAAATGAATAAATTACCTCTAATACCCCAATCGTGCAAACTCCGTAAAATCTTCCGACGCCAGACCCGGTCGTAAGCTTTCTCCAGATCGAAGAAGACCCCGACTACGTGCTGGCGGAGGAGGAAGGATTTTGAAATTGAAATGAAATTCTCGATTCTCATCAAGTGGTCCATGGTGGAACGTCCCCTTCTAAATCTGCATTGAATGCTGGAGAAAAGGTTTCGGCGCTAACCACCAAATGAGCCGCCGATTCACCATTCTCTCCATTAACTTGCATAAGCAGCTGGTTAGAGATATGGGCCGGTAAGAATTCGGGGATCCCCCAAAAATTGGTTGAGTTGACATGGAATGACCCGTCGTAATCATAACATTCAAGTAATGGTCCACTAATATTTTTTTATTATTTACGACCCGGGTTTCGTCACGTACTGACATCTTCAGGTCTGGAGATGTCATTACGTGACGAAACCCGGGTCGTAAATAATAAAAATATTAGTGGACCATTACTTGAATGTTTTGATTTCTGATATGGAGAGGTTCCACTAAGTGAAGCCTGAATGTATTAGTTATATATGGAATGACCCCTTTGTATGCCATATATGCATCTACTTCAAGGTTAAAATCAGCTGTTAATGACTCTACAGCACAATAGGTTGCACTCACCTAGCATCTCCTCCAGATTCGTCATTCTTTTCTCCATTTCCTGTAGCTTATTTTGAAGTGCTTGACAGCTGGTACACTTGCTGTCAAGCACCTTCTGCTGCTCCTGTACATTCTTTTCCAATTTACGTACTCTATCAGCAAGAGCCTCATCTTCAAGGTTTCTCCCGTGGCTCTCAACCTTATTCGGCATTTTGTGGGAGTTTAGGACCTTGGCCATTTCATTCTCTGAAGCGATCTTCCTCTTCTTTGACTGCATAGCCTATAGTAAATATAAAGTCATAAAGAGTACTTTTTAGTCCACAGCCAATTTCCTCAAAAACTCCTTCAAATGACAAAATTTAATGATGATACCTCCTCAAACCTCTGCACCTCGACAGGATCCTACCCTGTTTCATCCATGCTGGTGGAGATGTAGTCCGACTCACACCGCTCAAGGATTGGGAATCGAGCTCGTTGCATATATTGGTATTAAACTAAAATTGTTAATATGTACTCTTAGTCAAAATTAAAATAAATTTTACATCCTTAAAATACTGTTAAAAAGGCCAGTTTCATTTAAAAATGATAAAACGCGGTTGAGAACATGAGTCATCGCCTAGGATCGACTTTATGTCTCCCGCTAACTGCAGCCTGCTACGCAAGCATCGGTATTTGTCACACTCCGTCAGGATATGCCGAACGCTGAGAGGGCAGTCGCAGTCATCACAGCGAGGTGGTCGTTTCTCCTCGGTGAAGAGAAAGGAGTGAGTCAAAGGGCAATGCCCTATCCTCAAACGTGTGATGACGACTTCCTCCCGGCGACTCTTCCTGACGGATGTGGGCCACGCTGACACTACCGATTTCACCCCGCGCAGTTTATTATTTTCTACATTCCTCCATATATCTTTCCACTCTTCTAGGGCTATATTTCTCAAGATACCCTTAAGGTCCTCGTATGGTACCAGCGTCAGAGTTATTTCCTCTAAGTCCAGTGCCTCCTTCGCCAAAGCGTCGGCTCTTTCATTTCCAGGGATACCCACATGCCCTGGGACCCAAAGGAATGATACAGATATTCCCCTTCTGCTAAGGGATATCAAAGCAGTTTGTATATCTTGAACGATTGGGTGCATTGAAGAAAAGCTAGAAATGGAGTTCAGGGCGCTAAGAGAGTCCGAGCATATGACGAAGGAGCCACTGTTTCCTTCTATCCCTCCTAGAGCCATTTTTATTGCGAGGAGTTTCGCTGTGTAAACACTACACAGCGGATTTAACCTCGCCTTGATGGCTCCATGGTGGGATGAGACAACTGCACATCCACAGGCAGCGTCAGACTTAGAGCCATCTGTAAAAACTGGCACGATACCGGGGTTTATTCCAGCATTGTGAACCGATGTCAGTGGGCGCAAGTATGACTCCCGACCGGAGGAATACACAAAACAACCGTAGTCTAGTTTTGACCGTATCAGCGTCCAGTATAGTAAGATCAGCGTATTGCGATCAGCTCCCCAGGATGAGTGACTTAGATATTTCAGAATATTTAACGCATTTGTACATTTTCTTCTCAGGACACTAATTTGTTCCCTCCAGTTGAGGCGATAGTAAAATACAAGTCCCAGGAAACGGTTGGAGTTCACAAATGGAATTATTTTCCCTCCTAAATGTAGCGGCGGGGGGATGTGTTGCCCCCTAATCCGGTGAAAGTGAATGCATTTTGTTTTTTCCAAGGAGATTTTAAATCCGCTCCTTTCGGTCCACTTCTCCAATTTATTCAGCGTAAGTTGGGTGAGTCTAGCGGCAGAGGTAAGATAAGATGACCTGCAGAATATCGCGAAGTCATCCACAAACAAAGACCCTATCACCGGTGGCTTCATGCAATCAACGATATCGTTGATTGCCACGGCGAAAAGTGTTACGCTTAAAACTGACCCTTGTGGAACCCCATTATCTTGGCTGTATGCTACGGATAGGTACTGACCGATTCTAACTTTAAACACCCGATCGGATAAAAAATTCTGAATAAAAGTGGGTAGATTACCCCTGAGACCCCATTCGTGCAAAGTGTTCAATATTTTTCGCCGCCAGACAGTGTCATATGCCTTCTCTATGTCAAAGAAGACGCCGACAACGTGCTGGCGGAGAAGAAAGGCTTCCTGGATGTAGTTATCTATTCTTATCAGGTGATCGATCGTGGACCGGCCTCTACGAAATCCACACTGAATATCGGAGAGAAGGTAGTAGTAGTAGTGGGGTTTATAGGGTGCGTCGACGGCATGGTCATTTTGCACCACTACGCGTCATAATTATAAAAAATAAATATACGCTGCATATTATATTATAATTAAGTTCTTGGAGTAAACGCTGAGTCAAAATTAAAAATAATGTTACATCCTTAAAATACTATTAAATAGGCCAGTTTCGTTAAAAAATTCCAAAGTGCGGTTGAGAACATCTGGGTCATCGCCTAGAATGTACCCCAGGTCTCCCACTAGCTGCAGCCTGTTGCGCACCGCCCGATATCTCTCACACTCCGTCAGGATATGTCGAATGCTAAGAGGACAGTCGCAGTCATCACATCGCGGTGGAATTTTCTCTTCGGTGAAGAGGAAGGAGTGGGTCAGAGGGCTGTGCCCTATCCTTAGTCGTGTTATGACGACTTCCTCTCGGCGACTCTTCCTGACGGACGAAGGCCACGCTGTCACTACCGGTTTTAAACCGCGCAGTTTGTTATTTTCGGTGGTTCTCCACGCCTCCTTCCACTGCTCTAAGACTGCATTTCTTAAAGCCGCCTTCACATCTTGGAAGGGTACCGGCATCGGATCCATGGCGTCCATTGCGAGTGCCTCTTTCGCCAAAGTGTCGGCTCTCTCGTTCCCGGTGATACCCACGTGTCCAGGGATCCACGTGAAAAAGATCTTAATTCCCTTTTTGTCAAGAGAGAGGAGTGACGATTGAATCTCCTGGACTAAAGGGTGCGCGGGAAAAAGGCCGGAAATGGAATTCAGTGCACTTAGGGAGTCCGAGCATACAACGAAGGAGCCACGGTCCTGAATCCCATCCAAGGCCCGCCTAATAGCGTACAGCTCCGCTGTGAAAGCGCTACACATTGGATGAAGCCTTGCTTTCACAGCTTCGTGATGGGGTGAGAAGACTGCGCACGCGCTGGCGGTGCCTGATCTGGAGCCGTCGGTATAAATAGGCACGAGATCTCGATGGGTGTCTAAGAACATATAAAATAGACGCTGGTACTCTTCCGCAGTGGTAAAGTGTTTTAGACGCTTGTTAAGATCAGTATTGATTTTCGGCGCCGGAGTGACCCAAGGCGGACTTTTGCAGCTTCCTATAGGGTATATGTCTGGGAGTGTAATACCTTGCGCTTGGATGAAAGTATAAAACCTTATGCTAGCAGGCCTAGTGGCTCTTGTCCGGCGATTGAAAAGTTCTATTAATTGGGGTTTAAAAACAAGGTTGAAACATGGGTGGGACTTCATAGATAAAATTTTGGCAAAGTAATTGCACATGAGCAGGTTCCTTCGGTGGCACAATGGCGGCTCTCCTGTATCCACATGGAGGCTTTGCACCGGACTAGTCCGGAACGCCCCAGTGGATATCCGTAGGCCTGCATTGTGTACCGCGTTCAGAGTACGTAGGTACGAATCCCGTCCGGAGGCGTATACGAAGGAACCATAGTCAAGCTTCGACCGGACCAACGAACGGTAAAACAAGATCAGCATTGAGCGATCGGCTCCCCATGTTGAGTGACTTAAGAATTTTAAAATGTTTAGAGTCTTAAGACATTTAAGTTTTAAAGTATCGATATGTTCCCGCCAGTTGAGGCGACAGTCAATAATCATGCCTAAAAAACGTACAGAGTCAACAAACGGAAGGTTTGTACCGCCCAAGGTTAGTGATGGGGGAATGGTATGACCCCTACACCGGCGTAAGTGGAGGCATTTAGTTTTCTCCAAGGAGAATTTAAAGCCGTTATCTTTGGCCCACCTATCCAACTTGTTTAGAGTAAGCTGGATAAGTCTGCCCGCGGTAGCTGGTTGGGATGACCTACAAAAAATTGCGAAGTCGTCCACAAACAGTGAGCCAATTACCGGTGTTTTTACACAGTTAGCGATATCGTTAATCGCTATAGCAAATAGCGTTACACTAAGTACTGAACCTTGGGGAACACCGTTCTCTTGACTATAAAAATTTGATTCGTGTTGGCCAATTCTCACTTTGAAAACTCGGTCAGATAAAAAATTTTGAATAAAAATGGGTAGGTTACCCTTAAATCCCCATTCGTGCATCGTTCTTAGGATTTTGTGACGCCAAACTCGGTCGTATGCCTTCTCTATGTCAAAAAATACCCCGACTACGTGTTGGCGCAGAAGAAAGGCTTCCTGGATATAGTTATCAATTCTGACTAAATGATCGGTAGTGGAACGGCCTCTGCGGAAACCACATTGAATACCAGAGAGAAGGTTTCGGCGCTCTAGCCACCAGACGAGCCGCCGATTCACCATTCTTTCCATAGCCTTACACAGGCAGCTGGTGAGGGATACAGGTCTAAAGTTATTCGGGTCGGCTCGGTCTTTGCCTTTTTTGAGTATAGGAACTACCGCAGACTCCCGCCAGGACGGTGGAAAAGAACCTTCTAGCCATAGTTGGTTGAAGGTATGGAGAACCTCCAACAGTGCCGACTCCGGGATATTCCGGAGGAAGGCATTGTGGACCTCGTCAGGTCCCGGAGAAGTGATATGGGAGTCAGCAATGGCAGATTTGAGTTCCCAGAGGGAGAACGGAAGGTTGTAATCCGCCAAGGGATGTCTTTCCTTAAAGTTTATCGGGGACATCTCCAATCGCTCCTTGGTTTTCAGAAACGTAGGGTCGTAGCTCCTGTTACTGCTGGTTTTGGCAAGTAGCTGGCCGAAAATGTCGCTGATAGTAATGTCAGACGTTATTACATCGCCATTGACATGTAAAAAGGAGATGCCGACCTGTTGGTGGTTACCCGATAGACTCCTGATCTTGCGCCAGACCTGTGTAAGTGGTGTTCTACAGTTGACATCCGAGACAAATTCCACCCAGGAAGCCTTCTTCGCCCTATTCACGACCTGCCGAGCCTTAGCTCTTAAGCGCCGGAAGGCGGAAAGGTTCGTGTCCGTCGGGAACTTTTTAAAAATTTGTAGCGCCTTTTTCCGTTTGCGAATTGCAGCTGCGCATTCTTCATTCCACCAAGGTACAGCTGGTCTCGATTGGAGACGACGAGACCGTGGTACGCTTGTGTTCGCGGCTTCGATGATGCAGCTTGTTAAATGATTAATGTTAGTCACGCTGTTTAGCGTCATGTCGTGTTTAAAGTTAAAATTACTCATAAAACGACCCCAATCGGCTCTCCGGAGAATCCAGTTGCCCTGCCGAATAAAAATGGGGTTAGAACGTCCCTCTTTCAGTATAAAAATGGGATAGTGATCACTCCCACATAGATCATCGTGTACGGACATACTAAGTCTATTTAACAACACGCTCGATGTCGCGCATAAGTCTATAGAGGAGAAGTCACCAGTAAAGCTGTTGAACCGGGTTTTCTCCCCGTCGTTTAATAAAACTAGGTTAGACTCCGTAATAAAAGAAGATAAAATCCGTCCTCTACGATTACATTGCCCTCTACTGCTTCCCCATAGAGGATCGTGTGCGTTGAAGTCACCGAGTAAAATAAAGGGCTGAGGCAGCTGGTGGACAAGGGCTTCCAAGTTAAAACGGGTGACAGGTGCACCCTCCGGCAGATATACGTTGCATAACGTAACCATCTGCGGAGCGTGAACTGTCACCGCCACCGCCTGAAACGGTGTGTTCAGGTGTACCTGGGAGGTGTAAAGGGCCTCCCGGATAGCAATTGCAACTCCACCCTGGGCTCGTTGGCCGCGGGTGTCGTCTAATCTAAAGACCTTAAAATGGTTTAAAATGCCCTTGTCCGTGTTTTTAAAATGCGTTTCTTGAAGACAAACGCACACCGGGTTAAAATCACGTATTAAAACATCCAGCTCCTCCTTATGCCGATAAAAACCGTTGCAGTTCCACTGCAGTATAAAAGCCATTGGAATTAAATAAAAAATAGAAAGAAAATAAACTAGGTTAAAATCGAGCGGTTAAAAATTGGGGAGGTCAGCGTTTTATGCGATTTTTCTTCCCCTTACTACGAACTTGGAGGATATCAGTGTCTGATAGACACTCATCCTCCTGCATTGGCTCTGGGGTGCTCTTTCGAGCCTTGCCAGATGGACCGGGGGATTGCGAGTTCCCACGCTTTGATTGCGTGGCCCCGGCAGATGTTTTGGCCGGGTTCCGCTTAGGGGACCCCGGACCGGTGGGTTTTGACTTAGGTTCCGGATTGGAAGCCTTAACCGGAGTGGCCGATTTCTCTTCTGTGGGTTTATTCTCCTGGTTGGAATTTTCATCCGTCTGGGTCGAGATGGTGACCTTTGCGATCGGAGTGGCAGCGACATGAGCCCATGATCTGGAAAAAGTGGGGGCAACTTGTGCTCTATACTTTTTTCGAGCCTCGAGATACGGGATTTTATCCACCGTCTTAATTTCCATGATTTTACGCTCTTCGATCATCTTTGGACAATCACGAGAGTACACGGGATGGGCACCCTCGCAATTGACGCAAAGTGGGTCACTTGTGCATTCCACACCGTCATGCTTATCCAGGCTGCAGCGGGGGCAGGTGGCCTTGCCCTGGCATCGTGTGGCCATGTGGCCGAATTGCTGGCACTGGTAGCATCTCATAGGTGCCGGTATGAATGGCCGCACTGGGACCGATTCATAACCGACGAACACTTTGTCGGGGAGGACGTCACGCGCGAACGTAAGAATGACAGATGTCGTGTTGACCCTCTCTCCGTTGCGCATAGTAGTGAGTCGACGAGCATCAGAAACCCCCTGTGGGGCCATCTCCCGCTTTATCTCGTCGATCTCGACGTACAATAGGTCATAGTGGCTAATCACTCCCCGACAGGTGTTCAAGGTACGGTGCACCTCGACCTTGACGGGAATGTCGTGCAACTTGACGGTCTTCAGAAGTTTCTCGCTCTGAGCCCTGTTTGCCGTTTCGATGAGCAGTGTGCCATCGCGAAGCTTTTTTGCAGATTTCAGATCTCCAGGAACCAAACCCGACAGAACTTTACGAATAAGAAAGGGGGAAACCTTTTTCAGGCTCTCCCCTTCCTTCTGGCACCTCATCACTAGATAGCGCTGACTAGCGCCGTAAACATTATCTCCCCCGTCCGAATCCGGACGGGATCTTTTTTGGGGTGGAGGTTTGTTGTCCGCCATGCCCTAGATAACATTCGTCCCCCGAGCTCCCCACCCACCATGGAGCCACACATTTGGGACGCCACACCGCGAGCCAGTGTGGTCGCCAGGGCTACCCGAGGGGATATAGCACCCTGAAGATGGTCGTCTGTTTCGGGTTGGGTCTTCGATATAACGGGCCCACCAACCCGAGAATCTCCGACCGCCCTACGCAGACCCCCACCTCCCTAGCACTCGCCACCGAACTTAACGGCAAGCCGATTGACCGGGGGTGGCTAGCCCCCGGCCTCCCGTTTACAGGGAATTCAGGGCCGAAGTGGGATATTGAACTCCGGTCCATACCGGGCATCCGACACCCGGCTGGGTTCCAGAGAACTCACCCACCAGGATCCCCTTCTCCCCCTTACGGGTCTCCGCACACGGCAAACATGCGGGTGGATCGCAGGCCAGCTGGTATGGCCGCACACAGACAGTGGACCCACAAAACTGTCCGGACGCATCCCTTTGCGCCTGCCTGGGGGTTTGTTTTCGGGGTTTCACCTCCCCGCCCTTTTAGTCGCCTCTTACGACAAGCAGGGATACTGTGGGAGTATTCTCCATCCCCCTACCCGCAGGGGTATCGGAGAGAAGGTTTCGGCGCTCTAGCCACCAAATAAGCCGTCGGTTAACCATTCTTTCCATTAACTTGCACAGGCAGTTAGTGAGTGATATAAGTCTATAACCATTCGGGTCAGTACGATATTTGCCCTGCTTAGGTATGGGTATTACTACTGATTCATGCCAGGACGACGGGAATGCACCGTCTCTCCAAAGGTGATTGAGAGTGTGGAGGACCTCTAACATTGTCGTTGTCGGAATATTCCGGAGAAAGGCGTTGTGAACCTCATCCAGTCCCGGAGCCGTGAATTTGGAGTCATCAACGGCTGATTGTAGCTCCCTAAGGGAAAACGGAAGGTTATAATCTTCATGAGAGCGGATCTCACGAAAGTTGATTGGTGAGGCTTCAACTCGTAATTTAATTCCCAAAAATGTGGGATTGTAATTTCTATTACTGCTTGTATCGGCGAGTAATAGGCCAAAAGCCTCACCAATCTCAGGAGCTGAGGTCACAATATCGCCACCAACCTTAAGGTAGGTTATTCCCAGCTGGTGGTGATTGCCCGAGATACTCTTCACCTTACGCCACACCTGTGCAAGTGGAGTCCTGCTATTCACACCCGACACAAATTCCATCCAGGAAGCTCTTTTTGCGTCTCTTACGACCTGTCGTGCCTTCGCTCGCAAGCGCCTGAAGGAGGATAGATTGATTTCCGTCGGATATTTGTTAAAAATCCGCAACGCCTTTTTACGCTGGCGGATAGCTTTCGCGCAGTCATCATTCCACCACGGAACTTGAGGTCTCGTCGTAGTACCGCGAGACCGTGGTACGCTGACGCGTGCGGCCTGTATTATACTGCTAGTCAAATTATTAATATTGTCAACACTATCACGTGTTTCGTCATATTTGAAGTTAAAACTGCTTCTGAAAAGCGGCCAGTCTGCTTTCCGGATAGCCCAATGGCCTGTCCGTATAAAACTAGGGTTATAATGCCGTTCCTTGGTAATAAGAAGTGGGAGGTGATCGCTCCCACAGAGATCGTCATGAACGGATAAGTTAAATTTTGTACTTAGGGCGCTCGATACAATGCACAAATCTATGCTTGAAGAGTCGCCGGTAAAGGAATTAAAACGGGTTTTTTCCCCATTGTTCAATAAAACCAAGTCATTATCTAAAATAAAGGAGGATAAAATCCGTCCCCTACGATTGCATTGCCTTCTTGGGCTTCCCCAAAGGGGATCGTGGGCGTTAAAATCTCCTATTAAAATAAACGGCTGAGGTAGTTGACGGACAAGAGCATTCAGGTAAAATTGAGTGACCGGTGCACCCTCGGGCAGGTACACGTTGCATAGCGTGATCGCCTCGGGGGCGTACACGGTGACTGCCACCGCTTGGTACGGCGTGTTTAGGTGCACTCGGGAGGTGTAAAGGGCCTCCCAAATAGCAACCATAACTCCTCCATGGGCTCATTGGCCACTGATTTCGTCAAATCTAAAAACGTTAAAACCTTTTAAAAAGCCCTTGTCCGCCATTTTGAAATGCGTTTCTTGGAGACAAACACAATATGGGTTAAATTCGCGAGTTAAAATGGCCAGCTCCTACTTATGCCGATAAAAACCATTACAGTTCCACTGTAAAATAAAAACCATAAAAGGTGAGTAATAAATAATTTTAAAGTTAAAAAAAATAAATAATAAAAAAGGGCATTAAGTTCAGAGGGAGAATCAGCGCTTTATGCGATGTCTCCTCCCCTTAGACCTAGCCCGGCGGACCTCCGACTCAGAGACATATTCATCCTCTTCCATCGATTCTGGTTGGCTCTGGCGGGCCGGACCAGATGGCCCGGGGGATTGAGATTTTCCACGCCTGATTTGCGTGGCCGGGGTGGAGTTGTTCGGGTTCTTAACGGGAGAACCCGAACTGGTGGCGTTCGTCTTTGCCGGATTTTGGGCCTTAGCCGGCTCGGCTGATTTCTTCGTCGTGGCTTTCTGGGGCATACTCTTCGGTACATTAGATTCTTTTACGCTGTTCGTGGGTTTGATTTCTTTCGGTCTGTGTGGAGATGGTACACATTTTCTTGGGGGTTGCTGCTACCCCTGCCCAAGATCGGGAAAAGGTAGGGGCCATGAGACTCCGATACTTTTGCCGCGCCTCTCCATACGGGATTTTATCTAGGGTCTTAATTTCCATAATTTTCCTTTCATCCTTCATCACAGGACAATCACGAGAGTACGCTGGATGCGAACCCTCGCAGTTTACACAGAAAGGATCGGAGGAACACACGTCACCCTCATGTTTGTCCTTGCCACAGCGCGGGCAGGTGGTCTTAGCCTCACATCGCGGTGCGATGTGGCCGAACTTTTGGCATTGAAAGCAACGCATGGGATTGGGTATGAATGGCCGCACTGGGACCGAATTATAACCTAAATATACTTTCTCGGGGAGCTTATCGAGAGCAAACGTGAGGATCACAGACGTTGTATTAATCATCTCACCGTTCCTCCTAGTCGTAAGTCGACGACAGTCCGTTACACCTTGAGGGGCCATTTCTCTCTTAATTTCATCTACTTCAACGTAGAGGAGATCATAATGACTTATAACTCCCCGAGAAGTATTTAGGGTGCGGTGGATATCTACCGTGACCGGGATGTCATGGAGTTTTTTCACTTTTAGTAGTTTTTCGGATGATTTATATTAGCAGTCTCAACCAATAGAGTACCATCTCTTAGTTTTATAACTGAGTGAGGTTCCCCAGGGATAACCGCAGACAGTGAACGTTTAATGAAGAAGGGAGACACCTTTTTAAGCGTCTCACCATCTTTCGCACATTTTACTATCAAATAGCGCATGCTCTTAACGAAAACATTATCTCCCCCGCCCGTATCCGGGCGGGATCTTTTATTTGGAGGGAGTGAGATTGTCTCCATGAAAATTAGGAATTCATCCCCTGGGCTCCCCACCCACCACGGAGCCACACATTCGGGACGCCACACCGCAAATCGGTGTGGTCGCCAGGGCTACCCAAGGGATATAGCACCATTGTTTAGGGGGCCTGCTTCGGGTGGGGCCTCCAGTGCATGGGCCCTCCAAACCCATACACCTTTGGCCGCCCTACACAGACCCCCGTCACTCCAGCACTCGCCATCGAAACGTGTCGATAAGCCGATTGATCAAGACTGGCTAGATCTTGACCGCCCGTTTACAGGGAATCCAGGGTCGAAGTGGGGTGTTGAACTCCGGCCCATACCAGGCTTCCGACACCCGGCTGGGTTCCAGAGAACTCACCCACCAGGATCCCCTTCTCCCCCTTACGGGTCTCCGCACACGGCAAACATGCGGGTGGATCGCAGGCCAGCTGGTATGGCCGCACACAGACAGTGGACCCACAAAACTGTCCGGACGCATCCCTTTGCTGCCTGGGGGTTTGTTTTCGGGGTTTCCCCTCCCCGCCCTTTTAGTCGCCTCTTACGACAAGCAGGGATACTGCGGGAGTATTCTCCATCCCCCTACCCGCAGGGGTAGGTATCAATGGAGGTTCATGTAGCTGCTTCAGCTATGCATGCGACATTCCCGCACATACATATCCCTATTCAAATTCAGTGTTCCAAATAAATTTGTATCCTGAAGATAAATAGTGCATGGCAATGGAATGTAGCCAGCACTCTCTCGGAAAGAGTGACTTGAATTTTAAAATACACTTCCCAAAGGCAATGGTATGGGGGAGTACATCTTTGTAAAAGTAGGATGCGATTACACTTTCACACTTAAGTAACTCACTCCAATCATTATAATCCAGTTTGATGGACAGGCCACCAGCTTTTCCAATGGTAATAAATGGTAAGCAGTCATTTTTTAAGTCCACGCCCACAGTCACTCTCTTTGTATCACTGTAATTTAACTTATATGCACACTCGAGTAATCCAAGATGCCGAGGATGTCGAATCTGTGGAATCTTCAATAGCAGGATCCACAGGGCTGATGGACGGTTTATATCCCGGTCGATGGTACTTCCCACTGCTCGGTGGACGAGGAGAATATGGACGGGGCAGACGCTTGTCAACCCTGGGAGACCATCTCTTGATGGCTCTCCTGGGTGTCCGGAACGGCTCTCCATCTGATGCCATGGCTGCTGAATCGGAAGTGTGATGTGACTGGAGGAATGTAGACTATAAACCCTCCTGAACTTCGGAAGGTGGAGCGGAGGGAGTGAGAGTGGAAGGGGGAGAGAACAAAATGGTGGTGATGATCAACATGGTGGCTCCGCTAAGTTTCCACTAAAAGATTTATGTTGGTGCAGCTTTTGCCCTACCAATTTGCACGGTAATTAAATTTCTGTCAACTACACATGCTCTACAATATTTACCAAAGAGTTTATTATAATGTTTGATGATAATTTCATCGTTTTTTTGGCTATTTTTTGCATTAAAATTTTTTGAAAATTGGCTCATTGTAAATCCCTTGCACCGATAAGCGAGGAAGACGGCTGAATAATTTCCACATGTCGCAGATGTCCATCCCTGGATTTTCTTTCTGTTATACCGCCACGATTTACATTCTCTATCAAGGAACATGATATGTTCTTTGATGAATGGTGGCATTCCGTAACTATCAAAAAAGTCACCGCGTCTGTTTTTATCGATAAAAATGCCTACCCAGTGAGTTCCTCTTTTCGTAGCGGGGTCGGTATTTACAATTAGAGCAGTTGGGTGGAAACAATTCCTTGGCAGTGTATCGACGGCGAACACACCTTTGAAAATAGAATTAGTGTCGTGACGGCTTTGGAGAGCCCGACAAAGCTGATTGCTGTCCATTTTGCGTGTCGGAACTTTTGTCGTAATGAGAATTCCATCTAATTTCATAGTGTTTTATGTAGGGATGTTGGAACTCAACAGGAGTTCTCACCAAAGGACAGCCATTTCGGGGGCAATGCCCCCGCGGACCCACCTCCACCCCCCCGTTTAAGCATTTGCTTATCTTCTCACCAAAGGACAGTAGGGATTCCACCGATAGTGCTCTTTGTCTGGGCGATCCCATGAATCCCAGGAACCAAGCGCAATACCACACACGCCACAAATAGCCACATCACGACGGCCTGAATAGAAAAATCCCGCTTCAGCAAGTTTCTCTGTTTTAATAGCAAAATTTTTCGAGAATCCAATGAAAGAGTTTCGATGAAAGGCGGAAGATGTTAATTTTTCCCTACCGTTGTTTACAAACCAATCAAGTAAATCGGTACAATTGCGCGATGCACACTCAAAACCAGTTCTCCGGTGGCAATCAACTCTGCATACATAGCGAGATTCTTTACGCTTTAATTTTCTGAGAGAAGGGAACCCTAAAATTTTAAGATCTATGACGACCCTATACTTCAAAATTTTTTCGAGCAATTCACATTTCTCTCGGCTTTTGCAAACACAAAGTAACTCGTGGATAAATATCCATGGAGAATAAACTTCAGATCGTCATATTCCGTGTCACCATCACGCCACCGAAGGCCGTGAAAATTATCGCGGAGCCACCTATCCTGCAGCAGATCTTCCTCACACCTCTCACTCCCGGAATAGGGTGGTTTGAAAAGCCAAGTTTTCACACTGGGGGATTCCGCAGTGGCAATGGAGAGTTCCTTCACCACTAAGTCTCCTCCACTTTTGAAGAACTGGATATCCACAATTACAGCCATGACACTCAAAGAAAAAAAACTAGTAAATCACAGCACGCACAGCAGAACGATTCCCAGAGGAGAGGCTTCAGCAACTGAGGAAGCAGGGAAACGGAGTTTCTTATAAATGCTCTCCCCGCCCCTCTGCCCACCTACATCCCCCTTCCCCCACTGCCGGTGAATTTTTTCGACAGCCCTGCCTCCTAGCTGCTGTAATCTACCCCGACGTTGCAATGTCTATCTATTTCGAGAATATTATTAAATTCGGCATATACTGCGCAATTAACAGTTTCCGCCAATGCATTTTTAAACCTAACTTCCAACCGAAGGCTGCCATGTCTTTGCAGACTCCAATGGCTAGAGTTCGCCTCTAAATCTGGTGTCAAATCAAAGGCTGTGAGGAAAAATCCGTCCTTATAATGTTCTCGCGGTATACCATTCCCGGAATTGGCCCGAAAAATGACCTTTTTCCGAGCCTCCAAGTACGGGATTTTTTCTACCGTCTTAATCTCCATTACTTTGCGCTCCTCGATATTCTTTGGGCAATCACGTGAGTACACCGAATGTGCACCCTCGCAATTGACACAAAGTGGGTCACCTGTGCATTCCGCACCCTCATGCTTCTCCAGGCCGCAGCGGGGACAGGTGGCCTTGCCCTCGCACCGTGTGGTCATGTGGCCGAATCGCTGGCACTGGAAGCATCACATGGGTGCCGGTATGAACGGCCGCACTGGCACCGATTCATAGCCGACAAGCACCTTGTCGGGGAGCTGATCAAGCGTGAACGTGAGAACAACAGACGTCGTGTTGACCCTTTCCCCGTTGCGCTTTGTAGTGAGTCGACGAGCATCGGTGACCCCCTGAGAGGCCATCTCCCGCTTGATCTCGTCGATCTCAACATACAACAGGTCGTAGTGACTGATCACTCCCCGACAGGTGTTCAAGGTGCGGTGCACCTCCACTTTAACAGGTATTTCACCTAACTTTTCTTTAAGCAATAATTTATCACTTTGAGCCCTCGTTGCCGTTTCGATGAGCAGTGTGCCGTCTCGAAGTTTCTTAGCAGATTTTAGTTCCCCAGGAACTGAACTAGATAAAAGTTTTCGAATAAGGAAGGGAGACACCTTCTTCAGGCTCTCCCCTTCCTTCTGGCACCTCATCACTAAATAGCGCAGACTAGCGCCGGGAACATTACCTCCCCCGCCCGTTTCCGGACGGGATCTTTTAGTTGGTGGAAGGATATCATCCGCCATGCCTAAACTTGATTCATCCCCCGGGCTCCCCACCCACCATGGAGCCACACATTCGGGACGCCGCACCGCAAACCGGTGCGGTCGCCAGGGCTACCCGAGGGGATATAGCACCCTAGAGGTGGTTGTCTGTTTCGGGTTGGATCTTCGATGCACGGGCCCACCAAAGCCGTACATCTCCGAACGCCCTACGCAGACCCCCACCTCCCTGGCACTCGCCACCGTAAGGCATAGAACCACGGAAGCCGATTGACCGAGAGTGGCTAGCTCCCGGCCGCCCGTTTACACAGAATCCGGGGCCGAAGAGGGGTATTGGCCCCTGGTCCATACCGAGCATCCGACCCCCGGCTGGGAACCACAGACCTCACCCTCCAGGTTCCCCTCTCCTCCTTACGGGTCTCCGCACACGGCAAACATGCGGGTGGATCGCAGGCCAGGTGGTGTGGCCGCGCACAGACAGCTGACCCACAAGACTGTCCGGACTCAACCCTTGTTGGCTCTGGGTTTGTTTTCGGGGTTTCGCCTCCCCGCCCTTTTAGTCGCCTCTTACGACAAGCAGGGATACTGCGGGATTCTTCTCCATCCCCTACCCGCAGGGGTCTAGATATTTGCATAATTCTAATCTGGCATGGGTGGTTGTATAACAGGCTATGATAATACTTCTTGAATCCTTCGCGGAGAGAGATTCTTCACGCTCACACCAGCTTGCGTACAGTGTCCTCGTTTACCTCGAGAAGGTAAGATACTTCAACATGTGGGGAGTGCAATAGTTTATACATTTCGTCACCAGACTTCAAAATGGAGCACTGAGGAAGATTCTCTCGCTGACCGAACTTCCCCCAGAAACTGTTTAGCATTAGTATTGCCAATGACCTCATACCGGCATTTTCCCGTGTATTTTGCGGGTCCAGGTCAATATTCCATTCTTATCATTCCAGGTGCCATTTTTATCTCTACAGACACCCATGTGCCGGTGATTGCCCGCTCGTTTTCCTCGTGAGAACAGTCTGTTTGGGCCCCAGTTGTGGCACATTTCACGCAAAGGGGGAACAATAGTTTCTCACTAACCCTCACTGAAAGGACGGGGTGGTAGAGTGAGGTTGGAGGCAAAATTGTACACTTGACAAGTCCCTCTATCTCGTTTATTGGGGGCATTCCTCTCCAACGTAAATCTTTGGGTGGCCAAGTGGATATTTTTTATATTTATTAACGTATGGATACAATGAGCATACATCATAGTATCTGATTTTTTCTTCTTTCGATTCGTCAACTTTCTTATAGAGTTTGATGGCATTGGTTCGCCCGCCATAAAATGCCTCACTCGGATTAATTGGTGATTTATCCAGTATTTTATTCTTTTTTAGCTCAGTAATAACGTCATTGTTCTTCAAAATCTCTTCTTCAAAATCACATTCCCACATCTCCACTACATTGTATCCGTTCTTGCGGAATAACAAAGTCTTATATTCAGTATTTTCGAAGCGACTTTGCACAGTCTCATTTCGCCCGTTTGATATTTTTTCGTCGCGTTTCGTGAAGCATTTTTTACAGCCATGGAAGAAACATCCGTGGTACTCGAAAATAGTTTCTCTATCACCTTCTTTGTGATATCCATCCACTCTCCGTCCTAAAACTTTCACCTCCCTCCCATTCCCGGCATGTTGGATGGAAATCCCTCTTTTCCTCTCTTCAAACAGAATCCAGAGTATAGCCTTAAATGACTGCTGATCAGCCCATCTATACCCTCCAGATGGTATTGTGGAAATGGTTTTTGACCGCAGGAAGTTTTTGCGGAACACGGTCATGCAAGCACTAGCTATGGTGAGTGCCTCTCGAAACGGATCCACGCTCGTAGTTGAGAGAAACATCTCTCGGAATTTCAGACTGGCAAGCCGTAGAATATTCACATCTTGAATGCAATAGGAAACAAGTTCACTCTGCATAATAAATTTGTATCCATCCTCTCTCAATGTTTTATGCCAGCGCATAAATTCCGTTCTCTCAGAGGAAGACATATTGTCTGGACCGTAGAAATGAATGTCTGGCAACTCTCCCTCATATGTGGAATTTCCGGCTGTATTGAAGAAGTGATGGAAGTACCCTTTAGCAGTTTCTTTCGGGAGGCCCAGAGCTGCGGGAAGTTTAGAAAGAGCCATCGGCAAAAAGTTCAAAGAATCGATAAACCGTAATCCGGAGTACGAAATGCTCATTATCTTGGAACCATTCATTAAAAGCTTAGGTTTCAAAGACGTTTTATCTAGGATGCTTTTACGAATGAACTCGCTGTCATACGCCTTGGCGTTGTGGGCAATGACAGTGATGTCTTTGAAACCTGCATCCCCCAGAGTTTCTAAGTATTTTAAGAAGTCGGTGACTGGATCAGTGGCATTAAATATATTTTGCCTCTCCCCGCATTCCACACAGCTCAATTTTACATTTAGTTTATTTATGCAGGCATCACAGCAAGTCTGTGACACTAATAAATTTGGTGAATGAGCAAATACATTCTCCTTTCCTCCACATGGCTCTTCCTGCGTCGCTTCTATATCGTAAAAGACAAAAGCATACTTGGATTGCAATTTCTTTCCTTCATGGACCAGCATGAAGCATTCATGCCCGTTTTTCTCGGTTCTTTTACAGACGTGGCAATACATTTCTCCACATACGTGCACACTGGTATTAGTTTTTCTTGAGAAAACTTTATTGCATTTCTCACAATACTGCATTGTTTGGCATGTGGATCTGCCTTGGCCCTTTTTGATTAAATGTTTCCTCAGACATTCTTCCCCGTGGAACAGTCTACGGCACACATTACATGATTTAAAAGGGGCAGGAGGACATGGAGGAGAATTCAGGCACCTTGCACACTCTACTGGACATTTATGTCCGAACTGGGAGTTGTAAGGATACCTGCATGCTCTGCAGTAGTAACTGCAGCTAAATGCCCCGGTCAAGGAAAGAATAAGATTGTAATGGTTGTCACCAAAAATGAGATCAATATTCTTCCTCTTAGATCCCGTTTGAGTGCTCGATGGACCCTCAAAAACAACTTCCCTCCCACATCGATCACCGAACACAGTTATTTGAAAGTCAGCAAGGGCTTCCTGAGAAGCCTTGATTTCCTGTATTCCTGCTCCATTTCTACCAATCGTGACATTAGCACGTTCACATAACTCCCTTGCTTTGGCCTCCAAACGTGTTTTACCCTGACGTAAAAGTCTAAATTGGTAGTCGGTGTCAGAGTGACGTGATACGCCCAAACAGAGTGCTCGAGGAAGGCAGAGATTGTCGGCGTTTTGGACGACAAGAATCGAACGCTTACTTTTGCAGAAATTATGAAATGATGAAATTAAGTTACGGGTCCGTCCCCGCCCTAGAGGTACGTCCACGTAGGTAAAAGCAACTCTTAAAGGGCTATCGATCAAAAACGTTTCATTTGATTGCATTATTTTTTCTATCCTTCGGATAATTACCTCGCTGCGGAGCTGATCTGCCCTTCTATAAGAAATGTTAACATCTTTGTCGGGATGAACCTCATTTCTTCTAGTCATGCCAACTTTCGCATCATCATTGACATTTCTTTTCAATTGTTCGAGAAGGCTGTCCATTACTCGTCCAAACTATTCCAGAGGGTTCGTGTCCACTGGCAGAGGATGTATTGCCACAATCAATTCCCACCCCCATAGTTTGAAGTTACGGAGGAAACTACGATTCTCCTTGAGAATCGTAAAGAGTTCATTGTTTCCCCCGTTTTGGATTAGCGGGGGAAGTGGGATCATTGACTGCGGTAATCCGTCGGGGACGTCATGATCCAGCAAATGTTCACTGACGGATGAATGATTTATGGGAGGAGGATTCTTCCTTATTCCGTCAAAATCTATTAAATTTTGGCTCAAGGCTGCAGTATCATTTGCGTCGAATACATCTCCAGAATTATGAGCGTCCATTTGTGCTTCCGTAACGTGAGAACGATAGTCAGAATTTTCAAAGATTCGAGACACGGTACCGGGCTCATCGTCAAATGAAATTAGATTTCCAATTACCAGCTCCTTTATACCGCCTTCTACACAATGAGGAGTTTCGGCGTGAAAATCAGCGTCAGATTCGTTACTCATGACTCGGTCATTATTATTTCGAGAAGGCAATTCGTCATCTGCGAACACCTCCCCCGCTAAAGGTGGAGGGCCCGTTGAGGGATCAGGATAATATGACTGACTCAACTCATTCAGTACTTGCGAACAGACATTAATATCCAATCCTGTGGGCCCCAGATTCAATGACTCGTTTGGGAAAAATAAGAAATCATTCTTTCGAGAAGGCATTTTGTCTTCAGAAGACATATCAATACCTACATTTGTTAAATTTACGACATGACTTTCAAAACCGGGCGGCGGACGCAAGGAGCCAGACAGACTGCTTGTATTAGCACCTGTACTACTCCCTCCTGGAGCCGGTGCTTTCCCCTTAAAGAAGGTCTCGTCATTACTTTGCCCGCTTGGTGATCCTTTATTCCCGGAATCAATTAATACCGAGATGGAATCAGCATTTGACTTTGAATTTTCCTCAGAATTTTTAACTGCCTTTACAAAATCAGCAAACGTATCATATTCAACATTCTCACCCAATTCTAGCCATCTATGCACCAGGCCCTCAAAAGCACTATTGAGAAGAGATGGTGTATTATACACCCCTGAGCGGAATCCGCGTATGATTTCCTCAACGGGCACACATTTGAAAATTGAATCCATATCCCAAAAATTAACGCTTCAAACAGGTCGGGAAAAGAAAAATCAGCAACTTAACCGGTTTCAGTACCCGGAACCTGGATCCATTGACAAAACCGGAAACCTGGTCAAATGTAGATTCCGCTAAACAGCTCTCCCGCGTAATACTTCCAACTCGGCTCCGAAGACAACAATTGATCTCTCTATTCCGCTTAAGCGCTCTACCGCCAAATACAGCAGACACGATCTCCACGGCAGCACAGAAAAGATCACGAAAATTAGTTTCCGCTAAACAACTCCTAGTCTGCCAACTGCCTCTAGCACGGTTTCTTCAACACGAAGTAAAATCTCGCAAAGAAGATTCCGTATGCATTAATATCTGCTTTAGGAAATCTCAGCTCAAGCTCTCTACACGAACAAGTCGAAACAGGTCGAAGGTATTCGAACAGAGCAGCCGTTGGGTTATGACGACACGTCAGCAACACCAGCCAAAAGGACAATAAGCCAAAATTTTCCAAGTCTAACGACAAACTTTCACTTCTGCTACCTCCCCCACCGCCATCACGTTCCACCCCTTCCTCTGACGTGGGGGTGGCCCTGAGCGTCTTCACCAATAAAAGGGTTCCTCCTGACCCTTAACTCGCCAGTTCAGCCGCAGAACCAATCTACGCTGCACCCTAGCCTGCCAATCGAATCATTCATAATGAGCAACGCAAAGCGGAAGCACTTCTCCGAAGAGGAGGATGAAGAAAGTTTTACGGTGAGTTATAATTTATCTCATACATCATTTAAGCTTTTTATTTGCTTTTGATTTAAACACCTCTTATGCTTTTTAATTATATAAATTCTATTCATCCTCCCAGGTAACAAACTGGTCAGACTATGAGTCTGATTCAGACTTTGAAGACCAACCACCATGGGTGAAGAAATTTAAAATAATGCAGGCTCAGGCGTTTGGAAATAAAAATCAAAACTCCCAAATAACCACATCAACACCGAGGAAGGATACCACTGTGATTTTATCCTCGCCGAGGAGAGAGAAAACCTTCCCAGACTCATTCTGGTCCCCTCGGAAACAAGAGGACACCCTAAATTTAAGTGACAGTGTTGAAATCGTGTATGAAAAACTTGCTTCGAAATCTAATGAGGTACTATGCACCAATGATGAAGTGCAGGTCGTGGAAGAGTGCAAATCTAGGGCGGAAACTATTATTTTATCGGAACCGGATGTGGTGACCAATGAACACGTATTTGAGAGAAAACTTGTGGAATATAACGAAGTGTATGTACCGTATGACAGTGATGAAGTGCAGGTCGTGGAAGAGTGCAACTCTAGTGCGGAGACTATTATTTTATCAGAACAGGCTGTGGTGGCCAATGAACACGTATTTGAGAGAACACTTGTGAAATATAATGAAGTGTATGTACCGTATGACAGTGATGAAGTGCAGGTCGTGGAAGAGTGCAACTCTAGTGCGGAGACTATTATTTTATCAGAACAGGCTGTGGTGGCCAATGAACACGTATTTGAGAGAAAACTTGTGAAATATAACGAAGTGTATGTACCGTATGACAGTGATGAAGTGCAGGTCGTGGAAGAGTGCAACTCTAGTGCGGAGACTATTATTTTATCAGAACAGGCTGTGGTGGCCAATGAACACGTATTTGAGAGAAAACTTGTGAAATATAATGAAGTGTATGTACCGTATGACAGTGATGAAGTGCAGGTCGTGGAAGAGTGCAACTCTAGTGCGGAGACTATTATTTTATCAGAACAGGCTGTGGTGGCCAATGAACACGTATTTGAGAGAACACTTGTGAAATATAATGAAGTGTATGTACCGTATGACAGTGATGAAGTGCAGGTCGTGGAAGAGTGCAACTCTAGTGCGGAGACTATTATTTTATCAGAACAGGCTGTGGTGGCCAATGAACACGTATTTGAGAGAACACTTGTGAAATATAATGAAGTGTATGTACCGTATGACAGTGATGAAGTGCAGGTCGTGGAAGAGTGCAACTCTAGTGCGGAGACTATTATTTTATCAGAACAGGCTGTGGTGGCCAATGAACACGTATTTGAGAGAACACTTGTGAAATATAATGAAGTGTATGTACCGTATGACAGTGATGAAGTGCAGGTCGTGGAAGAGTGCAACTCTAGTGCGGAGACTATTATTTTATCAGAACAGGCTGTGGTGGCCAATGAACACGTATTTGAGAGAACACTTGTGAAATATAATGAAGTGTATGTACCGTATGACAGTGATGAAGTGCAGGTCGTGGAAGAGTGCAACTCTAGTGCGGAGACTATTATTTTATCAGAACAGGCTGTGGTGGCCAATGAACACGTATTTGAGAGAACACTTGTGAAATATAATGAAGTGTATGTACCGTATGACAGTGATGAAGTGCAGGTCGTGGAAGAGTGCAACTCTAGTGCGGAGACTATTATTTTATCAGAACAGGCTGTGGTGGCCAATGAACACGTATTTGAGAGAAAACTTGTGAAATATAATGAAGTGTATGTACCGTATGACAGTGATGAAGTGCAGGTCGTGGAAGAGTGCAACTCTAGTGCGGAGACTATTATTTTATCAGAACAGGCTGTGGTGGCCAATGAACACGTATTTGAGAGAAAACTTGTGAAATATAATGAAGTGTATGTACCGTATGACAGTGATGAAGTGCAGGTCGTGGAAGAGTGCAACTCTAGTGCGGAGACTATTATTTTATCAGAACAGGCTGTGGTGGCCAATGAACACGTATTTGAGAGAAAACTTGTGAAATATAATGAAGTGTATGTACCGTATGACAGTGATGAAGTGCAGGTCGTGGAAGAGTGCAACTCTAGTGCGGAGACTATTATTTTATCAGAACAGGCTGTGGTGGCCAATGAACACGTATTTGAGAGAAAACTTGTGAAATATAATGAAGTGTATGTACCGTATGACAGTGATGAAGTGCAGGTCGTGGAAGAGTGCAACTCTAGTGCGGAGACTATTATTTTATCAGAACAGGCTGTGGTGGCCAATGAACACGTATTTGAGAGAACACTTGTGAAATATAATGAAGTGTATGTACCGTATGACAGTGATGAAGTGCAGGTCGTGGAAGAGTGCAACTCTAGTGCGGAGACTATTATTTTATCGGAACAGGCTGTGGTGGCCAATGAACACGTATTTGAGAGAAAACTTGTGAAATATAACGAAGTGTATGTACCGTATGACAGTGATGAAGTGCAGGTCGTGGAAGAGTGCAACTCTAGTGCGGAGACTATTATTTTATCAGAACAGGCTGTGGTGGCCAATGAACACGTATTTGAGAGAACACTTGTGAAATATAATGAAGTGTATGTACCGTATGACAGTGATGAAGTGCAGGTCGTGGAAGAGTGCAACTCTAGTGCGGAGACTATTATTTTATCAGAACAGGCTGTGGTGGCCAATGAACACGTATTTGAGAGAAAACTTGTGAAATATAATGAAGTGTATGTACCGTATGACAGTGATGAAGTGCAGGTCGTGGAAGAGTGCAACTCTAGTGCGGAGACTATTATTTTATCAGAACAGGCTGTGGTGGCCAATGAACACGTATATGAGAGAACACTTGTGAAATATAATGAAGTGTATGTACCGTATGACAGTGATGAAGTGCAGGTCGTGGAAGAGTGCAACTCTAGTGCGGAGACTATTATTTTATCGGAACAGGCTGTGGTGGCCAATGAACACGTATTTGAGAGAAAACTTGTGAAATATAATGAAGTGTATGTACCGTATGACAGTGATGAAGTGCAGGTCGTGGAAGAGTGCAACTCTAGTGCGGAGACTATTATTTTATCAGAACAGGCTGTGGTGGCCAATGAACACGTATTTGAGAGAACACTTGTGAAATATAATGAAGTGTATGTACCGTATGACAGTGATGAAGTGCAGGTCGTGGAAGAGTGCAACTCTAGTGCGGAGACTATTATTTTATCGGAACAGGCTGTGGTGGCCAATGAACAGGAAATTGCCGGAAAAGTTGTATATGTTTACAAAGTTTGTGAAACGAGTACCCGTGACGAAGTGCAAGATGTGTATGATTATATTTTAAGGGCTGAAACTGTTATGCTCTCGGATTGGTCTGTTGTATCCGATGAACAAGAAATTCTTAAGGACATTCAAAATGAAGGCAATCTCATCACGGAAATACTTCCAAATTTCAGTGATTTGGATAAATGTCATTGTAAAAATACATATGCATATAATATACAAGTATTTGATCCAACTTTCTCCCTGGTGAGTGAAGATGATGTATGTGAATTTGAATGTGAATGTATTGGATGTGATTTGTGGTTGGAAATAATCTTAAATTGCAATTGTTTCTGTGATATTTGTGTTGGCGTGGTTTGCCAAGAAATAAATCAATTTCTATAAGGATTATGCATATTATTTTATCCTCAAGGCTTTACAATCATCATATATATATATATATATATATATATATATATATATATATATATATATATATATATATATGTATATATATATGTTACGCAGCGCGATTTGCCGAGTACCCGGGGAAGTGGTTCCCTTAGTAAAGCCGGGAGGAACCACGTCAAGGGGACCTCCGGAGTTACGACGCGCCGACAGGCACGGCTGGCGGGAACAAACAGTCAACGTGCGACCGCGAGAGAGTTCGGTCCGTACGGTAGAGAGTGTTCGTGAGTGATTTGTCCGCGAGAAGGACATCAAGACAATTAGCGTGGCCGAGAGAACGGTCAGACCTGGGAGGTTTTGTAATTGTCAAGTTAATAAAAGGGTGTTAAAAAGGTGAGAGGGTTTATTATTCTTAAATCCTCGCTACTGCCGAGTTCCCGAAGAAGAAGACGGATCCGAGAGAGAGAGGACAGCAGCCTGATCCAGAAGGTAACAGAGGTTCGCCAAGGAGAGCCGAAGAGGCGCGGCGCTCGTTCTAACATATATATACATATATATATCTCGACGGTGAAAAATGCTCATCTTGATTAGCATCTATTAATGATTTTCTCTCTTTAACTGCATTATTCTTAACCGTAAATCCATCATCACAGAAAAGCTATGTCTCAAATAAGATTTTTAATTTTCTCTAGTATTTAGACATTTATGTTATAGATATCCAGTCGTGAAATATTGAGTAACCAGTTCGCAAGGAGTAAAAGTTCATCGATTCATTTACTCCTTGGCTCAAGCTAAAATTATTTCAGTGTACGCTGCTTAAAAAAATAGCCTGCATTATCGATTTTATATTTCAAACTTTAATCATGCATTATTGCAATAGGTCAAGGAGATGAGGGAGGAGGGATTTCAGGGACAATGAGTGAACAGGACGAAGAGGATGACTTCATAACTGCTTGGTTTCTCCCAGCCCCTCTTACTCATCTACCCAGGAGTAAGGCTGGTTCGGTTCCACGCTGCAAGACCGTGAAGGAAACTTACTTACTTACTTACTTAGCCAATACTTAAAGATATGACAATCCTGACGTCACGTACCCTTAGGTACTTATTCATCGTGGATGCTCGACCAAGGAAAAAGACTGCTCCTCGGTTGTTTCACCGCACGTTTCTGACATCTTCCTCCTCCGTATAACTCTGCTGCTATTTTAGTTTTATTTAGAGGAGTTTACGTTTTTCAACATATTGTGGTACAGATATAAATGCTATATCGATATTAATGCCCCTGCCAACCACCCGTAAGGTGGCTTGCAGGGTAATATGTAGATGTAATATGTTCCGCTACAGTCTACTGCAATGATACGAAAATCGTATAAGCGCTACTTGTATACGGAAGATCCGGTACCACGGAGAACTACTTACCGACGCCGTAAAGAAGACCTCCGCACTTCAGGAGTAAGTAGGATGCATGTCTACAGTCGTAGTTGAATTTGTTTCTCGATTATGGCTTTGGCCATTAAAATTAATTACTTAATGACAGTTTTTCCTAATTTGCTTCAGGGTGATGTTGATGAGTGGGGTTTAGGTTCCCACGTATCTCATCCAAGAGGTGGAGGTTCACCGAGCCGATGTCGTTCAGTGTCCGATTCCTCCGACTCCAGGGAAGAAGTCGTATTTCATGAGCACTCTGCCCAAATAGGCGTCGATGTAGGTATTGCATAATTCGTTACTATCCTCATCGGTATGCAATCTGTTTATCTAACAAAGGTTTTGTTGTCATTCTCCACAGGACGTAGCAGCTCTGCAAGAGGAGGAGGGCCTTGTGGACGCGGTCGAAAGTGGAAATGTTGATGGGGAACTCAGCTCGGACGAAGCCCAGTCGGCTGAAGATGGAGCATTTCTGCCCAGCGATAACGGTGATGGTGAAAATGATATAGTTACACCGGAGGTAGAAAATGGTAACAGAGAGGGACTATTTGATTCTGTTCTGTGCAAATGTACATCAACGACCACTGGAGATGCTTTGCTATGTGATTAGCATTAGGTTTAACACATAATTTACCATGGGTGGCTCTTGTGGACATGCTGAAAATGTCCTATATGGCAAGGCAGTAGTTCCTGCAACAAAATATTTCTTCCTCAAACATCTCGAGTTAGGGAAAGATCATACTAACTTTCACTTTTACTGCCCATCTTGTGAGGCATATCTTGGGGGTAAGAGTCATGGGACCGAAAACAGGCAAATTGAGTGTGATTGTGGGGAGGTAATCAATACAGCCTCCGCATCCACGTATTTTTTATCTGTGGGGCTAAAAGCTCAACTGCAAGATTTACTGAAAAATGATAAATTTGCCTCAGGGCTAAATTATAGGTATGAGAGGACGAAAGTGCATGAAGATTCCCTGGAGGACATATTTGATGGTGCAGGGTATAAGAAGCATTGTCCCCAGGGGAAATTTTATCCTCACCATTTAATTTCTCTAATTCCTTCAATACAGATGGCATTCCGATGGGAAAATCGTCTAAAAAAACCATGTGCCCAATTTATGTTCAAATTAATGAGCTTGCTCCCAAAGAACGAGCGAAACACATTCTTTTGGCTGGGTTATGGGTTGGAGACAAAGATCCTAATATGTCAATTTTTTTAAAGCCATTTGTAGAAGAGGCAAATGACCTTGCTTCTAATGGTATCACGTGGAACCGAAATGGTGAGGAAATCAAGAGTAAAGTCATACCATTATGTGTCTCTGTGGACTCTATTGCAAGGGCAAAGATACTTAATGTCACAATTCAATGGGTACTATGGTTGCACTGTTTGTTATCAGAAATCGGAACACACAGTGAAGGGAATGCGGTACCCAGTGTCAGAGGTAAGATGCTTTGATAGAACTCATGATGGTATCGTTAATGATATGATGTCCGCATTTGAAAAGAGGGATGAAAAGGATCCTAGGAACAGGAATGTGAAAGGGGTGAAAGGTCCTACACCTCTGATGCTGTTGAAGCATATAGACCTGAGTGTAAGCTTTCCACCAGACTATATGCATTTTGTTCTGCTAGGGGTCATTAGGAGGCATGTGGAACTCCTTTTGACCTCTGTAGGAAAAAATATTACATTGGAGGGGAGCATAAAATTGCAATTATAGATGCAAACCTGACATCTATTCATCCCCCTCAGTCCATCACAAGAACTCCCAGGGGTTTGAAAGAAATGAATCTTTGGAAAGCTTCAGAGTGGAGATCCTTCCTAATTTTCTATTGTATTGTATGTTTTGACGGAATACTTAAGTATCTGGCTCATTTGGGTATGCTCTCCACTGCTGTCACGACATGCCTCCAGAAGTCAGTAAGCCACGAGGAATTGTCTAGGGCTCATGACCTTTTGGTTAAGTATGTTTTTTTATTCCAGAGTTACTTTGGCAAAGAGCAGATGGTGTTCAATGTTCATTTGCTGACTCACCTGTCAAAGGGAGTTTTAAATTGGGGTCCATTATGGACTCTTAACACATTTTCATTTGAGGGCCAGAATAGGTACTTGCTGCAACAGCTATACAGCCCTGCCCAAGCTACAACTCAAGTTGTAAGGAAATTTTTGACTTTTCAGGGGTTCCCTAAGCTGTGCGAAAGATATTCTTCTTCGGAGAATGTGATTGAGTTTTCTGAGGAAATTATTGAAAAGAAACGAAAATTTCTTGTTCGTGTTGACAAAACAGTGCTTGTGGGCAGGGGTACCTACTACGTATTTAATGAGGTGGAACAAGGCTGCCTCAAGAGACTGGCATTATTTGCATCAGGTGGTGTAATGTTCAGCCGATTTATATGCAAAGGAGTTAGGTTTTGCACAGAGGATTATTGTAAAGGAAGCAAAATTAATGACTTTTGTGTTTGCCTTGGGAATGTACCTCCACATAATGAAGGTCGTGAAAGTGGATGAGGAAAATGAAAATAAATTTATCATATTTGCAAAGGAAATTGTAATTGATAGGAGGCCTATATTTTGTGATGAAAATGTGCGGGTGACTCACATAAGAGAGGTTATTGGCCGTGGTCCTTTGCAGGCCATTGAAGCGACGGACATCGACTGTCAGTGTGTTTATATGAATGTAAAAAACAGGGAGTTCATATGTAAAATGCCTTTTGGATGTTATGGAGATTAATTGTGGTCCAGTCATTACATTTGTCTTGTTGCTGTAATAAAGCTATATAATCGAAATTCCGTTTGTTTCTATCTTATTCACGGTCTTTTTCCATCATCCCATTGAAATTCAACTGAAAAAATGTAATTGTTTTAATATGAAATCAAGTGTAGCATTCATACCTAAAAGTGCAGCAGTTGCAGATTTATAGAGATAATGTGTGTAGACTCATACAATTTATTTAGGATAGAAATGAAGTAGCACTTCACTAAAATCGCTTGAAACTAATTCCCAACCTTACTACCTTTAGTTAACATTGGTCGGTTAGATGTTGAAACAGTTGTTCTCAGCCGTTTACCCCCATGTGAAATCCATGAAAACTAGAATCAGTTCATTAGCAGGGAGTCTTAAATTCATTAGGTATCCATAATGTTCAGCCTAAAGAGGCTTAATTTTATAAGTGGAAATGCCTAACTAGGCTGTAAATTTAGTAATTATAGACAATCTTAAAAGTGTCTATAGGAATTATGTAGTCATATGAGAATTTTTGGAGTGTAATTAACTATTATCTAATAGCCGGTGGGGTTTTAGGAAAGGCCTATCTACTTCTTCTGCCCCTTATCATGTAATGCGCTTTATTTACAACTCTATGGATGAGAAAAAATATACTTAGGGAATGTTTCTTGACTTCTCCAAAGCCTTTGACATGGTTGACCATCAACTTATGCTAATGAAATGCAATGCAATTTGTATCAGAGGTGTTGCTTTAAAGTGGATTCCGTCCTACCTAGGCAACATATACCAGAAATTATGATTAACCTATGACAGACGGAAACACGTCTCTTTCTTTACTAATCAACACTGGAGTGTCACAAGGATCTGTAGCTAGCCCAACACTTTTTATAACTTTTCTTAATGACTTATTAGAGATAGGGAATAATAACAATTATGGAAATATCACTCATGCTGATGATACCAGCTTTTTTATCTCATCACCCAATATCAATTTATTAGTTCCTGAGGCACGAGTGTTACTCGATCGTATTTCTGAGTGAAGCACCCAGAAATCTCCGAAGTTAAATAGCAATAACAATGAAATTTTTTTATTTAAGCACACAAACGTGATTAGAATCCCAAATATTACACTTGATGGAAACATAATAAACATAACTTCTTGCATGAAAATATTACCTAGGCGTTCACGTCCAGCATAATGGAAAATGGGATATCCATGTCTGTAATCTTATTTCACTACTGCACTCTTCAATATTTTGTTTAAGACATTTGAAATCCTCAGTCTCTATGAGTATTTTGCTTTCTGTATATTTTGGCAACTTTTATAGCAGGGCTATGCATTGCATCCGACTCTTGGGTGGCTCACCCACCCTATTGAATAAGGTCTTCCTCCTTCAGAAATGTGCCATATGAGAATCATGCAGACTCCACTTCATAAGTCAAAACATCCTCACATTACCTTGTGCCTACATCTTAAACTTGGTGCTCTTTATAAAACAAAACCTACACCTGGTTGAATCCAATTCCAATTTCCATAACCATTTTATCCACACTCTCAACCATATTCATCAGAACTACCATCTCTCATCTCGAACACTAAACAGTCCCTTAGCCATTGGTATCCCATTGTACAATAATTTACCTGTTGCCCTCAAGTCAATAAAAGAATATCATGTATTTAGTTTTGGGTTGGTAGGCATAGCCCAACATTTTGCATTTAGCATTTTTTATTATGATTGTATTGTGCTGCCACCAGGTGGTCTTGCTAGGAAATAAAGTAGGTGGTGAGGCTCGCTGTAATGTGCACACATAACGCGTGTTTTTCTTATTCCTAAGTCCTTTGACTGATCACAGACCTCGACAGGTTCTTTGACTGATCACAGGCCTGGACAGGTTATGGGCCCAGAGCGTTTGTGGACAGTGAGGAGAGTAATTAGTGAGGAAGTAGAAACTTTCAGTGAGAAAAGGTGAAATACGTGTCGGGAGGTGACCTCAAAATGGCGGACGGCGTGGACCACATTAACTCTTTTACTACGAGCACTCCAAAGCTCACCAGGAGAGACTACAATGGTTGGAAGGCAAGCGTTAAAACTTCACTGCTTGCTTCAGATGCATGGGAGGCGATAGTAGGCTATGAAGATGCCGATGGAGCACAATTGGCACAGGCTGAAAAACGGCGGAGGTCTTAGAATAATCTTAACGCATTGTCTTAAATAATGCGCACGGTGAGTGACGAGTTAATAAACGACTTAGCGGACTTTGAAATGGCACGCGAAGTGTGGAAGGCGCTGGTGGATATTTGTTGTGAGAATACAGAGTACGGAGCCGCTCAGAAGCTGAGAGAATTGGGAAAAATGGAGATAAGTTCAATGAGTATTCAGGAGTATTGCAATCCTTAAGTGAACATAAACAAAGTGTTGATAAAAAATGATCTCGGAGTGAACGACAGGCAATTGGCCGCAATTTACTTAACGGTCCTCCCAAGGAATATGAGATTACAGTGAAAACACTGGTTTCATATCCGGACAGAATGACAATGGCAAATGTCAAAAGAGTTCTTTTGGAAGAAAAAGAGCAAATTAAGGTGAGAGAGGAGGAGACTCATCAAGCCCTGAAAACAACGAAAGCGCAACACGTGAAATCTTCCGGGTGCAGATTTAAAACTAGTGAGAGGGGTCATGCTGGATATTACGCAAAGGGAGGAAACAAACAGAAGAGCATAATCCCGAAACAAAAGTTCTGGTGTTACGCTTGTGAGGAGGAAAACCACCAGCCTTAAGATTGCTCTAAGAAGAGAGAATCAGGTTATATCTTAGTATCTTAGTATTATCCACTCTTACAACTTTTATTCCTGACACAGGTTTCGATTGCCTTGCAATCATTTTCAAAGGTAAGGGTGGAAAATACTAAGAGACTTTTCTTTTTCGTCATGTCTGTAGTGTCATTCCACAAAGTTACGCCTTCAACCATTAAGTTTAAGAAAACAATTAACTAAATATGCGATAGGCACATATAATAAAAATATTTTTCCGCAAACAAATCTTTCACTATTAACATAAGTTAAGATTCACAAAGATTTGAACACCTAATAATATACCGCAATGACGTAATATCCCCAGGCGCACTAAATGTAATTTTCTTGTATTCCTCATAACCAAAAGTAAAGGTTTCTGGCGCCTAATCTATGACTTTTTGAAAGTTTTACACTACCCCAAAGTTTTCGCTACTAGGACCGGGCAAAGCCCTCAGCACCATTCCCATTGGAGCCCACCTAGCTAAACTAGACCTAGCATCAGCCTTTTATCAACTACAAATCAACGTCTATCATTGGAAATTCTACGGGGTTAAAATAGACAATGCCACCTACGCCTTCACCAGATTGCCCATGAACCATGCCCCAATTTTGTAATGAAAACAAGTGTCACGTGACTGAACAACCTCATGATTCATAAAAGTTATTTCTCTGTGTACTGTTGATATAATCTTCTTTAAAAGTAACTTTGTGTTGTATACTATGTTGTGTTTGCAAATTTGTAATAAAAAAGTTATCATGTAACTGAACACCCTCATGATTCGTAAACGTTATTTCCCTGTGTACTGTTGATATAACCTTCTTTAAATGCAACTTTGTATTGTATACTGCGTTGTGTTTGCAATGTTGTAATAAAAACAATTGTCACGTGAGTGAACAACCTCATGATTCGTAAACGTCCCCTGCTGCACAGAATGGTTCACAATGGTTACCGGAACGCTCAGAATGGTTCTGCAATGTTTTTGCAATGCATTTTTCTAAATATGCCAAATTATGAATAAATTGAATACTGTCATATTAAAAGCTTTTATTATCATAGAAATTAACTTATATTTATTTAATTAAATATTTTCATTAATAGCAAATTGATTGCAAAAGTAATGCTTTTACAACCAAATTTACTGATTTTCAATGCTTTTCAAACGCATTTGCAATCTATTGTTAACAATATGTTGCAAAAACATTCTGAATGGTTCTGCAATGGTTTTGCAATGCATTAGTCTACACATATCAATTGACAACTTAATTATTTTTTATCGGTATCAAATATTTCTCATGACATAAAATCTAGGTAAGTTAATGTAATCGTAATTTTTTTATTTATTGTACTTTCATAATTAATGAACACCTAAATCAATTTATGATCGTAAGAACTATGTATTTGAATCGTGAAAATTCGCGCGGCAAACGCGCCATGTCACTGCTTGAGACCTGTTGAGACCGGCCAAAGTAGAGTTGCGAGAGTTGCGTCACAAGAAAATACGACAATAACCATCGTTTGAACGGCAGACACAAGGTATGAATACCGTAATTTATAATTAGGTACAATTAGTTTATATGCATGCCTCAGTGTTTCTTTTGCAAATTATTCGGGGACGAATGTTGTTTGTTTAATGTGATTAAACATCGGAACATATAATTAAATGTTTTGAGTGTAAAAGAAATATTTTGCAAACCTGTATCGTTATTGATAAAATATCGTAGTCTTTCCCGGCAAATACATTCCGTTATTAACTGTATTAACAGGGGGTGAGGGATGTGTGATCCCAGGGTGGAACTAAGGGCTGAATAAGCTCTTTGCCCACCAAGATCGTCATGCGTGGTGAAGAGCCACATCCTCCACGAGATGCCCCTGGTTTTCGCAGAACATGACGAATCTAGACCAGGCTGGTCGATAAACTGCTCCCCTCACCAAGGTTGCTCCTCGCGCCGACGGTGACCGCGTCTGAGGGGCGGAGGGTAAGAAGTCGTTAACGGGGAAACTCCGGATACAGGGCGACCTCCGGTTTTATTTAGCCTTACCCATGCATGCGGGGCTCTGTGTGGGTGGACCGTTTATTTCCCTAGCTACTCGTGGAATTATTCATGGATAAACCAAAACTACAAAACTCTCTGGGGGTTGCTGAAAAGCTACCTCAATCGAAGGACGTCAGTCCAATCACCTCCTCCTTGGAGGACGCTCTGTTGGCGAGCCCCATTGGGGCTTCCAATGGCAGCTCCTCTCTTTCCCTTCCCTTAGCTTACCCCCCCACATCCGTGGAGCAGGGCGAGCCCCTTTCCGACTCTTCTGAGTCAACCTTAAAGGCAGCACCAGGGTCCCCCAGGTCAGACTCTGGAGCTTCCACCACTACTTTGGGGAGCATCTCCAACAAGATGGAGCAGCTCTCCACATGGAAGGATGGGAGCGGCGCAGCCAAGAGAAGGAGGAACGAGAGACGGCGGGCCAAAAGAGCTTTAGCATCTGGTGGCTTGCCACAGGGGGCAGGTTTGACCACCGAAGGCGTGAAAGCCATCGGTGGATCTCCAAAGAAAAGAGAGGGCTCCGCCGAGAAATCTGGAGGCGGATCCCAAAAAAGGGGGAGGACAGCTGGAGACACCCCAACGAACTTGGCGCAGGAGGCCAAGAAACCAAGGACCTCCACCTACGCACAGGTTACCAAAAACCTAAAAAAGATGGCAATCGTGCCGGTTTCCTACCCGGAGGTGATGATGAATGAGGAATGGCACAGGATTGCAATTGTGAGGCTGGAAGAGATGTGGGATACGATTCCTGCAGAGGAAGAGATCCCACTCTTTGAAGCCAACAGGCTCACCAACCTGGTAGAATTCGCCTGCGGCAACGATTACTCAGCCAACTGGCTGGTCGAGGCCGTAGGAAAAATGGGACCGTTTGGCGACACCATCGTGAAGGTGGTTGATGCCGACAGCCTCATCAGGAGAAGAATGATGGTGTGGGTCCCTGGATTTAGCAAACCGGACACCAAGACTCTCATCGAGAGAATGAAGAGGTCCAACCCAGGACTTCAAAGTTCTCTCTGGAGAACCTACGAGAGGAAGGAGGTGGAGCGTGGGACGAGGTTCGTCCTTGGAGTAACGAGCCCTCCGCCACCTTCATCTCAAGTCCGGACTTCCGAGCAAACGTCGGCATGCAGAGGGCCGAAATTACGTTCCTCGGGAAGGCAGACGGTCAAGAGGAGACTCCAACGACCTCAACAACTGAGATCGAAACGAAGGAAGTAGACCAAGATGGCGGGCATCCGCTGCCTACAGGTCAACCTCCAACACAGTAAGGCTGCCTCGGGGGTCCTGCAAAGGATCCTCTCTGAAGGTAAGATTAAGATTGCTCTGATTCAAGAACCCTGGGCTTTCCAGGGTAGAATCAGGGGATTAAGCATAACCAAGGGTAAAGTATTCTTTTGTACCTCGGTCGAAAGACCTAGAGCATATATTTGTAAATGGGTTGAATGCTATACATCTGCCCGAATTCACCACCAGGGACCAAGCGGCAGCTGTGCTGAGTCTTGGGGCTGGCGAAGAAAAGAGGTAGGTGATCTGCTCCTCATATCTACCGTATGATGCACCAGGACCACCACCTTCAGAGGAACTGGAGCGTCTGGTAAGATTCTGCCAATCAAAAAAATGGGACCTTCTTGTCGGGTGTGATGCTAACTCGCACCATACGGTGTGGGGAAGCAAGGACACCAATGACAGGGGAGAGGCCCTGCTTGAGCATCTCATGTCCACAGACCTGCATATACTCAACAAAGGATCATGACCCACCTTCTCCAACAGAGTTAGGGAAGAAGTGATAGACATTACTCTTTACACCAATCAGATGGTGAATGGCGTGACTGAGTGGATAGTGTCGAATGAAGTCTCTCTTTCTGACCATCGGCACATATACTTCACTCTTCTAGAAGCCACTAACAGGCCGACAACATACCGAAACCCCAGATCAACGGACTGGGGCAAGTATAGGCACACACTCCAGAAGTTACTGTCCGAAGCCCCAGGACATAAATTCAGGAACGTAAATGACATAGATGCTGCTGTGGAGTCTCTCCAGCACAGCGTCATCACATCCTATGAATCCAGCTGCCCCATCAAAACCAGGAAGGAAAGTTGCAAGCTACCCTGGTGGGGAGCGGAACTAGAGAACATCCGGAAAGAGACAAGAAACCTCTTCTACAAAGCGAAGAGAACATCTACACCCAGGGACTGGGAAAACTATAGAACGGCCCTGAGGAAATATAGAGCGACAATTAAGTGCTCGAAAAGAGAATCTTGGAAAAGTTTCTGCGAGACTGTGGAAGATGTTCCACAACTCGCAAGATTCAACAAGACCATTTCAAAGGACCCGGAAGCAGGGGTGGGGTCTCTTCTGCTTCCCTCTGGTTAATTCACGTCATCAGACAAGGAAGCACTAAAGCTAATGCTGGAGACACTTTTCAGGCTCCTTGGAAGTCGAGATGCGCCAAAGGAGGCCTCTCAATCGTCCTGCTAGGACGGAGTGGAGACAGGCCTCCAGCATCATTACGTACAACATTACACGATGGGCAATAACGAGCTTCAGTCCATACAAATCAGCTGGCGAAGACGGAGTCTTCCCAGCACTTCTGCAAGACGGACAGGACCTGGTACTGCTACCACTAGTCAGAATCTTCCGATCATGCCTCGCATATGGGTAGGTACCCAAGAAGTGGAGGACCACTAAAGTCGTCTTTATCCCTAAACCAGGAAAGACTGAGTACTCCAAAGCTGACTCCTTTCGTGGCATCAGCCTCATCTCCTTTATGCTGAAAACACTGGAGAAAATAATAGTCAGGCATATCAGGGAGGGACCTTTGAAGGACTATCCCCTGCACCCGTACCAACATGCCCACCAAAAAGGCAAATCAGTAGAGACAGCACTCCACCACCTTATCACCAGGATAGAAGGAGTGCTAGAACATAGAATGTTTGGTCTGGGCACCTTCCTCGATGTGGAAGGAGCCTTCAACAACACATCATTTGAACAGATCTGCATTGCAGCCAGGAGACATGGAGTCAATGCACACATTGTCAAATGGATCAGATTAATGTTAGAAGAAAGAACAGTCAAGGCTGTTCTGAGAGAGAGCACGATGGAGGTGGCCGTGACTCGAGGATGTCCGCAAGGGGGAGTTCTATCCCCACTGCTGTGGAACATGGTCGACGGACTCATCACGAGGCTAAACAAAACGGGTGCCTATACACAAGGGTATGCGGATGATGTAGTGATTCTCATCACAGGCAAGTACCTCAGCCCCGTCTCTGGACTTATGCAGAAAGCCTTGGATAGAACGATGAGCTGTTGCCATCAAACAGGGCTGACGGTAAACCCGGGGAAAACAAAACTTGTTCTCTTTACCAACAAGAAGAAAAGAGAAGGGCTCATACTTCCTTCGATACTTGTGTTCGCGGCTTCGATGATGCAGCTTGTTAAATGATTAATGTTAGACACGCTGCATAGCGTCATGTCGTGTTTAAAGGTAAAATTGCTCTTAAAACGACCCCAATCGGCTCCCCGGATAATCCAGTTGCCCTGCCGAATAAAAAGGGGTTAGAACGTCCCTCTTTCAGTAAAAAAAATGGGATAGTGATCACTCCCACATAGATCATCGTGTACGGACATACTTTGTTTATTTAACAACACGCTCGATGTCGCGCATAAATCTATAGAGGAGAAGTCACCAGTAAAGCTGTTGAACCGGGTTTTCTCCCCGTCGTTCAGAAAAACTAGGTTAGACTCCGTAATAATGGTAGATAAAATCCGTCCTCTACGATTACACTGCCCTCTACTGCTTCTCCATAGAGGATCGTGTGCGTTGAAGTCACCGAGTAAAATAAAGGGCTGAGGCAGCTGGTGGACAAGGGCTTCCAAATTAAAACGGGTGACCGGTGCACCCTCCGGCAGATATACGTTGCATAACGTAACCATCTGCGGAGCGTGAACAGTTACCGCCACCGCCTGAAACGGTGTGTTCAGGTGTACCTGGGAGGTGTAAAGGGCCTCCCGGGTAGCAATTGCCACTCCACCCTGGGCTCGTTGGCCGCGGGTGTCGTCTAATCTAAAAACCTTAAAATGGTTTAAGATGCCCTTGTCCGTGTTTTTAAAATGCGTTTCCTGAAGACAAACGCAAACCGGGTTAAAATCACGTATTAAAACATCAAGCTCCTCCTTATGCCGATAAAAACCGTTGCAGTTCCACTGCAGTATAAAAGCCACTGGAAATAAGTAAAAAATAGAAAGAAAATAAACTAGGATAACATCGAGTGATTAAAAATTGTGGAGGTCAGCGTCTTATGCGATTTTTCTTCCCCTTGCTACTAACTTGGAGGATAGTGTCTGATAGACACTCATCCCGGCAGATGTTTTGGCCGGGTTCCGCTTAGGGGAACCCGGACCGGAGAATTTTGTCTTGGATTCCGGATTGGAAGCCTTAACCGGAGTGGCCGATTTCTCTTCTGTGGCTTTAGTTTCCTGGTTGGCATTTTCATCCGTCTGTGTCGAGATGGTGACCTTTGCGATCGGAGTGGCAGCGACATGAGCCCACGATCTGGAAAAAGTGGGGGCAACTTGTACTCTATACTTTTTCCGAGCCTCGAGATACGGGATTTTATCCATCGTCTTAATCTCCATGATTCTACGCTCTTCGATCATCTTTGGACAATCACGAGAGTATACGGGATGGGCACCCTCGCAATTGACGCAAAGTGGGTCACTTGTGCATTCAACACCGTCATGCTTATCCAGGCTGCAGCGGGGGCAGGTGGCCTTGCCCTGGCATCGTGTGGCCATGTGGCCGAATTGCTGGCACTGGTAGCATCTCATAGGTGCCGGTATGAATGGCCGCACTGGGACCGATTCATAACCGACGAACACTTTGTCGGGGAGGACGTCACGTGCGAACGTAAGAATGACAGATGTCGTGTTGACCCTTTCTCCGTTGCGCTTAGTAGTGAGTCGACGTGCATCGGAAACCCCCTGTGGGGCCATCTCCCGCTTTATCTCGTCGATCTCAACGTACAGTAAGTCGTAGTGGCTAATCACTCCCCGACAGGTGTTCAAGGTACGGTGCACCTCGACCTTGACGGGAATGTCGTGCAACTTAACGGTCTTCAGAAGTTTCTCGCTATGAGCCCTGTTTGCCGTTTCGATGAGCAGTGTGCCATCGCGAAGCTTTTTTGGCGATTTGAGATCTCCAGGAACCAAACCCGACAGAACTTTACGAATAAGAAAGAAGGAAAACTTTTTCAGGCTCTCCCCTTCCTTCTGGCACCTCATCACTAAATAGCGCTGACTAGCGCCATAAACATTATCTCCCCCGTCCGAATCCGGACGGGATCTTTTTTGGGGTGGAGGTTTGTTGCCCGCCATGCCCTAGATAACATTCGTCCCCCAGGCTCCCCACCCACCATGGAGCCACACATTTGGGACGCCACACCGCGAACCGGTGTGGTCGCCAGGGCTACCCGAGGGGATATAGCACCCTGAAGGTGGTCGTCTGTTTCGGGTTGGGTCTTCGATATAACGGGCCCACCAACCCGAGAATCTCCGACCGCCCTGGACAGACCCCCCCTCCCTAGCACTCGCCACCGATCTTAACGGCAAGCCGATTGACCGGGGGTGGCTAGCCCTCGGCCTCCCGTTAACAGGGAATCCAGGGCCGAAGTGGGATATTGAACTCCGGTCCATACCGGGCATCCGACACCCGGCTGGGTTCCAGAGATCTCACCCACCAGGGTCCCATACTCCCCCTTACGGGTCTCCGCGCACGGCAAACATGCGGGTGGATCGCAGGCCAGGTGGTATGGCCGCACACAGACAGTAGACCCACAAGACTGTCCGGACGCATCCCTTTGCTGCCTGGGGGTTTGTTTTCGGGGTTTACCTCCCCGCCCTTTTAGTCTCCTCTTACGACAATCAGGGATACTGCGGGAGTATTCTCCATCCCCCTACCCGCAGGGGAGGGGGAAAAAAAGAGAGAGGTACAATACCTCCAGTGAGGACACAGAAGACAAGTGTTTCTGACGAAAGCGCCTTTGAAGCGCTAGGGTGAATGCCAAGATCAGAATGTAAGTTTCTCAACACCAAATTATGCAGACTCAGTTATATTTACCAGGCTATACATTATTTTGCTTGTAAATTTTTTAATGGTATATTGCAGCAGTATTCAGGGAAGAATGTGTAGGGAGCATCCAAAATACTTCTCAAAGAGAGAAATCTTTTCATAACAATGGGGGTCCTGAGAAAGCCTGCAGGAATGGACAAGACCAGTCACCGAAGAGTCAAAAAGGTGAATCATCGAGACTGCCAAGGAGAAGCCATGGCATGTATTGAGAAGTAGTAAAAATTTAGAATATAAATCATTAATATTATCGTCATATATGGAATACCTAATTTATCTTGACTGATGACAACCAATATTTATTTATAAAGGTGATGGAATGTTCCTTGTTAAGTCGTCCACTGAGCTAAGCAGTAAGTATATGTTAAGAGGAAAGCACCAACTGCTGTTCATTTGGCTTGCATGATACTCTGTCAAAAATTGTATACATGTTATAATTCATCCCCTAGTAAAATGTCTCTCATTTTTATAGGAACCTTGGAATATCTTGTTAGGATGATTGTAGAACTGCAAGACGACGTTAAATTACTTTCTAAAAAAATAAACAAAATCTGTGGAGGAAAGCAAGAGGATATAACCCACAATCCAGACCTTGATGATATATTGCAATTTTTTCCCCTCAAGTCTCATGAGGACTTCGAAAACTGCGAAAGAAAACTCAATTCTCGAACGCTCAGACAGATGATGGTATGAACTACAACCCATGTTACAACCTCGTCCATGCTCTTATAACTAACTCTAAGATATTATATTTCCTTAAATGCCCATGCCATTCTTTCAATCCTGTCATATTCTTTCACCAAGTATGCTAGCTAGTTGCTCCCATTTGGGATGCTGGTAGAATTTTATTTTTAAACTGCTTTTAATGTGTATATGAAAAGGGCACTTAACTTGAATTGCATGGCCTTGGAAGGTGACTTAAGTAAAGATTTCTCAAGGGAATAATTTATTATTAATATTGAAAAGCTTGTCACTGGGTAGAATTATTACACTTCTAAAAATATAATGTTTCTTCTAACATTCTGTCGAATGACTGAATTGCTTTTCTTTAATTCAGATGGTGCACCTGAGTCAATATAGCCACTCCACAATACAAGGAAGCGTTAAATGCATACAAAAAAAACCTTAGACCCTGATTTTGCAACAACTTTAAACTGGGCAGGAAGGGGACTTAAAAGAGGCATCCGAAACACCTACTTCCAAGAGGTAGTTAGAGGTGTGTATGGTACGGATATGAAGAACAGGAAAATTTCCTTTACAGGTGTTATTGCTATACAAACATAGTGATAAGCTGTGAAAGTTACTAAATTTTTATCTACTTCTCAATTACAAATACTAACTCATAAAATAAAATATCATGAACCTTATTTTGTTGAAATAACCCATACCTACCTAAAAACAAACTTTAACTATGTAACTTCAACCACATTTTAATTCCACATGTCACATACATTACATGAACAAATCAAAACCCAGGCTGTAAAATATTTCAAGTGAAATGTTCAAAGTGACAGACTTTCTTTTGACAATGATAATATATCAAGTTTGAATACAGAAACAGTATAGTTCATTAATGCTTATTTCATTGTTTTCAGGTGCAGTGAGGAAGAATCCGATCTTAAAAGATGCACCCATAGACAAAATTGAGAAGGAGATCAAGAAATGGCTTGTTTTTTCATTCAGGTTAGCCTCATCATTTACGAAGGCAGAGAGAAAGAATGTTCCAAGGAATGAGGAATTGCCTGAATAATTATAATTTGATTTCTTTCTTTTTAATGCTTAGAGAGTTCACAAGCTTTTTCTTGAACATTGATGTCTTTTTTTTCAAACTTAATCTTAGGAGGCAACCTATTCAATATCACTTGCCTCATGTATTAAGTTCATGCGAAATTTTATAGTTTATAGTTACCTTATTATACTTTTGATGAGGTTATACCTTAAATAATGTTGGTTAGGATTTTTACATATTCTTGCACAGTGACAGCAGTAACTGTCATTATTTATGAACTGTGAGAAGCTATTCTTAGTATAAATGGATTACATTTTTAATGCTTTCTCACACTCTCTCAAATTGTCTCTCATGCTTTGTAACATTATATTCTGGCCAATTACATTTCACAGCAATGTCAAAGAACTACATAAATATATACCTACATATGGAATTGGCATTATTCAAAGTTTCTTAAATAAGGGATGACAGGGTGCATTAATGCAATTGTAAAAGTATATTTATACTATTCATTTTTGGGTACATAGAGGGCTATAAGTATATGGAAGTATAAATGGGAAGTATATATAGGAAGATCGTATATATATATACATGTATATGAATACTACCACTTGAGCTAATGTCCAAATGGTGTTATTTAACCCCTCAAGAGTTATATTTTGGTTGAAGAAAAAAAAATGTCTATAATTTTGTGAAGTCAAAACTTTTGTCAACGTGGACAAACTTGGCCTGTAGCCATGCTGTTTATTTGTTATGATTTTTTTGTAAATCGACTGATTTTTTAAATTACTGTACAAGTAATTATATTAATACCAATATTATATTAACAATGATGTTCCTATTCCAGCTTTTGTGAAGGTAGATATATAGTCATAGGAAGTGTTTGAGTCATCTAATTAGATAATTCCAATTTAAGTATCACATAATGCTACCTTGAGTGATCACTACAAGGCTGTCAAGTTTATTTTCCAATGATATACATGCATCTGACATGTATCTAATGTGAAAATAAATATTTTGTTCCAAATATCTCATGTTTATTTTCCAATCGAATATATATATAAAGGCTATGTGCGATTTGTAAAATTCCAGAATCAACCAATAATTTATTAGGAATTTATGTTACATAGTATCTATTTGAAATTTTTAATAGCAATAATTGAAAGAGCAATTTTTTTTATTTCAACAAATATGCCAATTAGTTATCGGACCAAATATGGAATATGGAGTGCTTTAATTCGTAGTTGTGTAATCATTCATTGAATGTTTCAAAATGATTGCAGGAACATTCATTGAATGCTTCAGAATGGTTGCAGGAACAGTTATTGAACGCTTCAGAATGGTTGCAGGAACATTCATTTAACGTTCATTTTGAACATAATAATAACAGATCAAGTTGTGACATTTTAAACGTTCAGGGAACCACTATTTGAACTTTATTGCAATGTCCCTGCAATGGATTGATGAACGTTATTTTAAGATTGCAGAAACGTTTTTGTGCACCAGGGGTGATTCGTAAACGTTATTTCCCTGCGTACTGTTGTAATAATCTTCTTTAAATATAACTTTGTATTGTGTGCTACGTTGTGTTTGGAAATTTGTAATAAAAATGTGTTCTCTGTGTACTGTTGTTATTATCTTCTTTAAATGTAACTTCGTTTTGTGTCCTACGTTGTTTGCAATTTTGTTATAAAAACAATTGTCATGTAACTGACCTACCTCATGAGTTTTAAATGTTATTCCCCTGTGTACTGTTTGATATATTCTTCATAAATGTAACTTTTTATTGTGTACTATGTTGTGTTTGCAATTTTGTAGAAAGACTTCTATCGTGGCCTTTTTATGGTTTTGTGTACTTTGCGACGTTCAGTCGTCTTCAAGCAGGGGCATGTGGATTTTGTGGGGACACATATTTTGCATGGCAGGTCATATAGACATCGGTGGTGCTATGAATAGAGGCAGGGGAGTGGCGTTTGATGGTGTTTGTTATGCCAGGTAGTCATGGATGGTCGGGAAGATGATGACAGAATTGCAGTGGCAGTGTCATGTGAATTCGGGTTATTAATGCGATTCTTTGGTAATTTTCAGAGGTTTTATTTGATATACCATTTTTAAAAATTTTATACATTGGGTTGTTTTGAGATGTATTGTGGTTGACCTTCAGTGTACGTGTTTTTTTGTAGCCCTGATGATGGAATATATTAAGTTCCGAAACGTTGGTCAATAATTGCTGTCTTATTACTTGAACGACCTTTCCACGAAAGAGAATATTTTATTTATTTCTCCTTACTTGTTCGTGCGCACCAGCGTGAGCCCGTTTTGTTATTTTTTGTTCTTTTAAACCTCCCGCCATCTCCTTTCCTTCGTTTTTCCTTTTTCCGTCCGTAGTAGTAGTATTTGGTTTATAGGGTGCGTCGACAACATGGTCATTTTGCACCACTACACGTCATGTTTATAAAAAAAAAATATATGTTACATATATTGGTATTAAAATAAAATTCTTAATATGTACTCTTAGTCAAAATTAAAATAGGTTTTACATCCTTAAAATACTGCTAAAAAAGCCAGTTTCATTTAAAAATGATAAAACGCGGTTGAGAACATCTGAGTCATCGCCTAGGATCGACTTTATGTCTCCCGCTTACTGCAGCCTGCTACGCAAGCATCGGTATTTGTCACACTCCGTCAGGATATGCCGAACGCTGAGAGGGCAGTCGCAGTCATCACAGCGGGGTGGTCGTTTCTCCTCGGTGAAGAGAAAGGAGTGAGTCAAAGGGCAATGCCCTATCCTCAAACGTGTGATGACCACTTCCTCCCGGCGACTCTTCCTGACGGATGTGGGCCACGCTGACACTACCGATTTCACCACGCGCAGTTTATTATTTTCAACGTTCCTCCATATATCTTTCCACTCTTCTAGGGCTACCTTTCTCAAGAAAGACTTAAGGTCCTCGTATGGTACCAGCGTCAGAGTTATTTCCTCCAAGTCAAGTGCCTCCTTCGCCAAATCGTCCGCTCTTTCATTTCCAGGGATACCCACATGCCCTGGGACCCAAAGGAATGATACAGATATTCCCCTTCTGCTAAGGGATATCAAAGCAGTTTGTATATCTTGAATGATTGGGTGCATTGAAGAAAAGTTAGAGATGGAGTTCAGGGCGCTAAGAGAGTCCGAGCATATGACGAAGGAGCCACTGTTCCCTTCTATCCCTCCTAGGGCCATTTTTATTGCGAGGAGTTCCGCTGTGTAAACACTACACAGCGGATTCAACCTCGCCCTGATGGCTCCATGGTGGGATGAGACAACTGCACATGCACAGGCAGCGTCAGACTTAGAGCCATCTGTAAAAACTGACACGATACCTGGGTTGCAGTGAAGATAGAGATAAAACTGACGCTGGTATTCCAGAGTAGTGGTTAGAGCTTTCTTGCGCTGAGTGAGTCCCATGTTGATTTTAGGAGCGGGAGTTTCCCATGGCGGATGTTTGGGAAAGCCAGAAGGATATACTTCAGGAAGCGTGATTAGATGCTCGGATATAAAACTGTTGAATCGTATGCTTGCAGGCCTAGTGGCTCTGGTTCGACGGTTAAAAAGTTCTAAGTAGCGGGGTTTAAAAACAAGGTTAAAACAAGGGTGAGTCCTCAAAGATAAAATTTTTGCTACATAGCCGCACATAAGCATGTTTCTCCGATGGGACAAGGGCGGTTCTCCTGCATCCGCATAGATGCTTTGCACTGGACTCGTACGGAACGCCCCGGTGGCTAACCGTATTCCAGCATTATGGACCGATGTCAGCGGGCGCAGGTATGACTCCCGACCGGAGGAGTACACAAAACAACCGTAGTCTAGTTTAGACCGTATCAGCGTCCGGTATAGTAAGATCAGCGTATTGCGATCAGCTCCCCAGGATGAGTGACTTAGATATTTCAGAATATTTAACGCATTTGTACATTTTCTTTTCAGGACACTAATTTGTTCCTTCCAGTTGAGGAGATAGTCAAATACAAGTCCCAGGAATTTGTTTGAGTCCACAAATGGAATGTTTTTCCCTCCTAAATGTAGCGGCGGAGGGATGTGTTGCCCCCTAATCCGGTGAAAGTGAATGCATTTTGTTTTTTCCGAGGAGATTTTAAATCCGCTCCTTTGGGTCCACTTCTCCAATTTATTCAGCGTAAGTTGGGTGAGTCTAGCAGCAGAGGTAAGATAAGATGACCTGCAGAATATGGCGAAGTCATCCACAAACAAAGACCCTATCACCGGTGGCTTCATGCAATCAACGATATCGTTGATTGCCACGGCGAAAAGTGTTACGCTTAAAACTGACCCTTGTGGAACCCCATTATCTTGGCTGTATGCTACGGATAGGTACTGACCAATTCTAACTTTAAAAAACCGATCGGATAAAAAATTCTGAATAAAAGTGGGTAGATTACCCCTGAGACCCCATTCGTGCAAAGTGTTCAATATTTTTCGCCGCCAGACAGTGTCATATGCCTTCTCTATGTCAAAGAAGACGCCGACAACATGCTGGCGGAGAACAAAGGCTTCCTGGATGTAATTATCTATTCTTATCAGGTGATCGATCGTGGACCGGCCTCTACGAAATCCACACTGAATATCGGAGAGAAGGTTTCGGCGCTCTAGCCACCAAATAAGCCGTCGGTTAACCATTCTTTCCATTAACTTGCACAGGCAGTTAGTGAGTGCTATAGGTCTATAACCATTCGGGTCAGTACGATCTTTGCCCTGCTTCGGTATGGGTATGACTACTGATTCGCGCCAGGACGACGGGAATGCACCGTCTCTCCAAAGGTGATTGAGAGTGTGGAGGACCTCTAACATTGTCGTCGTCGGAATATTCCGGAGAAAGGCGTTGTGGACCTCATCCAATCCCGGAGCCGTGAATTTGGAGTCATCAACGGCTGATTGTAGCTCCCTAAGAGAAAACGGAAGGTTATAATCTTCATGACAGCGGATCTCACGAAAGTTGATTGGTGAGGCTTCAACTAGTAATTTAATTCCCAAAAATGTGGGACTGTAATTTCTATTACTGCTTGTATCGGCGAGTAATAGGCCAAAAGCCTCACCAATCTCAGGAGCTGAGGTCACAATATCGCCACCTACCTTAAGGTAGGTTATTCCCCGCTGGTGGTGATTCCCCGAGATACTCTTCACCTTACGCCACACCTGTGCAAGTGGAGTCCTGCTATTCACACCCGACACAAATTCCATCCAGGAAGCTCTTTTTGCGTCTCTTACGACCTGTCGTGCCTTCGCTCGCAAGCGCCTGAAGGAGGATAGATTGGTTTCCGTCGGATATTTGTTAAAAATCCGCAACGCCTTTTTACGTAGGCGGATAGCTTTCGCGCAGTCATCATTCCACCACGGAACTTGAGGTCTCGTCGTAGTACCGCGAGACCGTGGTAAGCTGACGCGTGCGGCCTGTATTATACTGCTAGTCAAATTATTAATATTGTCAACACTATCACGTGTTTCGTCATATTTGAATTTAAAACTGCTTCTGAAAAGCGGCCAGTCTGCTTTCCGGATAGCCCAATGGCCTGTCCGTATAAAACTAGGGTTATAATGCCCTTCCTTGGTAATAAGAAGTGGGAGGTGATCGCTCCCACAGAGATCGTCATGAACGGATAAGTTAAATTTTGTACTTATGCCTCGATACAATGCACAAATCTATGCTTGAAGAGTCGCCGGTAAAGGAATTAAAACGGGTTTTTTCCCCATTGTTCAATAAAACCAAGTCATTATCTAAAATAAAGGAGGATAAAATCCGTCCTCGACGATTGCATTGCCTTCTTGGGCTTCCCCAAAGAGGATCGTGGGCGTTAAAATCTCCTAGGAAAATAAACGGCTGAGGTAGTTGACGGACAAGAGCATTCAGGTAAAATTGAGTGACCGGTGCACCCTCGGGAAGGTACACGTTGCATAGCGTGATCGCCTCGGGGGTGTACACGGTGACTGCCACCGCTTGGTACGGCGTGTTTAGGTGCACTCGGGAGGTGTAAAGGGCCTCCCGAATAGCAACCATAACTCCACCATGGGCTCGTTGGCCACTGATTTCGTCAAATCTAAAAACGTTAAAACCTTTTAAAATCCCCTTGTCCGCCATTTTGAAATGCGTTTCTTGCAGACAAACACAACATGGGTTAAATTCGCGAGTTAAAATGGCCAGCTCCTCCTTATGCCGATAAAAACCATTACAGTTCCACTGTAAGATAAAAACCATAAAAGGTGAGTAATAAATAATTTTAAAATTAAAAAAAATAAATAAAAATAAATAAATAAATAATAAAAACGGGCATTAAGTTCAGAGGGAGAATCAGCGCTTTATGCGATGTCTCCTCCCCTTAGACCTAGCCCGGCGGACCTCCGACTCAGAGACATATTCATCCTCTTCCATCGATTCTGGTTGGCTCTGGCGGGCCGGACCAGATGGCCCGGGGGATTGAGATTTTCCACGCCTGATTTGCGTGGCCGGGGTGGAGTTGTTCGGGTTCTTAACGGGAGAACCCGAACTGGTGGCGTTCGTCTTTGCCGGATTTTGGGCCTTAGCCGGCTCGGCTGATTTCTTCGTCGTGGCTTTCTGGGGCATACTCTTCCGTACATCAGATTCTTTTACGCTGTTCGTGGGTTTGATTTCTTCGGTCTGTGTGGAGATGGTACACATTTTCTTGGAGGTTGCTGCTACAACTGCCCAAGATCGGGAAAACGTAGGGGCCATGAGACTCCGATACTTCTGCCGCGCCTCTCCATACGGGATTTTATCTAGGGTCTTAATTTCCATAATTTTCCTTTCATCCTTCATCACAGGGCAATCACGAGAGTACGCTGGATGCGAACCCTCGCAGTTTACACAGAAAGGATCGGAGGAACATACGTCACCCTCATGCTTGTCTTTGCCACAGCGCGGGCAGGTGGTCTTACCCTCACATCGCGGTGCGATGTGGCCGAACTTTTGGCATTGAAAGCAACGCATGGGATTGGGTATGAATGGCCGCACTGGGACCGAATTATAACCTAAATATACTTTCTCGGGGAGCTTATCGAGAGCGAACGTGAGGATCACAGATGTAGTATTAATCATCTCACCGTTCCTCCTAGTCGTAAGGCGACGACAGTCCGTTACACCTTGTGAGGCCATTTCTCTCTTAATTTCATCTACTTCAACGTAGAGGAGATCATAATGACTTATAACTCCCCGAGAGGTATTTAGGGTGCGGTGGATATCTACCGTGACCGGGATGTCATGGAGTTTTTTCACTTTTAGTAGTTTTTCGGCCTGATTTATATTAGCAGTCTCAACCAATAGAGTACCATCTCTTAGTTTTTTAACTGAGTGAGGTTCCCCAGGGATAACCGCAGACAGTGAACGTTTAATGAAGAAGGGAGACACCTTTTTAAGCGTCTCACCATCTTTCGCACATTTTACTATCAAATAGCGCATGCTCTTAACGAAAACATTATCTCCCCCGCCCGTATCCGGGCGGGATCTTTTATTTGGAGGGAGTGAGATTGTCTCCATGAAAATTAGGAATTCATCCCCTGCGCTCCCCACCCACCACGGAGCCACACATTCGGGACGCCACACCGCATACCGGTGTGGTCGCCAGGGCTACCCTAGGGATATAGCACCATTGTTTAGGGGGCCTGCTTCGGGTGGGGCCTCCAGTGCATGGGCCCTCCAAACCCATACCCCTTTGGCCGCCCTACACAGACCCCCGTCACTCCAGCACTCGCCATCGAAACGTGTCGATAAGCCGATTGATCAAGACTGGCTAGATCTTGACCGCCCGTTTACAGGGAATCCAGGGCCGAAGTGGGGTGTTGACCTCCGGCCCATACCGGGCTTCCGACACCCGGCTGGGTTCCAGAGAACTCACCCACCAGGATCCCCTTCTCCCCCTTACGGGTCTCCGCACACGGCAAACATGCGGGTGGATCGCAGGCCAGCTGGTATGGCCGCACACAGACAGTGGACCCACAAAACTGTCCGGACGCATCCCTTTGCTGCCTGGGGGTTTGTTTTCGGGGTTTCACCTCCCCGCCCTTTTAGTCGCCTCTTACGACAAGCAGGGATACTGCGGGAGTATTCTCCATCCCCCTACCCGCAGGGGTATTTTTCCGTCCGTTTTGTTTGACAAATAAGAGAGTGCTCAAGAAGGTAGCGCCCAGGAGTGTTATATGCTCCGAGAGTGAGACACTAGATCGCATTCACAGCAATGTAAAAGAAATGTGTGCAGTGCATGTGGGCATCAAGAAAACGCGTTCTCTCCGGCGATTGTCAGTCGGAGGTGCAGCGGCGGAATTAAGCGCGGAGTGCCTCCTCGGAGATTGCTGATTGCACATTATTGCTGATTTTTAATTTCTTAATAACGTGTTTTTATTAGTTTAGTGAATTTCAATGTAATCTAATAAAAGATGAATGAAAAAACATTATCATAAGTCACTTTTGAACAACTGGTTGCTTATGTAGATATTTTATTTTATAATTGTTTGTTTTTCTTTATGACTTTCAGAATGGCGGAGCGCCTCTTTGTCACTGAGAAGGAACTGTTGGAAGAGCTTGAGCGTGCAGAAGATGATGACGAGGATTATGAGGAGAAAAGTGATCACGACTCTGATTCTGAGATTTACACATCCGATGAAGACGATGGTCCTCGCACGGGTGAGAATGAATCATTTTGGACAAGTAAAAATGAAACTAAATGGAGTGCTATCCCATTTATTAGAAGGGGACGTACTAGAAAATAAAATATAGCCACTTATCTCCCTGGAGTACGGCCATACGCAAAAAGTGTCAATACCGAACTATCAGAATTTCGCTTCTTTTTTGTGGGGAAGTATTAGAGATAATTGTGAAATACACAAATATTTACATTTATTCTGTTGGGGTTAACTATTCTAGAAATGGTGATGCTAAACACACGAGTGAAGATGAATTATTGGCTCTCGTAGACCTTTTTCTTTCGGGCATATATAAAGCATCCCATGTCGACTATAGGGAACTATTTGAGTCACCGGAGGTTCTTATTTTTGCTACGGTGCCTTCGATTTGATGACCTCAGCACTCGAGTGGAAAGCAAGAAAAGTGACAAGTTAGCCGCCATAAGAGATTTCGTTACAGTAATTGGCAACAGATTTGAACAGGCCTTTACTCCCTCGGAATACGTTACTATTCATGAGCAACTGATACCATTTCGTGGTCGATGTCCCTTTAGACAGTACTTACCAAATAAACCAAAAAAATATGGGATCAAAGTCTTTGCTATGGTGAAATCTAGGAATTTTTATCTGCAGCGATTTGAAGTTTATGTTGGTAAGCAGCCGGATGGGCCCTTCAAATTGCCCAATTCTCCTCATGATATAGTCAGCCGCTTGGTTCATCCTATAGTAGTAGTAGTAGTAGAATTATTGTTTAAGGGTGCGTCGACTACTGCGGTCATTTCGCACCACTCTCGTCCTTAGGTAATACCAAGTTTATGTAATTAAAGCTAAATCGCTTTCGTACTTATGTGAGAGAAATTTTGTATAACGCTCTATAAAATCAATTTACAACTTATTAAAAACGTTTATTTCTTTTTAAAACGCAATTACTCGGGTGAGGCAATCGGGAGAGTCACCTAGGATGTGTCCTAAGGTACTGTTGATCTTCTTGTCAGGCGTCACTCGTCAGGCGTTCGTCATAAGAGTAATGTTTCGCGGCTTTCCTGTTGAGTTCTGTTTCCTGTTCATCAACTCCCTGTTCGAGAGTTCCAGCCCAGAAACTCAGTTTAGTTTCCTGAGATTCATTGCATTGTTAATCCTCATTCTTCTCCTGACTCTCGGAGCGAGCGGACGTGCCTGCCTGACCTCTCCCTGGAACCGTTTAATCCCCTCAGCGAGGCAGACCCCTACCTGCGCTATGTACCTGCTTTCCCGTTGCCGTAGTTTGTTGTACTGTGTAGCGATAAGTAGACATTTGTTTTGGTTTTATTTTTCTTTTTTTGTGCTAGAGTTTGTGTTCTTATTAATCACTTAGTTTAGTTAGCTTTTTGCCAGGTGTGAGGTCTTTGTTTTAGTTATTTCGTAGAAGTATTATTGTTACTTCGTTCATTGTTACCAAGTTTAGGATCGCTCAGTTCTTTTGAGTATTGCCATCTCTTTGTAGTTAAGCTTTCTTCCTTGGGAGTTCATTGCGAGTAGTGCTAGGATGTCTTCGAATAGGTCACCTGTTGGGATGATCAAAAACGCCGGCGAGTGTGCGGCTCTCCTAGCCCGCATCCCCGAGTTGGAGAGAATCCTGCGGGAACTCGTCTAAGGTCGAAAGAGTGGTATGCGTCCCTAAGGTGGATGGAAATTTGGGTTGCTCCTCGAAAGTTCGCCGCGCCGTACGGCCTGCAAGAGTTCGCTCGATTGCTAACAGCGGCTGGACGATCGAGAGTTTGCCTGAAGGTCCTTCTTCCGATGAAGGGCAGTACAACTCCGTAAACCGGAGGTCTGGAGGGTCGTGTCTCGGAGGAGTGGAGGTAAGGTCACTCTGAAGCGTTGTTCAGGAGACGCTTTGGCATCTCCCATTCCCGTTTCGAACAGGTACCAGTTGCTTTCGGATGGAAATTCCGAGGTGCCTGACGTGCCTACTTTCCCTCCGAGACCGGCACCTAGGAAGAGTCGTCGAGGTGGGAAGGGGGAATTGTAGTGATAGGTAGTAGTAACGTCCACCGTGTGACGGTCCCTTTGCGGGAAAGGGCAGGCCGTGAGGGTATGGGCCAACGTGTAACGTCATGGTGCATTCTAAGTGGCGGTGTTCCGCAGGTGACGCAGGCGGTTGGTGCGGCGGTCCGGGGCACGAAGTGCTCAAGTCTGCAGATAGTGGCCCATGTCGGCGTCAACGACGCCATGGACCGTGGATCCGAGGAGATCCTGCGTTCCTTCAGGGAACTGGACTCCGAAGTGAAGCGGGTAAGTGGCGACGAAGGGGTTGACATGACGCATGCAATTTGTACTCTTGTCCCGAGGATCGATCGTGGACCCCTGGTTTGGAGCGGAGTGGAGGGCATAAACCAGAGACTGCGTCGCTTTTGCATGGACATTGGAGCCTCCTTCGTCGACCTTCGGCCGGCAATCCGATCATGTCGGAACCCTTTTAACCGTTCTGGTGTCCATTACCCGGCCGAGGCTGCTAGCTGTGTAGCGAGTAGCATACTCGATCACTGTAGACCTTTTTTAGGATAGAGGGTAGGGCAGAGAGTAGGTCAGCTAGTGGGTCGAATCGGGTACCATCGCAAAAAATTTAATAGAAAAAATATCCAAGAAAGTATTAAGTCTAACGAGAACAGTAAGAGGCCAGTTTCAAAACATAGCAGTAATTTAACTTAGAATATACCGAAGAAAGCTAGTTGTAATGAGAATACACTTTTCGGGAATAGGCTTATTGATAAATCATTTTCTGTCGTGGTAGTAAAATGCCGTAGCTTAAGAAATAAAGTAGCTGACTTCTACCATCTAATTGAAACTACTGATGCAGACTTAATTATGGGGAAGGAAAGTTGGTCGGGTAACGAAATCGCAGATAATGAAGTATTCCCGAAAAAATACACAGTTTATAGAAAAGATAAAAGTCAAAAGAACCGGGGAAGGAGTTTTTATTGCAGTGAAGGATTGTTATATTAGTAGGAGTGAGTAATTTTCCCACGATCAGGTAGAAAGCGTATGGTGCTCCATTCAAAACCCGTAAGCAAAAACAATGTGTGCGCGCATATACATTGCCGCCTTACACGCGCGCCTGTTTACATCAACGAGGCCTTGACACCTGGAAGGAGGAAAGTTCTCAACGCGGCTCGGGAGGCAAGGAGGACGAAGAATTACGCATACTTGTGGATACGCGGAGGGAAAATACTGATGAGAAAAGCTGAAAAAGAGCCGGTAATTGTTTTAAGGCATTTGAATGATATTACCAATATAAAATAAACTCCAAATCTACCTCTAACAATGGCTAATGCTAACGAACTGAAGTTAAATCGTAGTGAGTTTAATATCTTGCATCAAAACATAAGAAGTTTGAGATAAAATTTTGATAAATTTGTGTTATACTTAATTAACATGTTAGTAAAACCTCAAGTAATTGTTTTATCTGAAATTTGGATATGTGATTTTGAGGTTACGGCTTATCAAATTATGAATTATAATGTTTTTGCAAAATGTAACAATGTGAAAAGAGCTGGAGGCGTAATAATTTATGTCAATGAAATTATTCGTGTTCTACTGATCAAATTTATGATTTAAAATCCGCTGACATGATCAAGGTTACAATAGACCTTACCTCCTCTTTATCAAGCTCGGTGATTGGAGCGTATAGATACAACTTCTTACCCACTGAACTATTTTTGAGTGAACTGGAAAACGTCCTTAATTGCTCGCGAGAAAGGAATTTAATGTTAATAGGAGATATCAATCTTTGCGTCTTACAAGATAATGATGTTGCCTATGAGTACAAAATTATTATGGCGAGTCAAGGGTTAGAACAACTCATACACACTCCTAATAGAATTTCGAAGAACAGCAGGACATGCATTGACCACATTTTCGGTAGAAGTAGAGACAATTTTATCTATATGGGAAAATCGATTGATTTAGGTTTGACCGACCATCACATGATTTTATGTATAGTTAAATCAATTATAGGTGTGAAAACTCCAAAATGGCCAGAAAAACCTGTATATAAAGTTGATTTCTGTCTTTTGAAAGAACTTATTTTGTCATGTGATTGGAAAGATGTCTACTCCGAGGTTAATGTAAATGCAGCATACGGGTTTTTCATTGATAGGTTGAAATCCTACGTTAAACAAGCAAGTTACCTTGAGAAGACTAGCCAAAAACACCGCTTACTTAAGCCATGGATGACTAGAGCCTTGGCTATCAAAATTACTCGGCGAAATTTGTTGTATAAAAAATGCGAAAACAGCCGAACAATGAAAAATTGGCACGATATTATAAATCCTACCAAAAGAGGCTAGATAATGATATCAAAAAATGCAAAGAAGATTATTACTTGCGCCAATTCAGTGATAATGCTACCAATACAGCTAAAAAGTGGCGCATTTTAGATACCATCACTGGAGGAAAACAAAAAGGTGGCAGTATCGAAAAAATTAGGTCAAGTGATGGGTCAGACTTAATTCAAACACAGGATATTGCTAATGAATTTAATACGTTTTTCGGTGGACTAAGTGAATTTCATAAAAATTCGACGAACGATATAGATGAATTCGTTGATACGAAAGATTGGTTTCTCAATTTTTATGTTAAAGAGTCTTTGTTTCTTTCTCCTACCGACGAAAAAGAAGTCAGTAGCTTTATAAAATGTCTACAACCAAAGAGATCGAAAGGGATTGATGATTTATCAGCTTTTCTAGTAAGAGAGGTTCGAGAAGAAGTTTCGCCTATATTTGCATATATTGTAAATTTAAGTATACAAACAGGCGTCTTCCCGAATCAGCTTAAAACTGCAATTGTAATACCAGTTCATAAAAAAGGTGATAGACTGGATATGAATAACTATAGACCAATATCCCTATTGCCTGTTTTCTCTAAAATACTGGAAAAAATAATAAAAAAGAGATTAGTAGTAGTAGTAGTGGGGTGGATAGGGTGCGTCGACGACATGGTCATTTTGCACCACTACACGTCATAATCATAAAAAATAAATATACGCTGCACATTATGATATTATAATAAAGTACTTGAGATGAACGCTGAGTCAAAATTAAAAATTATATTACATCCTTAAAATACTATTAAATAGGCCAGTTTCATTTAAAAATTCCAAAGTGCGGTTCAGAACATCTGGGTCATCGCCTAGAATGTACCCCAGGTCTCCCACTAGCTGCAGCCTGTTACGCACCGCCCGATATCTCTCACACTCCGTCAGGATATGTCGAATGCTAAGAGGACAGTCGCAGTCATCACATCGCGGTGGAATTTTCTCTTCGGTGAAGAGGAAGGAGTGGGTCAGAGGGCTGTGCCCTATCCTTAGTCGTGTTATGACGACTTCCTCTCGGCGACTCTTCCTGACGGACGAAGGCCACGCTGTCACTGCCGGTTTTAAACGGCGCAGTTTATTACCTTCTGCGGTTCTCCACGACTCCTTCCACTGCTCTAGGACTGCATTTCTTAAAGCCGCCTTCACATCTTGGAAGGGTACCGGCATCGGTTCCATGGCGTCCATGGCGAGTGCCTCTTTCGCCAAAGTGTCGGCTCTCTCGTTCCCGGCGATACCCACGTGTCCAGGGACCCACATGAAAAAGATCTTAGTTCCCTTTTTGTCAAGAGAGAGGAGTGAAGATTGGATCTCCTGGACTAGAGGGTGCGCGGGAAAAAGGCCGGAAATGGCATTCAGTGCACTTAGGGAGTCCGTGCATACAACGAAGGAGCCACGGTCCTGTATCCCATCCAGGGCCAGCCTAATAGCGTACAGCTCCGCTGTGAAAGCGCTACACATCGGATGAAGCCTTGCTTTCGCAGCTTCGTGATGGGGTGAGAAGACTGCGCACGCGCTGGCGGTGCCTGATCTGGAGCCGTCGGTATAAATAGGCACGAGATCTCGATGGGTGTCTAAGAACATATAAAATAGACGCTGGTACTCTTCTGCAGTGGTAAAGTGTTTTAGACGCTTGTTAAGATCAGTATTGATTTTAGGCGCGGGTGTGACCCAAGGCGGAATTTTGCAGCTTCCGATAGGGCATATGTCTGGGAGTGTAATACCTTGCGCTTGGATGAAAGTATAAAACCTAATGCTAGCAGGCCTAGTGGCTCTTGTCCGGCGATTAAAAAGTTCTATTAATTGAGGTTTAAAAACCAGGTTGAAACATGGGTGGGACTTCATAGATAAAATTTTGGCAAAGTAATTGCACATGAGCAGGTTCCTTCGGTGGCACAATGGCGGCTCTCCTGCATCCACATGGAGGCTTTGCACCGGACTAGTCCGGAACGCCCCAGTGGATATCCGTAGGCCTGCATTGTGTACCGCGTTCAGAGTACGTAGGTACGACTCCCGACCGGAGGCGTATACGAAGGAACCGTAGTCAAGCTTCGACCGGACCAACGAACGGTACAACAAGATCAGCATTGAGCGATCGGCTCCCCATGTTGAGTGACTTAAGAATTTTAAAATGTTTAGAGTCTTAAGACATTTAAGTTTTAAAGTATCAATATGTTCCCGCCAGTTGAGGCGACAGTCAAAAATCATTCCTAAAAAACGTACAGAGTTAACAAACGGAAGGTTTGTACCGCCCAAGGTTAGTGATGGGGGAATGGTATGACCCCTACACCGGCGTAAGTGGAGGCATTTAGTTTTCTCCAAGGAGAATTTAAAACCGTTATCTTTGGCCCACCTATCCAACTTGTTTAGAGTAAGCTGGATAAGTCTGCCCGCGGTAGCTGGTTGGGATGACCTACAAAAAATTGCGAAGTCGTCCACAAACAGTGAGCCAATTACCGGTGTTTTTACACAGTTAGCGATATCGTTAATCGCTATAGCAAATAGCGTTACGCTAAGTACTGAACCTTGGGGAACACCGTTCTCTTGACTATAAAATTTCGATTCGTGTTGGCCAATTCTCACTTTAAAAACTCGGTCCGATAAAAAATTTTGAATAAAAATGGGTAGGTTACCCCTAAATCCCCATTCGTGCATCGTTCTTAGGATTTTGTGACGCCAAACTCGGTCGTATGCCTTCTCTATGTCAAAAAATACCCCGACTACGTGTTGGCGCAGAAGAAAGGCTTCCTGGATATAGTTGTCAATTCTGACTAAATGATCGGTAGTGGAACGGCCTCTGCGGAAACCACATTGAATACCAGAGAGAAGGTTTCGGCGCTCTAGCCACCAGACGAGCCGCCGATTCACCATTCTTTCCATAGCCTTACACAGGCAGCTTGTGAGGGATACAGGTCTAAAGTTATTCGGGTCGGCTCGGTCTTTGCCTTTTTTTAGTATAGGAACTACCGCAGACTCCCGCCAGGACGGTGGAAAACAACCTTCTAGCCATAGTTGGTTGAAGGTATGGAGAACCTCCAACAGTGCCGACTCCGGGATATTCCGGAGGAAGGCATTGTGGACCTCGTCAGGTCCCGGAGAAGTGACACGGGAGTCAGAAATGGCAGATTTGAGTTCCCAGAGGGAAAACGGAAGGTTGTAATCCGCCAAGGGATGTCTTTCCTTAAAGTTTATCGGGGATATCTCCAATCGCTCCTTGGTTTTCAGAAACGTAGAGTCGTAGCTCCTGTTACTGCTGGTTTTGGCGAGTAGCTGGCCGAAAATGTCGCTGATAGTAATTTCAGACGTTATCACATCGCCATTGATATGTAAAAAGGAGATGCCGATCTGTTGGTGGTTACCCGATAGACTCCTGATCTTGCGCCAGACCTGTGTAAGTGGTGTTCTACAGTTGACACCCGAGACAAATTCCACCCAGGAAGCCTTCTTCGCCTCTTTCACGACCTGTCGAGCCTTAGCTCTTAAGCGCCGAAAGGCGGAAAGGTTCGTGACCGTCGGGAACTTTTTAAAAATTTGTAGCGCCTTCTTCCGTTTGCGAATTGCAGCTGCGCATTCTTCATTCCACCAAGGTACAGATTGTCTCGATTTGAGACGACGAGACCGTGGTACGCTTGTGTTCGCGGCTTCGATGATGCAGCTTGTTAAATGATTTATGTTAGACACGCTGTTTAGCGTCATGTCGTGTTGAAAGTTAAAATTGCTCATAAAACGACCCCAATCGGCTCTCCGGATAATCCAGTTGCCCTGACGAATAAAAATGGGGTTAGAACGTCCCTCTTTCAGTATAAAAATGGGATAGTGATCACTCCCACATAAATCGTCGTGTACGGACATACTCAGTTTATTTAACAACACGCTCGATGTCGCGCATAAGTCTATAGAGGAGAAGTCACCAGTAAAGCTGTTGAACCGGGTTTTCTCCCCGTCGTTTAATAAAACTAGGTTAGAATCCGTAATAAAAGAAGATAAAATCCGTCCTCTACGATTACACTGCCCTCTACTGCTTCCCCATAGAGGATCGTGTGCGTTGAAGTCACCGAGTAAAATAAAGGGCTGAGGCAGCTGGTGGACAAGGGCTTCCAAATTAAAACGGGTGACAGGTGCACCCTCCGGCAGATATACGTTGCATAACGTAACCATCTGCGGAGCGTGAACAGTCACCGCCACCGCCTGAAACGGTGTGTTCAGGTGTACCTGGGAGGTGTAAAGGGCCTCCCGGATAGCAATTGCTACTCCACCCTGGGCTCGTTGGCCGCAGGTGTCGTCTAATCTAAAAACCTTAAAATGGTTTAAAAAGCCCTTGTCCGTGTTTTTAAAATGCGTTTCTTGAAGACAAACGCAAACCGGGTTAAAATCACGTATTAAAACATCCAGCTCCTCCTTATGCCGATAAAAACCGTTGCAGTTCCACTGCAGTATAAAAGCCATTGGAAATAAATAAAAAATAGAAAGAAAATAAATTAGGTTAAAATCGAGCGGTTAAAAATTGGGGAGGTCAGCGTCTTATTCGATTTTTCTTCCCCTTACTACGAACTTGGAGGATATCAGTGTCTGATAGACACTCATCCTCCTGCATTGGCTCTGGGGTGCTCTTTCGAGCCTTGCCAGATGGACCGGGGGATTGCGAGTTCCCACGCTTGGATTGCGTGGCCCCGGCAGATGTTTTGGCCGGGTTCCGCTTAGGGGACCACGGACCGGTGGGTTTGGTCTTAGATTCCGGATTGGAAGCCTTAACCGGAGTGGCCGATTTCTCTTCTGTGGGTTTAGTGTCCTGGTTGGCATTTTCATCCGTCTGGGTCGAGATGGTGACCTTTGCGATCGGAGTGGCAGCAACATGAGCCCATGATCTGGAAAAAGTGGGGGCAACTTGTGCTCTATACTTTTTCCGAGCCTCGAGATATGGTATTTTATCCACCGTCTTGATCTCCATGATTTTACGTTCTTCGATCATCTTTGGACAATCACGAGAGTACACGGGATGGGCACCCTCGCAATTGACGCAAAGTGGGTCACTTGTGCATTCTGCTCCGTCATGCTTATCCAGGCTGCAGCGGGGGCAGGTGGCCTTGCCCTGGCATCGTGTGGCCATGTGGCCGAATTGCTGGCACTGGTAGCATCTCATAGGTGCCGGTATGAATGGCCGCACTGGGACCGATTCATAACCGACGAACACTTTGTCGGGGAGGACGTCACGCGCGAACGTAAGAATAACAGATGTCGTGTTGACCCTCTCTCCGTTGCGCTTAGTAGTGAGTCGACGAGCATCGGAAACCCCCTGTGAGGCCATCTCCCGCTTTATTTCGTCGATCTCGACGTACAATAGGTCATAGTGGCTAATCACTCCCCGACAGGTGTTCAAGGTACGGTGCACCTCGACCTTGACGGGAATGTCGTGCAACTTGACGGTCTTCAGAAGTTTCTCGCTCTGAGCCCTGTTTGCCGTTTCGATGAGCAGTGTGCCATCGCGAAGCTTTTTTGCAGATTTCAGATCTCCAGGAACCAAACCCGACAGAACTTTACGAATAAGAAAGGGGGAAACCTTTTTCAGGCTCTCCCCTTCCTTCTGGCACCTCATCACTAGATAGCGCTGACTAGCGCCGTAAACATTATCTCCCCCGTCCGAATCCGGACGGGATCTTTTTTGGGGTGGAGGTTTGTTGTCCGCCATGCCCTAGATAACATTCGTCCCCCGAGCTCCCCACCCACCATGGAGCCACACATTTGGGACGCCACACCGCGAGCCGGTGTGGTCGCCAGGGCTACTCGAGGGGATATAGCACCCTGAAGATGGTCGTCTGTTTCGGGTTGGGTCTTCGATATAACGGGCCCACCAACCCGAGAATCTCCGACCGCCCTACGCAGACCCCCACCTCCCTAGCACTCGCCACCGAACTTAACGGCAAGCCGATTGACCGGGGGTGGCTAGCCCCCGGCCTCCCGTTTACAGGGAATTCAGGGCCGAAGTGGGATATTGAACTCCGGTCCATACCGGGCATCCGACACCCGGTTGGGTTCCAGAGAACTCACCCACCAGGATCCCCTTCTCCCCCTTACGGGTCTCCGCACACGGCAAACATGCGGGTGGATCGCAGGCCAGCTGGTATGGCCGCACACAGACAGTGGACCCACAAAACTGTCCGGACGCATCCCTTTGCTGCCTGGGGGTTTGTTTTCGGGGTTTCACCTCCCCGCCCTTTTAGTCGCCTCTTACGACAAGCAGGGACACTGCGGGAGTATTCTCCATCCCCCTACCCGCAGGGGTAAAAAGAGATTAGTAAGCTTTCTATACCTTCATAACTTTTTCAGTAGAAATCAATTCGGTTTTCAAAAAGGGAAATGTACGGAAGATGCCTTGCTTCATTTCTGTTCCAACATATATGATGGACTTAATAAAAGAAATAAAGTTGGAGGGTTATTTATAGATATAGCGAAAGCTTTTGATACAGTTGACCATAAAATATTATTGGGTAGACTTGAAGAAGCTGGTATCAGAGGGATTGCCTGTAATTGGTTCCGTAGTTATCTCAGTGACAGATATCAATGTGTGAAAATCCAAAATTGTAATAGTAGTAAGACGCATATTACCTGTGGGGTTCCACAAGGTTCAGTTTTGGGTCCAATACTCTTCCTTATCTATGTAAATAACCTATGTAATGGAAATTTGTATGGAAAGATTACTTCATTTGCCGATGACACGGCACTTTGCTACTCTGATAGCAGTATGTATGAATTACATATGCATATGCAAAGGGACTTGGACAAACTTAAGTGTTGGTTTTCCATTAACTCGATGGTACTAAGTAGTAAAACAAAATATATACTATTTACCCTAAAACATTTAAGTTCAGCTGACAAAAGTTTGATGTACTATAGGTGTATAAAATGTATTAAGGATAATGCCTTGGTTTGTAATCAGTGTATTTTGATTGACAGAGTGAGTCAAATTAAATATCTGGGGATTTATATCGACGAACACTGTAACTGGAAACAACACATTAACAAACTAAAATCGGAGTTAACTTACGTGATAAGAAAATTTTACCTGTTACAATTTATCTGCCCAGCTTCTGTTCTTAGAATGGTATATTATGCATTAGTAAATTCAAGATTGGAATATGGTATTGTGTGTTGGGGAGGAGCATATCTAACTAATTTGCATCCTCTCTTGGTAGCTCAAAAAAAGATAATACGGGCAATGGTACGAGCACCAGGAACTGCACATTCCTATCCACTGTTCTTAAGGATGAACATCCTACCTCTTAGACATCTTTTTATTTTCAAGGTCTTAAGAATTTTTTATAATCGAGGAGGTGAAAGAGAAAAACCGAGGGTTTATGTACTAAGAGGAAACCCTGGTGTGCATGTACCAAGACCTAAAAATGAACTGTTTAGACAGAGTTATCTATATCTTGGGCCTAAACTCTTTTCATCTCTGCCTGAAGATATAGTTAAAATTAAAAATGAAAAGGGGTTCACACTACGTTTAAGGAAATGGTTAATTGGAATCAGAGATGTAAAGCACTTACTTACAAAAGTTATATAACAATTATAAATAAGAAAAAAAAATAAGAAACTGGTGCAAAATATGTCCTCAGATGTTTTATGTAAATTTTTTTTGTGTGTAGTTCAAAATGAACGTATGTCAATAACAACTACAAGCAAACGTTTCAATTACATTTTGTTGTAGCTATTTATAATGATTATGTCAATAACAGATTGCTCAAACACAAGTGTAACTAGGAAGGAGACTTTTGAAGTTCAACTAATCTTTATGCTTTGCTTCTACTTCACATTTCAAACCATGGGTTAATTCTAAAAATATTCAGCACCAATGATGGCATCTATGTGATTGTAATTGCAACACACTTATTCTATATTCATTTATGTATTTCATCTGAGATGGTCGAGTCGGTGACCCCAAAACGGAGATACTGTCCAATGGGGCACCTATATTCCGGAGAAATATTTGTAAAATAATATTTGTATTTATCTAATCTGGAATAAAAATCATTATTATTATTATATTATAGACCACCAGATACCCATGTAAGCTCAATATTAGGACTATAAAGTCAACTCAGTAAATTAACCACTCAAAAAAAGACTGTCATATTATAATCGGTGAGGATTTCAACCTTCCGTCCATAGACTGGGACACGTACAGTTTTATCACTGGGGGGAAAGACAAAGACCTTTGTGAGTCACTTCTGTATACATTCACATCTCACTCACATCAATTAGTCACTGCTCCAACTAAAGGGAAAAATACACTTAATCTTTTAGCGACAAATATTCCACACATGGTTGTAAACATAGGTACTGATATGGGAATAAGCGACCACAAGATAGTTAAAGCTAACTTTTCCGTGAGCATGATCAAGAAACATAATCCACAAAGAAAAATCTACTTGTTTGATAGGCTGACTACGAAGGTATGAAACGAGAGTTGCAAAAGTCATTTACTAATTTTTAAAAAATAAGTATCAACAGTAACACTGAGGCTTAGTGGAATACTTTCCTCAATGTTACAGGATCAGTAGTTAGCAAATACCAAGTAAATGGAAAAGAGCCAATGCAGAGCCTAGGTGGTATAACGCGGGGGTTAGGAAAACATTAAAGCACCAGAGAACATGTCATGCTAGGTTAAAAAGGGCAAAAATAAACAAATCCTCCGAAGAACTATACGCAGTTACCGAAAATTACAAAATATCTACTCTTAGCAAAAAAATCGTGCCGAAGGGCTTTAGCTGATTTCAAAAGTAAATTACTAGGGGAACACTTGAACGATAATCCCAAGGCATTTTGGTCGTATGTTAGGGACACTTGTTCGGGATTTGGATTCCCTCCAGTTGGCAACTCGCACTCGCAACAGGCACTCGCCGCTAGGGGTGTGTCTATTGCGCATCATGTTGGCGCATCCGTCTAGTTGCCGTTGAGCGCTCACGTTCGCTCTCTCTCTGGCACTGAACCTTGAATGGAGAACTTCTCATCCCGCGACATCTCGTCCGCAACGCTTTGCTACTTGTCGAATTAAAATATTGCTAAAACGAGCTAACGTGCCTTTCTTTACCAATGATCCGAAACATTTTGGCCGGATGGAGATCGCGGACTGAGAGAAGTGAATCTTACCGATAATATTTCTTTTGAATATTTCGCTCAACGAAAGTGAATCTTTTCATATCGTCGGCTTTCAAAGTCACCACGTGGTTCCTCGTTCGCCACTCATGCTTTCTGGTTCCGGACTTGTTTCCTGAGTTTACGAAGAAAATATTCATATTTCTTTCTCTTCAGCAGTGTGCCTGCCATTATCGCGAGTGACCGTTTCGGTAAGAACTTTCTTTTTATGTGAACTTAAGTGAACTTTCATTTTCAACTGCGTGAACATTTCTGCCTTTAAGTCACGTGTGAACTTTTGCATCATATCTTATTTATTGACTTGAAGTGCTTCATTCTCATCACCTATAGTAAGTCTCTTTTGGAGAAGTGAGTAATGATACTAATTTCGAGGGGCACTTTTATGCTGACCTTGAAAATTTGACTAGGAACATTTCGACCTTCAAGACTGAATAGTGCCATTCAATGGGACGTTGTGTGTTTTCCATTCACTTAAACTCTAAAGTTCATTTCATGTGAGTGACCATGACCAATTTAGCTTTCGCGATGTTTGAGGAACTTGAAAAACTGATTCAAACTCAACTAAAGAGAGGCGAATTAATTTCAAGATTTTGAACTAATACTTTAAAACGAGGGGTAGAGAACCTCTCGGAAACAGTTTTAGAACAGCGCAAAATATTAATAACTTCGTACTGGGATGATTTCTTGTCAAAGCACTACGCACTGCTAGGGAATCCCGAAGTAACTAAGACGAGGTACGATTCTGAAGATTTCTTCTCTAAAATAGAAGAGAATTACATTGACGCGTGTTCTAACATAGCCGCGTGTTCTAACATAGCCGCGTGTTTAAATTCCTTATGTGTTTCTCACGACGTCAAGCCTGACGCATCGGGTGATATCTCGCGTGTTAATATTCACTCGCAACTTCCGAAAATTGAACTGCCTATTTTTTCGGGTAATGTGCTGGATTGGGAAAGTTTTCGTGATCAATTTAAAAAACTCGTGCATGACGTGCCAGAGCATTCTGACGTGCACAAATTACTTTATTTGAAAACTCTTTAACGTGGTCAAGCCGCAGAAGAGATTGAAAATACACCTGTTACCAGTGCTAATTATCAGGGCGCATGGAATGATCTTGAGCAGCGCTATGGGAGTAAAAGGATTCCTTCCAATCTTCCTATGAAGTGTTTATTTGAGCTCTCTCCTGTGCAAAAGCCAACCTCCGCTGAACTTAAAAGGGTGTTAGATCAGTTTCGTCAGAGAGTTAGAGCTTTTCAAAATCTTGGAAAACCGGTTGAACAGTGGGACGAATGGTTTGTGTTTCTTCTAACAAGAAAATTAGATTCGTATACTCGTCTAATGTGGGAGCTATCACTTACAGACATGAATACGATTGCTAAATTCGCAGGGTTTTCTCGTTTTTTGGAGACTAGAATTCATGCTCTGGACGCTTCGAAGGAGTTGGATTCTGCTTGTGGTTCTGCATCTAAACGCGAAGCCAAACGTGATTTTTCGACTAACCAATCGAAATCGCGATCGTTGGTTCATACTACTTCCACTAAGCGATTTCAAAAGAGCCATGTACGATGTATCTTATGCTCCAATGGGCATCCTTTGAACTATTGCTCTGCATTTAAAAGCATGAAGCCTAATGAACGCAAGGAACAGGTTCATAAATATTCACTTTGCTTTAACTGCCTATCTAATCAGCATGTGACAAGACTTTGCACATCTGTTGGCCGATGTTTGGTGTGTAATCAGAAACATCATACCTTACTTCACCAGTGCTTTCCCCAAGGACACAGGAAACAACTAAATCTCCTACGAACGGTTATTTTGTTTCCGAGTCACCGGTCGTTGGGTCTTCAGCTTCATTACCTTCGGAACTGCCAGGAGCATTTAGTTGTTCGGTGGTTACAAAAGGGGTTGTTCTTTTAGCCACAGTTCGCGTGAAGATTGAAGCCCCTTCTGGAAAATTGCTAACTGTTCGAGCTTTGTTGGACACTGCATCAGACTCCTCTTTTGTCTCCGAGTGGGTTGTTCAAACATTACAGCTCAGAAAGACTAGTGTAAATGTTCCGGTCACGGGTGTTCAAGGATGTGAAACTGGTGTTTCTACCAGTGTAGAGAACTTGCGTGTTCTTTCAAGTTTTGATGCTAAGTATGAACTCAAGGTGCAAGCGTTGGTACTTAGGAAGTTAACCTCGTTGATTCCGTCTAATTATGTTCAACGTGAATATTGGCCTCACTTAACTGACTTAACACTTGCTGACCCTGACTTTGCAATCCCGTCAAAAATTGACCTCATTCTGGGGGCTGATGTCTGCGGACCCCTGTTTTTAGATGGTTTTCGCCAAAGCCCCTTCGGCTTTTCTAACGCTAGGCTAACCCCTTTTGGATGGGTGTTAATGGGACCATATTCGCGTGTTAATGAGTTGCAACTTCAAAATTTCTGTGCAAACGTAATGCATGTGCAAGCATATGAAGAGATGATGAATGCGATTCAGAAAATCTGGTCCGTTGAGGAAGTTTCCACGGTAATAACGCCCTCAGAAGAAGATTCTTATTGTGAAAATTATTTTAAAACTACTCACAGCAGAGACTCTGATGGGAGATATGTAGTCCATTTACCATTCAGGCAAGACACTTCACTGAAATTGTATCCTTCTCGGGAGTCAGCTATGAAATTATTTTTGAAAAACGAGAATCGATTGATAAGTCAACCCGTTTGAGGGAGAAGTATACCGCCTTCATGACGGAATACTTGAGTCTGAGTCACATGAAACTTACTAGTGCTAGTGATCAATTATATTACTTGCCACACCATGCTGTTTCGAAAGAAAATGACGAAACGAGTAAAATTCGAATTGTATTTAATGCATCTTTTAAGAGAGCCTCAGGGAATTCTTTAAATGATTTATTGTTGAGTGGATCTCGTCAGCAACCTGATTTGTGGGTGATTCTAACGCGTTGGCGTTTTTTTCGAGTGGCTTTTACATCGGACATAGTGAAAATGTTCCGCCAAATTCGTGTACATGAAGACGACTCAGACCTTCAACGTATTCTTTGGCGTAACGATCCTTCCGAAATTGTCTCCGATTATAAGCTGACTACGGTTACCTACGGTACGGCTCCAGCCCTTTTCTTAGCTATTCGGGTACTTCGGCAATTAGTGCTTGATGAGGGTCATTCATTCCCCTTGGGAGCTAAAGCAGTTGATCGACATTCATATGTGGATGATATTCTTTGCGGTGCCGATAATGTGGTTGAAGCTATGAACGTTAAGAGACAGTTAATTGACTTGCTAGCTAGAGGAGGATTTCCATTAAGTAAGTGGGCATCTAACGAGCCCAGTCATTGTTCGAACGGTGAAAATCCATCGAAAGTCTTTTCGGACTCAGAAGTGGTTGGTGCTTTGGGAGTTAGATGGTCACCAGTGAAAGATACGTTTAGTGCCAGGGTTGCTCATCCTACCGGTCAAGAGACAGTAGTCACCAAAAGGACTGTGCTCTCGGAGATAGCCCGCTTATTTGATCCATTGGGTTGGATGGCGGCTGTACTAATTGTGGCCAAAATTATCCTGCAGGACTTGTGGCTGTCTAAGGTACAATGGGATGAAGTTCTTTCCTTGGAACTAACTGAACGTTGGTAGAGGTTTAGGTCTTCACTATCCAAATTAGAGCACATCAGTATTCCTAGATGGATAGGTACTTCAGAGACTAATATGTCTTTCACCTCCCTCCATGGTTTCTATGATGCGTCTGAGAGGGCATACGCAGCGTACTTGCGTGTTGCTCAGGAGGGTAGTGATGGCAGTGTTGTCTTGTTGGTCTCGAAGACAAAAATCGCTCCTTTAAAGCTTGTTAGTGTACCTCGCCTCGAATTGTGGATCATTTGCAAACTCTACCTAAATGGCGAAAACCTTCCCATAACGTGACTGTGGGTGCATTGGTAATTGTTAAAGATTCTTTGTTACCCCCAACTAAGTGGCAAATGACAAGAGTAGTGGAAGTATTTCCTGGAAATGATGACCAAGTTAGAGTCGCAAAACTGAAGACTTCTAAGGGCATTATTTTGCGCTCTGTTAATAAGTTATGTATATTGCCTGGCTAAATTTTTACTGTATTATATTGTTAAATTCTTTTGTTATGGTGGGAAACCTTATTCCTTTTGTATGTTCAATTGAAATCTGTAAATTGGCTTCCTAATTTCTTGTCACGGCGGGCGGCTGTGAATGTTAAGGTATCATTATTTCGTCATTGCCGAGGCGGGCGGTATGTTCGGGATTTGGATTCCCTCCAGTTGGCAAACTATAGTTCAGGCACTCGCCGCTAGGGGTGTCTATTGCGCATCATGTTGGCGCATCCGTCTAGTTGCCGTTGAGCGCTCACGTTCGCTCTCTCTCAGGCACTGAACCTTGAATGGAGAACTTCTCATCCCGCGACATCTCGTCCGCAACGCTTTGCTACTTGTCGGATTAAAATCTTGTTAAAAGGAGCTAACGTGCCTTTCTTTACCAATAATCCGAAACACACTCAAGGAAATAAATCAACAGTACACACCCTTAAAATCATCAAAGGGGAAAAGCTAACCAACAGTCCACAAAAAGCCAATTCGTTAAACTTATTCTTCCAAAGCATTTTCACTACTTGCACACCACATCCATATTTTCGATCCGCAGCCTGTTCGTTCCCAAACATTTATGCCTGAAATTATCATAAATTGTCGCGGCATAGAACATCAGCTAAAAAATATCAACCCCAACAAATCCCCCGGTCCAGATCAAATTCCTGCTCGCGTATATGAAACATTGGCCTCAGACATAGCGCCTTACTTAGAATTAATATTTACCAAATCATTAGTAGATCACGTAGTGCCAAGGACTGGAGAGTAGCAAATGTCACACCTATATTCAAAAGAGGCGACAGGGAAGACCCTAGTAACTATAGGCCTATTTCTCTCACATCCATTTCGTGTAAGGTATTTGAACACATAATCGTAAGCTCCATTACGAGTCATTTAGATAAGGAGGAATTATAAATAAATAACCAACACGGATTTCGAAAGGGTAGATCTTGCGAAACCCAATTGGCCCTCTTCGTTCATGACATCTTACTCTCGGGTGAAAATAATGTTCAAGTTGACGCGATATTCCTCGATTTTAAGAAAGCTTTCGAAAAGGTACCTGACGTTAAGATACTCTCAAAACTAGAAGCATATGGAAAAGATAAAAACATTATTAGTTGGATTAATTAACTCTTACATGGACGGGAACAAAGGGTTGTCATACATGGTATCATGTCAAACAGCGTTACATATGTACTCCTTAGGGAAGTGTTATTGGTCCACTTTTATATCTCTTATACATAAATGATATTAGCAATTTCGTTAAAAATGAGCTTAGACTCTTCGCAGACGACGCGGTTGTGTATGGGGATATTACCAATTCCGAAGATAGCGATTCGTTAACAATCGACCTACTTGATATTCATACTTGGTGCGAAAAGTGGCAGATGGAGCTAAACATAAAAAAGTGCGTAGCACTCAGCTTTTGCAAAAAGAAAAATAGGCCAGGTAGGGCTTACAGAATAGATAATACGCAAATTATTCACGCCGAGTCTGTTAAGTACTTAGGGGTCACGATTACTCACGACATGTCTTGGGGAAAACATATTCGGGAAATATGCGGTCAAGCATACAGGGAGCTAGGCTTTACGAAGAGAATACTCGGAAAATGTGATGAGAAAGTGAAAGAACATTATTTTTCAATGCCCAGGCCTCATCTGGAATATGCTATTAGTGTATGGGATCCATAGGAAGCGGGGTTGATATCAGAATTAGATCGCGTGCAGCGAGGAGGAGTTAGGTTTGTGAAACAATGGTACGATAAGTTTGCTAGTGTGTCTGGTTTGTTAGAAGAATTGGGATGGGAATCGCTATCACAGCGTAGATTTAATTATAGGCTTAACCTCCTAACTAAATTTCACGAAAATAATTTCTCTGACGACGTAAAACACATACAATTGTAATATTGCTGACCAGCCTATGACTTCGTGTTCACCTCTTTCGCCTGCGCTTTTCTCGTCCTGTCCCCCGAGACACGCCTTTGCCGAGTTGGCATTCCTTCTTCCTCCCACTTCCTCCCTTTTCACTTGCATTTCTGTTCCTCCCTCCCACCTACGGAGTCAGCATCGTACTTTGTTCCTAGACGCGCGATGCATTGACGACATCGAGAGCCAATGGGGGCTTCGCACGAAGTCACGAGGGGACGCCGAGACATCGAGGTACTGTTGGCGCGAGGCAGTCGCGCATGAGATGTAATCGAGGAGAGACAATAAACGCCATCCACAGTTTGTCTGTCTGTCATTACCCTTGGTTACCTTCCTCCCTTTATAAAAATCCAGAATATTTACATAACCTTTTTAATACTAAGCCTAAAAATACTATTATGACTACAAGATCAGATGCTAACTTAATCTACTATCCCGCTCATCGCACAACTTCTTTCCAGAAGTCATTCCAGGTTGTAGCATCCAATCTCTGGAATAATCTACCAGATGATGTTAAAAATACTCGGTTTTTGAAATCGTTCAAGGCAAAAGTCTAATTGAAGAAAAATGTGTATCTCTCATATTTCTTTGGTTGTTTGTTCTTTTCACCATGTTACTTATTGCTATTCCTAAAACTTCTTCCTCGTTGGTTCTGTGATTTGTCACTGGAACGTTGTGTATCATATGCTTTCTTTGTATAATGTTGTTGATGTAGTAGTGTAGTGATGATATGATTTTTTTGTAAAATGGAACTCTTTTGTTATATTCTCCTGTTAGTTTATCGCTCACAATAAGTAAGTTGAGTTGATTTCAAGATTTTATGTTTAATTAATTCCATGTTTAAATCTACTCTAAGAATTTGTATAAGTAAATTGTATTTGTTCTTAGAGGACAAGAGTCCTAGAACAATAAATATCTTTCTTTCTTTCCCTTTAGCCGAATCCGTTGATCGCCGTCACTGGCGTTACAACTGGTGTCAGAAGTGGGATCTTGGCTAGGGGAGTCGAATATCCTCGGGTGATCAACAGACGGATATAATGGTCGGTCGCGTACGTCTGGGTGGGCGCGAAGTGGAGGTGGCCGAAGCGGTGGAATTTTTGAGGGGGAAGTTCGAGGCTGGCGCTAGTGAATCCGCGCGTCCTAGTTTTTCTCTCCTGTCGAAAATCTCTTCGTTTTCGGGAAAGGTGGGGGAGGACATTGCCGCATTTGTAGATAAGATTGAGAGAGCGGCCGACCTGAGTGGGTGGTCAGACGCGGAGCGTCTCAATATATTAGCGCTGCGTCTGGATGGCGACGCCGCCGAGTATTTTAGAAGTCGGGAGGAGTGCCGGGGTGCACGCACGTACGCGGAACTTAAGAAAGCACTCTTGGAGCGTTACGCTTGTAAAAAGAGTGCACGATTTTTCCGGGAGCAGTTATCGCTCATTCGAATGGACTCTCGGGAAGATGTCAGTCCTTCGCGGACAGGGTGCGGAAAATCAACGACCGCACCTACGATGCCTCCGGAAGTGCGGAGTACGTGGCAGCTATCCGCTTTGAAGCAGACCAACGCGCCCTCGACGCCTTTCTCAATGGCCTCCCAGGCGAATTGGGGCGGCAGTGTCGGTTGGCGGCGCCCGGGTCTTTCGAAGAGGCCATCCGAGCAGCCATCCGGGTGAGGGAGGCGGTGAGGAGACCGGGAGACGCTCCTGCGGCGCGGAGGGTATTCCGGACGCCGAATGGTCGCGCCTGTTTCAACTGCAGCCAGTCCGGGCACTTCATGAGGGAGTGCAGGCGAGGGCGTCGCTGTTTCAATTTTGGCCAGGAGGGCCACCTCCAGAGGGATTGCAGGAGCCACAGAGGACCGGGAGGAGGCCAGGGTTTAAACGGCGCGGGGGTCGGCGAGGCCGACCCCTGGTGAGGATGACCCTGCCGAAGGTGAACTTCGCTGGAGGGGAGGAAGACTTGGTGGCAATCGTGTACATAGAGGGTAAGAAGTGTCGTGTATTGGTGGATACCGGTTCCCAAATTTTCCTAATCACACGCCACCAGTCGGGAATGAAAGGGGTGAGACCTTCAATTAGAATTTTGGGGGTTACGGGACACAAAATGTGGAATTACGGGGAAAAATTAGTTATAATTGAGGTTAGTGATGTAGAATATGAAGTGAAAATGCAGATAGTGGATAGTTTAGGGGGTTTCGATGCCACTATAGGGTTAGATTTTTTGAGAAAATATAGAGGTGTCATTGATGTTTCTAGAGGGGTCCTGCAGGTGGGAAGGCAAAAATGGCCGTTAAAAAAGGGTGCAAAGGGTGTGTTGGGTGGGTTTAAACCGAGTGAAAGCCCTTGGTCCTCCCCTATAGTCATTGTTCCAAAGAAATCAAGTGATGGGAAGCCCAAATACAGGTTCTGTGTTGATTTCCGGAGATTAAATGCCGTCACTATTCCCGATGTATACCCCCCATCCCCAATATTGCTGACTCTTGATCACCTCGGAGGGTGCACTTATTTTACGACGCTAGATCTCACCAGTGGGTACTACCAAATATCTATGCATCCGGAATCGCAAGCTAAGACGGGTTCCATAGTGGACAGCGTGCAATATGAATATACACGCATGCCATTTGGATTACGTAACGCCCCCGCAACCTTTCAAAAAATGATAGACGGCGTGCTGCGTGGGTTGAAACCAGCACAATGTATGGTGTATTTAGATGACGTGATTGTTTTTTACAATGGGATCAAGGAACATGCAGAGAGGTTGCGGCGGGTTTTTGAAAAGTTGAGGGAGGCCAAGTTGTCCCTAAAATTTGAAAAATGTAATCTTGCCCTCGCGGAAGTGAAATACTTGGGTCATATCATTTCTAGAGAAGGCGTGCATCCTGACCCGGAGAAAGTAGAGGCTGTAAAAAATCTCCCCAATCCCTCGAATGTAAAGGAATTACAGTCATTTTTAGGTCTATCTAATTAGTATAGGCGATTTGTGGATGGTTATGCTGAAATTGCAAGACCCTTGACGCGGCTCTTAAAGAAAGGGACATTCTCCACGTGGTCCCCGGATTCCCAAGGGGCGATGCAAAATTTGAAGGATGCATTGACTCGAAGTCCTGTCCTGGTTTACCCTGATTTTTCTGAACCCTTCATTCTATCTACAGATGCGAGTAACTTTGCGATCGGAGCAGTTTTGTCGCAGGAGAGGGACGGGGAGGAACAACCGTGTTCTTATGCGTCACGACAGTTGAGTCCTCCAGAAGTGTCATACGCCACCACGGAGAAAGGGCGTTTGGCCGTAGTTTGGGGAGTCAATCAGTTCCGTTGGGCATTGATTGGGCAGAAATTCAAAATTGTAACTGATCACGCCGTACTTAAGTGGCTTTTTAGTCTAAAAGATCCTAGTAGTCGTCTGTTAAGGTGGGCGTTGAAACTTGGGGAGTATGAATACGAAGTTACTCATAAGCCAGGCAAGAAGCATTTGAATGCTGATGCCCTCAGTAGAAAGGTTAGACGTGCTGGTGTCTCCTGCGACGTCGAGATCGCTGAAAAGCAAAAGACGGATGAGAATTGCCTAAAATGGCGCTCAGATAAGGGTTTCGTTGAGGAAGGGGGAATTTTGAAAAAAATGACGGAGGAGGGCGCGAGGGTTGTAGTCCCTAATTCTTGACGATCCGAGGCACTGCGCCAATGTCACGACCATCCGCTCGCGGGGCATATGGGAATTGGGTCGACTATCAACCGTGCTAAGGAAATTTATTGGTGGCCCACGCTTAGGAAAGACCGAAAATTTCGTGAAAAATTGTGTCATGCCAGCAGAGGAGCCCGCATGGGAGGACTAAGGCCACCTTACAAGAGTTACCGGCCACAGATAGACCATTCGACTTCATAGCAGTAGATATTGTGGGACCCTTTCCTAGGGCAGAAAACGGGGATAAATATGTCTTGTCAATAATGGACCACTTCTCTCGATATTTGGAGATGGTGGCGATCCCCGATCAGACTGGTGAAACTGTGGCCGCTGCTCTTGTGCGCCGGTGGATTTTAAAATTCGGGGTCCCGGAGGTAGTTGTCCGATCAAGGGACTAACTTCATATCAGGGTTATTTTCAGAAATGTGTACACTGTTGAAGGTAAAGCGTCTAAGAACATCGTCGTGGCACCCAGAGACGAATGGCCGACTTGAGCGCGTACACTGAACTACAGCCAAAATTCTTAGTCATTACGTTAATTGCCGGCACACCGATTGGAATGAGTGGCTCCCATACGCCGTTTCCGCGTACAATTCTAGTGAGCATTCTAGTCTAGAGTTCTCTCCACACCAAGTGATTTTCGGCTATCCTATGAGGTCACCGCTTGAACAAGTAGGTGGTACAATCGAGGGCCTGAACGAGAGCTACGTGTGTGAGTTGGGGAAAAACTGAGTAACATCTGGGAGATATGCCGTAAAAACAGTAAACGGGCACGTTGTAGGCAGGAAAAGCAGTACAACAAGGGTGCGAAAGACACACAATATGCTATTGGTCAGTGGGTGTATCTGCGGGATTTTAGTGCAAAGGCGGGGCAAGATAAGAAATTGAAAAAAATGTGGAAGGGCCCTTACGAGGTAATTGAAGTTATTCCCCCAACAAGTGTTAAGCTTCGCCTTCCCAATAGAGTACTTCTCGTCCATAAGAATCGTCTTAAACCTCAACCCAGTGCGACGGTTCCCTTCAAATTGGGAGGGTGAGGATGAGTGGGGGAATGATGATGCAGCATGGGGAGGCATACGCCCTCCGCAGCGGAGGAATAAAAGAAGAGCTCCCTACCAAAGCGACGGAGACGAAGAGTGGGTGCCTGACGCGGAACCAATCGTCGAAGCGCCGCCGCGATCGCTCTGCCACTTACCATCAAAAGCAGCTGAGTCCCCAGAAGAAGAGCAAGCGACGCGAGATACTTCCCCGCAGCACGACTCCTTATCGTCGGAAGGAGCAGACGGCCCGTCGCCATCCCGTGAGGACGAGAAGGAAGAATCCCCTCCCTCACCCCTTTCCCCGCCACCACCGAGTGAAGCGACGGAGGAGAAAGAAGAGCCCCCCCTTGCCCCCCGTCACCCTTACGCACTCCGATCCCTTGACCCTCCCCCCGCTACCCCCAATGCAGTGTGTAGTGACCCCTCCCCTCCGCCCCAGAAGTGGTGTGTGCCTTGGGCCGATGCAATGGTGTGCGTCGTGTTGGTGTTGGGTGCTATCTTGAGTGCATCGGCCGTGAGAGTGACCGAATTAAAAAGTGGTATGATTTTTGAAAGGTCGCAAGATGTTGTTGTTTCCGAGCACACTTGGTCTATTGTTCTTAACTATGAGCTCTCAGAAATAAGGAAAGAGTATAATAAGTTGTCCGCAGCATTCGAGGAATTTAATGCGAGCGTAAAGGGAGAGACTATGGGAATTAGGTGAAAATTATGTGACTGCCATGAATAGAATGTCGGGCGAATATCAGGGTGTTAAAGAGGAGTAAGAGGTCTTTCTGGGTATGACGGGTAGTAAGTTGATGCTACTGGATACGATAATCCTGCAACATGCAGATAAGCATAATGCTTAGCAGGACCATACCCAAGATATAACAAATGCCTTATAACCCAACCAAAGGGAACTATGGAATTGTATTTTGTATTTTAAACAAATTTTATGTAGAATTGACCCACTTTAATAAACACTTGGACTTGTATTTTTAAACAAATTTTATGTAGAATTGACCCACTTTAATAAACACTTAATAAACTTAATAAATACTTAATTACGGGATCAAAAAAAAGAAAGAGATTGAAACGGGGTTTCTTAAATGTGGGAGGCGCTATTTTAAAGACAGTTTTCGGGACCTTGGATGCTGGGGATTTAGAAGTAATTAATCGGAGGATCTCGAATGTAGAGGCAGCCGCCGAAAAGGGAAGGGCTGAAGCTGAAAATAGAGTTATAGTAATTAAGAATTTAAGCGGTATGGTGGTTAATAACACCAGATTCATAAGAGGATTATTGTCGGAGTTAAGTAATTTTAGTAGGGCGGTAGAAAGAGACTTGAAAGATCTATCAGCTCGCAGCAAGTCGTCATATGAGTTTTGGTGGGAGGAGCATCATTTCAGACAGGTAGGGCATGTTTTGGTAAATGGTCGCATTGACCTGGTGAACTTTCGACTGGTCATAGAAAAGTGTTCATAGTAAACTAAGTAGTGTTTTAGTTTCGCCAACGATGCCGGTCGACATGTTGAAAAGAGTTAATGATCATTTACGTTTGCCGCTCTACATGCTGATTCCGGTAGAAAAAGATAAGTTGTATTTGTGTTATGAAATGGCCAAGACAGCCGCTGTAGTTACCGATGGGAAAATAGGGTGATAATTGACATTTCTTTGGGACACAAGGACAGCGTGTTTGACAGTTACGCATTACGCACATTTCCTGTCTATCACGAACAGTTTGTAGTGCATTTCGAGTGGAGGGTGGCGAACTCCTTGTTAATTTCACCCGATAGAGGTTACTATATTGAGTTGCGGGAGAACGAGCTGGGAAAGTGCAAGATGGGGCCAATTGTTTTATGTTCTACGGACTTAGTTTTGTTCCGCGGAATGAGCGAGAGTTGTGAATATAGCATGTTTATGTACCAGAATGTAACTGCCCTAAAGAAGCATTTAAACTTCGGCGGCCGATGCTGAAAAGGGTAGGCCATGGTTGACTCTTTTCTCTTCCTCGCCCGTATCAAGTGACTCTTCTTTGTAGGAATATCGGGCCCCGTGCCACAAGTTACAATCGAGATTAATGGAAGTGACATCGTGGAAGATGCAAGTCACTGTGATATCCTTAGTAAAGAATTCAACATGCTGTCGACGATGTATGGCAATAATGGTTTGGGCTCCATTTTGTTACTGGCAATGCTGGCATTTGTTGTGTGGATTGTGCTCAAAATGGGTTTGGTCAAGCGGAGGGAAACGGCCCCTGCGCGCGCCGCTCTCCCTTCAACCGGTTTAAATTGCCTTATTATTAGATTACTTCTACACTGTTCAATGACAACAGTTTGATTAATTATGAAATATTTTGGTGATTTTAAATGGAGTTTTTTGTTTTTTTTTTAATTTTCAAAGTATAAAGATGATTATCGATTGTGTTTACGTGCTGAGGGCGTCTAATCCTTTTAAATTTTAATGAAAAATTCCCAAAAATCCAAACTTTTGGAGAGCAATATAGGCTAAATATGGTGTGATAATACATGTTGGTGTTTTTCTTGATACGTCTGGATGGGTGTATAGTGATGGCAAGTGGGGTCGAAATTTTGTGGATTTAATTTTTTTCTTTTTGTGGCACCATTCAACTAGCGCCCGGTCCGGCTGCGACGTCCTTGTCCTCCCAGCTATCCTCGCCGAACCTTCGAGAGGACGGGAGAAGTTTCTGGAACCCTCGCCAAGAACCTTCGACGAAGCATATATATATATATATATATATATATATATATATAGATGCCACGTATGGTCATGCAAGACCAGAACAGACCTGAGAGAGATAGGAGCACGAACGAGTGAATTGTACCAGAAACAATAAAGGAAGTTTTCAGATGACAGTGTGCATGATTCTCGGCGCCTTCTCTCACAGACTCATTCATTTGATTTGATTGTGTTTAAAACTTTCCATGTACGTAAATTTTCAAAATTTTGGGGGGGGATGGTGTAATATTGCTGACCAGCCTATGACTTCGTGTTCACCTCTTTCGCCTGCGCTTTTCCCGTCCTGTCCCCCGAGACACGCCTTTGCCGAGTTGGCATTCCTTCTTCCTCCCACTTCCTCCCTTTTCACTTGCATTTCTGTTCCTCCCTCCCACCTACGGAGTCAGCATCGTACTTTGTTCCTAGACGCGCGATGCACTGACGACATCGAGAGCCAATGGGGGCTTCGCACGAAGTCACGAGGGGACGCCGAGACATCGAGGTACTGTTGGCGCGAGGCAGTCGCGCATGAGATGTAATCGAGGAGAGACAATAAACGCCATCCACCGTTTGTCTGTCTGTCATTACCTTTCGTTACCTTCCTCCATTTAGCCGAATCCGTTGATCGCCGTCACTAGCGTTACACTATTAACCTCCTCGTACTACGGCAGATTAGATCGCGCTAATAAAATTTAGAGAGATAGATTGTAGAACCGACAGGTATAAAATGTCCATTTGTCAAAATGTCAGGTATAAAATGACAAAATGTCATCGATGGAGGAAAATTTTCCATTAAAACTAGTTCTCTCACAGTTATTAAGTAAAAAGAGGTTAAAAACTTAGACAAAACTTAACAAAAATCCGACCTCTTATATTACTCTGCCTCCGAGAGCTACCCCAAAAAGGGTCCTGCGCATTAAAGTCACCTAAAATCACAAAAGGTTTGGGTAATTGATGGACAAGATCCTCGAGGTTGCGTTCAGTGACTGATGTGCGCTCTGGTAAATAAACGTTACACAACGTTATGGGCTCCGGTGCGTGCACAGTTACCGCCACTGCCTGAAATGGTGAATTCAGTTGTACCCGAGAGGTGTAAAGGGCTTCTCGGATAGCAACTGCCACTCCACCCTGGGCTCGCTGGCCGCTGGTGTCGTCATATCTAAAAACATTAAAATTCCTTAAAATACCCATGTCCGTGATTTTAAACTGCGTCTCTTGGAGACAAATACAAAACGGATTAAAATGGTCAACTGCTCCTTGTGACGATAAATATCATTACAGTTACACTGTAAAATAAAATTCATTAATAGACGTTAAAAAGTGAGAACTTATATACAGCAGTCTGTCCGTCTGTTGGGACAATCAGCGCCTAATACGATTCTTTTTCCCCTTTTGTCTGGCTATCAGGATTTCTGATTCAGACATTATCCTCCTCCTCCATAGCCTCCACTGAGCACGGAGCGCGCACCTCAGTGGGGCCGGAGGAGGGAGTTTTCTTACGCCTTGAGGGCTTGGATCTGGTGGGTTTCTTTAGGGTCTTTTTTGGAGAACTCGGGCAGTTATTTTTTTTACCGGCTTTGTAACCTTATCCGGCTTGGCTTGTTCCTCTTTATTTGTCGGGTTCTGTTCTTTCATCTTTTGTTTCATTTGTATTATTTCCGGTGTAAGTTGGCATTTTTGCAACAACAGTGTATGACTTAGAGAATTTAGGAGCTATAAGAGTTCGGAACATTTTTCTTGCCTCAAAATACGGTAACTTTTACCACTGTTTTGATTTCCATAATTTTTTCTCCTCTTTCATTTTGGGACAATCACGAGTACACAGGGTGTGTACCCTTGCAATTGACGCAGAAAGGTTCAGAGGTGCACGCATCACCCTCATGTTTTTCTTTGCCACAGCGTGGGTAGGTGGCCTTACCCTCACATCTGGTGACGATGTGGCCGAAGTGTTGGCAATTAAAACATCGCATGGGGCTTGGTATGTATAGGCGGACGGGAACAGATTCGTGACCAACAAATACCTAGTCGGGGATCGTGTCGCGCAAGAAGGTGATAATTATAGATGTACTGTTGATCAGCTCGCCGTTACGTTTTATTTTCAGTCGACGACAATCGATAACGCCCTGAGAGGCCATTTCTAACTTTATTTCGTCGTCGTCGACGTGCAGCAGGTCGTAGCTGCTTATCACTTCCCACTTGTATTTAAGGTACTATGCACCTCAACCTTTACTGGAATGTCCTGGAGACACGTTAATGACAATAATTTGGCACTTTGAAAGTCACTAGCTGTTTCAATAAGTAGAGTGCCGTCGCGCAACTTCTTGGCGGATTTAAGCTCGCCCGTAACAGATAGTTAGTGACTCACCTTCCTTTGCAACCTCCATTATCAGCTACCGCCTACAAGTGGTCAAAGTTTTATCTCCCCCATCCGTTTCCGGACGGGATCTTTTCGATGGAGGAAGGTTATCCGGCTCCATGAAAATTGATAATTCATCCCCTGGGCTCCCTACTCACCACGGAGCCACGCATTCGGGACGCCACACCGCAAACCGGCGTGGTCGCCAGGGCTACCCATAGGATATAGCACTATTGTTTAGGGGGTCTGCTTCGGGTGTGGCCTCCAGTTCATGGTCCCTCCAAACCCATACACCTTTGGCCGCCCTGCACAGACCCCCGTCACTCGCCATCGAAACGTGTCGACAAGCCGATTGATCAAGATTGTCTAGATCTTGACCGCCCGTTTACAGGGAATCCAGGGCCGAAGTGGGGTGTTGCACTCCGGCCCATACCGGGCATCCGACACCCGGCTGGGTGCCGAAGATCTCACCCACCAGGATCCCCTTCTCCCCCCCTACGAGTCTCCGCACACGGCAAACATGCGGGTGGATCGTATGCGAGCTGGTATGGCCGCACACCGACAGTGGATCTACAAAACTGTCCGGACGCATCCCTTTGCTGCCTGGGGATTTGTTTTCGGGGTTTACCGCCCTGCCCTTTTAGTCGCCTCTTACGACAAGCAGGGTTACAACGGGAGTATTTTCCATCCCCCTACCCGCAGGGGTGGGTTCATCCTATTGCAGGTAGTGGAAGAAATATCACCACTGACACCTGGTATACCAGTATACTTCTAGCGAAAGACAGTTGGCAAAAAAAAGTTGACGCTTGAAATCTTAACGCATCCCAGATCAGAAAAAAGAGGAAACAATTCACAAGGATCTTCAGGAGCTAGATACCTCATATTCATCCGGCTCATCCGATTCGCCACCTGAAACATGGCAGAATTACAACCACAGCTTCAAGCTTTAACGCAGCAAGTCCATACCCTCATGCAAGCGCTCCGCATGGAATCCGGCACAATTTCTTTAGTTTGTGCTGCAATCTGCCGACGACTATTATAACTACTTCCTCCCAGTCTGCTGTGACATCAGAACATGGCTGCTGCCTGTTGGGATAGCTGCATTGCCGCGTGAACCGTTATTCTGATTTAAGAATAAAAGAAATTTCTACTGGTGCGTACTCTTTATTTAATTGGAAGAAGTAGGTTAGGTATAAATTTTTTAATTACAGTCCACCTACTAAATCTTGAATGTAGCTTTCAGATGATATAGCTTATTGTAGGAATATTGACGAAATGTGGATACACTCGACCTGTAAAACTGTTCTATAAGAGGGACTGGTTGATTGGCAAGTATTCCATAACCCCCTCCCGTTTATAGATGACGTTGCAGTTAATGTATTTTATCTCCGAGATTTTCTTTAGCACTTTAAGTTGTTTATATTATGTACTATAATATATTAGGGCTAGTACACAAACTTGTAACTCTTTCTAATACAAACCATTTCTAACATTTTCCCACAGCTCGAACTATGCCAAGTCAGAGTAAACTCGTGCCGAGAGACGAAAGGAAACGGAAGAAGTGGGATGAATCGCAAATGGCCAAAGCAATTAAGTTAGTAAGAGAAAAAACGATGGGATATTTAAGAGCTGCAAAGGAAAGCGCTGTCCCTAGAACCACACTGTTTCGCCTGGCAACATCAGAAACGCCCGATGAAAAAGTTGCAGCTGCAACAAAATTGGGAGGCAGAACCGTTCTGCCAAAATATATAGAAGATGAGTTAGTAGCATATTGTCTTCACATGGAGTCACTTTTCTATGGATTGACGAGAACAGACACCCGTCAAATGGCATGCCAGCTAGCCATTAAAAACAATATTCCCAATCCATTTAGCAATACCGGCATTGCAGGCAAAGACTAGCTAGGAAGATTGATGCGGAGACAGTGATGTTTTATCTGTTCGGAAACCGACAGGGACATCAAAAGCCAGGGCTTCCGGATTCAATAGAGAAGTGGTCTACAAGTTCTTCGACCTTCTTGATGGTCTCTTTATGCAGTTGAAATTCCCTGCAGAAAGAGTTTACAACGTAGATGAAACAGGGTCATCTGTAGTACAGAGCAAGGTTCCACACATCATTGGGCATAAAGGAAAAAGGCAAATAGGGGCACTGACTGCTGCTGAAAGGGGCTCGCTCATGACAGCGATCGCGTGTATGAGTGCAGGAGGCAACTTCGTACCTCCGATGATTATCTTCCCCAGGAAGAATATGAGCCAGCAGTTATTGAGAGGGGCACCACCTTGATCTATTTCAGCATGCCATCCTTCTGGTTGGGTCCAGAGTAATCTGTTCAAACAATGGTTTCAGTACTTCATTGCTAAAACCAGCCCTAGTGAAGTCTCCTGTGCTGTTGATCTTAGATGGGCACTATAGTCATACTAGGAACATTGAAGTCATAGACCTAGCTCGGAGTCATCACGTCCACCTTATTAGCCTCCCTCCTCACTGCACCCATAAGATGCAGCCCCTGGATAAAACATTCATGGGCCCGCTGAAAACTTACTACAGCGAAGAAATTCGGCAATGGTTGCGCACACAAGACAGAAATTGAGGACCATTTGATATTGTGGAACTATTTGGACGCGCATATCTCAAAGTCCAGAGCGGGGAGATAGCTGTCAAAGGATTTAGAATCACAGGTATCTTCCCGCCCAACAGAAACGTCTTCAGCGATCATGACTTCATTGCTGCTGACAATGGGAATCCTGTTCTGGAGGTGAGACGAGAGGAAATGGACCGGCAGCAAGATGTATCCGGAACTGAAGCAGGTTAGTCGACCGTTCACAGTATCAGGCAGTAGATAGTTTTATAATTGTATTATAGTCTAGCTACATATCACACAATGATCCCATTCCGTTTGAAGTGTAGAGGTCTGAATTTAGTCAGATTTTTTTTCAGGACCGTCGACAGCAGTTTCTCCTTACGATATATCGCCTCCACCATCAAAGAGGAAAAAAATTCTGGTCGTGGACGTCCTAAAGGCTCAGCCCAGGTCCTGAGTTCTTCGCCATATAAGAGGAGCTTAGAGAACTCTCTTGCTTCAAGAGGAGCCAAGCGGAGCAACGTGTCAGCTAGAGGAGGTCGAAAGGCGAAGGGCAAACCTAAAGATTCGAGGAAAAACAAGAACCCTCAAACTAGTGACTCCAGTAGAGATTCTGACACCGTGGAGTTGCAAGATTCCAGCGACGATGATGCTATTCAGCCGCGTCCTGAACCAAAAAACAGCGATGTGAAATGCATATTTTGTGAGGCCCAATTTTCGGACGACGTAAGAGGGGAAACTTGGGTGCAGTGTATGCAGTGCGAGATGTGGGCTCATGAGGAATGCTCAGGTTCTGATAAGGATCAATATACGAGTTTTATGTGTATATGTGATTTTTGTGCATAGGAATGGTAAATACTACATCAGATAGTAGTATTCCATATCCCCTGCCATATTCCATAACCTCCATCTTTTTTCTTTTTTTTCAGTTTTTTGAAATTGTTTGTATTTTGTTTACTAGATGCTTTTGTGTTTAGTATTATCGTAACCACTAAATGTCCCATAAATAACCATTAAAATTGTTATTTTTAATTGAGTATCAACTGAGGTACTTGCATAAAACAAAACAGTATTCCATAACCAACTCCTTTCCTCTACGAGACGACGACGAAATTGACGCGCAAAGGTGGCGTGTCCCGCCAGCCCTGCCGCCACAGCCCCAGGCCTTCCTGAATTGCCGGCGTCACCGGAACCCGTCGCCGCCCTCCCGGATACCCCTCCGGAGGACGAAATAACGGAGAACGTACTGGTGTGTTGCATAGACCATTCTCCCGTATAGATACCCCAAGAAAGAAAACGAGAAGATATCTAGAACTGGTGCCTCCCTCCCAAAGCCCTGTGGTGCGCCCCTTATCTTTCAACGTACTTTTCCGTCCATTATCATGGATAAGTACATCGATAAATTTTTATAAAATGGAATTATAGTTGAATGGCCGTGTACTCCTTGTTTTCGCTGTTTCACCGACCCAAAGCCTAACGGCAAACGTAGATTCATACAGGATCTCAGCCCGTGGACCCCTTTCTATGTAAAACCCAAATTCTCCCGCTTATGTCCAGCACGTGCAGTGGCAGAAATTCCCCGGAATGCCTTTCTCATCAAAAATATGATCTGACCAGTTCATTTCATCAAATACAAATAAGACTGTCAACACAGCCAGTTCTACGGCATTAGATATAGAAAAGGCACCTACGTGGCTCCCCATGGGCCACCCCCTAAGCCAAAGTATTCTCCAAAGATGGGCACAAAACGTGCTCTTCCTCACAAACATAAGTTTGGATGCCGCTCCATAGCCTACTTAGATGATTGGCTGTTCTACAGCAATAACCCTTAGTGCGGTTACACAGTGGCGGAATATCTGCGCACTACGTTCGGTATTTCCATCAACATGACTAAATCCAAAGTGGTCCCTACTCACAAAATTAAATATTTAGGAGTGTCAATTGCTTCAAGTGAACTATCATTGCGACTTAGGGGAGACCGGGGCTAGTAGGCGCAGGGGCAAGTTGGCGCAGTAGCGGTTATTCTTGAGTTTGACAGTTGGCAACACTGAAAGTCTGGTGGGGCCTTCCCCTCCACTCGCTGCCAGTGTGTCCTTGACTTCAGACGTCTACGCTTCGTTGTTTGGCTTACAGCTGCAACATTTTGTTTTATTGCAGGGTAAGTAAAATTGTATGCTGTCATTAAAAGTTATTTGTTTCAGCCGTTATAGGCTCTTTTTAATTTTTGTACACATGATTTCACGTGTTCTTAAGCAACATTTAAGACTGTGAAACGTTTTGATAAGTCATACTGTTACTAAACTGAAGCCTCAAAACCACAAAATGGCGAGCTGGGTCAGTTGGCGCAAAAACTTTGGGGCTAGTTGACGCATGCGCCAACTTACTCCAACCATGTGCTTGTGTGATTTCTTATTTTTTGTTCTTTTTTTAGGCAATGCGTGAGTACAAGAGGAAGACGACGAGAGGTAAAATTCCACCAGACTTGATGCTTCAAGCTGCTCGAGAAGTCAAGCTCCAGCACAAGTCCATCAGAAGTGTCGCACGGATGTTTGACATTCCTGACCGAACGCTTACAAGGTTCTGCGCCAAGGTGTCTCAGCAGGAAATTGATGGGCAAAATCCAGTACCAACTACAAATAATGGCTACACTAAACATCGTCAGGTAGGACTTTGCTAAATATCTAAGTAGCCTACGTTTTATTTAAATATTATGTTAATTTTTAAATATCGTGTCCCAATATTTCTCTCCAGTGCAGAAAATTTATAATTCGGATAGACCTATTAGTTACACAGATTACTATTTAGAATAGTTGGACTCATTATTATGGTATTTATATATAAAAATTAAAATTAGATATAAATTAAAATTTACGTTACATTAGGCTTGGTCTTGCTTTATGTTAGGCTATGTCAGCCTATTAATGGCTTCGTTTTTTTGGCAGGTTTTTACGGACCATCATGAAAACCTTCTTTGCGACTACCTGATGAGAGCAGCTCATATTTATTATGGATTGAGTCCAAGACAAGTACGAAAGTTTGCTTTTCAATACGGTAAGGCCATTTCAGTAACAATGCCACAAAAGTGGAGTGAAAATGAGATGGCTGGATCAGATTGGTTTACGGCTTTTCTAAAAAGGCATCCTAGATTGTCAATCAGGAAACCTGAAGCAAAAAGCCAAGCGCGAGTGTCTGCTTTTAACCCGACTAATGTCAAAAACTTTTTTAACAACTTACAGACCATATTAAATAATCTAAAGCTGGAATGAGCAGATATTTGGAATATGGATGAAACCGGCGTCACAACAGTTCAAACACCGGACCGTGTTGTTGCTCGCAGAGGTTTCAAACAGATAGGACGTGTCACATCAGCTGAGAGAGGAAGTCTGGTTACTGTTGCTGTAGCAGTATCAGCCTCCGGCAACTCTACTCCGCCTTTTCTCGTATTTCCCCGAAAGAACTTCAAGGACTATTTTTTGAACGGAGCTCCAGCTGGAAGTGCTGGTTCAGCTTATCCTTCTGGGTGGATGACAGAGGACCAGTTTGTTGAGTTCGCCAAGCATTTTGTCAAGCATAGCCGAAGCTCAAAGGAGAGGCCAACACTTCTACTGTTAGACAACCACGAATCGCATTTATCGATAGAGGCCTTAGATTATTTTAAGGAACATGGTGTTTCGGTATGCTCCTTTCCCCCTCACTGCAGCCACAAACTGCAACCTTTAGATCGCAGTGTTTTTGGGCCCTTTAAAAAGTACATTAACACCGCTTGTGTTGCTTTCATGACAAAGTCCCGGAACCACCATGACTATTTACCACATACCAGCAATTGTGAACACTGCATTTCCTCTAGCTTGCACTCCAAACGACGTTAAGTCCGGGTTTCTGAAGACAGGGATTTCCCCATTCAACCAAAACATATTTACGGAAGAAGATTTTTTGCCTGCCTACTCAACAGATAGACCTGAACCAGTAGGCCTACGACTACATCAGGAAGATGTGGCCACCCAACAGCCGGTTGATCCTGGAGCCAGCTCAGATGTTGGTGCAGATCTGCTGGTCGAAGATAGGCCTAGCCCAGAAACGTTGTTGCCCAATCCAGGTTGTAGACCTCACAATCAAGTGGGATTTTTCATATCAGAAAAAGATCGGCAAGAGGCCGGGTGTTCAAAAGATTCAATGCCATTCCTTTCTACGTCTCCGTCAGAAAACAGAGTCAACTCCATGACTTCATCCTCCACGGTAAGACCCATTCCAACATCTGAAGATGTTAGACCTTTTAAAAAAGCTGCCCCAAGAAAGGTGACAGAAAATAAAAAACGGAGGAAAAAAGGGAAAACTACCATACTAACCGATTCCCAAGTGCTAAAAGCGCTAAGAGAAGAAAAAGAAACAGCAATAATGAAAAGATAGAAGCAAGAAAGAGAAACAGAGGATCAAAAGTTGAACAGAACTAAAAAAGATATAAAGAAAAACTTATTCTCACAAGCGAAAAGGATAAAAACGACACAAGAAAAAGGTAAAGACCCCGAATTAGACAATTCTGAAGACGAAGGATGTTTTTGCTTGGTGAGCGTTGAAGATTTTTCAAAGAGTAAACCAAAAGAGAAGTGGGTACAATGCACAAAACGTAAACTTTGGGCTCATGAAGCTTGCACAGACGGGGACTTTTGTGTTTTATATTTGTGAAAACTGCAATTCTGATGACATGGACTAAACTTTAACTGATTGTTCATTAGATTTAGGCTTAAAATTCCTCAAATTATTCCTAGTTATTCGACCAAAGACCAAAAGACTGATAAGACAAAGTTTTTACCAGTTCCTATGTATCACTTGTTTCATTTTTACTTTAATAAAACACATAATTTACTTGTAATATGTGGTTTCTTGTTTTCCTGTTAAGTTTTCAAGTCCGCGCCAACTTACCCCATGGGTATAGGCGAATTACCCCGTCTTGGGGTAAGCTGGCGCAACGAACCTGTATATTTGTAAATAAATTTTAACAGTTCATTTTGTTAGAGTAAAAATCCGTTACTGCAGGATATTATTAAGGAAGAGTTGCTCTTCAAAACTGTATAAATAGGAATTTGATTTGGTTAAAAAAAATTATAAAATTCAAAAAGTGAAAAGTGCGTCAACTAGCCCCGGTCTCCCCTACTTAGAAAAGTGTTAAACGTGTGAACGAGTTAATCTCTATTATGTCCCGGCTCCGGGCCCGCGACATCCCGAAGGCCGCGGGATATATGGCCTGGGTGTGTTGGATTCCACGACTCCCCACCTTCCTAGTGTCTGATATATTCAGACGAAGAGATTATTGGTGGAAACAATTAGCATTAAGTGACATCTCCGAGAAGGAAGTTTTCCTCCCAAGGCCCAAAGAAAAGGTCCAAGTGTATACGGATGCAACGCCCCAGCAAGGGGCAGAAGTCATTCCCCAACGGGGACACACTCGTTCATTGCCGGTGCCACAGGATTGGCATATCAACGGCCAAGAAATGTATAGTGCCCTGTTTGGGCTTTCAGAAACTATCAGTTTATTGAATAATATAAATTTGAACCACGTTATTATCGAAATGTTTATAGACAATCAATGTGCCATGTGTACCCTAAAGAAAGGAAATGGTGTCTTATTAAAATGTATCCTATGTCACAAGAAATGTATATGGGTTTAATTGAAGAATTAACGTCACAGGAAGTCACGTGGGCCTACGCACCTTCTGCTGGCAATCTCGCCGACGGGCCCTCTTGGGCAGTGCCTCCGTGATATGCGCGCGTCGGCCATTTTGGTCGATTGCCGACATATCGCGGGGGGAGCCGTACGACGGGGTCAGTCCGAAATTGCCGGTAGTGGGGCGCTCGTGGGGACAATGCGTAAAAATAAAGCGGATATTCCTCTTGATTTTCTTCCATCCAGAAAGAGACCCGTATACATTTCCGTTTTTCCTCCGGAAGTTTCCATGGTGTCAACCACCCAAGTAGGGTAGATTGATGGCAATTACTGATAAAAAGAACTTTTACTACTGAATCCGCCTACTAATCAAAAATACACTCATTGCTATGGGGCTATTCTTGGGGATTTTTCCCACCCTTTTAGTCGCCTCTTACGACAAGCAGGGATACTGCGGGAGTATTCTATCCCCCTACCCGCGGGGGTATTAAAACTCTACTTCGACAAGTGCAGAGATGGTTTTAGCTTGACAATGGTAGTATAGAAACCTCTGGTGTGGAGGAATCGAACTGTTAATTATATGTACCACTGTGAAGCTCATCTTTTATGTCCTGGACAGCATGGCATCACCTATGTCCGTCACAAGTGGCCACTTTATCTCATCGATATCTTCTTACATTCATATTCTGGTTAAACATTTCAAAAAAGTGATACTGCAAAGGAATCACAATTGCCTATTTGTTTGTGACTCTTGATCACATTCTTTTAACGTCTTTGTGAGCCATGAGCTACAACACCTCTCGATTGACTGATATGATTTCATAACCAGAGAAAATCATGTTTCTTTTACCAGCCATTAGGCCATGTTTTCTCATGGAAGTTCCCCCACCATGCAAGACACTCCTAGTCTTTACTCCGCTCCTTCAAAGTCATTAATCTCGACATGGGTAACAGGATTTTACGAGACAATCCAGCCAAGTTCCCCTAAGTTTATGATGGGTGACAGCAGTGGAATCCACGACCAGTAATACCTGAAGTGTCCTCCACTACAATATTGATAACCACAGGGTTCAAGATTCGTAATCCTCAAATGTTTTCTCCTCCCACAACATTAACCTGTCTCCAGGAGAAGCAAGATTCCTAGAGAGGAGGAGGAAGTCTTTACTATGTATGATCATGGCAGGGAGTACACAATAGCAGATGGAAATATGTACATGTTTAGGCAGCAATTAGGGCAGATTGGTGAACAAAAATAGCTGGCACAAAATGATGATCATGTCACCATGTTGACTCAGTACTAGGCAGAATGAGCAATAAATGAATGCCTTCTTAAGACAGGCATAACACTCACAAATGCACTCATACTTACACGTGATGGAGCTAAGGATAATTGGAGGAGAGACCACTGGCTTCAAAGAAGCACCTGAATATTAACAGATTGAAAAAAATGAAACTAATGGTACATGCATTGAAAGCCGAAGTACTTAATTGAATGACATGAAAGTGAAAAATGAATGCATACATAAGCAAAAGGTTAACTAATTGATAGAATAAAAAGGCACAGGCTGACTTTTTCGTACACAGGCATTTCAGGGAGTATACAATGACAACTGCATTATTCTCAAATCCTACAGTTTATAATTAATTTCAATTCTCGACAGATTTTGAGATACATAAATAATATAGAGAAAAATACAAATACAGAATTATTGCTACTGGTATGTTCAAACATAGATAAGTGTATGACTTCATGAGGAAACACCATTACAACAATGCATTCTACTTCCTTTTAACTGAGCAGGAGAACCATATGTATGCAAGTGCTATCATTTAAGTGAAAAAATGGGGTGGCCTAGCCATTTTTCAGAAAATTAACAAAACCAATACGCTGTAAGAATGAGTAAGAGATGCCCAGGCATTTGAAAGGAATGAAAAGAACATTCTCCTCTTCCCTAGCCAGGTTATGAGAACAAAGGGAAATGAAACCACTAAATATATCTATGAGATTACATTGGTGTCAAATTGGCCAAGTCTGGCAGACCATTCATCTATGTGGCTGAAAAAACTAATGAAATTGGTGATGTTCTCATTCCAGGTGAAATGCATGAATAAGATGGAAGAAAAGAAGCAATCAAGATCATGTATTTATAATAAAATTGTAGACAATTACATTTTTGAATGCAATATTTGATTAAATGGTAATGTGATGAGCAAAATTACAACACCCATGGACAGCCACCGCACAAACTCCTACAGCCTAATTTATGGAAAGAGGATGTATGCGCTCAAGGTGCAGTGCAAGAGGTATAGGAGGAAGATAAACCATAAGATGTAAGTGATGAGACTCTATTGAAGGATAAAGGCAGGTATGAACATAAGGGTGGCATGGCTCAAAATATAGCAAGTCAAGCAGTTTACGTATCTGGGTAGTATTTTGGAGGAGAAGGGTTTTAGTGGTATTGACATCAGATGTATAATTTCCATGGCCAAAGAAGCATTTTCAAAGAGGAAGGAACTAATGAGGGGGGGGGGTCCAATGAGAGATATAAAGAAAAGGCTGGTGAGAACTCTAATATGAAGCAAGGCACTGAATGGGTGGGAGACTTGGTCATTGCAAAGGAAGGATGTACATAGACTTGTGGTATTGGAGATGTAGGCTTGGAGAAGGCTGTAGATGGTGAGCTAGGTGGACAAATGAGGAGGTTTTGGACATGGTTAGAGATGACAGGAGGCTAGTGGCAGAGGTTCAGAGGGGAGACCACTGTGGAAGTGAGGCAGAGGAAAGGAAATCTGGATGAAATAAGAGGAGGAAGACATGAGGATTTTAAGAGGGATCTAAAGGCAGATCAAGTAAAGGAGGGAATCAGAACCATGTGCCAAAAATTAGGACATAAGAATAAGTACAGTTCATAAACTTACCAATCAGGTGGTAGATTTCTGAAATGAAAAAAAAGGAACTTGAAGAGAAGGTAAGGTGGAGTAAATGAAGAAAGAAGTCTTCAGCAGTGGACTAAAATTAATCAGGGAACAGGATCAGATTCCAATTAAGCATAATAAAGGTATAAGCCGAAATATTTACTTTGCTTATGTTCAGTATCATTATTCCTTCCATTTCTTCCTAGTAAAACAACAGAAGTTCTTTGCTGTTCCCAGGCATAAACAAATGAATACACCTAACTTTAAAAAGGCTTTTCAGCAAGAGCATGAGCATTTAAATAAAGTCAAGTTTTTAGTGCAAGATTCAAGTAGAAGTGATTAACTTTAAAACCAATTCCTCATCACTAATATTAACTTTGAAATTACAAAAAAAACAAAATGCAACAAATTTTCCAAGATACCAGTCAGGGAAAAAAGTTTGTTTTTCCAAGACACAGATATTAAAGAATACCAGACACTTGGCATGCTTTGGATTCAATTCCCCTTAGTATAATTATTTTTTCCTCTGACCATCAACTGAAAGGAAATGAAGATTGCAGTGATTCATACAGGCAGTTGGAAAGTACAAATTTGGCAAACAAATGGATTTGTGAAGTGAATTTTTTTCCAGTAGTATCAGAATTTACATAGCAATAAATATTCTCAAACAAAGCTCAGTGACCTTACTATCAAATATGCAGGAGTACATAAGTGAGCACATTCAGCTGGTGTACAGCAACATGAAATACAAAAATATGGCACCTTTAAAAGTTGCAAATCACTCAGTGATTCTAGAAAAACAATGCATAGACCAATTGCAACAATGAAGTTTCTATTTGACACAATGCAATTGAAACAGGAGTATACCATAGTGGGGAGCTTGGTTTACCTACGGCAGGAGTTTAAAGCACACATTTTAGGTTATTTAAGGCTTCACTTTGGAGCAGAAATTAGACAATATAGCATTTATATTAACAATTATCTATGCAACAGAATACGACAAAAATGATTAAACCCGACATATTTTTGTCATGACTCCCCACTGGTAGCAGCAAGCATACAAAAATTCATTGTTTTATCACATTTAATGCAGCATGATATAATTAAACTGCCCAGTAATGAAAATGGCCAAAACATTAGACAATGAAAAAAATATTGCAATAATTCTCCAGGTAGCATTTGAATCAGGCCATGGGGTAATATAGCCCTTATCAGAAATCCTGTTCACCATTATCTAATAAAGCAGAGGCCATGAGGTTGAAAATCAACTCCAAGATTCACCAGTAACTTTTATTACAGCAATGTGAAACACAAACAATGAGAAATATTGGTCCAGATTTCATTTCTCATGAAGTATATGAATACCACCTTAAGATAGTCTCCTTATTAAGTAGATCAAAGTGAAAATATATATCATTCCAGTTTAACCTTTACCTTCCTGAGTTTTTCTGTAGTCGTTAGCCTTGCTGGCCGGGGTTTTTTAAATGACCAGTGTTTTTAAAACGTTCATCAATGTGCCAAACGAACACGCTCGGCAGTCTAGGGACACAATTTTTGTGCCGGAGAGACACGCTCGGAAGATAAAGGTTAAAGGTCCATATCAGCTCATTAGATATAAACCATCACTTGGTTGATGTCCTTAAGGGCAATGCCAGACTGAGTCAAACACATGCAAAATAACCATTACAGATTCTGTTGCTATGGAAAACTGGCAACATACATGAATAATGATCTCATTTTTGTCCTGCGGTTTACCATTTTTGGTTGACTATTCAACCATTTGACACCTATTCTCATTAAAGAAGAACCTCCTACCAAATTAATACAGGAAGATACTTCCAAGACAGTAAGAGAAGCTGTAGTATTCAAAGTTGAGGATCTATCTAAGAAAAATCCTGGATGAAAAATGCTATCAATCCCCTTCCTTCCTTTTAGATTTGATAGTATGCTGAGAAAATAAGCACTTATATAGTTTATTAATATGAAATAAATATGAACAGGCAATTTTCCCTCCATGTTCATTCATCACTGCAATCAATGTGTCTGGACCATCCAATTTTAGAATAATAAATAATTCATTGGGCAAAAGGTAATATACAATGGTATAAATACAAAGAAGTATGTGCATCACAAGATTAAAATTGAAAATTACACGTCCACTTTCAATTTTGGAATTTCTACACCAGGAACTAGGGACTGAATTTTACATATAAAAACTGTAAGTTGTCATCTAAGTAGCAAACTATTGATCCCGCTTCACAATTGATTCACATGATGAAGACGAGTAACAACATCAAACACACTCAGAATTTTGCCTCAAGCTTATAAATGTTCACACTAACATGCTTGAATGGGCTATCATAGAATTTTTCGGCTGAACACCAAAGTTGAAAGGTTCAAATCATCTCAGTCATCTAAAAACTACAACAAAGAAAATAACATCTAGCATTATAAAATTTCTTAATCCTCTCTAACCTAATTATCCTCCTATGCACAATGCTCTGGCCAGATATTTTTTACTGCATCCATTCCATACCCCTTCCTCCAATTACTTGCCCTTAACTGAACCCTTATCATTGTCTCCACAACTGTCGGTCACCACATTTCTGCGTCCACTATTTTTACGGCCAACCACAGCATCTCCTCAGTATTTAATCCAAGACAAGGGCACTAAATCACTGTAACCATGTTGGGACCAATAAACACTAGAGAAATCAACAAGTGATTGTCCTAATTACCTCAGGGAAGTACTCCACAAAGTGTGACCAAAAGGCATTGAAATTTACACATTTGTTGAGCCCAAAATATCATCTTCTAAGGAATTAAAATTTTAGGTATAAAATACAACCACTTGTACCACAGAAGCAAATACATACCAAGACAATATACATTCAAAAGAATTTTCAACTTAAAGGGTAATTTAAAAAGTGATTTGCAGGTAGACCAGCAATCAACCATACTAATTCAGTGAGAGCTAAGGACCTATATTTGGAAAAAAAACAAGTACCACCACAAAACATAATCACTTGGCATAATACCACAGTTGTCTGAATTTAAGCCCCCCTTTTATGACAAAATACTTGCCATAAAAAGTGATGGGGCCTAATTTCAAATCCTATAAAAGTTAACACGGAAATTTCACTGTGTATATGCATCCAAAAGTTAAAGGTAGTTGAGTACTTCATTCTCTTCCTTGAGTATTAAAAAATTCAAGTTCAATTGTAAGTATATACTTCAGGCACATATTCTACATTTGACATAAAAATTATGTTTTACCAGAAAAGAAAGATGCTAATAGAGGATGCTAATTTTTTCCAAAAGCGAGACTTGAAAGTTGGGGAGAGGGGAGGGCTAATATTTGTCTGGGGTGCTTTATTCGAACAAATACGGTTAGATCAGACTGTCCACATGCATTGTGTGATCTTCTATTAGAGTCAAAAATAATGTGCTCTCATTAAAATTGATTTAACACAAATTATCCTCGTAAAATATTGTTTTAACATCAACATTTATGACATTCTGAAAGATATTTTCATGAAATAATTGATTTAGTATATTTAATACAAAAGTAATGAGCATCAAAGTTCATTTACAAAAAACAATTTGTACTTAGCTGAGTTCCATAATCAGCACAATTATAAAAATTTGCATTCGCTCATTGGACCCTGAGAGTTACAATTTTGTGAGATTCTGCATAGCTGACTGAGTGAAAAATATTTTCTAAGAATGAGTGTTCAAAAACAATAAGATTAGGGAGTTAACCCTCTTCAAAGATCTACTTCTAACCAAATATGAGACAACATGTGACTCACAACTCCATCATAAATGCTGTCATATACAATACACTCTTAATAGTGACTGTAAAATACTATTTTACATAAGAGGACTGTGATAGGATATTCAACCATTGTTCAATCAAGTCGGCAAACTAAAAATAGTGTAAAGGAACATAGAACTTGCTTTTGAATATAGACAAAACAATGGGTATGGCTAAACACCTTTGCACTGAAAACCATTGGTGTATTAATTCTTCATTATTACACTTGATTAACCTTCATCTTACTGGGTTTTTACATAGCTGTAAGCCTGGCTGGCCGGGATTTTTTAAAAAGTCAACTCAACGTTCTAAACAAACACGCTCTGCACTCCAGGGGCACGAATATTGTACCCGAGAGACACGCTTGGAAGATAAAATTTAACAAGGGGTCAAGGCTACACTTCCAAGAATATTATGAATTTGTTAGTAGCCTGGCAAAATTCACCTCTGTAAAGATTCATATAAAGTACTCATATAAATAGCATCAAAATGTGTAAAGGGGATATAAATTACATTCTCCTCACTTTATGATGAGATTTATGCATTATTAAGTCTTCACCCTATGTAGTGCATACCAGTACCAATTTCCCATTGAAAATATCTCTAGAGTACAAAGGTAAGTGGCTGATACTTTGCTTTCATTGGAAAGATGAAATATTTTTCATAACATGGTTAAATATTGAATTTTACATGAAGCAAACAGCTCAAACTAACATAAGTGTTAGACCCAGTGACACCCAAGACATTCCCTGATGTCAACTGGCCATGGCTGAATAATCGGAGAATACAAGACGAAAAGCATATGCTCAAGTGACAAATGGTCTACAGATTACACTATTGTGTAAACTCATTTCCAAATTAAGGCTGCAGATTGCTAGCCTGGACTGTCAGAAATTCCATCAGCATTAAAGCCCTTTGAACCCAAATATCATTGAGAAACTTGGACAATGTCTTTAGGAGTTAAGTAATGATTCATATTTGCAAAGTGATACTGCCATAGTCCATAAGAGCAACAATGGTGATTATTTTTTTCGGTGAATAAAGCACTGGTTCTTCAATTGAGTAAATCTCTGATGATGAGCAGCAATAAATCAGCGACAGTTCATGTAATATGATTCGTAAATTCTAGTTTGGGGAAGAGGCTTGGTCTGGATTAAGTAAAAGCCATTAGAATACCTCAATGGTGTCACTGGACAATAATCATGGCTGACAGCACCTCCATTAGCATTAAGCAGAAATACTGTTCAGTATTTAAAGCTTTCAATATGAGTATTGATGACAAAAAGATCTATGAAATATGATTTACTGATTAAACAAAGGAATGTGTAATAAATCTTATCAGCCGAAGGGATCATCCTGAATATTCAAATGTCGATCGTGTTGAAATGACGGCATTGATTGGGCTTCTATTACTCTCCTTACCATATTTTTTGGTAGATAACACGTACCTACTGCACAATGCACACTTCTAATTTTTTTGGCATTCTTCTTTATGCATAGATAACAAGCATGGCACAAACTAGTGGTAGAGATAAGAAGTACGAACCTTTACTGCCAGAGGTGAGGCTTATGAGTGATTGCTGAAAGTGTGGGTTATTAGTGGTAAAATTTCCTTAATTTACCTTAGTTTCATTTTATTGGCAAGAACTGCACATAATTTTTTTGTGATTATTGGCCCTGGAGGATAACTCAAGTGGTTTGCATCATTCCCTCATTGCGAACTGGTTGAAAGGTAAGTCATAAGTTTGTTTGTAATGATGTTGCATCGTCTCTATATTTTGTTATTGTATCTATCTTAAGTAAGTCATGATTTTCATTTTCTATTTTTAAATTAGAAATTGAATTATCAATGGCAACAGTTAGTATTTCCCAGAGAAAATCTTGTACAGCCCAATTCAAACAGGAAGTCATAGAAGCTGCGAAGGAGAAAGGGAATCATGAAGCTGCTCGACAGTTTGATGTTGGTGAGAGTACTGTGCGGGAATGGCGAAAGGCTGAAACAGTTCTAAAATGTTTACAGAAGAGGAAACGGGCAATGCGGTTCAGAAAATGCTTGCGGCCAACCGTTGAAAAAAATTGTATGATTGGGTTGTGAATGACAGAGAGAAAGGTATGAGAATATTGTTCTGTCCCTGGCTGCCGCTTTCGAATCTTTTAAATCGCGCGCCTCTTTTAGTATGCTAAAGTTCACTCGTACCCACGTATGTGCACACTTGGGACGACCTCAGATGGTACAGGCAGCCTGTCCCCTTGACTTGCCCTCTGGACATCTGCAGGTCCCTTGCTTGCAGCTGCGTGATATTGCAAGCGGACGTGCGGTTTTTGCCAAGATACGCAGCTTTGGTAGGCACGCTCGCATATGTCCCAAACCCGTGTCAAAACAGGACACTCCCAACTATAAAGGGGGAAGCCTTTTCCCGTACAATTGTCAGTCTTTGGTACAATGTTGGAATGCACCCTTGAGACACTAGTCTCCCGAGTGGAGAGATGCGGAAACTCTTCTCTTGAGAGACCCGGCGTGGCAACCTCCTTCGCATGTCACATCCGATCTCTCCATCAAAGGGGGACTAAAGAGAGCACTCTGTCTGTGTCCTTTACGGTAAATAAATCTGTTATGTGCTTTTAAACTGCTCTTTGACTTCTCTCAATTCACCCAGTTGCAGCCCGTACGGTCTGTGATTCCTTGAGAGGGTTCTTGGTCGCCGCACGATACAACAATATCAACAGTTCGTGTTTTGCAAGAGTCAAAGAGAATCACTCAGGAAGATAATAAAGAGGATTCTAAAGCTTACCCATCTTGGGTGTTTGGATTTATGGAAAGGAACAATTTAAGTGTTCGCTCTTTAACTAGTACTGGACAAAAATTGCCTTCCGACTGGGAAGCTAAAATAGCGAAATTCCGTTTACACCTTAAGGAAATTTCTGCGGTGTTGACTTTCATCACTTCGGGAATATGAATGAGATTCCCGTAAGTTTCAACATGCCTGGTTCTAGAACCGTGAATTTAAAGGGAGCGAAAGAGGTGTCAGTAGCCACGACAGGTCATGAAAGGTTGACTTCACTGTGGTTCTCTTCATCACAGCATGTGGTTCAAAGTTACCACCAATGGTGATTTTTAAAAGAAAGACCATTCATAAGGGTTGTGATTCGAAAGATGTCATCATAACTGTGAATGAACAAGGCTGGATGAATTCCAAGGTGATGAAGTTTTGGTTAAATGATGTGTAGCAGAAAAGGAAAATGGCATTTTTCAACCCTAAATCTGTGTTACTTCTGGATTTTTGTAGGGCTCATATAACACCACAAATTAACAGCATTGTGAGTAAATATTCTCGAATGGCAAATATCCCAGGTGGGTTAACGAAAAAACTACAGCCTCTTGACATTGCAGTTATTAAACTGTTTAAAGATAACTTGCGCGCTTAGTGGGAAAATTGGAAGATAGGCAGCATCTACGAATACAACAAAACAGGGCAGATGAAGAGACCGTCTTGTAAGGATATTGTGACATGGATTGCTGAAAGTTGGGCTGCTGTGAGTGAGAATTGTGTAAGAAATTGTTTCCTTATGGCGAAAGGAGATGAAAACGTATGATGAAAATGAGAATGTTGATGAAGGTACATTATCTGAAATCGAATCAGAAGAAGTGCCCAAAGAAATATTAAATGCAATAGATTCTTTCAATGTAGAGTCAGACAAAGACTTTCTTGGATTTGAATAATCTAATGTTTAATAAATTATGAGTTAAATTCCACCATAGTTTTAATATTGAATTTGATTTACTTCATATCGCTTTCTAATGTACAACGTGCAGGTTCTTATTTTATCAAATTTTAACTTTTTTGTATAGATAGGGAAAAATAGGATAGTTTGGAAATGGATGAAAGACAATCATAGGATGATAAAATTGAAAACATATTAAAGTGTTAACAGTTACCTGCAAACACTGAAAAGAAAAACACAATTCAACTAATCTTTAACTTTGGCTTAAGGTACTGCAACAAGTGTAGTCTTAAATTTCACACCATATCAGCAGTAAAATAGTAATAATGGAGTTGCAAGTCACATACTAATACAGGATAAAGGAAAATCTGGTCAGTTCACAATTCACTTACTGAAAACTTCCGTAACTAGTCATATAAGTGAGACTACATTATCATGATCTGAGAATTGAAAAAATTATAAGACTCACTATGAGCTGAGTAATTGCAAGTTTAGTATGATAGGCTCATCTTCTTTTCGCGTTGACATCAGAATTTAGGCCAAGAATACAACTTGGATTCATGAAATAACACAATCAGGCAAATTGGACTCATCTTAATATTAAAATATACACATCTTTTGAAGTACAGCCTGCAACCTGAAATCCAAAATTCGCTTGTCTCTCTTTACAGTAAACCTAGAGAGGTGAATGATTTCCTCACACCAGTATTGAGCATTACACTTGTAATGCCTATCATTAAAATCAAAGATTCAAGATGGCTTTTTTCAATGGCACCAAAATATCACATAAACAGTCAACCACTACCAACAACAGCAGGGAAGTCCATCAAATGGGTTAAACAAAACCTGACTTCCAGCACAACAGGGAAAATAAAAATATAAGTACTTTAAAAAAAATAAAGCTATGAACCATCATATATTACAAAAAATTAGATCTTTCTATTTTACAAAGCTATTGCACCAAGTTGACCCATACTATTTTCGTTTATTGCAATAGTTCTTATAAAATAAATGTGATATTTTATTTAACTGAGAGAAATAATAACTCTGATCACAGTTAAAAAAATGTTTGATATTTAAAACATCAAACTAGATGTTTACCAATTTGGCATAGCATAACTTCCAATATTTATATAACAAAATTTCAATCAATATGATCGAGTAAATGAAGTCTTTAAATTAAACAGTCCAGGGGTTTTCATACTCATAAACCACAGAAATATAATTACTTTTACAACAACTAATTTTCAAACAAACATTTAAACTCTCCTAGCTCATAAAAAATGCTCGCTATTGCTCACAGCCTGACTTAAAACAACCCTAGTGCTACGAATGACTTCATACCTCCTCCATACCACTACCAGATCCTACACAAACCTGAGAACATCCCAATGGACAAGATTTATTTAAGGACCTAGCACAGACAGTATGGAGTGCATGGCCACATGACAAAACCAGCAAACCACCAGGCTTGCTGGACAGCAAGACTTGGCTTGTAAGTGGCAGTGAACAACGAGGGCAGGGAATATTCTTGCTCACGGTGAGGGAACGCCCCCAATGGTGGTTGCCAGCTCTCTGACGAGATGGAGGCAAGGGAATAAGGCACTCGACATCTCCCCAACTGTGGGAATCCCTTGCCAAGCACTCCTCAACAAGCTGGGAGACCTGGGTGAAAACAATATGACGATATAAAATCCTTAAGATGTTACAGCTTATAAAGGAAAACAACTATTCATTGCAGTATGAACTAAAAAATAATTCAACAGAAAGCAATTCACTCCCACAGTATTTAACAAACTACATAATAAACTCAGATAAACTGCATTGGATCAGCATCACAATGAATCATGTTAGCCATCGGCTCATAAATGACAGGAATGTATGAAGTATGTACTAGAGTATAGACTTTAGAAGTACAGTATACCCCTGCTTTATAACGAGTGTAACAATGGTTCTGAGAGTTTGTTTCAGGTCTTAGGATTGTTTATGTAAGTTACATTAGCATAATTCTACTCTTAGTTTTTATTCCAGCATACACTCCTCTTTCATGAGAAATATTGAGATGAATAACAGCAATATACCTGGGGAGAAAATACATTCCTTGACTCTTGTCCAAGTAGCTTCCTCATCACAGCTTTTATGGTGAGTTTATCTTGAGACACAGATCTAACAACTGTAGACAGAATACAGAGCTGGTAGAAACTAGAATGCACATAAAAAGCCAAATATTAGAAGGCACATTGAGGATATGAGAGCTAATGATTAGTTGAAAAACACTTGCCTTTAAATATCCATGCAACACACAAAATTGTGTTTATCTAAGCATATAATGGCACTCTGTTTGGCAGAAGGATAGCATTTATTTTACTTACACCACCATTCAAAGTGACGTAAAATGTGAAAATTTTAACATGAAAAAGATATGGATACGTTCCCTATCATGAAAACTGAATTATGAATATCTTAAAGGTATTATGTAACTGTTTTTATTGCCTTCAAAACCAGAGTGAATGTAATAAATTATAACAAATGTGATAAGTTTTAATCCTGAACATGAAATCTCCTTGGGAACCAGAATTCTTCCATATGATTGGTAATTTTTGTTAAGAGATATCTATAAGCAGTTGTTCACAGCATTCACTTGCAAGGGTTTGCAATTGATTTCACATTTTATCAAAAGGGGGAGCATATTAACATAAAAAAGATAAATTTCCATGCTTACATTTTCAGCACTTTCCATAGTTGTATCAATTATACCATTTTCACTTAACATTCACAACAAGCTATAAATATACATTGGGAAGGCAGGCATATGAAGGCAGGCAGGGGTGCAGTTATGGAAAACTGAAGGTAGGTGGTAAGGTAAGGCAATGAAAAGCCGTCAAAATGGAGGTTTCTGGATAGTGGAACACACAGATTGGCTTTTTTATATTATTGTCTTTCAGCTCCCACATCACCTTACCTTCCTTATGCCATACATATCTGGCATTTGCTTGCCCATTGTTTGCACTAAAGATGACTCAAAGGCTGGATAGAAATTAACAAATCCTCATTACCGTATTTGCACGAATCTAAGATGAGGTTTTTTTCCCTCCTAACTCCTGCAGAAAAGAGGGTTCGTCTTACAATCGGATGCAAAATTTTTGACTTCAATTGGGTTGCATAATCTTCGTTGGAATAAAAATTATGGATACCTGAGTTTGCCACCTGATAAATATACAACGAAAATCCAACGTTAAAAATAGCTGCACCATAATTTAGCTTATTTAATTTTGCCTTTACGTATAAAAACAAAAACATATCTTCCATTTTTTGGCAGCAGGCAAAGATTCGGCCAGCGATGATCATTCGCTTGGTGCACTTCTGCCATGTCCGCGAGTTAACCTGCTTTACCCTGGGTTCGGCTCTATTCGAGTTAAAGCTTGATCAACTCACAAAATGTTCGTGTGACTGGTTACAATTTACCTAAATTCTAATGTTAAAAGTCTCAATGCCCTCATGTAATAAACTGCTACAATGTCGGTGCATTTGTCTCAAAGTAACGGTAAGAAGGCAACATGAATTGCCTCTGATTAGAGAAATTGATTCAGTTGTGATCCCACCCTTCAGAGTATTACGATGGCAGAGAAAAGAAGTCATTATACTGCTACTTTCAAAAGAAAAGTTACATTATTTGCAGAGAAAAATTCCAATTCTGCAGCTGGAAGAGTATTTGGTGTTTTGGAATGTAATGTTAGACGCTGGAGACAAGATTCGATTAAGATTTTCTCGTGTGTAGCAACAATGAGAGCATTTTCTGGACCTCAAAAAGGAAGGTATGAAGAAATGGAAACAAAACTTAGTGACTTTGTTATATCCCAGCAGGTTAAAGGACTACCAGTTTCTAGGGAAATTATTGAAGTGAAAGCAAAAGAATTAGCTTGGAATTAGGGAATTCTGCGGACTGAATTGGGAGCTAGTTGACCTTGGGTGCAGAAGTTCATGGTTCGGAAGGGATTTTCTCTTCTTGGCAAACTTCGATTTGTCAAAAACTCCCACAGAATTTTGAAGAGAAGCTTGTTGAATTCCAGCATTTTGTGATAAGAAAATGACAAGAAAAAGGATATCTTCTTGGCCAAATTGATAATGCTGACCAGACACCAGTTTACTTTGATATACCCAGTGCACACACAGTGACAAAGAAAGGGGATAAGGAAGTGAAGATACTTTCTGCCGGTGCTGAAAAACAAAGACTAACAGTGATGCTGTGCTGTACCGCTGATGGGTTTAATCTGCCACCATACATAGTGCTCAAACGTAAGAATCTGCCCAAGGGTGAGAATTTTCCTTCAGGAATGATTGTAAGAGCAAATGGGAAAGGGCAGATGATGAGTGAAATGGTAGTTGAATGGCTGAAATTGGTATGGTTCCGCGGCCTGGGCACCTTATCAAATTAGCCTCTACTTGTTCTGGATTCTTATCGAGGGCACATTACTCCGGCAGTGAAGGATGCAATGAAAGAAGCAGATAGTGACTTGGCTGTGATTCCAGGAGGTATGACATCCCAGCTGCAGCCTTTCGACACTTGCATAAATAAGCCTTTTAAAGATCAGTTGAAAAGGTTTTATACAGATTGGTTGGCATCTGAAGAATGGGAGCTTATGCCATCTGGACGCGTAAAGAGGGCTTGTCTATCTCAATTAGTGCATTGGAGTCTAGCTGCATGGAAAGGAGTGAAAAAGGAAATCATTAAAAAAGTATTTAAGAAATGCGGTATTTCTAATCTTATGGATGGAAGTGAGGACAATGAACTTTGGCAGAGCAGTGGTAAAGATTCAAGTGGAGATGAATGTGAAAGTGACTGCGACTAAAATGATTTTTCGTGAATTATTTTGAGCATGTAAATTAGGTAAGTCACCTAGTGAAAGTATTGTCATTAAAAAATTCTCATTTTATATTTTATCTTGTTGATCAATCCATAGTTTTACATTAATGTAAGGACTTGTGAATACAACTTAATATGTTTGCATTTCCTATTTTTCTGCTTTCGTGCACAAATGTTGATAAACTTAATCCTTAAGTATTTTATCATTTATTGCTTTTGAAGGGAGTATTGGTTTACAGCCACTTTGGAATAAAACAACGAGAACTACCGTGGGCCACTTTTATTCATCACCCAATTACGACGCAGGTAGTGAATACGACTCTCCGGACTTGAGCTCTCTCTCACGATGACCATGGTGGCAGGGTGAAATTAATCTTTCACTGACTGACCTTCGTATCCTCTCCAAGCTCTCAGCTGCATCGTGGTGGTGATAACATGAAAGGTGATAAAGGTATTATGACTTTCGTATCCCCTCCAAGCTCTCAGTTGCGTCAAGCAGTAATGTAAAAGGTGATGGACCCTTGTGGCAGTGCTCACAACTGTGAGAAACGGGAGTAGTGTTCTGCTACGTCTATCATTAATATTAATTCCTCAATATTTTGGTGCCGAGGTAAATGAAATTATATAGAAATTTACTACATTTATTGGAGTTGCAACCTCAAAACTCCCGTCACGGATATTCAAAGCAAATAACAATCAGAAGATAAACAAAAGATGATGAACGTAAACAACAACAACAAACATAAATATAAACATGCAAATAGAATAAATGTATAGGCACTAGTAATCGTCTAACAATTAATTATTATTCAAAATTAAATTTTTTTCCCTAGTAGAGTTCCAAAAAAGGGTGGTCGTCTTAGAATCGTGTTCGTCTTAGATTCATGCAAATATGGTATTTTTTAAATGTTTTCTACAAGTAAAAGGTAGGTTTTGCTTAAAGTCAGAGATTCTCCTTCCAGTTTTCTACACTTTCAGGGTCCAATCGACTCCTGGTATTTTCTTTTCCCCCTCAGCATACAACCCACCCTTCTTCATCCCGTCCATAAAACCTAATCTATTTTTTCCACCTTCCCACTTGCCAACATCCTTCCATCTATCACACTTTTCACCAACTTATCGCCCCTCAATACTCTCTCCAGCCACTTATCCTGCCTATCCCAGATTTCATTTTCAGTTTCCTTCCCTCACCCACCAGACTAAGCACTTCCTCGTTCATCTTCCTTTCCATCCACTGGACTTTCTCTGCACCCAGATCTCAAATACCTGCAGCCTTTTCATAATATCTTTTTTTTTTGAAGGTCCATGTTTATCTGCCCCATACTACACTACACTCTATATTAAGTTCTTCACCAGCCCCTTCTTCACAGCCCCACCCTAGGTCCCCAACATCAGCTCCCTTCTATTACTAAATGCCTCCTAAGCTAACATTACAGATCTTCCCATTTCTGTCAACGCATTTCTTCAGCATGAATGTTAAAAAGCAAAGGCAACACCGGGCACCCTTGTCTTACCCCACGACCTATAGTTGCCCACCCTTCACCTATGCCCTTTACACTACATATAAGTTTGGGACTAGTCTCCTGTCTTGCCAAACTAATACTATCTTCAACAGATTTTACCAATTAACTCTGTCAAATACCATTCCGAAATCCACTAAGCAAGCAAAAACATCCTTGCTATACTCTATTTCTTTCAAAAAAGTGTTCTCATCACTGCAATTGCACCCGAGCTAACCTTCCCTGCCAAAACCCAAACTGATCATCATCCAAGTAGGATTTCACCTAACTCTCCAACCTTTTAAAGAATATTTTGAGTAAAACTTTGGCTGCGTGTGATATTAAACTAATTGCTCTACAGTCCTCGTATGCTGATGCTTTCTTCTTCTACGGGATAGGAATCAGGATTCTTTTCACTAAGCCACCAGTAATACTTTATCCTCATACATCCTACGAATAAGGTCAAAAACATTTTGCCTACCTTTCTATCCTAAATTTTTTAGCAACTCTGAAGGTATGTTACATATTCCTACAGCTTTTCTTGCCTTCATCTCTTTAAATGCTTTCCCTATTCCACTGTCATTGACACAACGTTTTCCTCTCATCTATACCCTTATTCCCAAATAATGGCAGCAGACTATGAGTGTGCCGGAGAGCATTTCCCTTTTCCAGCCAATCACAGTAAAGTAACAAGCCATGTGTTGGGGAAGGAACTGTCTCTCTCTCATTGCTGTGAGGTTCACTTCAGTCTCGGATCGTCTTTGTCCCAAATTTACTCTGTGAGAATAGACCTAGTGTTTGTGCCCACATGCACTTATTTTGCAAAACCTGACAATGTTGTTCAGCCACCAGAAGCCTTAGACTAAAGAGGAAGGGGAAATTCCTATCATTGGATACTTGCTCTCTGACGTCCACCTGCGATGAGTTTGGTAAAAGGGTATAGCATTCCTTCATCCTTTATATTGAGATTAGTTGGTCTACTGTCACTGTCATAGAGCTCCTCCCTAAATATTCGCTCCACATATCTTGAATAGCTTCTTGCTTGATAATTAGCCTACCTGTTCTGTCCTTAATACTGGTATCATTTGCCCTCTCTAACCACCTAAATACAATTTTACTTCAGCATATAATTCACCCACTTTTTTGCAAAGTGTTTTGAGCTGGGTGTAGAAAAACACATACAAGAGTTAAGGGTGTAAGAGAAAGTAGTAATATATTATGAGGTTTTTGAAGGATGCAGTATATGTGACTGGAGGATCCATTAAGGAGAACAGACATGTAGAAGTAAGTGGAAGTTTATAGAATGTAAGGCAAGCAAGAGAGAGGGATAGGAGATATGGAGTACGGACGAAACAAAAGATACAAGACTCTCAAGGATTTCATTGCAAAAAAAGAGCATTAGGTTCACAGCAGTTTCATAACCATTCCAAGATGAGTCTTGAGGTCTAAGGCCGGTATTCATAGACTGGATAAATAATCAATGATTGCTGAATCTACAATTATTCGTCAATCATTGATTATTTGATTGCATTCATAGACAGTAAACAATCTCCAAATCATGAATCTCTAATTATTTAGGATAATCTGTAATTGGTGAATTACAGATTGGATGCATGTTTATTTATGGGTGGTATGAGAAATTGAAGAGGCAAAACATTTTGTGGGTATCGTTTAATTTTTATTCAAGTTGAGTATATAATTTTATTAACTGCATATCGAAAAATAAAATAAAAAATGGATTGGCAATGTTTTTTTGATAAAAATGAATTAGCCGTGCCTACATTAAAATTATTTCATTATTCAACAAAGGCGTTACTAGGGAAAATCAACAAACAGTAATCTCGTATTCCGGCAAGTGTTGATGATGTAGCGTGTGCTGTTTAATGTCAGGAATTGTCAGACCATAAGTCAGGTCTCCTTTTTTTCTATTCTCACAAAGAGACACCTATTCGTCACCTGAACATCATATGATGCAAGCGTTCTGATGGTGTCAACTATTTGGACGGCCAAAAGATTAGTTATATGTTTAACAGTTCTGGATACCGTTGGCTGCGAAACAGAACTAGCAATCCCTACATATGTATGTAAAACACCAAAGAAGATGAAGAGTAGCAGTAGCGGTATTTATAACTGATCATTACCGATAAAGAAAATTTGAAATAAGTAATTAGCGGCAATTGATGATAGCTTACGAGTAAAACATTCATGGCAATTTCGGCCGATGTTAAATTCAGCATGGTGATTTTGTAAAATACTGCGTGGTAAAAAACCGTTGTGATATATTTTTTTAAACTCTTAACATGATTTCAACAATTCAATATTGATGCCTAAGCGTAAAATCTCAAAGCAATGAGCCACAGTAGAACAAGAGGAACTGTCAGTCCTTGCGGAAAGTGTTGATATATGAACATCGGTTCTAAGAAGAATATACTCGATTACTACGGGTTTTGAGAATCAGTATCCTCTATTAAACTCTTCGTCTGTCAACTCTCAAAAGCTATTGTTACATCAAGTAAGATTACGGACTTTAAACAGACATCGACGTATATCATAAGCTGTCCACCACCAGGCCCCAGTGAGACCATTTGCCATTAAAGATTCAAACTGGAGTACGAATTTTGTAGAAAGTACGAGAAAAAAAACGAGGTGAAGTCCAATGATATGACATGTAACTCGGAGGAAAAATTTCTTTCTGGTCGTGAATATGAAGAAGGAAAAAAAAATGGTTACCAGAAGGCTCGAACCACCTAATCTTCACGTATAAGCCCACTGCGCTAACCACTACACCAGCTGATCCAGTAGCGATGGTGGGCAATAATTATAGTGATAAGCAAAGTGGCTTAGAGGGCAATTGAGAGGGGCGATGTGAGGCTCCGAACCAACCTAGCGAAGGTAAATTTTTCCAGCTTTTTCATACTAAGGGCGGATATTGCTGATTATAAACTGCTTAATTACAATACAACTAGGATGCGTTAGATGAAGTCCAAGGCAAACTAGCCTTTGACATTGTGCACAACATAGAAAATACGGCATTCAAATCGGCAAGTCAGAGTACATAAGTCTCCCCTTGTGAGTAATATTTCAGTGGATTTGTTGGATCCCTAATGTGTGTTTTTCGCAGCCTTTAGTGATACGCTGGTACATCGTCATCGGCAATCACATACGCCAATATATCCAAACGAAATTCCATTGCATGAAAATCCTAATCAATTCACGGTAATCAATAATCCTAATCAATTCAAGACGGTCATATTGAGTATTCTATGCTTTTAGCACTGTATAAAATTGCACAGTTGGAATGCAAAGACATGAATATGTTGTAAACAACCACAGAACTACCGACGTCCAACAAAGAAAAATTCTTAATTAATTAAGGTCGAGAGCTTAATTCACAAATCGATGATTATTTGGCCAAATAATTACAGTTTGCTTGACTATGAATACTAGAACTATAAACAATGATTATTTGAAGAAAATGAATACATATTAATCAGAGATTGATGAATCTCGGTTTCGTTAAGGACTATGAATAGAAAACAGTAATTAATTAGAGATATAATCATAGATTTAAATGAATCTGTAATTATTGAGGACTATGAATACCGGCCTAAGATTCTGTCCTTTGTAGTCCTTGACAGGAAGATTAATCCTGGAATGCACATATAGCTGTTGTCAACCAAATTCTGTCAATGCAGCGGACTGCTCCAAAATGAAAGTAATTTAATTTGCAGGATTATCCAAGGCACAATCATTTCTTTCATTGGATACCTCTGATGATAGTTGCACTTGAAACTATTCATGAGGTATGTAAGAGCCTATTGCATGGTCAGGATACGCATTATGTGAGTTCCGATTGAAGTATATCCTTCTCCAGCTTCTGTAAGGGTTAGGTGCATCAGAAGATAGGACATTGAAACTTCAGCGGGGATGGAGCACCTCGACCAGATGGAAGCCCGAGAATAATACACTTCATTCATTCACTGGGAATGAATCAAATCCTAGATGGGTTGGGAACAATTATATTACGACTGTATTAAAGAGGCATTTAAGGTGAGGTGTCAAGCCAATTTAAGTATGTTTGTTGGCAGGCATGAAAATAAATCAAAGACAATGAAAATGACAAGGAAACATGCATTAAGGTGTAGTACCTGGCATCCAATTGGGTTGAGCCATCAGAAGAACAGGAATCCATCAGGATGGCACATGCACTTTCAGGTCCCAATTTCTCAATCATCAGAAACCCGATATCAGTCCACGTAATACTGGGTGAATCCGATCTGACCACTTCATTGTCTTCTGATGGCCTACCTCGAGCCTTGCAGCCAAGACAATGCCCATTCAAAACTTCCTTCCTCAAATCCACAAACTTCCTCCATGCAGCCTCATCCATCTCTTCAAGCCATTCCTCAAGACACCACTTGTCTCCCAAAGTGGCCAAGAGACTAAGAATTCCCCATTCCCAACATTCTTGATTCTCATTCCAGCGAAGTGGAGAGAGGACATCACCAAGCAACACTTCACCAGCTTCATCCTTCTTCTGAAATCCAGTATGCAAGAACCAAATGAACCATCTCCATAGGCCTGAGTCCCAGCAAAACTTAAGACTATCATCATGATGACCAACCTGCCATGACTGCTTTGAGAGCCTGACAACAACACTAGCATATCTATGAGTACAGGAGGTAGTAATCTCACGGCGAGGGTAGCCACAGAAACAGAAGGTTTTTGATGAAGCACACGAATTCAGCTTATTTAGGGCATCAATGGTGCATGATTGATAGATGCTATCTTGAGCAATCTCACATTCACTTAATAGGTAAGTAGAGAGCAAGGTAGAACACCAATCATTATTGTTATTGTCTGAGCAGATCCAAAAGGTTATGTACAAGCAGTGTCGAAGGGACACCCCTTCCTTCACCAATATTTGGGGAGCATCTTTCAGAAGCATTGAGCAATTAGATTCTCTGACCCTGTCAAACTCAGTCAGAAGGAATGGAAAGGTGGCTGGGATATTTGAGAGGTGGCCGTTTTCTAATTTGCTACTGGTGGGCTTATTCAGCCTTTCCCATGGTCTTTTAATCACCAATTCTATGACTTTGCACCAAGTTATATATCGGCATGGGCTGCTACAATTACCCAGGCTAGACAGAATTTTTAATGGATCAATTATGTCTAAAAATGGATCAAGTAAGGCACAAAGATACTTGTCATCTTTTAATTCCTGTTGAGAGCAAGCCTTACTCAATGCCGGATGAGCTTCTCCCCCTTTGATCAGAGATGAACAAAACATTTCCTCCAGCCACACTGATGAATTATTGGAGGAAAGCAGTACCTCGAGAGAGTTCAATATTATTGCAATCATGCTTTCAGTAAAATAGTATCGAAAAGGAAATGACTGAGTTTCAGGCTTCGCTTCTTCAAATGATACTGACATTTTTTCTACATCATCTTCCCCATTTTTTACAGAAGAATCCTTATTCTTCTCATTTGCATAGGAAAGAAATGCATCATAAATAGAATCAAAGAGAGAATGCAATGTTGGGAGCTCATAACCATCACCTGTGATTTTCTTCAATGTTTCAAATATCCTTTCCAAATCCAAAACCGGATGAAATGGCTTTGTTTCTGGTAATTTACTTGTCACAGGAGATGAATTACTTCTTTTTAAAAGGTGATCTCGAGCTGATGTAATCAGGTCATCTTCATACACATAGACTCCTTCATCTGAATCTCCATGCTCCTCATTATTAGTATTACCTTCATCACATTTTTCCAGTTCTGACGCTTCAATAGGTGAATCACGACTGAATGCTCTGACTAGACCCTCCAACTCCTGCCACTTCTCCCTAATTGTCATAGTACCTTCCACCAGCTTTTGAGAGATGGCCCCCATTGACTTTACATGTGATGGAATTGTTTCCGATGGCTTTGATTCTTTCTCTTTACCAACCTGGCCATTATTACTATCAGCCAAGCTGATTGGCAACTCAGGGTCATTGCTATCAATGCTGCCTTCTGTGAGATCAGGCAAGGACGATGATGGACCATCCAAGGCCAATGTGGATGCTGTGTTGCCTTTTGCGAGACAATCCCTAGTTGCAGAGGCAGGGAGCTTATTTCCAGGCTTTCTGAGTTGAAATCGTGGGGATGCACTCCTTGAACGCATGGCAGCAACACCACCACGAATGTGTCGTGTACTTTTTCTAGCACCAGATTCATGCCCCACACTGACATGCATTCCAGATTCCAGCCTCCTGAATGCACTCAAATGGGGGTGACTCCTACTCTCCTGTTTTTTTGCCAATCTAGAAACCTCTTCTATCAATGGTACCAACTCTTCAGGAATAGAGAAAATGTGCTTTCCCAGGTCTGCCAAGGGTAATATGTGCTGTTCATGCCCCATCAGGTACTTCTGATGAAGGAGGCATAAGTCAATACAAGATTCAAAACGATTGGCTGAAAACAAGGACAACAGGCATTCCTCAACAGGTAATAGAGTCAGAGCCAGTAAGGATCCTGACCAAAGATATGCTATGTTCCCAATGATGCGAACATCAGTAGTTTCTTGGTGCAGTCTGCTCCACAAGACCACACATGCATTTTCTGGATCTAAAATGTAAACTGACTGTTGTTCATATGAAAATATGAATCTATCCCCGATGGGAAACAATTTAGTGAAGCCAGGGACCACTGACTTTTCTTGGGGCTCTGGCTGAGGGTTGACCAATACAATGGGGATGGGAGGAACTGCGAGCACTTCTCCAAATTTGTGCGTGCTCACAACATCTCCACCAATGCCAACCTCCCACAGTCTAGCACCAGGTCTAGCACAAAATATTCTCACATTTATTGCTTCAGAATTATGTATATCTGGGTTTCCATCAGTGGGACCATCAGTCAATGAACTATCATCAAATGCTGGAGAGTTACAATGCTCAACTTCCTGAAAACAAGCTCCAAAAGTACCACTTCTAGGTTTGCTTCCTATTTTTCTGTACTGTTCTTGAGCAGTATCACAGATGAATGAACGAGTCAAGGTGGACACAAGCAGGAAATTTCCATGAAGGTCAATCTGGACAATTTTTGAATCCAATTCCATGAGGGTGAACGATGGTGCTTGGAAGATAGTTTTGGCCTGAAAAGATTTCATGAACATTTGAAAAAATCTCATTCATCACGCTTGTGTTTTTGTAAAGTGATAAGCCTAAAATGTCTTCAGATAAAATACTACACTTAGTCATTACTTTTTCCCTTACTGCCCTTTCCTCAAAGAAAGATGTTTAGAAAACTTAAGAATCTTTGAAGTATGGCTCAAATCATATGTGAAGGGTATTCCAAATGCATCTACCTGAGTGGTATGTAAACTTTTAAAGAGGTAGCATATTATCAATGACAGGAGAACCTACCATGAAAAATGAAACGCTGACCACAGAAATCTTCCCCTTGTCATCTCCAATGTACAAATCATTGGTTCTAAGGTGCCACTGAAAGGCAGTGACCTGGGCTCCACGATGATCAGAGGACACCTGGACTTTTCTGACTCCACCACTTCCATCTTGGCCAATGTTGTGGTCAACTAAGAAGACAAATCCTTTGACAGTTGAGAAGGCAAACATGCTCTCGTTTGGAGACACGGACACTTGTGTGATTGCTCCCTCCTGAAAAGAAGCAGGTAGATTGGGTTCAGAAAAAAAATTGTGCACTATGAAGAGAGAGAAAAACTCAATTTTGAACACCTAATCCAAACAGTGAGTCACCATTATATTTAGATTGTTTTCATCAGCTGGTCTTCTAGTTAATGTAGATTTCAATACAAAGGCAGTGCATACATTAGTCTTTGGCAAGCATAGACCTTTGTCTCCAAGGATGATGTCTTTGTCCTGCTTGGCATACCAGACACTTCTCTTCATCCATCCATAAATTTAATTATCTTTCATTCCCTTTGGCCTAACTCCACTTCCTCTCTATCAAAGACTCAGCTATCTTCATAACTCATTACCTACCCCAACCACCTACTACACTCCCTCACTCCCTAATCTCAACAAGTTTCTTCTTCCCACACACCAAACTGAGCTCTTCATTATTCATATTTCTTCTGGTTCATCACACCTTCTCCAGTTTTCTCAACACCAGTCCCTCCAAATGTCTACAACCTAATCTCATTCTCTTTCCTCTGAGTCCATGTCTCTACACCATACAGTGCTATAGTGCACATTATATCCCAAGTCAATCTTTTCTTTATCTTCCAACAAAACACTCCCATTACATTAGACCCCCACTTTACCAAGGGATCACTTTATGGCACATCATGCAACTTCATGGCACACAGCTCTACTCAGGAACGGCTACAAAAATTCTTTGGTCCTGAAAAGAGCCACGAAGGTGGAGAAGAAACTGAACTGGCTGCCTGAGGAACAAAATATCAGTAACAAGGTGGAATCAATCCAACCAAGAGCATGTAAGACCATCCTGTTTGTCGCGGGAACATCAGGGAAGATCGCAAGGATCTTAAAAAAACACAAAGTGGTCACAAGATTCAATTGTGTGCTAAAATAAGCAACATTAAGCCTGAACCCAAGGACTGCATTCCACAGGAGTTATGTGAAGGTGTCTACAAAGTGCCCTACTCCTGCAGAAGATCCTACATTGGCGAAATATGCAGGTCAATGGGCACGAGACTAAAAGAGCATGCAAGGGCAACAAAAAATAAGCAGTTCGATCTATCTGCCATTGCTGAACATGCCTGGTGTAAGACAGGACACAGAATTAAGTTTCAAAATACAAAATTACTAGCCAAGGAGAGATGCTGTTATCAAAGACAAATCAAGGAAGCTAAAGAGATTTGGATATTGATGGAGAATTTCAACAGAGAAAAGGGCTATCCCCTCAGCAGCTTATGGAAAAGGGTCATCCATGCCAACCTATCGCAGTGCAGCACTCAGTCGGTCGCCAGGACGACCAGCACTATATAAGGCGGTCAAAACAGCTTCTCTCCACCTTTGACCTGAAGACAGTAGCAGAATGGCTATGAAACCATTGTTGGCCAAAGTCAAAGAACGTGGTTGGAAAACCCGAAAATACTGAACAGTAAATGGGCAACACCGCAGAAACCTTCGTGAGAATGATACACAGTAATAGTTATCAGAATGATAAATTTAATATACTTTTTCTAGATTTAATTTTTTTATGATATTGTGTTCCCACTACGGTCAGACAAACCCAGGAAAGTAAACAACAAAAGTTAAGTTACAAGTGAAATCATAAAGCTTTCCAGAAAAATTAAACTATGTTTATAAGCAAAGTCTGTCTTCTAGGGATGAAGGGTTGCATTGGCAGGAGTCCCACCCTAGTCTTTCAGTATGGTTGCCCGGGTGTCACTCAAGAGAGATAAAAAAATGCCATCTTTTATTTCGTCCATATTATTACACCCATTCCTCCAGTAGTTGTGTTTTAAGTTGTTTATAGTTTACTGAATGTAATATTGCTTTACTTCACCATGATGAAATTAGCCTATCCAATCCTCCTTTTGCCTCATTAAGACCTAAGCTCTCAAGATTCCCTTCATATGTTAGCCACTTTTATGCTACGTACATCATCTGAAGATGATATAATAACCTTATTTTAATTCTTAGACTTTATACACCAATATATCCATTTGGAACAAACACTAACTGAATAAAGGCTATAGCTCACAAGAGGAAAACACACAGAAATTCTGAATAATTTATATGCATAATGCTCCCATAAATTTGCAAGCACATTTATAAACAAAAACCATAATAATGTGAATGTCAGTCAATAAGATTATTACATTGCATTCGATGTTTACTCATCCTTTGCTTCACATAGGATTTTAAAAGATATAACTATGGTATATTGCACATTGGGGAAGCCCAGTGTCCTGGGGTAGATTTCCATACTTTTTTAACACAAAGATTTAAGACTATAGAAAGAAAAATATATTAAGTCAAACAAAACCAAAGGTAATTGACATGTGAAATATATTATCAATTACCCTTCTGCTGGTGAAAGAATCAATCCCCAAGTATCTCCATAAAAAAAATTCTGATGAGTGAAAATGTTCATTTTAGCTCATGTGCATATAGTAGACTTAAAAAAGAGCTGACATCACAGTTCACTGGATTAGGAGATTAAATATGGAGGCAATGTGGAATGCAAGCAAATGAATACTTAATATGCAGCTGGATAGTAAGAACAAGTTTATAGAGCAAGCACTGCTCGCAATACTAAAGCCTGTTTCACATGATACACAATCTAGCAAAAGAACAACTCCAATAGCCAGGGTTGGATTTTTCTAAAAAGTATACTACTGGTGAGGGTAGAATTTTTAAGAAAGTCAGAGAATCTCCTCCATGTTTTCCACACTTTCAGAGGTCCAACTACCACTAATGTTCCCTTTTTCCCTTAGGCATATGATCTACCCTTCTTCATCCTGTCCATGAAACCTATTCCCTTCTCCAACATCCTTCCCTCTATCACACTCTTCAGCAACCCATCGCCCTTTATAACACCCTTAAGCCATCTACCCTGCCTAATCCGGATTACATTCAGAAGTTTCCTTTCCTTGCCCACCATCTCAAGCACTTCCTCGGTAGTCTTCCTTTCCGTCCACCGAACCTTCTCCACACCCACATCTCAAATGCCTGCAGCCTATTCTCATCCTCCTTTCAGAGGGTCCACGTTTCTGCCCCGTACAACACTATGCTCCACATCAAGCTCTTCCCAGTCTCCTCCTCACATCCTTTCCAAAGGTCCCCATCATCAGCTCCCTTCAATCAATTAACACCACCTCAGCTAATGCCTTTCTCCTCCTTACGTCTCTGCTACCATGTCCATTTTCTTTTTGCGTACTACCTAAGAATTAAAAATACCTACTGTTTTGTAAATCACTTGTTTGTGGGTTTCTGCTGGCTACCACTGGGGGGCGCAGGTTGAATGGTAAAATGTGCTCAGAAAAAATCTAGTTTGTAAGCAGCAGTGATTGCTATAAGCCGCCCGTGGCCACCAAACTCCTCACGAGTTCTCCTATAGTGTGTGTGCCCATGAACACCCCTCCCTGTGAGCAAATGAACATCCCCAGCAACCAAGAGGAAGGAGAAATCACCGGATTTGGCTTGTTGATTTTTCGCTATTAAAACACTTATACTGCATTATTTTCCCATTGTAATACAGGGAATTCCAATTTAAAATATTTTGTTCTTTGGAATTAAATCGATCATTTGTTTTCATCAATCATTTGATCATTCCCTGGTCCTTTGGAGCCTTTAATACCAACTTAAATTTACTCACCAACTATACTTGCTTGAGCTTGTGTCCTCCTAACTTTAATGACCAGTCTCGCTTTCTTTGTCCTAGAGTCACATTATTTTTGTTTTCTTAAGGTTTATCTGCCCTCCGAATATCCTACACTGCAATTTATTAAGCATCTACCAAAGCTTGCAGTCCCTTCGAAGATCCACTGAACAATGTCTGATTGTCTGCGAATATAACTGGCTTTATCATGTGCTCTCCTACTTTTATTCCAACCTCAAGTTCTTCCCATGCCTATATTACCATTTTCTTAGCATAAATGTTGAAAAGCAATGGCAAAACGGGCACCCTTGCCTTACCCCGTGACCTGGAGTTGCCCACCCTAATTCACCATCAGCCACCCTAACCTGTGCCCCTTGAGTCATATATAAGCTTCGAATTAGTCTCCTGTCTGACCAATCTATTCCCATTTTCCTGAGTATCTCATTCAGTTTTTCTCAATTTACTCTGTCAAAAGCCTTTTCAAAATCGATAAAGCATGCGAAAAACTCCTGGTTATACTCCATTTCTTTCAATAAAAGTTCTCATCACTGCAATCGCATCCCAAAGACCACATAGCATGAGTAAAAACTGATGAGATAGAAGGCTACTAGGTCCCCCAGTGAAACAGTAGCAAACTAGTGCCACACCAATTAAGTATTAAGGTACCTCAGCCAATATGGTAATGATTATTCATTTAACCTTCCATGCTGATTCTATATAGATAACAATGGACAGCTATCATGCTGGAGAGTAATCATTAACCTGGCCTGGATCAAGTAATGCCTGAAACTGGCTTTACAATGCAGCTAGTATTTTCTTAACCAGGATTGACAACTTATCCAAAAGTTGACTTTGTCTATATTTCGGTTACTGTTGGATACACCACATATTCTTTTCAGAGATATGTAACCCAGATGATTATGGTCATCAGATGGCCATTATGACCAGGACATTAATTATCACAGAGTTTCCATTTGTGGATCCTCGTATTTGAAAGACTTGCAGTCAATTTTCCCTGAAGATGTTCTTCGCTGTTAGTAACAAATTTTTCCAGTTCGCATTCCGTCGGCTTGAACGAAGCCCTATAGCAGAAATACCTAAATAAATTAGAAAGGTGACAACAAAGTCCTCTGTGGTAGTTTGAAAAGATTCTTCCTCCAGTATTATTATGTCAAATGGAAAAATAAACTTCTAAACCAAAATCTTCAATGGTATGCGAGACTAGCCATGACAGACAATAACGATAGACAGCAAGAATCTTGCATTCATGAAAACGGTTGGGCAAAATAAAAAATGTAACAATTCTTCCTAATGGACATAGCAGGCAGTTACGCAACAGACAGGGAGCTTGAATCCTATTGCTTTTTTTTAAATACTTATAACACATTTCTGGGTCAATAATATATTTAAAAAATACAATCTTATTACCGTGTTTGGAATCAATTGAAGAAATGTGCATGGTTTCCTTTGAAATATGTAAATCCCTCCACTGGTAGCACCTAAGACGATGAATCTCTGCGAGGCGTCGAAGCACGTGTACTGCAGGATTAAAAAAAAGTATTACGGGCCGACAGAAACGCAATATGCCATATACTACCAATGAATACAATAAGTAGATTGAACAAACTTCAGATGGCACAACACCAACCTTAATTCGTTGTGATGACTTCACGGGGGATGACAAAGGAGATAAATCTTCCAACTCAACCAAAACGTAGGGCTGAACTTCCATGGGCAGACTGTTTTATCACTACTTCATAAATATTTTTCACGAGAAGGGCACTAAAAATCTCGCCCAACAAACAATACTCAAAATTCATCAAATTTGCATCCCTCTTCAATAAAATTCATCTCTAATTCACTACCCCAAACAAAACTTTTCATTTACGGCAAATAAATCTCCAATGGTCATCATTCGCAAACTCAGGGAACAAAATTATTACCAACGAGGGCTGATCCCATCCACAAATATCAGCTAGCGTTCATCTTGCTAAATATTCATCGAAGAGATCGATATAAATTGTGGGAACAGATCGAACTAAATAAACTGTAGGAACGTTGTCTCACACAGAAAATATGGACCGTGATATTTGTGGCGTAAGAATGAGACGATAGTTTTGGGATCTTGGTTGGAATTGATGGTGAAATGGTTATTAAATGTATGGTCATAGTCATCAAGGTAATAGCGGGGATTGATAGCATCCATTGCTTCATTCATGGGCGATTAAAAACGCGGATAAGTTCCTCTGGAAATCCGCTGCAAAACAAACGCGATACTAACTAGTGAGAATTTTTCACACTTATGCAATAACGACCATAAAGTGGCCTCAGTGATTAGAGTTTCAGCAAAAGCACATGGCAGGTGATAAGATCAGTGTATATGATCTATGGTTCAGTACCGCGGGGTCGATGAAGAAAAAAGGAATTTTACATCAGCGTAACCAAGGATAATAAACCAATGGGGCTCATTTCGAAATTTCCATTTCGATACATTATCTCTCGAGGAAAGGACGAATGCAGAACAAAATTGCTAAAAACTTTTTCAAGGACCACAACTTAATCTTGTGAATCACTTGACATAGGAACAGCAAATTTTGACTGCGACCAAAAGAGCGACAAAGTACAAGACTTACAGAGCTCTTTTTGCGATGATCATTACTCTATGACGATAATAATCAAACCATTCTGCCCTTCTTCGGTGAATTTAACTGCGCACGACTGCGCAAATGCGACGGTATTTTTCTATCGAATATATCGTCTGCTAGTTTTCAGATTGGTCAAAGATCCATCAAATATGGCGGTAGTTCGCACAGATCATTCGTAAGCGACGAATATTACGAGAACAGAAATAAATAAACATAGTTCATTACCGAAGTATCTTTAATAAGGTATATAAAATTCCATTTTCAACATAGGAACAGAGGGCTACCGACATAACAGCAAGGTAAAGAAGAAATACACAAATATAGTACGATCACAAATTCAAGGTGAGTGAAAAACTGCATCCATTATTGGAACAACATAGTAATAAATTGAATTAACTCGATTCAGCGCATGCAGAAATGACTACCTCTTACGAAGCATCCTTCCCGTCTCAGAGCCAATAGCTTATCACTCAGGCAAAACTTATGATCTCATACAATGAAATCTTGGTTTAATTTGCTGTTTTAAGTGATCTATTCACCATATATATGCTTCTCCTTGTCTTAGGTAACCTCAAATGTTGACTATGTTCTGTCATGGGGCAAGCAGTTCGGAGGTTTATGCCTGTGGACTTCGAAGTGGATATCATTCTTAGATTTTTAGAATTTGACCCGGAACCAAACACACTTTATGCCAAAAGATGGGATGGTAAAACTGAAACAATCATGTCTTAAGGTCCAAGTGATTTAACTACATAGCACCGCTTCTTAATTTATAAATTACTGTTCTCAGGAAGTGACAACTTGACGAATAAGTTCCCAGACTTAAATGACCTGCCTCCTGAACTTGGTCTTGAAGTTTTATCTCACCTCAATGCCACAGATCTTTGCCTTGCAGCATGCGTGTGGCAGGAGTTGGCAGCTGACGAGATTCTTTGGCAAGGGTAGGCACCTGGAATTTGAACACTTGATTAGATATTGGATTATTTTAGTTAAGTACCTGTAATGAGCTATTAAACTTTCAGACTCTGTCGAAATCAATGGGGATATGTTTCCATATATGAAGAAAAGAAGAGGAAAACATTTTCGTACAGAAAGCTTTACCTGGACTTGGATGAGGGAACTCTGACTTTTAACTCGGATGCATACAAGGTTAATATTAGTTGTACATGCACATCAAGCATAAATAAGTTAAATATAGCGAGGTAACATATTAAAACACTTTACAGGGAATGGAGTACTTCATTACTCATGGACTGGTAGCTGACAGGCCTGAGGAGATTGCTAGTTTTTTTCACCATACTCACTGTTTGCACCCAAGAGAGATGAGGAAATATCTTGACTCCAGGTACTATTATTACACCATTAGGGTATAGTGTATGGGAGATTACGTATGATCCACTCTCATTTCCCAATTTTTGTCACATCTTAATGAGGTTTATGTATATTTATCTTATGAGGGTTTCCTTTTATTCTGTCATCGAGGGTTTTGTCTCTGACAATTGTGATTCCCTAAGCCTTTCATTCTGCTTGTTCAACTCGAGCTTTTTTTCTGAGCCAAGATCTGATAGTACCATGCCATAATATACCTGTACTGTAGACGTACATATATACCTCAAAATTAAAGATTACTTGCCTTCAGTGTTGGGTCCCTGGGCAGGTTTCAGGCCTGCTCCTTTCCCTTCAAGGTGCCCAAGTGCTGATTTGAGTAATAACGACAAAAACCAGAAGTTGCAAATGCTTGTTACTAAGCCAAAACTTGTTTTTTTTCCTTTCTTTGGGACGTATAACCCCAATTTCAAAGAAACCAACAATCAAAAACTTGTGTACGGTAGACTTACACTGATCCCAGGTTACATTACACCCTTGCTTTGCTCTCTAAATACCTGTAAATGCATACTATAATAGTAAAAATGACGTAAGTTTTCAGGTGTCCTAAAGTAAACAACCAAAGCAATAAAATTTGCCTCCTATTTCTTTTACCAATGACCACTCCTTTAATGCATGCTGTCTTCCACTCTCCCCTATATGGATTTTCTCATGTTCTTATTTTCAATCTAATATCAATGATGCTTTTGGGTTATGATGCGTTTCGTTCATTTTATAAAAAACGTTTCGCTCCTCTTACTGGAATTGTCTTTAAGAGAATGAGTAGTTAAGATCTTCAGCTTGGTCTTATATAACATTGATGTCCATTACTCCATTGTTGGTCTGATTTGAATTGTGTGTGGGAGAATTTAGCTGTTGGGCTTTTTACAGGAGCCAGGAACCCATTCAAAACCTGGCTCATGTTATATCCATCCTCCCTATGGAAGTTATTTGGTCTTTTGGCTATTTCTATGGCCTCACATATTAAGTGTGGATGGTATTCTTGCATCTTGGTCAAGACCCATGTTTGGTCGAACATTATCTTATGTCTAGGGCTCAAGGCAGAATTTTTGGGTCCACTGATGTGTTTCATTTATACAGTTCCATCGCTCTCTTGTGCTCATTTAGTCCTTGAGAGATGTCTAGATAGATGGATGAGATATGATTGAGCTTTTCGTTTAATATGGGGGTACCAAAGTTTCTGACTTGTAGGCTTAAAATGGTTACCACTTTGTGGAGTGGGGGTGATACTGGTATGTAAAGAACAAACCCTCAAATTTTGAAGATTTACTCATATAATGGAATTAAGAAGCTCCATGTTTGGGACAAGAACTAAATTCCAATACCACTCTTTTTGAGAATTTTGATTTCATTTTGCTCACAAAATATTTGCATTAAAGACTGAGTGCCTTTTTAGTCATCTTTGGCGTAACTTTTCAGTGTCTGGAGACTATTTGGAGCAGATTTGCTACTCATCCTTGGTCAATCCAGCCTGAGAATTCTTCTTAATGAGAGCAACGCCACACTCAGAGAGGTCGTTAACGACTCCCCAACCCCAAAAGTGGTAACCAATTTAAGCCTACAAATCAGAACCTTCGATTAGGTGGGGGGCAGAGCAGAGGTCCGGAGCGTGGGCTTTTCAAGTGGGCATTGCTTGCTTATGGGAACTCCAATATTAAACAAAAAGCTGCGTGTGTGACCCCTAAATATAATCAAATTTCAGAAATTTTTGCACACCTCATATTTTCATCAAATGTCACCATCTGAGACCCTAAGACCCATGAGTTTCAGATATCGATGCAAAATGAAACACCTAAAGCCCCCTTCTGATGATTCATTTCTCTGTCTAGATTTTCGGCATCAGACACAATTCTGGCACGGTGGCCTAAAGTTTTAATAACACAAAGACTTTAAATTGGCCCAGTACATATCCAGCGGCATTCAAGAATTCATCGGTGGTACGGACTCTTTCATCAAAAACATGGCACATTTTATAGAAATTTTAAATGGTCTACGAGTGACTAATGAAGACCTAATAGTCAGCTTTCATGTGGTGTTGCTGTTCATGAAAGTTCCTGTCCCTGAATTGGTGGAAATTCTAAAATGCCTAACATGGGTGGACTGCTGAAGGACTATCCAAAATTGGCTGAATTCTGCCTTTTAAACAACTACTTCCAATATTACAAAGTTATATACGAACAAAAGAGCAGAGCGGCAATGGTTTCCCCCTTTTTCCAGTTATAGCAAATTTATACATGGAGTTTTTTTAAAAGAAAGCTCTGTACTCCTCTCTAGATAAGCCATCATGCTGGTTTAGATATGTGGATGACACTTATGTGATCTGGCCGCATGGAAAGGAGTAGCTGGAGGCGTTCCATAAACACCTCAACAATATCCATTCAGACATTAAATTTACGAAAGAGCTGGAAGAAAGAGGCTGTCTGCCATTTTTTAGATGTCATGGTGAAAAGGAGAATAGATGGTAGTCTTGGACATCTGGTCTACTGAAAGAAAACACACACCGATAGATATTTGAATCCAGCATTCCACCACCATCTAATGCAGAAATCTTTGTGCAAGTAAAACTTTTAAGCCACCGTGCCAGAATTGTGTCTGATGCCGAAAATCTAGACAAAGAAATGAATCATCTGATGAGGGCTCTCAAAGGAAATGGCTACAGCACGTCCTTCATAAAAAAGCAATGAAAGAAAGGCAACAACACCATAATGACGATGACTGTAAGAAGAAACCATTGGCTAATGCAAAACTTCCCTACATCTCCCAGAGTCACTAACAGAAATGCGAAAATCCTGCAGAGAGGAAACATTATGACTCGCTTCTGCAAGGTGAAGAAAATAAAAAGACATCCTACCCTCACCGAAGGATAGCCACCCTCCCCTTCAATCTGTGGAAGTGTATAAGTTTCCCTGCCACTTTGGCAGAAGCTATGCAGGGCAGAGTAAGCGAGCCCTCTCTCAAAGGCTAAAAGAGCACAAGAGGGTGATGGAGCTGTATAAATGGGACACATCAGGGGTCGCCGAAACTTCCATCTTGAGCCCTGGACATAAGATAATGTTCGACCAAACATGACCAAACTTGGCCAAGATGCAAAAATACCATTCACGCTTAATATGCGGGGCCATAGAAAAAGACCAAATAACTAGCCAAAAGATCAAATACCTTCAATAGGGAGGATGTATATCACCTGAGCTGGGTTTGGATGAGGTTCCTGGCTCCTGCAAAAGGCCAACGGCTAAATTCTCCCGCACACAATTCAAATCAGCCCAACAATGGAGTAATGGACATCGATGCTATATAAGACCAAGCTGAAGCTCTTACCACTCATTATCTTGAAGATGCTTCTAGTAAGAGGAGCAAAACGTGGAGTTTTTATAAAGTGAACGAAACGCAGCATAGCCCGAAAGCATCCTTCATAGACATGAAAAACTGCGACAGTTCCAAAACAAAAATCTAATATTAAGTTTTAAATAGCTTGAACAGCTTCATTCAGTCCATTCCGCTTGATTGACTTCTTAAATGAGAGAAAAATCTTGTCGCCATCAGACATATGATCTTTTGGTGGGCTTATTTTTCTTGAAACATCACATTTATCCCACAACTTCTTCATTCAAATTAATAATATCCAAAGTTTTGTGTATTGCTGATTGGAAGGGCAATATTTTCTTAAAATTGAGGCCTTAATTCTCAAGAATTCCAAAGTTAATATTAATTTCAATGCTCAAGGACCAAACTTAGGTAAGGGATTAGTAAGGTAGTGGACAGTAACAGAAGATTATCATTCATAAACTACAAATAGGTTTTTTTTTTCAAATGTCTTTGTGACTGGCCTTTCATGCATGCTTGGAACAGTAAGAGCGGCTTTTCATCAGGGAGGTGGAGGTGGTGAGAGAGAGAGAGGGCAATGCCATGTTTACTCACGAGACTTTGTTTGCAAATGAAAGCGAAAGTCTGCCTGTTTGTAACTTGCCATAGGCCACTATGTGGCCCATTGCGAAGGGCAGGAGTCTCAGCAGATGCTGCAGTCAAAGGGATTACACCTTTTCGTTTCTTTCACTTTTTACAGGGATTTCTTATCTCAACTGGTCTCAAGGGTTGTGGAAGGAATGGATTATGCGTGACTGCTCGTTGAGTGTCTAAGAAATGGTCTTTTGAAAATAAAAGTTACTGCTTTTCTTTGTTAAATTACTATAAAAACAAATATTCAAAATGCAATGCATCCTCTTAATGCCTTTAAGCTTATTAAACCCTAGTAAACAAGGTTTTTAGACTCTGAAAAGCTTTTTATGTAATGGCATGAGTCAGGTGTTACATATCACTGATCCTGGTAAGTTATAGTGAACCTTGAGTTTTTGGTTACTTTCTTAACATTTATTTTTGCTGAAGGCATGAGGGTTAGTAAGTAAACATAAGGGAGCATGAACAAGCCAATGTTAATGAAAAAAAAAATCAAGTTGAACCTGCAGTTCTTGATGCTCATGTATGTTGCTTGTTCTCAATGCTCTTACAAAAGAAGAGAAGCTGGTTCTAATCCTCATTAGAGAAAAAAGAATTGCGGTGTCTAGCCATGTACTAAGCTATAGTTTTCTGCATAAAGAAAAGAAAACTGTTTGGGAAGTAGCGATAAGAATAATGGTGGAAGCGCTTCAAAGTAGATAAACTAGTAGTAAAACTGATTTTTATTAGTTTATATGATTCAGAAGAGGATGTGTAAATATTTTATTCTGCTCAGTTGAAATTAAAATAAACACACATGAAAATACTTGAAATATGTTGCAATGAGATTCTTATTGACTATCTATATTTATATTAATCCTATTGTTCTGACTAATTAATTCACTCATCTATGGGCTGCTCAGTCTAGTGGTGATAAAATATGAAATTCTGAGGATATATTCATTTAATAATCTATGTATGCCCATGGAAAGGATTTTTTGCATAAAACAATTTTTTGGTTGTTTTTACCCCATTGTTGTAAACTTTTACTGCTATGATAAAATGTTTGCTTATTTTGGGACAGGTGTTTCTTCCTTAACTCTAAGTTGCACACAAACTATCGAGTGGATTAGAGATTGAGAATTGTTTCTCTCTAGTTTATTGTTAGTTTGGTTTTTGCCTCAAAATAGTTTTCAGCTCCTAGAATTTCAGAGAACCTTTGGTCTAAAAGGTTGTTAACCGAATCCCAAGGTTTTAGGATGTATAGTCTCAAATTAACAGAGAAATTTTCAACTCTGCTTATGTCGCTAGGCCTCTCTGGAAATCATACCCTCCCACTTCCTACCCAGCCCTCCATTTTCCATACTTCTACACTCTAATCCATCACTCTTAAGTTGAAACCTTTCATATCTCAAATTATCCTGTGCCATTTACTCTTTCTCATGGTGGTTAACTGTGGACATGCACACCTCGACCGCTTATAATTCCATGGGTGTGCTTTGATTTCAACCACCAGTATACTGTTGCTCACCGGCTCAATATTTACCACTTTCATCCTCAATTAGCACACTATACAATAGCTAGCCATGTTGAGTCTTATCCTTACTACTATAAATTACCTTATAACCATCACTCTGAGAGCCCCAATAACCCTCCCTCTCCTACTCTCGCATCCTCAAAGCATTTATTTTCCCTTTCTCTAGTTCCTGTTTAATACTATTACTTTCCTGGTTTTCATAATTGTCCCATTTTCCCAGTATATATTTTTACCACAGCTCCTTTTCTTTTTTGTAGTAGTCCTTGCATCTTCTGCTGTTTGGCACAACAACCACTCCATTGTTTTGAGTCTCATAGTTGCTTAAATTCAGTTCACCAATTGATTTTTTTAGAAAGTGACCGTCAGGGGAGTGATTCCTATTGCCCTTCACTACTGTGCCTTTAATATGAACTCTGTGATGGTGCAGTAGGGTGGTCCAAAAATAGGCAGGGTTTTCAAATTTTTCACGCTGCCCCCTAATTTGATGGCAAATGACTAGAAAACTCTTTTTGCAAAATATCAGCTCAATACGACCAGTAGAAGCCGTGCCCCACACATTTTAAGTTTTGGCACTAACACCCTTTAAATCCCATAGGGTAGGCAACATGGATGAGAAAATTTTTTTTCCTCTTCCTCATAGACACGCGTTTTGGGTTGGGAATCTACAGTATTTTGTACTAAGTAAGTACTTTTTGTAATGTACTAAGAGAGTTCATTGTGTTTACTTGGCTGACAAATAAAAACATTGTCCATTATGGATGCTTACTTCTTTTATTTGTTGGCATTTACAAGGTCGTGTTTCTCCTTTTCACACTCATTTTGTATAAAATTCGGTTAACCTTTTTTCGGTTCTGTTTTTCAGCACTTGCCGTTTCAATGGAAGTTTATTTCCCAAAGTCTGTTCTGAATGAAAACCAATAGGTTGAATCGGAGCACGTAGAGAAAATGCGACTGGAGGCTTTTCCACACTTATTGCAGAATCATTTATGGCTGTGCATGTTCAGTTATTACTGCTACTAGTCAAAGAAGGTCTTTTTCATGGAATTAAACTATTGCATTTATATCATTCACTCCATACCAGGGTAGGGATAATAAGAAGACATTTCTTTTAGTAATGGGGCTAAGGTTTCGCCAAAACAGCAGAAGTAAACCGAAGTTTATACAAAACGAGTGTGAAAAGGAGGAACTCGACCTTGTAAATGCCAAAAACAAAAAGGTGTGCATCCATAATGGGCAATGTTTTTGTCAGTCAAGTAAACATAACAAACTATCTTTGTAAGTATACCACCGATTCCCAACCCATATTGCATGCCTACGAGGAAGAGGAAAAAATAATTTTCTCATCTATGTCACCTACCCTATAGGATTTTAAGGGCGTTAATGCCAAAACTTAAAAAGTGTGGGGCACGGCTTCTACTGGTCATATCGAACTGATATTTGGCAAAAATAGTTTTCTAGTCATTTGTCATTGAATTGGGGGGTCGGTGTGAAAAATTTGAAAACGTTGCCTATTTTTGGACCACCCTATGGTGCAGTTATGTCCTCCCCTGATGACCACAAGGTTTGAGTCCCGCCAGGGTGACTTTTAACTCTAGGCATGTTTGTGCATGCTTATCTGTTGTTAATTTTGCCAGCTAACATAATTATTCAACAGGATGGAATATCTAAATAACTGTGTTTGATTAAAAGCGACAACTCCCCAGGTCCGGAAGGAATACCGGCAAGCCTGCTCAAGGAGTTACCGGTGCAGATTGCACCATTCATAGAAATCATATTCAGCTAGCCATAATCCAAAAGCAAGGTACCCCAAGACTGGAAAATAGCCGACATCATGCCATTATTTATAAAAGGAAATAAACATTACCCAGGAAATTACTGGCCTATATTGTCAACATAACTTTTATGACATATTCTTGAACATTTTTGTTAGCAATATTATGACATTCTTGGATAATCATAACTTCTTACATGGCAGTTAGCATGGCTTCCAGAAGGGTAGATCCAGCGAAACATAGCTTGCAGCATTCCTTGATTTCAAGAAAGCATTTGACTGGGTTTCTCGCCAAATACTCATATGCAAATGGCAAACATGCAGAGTAAATGAAAATAGTGAATTGGATATGAAACTTTCTCAGTGATGGCTAACAAAAAGTAGCTATTGATCGTATTGGCTACGCTTGGAGTCACATCCAGTGCTCCACAAGAAAGTGTGAACAGCCCTCTTTTATTCATTATTTACAGTAATGACCTAAGTTCTAGAGTAAGCAGTAAACTAAGATTATTTGCAGATTACAGTCATCTACTGGGAAATTAATAAAGACATAGAGTCAGAAGTTTTATCATTGAACCAACACAGCATTCATTTGTGGTGTCAGTAGTGAGGGCTAGAACTAAATCTCAGTAAATTCACCACAGTACACTCCTTGTGCAAATCATCGAACCAATGCCATATCTAAAATGTGGATGGAGTAAACATTAAGTCCTCAGATGTCAAATATCTTGGCATAACCTGAACGTCAGGCATATAGTTGAGGACACACATACAAAACATATGCAGCACAGCATCTAAGAAACAAGGATTTATCAAGCATAAAATAGGAAGGTCCTTGAATGAGAAAGTAAAAAAAGAGGTGCAACTTAGCTCTGGTAAGGCCACATCTCAAATATGCTGTGAGCGTTTGGAACCCTGGACAGAAAGATTTAGCCAAAGAAGTAAATGAAGTACTGAGGAAAGCTGCACCCTTCAATAAAAACTGCTACTAGCAAACTCACAGTGCTTCACAGCTTTGAGAGGGATTGGGATGGGAGCCGCTAGAGACTCTTAAGGCTGCACGCTAGGCTTAGTTTGCCAGAAAAATTCAGAACAGGTGTGTTTCTAGGTGACACTATCATTTTGATGCCACACTACACCTCTAGGTCCAACAGATGTATAAAAATAAGAGAGATACATACATTACTGAGCAGATAGGTATAAAAATGATTTTTTCCTCCCACAGTAAGTGACCTCAAAATCTGAGCTCCACTTAAAATATGTACACTAGTAATACACTTCAGCATTTCACCTCCGAAAACCCCATCCTTTACAAGGCTGGTGTCCTAACACCCCTTGCCGCACACCCAAGCGGCGGCCTGCAGGGTAGTATGTAGATGTAATTGTGGGGTACCCATATGTAGAAGGCCATACACAGTGTTTTCCACTGTCATGATAAATAAATTATTTGAACCACATTTTGCGTACAAATACCTTTCAAAATATCTGACATGATTGTCCATATCAGGAGCAATTATTACTTGCCATGGACACACACACTGCATCATGGATGTGCTCCATGGGAAGGGATACTGCTATCAATGCATGTGAAATCTTAAATGCCACTTTCCCTTAGAAGGTAGGTTGGAAAGCATAGGTGTGGTTAATATTTATTTTGGGCCTATCTTTTCAAAGCTGCTGAGAAACAGCAGAAAGAAACAAAAAGGCAATAGGTGAAAAATTATGAAAAGAACATTTATGTGGGCCTACTTTAAAATTCACATTTAGTTTGTTGGATAATTATCACTGGAATATAATGCTCCTGAAATTTAACTTCTTCAAATACCTAAGTATGTAGCTTGAGCATAGTACAGTGTGGCAGGGATTAGCTCCAAAATATGATAACACAAAATTTTCAATCATTAGATATTAATCAAATGACTAGGTAAAGGAGGCAGAGAAATTTTCATGAATTAAATCCAAAAATCTCCTTATCATCCTAGCCCACAAAATAATTGCTATTTCCTTCTTCCGGTGCCGGTGAAATGGTATATTTTTCTTTGCTTATTAAATTTATTTTTTTTCAGTTTGCAACCTATTGATCGGTAGGTTTTTGGACTGTAATTATTCTAATGTTGTATTTTCTGGCATAACATTCTACTTTCCCTCATATATGTGATCCGAATGCCATTATACCTCACTTAAAATCCTCATATCATCTGCCTCTTCCTTTGTATTTCATGATTCCCCTGTATTCTCCCCTCTATTACCCTCTTCAGCATTTCCTTTCTTTGCAAATTGTCCTCTATCCATCTCCTCTGAATGTCTGTCACTAGCTTTCACTCCTCCCTCATCATGTCCAATACCTCCTTGTCCTTCCTCTTCACCACCCAACTCAGCCTCCTGATCCTTCTCTGCACCTACATCTCAAACGCCTCAGGTCTATGTACATCCTCTCTTTGCAATGACCAATGCTCTTACCCATACAGCACTAAGCTCCATGTTAGATTTTTCACCAGCCTTTTCTTTACGTCTCTACTCAGACCTCCCCTCACTAACTCCCATCTTTGAAAATTCTACTTTAGCCATGGCAATTCAAAATCTATGCCCCAACCATTAAACTCACTCTCCCCAATAATAGTATACTTTCCATTTTACCCTTTCATTCATGTATTCCAGCCGCTGATAAATACTGATAGGTATTTAAAAATAATGAACATGCATGTGTTGTCAACTGAAGGTATGATTTCAGACAATTACTCTGAGGTTTCTCTCCGAGAGAAATAACCTTGGATCAAAGGAAATGGCGAAAATTCAAACTATGCTAATGATACTGCCTTAACCAGCTGACTTCCTCATTTACATGTCTGTTTGCCATCTCTCTTATAGGCGGGATGTCCTTGAGAAGCTGGTGGAGTTGCAAGATTATGGTAATTTATTTTTGCCACGGGCATTGAGGAGATTCTTCCAAACCATCCAGGCCCCAAATGATCGAGGGAATTACTTGCAAACGCTGCTTGAAAAGTTTTCCCGGCAGTTTTGCCAGTGCAATCCTCATCTAAATTTAACCCCAGGTAAGTTAATTACATATAAAGGAAAAAGAAAAGTGGCATATTTTCAAGGTATTGACTCTGAATTTTTACTTGCAGATGTGGTGTATATACTTTGCTTCTCACTAATATTACTATCAGTGGACCTGACCAGTCCTCATGTGAAAAATAAAATGTCAAAGCGTGAGTTCATCAGGAATGTGAGAAATGCACTTCAAAGGTTTGACGACGAACTTTATGGCCACCTTTACGATGATATTTATTTAGATGGGCACATTGCCCCAAATACTGAAGACTGAGCCCATTAATGCCATTAAGAAGTTCTATTGCCTGTGTGTTTGTGATGTAATATCCTTGTACCTGAACCTATTGTTACTAATTAGAATAATTTATGTGCGTGTATTGTGACTGTGAATTTGAATAAAGTAATCGTGCCAATATAATTAACACGTGACTGTACAAACCTTAACATAGTTCACGCTGGTTGACGGATTTTCGAGACATCTCTTCGAGGCGACGGCGTAGGACTTCTTGACGTTCTTTGCTGGTTTTCATATACCAGCATACTTTTGCATTTTGCTTCAACAAATGCGAGTGCACCTGCTCCAAATGCGTAACGGCAGATGACAGGTCATCTAAAATACGGATAGCAATAAGTTGCTACACTCTGCGAGGTGTTTACGTAACGGATTATGCCTTACCCAACGCTTCTGCAATCTTAGTCACTTCTTCTCCAGCTATGGCTGACATCTTCTCTTCGGGCACCGTGATAAAATATCACTTTCGGAAACGTTAGATTACACGATTAACTAGAAAGGCACCGTAATACACTAATACAGCAGTGTCAGCAACAGCATCAATGAAAAACGAGGGAATATTCCGAAATATGTTACTAAATCACTTAATAATTGTGCTCGGAATCCAGTAGAATCAAATCTGAGGCAAATCAAGGTAATGTGAACAATGTTTACATTCGCAGACAAATTCCACTCTTTTCCCGCTCTCCCTCACCTATAATAGAGCCACCTAACGGTACCTTGAAGAAGTTACAGGTTCTTAGGATGGCCAGTAGGTGGTTTCACGGGGCATCCTCCGCGCGAAGATGAATCTGATGTAGTCCTCGATAAATCTTAACTAAAATAATTTCCTTTAAAGTAATACTCTTCGTGAGCTGGAGATTTTATGGCCACCTTTTGGAATGAAGTGAAAAAAAGGTATTTATAATTCCGGGGTTGTATTTCATTAGTTACGCTATGAAAACAAGCATCTACCAACCCGAAACATTGATGACTATATAGAGGTTCTGGTGATACTTATGCATCATTAAGTGGAGAATAATATTCCTTTCCCTAGGTACTAGTACCACACTACAAGGCCGAATTGTTTTTGTGACTATTTAAATCAGAACTCCAACTTGTGTTGCTATCACTGCCCTATAATGCACTATAATGCCCAACTTTAGTGCTATCGAAACCACTTACAACATTCCTATGACTTTTAGTGCATCTGTTAAAAATCGAGACCGACGTTGGAATGCTTTTTCAAAAGCATGAAATAGCTACAGCTGTTTTCTTATTGATGGTAGTAATATATTTGAATCTGGTGATAGATTTTCAAAAAGCAGAATTAGCCTTGTTCTTAGTAACTAGCTTGCTGAGGTTTGTCTCGGTACGAGGTGAAATACACTATGTTTACCAGTCAAAATCAGGTCGATATAAACTCGATCCGATCTAAGCTAGCCGACTCGGATCGCCTGGTTTACCAATGCGAAATCAAATGAAATATCGATTTGAATCGGTTCTTATCACTTCAAAGTTGCCTCACCTAATGATCAACAAACCAATTACTAGCAAAGAATATTATGAGGCAAATCTAACAAATTCTGAACTCCAGGTGTTTTTTTAAAAGTATTCTACCGGTTAAGGTGGGTTTCGCTGAATTTTGGAGAATCTCCTCTCGATTTTCTACACTTTCAGGGGCCTATCTCGCTCTAGTACCATTACCATAAGCCAACTTTATCTTCACACTACCCTGAGAGCCACCGCCGAGGCGTATGTTTGGGAGTTTCAGGTCACCAACCATAAAAGGAGGGGAAAGAAAAGGGGGAAGGCGGAGGTAAACTTTACCATGAGTCTTAATTTGGAGTCAAGTTCTTTTCGTTATTATCATTGGTAGTGGAATGAAAGAATGCGTGCGTGGAATGATGGACTTTTTACATCTATCAGTTCAGCGGTGTATATCTCTGATGCTATAGCTTATGTCAGTTCTAGCGTTACATCGTGTGCATCGCACGGTCAAAATATCCTCTGCGTCTTTCTAAAATTCGCCTTAACGGAAGTTTTCAAGAAACCTAAGCCTTATGAGTAGTCTCCGAGTCTCTAATGGCTCCCAACCCAGTCCCTCCATCAGTTGTGAAGCACTGTTCACCAGTAGCAGTTTTACATCACCTCGTGACACTTTCCTTTGATTTTACCATGGATACTACAGTTTACAGTGTCCATGGATTTTACTTACTCCCCAAATTAAATCTTTCTGCTCGGGGCCCGAAATTGCTTGCGATGTGTTCAAGACGTGGCCAAACCTTCTCAAAGTAGCATATCCCTTACATTTTTTCTTCGGGGAACCTTTCCTTTGCTTGATAAATTCTAGTACCATTAAGGCGGCAATGCGAGGAAATGGAGAAAGTGCAAAAGGAAGGGGAAGTGGGTACGCTATACGCTAAGGTACAATTGCTATCGGGAGGTAAGCGAGGGCAAACGGTTCCAAAGATTAAGGACAAGAGAGGTAGAAGACCAACCGAGCAGGAAAAATCCTAGAAAGATGGCGGGAATACGTGGAGAGGCTATACGGCAGTGATGGTAGACCAGCAAATTTAGGTATAGAGGATGAGGGAACACTAGAGGAAGATTACCTCGGGCCAATGATACTCGATAGAGAAAAAGGGAAAAAATTGAAAGAGATGCTGGCAAGATAAGCTGTAGGAGGAGATAACATGCCCTCGGAATTGCTACAGAGTTTAGAAAGTAAAGGTAGGCAAGCTTTTTGCGAACTTAGGCGTGGGATATACGAGGAAGGAGTATTGCCAGAGGACTTCGTGAAAACAGTCTTGATTCCTATCTCGAAAAAGAAGAATGCATCAGAATGCGAAGACTACAGAACAATTAGTTTAATTTCACAGCCAAATTTTGACTTCGAATAATCAATAGAAGGTTGGAGAGTAAGGCCGAAAACTACTTAGGCGATGACCAGTTTAGGTTCCGGAAGGGAAGGCCAACTAGGGATGGGATAGCGGTGATGAGAATACTTATAGAGAGAAACATATAGTATAATCAGGACGTTTTCACATGAATTATTAATTTTGAAAAAGCCTTTGACAGGGTTAATTGGAATGAACTAACAGAAATACTCGAAAGAATGGGAATAGACTGGAGAGACTTAAGAGAGAGAGGGGATTAATCCGTAGCTTATATATGACCCGAAGGGCACAGGTGAGGGTGGCTGATAATGAATCAGGATGGGTAATTACAGGTCGAGGGGTAAGGCAAGGATGCCCGTTGTCGCCATTGCTTTTCAACATTTACGCTGAGGAAATGGTAAGACAGGCATGGGAATAACTTGAGGTTGGAATCAAAGTGGGAGGGCATCTGGTAAAATCAGTTAGATTCGCGGACGATCAGGCATTGGTTAGTGGATCTTCGAAGGGGCTGCAAGCTTTGGTAGATGCTTTAGATATGCAGTGCGGGATATTCAGAATGAAGATAAATCATAAAGAAACAAGTGTAATAAGATTCTCTAGGACAAAGAAAGCGAAGCTTGTGATTAAAGTTGGAGGACCTAACTAGAGCAAGTAGAACAGCTTAATTACTTACGTAGTACATTAGAGGAAAACGGGAATAGCAGCAAAGACATTGGGAAGAGAATAGCTCCTGCTAAGGAGGCGTTTAATTATAGAAGAGAGTTGATGACGGGGACATTGGGTAAGAATGTGAAGGAGAGGCTGGTGAAGAGCTTGATATGGAGCGTAGCGTTGTATAGGGCAGAAACGTGGACCTTGAGAAAGGAGGACGAGAATAGGCTGCAGGCATTTGAGATGTGGGTGTGGAGAAGGATGAAGAAGGTTCGGTGGACGGAATGGAGGACTAAAGAGGAAGTGTTTGAGGTGGCGGGCGAGGTAAGGAAACTTTTGAATGAATTCCGGGATAGGTTTCAAGGGCGGGATGAAGAAGGGTAGATCTTATGCAGAGGAGAAAAAGAACATACTAGAGGGAGATAAAGGACATACTAGAGGGAGATAAAGGACATACGAGAGGGAGATAGGCCCCTGAATGTGTAAAAGATCGGGAGGAGATTCTCTGACATTAAACAAAACCTACCTTTACCGGAGGAATACATAATAATAACCATTAAGGCAGCACTGCAAAAGTTTCGTATGTTTTTCCCCTACGCTACGCTAGGTCTGAAGTTTCCCCTACGCTAGATCTGAAGTTAAGGTGATTCCAAAGATTTTGACTTCATCGGACTGCCTTTCACTACTCATTGATTTATATAGCATGAACGGAGCAGACGCCCGTTCAGGCTAAGTATTGGCGGTGATAAAGCGTTTTATAAAAAGCAAAGTAATGTAAGGGGTTTCAGAGTGCGAAACTGGAGTAAAAGAGAATTGATCAGAGAAAAGGGAAATTACTGTGACGAGCTGGCCAATAAAATTTTGTATGGGTATAATGGAATAGTATCTTAGGAAGGAATGGGAAAGTCATAGGAAGGAAACCGGAAAGGGATAATACATTAAATATTCGTAGAGAATTTGTACCTCAAAAGAGAGATGATGACGAAGATGCGAATAAGAATGATGAGTGAGAACTAACTCACAAAGAGAGGCAAAGAATGTACGGGGGAATAACAAAAAAAGAATGAAAAACAAGCCAAGGAAAACAGGATGGGGAAAACAAATCGACTTCTAGGAAAATTAATAATCGGGAACAGCACACGCATTCCTTTGTAATCTTAAAGAACAGACGGGATGTATATAATGAAGGAAAGGGACTCTCAATGATAGGAGAAAAGTCAGGAAGAGATCTAATTTACATGAAATATATTTTTTTAAACAAGCTGGGACCGATTAATTTGTAATAATGAAAATGAAAGACGTCGAAATAAGTCTTAAATTTTTCACCAATGGACGCTCTTTCCGTCAGGTTTCAGTTATTTTCGTAAATGAACTACCGATTCGTAATCATAGTAGTACTTAATCTCGTTTAAATTATCGTCAATAACTGACCAATAAGTCAGTTAACCTATAAGTTAAATACATAATAATAAATTTATTTATATTGTCCTTACTGACTGATGTAATAGTACCAAGTAGTCACCAACCGGAGACCCGATTGGGGGACTATTTTACCTCCGGAATATTTTACTGGGAGGAATGCCATCATGCCATATATACATAATGTAGGGTCGCATGTTATAGGGAGACTAATGTGCTGGTTTCCCCGTTGCCTTCGACATCGCAGTACTCCGGCCGATCCCGTGAACTACGCTTTCACCTGAAGCTGTGGCTGTTGATACCGGTCCGATCTTCTTGATCTGCGCTAGCAATGGTTTCTGCTGCCCCTCAGTAGTGGGGTCAAATTGGGTTAGCGTGAAATAGTTTGACCTTCCAGGGAAATTTTTTCCGTCGCTTGGTCTCGAACCATACGACCCTCGGAACTGGAGTCGAACACGCTACCATTGGTCCAAACCGAACAGCTATCCACTTTATTTACAATTATCATTTGACACAGTCATGCATACAGCATTACTAATATATGTATTAATTCGCAACTTTCATTCTTACAATGCGAGGCACGTCGAATGCCTTGCTCGTCGAAGTGCTTCAAATTACGAGCGGTGCGTAAAGAATGAGTCTAGTGGCTGTAATGGTAATTGAAATGCCTGACACTATTGTTGAGACAGACATTTAAGTGGTACTTTATTCTGTTTCTGAGGTAGGTCCACCGTCTCTCACAGATTGTAATTTTGAAGTCAATGCATTTTACGCGGGTTCGCTTTTCCTGTCCCTGGCAGTTTACATCTTCATCATGAGATGGCGCGAACTGCTCGCGCCAGCGCGATGAGGCACATTGGTGCCGCCGTTTGCTAACGAGGCAAACACCAATATCTCAACATCAGATGGCGTACAAGTACCCGCGGAGCTCAATGCCGCTCCACGCGCTGAAACGGAATGGATTTTCAAATCCAGATCTCTTGAAATCCACGGAATTGAACGAATAATTTTGTCAAAAAAGTAAATATCCAAAACGGTGGCCAAGTTTTTATTTAATTTTCAGTCACCAAATATATGGTGGCTTGTCCTGTTTTACTTTGGTAGTGTATTTATGGGGTCAGGCTCAGTAAAAAAATACGAGACATGAAAACTTCTCTTCGTGCTAGAGAGTGCGTAATAAATTGTAATGTATTTGCCGTGTATTTTCAATCATAGTCTTAAAAACATTTAAGTGTTTTAAGAACGAGTAGTGAAAGGAAGAGCTGTGGTAAATTTTACACCCGAAGATCTTCCATTCAGCCCATTGTACATTAGCCAATCAAAATTCAAAATCCAAATCAAACTTCATCGAGATTTAACTTCTTTGTGGTATGATGTTTTGGACTCTTTTTTTGACTCGCTGGATATTTTAAAGTTAGACATTTTTTGGGAGAAAATGCATGCTGAAGAGGGTCATAGCTGGGAAAATGTCGGAACATTTTCCCAGCTATTTTTCTGACTTGATCTCAGAAAAGGAATATTTAATTATAGAAGTGTTAGATATAACTATAAAACTACTCACGGCTCAGAAAATTAAGGGTAGTACTGTCCCTTATTAATGGTTTGGTAAAACACTTATAATAATGACAAGACATTTCGCCTGAAAATAAGTATACTCGTAGTCGTTGCAGTGTAGCGCGAACTCACAATGTGTAGCTCGAGCCTCAGAGCGTCTATTAATAGATTGTTTTGCCTGAACTTCATAAGTTGGCAAACTCGTGGGCCAGAGAGTCGTAGCAGACGCTAAAATTTCGGACGCCAAACCACTTTTTATGCCTCATATATTTCTTTCAAAGTATCTTTGGCCCGATGTCATCCTCATTTAGTGCTTCCTCATCCTTTATATTCAGGTTAACTGGTCTACTATCACTGTCATTGCACCTCTACGTATTCTCTCCACCTATCTTGAACATCTTGCTCTATTAATATCCTATCTGTTTTCTCATTAATCTTAGGAATCGTTTGTCCTCTCTTACCGCCCAATAACAATCTCACTTAAGTTAATAACGCACCCCCTTCCCCTCCTATCAGCAGCTTTTCAATTTCAACAAATTGCCTTTTCCACCACTTTTCCTTCGTTAGCCAGTAAACACCTGAAGGAAAAATCAGTGATTCTTCCTTCCGAACAGTTTCCGATCAGGTACAGCTAGATAAATCTGAAATGACGCCTGAGTGTTATAGTAATTTAACGGATAATCAAAACGATAAACTAAGTGATATTAATTGAAATTAGCAAATGAAAGCTTAAATAGAATATCGCAGTAATGAGACTACGTACATATAGTTAGAAAACTTGAAAACTTGAATAATTTCCATTACTTAACCGTCGAAACAGAGTGAATTATTTCATGTGCATTTACGTAGTAACTTGCGAATCATCTCAGAGATGATAGGAGGTAAAATGTTCGTCCAATATGCACCTGAATGGCTTCATGTTTTCCAGGTGAATTGAGTAGATGAAAGTCTCGCAGGGGCTCCACCTGGTTGACCAGTATGTCCACTACCGACGCTTAAACCGCAGAGTAAGCTTTCCAAACGTCGTTCATGTAGCCAACAACCTAGATAGAATTCCAAGAGAACCTCACCTGACCTTATACGTGCCTTGCTACCAGCGCCCTTTTCGTTTGCACATAATTTTGCCATTTCGATAAACAGCAATAATGTGCAGGGCAGAATATTACTCTTTTTTCCAGACTCTATCTACCGCTACATGTTTACTTCTTGTGGGGGATCTGAGCGCATTACGATTATATCATTTTCATAGGTTCCCTAACGAATATTCGTGGTATGCAAGACAGTTCTTGTCCGCATATTCGGAGTTTTTCGTGAATTCTTTGCGTCCAATCGTAAATTTATCCGATCCGGATCGTTTTGATCCGGAGGGGCACCAAGGGTAACTGGCGAACAAATCTTCGGAAAGGCACCCGAATCTGTATAAGATCAGGAATCCGAATTTAGGGAAATACCCTGGATTTGTAATTTCGAATACCTCACCAGGGGTCTCACAAAATTTGAACAATTTCCATTTCTAAACGGTCGAAACTAAGTAAATTATTTCATCTCCGTTCAAGTTCGGTAATTAAAAAGCTCTCAGTCCAAAATCATCGATCCATCCTTAGCAAAGCCCCTACCCCACCCAACTCTGAAACTATCCACGCGTTCTACCTTCTTTCATTATGTATAAAAAATCCATATTATTTTCACGCCTCTTGTCCTCTAAGGGTACTATTCAGGAACTCATTATACCTATTTTCAGTTTCCAATTGATTCTTCAACCTTATCCGGATTTCGCGCACTTATATATTTTCCTTTTTCATTATATCTAAGGTCAAACATGGAATTCTTATACAAGGAAACAGTGGTTTAACACTACTGATGGAAGAACTAGGTTGGAACCCGATGGAGACTTCAAGGCTGCATACTTAAGACGCTCAGAGTGTGTTTTAGTACGATTCGGAGGAAATTATTTCAACAAGAGTAGTTTATCGAGGGTGGATCCAAAATCAACATAATTATTCCTAACCGAAGTTGAAATTTATTTGCTTCCATCTTGAGGGCTACAGAAGGTCAGTAACTGAAACATCAACGTCTAATAGCCATACCATATAGTATTACTACCCACAATTGTATCGGTAGTGGTGGTTGATGTTTTTGTTAATGACTTTCTTAATCGTGGTGGTATTTCTGAAGATGGAAGTAATCAAGTTCTGAAAAGTCGTCAAAGAATCACTGTTTTGATATTAGACCTACCCTCGATGAACTATTACTATTGAGCACCCGAGGTCGAGATACATGGCACCGATATTATTTCAATCCTGCAATTGAGGCGATAGAAGCGACAGGGAAAGAGAGCTGAACTGAAATTTATGAAACTTACTTATTCTCACGCACTATTAGTGATTGTGACAAAAAAGATCGAGACTCTGAGACAATCTGTTAACGTACAGTTCACCTTTATCCTTTTTCTCTTACGATTTCTTATATTTCACCCTCCCTTTTTTAATGGATTGTGTTCTAACACCCGTATACCGCAGGCCCCTGCAGTAGCCAGAAGTGTAATAAGTTGCTTTTCGCATGGTTTCTTCGTTCGTTTTCTAACTTCCAACTTTTCACTGACATCTTTCTCCTTATTCCTTTCCATTCTTTTCCATATTTATATCTCAAAAGTTATCTGTCTTCAATCACCCTACTTACAATCGCAATTAGAAGTGAGAGTAAAGGGTATCGGGTCAATATGGTAGCTTGAGAATTGGCTTTCAATCGTAATAGAACCGGGTTCCAATCTTGGCAGTGACTGCAATTATTTTACTGCGAAATCCTGATACTTACTTCAAGGCAACGAGTAGAGCGGATTAAATTTAATTTTCTGCCCATCGGATGGCCTGATAAACCGCGGCCTCCTCGGCGTCTCTTGGTAAGGAGGTAGATGCGGTAACCGTGAGTAGTTGAATGACATCAATAATTTTTCAAGTAAATCGAAATTAAATTCTTGAACTAAATTTCATTAAAATATGTACTTCTTTTTATGCGGTGGAACACACTATATATGGAGTGATGGAAATTATACAGGAATCGTAATTGACTTTAATCCTTTAGTGATAGCATGTTATGACTTGAGTTCTCGGAGGAAAATATAAAATTTACGAGACAATTGTATTTAAATGAGGATTTTTAAAATGAGTATTTTCCTCAATGTGACACCATGATACTTGAAGAAACCACCATAGTAATACGAAAAGAATTTATGCCGCGTTTAGAGGAATGTCTGTAGCTACGTATTTAATCGCATTATTACGAGGTAATAGTGGTTTTCTGATTTAGCGTGCTTCGAAGACAAGGATCATTTCTCACGTACCGTCTGCCACTCGTAGATAGAATAAACAGCACTAGGACGCAATAGAAGGAGCATCAACCTCCAAATTCGAGTCGAGCCCAAGGATGCCAAACTTCGGTAACACGGGGAACCGGCCTTTCCATCGTGATAGGGCGTTGTCCACGTAATTACGAAATATATCTCATGTGCCATAAGAATACTTCCTGAAAGAACATTAAGCTACCTAAAATGGACTCATGTAAGATGCAATTTTTCCACTTTGAAAGATACATAACACTTATAACAAATCATTAAAATTTCACGCTAATCGGATCGCAAACAAAAATGATTCCAATCACCTTAGGAATAGGCTAGTGCCTTTTTTTCTTCCCTTTCCTGATAAAATTCATCTCAAGCCAAATTATGTTCAACCTGTCCTTTAAAGAGTAAATCAACTCAGTTGTCGGTAACTTCTCCTAAATAAATACCAAAACTTATCAAAGGAGGGCGAAGCTATATAGATAATCGATGCCGTATCTACAAACCTGCTGGGCGTTACGGTGCATAACGCGTGACGCGGAGATGTCATAGAGGTGGCAGTCTAGCCCGCTCAGAAAGTCTCGAGGGGAACGGAAAGATGAAACACTCCAATAAAACAAAATGGAGAACGCCATAATGGAAATTACAATGAATTTTCTATTTTGTAAACAGAGAGGAATTTTGCATTAGAAATAATTCCGAATATCCCATTAGGTCCCATGGATGCGGGAGTTCTCATTTAGTTTGAAATTAACTGCTTTCTTTTCATCTCGGAAAATACGTGCGACGGGGGTGGAAACGGAGCATCAACAAGTCCACTAAATACCTTGCTCTGGGCTTTGACCGAGGATAGATACTTAATTTCACGATCTTCGCGTAGATTTGGGCTATTTTTGGAAAAAATGAAGTTTTCTCAGGTTCACCCCAGCACTGCTAAGGTGCTTGCCTTCGTGAAACAACAAAACTGGCTACGGGCACTGTTTCCAGGATTCAAGGCAATATGTCTTCAGGTCTATAGGACAAAAATAAGGGTGGCGTAACAAATTCTAAGGCGAGCGTTTTCGTTAGGCTGTCCGAGGGTTGACCTCAAAAGACCCCTACCATCCGTCCTCGTGAATTCAATTTGGTCGGTTTAAGCTCCGACGGAGAGAAAAAGGGGTGTATTCTTGCAAGGGGGAGGCATGGAGGAGTTCAGGGGCGGGGGAGGAAGACAAATACGCCGCCAGAGGATGGTTACCGTCATAAAGCGACCTTTACTACTTTATTTGGAGCGAATGACTTCAGAGGGTGGATTTTACGGCTATTCATTTAATAGCTTGTTTTTCGAAGGTTTTCCTCCCAAAGCGAGCGAATTTGTGCCCACCCCTCCAATGAGAAACATACATGGAATGGGACTAGGTTTTATTACGCGCGGCCGGCAATACTTAAATATACAGGGATGAGATGAGTGACCTAGGGGTTCGGGTTCGGATCTCTGAGATTTTTCAATGGAATTTTAATTCGCACTTGGTTTTCTTGTGGTGGGCCCTTCAAGTTCAGTACTCTGTCCGTTGGATTGAACGTTAAACCGTGTTTCTCTAGGCACTTTTGCCCCACAGTAGGCGAATGCCCACGCCGGGAAGCTGTCCACCTTTCCTCCAATTCCTAAATTATCTTCCCCCTCCTATTTCTACCTTCTATCCCTATTGTTTATGTTGCTTGAGAAATTCAGAACGGGTGCGTTTAAGAGTGACAGAGAATATCATTATGACGCCACACTACATTTATAGGTCCGACAGAAGCAACAAAATAAGAGAGATACACTACCGAACAGATAGGTATATATATTCATTCTTTCCACGAACAATAAGTGACCATAATAAAAACTGAGCTCCACTCAAAACACATTCATAATTCACTTCACCATCTCACCTTCCAAAACCATATCCTTAACACCTTCACACGGCTGGTATCCTAACCCTCCCTCGCTTCATTCACGACTTTAGATGTCCAGGAATACCGACCAAAATAGACGACCTGGAATAAGTGAAATCTTTGTGAAAGATTGAAATCTTGGGTAGAGTCCTAGCCTATTATGAAATGGCCAGGAATTAAAATCTTGGCAGAGGTAGAGGACAGAAATTCCGTATCAAATGACGGGACATGGTATAACATCTCGAAGTTGTTTTCCTCTACGACAGCATTATTCAACGTTCAACGCACGCAAAAAACGCAAAACCTTGATAGTTACTCGAGTGCCCTACTTTCCGATAGCATTGTCTGATTATATCAGGAGATCGTTGGTAGCATGGCAACACAATTAAAAAGTCAATTAAGACCTTTGTTTGAATCTCAACAACCGATGACAGCGAAAACAAATGGTTAATATTATTTCATACAAAATACAAGGACACAAAGAAGGCTATTGGCACAATAAGTTTGCCGTATCTTCCTAAGATTATCGCTAAAATCGTTTCCGTGAACGATAGCTGCAGAAACACTTCCTGATGCCTCTCCAAATGCATGCATTTTACGTGCCATTTGACTTTGCACAGACTGAACGAAGTGATCTTCAGGTTGAAAACTGAAGGTTAACAAACTTAAATGATTTTGAATTTATCAACCAGTTTAGATGTTAGTTGGGATACCTTAAATACTAGTTAATAGAGTATGAATACCTTCACAAATCTTTTAATCCATGGGCCTTTTCTCTCTACAAGATTTCATTATTCAATTCGGCATACGTTCCGTCTCTCCTAATCCGTATCCTAATCCCAGTCTCTTTCTTCCTCATTCCCTCTTACCCAACATTCCTCAATCAAACATGGCTTTCAGCATCCTCCCACCCCTTTTTACCTATTCAAACCACCCCCTTTTACCTATTCAAACCTCCCCCAATCTCATCCGATAGTAATATTCCAGCATGTACTACAACGACTGTAAATAGGCAGTTTATGGTATCATTTTGGGTATCATATCGCAAAAAACCTTGCGTTGGTTCAAATATTTAATTGGTCATTTATGGCAAATTCAATGCCAACTTTTCTGTGATTAAAGTTGGGCTGAATTGCATCTGACGGGAATGGGAGTACTAAAATCCTTGGCAGGTATCTGACCTTTTCCGTCTTAGACTACTGTTTGTTTTCAAAGTGAATTCCGTTTTATCCAGCAGTTTTTAAGGTAGTTGGAGCAAAATATAATTTCACCTAGAAACCAATGAAGTTGGTCTCGTTTTAAAGAAAAATACCTCACCCTTCCGACGATATCAACATATTTTCCCCTTACCGCACTACTTTCCGAGATATTTGACGAAAAATACCAGACTTTTTATATAGGAAATGGTACGTGTATGCATTACAGAGAGACATTATTTAAAAAAATAAGGAATTTATAACAGCTAGATCTCGTAATATAACGAACAGTATATAGTTTTTATGCTTTCTCAGCTATTTTTAAAAAATAAATCTTACTGTCACTGCCGTAATTTTTTCAGGATCACAAGAAACCTTCCGTTTTGAAGGAGTTTCAAACGTACCGCGCGAAAAAAATTAGTCAAGTTAAAGACTAATGCAGATATTTTTATTTAATTACTTAGAATTTCAGTGATATTAAAATATATAATTACGCACTTAACAATTGAATATTTTATTCATGCTTCCCACAGCTGCAAAAATTATAACGTATTATTCGTGATTAAGATTCTATCTTGCTAAAACTACCTTAAGAGGCGGAAGCCGTCAATTACATGCAACTTCCAGAGAACGTATGTGGTTTACCTATAGTATTCCACCAGAATTGGCCCACCAAAATCAAGGAAGTTTATTTTAATATTTTAATGTACCAAAAATGACCGAAATTTTGTTCCGCCGCTGCATGAAATCTATTATTTCTTTTGTCATAACGTGGTTAGACTAATGAATCAGTGACTGAGTGAACAACACTAAAAAACAATTGGTTCCAAACCACAACAATTAATGCGCGCTATTGGCGGTATAATTAAAATTTTAAATATTATTATATTATATGATGGGAAAATATTTATTTTTTGTTTCGACATTCCATTTGCCCAGAGTTGCCACGAAGCCAGTTTTCCCCCAGATGTTGCGGTCATTCAGATATCAACCCGGTGTCCATTTCAATGAGCTTTCCAATTTTTCCAAATATTTTTCATGCATCTAGGAAAGTTGAAACCAAATGTAAGACTTTAATTTGATCAGACACTAAAACTCAGTTTGTAGTCATCCGGAGAAAATGTTTTTCTTCCTTATTTACCTACACTGTTAAGAATTAATCTGGCGAGGTATCAGAGTTATCACTATAATTATCATTGGGTAATCTACCGGCTAAGTTAGGTTAAAAAGGAGAGTGAAATTGTCTACATTTTTACATTTCATCATTGGTCGTTCAATCCTAAGATTGATTGACTTCAGCCTTGCACCCTTGCCTATCTAATGCTACATCTCTTACCTCCTGGTATCTTTTCCTAAATACTTTCCTCTTTATTTGGTCCATGAACTTATTCCTGGGTCTTCCTCTGGGGACTTTCCCCTCTATTTTGCCTTCAATTATTCTCTTTACACACCCATTGTATCTCAGTGTGTGTCCAATCTATCTTTCCAGTTTTCCCCCAGATGTTGCGGTCATTCAGATATCAACCCGGTGTCCATTTCAATGAGCTTTCCAATTTTTCCAAATATTTTTCATGCATCTAGGAAAGTTGAAACCAAATGTAAGACTTTAATTTGATCAGACACTAAAACTCAGTTTGTAGTCATCCGGAGAAAATGTTTTTCTTCCTTATTTACCTACACTGTTAAGAATTAATCTGGCGAGGTATCAGAGTTATCACTATAATTATCATTGGGTAATCTACCGGCTAAGTTAGGTTAAAAAGGAGAGTGAAATTGTCTACATTTTTACATTTCATCATTGGTCGTTCAATCCTAAGATTGATTGACTTCAGCCTTGCACCCTTGCCTATCTAATGCTACATCTCTTACCTCCTGGTATCTTTTCCTAAATACTTTCCTCTTTATTTGGTCCATGAACTTATTCCTGGGTCTTCCTCTGGGGACTTTCCCCTCTATTTTGCCTTCAATTATTCTCTTTACACACCCATTGTATCTCAGTGTGTGTCCAATCTATCTTGTTCTTCTTTTCTGTATAGTGTTCCATATAGTCCTTCCCTCTTCTACTCTTCTGTAAACTTCATCATTTCTTATTTTTCCGTCCATTTTAGCTGTAGCATCCTCCTCCAGCACCAGGTTTCGAAGGCTTCTAGTCTGTTTTGGTCAACTTTTCCAATGGTCCATGCTTCTTATCCGTACAGTTCCACGCTCCACATGAATGTTTTCACATATTTTTACATTTATGGGACCCGAAGTTAATATTAATATTTAGTTCTCCATCTCAGCTTACTTTATTCCATCCACAAAAATTATTCTATTTCTTTCTCCTCCCTGCTTGTCCAACGTCCTCCCATTTATCACAGCTTCAAGTAACCCTTTTCCCATCATCACCTCCCTCCGCCTTCTCACTCTCTTCCTTATCTCACCGAGAAGTTTCCTTACCTCACTCACAATGAAAAGGATTTTCTCGATCCATGATAGTAAGAATAAAATAAAATAGTAATATCCATACTGTTTTTAATGAAAACCGACCATGACGTATGACGTGGTGTCGAAGTTTACTGTATTGCATATATCTGGTGAGCTTGGAGAAATGAGGGGGAAATAGATTTTTGGGATGAAATGAAGAAAGTTAGGTAATATGAGAAATGTGAGAAGGAAATACCGGAAAGAAAGGGTGCTGGCCGATGAAATGTGGCAGTTGTGAATAGTTGAATTTTTATTCCTGTCCAAACCCACGGGAGAACAGTACATTAATGAGTTCTAAAACAACTTCCACTTAAGCGGCAGTATTATAAAAGAAGGCTGAAATGAGACATTTGGAGCGAGCATATCTGTCTGGAGAACTTCCTGAAGGATAATGACTCGCTGAATAGTGTGAAAGAAAGCAGAACAACAGAGAACTTGGCCGAGGAAGCAGGAGAAAGTGAAATCTTGACGGTATGACAAGAGGCTAAAGGAAAGCGGAGTTAAAAGGATTTGATTAACAATGGAGACTAGTTATGTGCAGGAAACGCAGGGTTAGGCTTCGGAATCAGGGAAATTATAAGCAAGACTGTCCATGGACCGGCCATTTGGTATATATTAATGATGATCTTTCCACAAAAGACAGCAACCAAAGTACGGATCCAGTGAATAATATTTTCTAAATCTTGATCAATTAGTCGAAAGTAAAGCAACCATGTAAATCCCAGGTGTTGCACTGCGATCGAACAATTAAGGAGCCTTTTCGGAGGGTGGTTATTGTTCTCATCCTACTTTAAAAAAAAAGTATTCTACCGGTTAAGGTAGGTTTTACTGAATGTCAGAGAATCTCCTCTCGTTTTCTACACTTTCCGGGGCCTATCTCGCTCTAGTCTATCCATTTTCGCCTCAGCATACGATCTGCCCTTCTTCATCCTGTCTATAAAATCTATTCTCTTTCTCCCTCTTGCCAACCTGCCCAACTCGATCACATTCTTGAGTAACCCCTCGGCCCTTACTCGCCCCAGTCACCTACTCTGCCGATTCCGAATTTCATTCAGAAGCTTCCTTTCCTTGCCCACCATCTCAAGCACTTCCTCGTTAGTCTTCCTCTCCCTCCACCTCACCTTCTCCATCCTTCTCCACACCCAAATCTCAAATACCTGCAGCCCATTCTCGTCCTCTTCTCTGAGAGTCCACGTTTCTGCACCATACAACGTTACGCTCCATATCAAGCCCTTCACCAGCCTCTTCTTCACTTCCTTGCCCAATGTTCCCATCATCAGCTCCCCTCTATTACTTAATGCCTCCTTAGCTAGCGCATTTCTCAACTGTTAGGAGAGGTTTAGAGTAGTCAGGACAAATGCGTGTTTCAATATCCTGCCTAAAAACAAGCGGACGAAGAGAAAAAGGAAGAGAGAGGAAGAGATTATATATTAAAAGGGACCGGATCTGTTTCACCGATGTCGCTGACCAATCTAACTTCACCGGTAAGACCCATATCCCTCCTTCGCTTCCCACTCCCTAAACCGCCTCTCACGCGTCAGAAGAGAACCCGAATTATTTTCAGGGCCGGGATTCAGTGTCTTGGGGACGGGAATTGATCCCTTGCCCGCCTGTTGCACGGGCGAGTTGAGCGGGGGCGTTCGGAGGAAACCGTGTAAGCCTAAATGGAACAAGGAGGAATCCGAGCTTCGGAGGCTTACAGCAGGTTTAAACTACGAGCGACACTGAGGCCTTCTGCCGTGGAAGAAGGGGCCATGCAAGTATTTCGTGATATTCCTATTCATAATAGAGAATAATACTAAGCACGTTTGTACAATGGTTATAGAATGCAAACTTCAGTTTCCTTTAATGAAGTCTAACGTTGCAAAGGGGTATTGGGAGTTAGAGATTATTTCACATGATAACTGTTATAACATAATAGCCTCTCGTGAGATCGCATCATTAACACTATCCTTATTACTCTCTATGAAGATATATGAACAGTCTGTAGTTTCCCTGAAAGAATGTTTACTTGTTTACTAAAAATGTATGTACATTTTCGGTTTAAAGTCCAGCAAAGTGAAAAAAACCTCAGTTGTAGCTGGGTCTGGGTTCAGCAATACCATAAATGTGATGGGAGATTTGTCAATTTAATTTCTCCACCAAAATATAAAAAGCACAATTTTTTATTTTCTAATTTGTGAGGTGAGTAAAAACAACATTGTTAATGGCTTCCTCAGCATGTCTTCACTAAAAAAGTTTTAACAAAAAACTAAAACAAAAAAAACACTAAAAAACAGGTACACTGCGACATCATGTGATAGTTTCTGGCTTATTTATGAAAAACTGATTCCGAGTCAAAAACCTGAGCTCTAATATCTGCTTGTATCTGAGCATTCCCGGATGCCGAATTATTTTATGCCACAGAAGGTTTGCGTTTGCTGAATCACCGTAAAGCTCAATGAAAATCTTGTGCCGATCATTCCCTTGGATGGCCAACATCATGCGAAACCTCACCATTCGAGAATTTTATCGTATCCTTCCAAAAATCAATGATAAATTATGTTAGATTGGGAGGAATGGGGGAGCGAAAAAGTATTCAGTCTTGCATGGGAAAGAGACTTGACCAAATATGAGCCAAATTCGTCTTGCGTTATTCTAGATCCGCCTCGAAGAAAACCTCACCTCAACTCGACGGAATTGCAGACATAGCATGAATTCCTTCACCAGCAGTCGTCATCGGCCAGAAGGTTGGTTTTTCAGAATCCCCATATATCATTGCCCTTCAAATAACCATTGCTTCGTATTAGCCACCCTTATTCTTCTATGAAAATAATTCCAATTCATTTTTTCTTCATCACAGTTTCAAGCAGATCGCAATGTCTTATAATAATTTGCTAATGGTATGAATTTTCCACTTCTACTGCACAAAGTTTCAACTTTATATCGTTTCCCTTTATTGTGAAACCATTCGTGAAAAATTCGTGTGGAGCGCGGTACTCTATGGATCGGATACGTAGACAATTGGAAAAGCTGACCAGAAAAGACTAGAACCCTTCGAAACCTGAAGGAGGATGAGGCTGAAGGAGGATGCTGAAGATAAAATGGACGGAAAAATAAGAAATGATGAAGTGTACATAAGAGTAGAAGAGGAAAGGACCATATGGAACACCATACATAAAAGAAGAACCAGATGGATTGGACACACCCTGAGACACTATGGGCTTGTGAAGAATAAAATTTAAGGTAAAACAGAGGGAAAAGCCCCGAGAGGAAAATCCAGCAATAAGTTCATGGACCAAATAATGAGTATAGTACATTGGAAGAACTATCAGGAAGCCCCAAAGCAGAACATCGAGCGACAGCGCGACCTTGTCGCAGAGCGAAAAATGAGGGCTGCATAAAGATATCGAACACACTGAAAAAATATTGGAACGCTATTAACTAAGCTCAATAAAAACAAAGAATTGATCATGTGTGAATTTCTTACTCACTCAGCCATAAATCCTCTATGATTAATTTATTACTATAACGTCCGCACTCGCAGAAAGTTTTTCGTCTTAGCGCCAACCGTTGCAGAAAGATAAAACATATTCTGCTTTGGGGCCAGGAAGTGAGGGAACGAGTATCAGATAGGGAAGGGTGGAAGGATTCAGTCAATCAATCTTAAAATTGAACGACCAATGATGAATATTATCGTTTCTCCCCTGCTGTTCCCAGGACTCTCGACATTGGCGATTCTCACCGTCCGTTTCATCCAAACCATTTCATTTCAATTAACCCACATTTCATTTACTCCAGTCTCTTATTGCCCTGCTGCTGTTAGGTTCTAAGATTTTCTCATATGCCACTCGTAGTCCTTGGCATAGACTGCTCCCTTACTCCCAAGATTACACAACTAGCAGTAAATTAATTCTGAATTGAATAAATTATGAATTAATTTCATCATTGTTTGTACTGATCAGCTCATATTGAAGGGTCTAAGGACCCTGGAGAAGATACTAGACTTAGCCTTCGAAACGTCGTGTGTTAGCGGCACTGTCTGCCCGGTAATATTCTTACCCGAGGGAAACCCGGGATCTCTTACTTCACCATATCTTCACTGTTTCTTCTAGCACTGATAAGGGGCTGTCCGTAATCCACGTAGACACCAAACAGGGGTGGGGGTAAGAGGGTTGTCAACGAAGGTCCACGTTGGAGGGTGGGGGCGGTTGAAGGGATGTCTACACAGACAATAGTCGAGATTATCATAGCTACAAGAGTAGATTTTCTTTTACTTACCATTCCTTAAAATCAATCTTAAATAACAGATAGTCCATTACAATCAATAAATACTCCATTTCTCAGCTTTTTCCGTAAAAAAAGACTACGTGGACAACAGGGGGGGGGTCTGGATGAAGTCTACGAGTGTCCACGAAGGAGGTTCGGGGGGGTCAAAAAGTGGCCTATTTTTGTCTACATGGATTATGGACGGCCCCTAAACAGTCTCGCCAGTGAACAAAATGCCTCCACTCGCGCCAGAATTTAAAGAATTATTTCTTAGAGTGATTTACCGGCACCAAAATCAGGTCAATGAGGAAAAAATAAATCTAGTCTGGAGGATTCAGAGATGTCGGTTAGGAGAGGATAAGCTGAGTAAACATACACTTGAGCAAGGAGGTGTGGTTATATTGGAGGAGGGATTGGAGATTGGCGGAAGGGAATCGTAGCAGACAGAAAAGGTGTGTGGAGGCTATTATAAAGGGTGATGGACAGTTAATAGTGATGGAGGGAAGCGTTGGGTAAAAGGGGATTTGGTGGAAGTATAATGAGGAATTGGTTCGCTGTGAGGGAGTACAACATGCGTGACAAGTTTAGGATGCCAATGATGCTCATAGGGCAGCATAAATATTTTTCTAAGCATATCTTCCCACCAGTTGTACATAATTCTCAGTGGCCCAATTCGCCAGTCATACTCTCTGTCCAAATGTTTTAGGGGTTTCATAGTGGCCGTATGAGTAAAAACAAATACTAAGTTCCAGCGTTTTTTTCTAATCGTTAAAAAAATCTTACTTTCGCTAATGGAATGAATTTTTCTTCATGAGAAATTATTCCCATTCATTTTTCTCTTCATCTCAGTTTCCACCAGGTGGCAATGTCTTAAAATAAGTTGCTGGTTGTCTGAATTTGCCTCTTCCGTTTTTATAAGTATTCTAAGGGTTAAGGTAGGCTTTGCTGAAGGTCAAAGAATCTCCTCCCGGTTTTCGACACTTTCAGGAGCCATTCTCGCTCTAGTCCTGTGGTGACTCTGTTGTGCAAGAACTTCGTGAGATGACGACCTTGGGGGCCTTGACAGCCCAGCTGACACATCCAACACCTGTGCCACTGGGCAGCATCCCGTAGTTGCCAGGATTCATTTCTCTTTCATTGACATTCATTTTTCTGGGTTGTAAATAGTTGGGAGGGGACTCCCACCCCCACATCCCAACAGTGTTTTTCACGTGACACCATCACGGGACTATCTTTCGTATGGCTTCTACCCTTCGACCTTTCTGGCATGGACTTTTCCTTCGACCTTTCAGGAGCATAATTAATTGCTCCCACCAGTTCAGCTCTTGTGGTTATTGTAACATGCAAGCCCTTCCACCATGGAAGAACTTCTTCCATACTTCCACCACATCAAGGTTGTAGTCCGCGGGAACGGTTGCCTCTTCTACTGCACAAAATTTCAAGTTTCTCTTTATTGTTTAAACATTCTTGTGGAGAGTGGCTCTCTATGGATCGGAAGCATAGACCAATGGGAAAGCTAACCAAGTTAGACCAGAAGCCTTCGAAACCTGGTCCTGTAGGAGGATGCTGAAGATAAAATGGATCGGCGAAATAAGAAATGATAGTGTGATCGTTTGAAAAACCTTGATTTCACTGATGAAATGCGTTATCAATAGAAAACTAAAATTGAGGCACAAAAAACCCTAATTATTCCACAAATATATTACTAATGAACACTTTTTATAGCCAAAGAAGCCGAATACAGCGCCATTTTTACGAAATTATCACATTTTGACTTAAATTTTCTCAGTAATTAGCTAGTAACTCAAAATAAAAGGCGGTAAGATGTATCTATTTAATTTTCAGTCAGCTTACCGTTTGTCTTCGCTTCCAGCAGATAGAAATATCTTATAATACGTTACGGATTGGCTGAATTTTCAGGCAGTTTCCCATGAAAATGGTATTTGTTTTGAAGAGAAAAATAGTATTTTCCCCATGTTTCTCCCATTCTCCCATGCAATTTAAAGCTCTATTTGCGAGAAAATTAACGTAGACAAGCACCATTTTGTTGATAATATGAGGTAATGACATTTTTTCCTCTAAGTATCCAGGATGTGAATTAAATTAGTTTCATTCTTCGGTAAATAGCGTGTGCTACCCATTCTTATCAAGTCTTTTCTTGGTATTCAGAATTCGCACTCAGCTGGTGGAACTCCTTAGCTTGAATCAAAATAAAATAAATGAGACTTGAAGTGACCAATATTATATTTAGATATTGATAACTAAGTTTTTGAAAAATACTTTAAATTCACTATGCTCTCACCAATTAGGAGCAAAGAAAATAGGGGAATTACTATTACTCGTGGGAAAGAATCAAAATACTACCAATAAAATCCATTAATTCTCTCGCATATCGCTGTTTTGTGCAGTCTTTATGACTCTCAAATAATGTGCATTTGAGTCGCTAAGGATTTAGTTTGTTGGATGGATTAAGTCTATGAATAAATTGTTCTCGAATTTCCGTCCGAATAAGGATTTTGGCTGCTGCCAGCGTTTCAATGGAATACTCCTCCATCGTATTCAGAGCAATGATTCCCAGGACAATCTGACAACGCTTATATTGCTGTCTAATTGAGGGACATTGTTGTCTCCTTATTTTCATAATTTTTTGAATTAACGGTCTCCACTCCCTGCTTAGGATGTACCCAGAGTCCCAATTTTAGGTGTTATTTACCAGCTTGATTTCAATAACTTCTTTTATCGACTTTCCAAATACCCTTGGGATTTGGAGACCAGTTGAGCATCATCAAAGGAGATGATATGATCTTCTGATAGGCTATGCTCAGCCAAGGCAGATTTTTCCGGGTATCATACATTACGACCTTTAGGGAATGGAAACCGTTAGTTCAAAAAATAATGTAGTAAAGGAAACAACAATGCCTCCCCGATTAATCACTATATAAGCGTAGACAAAATGTCCTGGGAATCATTGCTCTGTATACGATAGAGAAATATTCCATCGAAATGTAGGCAGCAGCTAAAAGTCCTTACTCAGACGGAAACCCGAGAACAATTTATGTATTTTATTCACCGAGAAAGTACAAAATCTTGGATTAAGTTTAGTTTGATGAGCAGAGAAAGGTTTAGGGTAGGAGGTATGAAGAGGAGAGCAGGAAGAATGCAGTGAATGAAGTGATCTTTCCTCTTGCTTATCTGATCCCATATGAAGTCAAAATTTTTCCTCGATTAATTACTTGCGACAATATTAGAGTCACATCACGCCAAGGTGAATATTATTTTCAATTCTAATCAGTCAATATAATTACTGGATTAAACGTGGAAGGTAATCAAATTTACAATCCCCAAATATTTGCAATATATATTAAAATAGAAGTAGGCAATTTATTTTTGTGAGCTATTACAATTGCCTCCGTTTCATTCATTTCATTGCCATTTCAAATTTACCCATTCCCTTTTCAGAAATTCTCCCATATTATACATATCACCTCTCTTCATTTGCATTTTACGCCAATTTTTCTTCTGTCATTCGAGTAACTCATAGTGAAATATTTCATAAAACGTTTGACAGGACAACATTAAAATTACTAACCTGCAAAGTTAGGTTTGCGGGAAATTTAACATTCCTGTAAAACTAAGTTTTATTACTTCATTTTATGGAATGCTGCTGGCTTTACCAATGATGTCACCTTTGCCTCATATTTGTTAAGGAGCTACGATATTTCCTAAATATTGTATCGTAAGCATAAAACGATTAAAATTTCTGCTATTCAATGAATGTGCATTCAATTTTAGGATGGGTCACATTTCATTTTTCAAGTTTTTATGCTCTCGCCAATTAGAAACAATTAGGAGTCGGGTCGCAGCTACTAGTGGAAAATAATCGAAGTACAACCAATAAAATACATCACATCTCACGCATATCACTGTTTTACGCATGTTCTTTTGGCATGCTTTTGGACAGCAAGATTCTCTGTAAATGGTGTGAGAAATATTGTTTGCAAAATTTCAGAAGAACTTGTGCCATGTTTAATGACTAAGGCTGTCACTAAAATCGCATTTCTCATTCAGCTGTTTTCCTCGAGTGAATCTAATTAATTACTCGCTAATCCATGATAAGAGGTTATCAGATGACATTCAACACAATTGATCGTTGATCTATGCACAGACCCAAGTATTACTTCTGCCTGGGCCGTCCCCAGGGGCTAGAGATTTATGGCCCTTTATGCTAAAGCGAAACGAGGGGACATGAAACGAAATATTGAGCATCAATAAAATCGCAAACAGGAAATCGGTTATTCGTGTGTAGTTGATTATCATGGTGCTGTCTGACTGAAGCTGTTCCCAGGTCACGCGAGAAGGTAACCAAGCACCTGCCTCGCAGCTGACTAATGGATCAGAGGGAAGCAGCCTCTTGCCTCAGTATTTTGGCAATTTCAGCACCACCCATGAACCATGAAAAGAGAGGAGGAAAGATAATGACCTTAGTAATGATAATAATGATGGTGTAAACTTCCCTTTCTTGGGAACATATCTTTTAAATTAATTGACGCCCTCTCCCAGAATACATTTAATGTTTCTTCTTACACCCCAAAAACCTTGGGCAAATTATTATTCAACTGCAAGGACGAAGTGACTCGGATGAACAGAAATGGTTTATACAGGTTTAAGTGTACTACTCACAGCTGCACTTCCCAATACATTGGACAAAGTGGTCGAGCCATCAGTTTTAGGGCTCGGGAACATAAAACGTGTTGGGTGAAGGGAGATATTTCGTCATCCTTTGCAAAACATTTAATCGAGGAGGACCAAGAGAGTGACTTTGTGCCGGAAGTGCTCCACATTGAGAGGAAAGGGGCCACATTGGCCTTCTTAGAACAATTTAAAATTTTGAAAGCTGCTGACAACAAAAATGTGCAACTTCTAAATGAATCTTATTTTCCCTCCCACTCTCCTCTATTATCTATACCTTTCCCCCTCCACCTCCAACTGACTGTGACGCACGACTCTGACGTCAATTAACCACTTTTCCCCTTCCCCCTCCCTGGTCGATTCTCTATATATTGACTCGATTGTGATGCAAATTTACCTTGGTAATGATTGCTGTGCAGTCGAAACCTAGGGCGGAAAAAAAATTTTAAGCGTGGAATGCACTAAGAAATGTTTTCGTCATATCTGCGAAAACCTTCCACAATGTTACGCCTTAAACCATTAACTTCATACCTCATTGAGTGTTTAGTTTACTGAGTGAAAATGTTGCAATTATACGGAAAGAATAAACCAATGGACAAGACCAGCGAAGAATAGGGAAAATATATGGTCAGTTATAGCGGAATGACTAGTATGAGAGAATGGGGTAGATCGAGAAAGCCATATGTAAATGTGGTGGAAAATATACAGAAAAGTAGGACAACTAGGATTCTTTAAACACGATAGCGTATATAAAGCGTTGCATGAATGCAATAAATAAACGTTAAAGAGGAATGCAAAGTCAGGACAGCATGGAAGAAATTTTTAAAACAGAAAGTTTCCCCTCGCTTAGCACCAACAATAGAGCTCTATTGAATGTGCCCACCTCGGAAGGGATCAGCGTGCAGGATGAAGCGGCAAATCTGCCAGGTGGAAGAAATATACTCATCGGATACGCTATTTGTCAAAAAATGTCTCCTGAGAACTACTCAGGAAGCCACAGCGATAGAAAGAGTCGTGATGATGACGAGGATGGAATTTCTTGGCCAAATAAAAATTGTATCAGGGTAATCAATTGGTAAATATTGGTTAAAATAGAAGACAGTAAAATCTCCTAGATTTTTAGTCGTGCAGACTTCTGCCTACCAACACAATTTCTTTCATCCTCTCAGCATACGTCCTGTCAACTTCATAGCATCCATCATACGTATTTCCTTCATTCCTCCCGCTAATCCCACAACTTCCCCCAGATTACGCCTTTAGTCAATCATTCACCCCTCATCACCTCTTCCCACCACCAGCTTCGCCTCCACCTTGTCTCCCCTATAATTTTCCTCTCCTCACCTACCACACCAAGCACATTTGCCTTCTTTCCGTCCCCACACTTTGTCCATTCTTCTCCACACCTATATCTCCAACCTAATCTCATCTTGTTTCATCAGGCTCCACATCTCTGCATCGTACAGCGCTGAAATATGAGTAGTCAAAATATGGAGATATGACGGAATAAATGAGCAGGAAAATGAAGGGATAACAGATTGGAGAGCTGCGACAAAACAATCTCCAGATTGATGATTGCTAATGACGATGGCTTGTTGGGAGCCAATTTTTTCATAAGCATGAGTTCACATTGGCTTCCTTTCAAATTTCCTGCCCTTTTCTTTCTTCTTCTCTTTCCCTAAAATCTAACAGTTAGCTAATTCTTATACAACATCCTTTGCCATCGAATCTCAGACAATTGCGATATATTCTTTTCCTCTGGCCCTAGGGATGACGCTCAGCATTCAATCCATAAATTTTCCACTCACCCTTAAATTGAAAAAATGAGGGATACGAACACAATTTGGTGGGGAGAGAAGATTACCCAAAGAGGACAAAGTTAAGCATGGGAAGGGAACTGGGGAGGAGATATTTCATGAAGTGCGTAACTAAACAGGTCACTTCGTTCCTCGTCAATCACGCATTAATGGGTGGGGAGAAAGGGCTATGATCGAAAAATGAAACCAGAGCTGAAATAAAATAATCGGTGGGAGACCAGGAAAGATATTTGACTTATATGTAGTTGAAACCCTTACTAACACAGACCTATCCGCGATGGAAGGCATGGGAATATGCCAATTGACAGGTAAGTAGGAAGTTTCCCCTAGAGATGTTTTAGAAACTCAGAAAGAGCAAAATCTAATGAAAACAAACCCGGGCCAATGATGCAGTAATTCTATTCAACATTAACCATCATATAACTGAATTCATACATACTCTTCACGCAGTTGATTTGCAAATCAGGCCAGATATTACCCTCAACCGCTAGTTTTCAAATGCTCCTCCTTCGAGGCAGGTGATTTTTACAGCAAACATAATTTCTTCGTTAACGAGTGTTTATACAACCTCAGTACTGGCGCTACTGCACTACATTAGCTCTCCACATGGCATCCAAAAAAGTACAAAAAATACTTTGATAAGTAATCATATATCGGAGATGGAGATTTCTATTGGAATTAAATTGAGCGCTGGGGTAGTATACCCAAGCACTATAATGCCTTCCCGATCCAATGCCAGTATTTTGACTGCGTAAATATTCAAGTCGCGTCTTAATATTTCCTTCCATCTCATTTAATTTTCATTTTAACATGACATAAAACTGTGTTTTCTTCCACTTTCGCTACTAATACTCTTCCTTTCAAACTAATTTACTGTGACGTATCAGAAATAAATCTCTTTCCTTCTCTTTTAGTCAGAATTAATATCTTGATTTTTTTCGGCTTTTATGTAATAAGCTGAATTGCACAGAACAGAGAGACTGGTCGCATTTTTTCATCCCAAAATAGCGAAAAAATTATGAAGAAATGAATAGTAAAAATAGCTAGGATCGTGAAAAAGTGCGTAGTGATAGCATTTGGCACCACTAGGCGTTCGAGGGGCTGTCAAAACTGGGCAGTTCAATATCAGAATGTGCACCTCAAAATATCCATATGAGTTATTATTTCTTCGCAAAATCTGTTCTACCGCGTGTTTCGACAACTTTAGCCGACGCAGGTGCACATCTGATGCCCTGACCAGTTAAGTCATTTTCCTCCAAAATACTATTCATACGTTGATTGCTCGACTTGCTCTATTTTGCATCCTCCCACCCATAATGCTCACTTTCTGCCCTTCACCCTTATGCCTCATTTTACCTCTATATCTCATCACTTTAACCTTCCTACATTCCATCCTCATCGCATACCTTTTGCAATGCGCTTCTAACCCACTCTGTATTGATAAAAAATCTTTGGCTGACTGTAAAACCAGCGCATTATCATCTGCAATTCTCACTGAATTTGTCAGATCCTCTTCTACCTCTATTCTTGTTTCCATCTACTTCATGCCTCCCTCACTTTTTCCATTGAAAATACATTAAAAAGTCATGGTAATAGTGGGAACTCCTGCCCCACTCCCCATTCCATTTCTCCATCGGCCACGCTAACCTGAGCCCGCTGGTTCACGTAAAGATACCTAATGAGACGTCGGTCCCTTCAATCCCTAACTTCTTCAGTACCTCAATTCCAAGTAAGCCACCCCATCAAACACCATTTTGAAGTGGAAAAAGCAAGCAAAATGTTTAGCCATATTCTACTACTAGCATCTTCATCCTACCTACCAGAATTCATATCTCTACTAGTACCATCATCACTCCTTAAGCAACTCGTGCCGCCTTCCCCCTCCGAAACCCAAGATCGTCATGCTGGTAATCATTAGCCATAATATCTACCCTTCTGGTTATATTTATAAGAACTACTTTCGTCCTGTGGGATTTTAAGCTCCTAGTTCTATACTCGTCACACGTTTTGCCCTGCTCATCTTCAGTATCACCTTCACGGAATCCTTCGGTCACACTCCATCCTCATAAATCTTACAAATAGTACATAAGTTATCCCCTTCTGTTTTTTCCCACAATATTCAGAATCTTTTGTGGTATGTAATTTGTTTCTACCACCTCATTCCTTTCATGAGTTGTAGTGCTCTTTCGATTTCACTATCAAAGACACCTTTCCTGTAGGTATCTCTGCCGATGTCGTCTTCCTTTTATATACCTAACGTGCTTGGCCTTATTTCCTTACAAAAAAGCTCTTTAACATCTCCGTTCCAGGCTTCTAGATCTCTTTTGGTTCTACGATCAACTCTCCTGACTTGTATTTAAGTGTTGCAATTTCCATTTCCTTACTACCATCTGGTAATTACTTTACTTTCCTATACAATGCATCTGTTCTTCCCTATTGCTGGAACGTCTTTCAATCGATAAGTTTGCTCCACCTTGCCTCCCTTGTTTTTAAACTCCTCTCTTTTTAGCCTGTTTTTAAGTTCCCGGAAAATTCTCTCTCCTAACTCTGAATTTCCGCTCTTCCATTTCCTTCTCTCCTGCCTCTCCATTATCATCTCCTTTGTGTAACAAGGTTTTCTTAATTTAGTTACAATTACTAAGCCGACCTTTCTAGTCGCCACTTACTTATTTTTTTCAAACTGCTCCATTCACCTACCATTGATCTCACCCCATGATCCGCACCCATGATTTTATCTGCCTGCTCTTGATACTTCTTCTTCATTGCCCCAGTTAATGCCTCTGCATTCCACTTTCGTGTCTTACTAACTAGTATATTAGTTATTTAGTTTAACGATGCCGCCCATGGCCAATAAGTTTGTATCTAATGCGCTCATGATGAAATGGCGAATACTATGCTAATGCAATATTGGATTAAAAACGAGAAAACCGTCTGTGAAAACATAAGTGTGGCACTCTAGATATCGGAAGCACGGATATTTGGAAAAGCAGAAAAATAAATACCAGGATCTTTCGAAACCTGGATTTGGAGGAGGATACTGACGATAAAATGGATGGATAAAATAAGAAAGGAAGAAGTGCACAGAAGAGTAGAAGAGAAATGTTCCTTTGGAACAATATACAGAAAATATGAACATGGATTGGGTACACCCTATCATTAGGCATCACGGGTTTATGAAGAATTTGATTGAAGGAAAAATAGAGGAATAAGTCCCAAGAGAAAGGCCTACTAGAGATGAATACATAGAAAAAATAAAGAAGAAGGTAGGATGGAAGAGCTACCAGGGAGAGAGCATTGGATAGGGAGGAATGGAGGGCTACATCTACATCTATATAATACCCTGCGAGCTAAAGTCAGCCAATTTTGGGACTGAACGACCAAGGAATGAATGAAGCTTTGACCTGAGTTTGCTTCATCCCATGGGTAGGTAACTGAGATTTAAACACTTCTTGAATCCGTATCTTAACCAAATAATTTGCAGTCTGTGTCTTCATCAGCTCTTGGATATCTATGCGAGTTTTTAGCACTATTCCTGAATCTCTCTCCATAATATAATCTATCTGGATCATATAGGTTTAGTTCATTTGATCACGCAATTGTGAAAAAAAATTAGTTCAAGTGTATCTTTGTCGAGGATAATATCTTAGCCACGCATTTCTAATTGCTAGATGTTTCTCGGGTAAAACTCCGCAGATCTCTCGCCACGATCATTTTTCCTTCTTAGCTCATAATCGCCCGACTCCCGCACATCTCTTCCTTCACCCACCACCGTGTTCCAGTCTCCCATCATCACCAAGTGCTTTCTCCCAGGAAGGCTACCAATTATTTCCTCCAGTTTGTCGCAAACACTATCTACCTCTTCCTCTCTATCATTAGAGGTAGGAAACCTGGATCATGACTGAATTCGTGGGATCTGCCATCAGCTCAACAAGTATTATCCTATCAGTCAATTGTTTGGCGTAGACTACTTTCAACCAAGTTTCCTGTTTATTACCAATGCAACCCCGCATTGGCTTTGGTACCCTCCCCTATTATATTTATATTCTCTAACTTGTCCGCCATAATCGTGGTCTTAACATTCCATGGACATTCTGATGGTTCAGTAACTATCTATACCTTCTTATCGTCCGCTGGATTTTCCTCTACTTCCGAGCTATGATTGCGTGTGATTACGACCGGAGTGGCATTACTCCCTCACTGCCTGGTACGACATTCAGCCTAAGCGGACAAGCCCCGCAGTTGCCATTAATTATTGCCATAAGAACTATCCACGACTTCAAGGTCACTTACTTGGGATGGTATTCCGTGGTCTACCGTAATAGTGATTTTTACGTGACACCACCTGGTGAGGGGTTGCTTCACTTGGGTCAGTCGCCTTTTGCAGCCCCCAGATTGATGTGTAGACGCTGCGCGGACTACCATTCGTCTGTCTCGTAATCTTGTCTCTCTGGCCTGAGGACAGCTCCAGGGGTCATCGGAGCACGAAAGCTCTTACACCACGACCAGGTTGTAGACCTTGTGAAGAGATAGTGGACATATAAGAGATGAATAGATAGACAAATGGATGGGTTAATGGAGTGATGAAAACTGAAAAAACGGGCGGCGTAAGAAAGGGAAAAGACGTCACATAAAATGGAATCATTCCATCGTATGAGTGATCTATCACATTTCTTTCATCTTCTGTTTATATGAGTTAGGTATATCTTTGCGCCGATGAGCGGAGAAATGAATGAGAGCTCGAGAAAATAAGAAAATAGATCGATAAATTAATAAATGTATAAATAGTTTAACAGATTTATTTAAAAATTGTAAAATAAATAAATAGTAGAAAAATACATAAATAGTTTCATATGACAAGACTTAGACCCTTGATTTCCGCCTTCCACCTGGCTATTTTGCTATCCATTCCATTCCCATTCAAATAACTGTTATACAATAGTGATACCGTTTGTGTGAATGGTTTACGAATGTACTTCTAGGTGCAGAAGAAAATTTAACAGAGGCATTTAGACATGGTGATTCTGTCGTACAGGAACTTGATAAATGTGCTAATTATAATAATTCTATAAAAAGAGACGTTACAGGCGTAATCTGGTGGAATGACATAATTAATGAAAGTTGGCAATTTTCTACAATATAAACTTTAATATGACCGGTTTCGATGTACTATATCATCAATAATTCTACTTTAAATATCACTTGAATGATATTTATCATACTAATCAGCTTAAGCTAGTTTAGCCATATTGATATGAATGAGAGAAAGAAAAGGAAAAACGCCTGAACTGCCCTAGAAAAGAGGAAGTAAAAAGAATAAAGAAGTACCATCCGGCGAGGAACAAATCGATCGAAGGGAAATTGGTGGGAAGGACAGGGCTAGGAAATAAAAAAATCAGCCAGAAGAGGGGATAAGAGATGCATTTAATACTGAAGTGAAAATACTGCGGTAATAGAGAGGAAATGTTATTCAAGATTTTCACGTATTCACACTGGAGTGATCATATTGCGGTAATAGAGACCGAACGTTATTCAAGGTTTTGGAAAGAAGGGAAGATATCAATATTACAGGAAGATATCTAGCATACATAGGAAGTCTATGAGGAGTAGGAAGGAGTAACAGCGATATTAAAACTGTGAACCAACTTATACAGAATGAAAGAACATTAGATAAGGATAACTTCGGACCGGAGTCATTTGAGGGTAAACAGAGAATATTACGAATAATTTAGGCAATAAAAGCCGTGTTAGTCTATAAAAAACCTTCGGAGTTCATTTAGAATTTAATTGGTAAGTGAAAACGATCTTTTCTCGAACGTGAAGGAAATAGAGGAAGGGGTATGGCTAGGGGATTACGTGAATAATAACTTAATACGATTCTGAAGATGAAGAAAGAGTCCGAAGGCGAGAAGTATAGAACAATAAGTTTGGTTTCTCGTGCGGCAATAGTTTTGCGTTTAATAATTATTAAAAGGCTGGAGAGTAAAGAATATTAACACTCGGGTGATGACAATTTTAAGCTCAGAAAGAGGAAGGCAGCTCGGGATACGATTGCAGTTTTGAGGACAGTTATAGAGAAAAAACCTAGAGTTTAATCAGGATGTTTTTGATTACTTTGTGGATTTTGATTAGGCGTTTGACTAAGTAGATTTTGAAAAACTAATGCAGAGACACTGGAAAATGGGAGTAGATAAGCGAGATACGTGGGAGGTTCATCCGAAAATTATATTGACTTACACGGAAGGAGGTGAGGACGGTTGACGGTGCGTCGGGGTGGGCAATTATAGGCCGTGGGATAAGGCAAAGATGCCTGTTGTCGCCTTTGCTTTTTAAAATGTATGCTGATGAATTGGTTAAAGAGCCATGGGAAGAGCAAGATGTAATGAAAGTGGAGGCCGGCCGAAAAAGTCAGTTAGATTGGCTGACTACGATGCGTTGTTATATCGATCCTCAAACGGATTAATAGCTTTAGTAGATGTATTTGAATTTCAGGGTGGAAAGTACGAAATGAAGATAAATCGTAATCAAACAAAAGTAATGAATGAAATTCACTTGGATAAAGTAATAAGGGCTGGTTACATTAGAAGGATGGCACAAAATGGAGAGATAGGAATAACTTCTTTACTTGGGTAGTACATAAGAAGAAAGTGGGCGTATTAACAAAGGCATTATATGGAGACTAACGCTAGCAAAAGGAGCATTCAGTTATGCAAGGGAGCTGATTACGGGACCTTGGGTAAGGATGTGAAGAGGAGGTTAGTGAAGAGCTTGATCGGGGGCGGAAACGCGGGCTCTGACGAAGGATGACGAGAATGGGCTGCAGGCGTTCGGGCAGTGGGTGTGGGGAATGTGCGGTGGGTGGAAAGGAAGACAAATGAGTTGTTTTGTACGATGGGGAGGGAAATAAAACTCCTAGACGAGGTTAGGATGTGGAAAAGTAGGTGGTCGGAAGAGTCAATGGGTGGCAAAAGGTTGCTCAAGGCTGTGATAGAGGTGAGGGTGTTGGGGAAGCGGGGAAGAGGAAGAAAGAGAATATGTTTTATGAACGGAATAAAGGAAGGTTGGATGTACGCTGAGATGATGAAGAAGTACTAGAGGTAAATACAACCCGACGTGTGTAAAATTCTGACTCTCCTCAAAACCATCCGTGAACCGGAAGATTACTACTATAATTCTTGTTTTAAACTGTGACTGGGTAACTATAGGTAAACATAAAATAATGTGTTAATCCATTACAAAGCCTTGAGGAGAGGAAATAAAGCTTTCAAAACATCGGCTAATGGAGTAAATAACATCCATTGTTACAAAAACATGACATAAGTATAACTTATTACTCAATATTAAAAAAAACCTATCGAGGAATTTTAAGGTAATGATATCTGGATAAACTTCTACATAAAAGTCGAGATCGGCAGAGTAGGTGGCAGAAGGATATTAGAAGGAGCGAGGGATTCCTCAAGAATGCGATAGAGAGAGGGATGTTGGGCAAGCGGGGAAGAAGAAGAAAGAGGATAGGTTTCATGGACAGGATGAAGTAGGGAAGATCGTATGCTGAAGCGAAAAAAGATAACAGAGCGAGATGGGCCCCTGAAGGTCTGGAAAACTGGGAGAAGATTCTCTGACATTCAACAAAACCTAACTTTACCGATAGAAAATTAAAAAAAAACATTCTGGATATTACTGAAACTAGAAATAGTAACGCGACATCACGTACTAAACAATTTGTAGAACTCTTCATTTATTTGGTGCACTGCTATCGATGTTCAGACACATTTTTAAATCTCAAAAAATAAAGAACTAATATGTTTCCTTTAATTTTTCAACTTATGAATTTTGCTCAGATTTTTAAGGACATACCCCATGTATAAGGCCTAATATACAAATTGGCATAGTAATATACACAGTTTATATATTCTCGAGGTATACACAGTTTATACATTCTCGAGGAGGTACGTGCACATCCTCTTCCATCTTTCCCCGTCTCCCTCGCACGCGAGCACAAGCAATCTCTCGTTCACGAGTACACTCACCCACACACACGTCTTTTTTTCGGTTTCCCCGAGAGGTAGAGGAAGCCACGAGTCGGGAGGAAGGAGGCGGAAGAGGAGGTGAGGAGGAGGGCGAAGGGGTGGGTGGTGGCGGGAGAGGAGGGTTTTGTGCCAATGGCAGCAGTCGGCGTGGCGATGGCGGCGGTGCTCATTGGGGCGTGAGCACGCACGCGCCGGGCGGACACGTCACCACCTCCTTCCTCCCATCCCTCCCCCCTGCTTATACACGTCACTCTCCCTCCCTCCCTCCCGCCCCCCCTTTAACTTCCCGTGGAGGGGAGGTCGTTCTTCTCCGCATCAGAGGCAGCACACCCAACCCACCCTTTTCCTTCTTCTTTCCCCTCCCCTGCATGGAAAGGGGGGAGATTTAAGGGGAATGGGGGTGTATGGAGGGGGGTGGATAGAAAGGGGAGAATAAAAAAGAGGGTGACACCAAACAAAAGGAATAAACAAAAAAGCAGCGCTCGGCGGGCGTTGTGGTGGCTTGGGGATGGGATTGAGGGGGGGGGAGCGTGGGGGAGGGTTTCGGAAAAGGGTGAGGGGGGGTCCTGTTTCATATTTTCCATACCACGGCAAGACGGGTAGGGGTTTGTAAAAGAGATAGGGAATTTTTTTACATTTCAAGGATAGGGTGGGAGACGGTGGTGTAGGTTGGGGGAAAAGAATGGATGAGCACATCCCACGAATGGGGTACAGGGAATATAACAGGGGATTCTTAGATCTTAGTTATTGAAAGCGGAGGCTCCGTTAAAAATCGGATGGATAGGTAAAGGATTGGTGGAATTTCTTGGCGAGTGGAAGAAGAGTATGGAGAAATCCGGTGATAGCAAGCTCAAGGCTCACTGTTTGAGTGTCCCTTTCAACAGGAGTTCCTGCATTAGATAAGCTTACGTAATGGCATAAGGAATCAGAATTTCTCCGAAAAATATTAAGATGAGGTGTCATAGAAGTGGTACCGTAGGTGTCGTAGAATTATTACATCTACATCTTCGTAATACCCTGCGAGCCACCACGAGGGTGTGTGGCAGGGGGTAAAGATCACCAAACATGCACTATTGCCATGCAAGTAGGATTACCTTGGCTGACAACTGAGGCTAACTTCACCACCGAGGGTAGTTGGGTGCTAATAGGATTTTCCTGAAGAATGGAAAAAGGGTAGGGGATAGTTGTGCTTAGAGTCCGTCCAGCATGCTTTTAAAGTGTATATCAATCTATTTATACACTTATCACTATCTATTTACAAGAATGAAGCTATATCACTATGGAGTTCATAATTACATTACCTAACCAACGGATAATCAACTGAACTGTAAGTACTCAAATAATGAACAGCAGTTAGGGAACTGGATCCCTCTGAAAATTTCTGCCCCCGTAGAAACTCGAACCCGAGTCCTCGGTATGAAAACCAAGCTCACAAGACACCACACTAACTCTATTTCCAAGGATTTCTTGCACATCAAGGAGAGGGAATCGAAGTGAAAACAGTAGGCGAACTTTAAACCAAAAGAGGCATAGATACAAAATTGATAGAGGTAATAAGCAGTAGTTTAACGGTTTTAAAATTCTTATTTTACAGGGGATGCTCAAATAATGCCGTGTCACAAACCATTCGCCAGATGTACGGGTCGAGAAACTTGCAGCAGAAACTTGACATCTTGGAAACCCCGGCGAAGTGAAGATCGTTGGGCTCAATTGGAATTCGAAGGGATGATCCTCCAACTGGCCCGAGTACTTTTATCTTAGTCTGCAAGTGACAGAGAGAAATGACCTTACCTGCCGAAGGATGTGAAATTGAAATACTACTGAGAAAGATAAGCCATCGATAAGGAGAGATTGAATTACAACAGGCATTACTTCTCCTACATCGGTTATGTTAACAAGGACCACTTGCCTTCCGTGAGCGCGTGAGCCATCACACTGCCTAAGCTGGTACCAAGGTGTTTGCGGCATTTAGCTTTTTGAGAGTCAGTTCTCAAGTTCCTTCGCCGGTTGCCTTTTGGTGACAACAGTTTCTCCAGCCATCCTGCTAGAATATTCAGGTCCGAAGTGTAGATGCAGCTCATGGTCCCTCCTTCGTCATCCCAAGGTCGTCCTAAGGACGAACCATGAAGGGCATTGGCAATTCAGACCTGAATATGCCAGCAGGATAGCAGGAAAAACTGTTGTCACCATAAGGCACCACGGGAAGGAACATCCAACATCTGATTTTTTAAAAACACTGTCTAAGCCTTCTGAAACTATGCCAATTTATGACGATTTCAGTTTCTTAGAAGTAATTTGTAAGCCTAGATAGCGTGAGGATCTGCGTTTTCCTGGAATTGTCACATAATTTACCATTTAGGGAAGGGAATCTTACCTTCTTGTTCATCCTGACATATGTTTTCTTACTTCAATCTCTCTTCATTACCACCATAGCCCAGTGGAAACCTACATCTAATGCTTCACATCTCTCTGAATACCATCCAATATGCCTGTCCTTATCCTGTCTCTTCCTCTTGCTTGTCCACCTACATCTTTTAAATATTGCTTCAATAGCGGGAGTCAAATACGCTACCTACCCGGCCCCAAAATATTTCCCATTGTAAAAGGAATGATTTGAGGGCAGTCAGGGCAAAATTATCTCAGCTGTCAAAGTACGACAAAGGAAATAATTTAATGACTGCTTGTTACCCGGTGTCACCCCACTACGGCCGAAGTAATTAAAAACGAGACAAAGTCCAATTTGACCGGAAATCTAACCACGGACTTTTAGCTTGGCTTACCGGGCCAATATGCGGATCACCCAGGACCAGGACCTAATTCTCTTGGCAAGTCTGAAGGATTAAAAGGAATAGTGTTGGTTATACGTTTTGCCCTTGAGGTCCATAAGGGACATAGGCGCAAAGTAAAGTGAACTTCGAAGAAGCCACAACCCACCGCGACCGTGAAGGCGCCATTGCTAAGCCACAAGACCTGGATGGCGTGCGGGTCTGCTCATTGGCTCGGAAAGGAAAAAAATCTGTGGTTTGATTCTCGGCTTAGGTGGATTTTTTTCTTGAGGGTATGTCCATGTGTTTCATCATCGTTCATCGAGTAGGGAGATTGAAATCATCTGGAATCAAAATTCTTTCACCCATTCATTTCCAACTCATGGCAGTTGTTCTAACATCTGGTGCTAAGTATCCTTGTGGCGGCTCGCTGAGTCGTTTATGGATCAGAATGCGTGCACCCAGAGTTAAATATGATTTCATAAATTACATCTTTGTTCGAGATTTTCTACGAGGATTTCATTAGAATTTGGCTGGAAAATATGATTTGATGATGGTAAAATTGATTTCCCATTCTGTGGTTTCTCCATATGAAGATTCACTACAGCTGTGTGGTGCTTATTCTTTTATATCGTGACTATGAAGTAAGAGAATAATCATCACATCCATAATCCTTTTTGATTTGGTCCCTGAATATCCCAGGGTCTTCCTCGCCCCACCTTTCTAGTTCTTCTCACCTAGCGAATTAGCTGGTCATCAGGGTGTGTCATCCAATAGGCTCTTTTCGGCACGCGTTCCATTTAGTTCTCTCCTTGTCTACTTTCCGGTTAAATTCCACCGTCTTAATTTATCTATCCACTTCCAGCAGGTTTGAAGGCCTCTTTTCTTCTCCTGATATTTTTTAAATGGCCCGATCTTCTCAGCCATATGGACATAATCCCCAAACGAATGCGTTCAGACACTATCTTTTGCTTGTTTGTAATCACATCCCGTTTGAACACAGAAGAAATTTCTTCATTGCGAGTGCTTTATTAGCGAGAGCAAATCTCCTCCTGGCATTCGAGTGACTTTATTTCGCATGAACCGGAGCGATTTCGTTCATAGAACCAGAAACACAGGGAGTGAGTAGTTAAGAGTCTTTTATGTTATGTTAAATTCAAGACGATGACTCTTTTCGTGGATTTGGTGGCTTCTAAGCACCAGAAGAGAGTCACCCAACAGAATGAGTATATCAGTGAAGTGAGAAAGGTTTTAGAGGAAGAAGAAGATCGAGAAATGCATCGATTGGTAGATATGGTATAATTTTAATCGAATCAGGTATGTTATGACACTGCCACAAGCGATATATTTATTCAAGGATAGGGAGATCCGAAATAAATTAGTTCGTTAGTGGAAGAACTTCAGATGAACCTGCTTCGATGGTTGAGTCCATTTTTCTCAAACTCTTTGTTATGACATGCAAACAGAGTCATCACCATTCGGACAAATAGAGCAATCACCCCTTCGGAATAGAACCGATCCCCACGGTGCTAAAATTCGACGATCGAGAGGAAGTTGGTGTTTATATCGCGGCATGACATTCAGAATTAAAATGACGAGCTCATGATTTTATTCGTAATAACCGAAAAGTGCAGGATGTGACAAGGCTATAAATGTACTGCAAGCCTTTGATCAAATATTTGTAGAAGAGCCAGTTTACCCTGCTTATTCAAAATAATTATTCATTTTTTTCATACCAAGCCCAAAGGGATGGAAGTTGGGATTTCGTGTGATGATCAAAAACTGAGAAAATGGGCTTGATTGCGTAGTTACCAGGATTCTGAATTTTTTTCCTACATTTACTTGGGTAATAAATACATGGGGCGCTTCTCCGTCGTCTGAAGTAAGAATTATAAACATGACACCATCACTAGACATGCAGTACAACTGGGGTTAGATATCCTTTTGAAAGCCGTCTGATGAAGGAACAGATGTTGAACGGACTACCCTTTGTCGTTCTACGACACATCTACCTATCTAGCAGGCGTGGCATTCCATGGATCATTTACTGTTGCTCCTCTTTATCAAGGTCTTAGGGCCAATGGAACGCGACAGTCTATCCTCCAAGATTGTTGCTCGGAGAGTGTATTGAGAAACCGAATTTATGTTATTGAGTGAGCCATTTTGAAAAGAACATAATTGCGTCTAACTCAAACTCATAAATGACGCATGAAATTTCTCCCCTCATTGAGAATTTTCTTTTGAATAATTGCGGAGTTCAGATGTTCCAAAAGTTTAGATTATGTCCAACCTGGACGCCTGTCAATTGTATGACTGGATAATTCAGCGATAACCAATAATCACATAGATGTATTTATATATTCATTTGTCTAACAGTGAATTGAGTTTTGTTTTTTAAATATTTGTTTGTTTTTATGTTTTCATCATTTTGGATTGATTGTAATAGTGATATTAAAAAATATGGCGATTTTTAGCAGAGAGGACAAGAAGGTTGATGTGTACGAATTGAATTGTATTGGACTACTGAATTAGATACTGAATGCAGAAAATAAATCATGCAAAGAGATATAAGGAATTCCATTTTAATCATTTTGGCACGATAACCTTACCTTAATCTAAATGCAACCTTCGCGTTTTGGCTAAAGACATACCATATACAGTAAAGAGGGACGAAACGTACGTCAGGTAAGTAAATACGCAAGCATTAACTCGGACTACGATATGAACTCGTGCATTAACGAATAAAATGTTTGATCGAACCAAAGGCAGAAATCACCTCAATAATTTGGTGAAGAAAAAACACCCATTTAACAGCGGAAGTGAACGTTTTCCACCATGACGTAGAGCCAATAGTAGTAATCAATGTAAAAAAAATAGAAAATAAGTGAATGGAAAGTTTTGATTTTTTCTTGTTCATAAACAAATGGTCAGGCATTATTACAACCGTAATCTGTCACGCTTGAAATACACAATCTTCGATATCATTTATGAAGTGGTGGGTACTCCACAGATCTCAACCAAGCTCCCCTCTTCCTCCTCCATTATTTCCCTAAATTGAACTCGCTGATTCCTAAAAAAATCTTTCCCTCAGTTTTAATCCCCTCATCCATACTTTCCCTCAAAGAAGTGTCAGAAAAAAATGATTTCAGACACTATTCTTGCTCTTTCCTCCAAAAGGCCCTTTGGGAAAGGGTTTTCAAGTCGTCGTGATTCTTTTAAAACTGTTCTCAAACTGTTATTAGAAAGCCGTTATGACACACATTGTTCAGCGCCCTGAAGGGAGGCTAATTACTCACTTTGCAGACACTGAACATTCACTGCAGACATGAACTCGTCAACGCGCTGGCGAGGTGAACGCCCCGTGACGCCGTAATTAGCCCTTCGATTTTTCACCATCCATTGCACAGGGAACAAGAGAATGAACGGAAAGTACTTGTTAAGAAATTGAATTCGCGTCACGGAAACTTCCGATCCGCAATCCGTTAACGATGAATTGAAGTCGAAGATTCAATTCTCTCACGAGGTAACCTTACGAGATGAAAAAAAAATAAGGGGAAACGTAAGATGAAGAAACGAAGTACAAGGAAACAATGACAGAAATTCATGATAGGGATGAGAGGGAGAGGGGGCGCGATGGATGCTTGTGTGTGAATCACACCAAGAGATTGTCAATCATTTCGTTCCGCGAAGGGGAAGAAACAATTAACAATCGATTTCATTGAATGTTGGATAGGAAAAAGGGGGTGAAGGGCCATACCCCGGATGACGGAAAGATTGGAGATATAGTGAGGAAATAAAAAAAATACACATACATGCGAATATGCTCATCAGCACAAGCGCATACGCGCGCACAAACGAAATTATGTACGAAAAGGGTTCGGACGAGGCGGAAAAATTGTCACGTGGTCTCGATGGCCATGTCGCCCGCGTGTCCGATGATCGATCAACGTCACGGCCTGGTAGGTTGAGGAAGAACAGCCCAGAGCTCCCCCCCATCCCGTACGTACCTCAAAAAGTGGGGGGGAAGTGACTTTTCGGAGAGGGGTACTCGTAGAGTGACATATTTTTTTATTTATTTTTGAAGGGGAGTGGGAAGGGAGGGGGGTATTATAGTGGAAGGGAAGAGTTTTAACCGCGGGGACAGTGGGAGGAGTGAAATATCGGAGTGTGGGCGATGGGAAGGAGGGAGGGCCAATACCGACCGACGGACCGTTCAAAACCGCTTCCCCTCACCCACCTTACCTCCCCCACCCCCCAGCTAAGCCTCCCGCAGTCATTCCTTTTGCGAATGGCGTGAATTTGACGAGCGTGTAAGGGACGTGTGTGTGCGACGACAGGGCCGCGGGTTGAGTGACGGACACAGGTGCTGGCTCCGGGAGAACGGCACGCAAGGCATGCCGGGGCAAACCGCGGGCTGCGTTTTCGAAATTTCGGGAACCCTCTCTTCCCTCCCTCACCTCCAGCCTTGTACCATTAATGTGTCACTCGCAGCTATCACAGTTCGATAACGGAATTGAAAAAGTGCTACGGGAGAAAAGGATAGTTTACGCGTTAAAAGAAGAGGGCATAAGCTACCATGGGTACAAAAGTGAAAATATTTCTCGTCTCTTCCATCAAGCTCGCCTCTTGCTTGCTCAGGCTACACCTCCCTCGCATAACAGTCACTCATGTAATTTAGATATACTTATTGGATTTCCATCCATCAACTCATTATGGCCAAGACACCGAGCTCCCTTCACATACGTACATTACCAGTGCATCTATTCCACATCCATTAATGGTACAATATTTCCTTACCATGTTCCACTTGCTTTAACTGCAAAAATGCCTCCCATACCCAATTTTTATTACTAAATTAATCTCCCGGTTAGGATAGGCAAAGCGAAAGCGAGTAAAACGTAAAGATTTTTACATGTGCGGTGTCCTAACTACCACTCATATTTCGTCTTTCATTTAGCGTTCGTCTTTCTCTGCTTTACCCCGTCCATTAAACCAATTATTTTTCTTCCCTTTCCTCGCTTACTCGATACCTAAGCAAGATATGGAATGTAATGGAATTCTAAATGGAATTCAGTCATCTGTGGCGTACCTCATGGATCAGTACTCGGACCTATGCTATTTTCTATCTACCTACTTGATCTCCCTGAAAATATTAAGTACTGTAAATATACGCTTTACGCAGATGACTTGCAAATTTATCGAAACTGCCTTCCTAATGACCTCGGAAGTACAATAGAGAAAAATTAATTAAAACATTGCCTCAGTATCCGACTGGTGCAAAAAAACTATTTAGATTTAAACTGTGCTAAAACAAAAGCAATTATCATTGGCTCCTCTAGGCTTGTAAATAAGACCGGCCTTAATGTAATTCCAAATGTAAAGCTAGGAGGTATTTAAGTTCCCTTTTCAACCAGTGTCAAAAACCTGGGGGTCACATTGTCAACCAATCTTTCCTGACAATATCATGTTCAAGACATCTCGAATAAAGTAATAAAGTTAGCAAAATATTGTTTCAATTAAAGTTAAACAAGGAGCTTTTGCCTGTTGAAACCAAGAAACTGTTAATATAATCCATTATTCACCATCATTTCGATTATTGCTTCTTGGCTTACAATGATATCCCAGGTGGCATTGATTTAAAATTTCAGTGCTTATTAAAATTCTAGTGCAAGATTTGTATTCGGCCTACGAAGAGATGTCCATATATCGCCACACCTTAAGCAAATCGGATGGCTGACCACAAAAAAATGATGGCAATATTTTTAGCTACATTCCTTTCTGTATTATTTCATTAAAAAAAGCCAGACTCTGTTTAGTTTCTTCAAAACAATCCCGAAAACAACTTATATGACAACCAGAATAGATTTATAATTCATTTATTACCCCGCTCATTGGACCGCCTGCTTCCATAATTCCTTCCAAGTAGTAGAGTCCAAATTTAGGATTTCTATCACAGATGAGCTAATAAGTGTTTCTACTTCAAATTGTTTTAAATCAAAGATATATTGTCAACTACTTAGCGACTCATTATGAGTCAATTGTCATGTGCACTATGGATGTGTTTTTTCTCGTATCTCTTCTATTGTTGTAATTGTTCTTATGTCACCTCACACTGTTCTAATAACTCATACATTATGAACCTATCATGAATATTATTTTTTCAGTGCCATTGGTATGAGTATTATTATTTGTAATATATCAATTATATAAATGTAACATGCTGCTACTATTTTTATTGTTATCATGGTAAAACCTATAATATTTTTGTTGTTTATTTGATATTTTGAGTATTAGCTCGCAGCGAACAACTGTATATAATGTAATTTCCAGGCTTTTGCATTTGGTCTAAATTGATTTGTCCTTTGAGGGCGAATAGTCCTAGAGCAATAAACTTATTTTCAATTATTTTCAATACCTACCCTCTATCAACTCTTCATCCTCTCATTATCTCTTCCAACCACCGACTTTGTCTTTTCCCATTCTTATTTAAATGCTACAGACCCCATGAAAACTGCATTTAGCAATATTATTGAATGAAACACGTAATAAGGTAAAAATGAAATAAAAATTAAAATACAATGAGAAATATTTTCTATTGCTAAACGCTTACCCGGGAGCAAATAACAGGGATTCTAGGTGTTGGAGGGCAAATAAGTAACGAATTATTGAGAATTTGGAACTGAGAATTACGGTAAAACTCAGGAGAAAATAAGGTAAAAATAGATGGCCTTTGTTTTGAGCAGTCGTGAGAGAATGTAGAGTGGATTCATGAGTGGAAAACATGATAAGCTAAGAAATTATTGGTTTACGTAATGCGTAGCAATTGCCGCGAGAAAAAATCGAACTGGACAGGGAATCGTAGCCCTTCCATTTGTCCGGCCGAACTTATGCGCAGAAAAACACTGTACCCAGGCTTTCAACAAGAGAAGCCAGGGCTTGAAGCAAGGTGCTCTGCACGTGTTTCGTGGTGATCTGCTCACTGCATTGGTCCGGCAAGCCAAAGGTACGAAGTTACATTCCCAATCAAGGTCAATTTTTTATCGTGACAATTTCTTTGTATTTCATCGTCGACGCTTTCAAAATTAGGTAATTTCAAGTATTAATATTTAAATATCTAAGGAAATTCCTAGAGTAAAATATCCTAGATAAAACATTTCAATAAGATAGCATATTTTGAAAAGGGGGAGAAATTAATACATCGTAGAAATATTTCGGAGAAAACCGGGGTTTGTAGCAAAAGACACAAGAAGAAGAATAAACAAGACCAGAGAAGCGTTTGAGAAGAGAATTTATGAGAGATATCTCGGACAAATTCTAGAAGAAAAGAATACTGTTGACTCCTATTGTGGGTAGCGCTGAATGGTTCCGAAACTTGGTCAATGGGGGAAAAGGATGGATTGGAGGCTTTCGAGATGTTGGATTGGAGGATAATGTAGAGCATAGGCTTGATGAAAGAAGGGAGGTAAACGAGAAAGATTGAAGTATTAGAGTGTTCACTAGAGTGGAGGAAAAAGGAAATAGTGCAAGTCGAGTTGAGAAAAGAGAACAGCATCTAGGACATCTTGGAGAAGGGCAGTAGATACCAAAAGTTATCGATGGGGGTCATGAAAGGAATATTGAGAGTTTTGTCTCGACTCGATCAGCAAGAATAAAACCATGACCTGAAGCCTTTCACTATTGAAAGCACAGGTGGACCACGGGTGGAAAGTGAGTTAAGACCATTCAGGGTTGAGCCACTGGAGCACTAGATACTCAGCTTTCTTGGTGTGATCTAATTGAACCATCGTGAAAGCAACTATTTCATAGTGTTACTTATTTCTAGATTTAAAAGATTCTATTAGTCAACTTTTTATTTATTGCTAAAAGTAAGCTTGATCGGATGCCAACACTCTAATCGTTTTCCATGCGATGTCGAAACCTTGAATTTCGATGTAACATCTGAAAAATACTAAGTTCCCGAGGGAACAAGGACACCGGGGATAAAAGGGAAGCTCAGGGTCTTTGAAAGATTTTGATGTCATTGTACGGAGAATACTCGGGAAAGTTGAGGGGCATTTTGCTGGTGGGAAAGGAATGTGCTGGACTCGGAGGACATTCTGGCTGAAATTCCGGGAAGGTGACGTGTATGAGAGTTTCAAATGACCAGAATATCTCGACCGGGTAACTTTGAAATCAAGGAGTACAACCAAGGAATGCTTCGAGAGCCGCTCTTTACCATTGTATGCAGTGTTCCAGATCGAGTTGAAAACTTCATAAAGTAAAACATTCTTCTGAAGTGGGAGTTGAACCGCGAAATTACAGATTTCCTGGCTAATGTGTAGAACTCTATACCACCCAGAATTATTGATTTATTTCCTTTCATTTACTTGAATTTTTAATATCTTTTACATAGTCTATCCAATACAGCCAATCAATTCCTGATCTCTGGTATAATCTATATAAGAACCAACCGTAGTCAACATACAGCCCATCAAGAATGGCATTGGGTAGGACCCTTAATTCTTCAAGGAAGCTGGTGTAAAATAGGATGATAACTGTGTTCTACAAAGTATGACAATCTGACCATTGCAAGATCTCCTCATCGGTACGATGGACAGTGATGAATGTGTTGGACATTTCCACAGGAAAAAGAGGTTTCTAAACGAGAAACATGAGACGAGCGTTCAGTTTCGATTCACCCCGGAACCCGTGCTTTCAGATCCCGACAGCCTTTTTCTATGTCAATTTTCAATACATTCTCTGCAGTTCCTCGGAGTAGCCAAGAAAATATTGCAACTGCAGACCGAGATTACTTCACCTGGGAAATTCTGATCGGTTAGGTGCAGTGAGTTAAATCTGACTGTCAACCAATTGCTTAAGGGTTCTTTTAGAATTGAAATAGGATGACAGTCATCATAACTAGCCATCCATTCAAATGTTGCATAGCTCCATATTTGCACTCAATTCTTGTTTTGGCCAACAGCTTCATTCCTTCCCTATATCTCATGTAATAATGCCTATTAATTTATGTAGTGTATCCTCGTGCTTCCTCAGTAATTTCTCACGTACGCTGTTCTTTCCATTTAGGTTCTTGTTCGCTGCTGTCTTAGATTGTATCCTTGAACTACATATCCTCTTCTTCGCCAAGTTTTCATCTATTACCTTTCTTACATCTTCGGAGTACTTCTTCATTGATGACCCCATTTTCTATGTTATCTTCATCAATCATGTATGTAATCACACCATATTTCTATTGTTTCCCATCGTCTCTACTCGGCTGCTGTTATTGTCAATTATTCATTGCCATTTCAGAGTACGAAAAATAGACATATTATTCAAGAGTACTTCTTTTAATCCAATCTTGTAATATTAAATTAATTGACAGGCATAATTTCATTGAAAATTATGATATTCAAAACGGATTTCCGCTTCAATTGCAGTCACCAGGGAAAGATTTTATTCTCTCGCATGCGTAATGATTAATCTATTCATTTTTAGAGGATCAGTACCACTATTTAATAATACGACAGAGAGTTAGCACGCCATCAGCTCGCAAGACAACTAGAAAAGACACGTGACATACTCGTGAATTAACGAAATGCGTATTCGGGGCCTCGGTTCTCGCGCCGACAGATGAACAATTTCAACACATCTGCATCTCTTCGATTCAAAGGTGTTGAAAATGCATGTATCATCGCGATTTCAAAAATATGGAAACGGAAAATCCTTCGAAGCAACTGGTTTCGTGTCATTAAAAATATATTTGCATGAAATTTGTATTCATCACGATTTCATTCAGAAGTGAATGGAAATAATGTGGAGGCATACCATGGAGAATGGTAAAGGCTATAAAACTTATTGTTTAACGCTATTAAAGGTTGTACAATTAAATTTGTAGTCATACCAATGGGATTCATTTACCCAGTTGCTTAAATACGAAATCGGAGAACAACATTTCGAAAGCTATAGTCGAAGGTAATCCATTACCAAGAAAGTTGAATGACAACTTATGCTTAAATGTCTCCATCACAAAATTCATCTCTTTAACATATTTACACATTCATCTACTTTACAGTTGAATTTTTATTCACGGTCTCGGCTGACTCGTCAATTTTGAGTGCCCAGGCTGAACAGATCTCAGATATAGATCATGAAATGCTTTTGACTATCAACTACTTCCGTGTTTCCCCTCAATAAGGCGAAGGAAGTCGATAGTCAATCTTTTTTACCATTGCACTAAAATAACGGAGGCAAGAAGAAAAGAAATGTCTCCCGAGTATCTTCACGATAGAGCGACGCCAGGACAATTTGGCACGATAAAAGTACCAAAACATTAACGAAAGAATTTCCTTTACGCCATAATATGCAGCCTTACAAGCATTCAGTCCTGAGTTTCTTACTGAAGGTAAGTTGTAGTGAAATCGGAGTGGTCATCAGACTTGATGGCTTTTGCGACAACTTCCACGCTACACCACGATATACTTACGACGACTGTTTAGCGAGCGTTCCAGCTCGCTTCTTGTGGTCTGATGTCTGAATTGCTCTCGATGCATTTTGGCTGCAATTTGTAGCCTGGTGATCAGCCAGTTGCGCCTCACTTCTGCCTTTTTGGAGCCCTTTCCTAGTTTTTGTTAAAACCTGCTTACAAATACTGGATGGCAAGTAACCATAATCTTAATGTACATAATACGTCTTTCGTTGGAAATAATACTCAATGCGGAAGTAATCCCGAAATCCATCGTCTCAAGACTACTCTGCGGCAGCTTTCTCTACAGCATAATCCGTTTCTACGGGGAAGAACCTGGCAGACACTGCAGGAAGCTGGCGAAACTTTGGAAGAATAAAGGAAGACAGCAGAGATTCCTATACGATTCCACCTTTCATTGTCGTCTAACGTCACAGTCGATCAGAAAAAGCGAAGATAATTCTCCACCGAAATAGCCCTGCCCTGCAAAGAGAACAAGTGCAGTATATCAGAGGAGCCTAGGAACGCTGCTCATCGGAACTTTACCGCAGTCATCCAGAAATGAGCGCTACTCCCAACCAGGTAGACTGGGAGAGACTTTGGATAAGATCAAGCATCGGACAAAAACGCTTAATAACGAATAATCCATTGAAATAAATGTTATTCGAAATGTATTTTAATAAGGAAAAATTTAAGTGCAGAAAAGATCTTGTGTTCCTTCTTATTAATTAATCAAAAAATAAATTTACAAAGCAGGTCAAGGTCAAATTATGAAATGTTGCTCATAAATTGATGCACTTTCAAAACTATGGCATTGTCTTTCTTTCAGTGAAGCTTTAAAAAAGTTTGCTGAAATTTATTCTTCAGAAATCTGTTGTTGAAGGTGGATGACATCTCTTTCGGGACGTGGAGAAACTTATAATTTGTGGTAACCTACCGAAAACAAAACGAACCTATGTTACTCTTTGGTTATAATCCAATCCGATGGGAAGTATGCCCACAAGCTGCAATTGAACTATCCTCCGAATCGTACCATAAGAGAGGGCTGAAAACGCGACTGAAGAAAATTAACCCCGTCTGAGTATGAACCCAATTCCTCGTGGAAGGAAATCAGGGTCACCAGCCACGGGCTAACTGGTTGACTACTGGGAAAAGGTTTTCATGTGGCAGCTTTGAGGGAGAGTGGTCCCATCCATGTACATCGAGGGTTTGGTGGGTGTGTTGTGTCAAAGGGGTGAGATGGAATGAAAAGAGGGTTGACAGTGTCCGAGGCACCTGGGGTGCCAGGGGTATTCAGGGAGGGATGATGTTGAGCTTGGGTCAGAGGGGAAGGGTTAGCTGATGGGGTAAAGGTGTGTAGGGACGTGGGATAAGCAGGCAAAAGGAAGAGGGGACAAAGAAGGAATGGGGAAATGAAGGGAGTATGGAATGATAAAGAGAAGGGGTAGATCAAATGTTGAAAAGAGGACTCCAGGAGGAAAGGAGTTAATTATTCCAAACATACTGTTATTAACAGCAATAACCTACTAAAACCTCGAAGGTACCAGTGGTAGCGGACGAAAATAGGTCTGTCAAAATGTTTAAAATTTAAATGCTACCAAGAATATGTCAATTTACTGTGATATCCATACATTTAAAAGAGAAATAAGGCATGAAATGCAACAATTTTTGGGGAACAATTGACTTAGTTTTTTAGTTTCCTTGAAGAGTAAAGAAACTTAGCAACCAGCGAGTTCATACTCCGGTCAAGAATATCATATCTTGCTCATCATCACTTCTATGCTTGCGAATGTGGGATCATACAAATAGTTACATGCAAGAGTTCCAGAGAGGTTAAATTGTTACTAATGTTTTTCATCTACCTTAATAAGAATGACGAAATTCCGTTTTTTTACTTCATGTGAATGAAATTTGACGAATGATTGTAGCGTAAAATCTTTTACCTTTCCTTCCCACAGATTTTCATTGCTCCCTTTGTATTTACCAATACTCGTTGCTTTTGGTTTGACAAATACTCCTCATCTCTTGTTCAAGGTTTATAATTTGTACTAGATTTGATCCATTGATCTCGAATTTTTTTCTATTAATTTTTCGGGAGGAAATCATCATCAAATAGAATAAGATCTTCATAGATATTTGGGTTTTTCGATTACTTTTCTTAAAAATAGTGATTTCGTCTGGTTATATTTTAAAAACACTTTTAACAATGATTTACTTAAGCTCTCTCGTTCATTCTATTTACTTTAATTCTTACCTCTAAGAGAGGACGTCACTATTTATATAATACTCAGCAATGCTGGTGTCTATTTTGGAGTACCATTACAACGCCTGTCTTGGCAATAGGATCGTGAATTGGTAGAATATATTGATTACATTTTTACGTTTGACCTCATAGAAAAACAAAAAATCAAGAAAAGTACTGAAGGCCAATCAGGTAAGCTGTGTGATAAATAATTTGGAATCACATGCGAACCAGATCTTTGAAAATCAGTTAGACGTTCCGACATCAGGACAACTCCTAGATATCTACATCAATGTTTTTTGTGCCTCAAAAGTGTTAAAGGTTAAAAGAAGGGTATTATTGTCTCAAAACTCATGCCACTGACTAATAGTGTAGTAGTAACTAAAATAAGTTACTTCACTTCATGCTTTTGTCATATATTTTTTAGATTTCGATGCTTATTTTCTTTAGAAGCATTATTATTCCGGAATTAGATTTTGTCAGACCATGAAGTTGTATAAACTCTTCAAAACTACAAAGTTTTCACGTTGGTGTGCGAGAAATGATGTGCTTACTAGGCAAAGAGATATTTTCATTAATATATTTAAAACTTAAAAAAAACTCTGTAACGTGCGCCCGAGAGAAGTGGATATAAATTCGAAGTTTTGCTATTGGATATGGGGTGCTGGAGCGAGAGCAATTTTCGTAGCGGGAAAATATAAGGATCTAAATATCTTCGCAGATATACGCCTTTGCCCATTTTTTAACTGTAAGAAAAAATATACTATATAGACGCTGATTTACTGACGACGTAAAAAAACATACTATTAACCCCTTCGTACTACGGCAGATTAGATCGCGCCAATAAAATTAGAGAGCTAGATTGTAGAACCGATAGGTATAAAATGTCATTTTTTCCGCGTACCATTCGGGACCATAACAGCTGTGATCGTCGTCATGAATAGTTCGAGTATTGACAATAGGCAGGCAGTTAATCTTTCTCATTATATTCTCCTCTTTCTTATTTATGCATGATGTAAATAATGATGTTCTTATTTATGCATGATATTTTGAATCTGTAGTAGTAGTCTTTGTATCCCTTGCACGTTAGAACGATTGGAGATACAATGTTTCTTGGGTATTAGATTTGTAATTGGCGCTTTGCATGTGTGGTACGCGGGTTTTTAATGTAATGTCGGTGTTCTACCATATCATTCATGCATGCCTGGTGCGAAAGCACCCCCTGCCACACACCCTTTGGGTGGCTTGCAGGGTATGACGTAGATGTAGATGTAGATGTAGATGTAATGTTAGCAACTGCACACCAATACAATATCAGCCAAAGATCGATAGCGGCTCATTTCATTCCTGCCCAGTTAATAGTTTGATGGTGAATTTGAGTGCCTCGCGTTCAAATAAGCCCCAACTTACAGTAGTAAAGACGCTGGCACTCAGGTAGCTAGTAAAGAAATTGTAAAAAAATTGAAGAGTTATATTAACTTTTTAGTATTAATCTACTGAATTTCAATTATTGTTGAATGAATTCACTACGTCCGTTTGTTAAATATTTATAGAATGTCATCTCCGCAATATTCATATTTAGCCATTCAAATTGTTTTTCACATGTTAATATCTATCAATATTACAACATATGAATATTCATTTAAACATTATGTGATCTGAATGACTTATGCAAACAGCAAAACAGTATTTGTAATCGCGCTTTTAACTTAATCTCACGAAGTTTATTACTCACAGGATGGACTTTTTTTAGAATCAATTTTTCAGGTTTTGGCAACCGTAGAGTAAGGTGTAGCATACAGAATTTGACTTGGGTACGTTGTTCTAATGAAAAGTTCTCAAATACGCTCAAAAGCAAGCAAAAGCAGCAACACCTTAAACATTACTCTCCACAGCCAAACGATAAAGAACCTTTTTCTTTAAGCCATACCGCCTCAATAGCAGTGTGAACGGGTCATCCGGAGATTATCATCCGTCAGAACATACACGCGGCGGCGCCACTTTGAAAAGCGAGGAAGGATTGAAGGAGGAGGAGTAGGAGGTGGCGACGGCGGCGTTTGCAGGAAGACGGGGAGATTGAGAGAGATGGCACAGGAGACGAGAGGTGGATTTGGAGATAATGGGAAGAGGAATGAAGAGATAGAGGGAGTGAGGGAGAGGTAGAGTCACAGGGGATGAGGAGTAGGATAGGGAGATATTTTTTCAGAGCCAGCAGAGAACTGAGGTAAGGGGAGGAGGGAGTAAAGGAGGGATTGGGGAAGGGATGAGCTTTCTGGGGGGGGGGGAGGGAGGTGAAGGGGAGGCGGGGTGGACAGGGGGTGAGAGAGGGAGGAAGTCGACGGGGCGGTCCCTGGATGAGTTTGTTAAAAAGGCAGAAACTCAGCTCACGCACCAGGGACATCAAAGTGCTGGCACAAAATGAAATCCTGCATCAGCCGAGGCAGGCAGCGGCTTTAACCCAGCCTCCACATACATCCCTCTCCCTCCTTCCCCCCTTCTAGCGAGCACACATTCATGTGAGCATCCCTCTATCTCTCTCTCTCATACTCCACCCTACTCCTCGCCTTCCATCCCCGCAACCGCGCCCGGAACACAACGACCCGCCCCCCCTCCTCCCTGGCACTCCCCTCCGTCTCCCCCTCCAACTTCCAAGCCCTTCCCGTTCCGCGTGACTTGCCCGCACGGGGACGCGGGTTCGAAACCCAATCCCGCCGCAGGAATCTGAGGAATCTCCATGGAGATGAACCGCCCCTTCTCCTCAACCCTTCGGCCTCCCTCCCTCTATACCTCTCCCTCTCTCTCTCTCTCTCTGTCACTCCCTCCGATTTCGCGTTCCGGGCCTCGAGGCCAGAAGTGTTTCGGGAGAACGGAGCTGCCGAAATTTTCGGCGTTGGCGGCACCCCCGGCGCGTTTTGCCAGGGATTTTCGGCGATTTGGGACATTCCTCACGTAGTACGTGAAAAGCACCTTGTCGAGGGTTATTCTTTTTTATTCACTTGGAACTGAATCTGTAATCGAAGCGAATCGATAAGATCCTCGGATCCGAGTTGGAGGATCCAAATCGTGCTGTTTTCGCCCTCTTAGCCGTGGACTAAATTTCAGAAATTCACTGCTGATCCGTGTTCCAGTAAGCTTGAGTGAATTTCACGTATCGGTATTATTATATCATTAATTTTTAGGCATCAACACAGATATTGGGAAACTAACCATGAACTCCGCCTCCTCCTCATCTAACATGTTTATATATTCATAAATCTTAACCTCAACTTCTTGCATATATAATTTGCCTATGCCCGGCTTAAGGTAGTTTAAAAGAAAATATAATTCCACTTAGAAATCACTGAATTTGGTCTCATTTCAAAGAAAAAAATCTCACGCTTCTAAAGGCACCAAAATATCAGCCCCATACAGAACTACTATCCGAGGTTTTTGCCAAAAAATACCAGCCCTATTACATGGGAAATGCTACGTGTATGCACTCCATAAAGACCTTATTTAAAAAAAATGAGGCGGTTCTAACACATAGATCTCGTCAAAAAATTAAGAGTATGTAGTTATTATGTTTGATCAACTATTTTTATAAATTAATCATAATGTCAGAGAAGTAATTTCTTCGGGATCAAGAAAAACCTTACGTTTTTAAGGAGTTTTAAACGTACCAAGCAAAAAAAAGGAGTCAATTTTAAGACTTTTTTTTAGATATTTTCATTTAATTACTTTGAACTAATATCAGAAATAATGTATTATTGCACCACTAATAATGCAGCATTTAGATCACATGTCCCATAGCTGGTGAAATTGATACGTATAATTCGAGTATTGTGTCTATTATGACTAGGGAACTACCTCCTTCAAACAGCCTTAAGATTTTCTCGGAATGAACAAATTCTCTCATTGATAAAGCTCACTACCACTTACAGACAGGCTGATGTAAACAAACAACCACTCATATCGCAAAATATTAGCAAAAAGGCGACACGATCTAGCGATTTACCTTAACCAGACATTAAAAAGCAGTTCTTAATATTTTTTCGTGATAATGCGGGAATCTTATTTCAAATCTGCTTCTCCATAAATGGAGTAAGATAAAGATCTGGAATCTATATCTACGTTTGGAATCTAAATCTATATCTTGATTCTAAATCTGAATATAATTACCTGTCATAGAAAGCATCCAATCGGATTTATTTCATTAAACATATCTATAATTTCAATTCCACTTAAATGTTTTAGGGAAAAATTACGTCAATTTATTGAGTGAATATCAGAATGTTTTGAATGTTTGTGTAGCAACTGTGCCAGTGCTTTTCGGATTGGAGTTTGATGATTAATGACTTGACAAATTGATTGAACATTGGCACGGAATTTTTGAAAAAACAAACTTAAGCAGTAAAAACGGTACGTTTAAAATTTTAATCTGCCACCTTAAGAAGTAATTGTGACTATGAGACACCCACTCATCTTCCCTTCTTTAAATAAATGCATTAAGAGTGATTATTTTATGTTAATCTGAACCATCTTCATTTACTATTTACTATTGTTAACAAGAGATTACTCATGAATAATTAACCATTAAAAGATTTTAAGTAACATAATGCTAATTCTTCTCGCAAAACAACTCATCACCCCCAAAACCAGATGGATGATTTGTAAAATTCACCTCTTCCATACGTAATACGCTGTGACCTCTCGTTATCTGGATTGCACCGTGCTCTTACAGGGTGTATTTAATGTGATTCATTTAACATTCTCTTGAATGTTGAAGGAGAACTAGTTGGACATGGTGAGCGAAGATTGAATTATCAGCTATACTTGATTCGACTGATGTGACCTTTTGAACGTTGACTGTTTCACTGCATTAATAAAGTAACATCACATCTATGCCCATTTTTCAACTGTAAGAAAAAAATATACTATATAGACGCTGGTAATGTTAGCAACTGCACACCAATGCAATATCAGCCAAAGATCGATAGCGGCTCATTTCATTCCTGCCCAGTTAATAGTTTGATGGTGATTAATAGTAATTAACAGCACTTATCACATAGATAGTTAGGTAATGGATGAAGAGTGAATTAAAAACGGATACATTACGATCACTCCATCACGATGCCCTAATACGCTCATACCGCGTTGCGACTCATTGTGTTTTTATGAGAAGTTTGACTTCGATGTAAAATGATATAGTTCATTAATTCTTAGTGCTACTGACGCAATTTGGTGCAAATTGACTATCAGATATAGTGAGTATAAATCCATTCGAGAAGTTGACATGAATGGAATTGCTTCGACTATGTCTAACCATATCAATAAACCTTCGCTTAAAAGAAAATTCATGGAAAGCGTCCCAAATGACATGGGGAGGAAACGGTTAAAGAGGTAGGATATTATATTACCCTGGTAATATAAAGCGTAGTATTATATCGTACAGGCTATGAGAAGAGAGGACGGGTGAAGAGAGGAAGTGTTTGGTATTAGTTTACGTGGAGAATGGAGAAGTTGTTGTAAACCGAATGGAAGGAAAACGAGGAAGTGATTAGCATGGTGGATGGTGGTTGGTAACTGATGGAGGAAATTTGGACGAGGCAGTGAATATGTGCGGAGAGTGAGAGCTATGGATGAGGCGAGGGGGCAGCGACAGAGGCAGATTTTGAGTGGTCGCCGTGGAGGAAGAAGCGGAATACGCTTTGCGGATAGGACGAATAGAGGTAAACCGTATGTCGAGCTGCAGAAAGAAATGGTGAGTTGGGGTAGGTGATAAGCAGTTTTAAACGATTGCTATTACCTCCACTTAAAGCGATGGAAACTTTCCATTCACTCTAGGGCGCTAATTACTTCGAAACACAACGGCGCACTTGCCTTCCATTCGCAAAATCCCCACGCACTACCTAACGCCCTTCAAAACAGATATGGAGCAAAGCTGATATGCGATAAAAAACGAATAAACGTCGATAATGGCCTCCGTGAGGAGTGCTAGAGAGTGGAGGGATGGCTAACCCGATGCCAGCGCCTGTTTCGACGCCATATTGTCGCGTTTCAATACACTTCACCGAAGAGATACCTCATAATTTCACTCTTTCTACATTCCCCTCTCCTAATAATAGTAAAAAAGTAACAAATGCAGGGGTGGGTTGGTAAATGGAGCGGGAGTTATTATTCCCAGCAAAAAAATTGTTATTGCCCGCGCAAGAACAGCCTCGGGAAAATTGAAAGAATTCCCGCAAAATCGTGGTATTTCCCTCTAACGCTCCGATGTGAAATTCACACTACATCTGGGGTCTATCACTAAGCATCGCGGCCATCTTGAATTTAGAGGCATACACTTTTGTTTTCCATCCCTCCATTCGGATCGATTCATCCGTGATTGTAGTCAAGTTAGTCGATTTTCAGTGAAGGCGTAAAGCATGCATCTTGCAAGTTATTTATTACTCAATAAAAAATCATTAAAGGGCCCTATTGCAATCCGATATTCGCTCACTCCATCACCTGAGATTGAGATCCTTCGATTTCAGGCGCCACACCATGTCTAGCAAGAATCAGCCTCAGCCGCTTGTACTTGAAACGGGTGGTGATTCACTACGAGAGAATCACCTGTTCTCGCTCAGTCACCGAAGTCTGGTTTCGTTGGAATAAGCTCGAAATGGGAGGGATGGCTCTGCTATTCGTCCAAAAGCTGTCATCCCCGTCTAAAAGTTGCAGACTGTGAGACCAAAGTAACTTGTGCCGACGAAACACGTTAAAATGAAGAAGAAGAGGATTGGAACCAATAGTCCAGTCTCTTTAGGGCTTTATCTCGAAAAAATACTCTAAATGGAGATACTTAGCACACATTCAGTACAAGTGCCCCGTTATGACGTATCACAAATCAACGCTCAGTTTTAAACGCAGTTTATTTCTTACATTGTTTTCTTCTATTAATTGTATTTCTTGAAATTTCAACTTCCCTCTAACAATTATTTATAAAATACATAAAAATACGAAGAAATGTATCTTTTTTTCAATCTTACATTTGATTAAATCGCTCTTTTTTGAAGACAAATCTGTTAAACGTTATGCCCTTTTTTAAAAAAAATCCAGTTTTCTCGAAGTTTCTTCTCAAAGACCATGAGAGATCGGGCAAAAGTTGTTAGGACTAAAAAGATGCATTTATCAAAGTCTATAGCTTTGGTTTGAAAAATTCGTTTATATTTCCAACAGTTATGGAAATATGGTCGAAAAAGTGGAATTCGGTCGCATTATTCTAAGATGGTGGCCGAGGCACAGCATCGGCGAGTGTTGATTTTTGATATGCTGTTGCTGGGTACTAGTAATACACGTATGCAAATTATATTCTTTTAGGGATTTATTTCTAGGTAGAGGGATATTTTGATCTAACATGACTTGAATCCAACACCTTGAGGGACCCAAGGTGTTGGATGCGATCATATGACTCCACACAAGAGGAGTCACTTAGCCTCTCCAGCGCAACTCCACCCTCACCTACCCTAGGTCTGTTAAGCCGAGTAACTTATCACAAGGTTGTGGTATCCAACCCCTTCAGCGTGATGGGTGGGTGAGCTGAGAGAGCAGGGGGGTCCTGCCAGCGCTGTTCAGGAGTAACCTGATCCCAGGCCTGGCAGGATGGGATGCACCAACAGCAGGGTGCATCACCTAGAGTGGCGGCGGAGGAACTACTTGTTAGTCAACGGTGGCGCACACAGGCCGAGTTAGATGGTCTACTGCTGAAAAATACCCATTCAAGGAAGCTACGTTTGGCCTAGCAAGCCAGTGATGGATTAAATTATCACTTTCAAAACTAAAGCAAGCCTCGTAAAGAATAAAGAACCCAATTTGACATCATCTGGGAATTCTGATGCACAAAAAAAGACAACACTCGGGAAACTGGAGTTGCTACTTGATGATGGTGATGATGACTTGAATATAACAAATAATAATACAATCGAGGAAAGAGAGCAGTGGGACTACTTTCAAAAGACTCAAGGGAGGCGGCGCCCGCGTATCTGGGCAAGCGCCACACCCCACGCTTCCACCGCCGACGGTGACGAGGCACGGAGGGTGGGAGAGCGCTGCGGTGACCGCTAACTTCCTTCCTCTTCCCACTCCCGATCGTCCCCACGCCGTTGCGCTACAAAGGGAAGAGAGCTGTATCAGGCGGTGGTGTTGGAGCTGCGTGCAGGGGTTCACCGTCGGCCGTTCTCTCCAAACACGCGAACATTTCCGACGATTCCTTTTTTGAGCCCACAACTCTTCATTTCCTTTGTCATCTCTCTTTCCCTCTCTCTCTGTCACCGCACCTTCAGAAATAAAAACTCATTGCTTTTTCTTTTTGTCCGTCGTCGTCAACGAGAGATCTCCATCCATTATTTGATGACAAAGTAAAAAATATAATTCTCTGGTTGAAGCTTCTGGCTATAGTCTGGTCGTAAAGAGTCATAAACGCTGAGTCAATAATTTGGTCCGTTCATTGACCGTCCGTTTCCAAAAAGTAATGAAAAAACAGGGCCGGGCTTGACTTTGTGGAAAATTTCTATCGCGGGCGTTGAGATGAGATGTGTTGTTTACTGATGTTAGGATGTTTTAAAAGTAGACTGAAATATTATTCAGAATAGGTTTGGCTGAACCCTCTCACCATCAAAAATAACTATAAATCTCTTATGGCTCTGACAATCCCACGAAACTTACCTGTCGGATCCATCGTCGAGGCATAAAATTAACACATAGTTTAGTAATATCAGCAACTTTTTTAAAAGGTTATTCATCAAATCATTCAGACTGCCTCTAAATCGATGAGTGTGCTGACGTAGGAAGAGACTCATATCGGGAAAAATGTTTTCTATGAATGAAATGGAGTTAAAAATACTACAATTTTATATTGAATGAGAAAGATTATTTAACCTAGCTGTCTTGAACTCGCCAAGACCAATCATATTTGTAAAGAGAAATGGGGATGTAGCCCAAGTTTAAGAGTTTGCCTAAATGTGTTGACTTGTTGGAAAAAATTTAATTACTTTATTATTCATTTCCCATACGTAATCTGCGTTTCAAAGATATAAAAATGTCAGTGAATGCCAGTTTTACGAGTAGACAGGATTTTTCATCTTTTACTGCGCTGTAAACTCTCCTTCCTCCTTGCTCTTACATATGTTGTCATATAGGAATTTATTTAATTTCGCGGACTGGTCTTCTGAAAAAATCCAGCCTGCACTTTCTCTAAGTCTTACTATTAGTCACCAGTCATCTCTTTCTTAAAATCATGAAACTATAATGTAGAAGAGGTCATTGAGAAAAATTTCATTGAGACCGGGTATCAACTTCGCGAACCTAGACGGACATACACTATCCAGGCTTCTGAAAGCGCCTTAGATAATTTTTGAATTATTCAAGGGCACTGAATATTTTTCCCTCCTCCACTGCCTAGGGTGGCAATCCCAGGGAAAATAAGTCTTCAATGAAGCCTAAACCCGAGATGTTCAACATATAGCTGCACTCATAGGTCGTGCTTATATACCTATAGCCTCTATGTCTAAAGTGACTCATCACCGATGGCCAGTAATGTGGTCCCTTTAGCATATCTAACAGCTACATCGTATAAACGAGGCAAAATATGAGTCTCTTCTCTTCAAAAACATGGCAACATCAAAAGAAGCCTTTTTTTCATATAAGCAACTAATTTACAGAATTTCACTTTGATCAAATTAAAAATTATGGTTGAATCATTTGTTCAATGATCAGATGGATGCCCTTTCATTTTTTTTTACTAAAGGACTAATCACGAAGAATAAAAATTTAAATTAGCACTTTCAACTCTCACTTTTATGCACTAGAGCTCTGAGGTGGTCAGATCATATTATGAGTTGGGTTCTCCAAATTATGCTCAAAGTCGGAAGACAGTCCGCTTAAAATTTTACAGGAGTGTTAAGCAGTAATTGCAGCCCAAATAGTTGCGATTATTGAATAGGTGAACTATCATCAGAATACATATCAAGCCAAATTTTTAGAGGAAATTCATAATGAGTTCCGTTGGTGAAAGCAGCACTACCATTAGTAGTTACTTGTTTTCCGATCCGATGTTTGAACTTAATGTTTGCTACTTCCCGCTATAACATGAGAATACGCAAGGTTGTGACAGCAAGAGTATAACTTCATGACGGTCGCATGTGATTTACTCACATATATATTGACATTGTTTCGCATGTGGAATGAGTTCTATATAATTAGACAGTTTGGTTCGTTTTATGGGGAAGATCAACGGCAACTAAATGATTATACAGTGAGTTTGGTTATTTGGGGAAGACCGCCAGAATCTTGTCTTTTTATTGTAGAAAGATATGATGACCTTCCCATAGAGGTTGGTTGACATGGAAAATTTCCTTGTGGAACAGAGGAAGGGTGGGAGAAATATCCTGCTCTTGAAAAAAGCTGCCGCGGGGACCACAGTTTAACGTGCTGTCCGTCGGACGGAGTACTGCACTTGAAAAGCCCCAGAAATGACACCTAAATATCGAATGTAGGAGCAAAATTATGACCATGGAACATGGGACAGAATTTGCATTAAAGGCAAATTCTTTGATACGTCTGGCCATTTGCATTACTCATACTGAAATACGCTGATTTTTTAAGAGCTCATTCTTCTCGTTGCTTTGAGTTTGCCCTCAATTCCCTTCTCTCGTGTGGCGTTCTTTCGTAGGAGGCGTAGTGACCTCTGCGCCCGATGGGAGGAAGTGCACCAGTTTCTCCATGCATGCATGAGGAAGAGCTGTGCTCCCGGCTCCCTCCATAGGGATCTCATCGTAAGATCCTCATTTCTGGGTGCGCTCCCGTAATTTTCCACGTGTCGCTCCCAATTGCATTTCATGTATGTGTTCCATCCAGTGCATTAAAATTTTGCCGCGGATTTGTCTATGACGGACGCTTTAATGGTTGGAGTCCACTACTGCTATGCGCATATCAAATACGTATGCATTGGCATTAGAGATTGTGACAGCTAAAACGCTTCATATTTTTCTGTGAAGTTTGTTGCTACGTTATTTAGATATATCGACTAAATTTTTGGAGGATTTTTACAATCTGTTTTGGATATATTTATGAAAGGTAATGAATAATTTTTAATATAATAATTTATACTGTCATTGATCATATTTATGAGCAAATATTGTTATTTCATTTTTATATTAGTTTCACTCTTCTTGAGAACAACGGAATATAGTAAGAAAGCATGAAATTACCAGCTTAACAGTAAAAATTGAAACAAATATAAAAAAATAATTTGCACGAATACGCAAAATTATATTTCTAAAATTTAAAATACATTTCTAGAGATCATTTAGGTACGTAGACTCCGCAAAGGCGCTCTTTACACTTTTTCCTCTTTGAAATATACCGACTGTCATGCTTTTGCTTCCTTAAAAAAACATGGCCCCGCCCTTTCCTCCGGTCACTCGCGGGAATGATTAAAAAAATATGACTCTGGGTGGAAGAGGAGAAGAAAAATATTTTCTTTCACTCTTGCCATCGAGCGGAGGATGGCTGACCTCGCACGGGGTCGAATGCGGAGAGGAGAGAAGCGAAGGCAAAGGAGATGAGATGGAGAACATTCCCTTTGGCCGCAGAGAGAGCCAGGAGTCGGAACGAAGGTGGGAATGAACGGATGACCTTTCGAAGGAAAAGAATCGTAGTTTTCGTCCTGATTTTTTCACAGAAGTTCAGCGCCAAAATGAAAAATATCTGACCTCCCCCTCCTCCTCTCTTTGCACAAGGCAGGGCCAATTTTCGTGACCGTGAACGAGATGGATTTGATTGACTGTGTCGGTTGAATGGTTTCACGTATCAATCGCCGTCTCTCCCAGAGACAGGATAATTTCGAGTGAAGTGATTGGCCCTCATGCACGCCTTACGCATGGCAATGATTCCCAAAAGATGTTCCAGCCATGAATTTTGTAAACTGAAGTTCCGCGAAATGAAAACCAATCGTTTTACGAAAGCGATTAACTTTCAGAGATCCATGAAACTTCTGTTTCACTGAAGAATAAGTTAATCGGCAAGATTGGCAGATGAAGAATAGCTCACATGAAGAAGTCAAAGTGTTGCCAGGTTGAAACGTTATCCTGGAACATGGATTTTTCTGATATGCTGTATCATGCATTGCGTTTTGAGCAAGATGACGAGTCTCGCCGGTTGAATTCAAAAATATAACCTAAAAAAACTGTGCGTGAAAGAAATGGGCCGTTTTCCTCGTGCGAAGGTAATATTTTTACGATTATAGCAGTGCAAAACATGGAGGACACTTAGGATGAGACCCGATATAAGTTACTTTGTGTCTCAATAGAGATCTTTCTCATACTTATAATTCAAAATTAGTCCTGAGAAGCGGAGTTAACTAAATTTAAAAAATATAAAGAAACCATAACTAATATGATGAAATCTGCGGCAGTATTTTGGTGTATATAAAGAGTTTTGATATGTAAAGTATAAAGATATTTCAGGACTTAAATAGTTCAAGGAATGACAACACGTAATACCAAAACGCAAAACCTAAACTATACTTAAGTACTAACGCAAGGAATTTTATATTAAGACCGGATATTATGATGCTATACTTAAAATAATAGGAGAAAAAGAACAAAAAAATCGGCTGCATTTAGGGATTATATAAAAATGTATTAATCTTTGAACAAAAATTAATCCACATTCATGACAACGGTTTTAAAAGTCTTAGGATGGAGATTATTTATTTATAAAGTCAGCAAATGATTTTACTCTCAGTCAAAATAGAAACTCCGAAGAAGATAATTTTAAATGAGGATAATTTTTGTGTATTAGTTTACACTCTTTTAAGAAGTGAGTGAGCCACAGTATTTGCTATGTTTAGCCACGAGCTCAGAAGCCAGTACTTTTATTACAATGGAATGCTTAGTTGTCCAAATGTCGATTTAATTGTTTTTCTACTAAATGGGGAAAAAGTTGGTAATCCGAGAAAATGCGAAAATTTAAATGTTTTCCGAATTTCTCAAACGTATTACATTTAAATAACCATAAAAAATGCCTGAAATAAATTAAGTTAAACGATTTGTTCTGCTTAATGTGATTTCCGTGCTGATTTTAAAAGCGCCTACAAAGATTTCCACTTAAATATTACGCATCAATTCATACACGTCGTGATAATTCAATTCTATAATGATGTCCACTCTTTGTTTTGTTTTTCAAGCTAGCAAAATTTTTGCACCTTTAAAATGTCTTCGGATGAAAGCGGATTAAAATTAAACCGATTCTTTCATGAAAAATAATTAAATTTCGTGGACCCTTTTGAAAAATATAGCTTTATCCCCGTTCACATACTTTTTTTCAATTTACTAAATGAAATCAGCACCCATGAAAGCGATGAATGTCATTTGTAATGCAATAATTTTATTTGAAAAATAATGATAAAATTAGTTCAAGTTCTAGAGCAGAGAATAAGATCTTATTAAAAATTTATTATATAATTTCAAATAATCTCCGGTCTAAATGAGGAACTCGAATAAGGGCTGGAATAAGCTTGACAGCCAGGTTTTTAGAAGTAAAATTTGAAACATACGGTAATATGTCAAACGAATAGACGATTGAACCACCTAACTTGTATTTTTGGTTACGATAATTGGAGCTATAGTCGTCAATCGTTGCAAAGTTCTTGAGTTTGTCTTATAATACTACCCTTTACGACCTATTAATAATATCTACTCTCAATGTAGGACTTGGACGCGTACCTTGTGTGTCAAGGTTGGGAAAGCTTAGCATGCTTGTTGATATATTCGGATATTGGATTATTTTAACGCACATTATTAATGATTTTCAACGGTTGGATTTCTCACAGTGCCTTAGTTACCTACATGTATTATTATTAATTCCCGCTTCCCCCAACCTCCATTAGACGGTAAACGAATCGTTAGCTAGCTCTCAGGGCACATTAAAAAAAACTATAATTTCACCCCCTCTCATTAGGTCTAAAGTTCCACTTGACCTCTCGTCAATTACGTGGTAATTCCGTTAAAGAACAAAGGAGACGTTAATGGAATACATGGCAAAGAAAATTGGTCTCTCATCACTTTTTATGAGTTGGACGAAAGTAAAGTTTGTGAGACATGCAGTATAAGCAAGAGTGTATTGCAGAAAATATTTATCGAAATAGAGGGTAGGTTTCAATTTACGACGAATATTTCCAAATCTGTAACACCAATGCAACATATATTGGTGACACTATAGTAGATGCTTTAGGAAAATGTCTGACACTCTTGCTGCTCTTCGGCTCCATTACATTATTAATCCAACCGGTGATGAAATGTCGTAGGTTATAGACAATGTTTTTTGCATTGGAAATCGTCCAGGAGTTTGTGTATGCATAAATTGTACCCTCATTCCGATATGGTCCCAGGCGGATGGTCGGTGAGCGATACCGTATTACGGTAGCCAAGTTCAGATCATGTCAGCACTGTCTTTCAAAACTGTGAAAGGACATTCTCTGAAACAGGTAGAATACCTCCATGGTAAGACACTGTCAGGGGATAATGGCCATCCTTCGAAAACTTACCTCATGACACCAACTTTGAATCCTGTATGTTAGGCCCTTAAATGGACGAGAAATACAGTAGAACGTCAAGTTGGTGTGTGGGAAATATTCTTTCCTATCCGAAGCCATGGGCTGAATACAGACCACGATGGATTTAATTGTGACAACAGCTGATTTGTACATAAATACAATACAGACGAGAGAGGAAGGACCTCCTCAAGACATTGCTCTTCGTTGATTCATCGAAAGTGGAAGGAATACTAACTTCTAGTTCATGAAGCGTAATAAAATCCAGCCATTATCTTAGAGCCAAATGAAAGAAATACAGCAACAATAACGTATTGTTCAGTTCAGTATCACTGCAAATAGTTAGTGCATATATTGAATTGCAAATTAAATATTTGAATCAAACTCTATCAACTATTTTAACTATATTCAGCTGGGTAGCGATACTATGTTCCATTATTATCAGGTTATTAGTCCAAAATCACTTAACTTTAGGTTGAGGAGCGATCTACCAGAACAAATGATGCAGTACTGCAGGAAATAGCAGTGCAGTACATTCAGAGATATTACATTCATATATACATACCCATCACGTTGTTCCCTTTCGGGGTAGGCACAGTCAAAATGTTTCTCTCATTAATACATAATTGTACACCTTACTCTGCTTCAATAATTTCCTCCATTCTGACCTATCCTTGCAAACCTCTTTTGCCTCATTTACCCCCATACACTGTTTCATACACGCCCTCCTGTTTTAAAAACTCTTCAGCATTCGCACGTCTCTTTATCTCCTCATCTATTCTTCCATCTTTCGCATACATCTTACCTAAGTACACAAAACCATCTACCTGTTCAATTACTTCACCATTCGCCCTCATCATACAGTTTTTCTCCCCATCCTCCTTATCAAAAACTACTACTTAGGTCTTGAACGCATTGACCTTCAATTCCATTCTCTCCGTTGATTCACAAAACTTATCTAGGAATTCTGTAATCCCTGTTGACTGTCTGAGATCAAAACAGCATCATCCGCATACAGAAGAACTCGAAAGTTTACATTTCCAAATCACCGTCAAATTACCTTACAAATCAAAACACCGTCGTTATCACAACATGCGTCTCTAACACATTTATCCATAAATACATTAAACAGCCATGGGGACATTACGCATCCTTGCTTTACACTCCGATTTATTACAAACTAATCACTCAGAGCCCCGTTAACTCTTACACTTGCGTTACTATTGTCATACATTGCCATCATAACATTCAATAAGTAGAGATATTAAGCATGAATAAATTATGTAAAAATGTGAGTAGCGCTCTCAAAATAGCTGGATTCTCACATTAAGAGGAGTCTTCTAACCTTCATCTTATAAGTCAAATTGTTTTAAATGCTTTCATAAAAATTATACTCGATTTAACTTAAATAACTATTTCCATACTGTATCCAAATAAGTGTAAGTTTTCAGTATCCAATAAAATTCCACTTACATAATATTCCTTCCTCGAATATTGCATATTATCTCTTGAATTTTAATAAGTCTGGTGGTCACTTGATTGTCAACGACTCAAAAATAAATTCAACGTTAGAATAGCAGAGAATAATAATTTGAACTCCAAAAGTGCTTATTCTCGGACGCCATGCCGCAAACGCTCGTTCGTACCAGTTTTTCCAGCTACCAGTTTTTTCAACTATGGTATTTTCTCTAGTGTCCATATGGTTGAATGAGTTGATTGAGGTCAATTATGTGGTTTCTGTGTTTTTTTTACGTTTTACAAGAGTTTGCTGGAAGATATTTGCATGATTCTGTAATCAGAATTTTTATACCCTGACGTAAAATCGTAAACTCTGTAACGTTGGCAAGAATAACTGCGCCAATACCTAAAAAACAGCACAGGAAAGGTCAATTTATTTAGACAACAGTAATTAACGATGTTGATTATTTCTCTCCGAGGCCAAGCATGCAGAAAAGTATGAGAACGATTTGATCACAAATCCGTGTTGTAAACGCAGCGTTTGCCAACGGAAATACGGATTCAGTCCTTGGCGAAATGTAGCATTTAGTAATACCCGTTAAACTTTAGTTGCAAGTTTGCTAACAAAACACTTGCCGGATTTGGACAATTTTTTACGCCAATATTGAAGCTTTATAACTCATTATGCCCGATGAAATACAACCATGAAGAGGGCATAATTTTATGTTCTAAGGGCTCAAGAAAACATGAACAGCTAGAAATACATGAAATCTGGAGTGGAAGATGTGTATAATGTTGTTAAGTAGCAAGATGCTTAAAACGACGCACAATGCTAATTTTCCACTGGATTATGAGTTGCGGGCGCAGAATATAAAAGTAACAAAAACGTCTTATTTCAACAATTTTCAAGCCCATTATTCACTTAATTTTGTACTGAACATTCATATCGGTAACGGCTTCCATTGCAGTCCCTCAAATAACTAAATGTAACATATTGATTGAAGTTTTCAAGGAAACTCCCGAAATATTTTGTTGAGTTTATGAGTTTATCTTTGATTAGTTCCACAAGCTTCGAAATTTGAAATCTTCTAATTCCACTTTAAACGAAAGTAGAAAGAATAGATGCACAGTGAGGGAATGCGAAGAGAAGTTTCGTTTTCAAAACTGATTGTGCAAGTTTGAAGGACATATGAAGAACTGAATAGCGTCAATGAACAGGGATGCATGCGAGCGGAGTGAGCCAAAACTGAGTGCACAGGCATTCATGCGGCTTGAGTCTCAACCCCTCGGTCAGCTACCCCATCGCAAATATGCTGGCATATATGTACTATGCAATATTCAAATTTGATTTCAATTTCGGACTCCATCTCCATGTAAACACCAGAATTTTATACAAATAAATCATAAAACTCTACTGGTTTTGAAGCGTTGGTTAGCATTTGATTTGTGGTTCCTAAGTGAGATGCTATTGGTTGGAACGCCACGAGCGGAAGGGGCGAGCTTAATCATACCATTTAAAGCATTAGCATAATATTTTAAAGCACAAGATATGGCACTTGAAATTTGACAGCATATTTATAAATGATTAAACAAATTGAGAAATTTTGTCCTTCCTTGCGATGTCCCTCTTAACATCACACTTGGTGGGTGGCACTTGAAATAACTAAAAGATGAAAATGATACCACAAAAGTAAAAGTTACGAAATATTGATCAAAATGAGTGTTTAGCGGACACACAATGACAAAATAAGTTATAAAAAAAAGGGTATACGAAGAAAACATTTGTAGAGAAGGCGAAAGAAAGTTTATTACCATACACAAGTTACGAGGTAAAGAAGGTTGCTTCGAGAGTTTTACCACGTTCTGAATACTTCATTGCACAGGGAAACGTAAATCTAAATATGGCTGCACAACGTACGATGAGGGGATGATTCGCTAGAAAAATCTCCGAATTCGGAAAGAATAATTGCATAGCGAAAACGAGAGAGAAGTTCCTAACATCCAGATTTAGAGATAGTAGAAGGTAATCGGCAAGGTGAAATACTCTTCAGATAATTCGCCATCCAGAGAACAATAAACTTAATGAAGGGATAATTCGGTAGAAAACACTCCGGATTCGGAAAGAATAATTGCATAGCGAAAACGAGAGAGAAATTCCTAACATCCAGATTTAAAGATAGTAGAAGGTAATCGACAAGGTGAAAAACTCTTCAGATGATTCGCGATCCAGAGAACAATAAACTTAATTCAGGAGTTAACAAAATAGGAAAAGGATATTTTGCTCAAAAAGATAAAAGCCAAGTAAATAACATAGAACCAGAGAAATCGCACTAGATAATAAATCTCCATTCAGATATATTTACGAGAAAAGATTGCTCCACGAGTATTCGCACGTTAAGCCACTTATTTGCTTGATAAAAATTTGAAGAGCCCAGGATTAGACTATTACTTTAAAGTTTCGGTTCTATATAGGGTTTATTGAAAGTCAGAGAAAACCCTGCAGCTTTTCATACTGTCATGGCCGTATCAACCTCATTCTTCATCTTCGTGGGGGTTTGAAACTCTCCATCCCGTCTATGAAACCTTTTTTTTCACCTCCTAACCCCACCTGCCCAATATCCTTCCCTCTATCATGGCCTTGAGCAAACCATTGCCTCCCATTTCCTCATTCAGCCATCTACTCTGCCTCCCCATAATTTCATCCAGAAGTTTCTTTTCCCCATCCACCATTCTTAGCACTTCTTCGTTTATCACTCTTCCCGTCCACAGCACCTTATCCACCCTCCTCGGCATACAAGTCGCGAAATAACTATGGGAAATTTAGACAAAGATTACACTGGCATAATAAATACGAAAATAAATTTGAAAGAAAGAAAATCCAATCGCTGGGCTAAAAATAATTTCTTCGCGAGTTTAAAAAAGCTTTGAGTTATGCACTACCTGGAGAAAACCTGAAAATTTGCTAAAATAAAAGTCACTAGTTAAGTCAGACAAGTTAAATCAAAGAAAAGACGGAAGAAAGATGACAACACGCAGATAATTGGAAACAAAAATGTTATATCAATTTCTGGTACATTCAAAACACCAAAATCAAGATACCTATTCATAGCTCAGCTATGGAGTACTTTAATGCAAAAAGACGCTGGTTTAGAAAAACATTACGTCTGAGAATGATACTTAAAGATGAAACTTTCCTAGCGCAGATTCCTAGGCAAAAAAATGCGTCATGAGTTTTAGTGAGTCCCGGATACTTCCTCACCCACTTTCCCCGAGACCCATGACCTTATGGGATGATCCACGTAAACCTCGTGGGGAAGGAAAACCTTCGGCGGGCCCAACCGATAACCCCTCTTGCTCTCCCAGCTTTTTGGAATTAAAGGTTAGCGGTAGTGGAAGGTCTCGGGACGTTGAGGGGGAGACGGGCTCTCACTCTATAAATTAAGAGAGGGGGAGGGGAAATAAGGGAGTGGGGAAAAGGAGAGGTCCCTGGGACACCCCTTCACTGTTTTGGAGAAGGATGCGTCGGGTGGCAGGGGATGGGGTATGAAAAGGCCGCGCCCGTGCCACAACCCCCTCACCCCATGCCACTCACCCCGTTGCGACTTTTCCGCCTTCGCCAGCCAACCACCACCCCCAAAACTCCGGCTCCAGTCTCATCCCGCCGCAAAACTCAACCCACCCCCAGTGGCGCACGGAACCAAACTCGGGAAAGCCAAGCCACCCATCCCCCTCAGGAGTCTCGCTTTTCCCATCGGCAACCTCGCCTCCCTATTCCCCCACGACCCATCACCCTACCATCTCTCACACACCTCAACTCCCGCCCCGGATTCTCCACTGTGGCCACTCAATATCTAGTTGAAAAATCCGGATTATTCCAGGGTTTACAGAATAATATCATTTTTATCAGAAGAATTATTTAAGAAGGTTATATTGCATCGCGGAATCGGTTGTTGGCATATCTACAATATATTCTTATCTATAACCGATTTATGTAATACAATACCTCGAAAATAATATACGCTCATTGAGGAAAAGTAGCTCAAAGGCTCAAGTGTGTACATGAAAAATTAGTACCCATTACTTGAAAACGGTTCGCATTTGATAGTTTGAAAAAAATCACACACGATTGGCATACATAATCCATAGTTACCAAACCACATAAGCTAAATATTCCCATTACAGAAAGCATTTGATGAGCAGAGCTGGGAGCAGATAGAGTCTCTAAGGTAACTAGAAAAATTAATTCGGATCCAATCAATTTGAGGTCGTATCAACACAGAGGTTATTATTTTTCCGCTGAAATTTCAAGACTGACGAAAAGGACGAAATTTAAGAAATTCATCGCAGAAGAGGTTTGGGAGTTGCTCCGTCCCGGGTACCAACAGTGGTCACTAAAAAAGGATAGCGCAACATAAGCCCATAAAAACATATAACTTTTCGTTATCTCCCTTTTCCAATTCCCTTTCCCGGTAAACCTTACATAAAACGACTCTTTCCCTCGTAACCCCCGCCATTGGTGGCGGCTCGCCGACTAGAATGTAGACGTAGGTAGGTGTAGATCACATCCCGCCACAAAACTCAAAACCGCCCCCGCCTCCGCGCAGGACCGAATTCTGGGAGTGCCCATCCCCCCACGCCCCCAGTCGTCTCGCTCTTCCCTTCGGCAACCTCGCCCCCCCCATTCCCTCACGACCCTTCACCCTCCACCATACACCCCCCCCCTATCTCCCACCCCCTCCCTCCTCCTCTTCCCTCCCTCCAACCTCCACTTTCCTCCCACTCCGCCTCCCCTTTCCATCTCGCTCGCCCGCCTCGCTGATCTAAACACGCTCGAGGAAGCGGAAACGTACTCCGGATGGGAATAGGGATGCATGGTGTGGGAGGTGGGTGGGCGTGGGGAGGCAGGGGTGGCAGAGAGAGAGAGAGAGAGAGAAGGGGGATGAAACCAGGGTGGGCGGGGGTGGTGTAGGCGGAGGGTTGTGGGGAGAGGCTGGGGGTTGCTGCGGAGCCCACCAACGGGGTAGGCTCACGGCGGAGGCAGTTGCGAGGGTGGTATTCCTTGCAATATATAATAAACACAAATACAAAAATTTGACAAAATGAAAATTTCATTAAATATTTTTCGCGATTCTTATGGTGATGTGTACACAAAGTCCTGTCGAAATTTTCATAAGTGTGTCGTCAAGACTCTCTACAAAAATAGTTTAAGAAATAATTTGTCAACATTTTGCAAAAAGTCACGAATTACACCATCGGAATTCCATAGAATTTGATCCTAATTTTCCTTGAAACAGAGGCAGGATTTACCATAACTTTGTGGATGGTGGTGAGCGGATGTGGATGGTAGACGGCGGGGGGCAGCTAGGGGACGGTCGGCTAATGCGGAGAACACCAGCGGGATAGGTTCGTGATCGAGAGTGGAGTTTTGACGTGGGAGGTATTTTATGCAGACTATAAAGTTCAAACATTTTGGTACCATAAAAATATATATAAATATTTTCCACAATATTTGAAAAATATTTCATAATATATTCGTTCACGATTGTGCAGAAAAATATTCGCCAAAAATTTTGCGAAAATAATTGAACAAAAAATACTGTCACAAATGTTTGTTTGCAGGCTCTAGTAGCGGTGTGTATTACTGCTATCAACCATTTACGGATTTTCTGGTTGGTAGAGCAATGTTTTACCTACACTCAACGTTTTGGTCTCCCTACCTCTCCTGAAAATTTCTCAGAAGAAAGGACTAGTTTTTTAGGGGACATATATGAAATTTTGCAGCATAAAACCCGGATGTGTTTGATTGTGATAATCAGAGACTTTTATTTTTCAATTTCATGACCTTTATTCTGTGACTTTCAAGACTTTTATTTTCCTGTTTCATGGTGTCTATTTTTTGAAATACGGTCATTTAATGACGCTTTAACTAAAGGTATGACGTTTATTTTGTTCCATTTCTGGCGTTTATTTTGTAACATCGTTATTTAAAACTGCATTCCATGACTTTTTGGCAAAAACCGGCTATTTCATGATAAAAAACTATGACTATGATGTTTATTACTTTTTCCCATCTCTTGTGATAATACAGTCACAATTTCTCAAGAGGGTACAAGTTTCCATCGGTAAAGGGGTTAAAAAGAAATTATACTTGACAGAATGTGCAGCAATATATTCGAGTAATTGTATTTGCATTGGGAGATCCATCGTCCAGAAACACCCTGGGTAGTATGTGGGTACGTGGGAGGAATGGTGTCAGTGTGGGGTCCGTGGGTGGGCGTTGACGAGGTCAGCACTCGAATCGGAATTGTTGTTACTCGGGAGTATCATCCGGAGGAGTAATTCGTGCGGGGCCCGTGGTGGGAGCTCATGGGGAGTGGGTCGGTCGGCCAGCGCGGGTGGTGCGGGAAGCCCAGGAAACACGCTCGGGGATCTTGACTGGGGTGAGAGGTAGAGAAAACAATTCACCTGGAGTGGAAAACGCCGACCTCGCTGCCTTCTCCGTAATATTTATCCAAAAACACTGCGCGTGCGAGCGGCGGAGGAATACATCACAGCGGTGGCAGGCTCATGAATAATGTTTGCAATCTTGAAAAATAAATATAGAGTTCACAATTTTTTCCAGAAAAAAAGTATTCAAGAATTTTAACGAAGTATTGGATCTTATATTTTCAATAACTTGAAGAAGAAGAACTAAACGGATTTGAAAAAAAAACAAGCTTAAAAAAGTTATTTCGCGCTATCTCATAAAATATTCTACAGCACAAGAAGAGGGTCTAAAAGTCGAGAGACATTTGAGACTCAAAAGAAATAAAATTTATATAAAATTTGTCAAAAGGGTTAAGCAACTCAAAGATGTCTGTGATATATTGCCAAGAGATAGGATTCCATTTTTTTTCTACAACACTCACGAAACTAAATGTTTCCTGCGTTGATTTGATGGAATGATAACATTTTATCCCGTGAACAATGAAAGATGCATCATACAAAATATTTCTGGTCGTGCATAGACTCTGTATGTATTCACGCAGAAATTCTTGAAGCATCAGAACAGAAAGGAAATATGATCCCGTATCTTAGATCCAAACATACGACGTACGTGCTTTCCACTGTTGCTCAAGATCTAAGAAGAGCACTCAAAACCGACTGCGGTTGAAATAAGTTCAAAGAGTTCTTCGCTATGCTACATTATTCGTCACTTGTTTCTGGACTTCCTAGAGTAAAAAAACATAAAGCTTGCACGACACTTATGCTTAGGTAGGGAATCCGAAAATCGCCATTGGACTAAACACTGAAAATTCTTTTACATCATAAAATTTAGGGTATAGTATGACGCATGTCCAGAAATGTGTTAGCTAAACCAAACAAAATAATTTCATTCCTAAATTGGCACTTGTTTGACAAATATTTCAAAGTTATTTTTGCTCGAGAATTTACTGCAGAGGATAGAAATCTCATCCAAAAAATCAATCGTAATCAAGAAAAAGTTTACGAATGTAATTGCTTACTGCCTCTGCCAGTCACGGAGAAAAATATAATCAACGGTATTTTTTAAAATTTTGCAATTGAATCAGTTCTAACACAGAATTTCTGCATGTTGTATTTTGTACCCTCTTTTGTTTTACTATTCATATTCCTGGTGTGCAATACCAATTACATATCTCCTCTTTTCCGGTGTTCGCCCTTTCCTAACCACACTATGTCCTCCACCTCTCAAACTTCATAGAATATTGTTTGACTTTCCATATAAATAGTGCTCATGAATTAACGTAGTCATGCTTATTCTGAGATTCAACTTTTGGGACAAGTTAAACTATACATCCAACTTCCCATTTGATTTTCGCTAGTTTACTGACGATTTTTACCTTAGAGTAGCGGTGGAAATATTTTTTTGTTGCCAAACTTGAAAACAATTCCAACCTGTTGGAAAATTGTTTACTTGGAGGTTTCACGCGAATGAATATTTATGCAGTGTCTAAAAATTAAATGCCCTACACGCTTTTAGAGTTCTTTTTTGCAAAGCCCTCTTAGAAATTATCTCATTTTTGAAAATTAAATCTGATATGGAACTAAAGGAATATTTAACGGCAAAAAGAAAAAATATGAAGGAACACATGCCAATTAACACCAAATAATTTGCGTCACCACTTAATTGATGCTTATTCAACTCACCGACCTTTGCTTGACTTCACTGATTCACAGAACATGTTGATCATATGACAACAATGTTAATTAGGTCAGTTCCCTCAGGTTGGACTAAACCTTTTTTTTAATTATGGAGTTATGTGAGTTTGGTTTAAACTTAATCACTTTAATGCAACAGCTCCACCATATCGTTCAATGTATCACATTACTGTTACCTTTGTCAATTACTTTATTTTTGCTCTACTTCTCATTGGGATGAATCTAAAACTTTTGCATCATTACATAGCAATGGACATTAAATGCTGTATATACCTTAATTAGACTTATACTGAAGACCTTTCTTATGGACGTGGAATTTTTTATCGAGATACATTTGAAAGCTATGTGCTACACTTCGGTTCGTGTTCGCAAGTAGTCTGAGTGAGTGTAATTCATACTTTTATCATGTCCATGGGAAGTGTAAAGAGTAAAACAATCTTCCGCAATTTAAATGATAAAAGTGGGCAATGATTGTTGCCACCGATTAATTACAGCTTTTATCTTATCTTTACGTTAAAAAATAAAAAATACTATTTCAATATCAATAGTAGTCAGCCATTGTCAGGATTACGAATAGCTTACCACCGATGTTCGAGCTTGACTAATGGTGCACAAAATTGGAACGTAGAATCCACACAATTAGGATTAAAGTCCTTAAATTGTCATCGAATCCAAAATAAACGTACTCGTGGAGTTCCTCGCATCCACTGTTGCTTGCTTTTAAGGATACAAAGGAAGATGGCAATATAAATACCATTGGAAACCTATTGTTTACGCATCAGGGAATGAGATGAAGGCACCGACTTGGGGAAAGCAGATCAGGCACAGGGGAAGACGGAAGAGCGGCGTATATATTAATATCCGATCAAAGGATAGGCGAAGGGACCTGTGGAGAGGGCTTTATGATGTGAGGAGCATTAAAAAGGCGCCGGATGCAGAGCAAATGGAAGTAAGTCCTCTTTGGGTATTGCTTGCTATGGGTTTTTTGCTCATTGCAGTGCTGAAGTATTCTATTTCATTTCTACAGTTGAACACGAAAATCAGAGGTACTGAAACGGAAGAGAACTAAGAGGGTTTTACAAGTTTCAGACCATGCAAAAGAAAAATATCTTAAAAATTCAAAGGATTATCTGATGACAAATGATGAAATGAATAGTGAAAAAATAATGTAGCTATTGTCATTGTTTTGTGCGGAAGATTTAAATCCCCAATAAGGACATCTTAGAGGATTAAGTAATTAAAGACTGAAGTTCTCTACCACCATGCTACTTCAATTATGCAGAAATGAACGTAATCGAGGGTAAAACTATTGTCATAAGTTTCCAAGTTTTCTTGATTGTCGTTTTTAACAGAAAAATCGAAGCCTGATGGAGGCTTCTACAACAGTGGTTATTTTTATTATTAGGCGTGTGACTAAGAAGATGATGATGAGCTGTCAATCGTACGCTGTGTCGATTTTTATCTGAAAATGAATACTCAGCTTTTTTAATATTTTCCTTGCTTTGCCATGACACTACGCATTCTCTTAGCTCCCGAATTCAACATGGAATGAATCAAGTGGTGAACTTAATGACTAAAGGTTTAGCTGAATAATTTATCCTGACTGAGGTAATGTGGAGTGAAATGACATTGTAATGCATCATGTGTAAAACTGTAGACTCGCAAGAAACTGGTACCAAGATAAAATTATTTTCAACTCGGTTCGAAAATTTTTTCTGTCTAATGAGGACTAAGTTTAAGATGGTATGATCCAGACCGGAAGTTGAATTATAATTTCCTAGCGCTTATTACTTTGTTGACTTCGTTTTCTCCTCTTCCGACACAGTACCAATGACTCACGGGCGAATGTAATTCCAGTTTTAATGCGACGCGATAAAAATGGAAATATTTTCACACACAAAAGTCATTAAGTCAATGAAATCCGAGAGCGCTTCCGTTAAAAAATAAAAATGACGGGAATATTTTTGTTTGTTTACCTTTTACTCCAGATTAATGAATTCTTGGGAAACGCTTTACTTTCCAACCGGGAAGTGTTTACGACCATGACGGAGGGCAGTTTTGCGAAAAAAGTAAAAAAAAACAAGATTCATAAGTCTCTCTTCCATGGCTCAGATTTTCATTATGCTGCCCGTCGGGGGATTGAGGGTAACATCCTATCGTTGTGTAAGGGATGCGAAGATTGGAAACAAATTGAGGAAAAAAATAGAATGAGAACTCGGGAGATTACATCTCGAACCCAGCGTGATGAGGGCTTCTCAGGGAGACTTCACATCCCACACTGTTCCCAAGGATACCGGCGAAAAATAATGACGAAAACACTTGACCCGCTGACTGCTTCTCACTTCCTCTCACGGGGATGGTAGAGATGTTTTATTTCTTTCATAAAAATGAGAGAAAGAAAGATAGATAGATATTCAAGGATTGCTTTATTATTTTTTGGACCCAAGAAGATATGAAGACCGTAAATTAAACGAGATTGAAACGAGACATGGGGAAGGAACGGAGTTACGCTTGAAATTTACGGGCTGAGAGGGACTTAAGGGGACCGGGCGGCTGGATAGAATTGAGAAGGGTGTGGCCAAGTGGGGATTCAAGGAGGGAAAGAAAGACGTGGAGAAAGGGCGCGAAGGGAGCAAGGAACCTGAAAAATAAAACGAAAGAAGATGCCATACGAGGGCTGGGAAGTGTAAGTGAGGAGTGAACGCCTTCCCAAACACTCTTGATGCATCGTTTTTCTGGTACGCAGGAAGGTGTGAAGTGTATGAATGGAAGAAAGAACATGGGGACGTGCTTATTTCTCCAAAGAACTCAAAGGTCACCTCTAAAACTTTGGTAAGTGCCATTGAGGTAGATGGAGAGGGCGCTTACCGTTGTGGCAAATGCTAGAACATGTACTGTGGGTGTGGCCTGGCCGCTATCTTTGTTAACCCCGATTTCCCTTAGCTCTTAGGGGTGACGCAATAATTTAGCAATTTTGTCATATTTTCTATCAATCACTTGCTAGAAATCAGCATGCATTTTCTTCGTTACTGTGCATTATCCTTCTATCAGGTTGTTATCTTATTTAAATTAGTAATAATCCGCTATCCTGGTGAAAAGTATAGTAAAATCTAGTTGAATCTATAGAAATAAGCAGCCAATACATGTTTCAAGAGTAACTTACCTCAAACTTCAAATAGATGGTGGATATTCTTGCATTACATCTACTAATTCTTCCATTCCGTCGTGTTACCCAAAGTAAAATAAGGAAAAAGCAGGGATATCCAATATGGTTGTTATTCGGCCGTCAGGATAGTGTTTGTTGACGTAGTGCCTTCTCCATCTACCTCGATGGTAAGCGCCCCAACAATTTCGTATTTAGTAATGGAGCTACCCTCATTCAAGCAGTTTTGTGATACCATAACTATCTAGTTTATTCCTTCTCTCATCTTTTAAATTAGGCTAGAGAGTGACCACCCTACGTATCTCTAACTTTGCGCCCTTTTCTATGGATAAGCACTTATATTCCTATTTTCCAGTTATTCAGAATTTCCTATTTCTTCCAGACCACTTTCTCTCTCTTTAAACCCAATGTATTCCACCTGGACCTACCTGCTTTGATTCCATCAACTAACACCTCGTCCACAATATTTTAACATCCCATTGGGCCCCCGATGTACTGATTTCTCTAGATTGTCATGGTAAAATCCTTATTGTACTTTCCTTATCCTTATTGTAAAATCCTAATGAATCCCTTACGTTTGTTCTCCTCCTCTCATTACTCCTCCATTTCCTCATTTTCGTACGTGGGTCAACATATTCCTTCCTAGCACCCATCACTTCCCATCACAGAACTTCTCTAGTGGCCCCCAAAACTTTTGACAACGCCTCACTGGGTTTCATTATCTCAATGTCTTACGGAAAAACATCTCCTAACATTTGAAACTTTTATAGATTGTATTTCAATTCATCTCACGACCTATTTAATCTATAAATATGTTTATCCTTCGTACTGCCTTACCAAATCGTTGGTACCTTTCTTCATTGTCCTCTGTTCTATCCATATTCTCTATTCTATTTAATTTCTAATTCTAATTTAAGTTTTATTTAATACAAGTACAAAAAGATGAAATTAAAATTGGTGAAATTAAAATGGACATAGTATATAGGATATAAGAATAATAGTACGAAAATTGAGTTTGCGGACGTGGAATTCAGTTAAGGGTAATAATGACGCAACCATAGAGTGTAGACGCCAATAAAGGTTAGTTTCGAATAGTACAATGTGAAAACTGGGTTCCTAAGGAGAAAAAACAAAGACATATTGAAGGCTTGCGAGAAGTATGTAGAGGGATTGGATATTTGGGGAGGTGACCGACGGCTAAGGTCATTTGAGCCATAGGGGATAGGTAAGGGAGGAAACCCGGAGTCGGCATTAGCCTGCTCCTAACGAAAGGCGCCAAGGGGACCACGGTTTAACGTCTCATCCGACAGACGGAGTAGAGTACTTGAGGAGCTCTCCACAAGACACTCAAATAGGGATCGGGTTCCCTCTGAAAAAAATCCTCCTCAACAGGGATTTGAACCCTGGCCACCCGTATGATTAGCCAGTACTCTAGCCACCACACCAACCCGATCCCCGTATGTAGAGGGATGGAGAAGGCACGATGGGCGGAGAAAAAGGCGAACGATGAAGTCCCAGGAATGGCGGGGAAGGAGGAAGGTTGCTGATGGCAACCAATGTGAGACAGAGTAGATGGATGAATCATGAAGAAGAGAGGAATGAGATAATGAAAGAAGGGAAAATACGAAAAAGAAGGAAAAAGAGTAGCCATAATGAATACAATACAGAGTGGTAGGATATATGCTGAGCTGAAAATATAAATCGTATAAAAAAGTTGTATAACACCACCAAGGGTCATGTATGAGCATAAATTATGCCTGAAGACAATCATTATCACCAATCATTACATAACATCATAATTATTGCCCAAAAGTATTCTGCATTTAATCGCTAATGCTAACGCTTATCGTATCTATCTACAACCTCTTTGAATTTATTTAAAATAATCAAACGGAAACAATTTTTAAAGCTCCATGGTGGCAACTGACAAATGGCATACAGATTGTGAATCACAGGCGCCCAAAAATGAGGTCAGATATCGACGGTGAAACCCTTGTGTATTTCACTAGTAACAGATGGCATTACGCAAGGTCTCATGAATTTTGGAAAGACAATTTTTCACTTCTCTGTTTCTTAAAATGTTCCTGGGACTCACGAACAGAGCTACGGATGCTGCATCTAGTCTTTGACGTTATATAACTCCAGGAAGACGTTAGGGTTGAGAGTCTATACTTAGCGACTATTTCAATGCTCATCTTAACATCAAAGTTCAACATCATGGTTTTGCTATTAGCACCGTAACAACATCCGTGCGATACCTAGACTCATTACTAGGTTAGTTTTGGAGCTGAATATACGAATACCTTTTATAGTATTTTCGACATGATTCACGATACTGTGGACCATAAATGCCAATGAAAGAACATGTCGGACTTGCAGCTTTTGTTCGTAGACCAAACAAAAGTGCTACTATAAGTGAAGTGATCCGTCAAATAGACCGGCTCATGATTTACGGTTTTTTCCACTCTAGTTACATACATGAAAACCTTCAAAAAGAAGTAATATCACAGATACAATAAACATACCTTCCCCTTCGACTCTACTATTTAATTATTTCATTTTCGCTCCCCTCCCTTCTTCAAGTTTGGTGGCCTTAACACCCCCTTCCACACGCTCTTGAGTCGATTCGCAGGGGAAGGTATATATACATTCCCCTGCGAATCGATTCAAGGGCTCATGTATACATATTTGCACGTAGAGTTGTAGAAAGGTCTCGACCATCTTTCCCTCGTGATTTGACTGCTTTCCAGTTCGATTGCAAGTGGATGAAGAAGAGTAAAAGATGGAAAGAGCTCAAACACGGGGAAATGGGAAATAGGGGTAAGGGAGAGCAGGTGGCAAGTATATCGTGAGAATATACAAGACGCTGCCGGCTTTCCGCCGATCCGAATTGCCTTGCGCTCACTGAGCCGATCATTTCCCTTATTCCAATTCCTCACAATACTTGTGCACCAATCGATATCGATACCAAAAAAAAAAAACTTCGTCGACGAACTGAATCTTGAGGACTTCTAGGTCGGGTTATGGTAGAGTCTCCTGTACTAAAATTTGAGTTATCAAGATTTAGTCATTCAATATGTAACTAGAACCTGGAGTTAGAAAATAATATAATGAATAAGTGTAGATAATAATTAGAGTGGGAATATGAAATGGTAGGATTTACGGAATCCAAATTTTGTCTATAGCTCTTGGTGGTTCGAGAGCTTAGCTGAATAAAATAAATACGTAATTAACACAGGATAAAAGTTTTGCGTTTTTGGTACTCTCAAAAAATGTATCTAATTTACCTCTGTAAAAGCTACATTAGAGAAACTGATGTTGACAAAACTGAATGAATCTATGCTCAAAATTCGCAAAAAAGGACATGGAATTAATTAAACCCCGGGGTCGCATTAGTGTGCTAATAATGGAAGGTGCCAAGATGACCGCTCCGACCTATGAACGTAGAAGAAATGAAACTGAAGGTCCCCTATCATAGCTCACAAGTTCAGATCAGGATATCACAAAAAAATCTCCGTCACTGCCGAGGTTCAAAACTGGAACCATAGGATGGGATTACAATCATGCTCTTTCGATTTACACATTCAGTCGAGAGAATCTGAAAAAATACTGAACAAGGTATTGAAACATTTTTTTCGATTTGATCTAAGGTTTTACAGAATTAATATTCATTTCTAATGATCTGCTTATGAATAAGGTGCACGTTTCTAGACTCATTAATGAATCAAACATATAAATGTGATCGGAGACGAGTAGACAGTTGTGTTCCGATAAGAGTGAAAAATGATCGTGGGTTTCCTACAAAATCTTCGAGATGGCTAAGTGAGGCCATAATGAATAGACATGTGTCCGCAGCACTACAGCAAATTCTTATTGCGTGACACTTAACCTTGTTAGTCGGCGATGGGCGTGTGCGGAAAAAAATTAATAAAATCAAAGAAATATACAAAATGAGCATCGCTATGAACGTCCGTTGCTAGCACAGTTTTATCAGTCGCTTAATTGGCTGTCCCTTTGAGTTTTATCGCTTTAAAAATTTTCTGTGACGATCCGTTGATGACATTTTACTGTTTTTAGATTCAAAATGTGATCATCTTGAAACCGCTATCTGTCGTTAGCACTCTATTTATCATATTAGAAATCCTCATAAATTTTTCCTGAAAAATTTTTTCTGAAAATGTTTTCATATATTACGACTAAAATCTCATAATTCGCTCGACCTTGATGAATTTAGCTTTTTTCACTTTAATCAAACGAAGAATTGTTAGGTACAGAGGTTGAGGAGAGAAAAATTCTGGAGGAGATAATTTAGGAGATGGCAGAGTAAGTGCTTGAAACAGGTAGTGATGGGCGAAGGATTGCTGAAGGCCGAGATAAAGAGGAGGAAATTGGATAAGCTGAGAAAGGAATGATTGGCAGTTGTAAGGATAGGTAGGAGGTATACTAAGCTGAAGAAATAAATTGTGCGATGATTTAATTTTATGTATGAGACTAAAATCTATAGAAATTTTACTATCTTTCACATACGCCTACTTTAAACAGTGGATTACTTCTATTAACCTCCCTTTGGATGATAAAATGGCTTTCAAAAAACCCACCCGCGGAGTCTATGTTCAATTATAAGTCGAATCGCATTAACTGCATGCTGTCGGGGACGGCTTCATATAGATTTATTAGTCGTTTCAAGTAAACAGTGCACGCACGAATAAGGAATGAGATTAATTGGACACAATTTAATGAGATGATTAGCCGAAAAATTATTCAGATGAATTATGGAGAGGTATACTTCTTGATGGAGAGAGCGAGAGACGAGAGAGAATGGAGACGAGGTGTTGCTGAAGTGATTTGGAGAACTCAAACGCAGTGAGGTTTGGATGGAGACAGAAGGAGAGGGAACGGAGAGACGGCACAACTGGAAGCAATTTCCTCCCGCCGGGGTCCATGTTGCCCCAACGTGGTGACCCGTGGAGGTGGGGGGTGGACCCCCTTAGGGACCGAGGGAGTCCTTCCAGGGAACGGGGGCGTCTCTCAGGAAGAGTTCGAGGTCGGTGACGGCAGCAAGGATACACACGTACATAGACTTAGAACTTCGACGAACCTTCGATACGACTCCCATCTCCAATCTCTTCCCCGAATGCCGCAAAGCACAAACTTTCCCCACGCCCTTTCCCCCTGTCGGCCGTTCGACCTCCCATAAGGCTCGAAGTCTCAAGCTCTCATCCCCACCCTCACTTCTCTGATATGCTCGACTTGCTATCCATTCTCTCATGCAAACCCTTGATGAGGGTAAGGATGTACAGATAATGAGCCTAAGGATCCTTTACACTAAAGGTCAATCTTTTTACCTCTAAGTGACTGACTGATAAGAGAAAACTATGGACTTCAAAAAATGTGAAAAGTTAAAAAAATAAACAAAAAATCTGAATAAATAAGAGTCTTAATCAGAGAAGAGAAACTAAAAAATTCAATTTTCAGTTGAAAAAATAAGAGTAAAACAGAACTATTACATAATTTAGCAAAAATAGTGCGCTACAAAGAAATATGAGTAAGTTATTGTTTTTCTTTCAATACAGTATATAGTTTTTCTTGATATAATCATCGTTTTCAAGAAGTCATGTTTGATTCAAACACTCTCATTCATACTTGGACTTGCCCAATGAAGGGAACAGCTTGGATAAAAATATTGTTTCCAAATTTATCGGATTGTGTATTACGGAGTTGAGGTCTTAGTCGCAAATATATCGCAGAATCAGTTTCTTCCACAGCTAGGATGATAACAGTAAATGAGCACGTCTAATCTTTGGGATTGGGATGATGGAGAGATCAGGTCCTCCAAGGATAGAGAATGGATATGAAAGATTCTTCGCAAGAGCGGGATACGGCACCGAGGATTTTGAGGAATTCTTCGCATTAATGGAAATCAGAAATATCGAGATTCGAACGACAGGATCTGAACATGGACCCCTTAGAGTGTGATGGTGCGTTGCGCGTGGAAGGTATGAGTTTACGCTGACGCATAAGGGCGAGTAGAGTTCATTCATATTGTTATATTATCAAATTGATATTGTTATCTTAGGTCTAGACGAATTAATTACTCCTTACCGGAACTACAATCTGAGAATTGAACTAAACCTGGATTTATTAAAAGCGTATTCCAGATCTATGGAATATATTCGTATTTCGAATACATATAATGACACTTATTACTGTGCACTTTTTTCGTATTAACAAGGCATGCGTTTTTGAGGATATTTTAAATGAAAATAATTTTTTCAACATTCATCTCTGCTAATGAACGCTCATCAACGTGGGACATGTAAGAAAATACGAGCGCAATTATTTCAAATTATCAGTATTTCCGTCCTTTGTTGTGACATATGTTACCGCATAATTATTAAAAACTGCCGTTTATTTATCTCTAAACCCACGGGTCCAAATGTCTCGTTGGCAAAAAACTATCGGCGAAACCGATTGCGTTTGCCAAATGGCTAAAAGATGATTTAAAATTGATGATATCCGTTTGAAACTTACTTACCAGCTGTTCTACCTTTTACATTTAGCTAACTGCATGGTAATCTAATCGTAGGCAAGTATTATTAAAATAAGGAATGACATATAAAGATAAAATAACTATCAACACAAAAATGAATTAAGCTGGAACTCTCTTAATTCATCACCTTTGGCATCCTTTTCGCCAAATTTATCATCATCAATTGTCCATGAAATGAAAAACACTATGAGAATCGCTAATTTTTGCTTGCCGCCTTTTGTTTTGTAATAACTACCGCACACATTTTCCAGCCTGTTCGATTTAAGTGAACCTGATTAAGAGGTACATCGGTACGCCTTATCAGAATTGTCATCGGGATTTTCAAAATCGGAAACATTTTTCAATAGAAAGACCAAATTTTTTATAGAAACAAATAAATTACATACAAAAGTCGGGCAAATATTACGCTGAACGCGGCACATGGCTTCATACCCACACATGACGGTTATCGCACTTGACACCACCAATACCAAGAAGGCAAGAATATGTTGACACCACCAATTCCAAGAAGGCAATTTGTTTTATTCTTTAAGTCTTCCTCTTTAAAATGGCATAAAGTATCTCTTATGTAATTCGGATGTCTGTCATATTTTCCAAGAAATTGACAAATTGTTGGCAGGCAAAATTTTGTAGCATCGCTGCCACTGATAAACACCCAGTCTTCACATTAAAATTCGTCGTTAAAATTGATAATAATGTTCAGAATTATGGGAGGAGTGCACCTAACTTCATCGAGTGGCCAAGTTCTCCCGACAGTAAGGTTTCTTGCAACCAACTCGAATGATGCAAATGATCACTGAAGTAGCTATTAAAACCACCGTTTTGGACTCCAAATCCGCTTAATTCTAGTCTCTTGAATATCCGGTAGTGCTTCTCTTGCCACTCTCTGCAAGTATCACGGGTTACAACCAGGGAACAAAACGAAGAAAAAGGATTACGATCAGAAACATGCGAGGTTGCACCCTGGAGAGAAACATGATTTGTGGGATTTCGGTAGATTTTTATTCGCACGCGTCAAGTGGTTGGCAACCGTGAAAAGAATAGGTGTTTCGACAAGTGAGAGGGTGAGGATTCCCTTGGTGACGGAAAGGAGAAGGGGGATGTCAGAGGGGCTTCCGAAAGTACGTGTGGGGAGAGGTGCACTAAGGGAGGATTAAATTCGGGGAAAGAGGGGTTGACAGCGGTGTTTCGGGGTTGAAATGAGATTTGGAGTCCGGAGCAAGGGTTCGTCGGAAGTTGGGTTGCTGTGAAGTGGGGAGATTTGGCGGAGAGGAGAAAGGAGTAAGGGAACTAGGGTTCGCCTGTTGAGGTGAGCGCCGCGAGTGGATCAGAGGTGGGTTTATCTGCGCGGTAGATTAGTCTAAGCGGAACTCCGTTTCCTTTCGGACGAGAGAGTATTGAGTACCGAATCACCAGTATTCCACTATTCGGTGTATGTATACTGAGCACACTTTCGGATGACCACAGAAACTTATGATGAAACGCTAAGAGAGAATATAATCGTTCCGGATTCGTTTTCCCTCGTCTTAAGTTTTATTTCCGCTGATGAAAATAATATGTAACTCATGTGGGGAAACTACCTCGTAAGTTTGAATCACGATGAAGGAGCCGGCGAATTAGAAACATGTAGGTGTGGTTTTGGCAATAAGCGTCATTAAGTTACGAGATAGCGGTCGATTTATAGTACATTAACGAATGAGTGCTAGACAGAATTTTTGGAGAAAATAAGCAATCGCAAGGAAAAATTGAGAAATTTGGTTTACTAAATGCGTATTATGCATACACATACAGCTTATAGGATACAACGAATCGTACTACTTACTATAATTTAAATATCATACCCCGTGCTTACAGCGTTATTTGGGATTACAATATTGCTAAAGGAGGAATAATCCCAGGAAAATTGTGAACTCTCACTTGTATCGCCGCACACATGTCCTCTCTCACTCAATTATTCTGGAAGAAAACGTAAACCCTCGTCTTTTTTAAGTGCGCAACCAAAAATGACAAAGCAGAACCTTTAAGCACTAGTCACGCCAAAATCGACAATTCATGTGCACCCGCGAGTGAAGTAAATGAAGCGATGCATTTGTCCTTTGTGTGGAATTATTTAAAGGAATCGAATAAAATTTCCTATTTATAGTAATTGTATTTTCCATAGTAAATAGAAAAATAGGCTGTGAAAAGGGTCATTATATAAGAACTAACAGCTTTTTATCATTTAATAGACAAAAAGCTATGGGAAGACAGATCGTCCTTCCTCCACTTCATGAAACATCACCGTGAATGCTCACTAAAATATGCCGTCTCTGTATGACAATTGATTGTTTGGACGAAGCGGAGGAAACAGCTACACGAACAATGACTGAGAAGAGAGGCCAAGTGACGGTTGGAGCGTGTGGGAGACGGGAGCAAAGGAAAGGCTTTGGGGGAGGGGTGGATGAATTTAGGGAAGGGCGTAAAAGGGTTAAGGGAGGAACCATTCAGGGGTCACTGAAGTGAGAAGGCAGAATTAGTGTACAGGTTAAAGTCGCACGGGGCAGGCAATTGAGGGGCGAGAGTGGCGTAAGCCACCACCACTTCACAGTGATACGAAAGATGGCGTTTTTGTTCATTAATACACACTCAGCTGAGCTTAGGTCAACTTTCTAATTAAGTCGTATCGCCGAATTTTTGACCATATACCCTCAATATTTATATCTACTCTTCCATGAACGGCTATTCGTGAAATCTCCCTCCCATTTATTCATTAAAACGGGTTGTTTTTTCATTTTACGAAAAAGATGTGCATTACATATAATGAACTTAACCATTTCCATTAAATTTACAGAGAAGCTAGATAAAAATACTGTAAGGTAGAATAGCGCGTAAAATTTATCATCATTATCCAGTGATCTTATGACAAGTGTAAGTTTTGATGCATTATATCTGCACTCCTAAATCCCTCGATAGAGTCGCTTAGAGCTCTCCATTTCTCCCTTTCTTCTGCATACTTCATACCTTCTATCAAAGATACTTCTCCTATTACCTCCTTTCCTCGTTCTATACATTCCAAATGACAGTGTTAAGAACCAACTTCCTTCTGTTCATCAACCGTGGTTCCTTTTTAATCCTACAATCAATTCTCTTTCCTCGCCAACTTAGTCAAGAATTTATTCGATTGTATTATTTCCGTCCAAAGAACTGCCTCAATTTCACTTCACAGTCATATTGCACGCCTGGAGTTCATATTAAAAGTATTTTCTATGGAGTTATTTCATCTTCCCCACAACAAAATGCTTAAACAGCACCCTAAAACTATTTCATGCTTATCCCCTAATATAGATTATAAGGCTCTTTAATAATTATTACCGTAATTCCCAGAGATATACAAATATATCAGGAGAAGGTTGCTGTTAAGTTAGACCTAATGCTATGTTTTATGGGCAGATAAAAATAAAGAATGTCATTGGTAAAATGCTTGGTGGATTTTAGAAAATATTTTGATAGGGTAAAATGGAATACACTAACAGAAATACTCGGGAAAATGGGAATAAATTGGCGAGACAAAAGACTAATAAGAAATTTGCATATTTCCCAAGAAGCACAGGTGAGGGTGGCTGACAATGAATCAGCGAGGGCAACTAAAGGTCGCGAGGCAAGGCAAGGTTGCCCGTTGTCGCTTTTGCTTTATAACATTTAGCTGAGGAAATGGTAAGACAGACATGGGAAGAGCTCGATAGGGGAATTAAAGTAGGAGGGCAGCCAATGAAGCCAGTTAGATTCGCGGACAATCAGGCGTTGGTCAGCCGATCATCGAAGGGACTACAAACTTTAGTAGATGCTTTAGGAATTCAGCGCGAGAACTTCGGAACAAAGATAATTCATATGAAAACAAAAGAAATGTGATTATCCAGAACAAAGAAAGCGAGGCTGGTCATAAAAGTTGCTGGGCACAAACTCGAGCAAGTTGAGCATTTTAATTACTTGGGCAGTATACCTACTAGAAGAAAATCGGCATCGTAGCAAAGACATATGGAGGAGAATAGTGCTATTTAAGGAGGCGTTTAGTAATAGAGGGAGCTGATAACGGGGACCTTGGTAAGGATATGAAGAAGAGGCTGGTGAACAGCGCAGCATTGTATGGGGCAAAAATGTAGACCCTGAGAAAATGGGACGTGAATAGGCCACTAGCATTTTAGATGCGGGTGTGGAGAAGGATGGAGAAGGTGGACGGAAAGAAAGAATAACGAAGCAATTGAAAGTCTGAACAGTACCGAGACAAGAGGGAAGCAAGAAATAAATAGCTATAATATTCTATTTGCATATGCAATATGTTGAATTGGAACATTATAACTGACGCGGTATGAAGATGACTGCTGACTGGCGTCAAAGTCAAAGCCAATCTGACTATGTGAATTTTTCAGCGCAGTGTCAGAAACATGTCCCTATAAAGCGAATTGTGACTACATTGCCGATTTATTTGTTGCTATAATTTATCATTATTATTTCTTTTTTGACATGCCATTTTGATCTCCATAATATAAAAATATTAGTGCACAATTCAATCACAAAAATAGTTCAATGTACCATCATTTTAATGGAAATCAGGCGAGTTTCATGGGAAAACGGAGAATATAATTTTAACCTCACGCTGCATTTGTGGAACATCAGAGGAGACAGTTTTTGAGAATATGCTTTTCCGCGCAGTTAGGTACAAATTTTACTTCTTTCCACACACTATTAAGGATTGAAGAGCAGGATGAGACTCTAAGACATTACTTCACATGTACTCACTAACGTTATTGCCCTGTTCTCATTCCTTTTCCGTATTCTCTCTCTTTTTTGTCAAATCCACTTACACCCTGAGCTGCTCTGAGCCTGAGCACTGACACCTGCAGCGGCTTGCTGGGAAATTAATTTATGCATATCATACCGAGACAGATATCATACCGAGAGGAGGAAACAATATACGGTGATGTCTATTCCTCATTTTGGAAGAAATATGAGTACGTCAAAAAGTGCCTCCAGGTGTAAGGGAGGATGAAGGGTGTTTAGAAGTCTTGTTTGGCTCCTTGCAGCACCGTGTATAAGAAAGATAAGAGAGCAAAAGGAAAGATGGGAGACTAATCTACACAAGGGTTGGAAGCGAGATTTTGGGAGGGACTTTGTCGTATCTCTGCTGCAGAGACGCGATGTTCCATAGGCTCTCGCCTCCAGCAGAAGGGAGAGGCCCTCTTTTTTTTCCGCCTCCCACACCGGTGAGAGGTTTGAGCGGAGGTTAAACATGCCTCCGTTGGGGGTGTGTTTGTATGTAGGTAGGCAGGCAGAGGAGGAGAGCAAGGGAGAGAGAGATTCGGAGGTCGCTCAGGGAGATGATGGATAGAGTGAGATCCTCGGGCCCGGTGACGCGTTCTAACCGGAGCAGAAGCAGTTTGGAACCGTGTGCGTCGTGGGGGATTGGCTGCCGAATGGGGGAGGAGTCCCTGTGTGCGGTTGTCAAGGAGATCGCTGCAGTTTTTTGCGCCAAAGGAGTTCTCCTAGGGTGCGGGAGGAAAGAGAAATTCCTTGCCCTCGTCTCTGGCAGACGGAATCAGGTAGATATCATGGGACTTGCCACAATCCTCAACAGTTCCAACAATTTACTCCATGGGGTATGTTTTGTAGTATTCAGCAGGATTCCAGTATTTCATCTCACCGCCCCACTGCCAGCAGATGGTATAAAAGTTGGTAAAAGAAAATGTTATCTGTGATTTTTAGAAATTCAGTAGTACGGGCCGCGCAACAATCGTACAAAACTTTTTTAATGCTCTTTGCGATGTATTATTCACATTAATCAGCACCGCTACAATGTAAATTTCACATCCCCATGTTAAGATAGCAAAGAGTGCAAAATATATTAATGATAAGATACCTATATCATATTAAATTAGCATCAGTACAATTTTTTATGGATACACAAATTTCAAGTAAATTTATACTGGAATAAATATATATGTAATATGTAACTTCAGGTATTGTACCTCATTCGCTATTCTGCCTTGTATACTACATATTTAGATACTGAGTAGTAATCACAGGAAAATATATTTCCCCATGCAGGTATATAAATGTCTGCCTCGTGATTAAGTGATAAATACTTTTATATCGAATGCAATTAGTAAATCTGAGCTCGTACCTCAATTCGAGTCGCTTTGATAGCACATTTTCAATTTGATAGCTGCTCTCATTGTAGCCGAATAGTACATAGCACACATGATCATGGAGATTCAATGTGAAAGAACTTTTATACATCGTAAAAAGGCACTGACTAATCGCTGCTGATTTAAAACAGCGAAGAGAGAGTAAATACACGACATACTTTCGACTTAATTACTTTTCACCCGAAAGACGGTGGCAGATTATACTATCGCAGCGCCATTGCAAATCAACTCCATCACCTGGTGGGATATCATGGAAATTTTCATCCCAGTCCTAAATACAAGTAATCAAATTCCAAAACATCTCTCAATACTTTGTAGATCAGCAATATAAACCAATTTATTAATCTCTAAATGTTCCGACTTACCTAAGACTGAGTGAGAGACCAAAATATTGTTAAATGTGGGCCTAATTTTCTGTCAGGGAAGTCAGTCAGTTAGTATTTGTTATTCAGTGAAAGCACTGTCCATACTCTGGCTGATTTCGTGAGGTTTTCAACGATAGTACAAGAGATGATATGCATGACGATTGTAATGAAGCTATACGTAGAGAAATATGATAGGAATTGCACCATGAATGTTCACTCTAATAAAATACTTATAATTTACCCGGGATTCCTTTTATTCAGGAAAGGAAAGGAAACTTCATGGAATTTCCTTCGAGTAGGCAACATTTCTCTAGAATTGGTCAAATTGATCGGAAATTGCCTACGTATAGACGCAATGATTTTCCAAAAATCCAAATTTGGATCATTGCATCGGCCAGATTAATGTAACATTCATATTTATCGAGCTATAAGATAAATTTTAGGCAACTTAAACTATAAGCAAAGTGATAGCAAAAAAGAAAGAATAAAAATTGCCAGCTCGGATAAAACTCAAGCAAATATTGAGTGAGGCTTAAGAGGAAGTTGGCTAGGAGCCATTTTCCCTTGAAAAATTAATATAGAGAAGCACTTAATTTATTGCATAGTATTAATCCATGTAACTGTCTAGCAGGAAGTCATGGCAATCAGTGGTATGTTTGGGAATTCCTTAGTTACTCCACTGTTATACCGCAGAGAAAGCCATCGACTCGAGGCATCGTACGTCCCGTTAGAATTGATAGAATGAGCTGGCAAATGCAGGTAAGTGGTTGCTCCCGTTGCGGAATGTTTACACATATTTGCGTTTCCATCAATTCTGAGGGGAGACTGAGAGTTCTTTTGGGTAGACCTAAGTATTTTGTCTCGAGCTATGACGTGAAGATACTGAAATTAGGTAAATGAAGTCGATGAAAATGCTTGTAATAATGTCTTATCACCGAGGAAAATACTGTGTCAAATCAAATTTACTGTGTTTAATCAAAAGCAGGTTTAATAAGCACTTAGAACAGATGACAACCCCTGGAGTAGTGTACCTTAATTTAAGAATGACAAAATGTAAGGAAGTCGTCGTACTCTTGAGCACATGAAATGGGCCCAAATGTCGTTATAATAACGACCATGCAATTCAAGAAAAAGGATAATCTATTATAGATGTAGTAGATATAAATTGTTTCCAAATATATGTATTGAAATATATGTATGTATATACATAAATGTTTATACAGAAAGGTAGAAAGAAAGTGGATAGGAACACGTAAGATTGAAAGACACAATGGTGGTGTAAATATGTAAAGATGGCCGATTCCAAGCAGAAAAAATTCGACTGGACCGGGAATCGAACCACGGACCTTTGGATGTCGCGTCCAATCCTCAGACCACCGAGCTACCCAGTCTACTAAGAATCCAAAGGAATCGGCGGGGGTTTATATGAACAAACACTCCCCAAGGCATGACCCACGAGATCGGCCAATAGATGGCGCCAGGGCAGCTTTTCACCCACCGGTAGAGAGAGAATGACACACACAGAAGGCGAAATGAAAGAATAACTCAAGCACACAGACAGTGGTGAAAGATATAGAACAGGCGTTTCGGGGTACGCTAACCCAAGTAGGAAATGAGCCGTTCAGGCCATACAATCGTTCGTTCATTCACTCAGACCACTCAGCGGCAAATACTCACATAAATGTTTATACAGAAAGGTAGAAAGAAAGTGGATAGGAACACATGAAATTGACAGACACAATGGTGGTATGAAGATTCCCGGTCCAGTCGAATTTTTTCTGCTTGGAATCGGCCATCTTTACATCTTCACATCACCATTGTGTCTGTCAATTTTATGTGTTCCTATCCACTTTCTTTCTACCTTTCTGTATGAACATTTACGTGAGTATTTGCCGCTGAGCGGTCTGAGTGAATGAACGAACGATTATATATATATATATATATATTATATATAATCGTTTATTTATTTTAATTCAATTTAAATATATATATATATATATATATATATATATATATATATATATATATATATATATATATATATATATATATATATATATATATATATATATATATATAATATTTTTTGAAAGGTTCAAAACCTCCAAGAGATTCCAATATGTTAAAGGTATTTGAATAATGATGTCAAAGTCTGATATTAAGTAACTTAGGATTTAAAAGAAAGTTAACAGCTATGGCATTCTGACTTTTGCCGAATTAAAGATAAGTAAAAAGTCAATTAATTTAAAGCTTTCTATAAGACTTAAGGGAATATTCATTTGTATTAATAAATGCCATTTCAAATAACGATAATTAACACCAACCGTTAAAAGACGCACTAAATATAGATAGGCAAGTCAGGTCAAAATTTGAAAACTCAGCTTCCATTTCCACGAAAATTAAATAGGCTCATGAATTTGTGCAGGGAAATGTGTACAGTATCGCTGATGGCGCCTCATATTCAAATAAATTTGTTGCCATGAAAATATTTTCATTGAGCGCCATCAATCTCTTCAACCTACCTGATAGTATAATACACGTTTTTGTGTAATGATATAAATATCGTGTGGTGGCTGACAGGCTTAAATCTGACAATACACCCATTTTTTTGCCTTATTAAAATAGAATGGTATGATTAATTATACATAGTATTGTAAATAAGAAAATACCTTTTTATTTAAGTAAGGGTTAAACTTCAAGTTTAGTTTTTAAGAAACATTTAGTATTTATCGTAGATTTTTAGCCAACATGTGCGAGAGGTACAAATGACTTATCGACGAGCCAAAAAAAGCAAAACCTGCCCACCTACATTTGGATGACTTAGCTATACGTTGGCATTGCACCATGCAAGTTAGCAATTCATAACTATAATAAGATACTTATGATTTACCCGAGATTCCTTTTATTCAGGAATAAAATTCATTGTTAACATCCATCTTAGGGTCTTGGAGCATGGGACGAGATCACTAGGGGGAACATCCAGAGAATGGTTGAGAGAGCGGAGGTGCAGGGTTAAGACGGGAAGGTAAAGAGGGGCATGATAAGGGCGGGAGGAGCTTTTGAAGACCTCTCCTGAGAAAGGGAGAGGGGGAGGAATTGGGGGTGGGTGGTTTCCATAAGAGGGAACTCCCCCGCTTACCTTCCTCCCGCTCGTTCTCCAATATAACCTCCTTCTTGTCCCTCCTCCCTCCTGCCTTTGGGCCATCTATTCATTACACGCGCGATTACCACTTCCGGCGGAATTCCATGGTCGGGAGTAGAGGGGTTAGGAGGGAGAGAAGCGCGAGGAGAGGGAGAGGATAGGATGGGTTGGTGGGCCGGGTTGAGGCGAAGAGAAAAGGGGGTTTGGATGGGGAAGCATGGACGAGCGGCGAGCACGCAGCAATGGAGAGCTCTCAAGGAGATATCATTCCTTAATCGTGAGTGAAGACGGGCAGGAATCTGGGCTGAAATCCCGGTAAGATACCCCACTTCCTGCCCTTTAGGACTTAAATGCTGAAAAGTTGGTGGGTATTGATTCTATTCATGCATCATAGCATCGTCCTGATATTCGGTTACTCGTTCCAAATAAGATGCTTATGCCTCCAATATATTCAATGCCTTTTTTTGTCTCCCCTTTTGAAAATTTTGATCGCAGATTTATTCATAAATAAAAAATCATTGTTCTCTAATGTTCATTTCGAAAACATTTTGATCGACAAAAAATTTTACTAAAAAGGTGAGTCTTCAACGACGTGTATTTTTAGCATGCTATTGAGCCAAACTTACGCTGAAAATATAAAAGGCAAAAATTATAAAATGAAATTTTATTTTCAAAATGAAAGACTGCGATCGTATATAATGCTTATTAGATGCATATTAAAGGAAATCAAGCATAAGAGACAACAGTTAAAACATTGAGAGCCTTCTTAATCTGGAAATTTATTTAATTGGATGAAATAAAAAATTTAAAAACTGCATGCCATGGAGAACTTAAAAGACTTGAAAAAAAAGTGATGTTAATCATGATGGACTATTAAAATCGTGTGCTTACAAAAATTAACGAAGCCAGCTTAAAATAATTATGTTGTTATAATTATATATAATGATTACCAACACATCCTTAAATAGTACTCTTGGATATGTTTTGATTGAATGATATTAAAATAAAACACTTATATAACATAAGTTAAAAAATGATTACAGCCTAAAGTTACATCAGGCTGAAGAGCTCTGACCTGATTTATGACTGAATTGACTGTCTTTAACGAATACCGCTGCGGTTATTCTGTGGGGACCACGAGTAAACTTTCATAGATAAGGAATGTCGGCATTCATAACGTACATTTATATAAACGGACAATCAAATAAGATTCATGAAAATTTTAGGAAAATCGTGGCACATATATAACAAATACGAGATCGTATTCTGTTTATTGAGTTACACATTTTTTGCTATACGAGGTATTCTACTTTCTGATCCAGAGAAATGATAAGGTCACTTAAAATTTTAATATGAAATTTATCTAGCAATATTATAACAATATAATAATATATTTTGGGCAATAAAAATGCTAAATTTTGGGCAATAATTGCTAACTTTTTAAATATTCGACACTTCCCGCGAAATATGTCTCAAGGGGCAATAAAACCTATAGCAATTCATTTTTACACCGGGAGTGTGATCAATGAATATTAGTTTGGCTTCACGGGTTCCCCGCTGAACATGGGTGAATCCGGGAAATCATTTGGGAAGAAAATTACTGAATATATATTTTTACCTCTATAACAAGAGGAAGTAAAGGGAGGTCTGCCTTCGTGTTGCTATTTTAATTCCACTGATTCCTACCCGTCATGACATTTGTGTTAGCACTATCGAGATGAGGCATCTCCTGTGACATATGCAATACCTATCAAGTTACTGTTAAGTGATGCGGGTAGCATGCAATCACGGGGTAAAATAGCGGAAGTCCAGCGCAGTGATATGCAGATGGTTAAATGCGGGAAGGCTATCGAAGACTGCGGTCATTTGTGCCATTTAGGATTGATTAGTGGGTAAATTTGTAAAGCTGCGGTATGCATTAGGCTGCACTCAACGGCGGCCGCTAAGAGGTCCACAGCTGAACGCCCTATCTGTCGGACGAAGGAATACCCCCTGAGTGCAGCGTAGCACGTCAATTAGGGATCAAGATTCGAGTGAATAATATAAGCACTGCAGGGATTTGGACTACAGCTCTCAGGATGTAATGAAATTTATATAGAATACACACAAATTCGTTCCCCAATAAATTAATTTTCGTCTCTATTAACTGAGGGAGAACCAGCTTATGACGATAAATACAGACAAAAGGTGAGGAATTTCTACATTATAGATCATTATCGCAATGAGCGCCTAAATGCATAACATTGAATGTAAACAGATTATGAGCAAGCCAATGACTGCCGAGCTACATAGAATATGTTCTTTTGTATCTAAAATAAATTCTTCCTATTTTGGCTATTTTGAGGTTTAAAAAAATGTATTCTACCAGTAAAGATAGGTTTTGTCGAATGTCGGAGAATCTCCTCTCGGTTTTCTAGATATTCAGGGGCCTATTTCCCACTAGTGTTACATCAGGCGGGTTTCATACATAGTTTCCCGTTAGTCTTTCTTCACCTCTTCATATGATACACCCGTCCATGAAACCTATTCTCCCTCATTCACTTCCCCGCTGGCCCAACATCCGTTCCTCTATCACACTCTTCTGTAACCCATCACCCTTTATTACATCCTTCCTTCCTAGCCTATCCAAAATTTCATTCAGAAGTTTCTTTTCCTCACCCACCATCTCAAGCACTTCCTAGACAGTATAAATGTCAAGATCAATTTCACTTTTCGAGAAAACTAAGGATTGTTCAAACTTTGATCTAGAGCAATACCCGATTTTAATGATGAAGCGTAATGTGGTCAAAACCTCTTCGTCTATTGACTTTTAAAAGAAGTGGTTTTAAGTGTGACTTATAAAGACCGCTTTGCACTATATATTTTCATGCACAAACGAATTTAGCAGAGAATGTACAATAAAATAAATTGGAGTAGGTTCTATTTCCTGTCCTGCCATTCACACAATCACACAATTTGCTGCTTAATACGGGACAATTTCCTCATAAAAGAGTTCATGCACTCGTTTGAACAATAAATTGTACCTTGTAAAGCGTTCTAAACTTTTTTGTGGAAAATGATGGTAAACTGCAGACGGACTACGTTAAGAGAAGGATACCGGGCTTCTGTCCATTCGTTCGCTACTTAAATATTCCCATAAAACTTCCCACTAATCGTTTATGACATTAATGACGTCGGCCCCGGTGGCGGCGGGGTAAAGTGCTCGCCTGCTAACCCGAAGGTCGCGGGTTCGAGTCCCGCCTGGGTAGTATATTATCTGCCCAGGACATGGGTATTTGTGTATGTACTGGGTTGGGGGAAGAGGGGACGGGGGACGGTTCCGTCTCTTCCAACCCAAGATAAATAAACAATAATAATTATTAATGGCTTCGCAATCGGATATGTATCGTAAAAATATAATACTGCGACTCTGAAAACAATTAGGTATTAGCAATCTCAGGAACAGTTTTGCATGTATGAAACAAGCAGCATTGGAACGGAGAAAAAAGAGAAAACAGGTATGGAGGAACTTTACAAATGTTAGGTTTGTTTTTCTGTGGGTCCATTCACGCTTTACTAGGTTCTTAGGCTTCTCATTTACTTGGAATTGGAACCTGTTGTGGACTCAGGTTTCTCCCAATCTTGCATTGCATCTCCAGCCATTCTACAGACGACTTTATTAAGAATATCAATGAAGAATGAATTTTTGAGCACATTTTATCCTCTCTTACTCTATGCTCATTAGCTTAAAAAAATACGTGCTTTAAATGAAGAACAAACTACCCAGGCGGTAATTGAGACTAGCGAACCTCACATCAACAGGTGATGACTACCCCACCATCAACGAAGATTGAAAGTAATTATCACTGACATAACTATTTACTGATCTGATCCTTGGTATTGCGACTTTTGCTTGAGCAAGTAAAGCTGGGTTCATAGATAAGCAAACTTGTGTAGACCAAGACGTGAGTAAACCTACACCTAGATGGTGCAGACACCGAAAATTCAAGTCAAAATGCCTCGTGGGGGCGGTGTAATAAAGGGAGGGGGATATTAAAGAGACGGGCAGCGGGAAAGATTGGCATGGGACGAATGCCGCACGTGCCGAGCATTAAAATTCGCGGAAGGGAGAGAAGAGAGAATGGTGATGGGAGAACTACGCGCACTAAGGGAGGAAGGTGGAAGGTGGAGAGGTTTTCCGTGGAGGCGCGGCGGGGGGGATGAAGAATTCTGGGTGGCTGGGAGGTGCGGAGTAATTGCGAGAGAGAGGAAAGGGGATAATGAAGGAGAAGAAATAGGCAATTCGGAGGAAGGCAGCGAGGTGGGCGGAAAGAGATGAAATGAGAGGGAGATGATAATAATAGGAAGGGGAGAAGAAGAGAAGGAAAAAGAACGACCAGGTTTTCGGGGGAGTCGGAGACGAAGGAAGGCATTGGGAGAAGAGAGGAGACAAGAGAGGATGGCTGTGCCACTTGGAGGTAGGAATAAATGGAGGCGTTTTTATTCAAGTCAGAAACGTAGAGACATTTTGATATTCTATTAAATAAAAAGAACTGTTGGAAAGGCAATGCAATACACTGTTTCCGGTGATGTGGAGAAGAAATTCACTGAAAATAATTAGGGAGCTGAAATAATTTCCCACTTGATTTTTATATATTCGGAAGAAAAGTAAAAGTTGGCATGTGCGCAAGAATTCTGAGGTAGTTTCAGTTTTTAGTACCATAGTTGGGGGTCCTGATGCTGGCAATTTTTTGAACGTTGCTTTTCCAGGATTGATCGATAAATTGACAAATTTTCACAGATGAGGTCTCATAAACATGTGCTTTGATTATTTCAGGTGAAAATAGAACGAATGATTTATTTTCTCCCATTGCCATACACTAATCATGGATTTTGGTGCCTTTAAAAATAATTAACACCTTTGATATCCACAACGCGCTGGGCACGGTACTGTATGTCTCTTGTTCCTTGTCCCAAACTCAATCCATGACTTCTGGCTCCTTTGTTATGCTGTTCCTTCCTGCACAGCATAACACAATGGTGCATTGTTGAAGGAGCACATATGAGGGATAAATACTTGAAAAGGAATGTTCTTTGGTTAATGACAAAATCATTTTCATTGTCTATTTCATAGATCATAATAATAACGTACATAATGACTGAGAAGATGTGAAATTAAACTCATGGATTAGAGTAAGTGTTATGAATTGTAATTTTTACACATATTTTTAGGCTTGTGCGATCAGTTTCTTCATCAAAATCATCGACGATGATTTAAATAATCACGATGAAGTGCGTCAATGACTACGAATGTCAATGCGTAAATGTGAATCATAGGTGGTAATGACCATGGGCCGATTAGCATTATCTGCTGTGTAGCTCCCCTCTCGTCCGTCGTCCGTCCTTATCGTTTCGTCAGTGGCGTCCGCTGTGACGTTTCCTCACACTTTTCTACCTCCCTGTATTCGGGGCCCCGCATGTAAACGCAGAACCTACTTAGCCCCTGCAGGTCGGAATGCTTGAAGAGACCAGACGATAAAGCGGCTTGTTCCCAGTACCAATCTCCCTATGCTTCTATCATTCAGTTAATCCTAGGCTTGTGCAATAATATTTTGCACATCAATTTTCGATGGGAAAAGTTCATTGATATGCTTTTATTTCGATGATAGTCATCGCTCACCAAATAGTGAGTTGATGATGGCCGATGGTTGTCGATGATCAATAATTATCTATGAGTAACGATGAATATCGACGATAAATGGCTTTCAAAAATATCGATCCTCTATTGTCAATTATTATTGATGATCGATGATTATAGATTATCGGTGTAGAATATCTCGTTAGGTATTTTGGTCGAGCTATCAAGTACATATAGATTGAACTGGACCAAACTAATTTGTGACGGACAAGGCCTATTTATTTAAGAGAGCGAATAAAATCCACATTGCATCAACAGTGAACTGAGGCTGCACACATTTCAAAGTTATGTGAGGTACATGCTCATCAAATTTCACCCATATTATGAAAGCAAATGCCTGTTGAAAACGTAATTTTCCGAGCTTGTCTAATTTTTCATCATTATTTTTAAAAAAATTCTTACAAATATATAAAAATGTAATAGTGTCTGTCTGTCTGTTGCTCCCTCATGCTAAAACTACTGGACCGATTGCACAGAAATTTGGCACATAAATAGAAAATATATCCGGATGTAATGTAGGCTATATTAAAATTATGTATTATGAATAAAAAATGATAAATAAAATTATATAAAATAAATCATAAAATTATATAAACATTAAAATATCATTTTTGTATTGATTTTTACATCTTTAAAAAAGAAAAAGAACGGACCCTTTCTTTGCTGATTTGGATCTCCGCGCTCTAATGTAGAGATAATATTATTTTTCAGTAAAATAATACAAGCGCCTGACTTTTTAGCGGTCTTAAATTTCTTTTACTAACTTTTTGTAGCCCCTACGGCCGATGGGAATAAAGGTGAGGAAATCAAACTTCAGGAAACCATCAAAGCAGCGGCCGCTATCACTGCGCTCTCCTCTGAAACCAGGATGATCGAAGAAATGGAGGAGAAGCAGAGATAACAGTGGCGATGGGAATTCAATTTAACTCCTCCGTTTTTGATCCCTCTATCCTCTCCACACGATCAAGTGGCTTAATATCCCTCTAAAAGTTACGCCTTCGAACACGGGCGACCAAGCACGGAGGATAATGAGAGCTGCTTCCACTTATATTTCCTCTCACCAACTCCTTCCCCTCCTCTCCCTTTTTCATTTCCGAGATCTTCCATCTCCTCCACACCCCCACCCCTCTTCACATACTGCTCGCCTACATCTCCCCACCTCCCTGAGCCTGGGTTAGGAGGGAGATCTCTTCGTCGCGAAGCAACCGGAGACGGGAGAAGATCATTGGTCGGCGCGAGCGGCCTGGGGAAGAAAACCACACCCGGAGGGAAGTGGAGGATACAGTCACCTCTTCGCACGTAATTCGAAATTAATTGCTTAACTCCCACCCTCGCGAGCGTATGCCATCTTCCCTTTGCACTTCCCCCCACCCACTCCAACCTTCGTAAAGTTGCTCTGGTAAGGAATCCAGGCAACAGGGAATCCTTTCTTTTGACGCAGTCGAGAGTTTGAGGGTGGAGATGGGGTCAAGAGTTTAAGGGAACTGAAGCGGGGACGAGATATCTCAAAATGGGGTATCAAATCCGTTTTTGGAGACGCTGGTGTCGTCGGATTTCCGGGGGAAGAGAAGAAAAAGAGGAGAAGAAAGGATTGTAGGGTCTGGTTTTGAGTGGATGTCGCCAAAGGAGATCCAAACTAATTCGATAGTGTGTACCTCGAAAATTGCACGGGTCAAAGGGCTTTGGCAATAGCTCCAGCGATTGGAGATTGTGGGCACTTTAGTTTCAGCTTCACTTCCCCTAAGAGAAATTTGTAGCTATTTTATCAAGATGACGCGCACAATTCTATCAAAGATCCTAAAAAAAGTTAAACATATCGAGATATGGTAGATTTAAAATAAAGAGGCCTGAAGAGGATAAGGATCCCTTGAGCTAATCAAACATACATTATCTTGTAAAGCATTAATACATCAACAACTAGGGGATGAATACATAGGGAAATTCACTTTATTTATCACATTTTAGGATAGATATCTCGTTCATTGAAATACTTAGGTAAAGACCCACAGATTCTGTAAGATTAGCTCCTTTTTAATCCCTCGATTCTTCTAGCATTGGAGAAAAATTGGATAAACGAAAAAATTTCCTGACTCCGGAATCCAACATATACATGCTACCTGAACTGAATTTCACAATCACAACTGAGAAGCAGCAGTCACATCAGGAAGCATTGATGTTGCAGTTCAAGGGGATTAGACAGGTATCAACCGGAGGCAACAAGGAAACCACCACATTAACTCTCCTATGAGATGCAACTTTGTATCCAGTGAACCAATCTTAAGATTGAAGGACCAAAGATGCTGATGACCATCAGCGCGCACCCTGGATCCAGTCCATGGGATGGCAGACCTTAAAAAGATTGGCCTAAATCGTGAATCAGCATCTGAGACCTGAGAGTAGGAGTACCGGCGAAACGTTGTCCACAAGCAACAAACAGACGCCGGAGAACAGCAGAGAAATGAACAATGACTATAATCTTAACGAAAGCCTTCAATCTTATTTACCACAACTTGAATCATAGACGGAGGAGAGCATGTGGCGGAAGGCTTTTGGAAAAGTTCGAGATTGAGTGAGGATAAATGGAAGCAAAACGTGGCCCCTGGAGAGCTAAGGTGATGATGAATCATAGGCATTATTATGTAGAAATGGAGAAGGACAGAGAGAGCATAATGTATTCCAATGTATTTGAATAATAAATATTTAACATTACTCAATGAATGAGACGAGTATACGCAGATAAGAAATGATAGGGCAAAACTTTCAGGAGTTCAGACAGTTTCATGTTCCTAGTTTTTACTTATTTTCTAGTATTTTCAAAAAACTCCAGACAAATCCCGCAGTAATATTAACGGAGTCACCCGCTAGTGGTCACACAATTATATTCTAGTAGTCTGACTCATTTACTTTCGTAGTTTCTCCGCAAAATGAACGAAATATTTTTGAAATTGTACCCTGAAAGTCGTAGCTACATTGTAACGGCGATATTATTTAACATTTATTTAGTGTCATTATCATGTCACCGTCTGCTAAACTGAAAATGGATACCTAAAAATATCGTTACAATATTTTAAAGCACAATCTTAAATAATATTCATTCCACCAGGATAAATATAAATCAATAGGAAACGTTGAAAGATTATTTTACTTGACTTTTAAGGTCAAATAACAGACTTCGGAGAAGGCTTTGAGGTAGAATAGTAATGGGCATCGAATTCATAGCTGATATCGGGCGTTCTTTTCGAGTTTATTCTGAATTCTAAAGAAGGAAAAGTGTTTAGGTGGCTATACAGGGTTATTAAGCATTAAAACAATATTTTATATTTAACGTTTACAATTCATCGTAATTTGAACTAAAAAGCCGTTACCTTTACTTACAGAAATATTTTTTGAAAATCTTTGAGGATGAACAAATTTTCACGAAAGCCTCCCTGAAATTCTTTACTTCGACGTAGTACTTTCTATTAAATATTCTTAGCTTTATATGACGTTTCAAACTGACCTGCATCTAGTGGTGGAGTAGCTATAAGGATACCTAGGTTTTAAGTAGCTCAATTAAGGAATACTCCTGGCTGTTAAACTTTTACACACTGTGGGTGGAGTAAGCACAAAGTACTCAGAGAATGTCAAATACCTTGGAATTATCTTAACTTCAGACATATTGTGGAGAACAAAAATAAAAACCATATTCCGCATAGTATTAAAGAAACTGGGATTTATCAGGCGTATAAGAAAGGTCCTCGGATCAGAAAGTAAAATAGAGGTGCTACTTCGCTCTGGTAAGGTCACACTTCGAATATGTGGCGAACATTTGGGACCTTGGACAGAAATTTTAACAAAAAATAATGAAATAAAAAGCAAAGCTGTAGAATTATTTAAAAACTGCTACGAGCGAATATATAGTGTTTCTAAGCTTTTAGAGGGATTAGGTTTGGAGCTAGAGACTCGCAGGCTGAGCGCAAGACTAATTTGGATTGAGAAATTCAGAAAAGGTGTGTCTTAGAGCGACATAGAGAATATCATTTTGACTCCAAACTACATTTATAGGTCCGACATAAGCGACAAAATAAGAGAGATGCAAGGCCGAATAGATTGATATAAAATTCTGTCTTTACTCGTACAATAAGTGACCATAATTAAACCAGAGTACCACTTCAAACGTACACATAATATCCACCATTTCATCTCCCAAAATCTCATCCTTTGTACCTTTACACGACTGGTGTCCTAACATCACCTGCCACACGCCCAAGTGGGGGCTCGCATGTAGATGAGGTTGGTTCTCTAAACAACTATGGTTCTCAATAATGCTTCAGAACTCCTTATTAATGCGCATTAATTGTGTGCGATAATAGCTGAATAGTTTTATTGATGCACTTCGCTATATAAATTCAGCATTGTAACGCTATTTTTTTATGAAAATACATAATCTCACAGCATTGATCTTTATTTTAACTCCTGCTTTCGGTATCATTGATTTTATATTTATAAAGCATGCATTTTTGCTGAACCTTTTGCCAGGATCGTCAGACAACAATGAATCATTAGTAGACAGCACTCTATAAAGGTAAAATTGAGACGCTGATCTTGGTTGTGATTAATTTTAAGGATGGAATTTTCCTTTCTAAAATGGTGACTTTTAGTTTTATCTCCATACATTCTCCTGCAACACACTAAATACTGATTAAAATTTTGAATTAGTAAATACGAGGATGTCTGGTCACGCAGTTATTGCGCAATCTCTCTTTCTCTAGGCGCTACGCTCACTCGAGGCATTCTTGACAGCCTTGATTCCTTGAACGACTCATTTTCTCTCTCTCGGCATTCCCGCACGAGCGACCGGGGGACTCAAGCAGTTAGTGAGGCGGAAACTCGAAGCTTATGGGGAGTGGAAAGAAAGTTGAAGACTTTTTGGGGTATAGTGGATGGCGTGAGGAAAGCGGGTGAGGAGGGGTTTGGTTGGAGAGACGGGGGGGGGGAGAAGACGTGGCAACAGGATGGAATGGTGTGAGTGGGCGGCGGAGTGAGGTGGTATCCACCCCCTCCTCCCTCTCACACAATTTGCCCACTAACTGCCTTGTTCCAGTCCAACGGAAATGACCCGGTGGGAGATGTGTGCGTGGTGTGGGGGCGGGAGTGTGTGGTGCGAGGCGGAGGAGCAATTAAAAGCCAATTTGGGAATTAGACACAGTTCGCTAGTCGCCTTGACGGAGACAAAAAGGGGTGGAGAAGAAAAGGGAAGAGGGATTTTAAAAAAGAGGAAACGGAACGAGGGAAGACAGGAAACTGAAAAAGGAGTGCAGGCGAAGGAGGAGGAAGAGAGGTTGGAAAAGAGGTTGGCGCGGAATAATTCGAGGTACACTGACTAATCGGATGAAATCGTTGTCGTCATCACTCCCAGCGGTTTCTCTCCCACGCTGATTATGGCGACGGGGTGGGTGGCATTTCAATGTACCTTGTGAGAACTGATGTCTAAAAATTAGCGATACTAGAAAGATAATATATTCCAGAGAAGACGAACGACGGGAATGGGAAAGGAATTGGTGATGGAGGGTCCACAGAGATTTAAAACTGCACTATGAAAAAATGAGCAACTTCCACTTATAATAATATTAATTACGACCGGATTTGCTTTTTACAGCATCTTCAGGAAGAGTAGCACCTTATCAAAGTGGAAGTAGCTCAATTGTTCATAGTGCAGTTATATTCCGTTCCAACTCTATCAGGCCTGAAACCACTTATTATACTGGATAAACATTCACACTGGTTTCATAATGAGATGGTATTTTCCATGTACAGTTCGAACGATTAAAGAATGGGTCTCGACTGAGCTATTCAAGGAACACCAGATCTGAATATCGCTCTGAAGTTAAGAATTCGATTTACATGTCAGATTTAAGAATGCAGAGGAAATGAATTTCATTCTGCTAGAAACCGCTTGAAAACATCTAAAAATGCTGACATCTTCATAGGTAGTTGACATCACCATCAACATATTCCACTCCCAAGAAAGGTTAAGTGGTCGCATAAATGCTGATGACTATGAGCCACAACTCGCGGATTCGAGAGGAGAAGAGAACCCAATCAATAATATCCCTCTTTCTTCCCATATTCCTCTGTCCTTGTTATTTTTCATTATTAATCGACAAAGTTAAATTCCATTTCGGTTTTTATTTTTGTAAGCACACATTATGAAACACATCCTAGGTAAAATTTAGTACAATTACCATTGTGTAAATGACCTGAGGGTCGTACTGCTCCTAATTTCATTCCAAGCGCCGATTTCTTCCACTAAATGACACTCTAAAATTATAGGAGATAATCAAACGACTGAATGTGTCTTTCAATGATGTAGAAAATGAAATAAAACTTAAGTGAGAAAGTTATCTGAGGTGGAGATGGTGAATTAGGCGACTTATGGAAATTTATCAGGCGTTCAAAGGCTTAAATAAAGGGAAAATTCATAAATTTCCTGTGAGAGAGGTCGCAGGTGTGGCCAACGAGAAGGCAGGTAGAAGATATGGAGAGTGAAAAGAGATATAAGGTTGAAATAACGAAAATATTTCGCCTTTAGCATTTTTTCGTTCGAAGTTGTCATTGAAATTTAAGTACAGCGGAAAATCATTGGCCAAGCATTTAGCAAGTAATGGATTTAGCCAAATTGTTCACTATGTACCAAATGAAGACGGTTAACGCATGAAAATAAATCAAAATATGCAGATGACAGAAGCCCTCGTGTGAGATTTAACAATAATGAGGCTAAATATAAATTAACTGTTAAGATTAATCTTTCCTAGCATAATTGACAGCGTTCGGATAGAGCGGCCTTTGTTTGAGTTTGCTGACTGAAATTGGTTGTATTGATCTTCATTTGAAAAAATAATAATCAGACCTAATTGCATCAGGTATCAAATAATTTATGGCTCCCTCGTCGTAAATTTCCTATATATGTTATCTATCGTTCAAACGTCGTTCCTAAATTTCTCCAAAAAGATTTCAACCTACTAATTTTTATTTTACACAGATAAGTCAATTCACTCATCTTCAATACTCGTAAAATTAATCGACTCCAAAAGGACCAAGTAACTTCTACTTCCTAATTCTTCTCTTCTTTAACCGCGATTTCATTATGATTCCTCCAGTCGTCACTTTCTTAGGTGCAGAAATAAAACAAGAAAAGTTGAGAATAATTTTTCGTTTTCCTTTACGTAAGACACTTTACTTGGTACATATCTATCTCAGCTAATACTTCTCTGTCAGCCATTCGGAAACATCTTTTTTATCCGTTACAATTTTATCTCATAGCTCAATAAAGAATTTTGATTTCTAGTAGTTGGCTATAATAGAGTAATACACCCTATTTTTACCACCCTATTAACATATGTGACGACAAATCTATTTACAGAAATTACTTGAAACTCTTAAAGGCATACATGTATGTCACTTATAATAGAAGTTCCGAAAGGACATGAGCGATTTGATTACGTTTTTTTATTGTTTAGGTTTGAATAAATTCAATCTTAAACGTAACCGGGCGACAATCGCAGGGGCAACATAATTATGAAAAATACATTAAAAGAAAATCAGTCCAGCCCTGATGAGTAACTTTTCCAGCGCAAATTTTGCACGAAAGAAAACAAAAAACCGTGACCCTTTCTTGGAACGCATGGTACGACTTTGTATGACGAAGAAGAAATAAGCATCTAAATTTTGAAAGCCCCACTCAAATTACCCATTCTACTCAAATTACTCATTTGAAAATTGACCCATATCATTAGGGTTTCAACACTAACATGACTTTGATGGAAAGAATTAAACTTTTACTTAATGTTCGTGACAAAATATACAAAAGTAGTTTTCAATGAAAAGTCGGCAACATTAGGATGACAGTGATAGTGGAGAGAATAGTTACCTGTATATTTCTCCATACGGCTGGAGGTGCATTGTTGCTACGAACAGCAGGAAAACGATTCAGTGCAGTCCATTAACTGCAAATCGAGGAGTCTTCCTATATGCCTTCCTATATTATTCTATTAATTAATTTTTTAAATTTAGCATGGCGTAGAAAATAATACCCTCTGTCCCCCAAAGATGGGCACACAGTAAGTTTGGCAGCAGCGCCACATGTTCTTCCCAGGGCCCAGTGTCAACTAAATGCGGCACACAGTTCCATTCCTTACGTCATGGCCGTTTAATTCGTATCGACTACAGCCGTCAAGAACACTACTCCCTTTGCTTTATTTTTTCCCATAGCCAACGAAATACATCTACATCTACATACTACCCCGCGAGCCGCCGCATGGGCGTGTGGCAGGGGGTGGTAGGTGTAGCCGTGTAAAGATATAAAAGTTATGGAGGTGAAATGGTGACATGTCCTATGAGAGTGTGTTTGGAGGAGCTCAGTTTCCATTGTGGTCGCTTATTGTGCGCGGAAAGAACAAGTTTTTGTACCCGTCTGTTCGGCAGAGTATCTTTCTTATTTTATCTGTCAGACCTAGAAATGCAGTGAGGCGTCATGATAATATTCTCTGTATCGCTCTGAAAAATATCAGTTCTAAATTTATCAAGCAGCCTAAGGCTAGCGTGCCGCCTCTGAGTCTCTAGGGGCTCCCAACTTAATCCCTCTAACAGTTGTGTAACACCATATGTTCGTTTGTAGCAGTTTTTAATGAAGCGTGCTGCTTCTCTTTGTACTTTTTAAATTTTTTTGGTTAAAACTTTATGACCAGGGTCCCAAATGATCACGGCGTATTCGAGGTGTGGCCTAACCAGAGCGAAGTAGCTTTTCATCCGAGGACCTTCCTATTATACGCATAACAAAACCTAGTTTCTTTAATGCTATGCCGTATATATTTTGTATGTGTGTTACCCACGATATATCTGAAGTTAAGGTAACTCCAAGATATTTTACTGTAGGTTTAGGTATGGTTTTTGTGCGACGACTTTCGCAGGAAGTGAACTGTGGTGCATTTACTAATATTTAGTTCTAAATCCCACTCTTGGCACCACGAATGAACGTTGTTATGGTCAGATGACAGAACTTCAAAGTCCGCGTCTTCACTTAGTTCATGGTAGATTACTGTATCGTCTGCAAATAATCTTAATTTACTGCTAATTTGAGAACTTAGGTCATTATTATAAATAATGAATAAAAGAGTGCCATTCACGCTTCCTTAAGAAGCACTGGATGTGACTTCGACCATTTCAGAGCTAAAACCATCAATAACTACTTTTTGTTTTCGATCACTGAGAAAGTCCCTTATCCAGTTCACTATTTTTTTATTGACTCCGCATGAATACAATTTTGTAAGGAACCTTGTCGAGTGCCTTCTTAAAATCAAGGAATATCCCGTCGATTTGCTTATTCGATTCACTTGATTTTAGGGTATCATGAAGGAAGAGCGAAAGCTGTTTTTCACAGGACCTGCCATTACGGATGCCATGCTGACTGCTATGTAAGAGATTACGATAGGATGAAATAGGAGGAAACCTATTCCTGGAGCATGGAGCATTTCTGTTGTACCACGGAGACTTCAACGGCCGTTACGCAAAGTATAGAAGGTAGTGGTTACATTACTTTCCTCCTCCAGGGTACATGCAAAAGTTAAGGGGAGGGGGAGGGAGGAAGAAGGGGAGTGAGAAGATGTGAGGGGAGAGTGAACTGGAGTCTCGATGAAAGGGGCTGAGGAGGAGAGGGTTAAAGAGAGATAGAGTGGTTAGTATAGGGTGAGGGTTACGGTTTAGGGTTGGGGAAGAAGAGTAATATACGTGGGGGAGGGGGAGAGCTACAGAGATTACTCACGTGATGGAACGGGGCGGGGGAGGGGTTTAGCCAAATGAAAGAGGTACGGAGAGTGAGCAGTCGGCGGCGTGCCGGAACCACGGGAGAGAGAAAGAGACATGGGTTTTATTTTACACCAAAATATTTTTTCAAGGAAAGGAGACGCAGGGTTGAATGGGGCCGAGATGGCATGGCTTGGGGCGGTGCGGGACGGGGCAAGAGAGATGTATATATAAAGAGAGAAAAGGTTCTCGGAGGGTGAGTTTTTTTGTAAGAGCCAATGGGGTAGGGGATGGATTGGAGTGACAGAGAGCAAGAGAGAGAAAAGAGCAAGGGATGAGTTTGGCTGGGGAGGTTGGGAATGCGAAGGGTGGTGGTTTGGAGTCATATTGGAGTGCGGCTCCGGGAACTCAGGCATTCCTTTGATTACTTCCCTTTTCAGGAGAGAGAGATATATATGTGGGGTGGCAGATGGGTGAAGGGAACGCAGAGGAGGGGGGTTGATGAGGGAGGCAAAGGATGGCGGGGATGGAGATGCAGATACAAGCTTGACTGCTGGAGAGAGAGAGTGGATTCCGAAAGGCAAATCTTTGGAATCATTTGAAAGGAATGAGGGAACGTCGAGGCTCAAAATCCAACCTCCCATGAGCTTCTCCCACGCTATTCGGTGGCACGTAGATCCGGGGTTCCTTTGTGCTAAATAACATTCGGAAACTACATAAACGGTTGCTTAGGCGTCCCGAACATCCGCGTGACAGCATACGCTTGACGGTTGTGACGCAAGCGCTTCGAGTTTGACGAAAGCAAAACCTCTTATGGGAAGTAAAAATCGGCTTAAATGCCAACTCATCGCAATGGTACGCAGAAAATCACTCCATTTTTTTCTGAATATTAATAAAATTTAGTTACTTATAAAATATTCCTAAAACTGTTCAATTGGTAAAGTAAACAGTTTTCAACGTAAAACAGCATATGGAATAACATGGAATAATTTTACAATATTTTCTATTCGCAAAATATTTTCTTCTCACAATGATTGAAATGCTCATAACTAGAGAAGGTGTCTGGCTAATCAGACTAGCTATACGATTTGTAAGAGTAACCCTGAGGTAATGAATTTTCTCTAAGAATTTTAAGCATAAATGCATAAGCCATGAAAGGAGACTGAGCTATTTAAGTAGAGAGTAGCACGTTTTGTATCCTCTACATACCGCCATTTATGGCAGAAGACATTCATGATTGAAATATAGATTTAGAAGTTAGTGATACTTTAAGTTTTAAGACATGACGAAAGCAAAACCTCTTAGGGGAAGTTAAAATCGGCTAAAATCCCAACCCATCGCGATGGTTCGTAGACAATCATTCAATTTCTTCCTGAATATTAATCAAATTCTACTACTTCTAAATTTTTCCTCTGTCAATTGAACTCAACGTTTAAGTTTAAGAGACGAATAATTCAATCATCCATCATTTATAACATTGATACATATTTAGATTGTATTTGGTGTAATGTAGTGGAACTTCTTCATCGGTAGAGTAGATGTAAACTCCCTTGGGTTTTCCGCAGAATTAAATTTAGGAACAACCAGTTTCTTTTCTTCGGAAGGGACCCAATGATGTTACTATGCAACGAATCCAGGATACAATAAAAAAATCCATGAAAAAAGCTAGGAAGTGTAGTTTCATGATGAAATCAATACAGAATATTTTGTAAGATATTTAATTTTATTTTTTCACCTCCATTACGTGGGGGGTCCCTTCGCTTAACTTGTTTTTTGTAGATATCCGTCAATGATATCCAAGCATATATATTTAGCGTAAATCACGTATGTTTTTGCAGAGAGGCATCAGGGAACTTACATAACGGATGTACTTTCACTTTAAAATGTTCTCAAATAATAATTAAATACTCATAAACATTGAGGAAAAACTACCATACACGTATAACCAGGGAGATATTCGTGAAACTTGAATGAGGTGGAAAAAATATTTTTAGTAGGTTAAATTGAATGATTAATGTTGAGTAATCATCATTAATACCTCAAGAGGATTGGCCATTCGGCTTGTTCCACTTTTGTTCGGTAACTAGTCCCTTATTCCCTTCATTGGCAGTACCCCATTGCTTTATCCACTAGGTCTTCAGTTTTGAAGTGTCAAGGGATGTTTAACATCCTCCAAATATGCTCGTATATTACGCTATTTTTCAATAGTTTCGGAGATTTGGTGATTAATTAACTTTTTCAGTGAAGGGTTGGTACTCCATTCTAGGGAGAAACTAAATATTCAGAATATCCAGGAATGAAATGTCCGTTTTTGTTTAAGATTAACATTTCAACGAATCTGCTATTTTAAATATTGCTAGTTTTTCAACTCTTCTATAGAAATAAACCAATTTTCCAGTGGAAAGCGATTTTTGTATAAAATTTTGCATACCGATTAAAAATTTTATTTGGTGGATAACATTATAGGACTCATGTTTCATTTTGATACCCGAAAAAATTTTTATGTGCGTTATCAACTAGATTATTATTTTAATCTTGAGGTATTTATGTATTTTATACAGGCAATTCGTTTTTACTCCTATGTTATTCAAAATGAACATACTTGAGACAAGAGCAGCTATTACGCACTAATTCTGTTACTATGATACTGTAAGTGAAACATCTGAGTGAACTGGGACCATGGCAAGGCTGAGCCATTCCATTAGATTTATCTGCTAATTTGCTCCCCAAGGAAGGAATGACATGAGATCGTTTAGATTAGTGAAATGAGCTCAGTGGGTTCCTCGGGTCATGGTGTGGGTGCTCATCTATGGAGGCTGTTATCTAGTTTTTAATACTGCTGAGCTCACTGGGCTTCATTTAGATAGGGGTCTTGGAGCCTTTGGAAATATGCAGTTGGTGACCAATGAGATGGACACAGGATGGTCACATGGGGACGCCAAGCCATGGTTTCTGGGTCACGAGGAAGAAGCGGATGAGCGGCAGTCTTGAGCTGGCGAGTTGGAGATGAGGTTGTGAAGGAGGTAATTGTGAATAAGGGAAGAATAAACGCCTTTTTTCGAAGAAGTGTCGTTCCCTTATTTGACCCTTGATGGACCCTAAGGTGACCGCTTACAATACTATTGTAATGTTTAAAAGTCGCACAAATGGAAGTATCATGTTCTTATCATGTCACTTGAGATACCTCTGACTCAATTTCATTACCGTGAGGATGTATAAGATCAACACTACAGGGGCATAAAATATAAGGCATACCTATCTTAGAGACGCATTACGCTGAAACATTTTATATAAATTGACACTTGCTTATTTTAGTTTGGTGTAATGTGTGGATTAGGTCACAAGTAATCATAAATTATTGATTAACGTGGGTTTAAAAAAGTCATGACCACTTTTTAAAAACGGGATAGGGGGGATAAATATCTTGGAAACGAGGCGCCGTATTCAGGAAGGACTCGGCAAGTGCAAACCTTGGCAATGACGAAAATATGACGTCACATTGGAATAAATGTCTAATGACGCCATTTATAGAGTAAATTCGCTGAGTTGGTGATGTCACATCTAAGACACTCTAGAGGCTGAGACCCTCCTGAATAAGGCTCAATGAGGATACTTTCCGCTTCGGAGAGTAGGAGACACCGGGGGTCTAGGACGGTCGGGGAAGAGGGTTGGGGGTGGGCGCAGATGACACTGCCAACGAAGCAGCGAAGCCGATACCGCGTCTTAGAATTGGCGCGGAAACATGGGAGAGAAAGCCCTCGAAAATGAGAGCCAATGCCATTGCGCTTTGAATCAATATTTGAGAAGAAGACTGGAGAAAAAAGTGTAATAAGAGCGAGGCCAGGAAAGCCTTGAGATACAAAACAAACGCGCTGAAAAGGCGGAATTTTTTTATTTTTAAGATGGAGCGCTGGTTTTCATAACGTCTTTCACAATGTTCTTGTCTCGGAAGACGCCAGGAAATATCCCAAGAGTGGTAGCGTTCGTTCAGTGGAGGGCTCATTTAGAATAGAGAGGTCGTGCTTTGGTTGAGGGTGAAGATATTGAATTTTCGAAATCAACTTCATAGTATTTCCGTAATCATCACAAAGACTTACGATAAAAATATGGAAAACGCCCGGGCTTCATAATGAGATGCGATAACAAGATGAGATTGTCAAGCGATGAATTACCCTAATCTTATCATCTCAGAAAATGTATTTTTAAAAATCACAATCTAAGGGGCTCTAACTGTACAAAATTACAGCTTTTGCATCCTATTCAGTTACCTTGTAATGCAGAAGGATATATTATTATTTGCTTATTTTTGATAGTTTCCTTTCTGTGAGTAAACCTCCAGGACAAAAAACAAAGATAATTGGCAAATAAAGTGGAATTGATGCACGTAAAATTTAAAGAAATAACAATTGGCTTCGATACATCTGGTGAATATCTAATATGATATGCTAACGCTAGGACCCTTAGAGATTTGAACATTGTGTACCTGATAACGGCGATAATAGAGTCAATTTTCGTAGTAATAAAAATAAAAATTCCCCATCGCTGCTTTAACTCAGTGCTAAATATAAGAAAATTTCAGACATTTTAATTTAAGAATGAATTGACCCTAGTGATTCTTTTCACTTGCTTTTGTTCTCTTTCATATTTCAGTCTAATTTCGTCACCTATTCAGTCTCCGAATTTCCTTTACCAACCTCTTTTTTTGCACTATGCCTGGAGTTTGTATTTTTTCCTACCTGATGTGTTTGTATATCTTTCCAAGGTGACTTATCAAATACTTTACCCAACCCTATCTACTTCCTCCCGAACAGGTAAAGGTTTGATATTATTTTTGTCTATGGTTTCGAGCGAATACTGGAAAAGTCTCTGTACCTTTGAAGAGTCAAAGACTGTTCCATATGTCGAGGTTAGCAACAGAGCATGCGTAGGATATTAACTGAGGACCAAAATTTAAACTAAGGACCTTCGAATCTCCGTTTTTACACTATTACGCATCATCCAATTCGGAAAAAACAACCTTAATTCAGCCGCATTATTACGTGTTGTGGTAGAGTATTTGCTCCATCATCGAGAGCAGTCTCCTCTATGGGACACGATTCTACCTCACAGTGCCATTTTTAGGGAACTAATCTGATGAAAATGTACGGCTGACGCTTGAGATGTAGGTGTGAAAAAGAATGGTAAATGTGCAATGAACGGCAAGTAAGAAAAAGGAGGATGTGCTCAGCTAGCTGGGTGATGAGAGGATATTGCTCAAGGAGATCGAGAGACAGAGTGCGTGGTTGGAACAGGTAATAAGAGGCGAACGTATATTGAAGGGTGTGATACAGTGGAGCACATTGGTTAAGCACGAAGAGGATAGAAAGAGAATGGGCATCATGGACGGGATGAAGAAAAGTACGGCGTATGCCGAAGAATGAAATCAGTTAAGGACGCAAAAGGCGGCTGCTGGAAAAAGTATTTGAGAGTAGGTATTCTTTTTTCCAAATAAACCCATCTTAGGAAAGTTTGATGAAGTTTTTTTTTATTTAAAAATGGTTCTTTTGTCACAACCATGAATTCATTACAGAGTAACATAATCAGGACCATAACTTGATGATTTAACTATGTAATGAAGCCATGGTTACGATAAATAAAATTACTCTTGGAAAAAAATAGTGGAGAAACTCCTCCAAACTATCCTAGCATGAAGGAATTCCACTAATTGATTCCTGGAACTGTTTCATATTAATCTATCTTAACCGATAGATCATCGCTATTAATACTAATGACAATGATATTAGAAAGCTACCTTTAATATGCTACCAAACAATTGTTGGTAAAATTTGGCACCCCTCAGAGCAAAGTAACCAGCACTTTGGCAAAGGAAGGCAAGGGTTTGTGGTTAAATGTCAGCCCAGGAAATCCAATTCATCTAGAAATGCCTAAAGAGTCTTTAGCATGCCTTTCGGCAACGGGTTTTCTTTCTGCTCGTGATTTCATCAATGACCAAGAGTATTTTATTGTCTTCTTACGTCCCTCTCTCCCCCATCTTATCCTTAAATTCTAGGAGGGGTGATAAGGAAGAAAGGGGGAATGATAGCTTAAGAGGAGCACAATTCCTTCTCAGGCCCGGCCAACTTTACCTCCCACGCCACCTCACTTAATCTTCGCCCCCGACGTCCACTCCTATTCCTCTCAAGATCATTTTTCTTCCTCTCCCTTTCTTGCTACGTCCACCACTGCCTTAGCGCCTCCTTCGCCCCCATTCCGCCCCTAGAATCCACCTCTGAGCCCATCGAGAGAAAAGGGAGCGGGAGGAAAAACTCCCTGCATGCCGTCTGACCAATACCCACACTCCAAGTAATCCTCACCATCTTCCTTTCCTTCTCTTTCACGTCTCACTCCTCCTCTTTGCCATTCCCCTACACTTCATCATTCATTCTTCCTTATCTGCTACTCATGGGCCCAGCCATGACGTCGATGAGCAAGCAGCTTCGACCTACGTACGAAATTGTGCTCATCCGAAACTTGTAAGTGGTACCAGCTTGAAAATGTTTGTGGCCGTTAGTTTCTTTTTCTTTAGATATGCATACTACCCAGCAAGCCACTGCAGGGGTTTGAGAGTTTGATTGAAAAAGATAAGAATGTAGTCTACAACACTGAAATAAGCGACGTGTTAACGCATTTGATTTATTTTCATTGTCCGCAGTAATATTTTTAACTCGTAGACACCATTTCATAGCAGCGACAGCACTGGATGACTAAGAACAAAGCCATGACGCGTTCAATCCTCCGAGTTATTTCTGACTATTATGATGTTGCTGAAGGGAAAAGAATGGTGAAAAGAAGTATAGGTAATGTTGTGCACTAGTGGTATATAGTTTAAGAAAACGGAGACAAGTAATATGATGAAATTTTGTTATTTGTGTTTTGATATGCCCTTGAATTAGAAAGCAATGAGGTTCTGGGTAGTATTGAATATTTCTCGACGAACCTGAGACTAATTCCTATTTAAACCTAAAATGCAGTGAATTAGTAAGTAAGAGCAGAAGATATGAAATACTGAAGTTTCCATGAGCACAATTAAGGACATATTTGTAGTTAAAATGACTTTTTCTGGAATAATAGAGAGTCTACATCTTCATACTAACCTGCGAGCCGTCACATGGGCGTGCGGCAGGGGGTGTTAGGACACCAGCCGTGTAAAGATGTAAGTGATAATGTTTTGGGAGGTGGAATGGTGACGTGTATTATGGGAGTGTATTTTGTGGAGTTCAGTTTCAGATTTGTTCGGCAATGTATCTCACTTAGTTTACTGCTTCTGCCAGACGTAGAAATGTACTGAGGCATCATGATAATATTCTCAGTGTAGCTATGAAACACTCATTGACAACGCAACTTCAAATCGGCGATTTTCGCGGGGATGAGGTTCAGGAACTAATACTGTTCCGTAAATTGTTCAATAATAGTTAAACGGATAATTTTGGGGCTTTATTTCATGCAAGTACTTGTAATAGGCTCAACTACAAAGCAGCAGACATAGTAAATCCGGTTTACCAAACTAACATTGTGACAAATATTTCTCCGAATTATAAATGTTTCGTTACACCATACGGTAATATCTGCATTTAAATTGACTAGAGAGTCAACCAAGCGTAAAAAACATCATTTTTCTTATTTTTGTACCAAAATGAAAAGGAACTGATTACGGTACGTGATATAATTCATTTGGATCCTTCATCTCAAGGTGAAGAAGTTAGTATAGATGGTATCAAATAAGCACACTTCAACCCTCATGAACGACTATGAATGGAAAAAAGAAAAAGGATGAAGTGTTCGGTACTCTTCCGGTTGATAGACTTTAGATAGGTCAGCACAATATACACACGGACGAAATTTTAGTAAAATATTAAGAAAATCGTTCAAAATATTTGCCAAATCGGGGTATCTTGTGATAACAATAAAAAATTTACATTATCCATGATTGGCGCCTAATATGAAAATCACACCACAGCAAAATTAGCGAATGCAGATGTCGAGATTCCTTTTTCTCAAACACACTTCGGTAATTGAAAACGCAATTTCAAATCTGCGACTTTCGTGGGGGTGCGGTTCAGGAACTAATGCTGTTCCGTAAATTGCTCAGTAATAGATAATCTGCTATTAATCGTGGAGCTTTTTTTCATGCGAGTAATGCAATGGGCTCAACTACAAAGCAGTAAATTGTTTCCTTCTCCTGTATTTACCTATAATTACCCGATTACCTTTAATTAACCAAAATTGTACGATGCATTCGTTGAGGAGCTCAAAAAGGACCATTTTTTCATAATAATAGCGCCAATTTCAATTAAAATTGGACTGTAGTGTTTGCTGTCATTCAACGCAAAAAGTAATATGCTTTAATTTGATGTGCAATTGACTGAAATAATCCTTTCGGTTCTCGAGATATAACTCTTGAACTCTGGGTATACAATTTTAAAACGGACTGTAAGTTTGTTGCTTAGTGTTCAGGGCTCTGAAGCAAATGAAAAACCTGTTGTATTTAAAGACTAACAATTCGAAAAATGTGCATCAGGGAAGGATTTAGGTGACAAGACTTCAAGCCGAGCCACGGAGATATTTTGCTCACGCGTCCGGCCCTGGACCACTAGATAAACGGTCTCAGGTAAGAGTGGAAACCCTCTCAAATCCCGCCAATCCCCCCACCCGTTCCGATCTGCTTTTCCCGGGGAAACGATTAATCAGGTGGCGCCGGGAGACCCTTCACTGCGGACTTAAAACAACGCGAGCTGTTGGAATTTCCGCCGCGCGCAATAAACAAGCCATTAGTCCCCTCCGTGCTTAAAAGCAGAGACGTATCTCCGGAGAAAAAGGACGCGCCAAACTTCGACATGACCTTCCCATTCCATAAACCCCGTGCACCGCAGTGGTGTCGCAGGACGGAGAGTCGTGCTGGACGGTCTGGTGCATAGAGGAAGATGCAGAGGGCCTTTCGTCGCAAGTATACTATCACCGTTCACCAAATTGGAAATCATTCTTCTCATTTTTCCAAATCATTGGTATTCGAGCAGGTAGATATAGCTATAAGAGACAACTGATTCGGGTCAAGCTATGAGGAACCAAGTCATTTCAATGAATAGAAGAGCATAGCAATTGTCCAAACTGTAATTCACTACCGACCATGACTTCTTCAATATATTCCCATTTTCATAATATCTTCATAAAGGCAACGAGTTACTGAAACCATGGTCGGAAATAAATTATAGAGTGGGATATATTAAGCTGTCGTTTTTGTAAAAAAGTATTGATATATTAAACCCTTGTCTACCTACGGCTGCATTAGTGATAAAAGGCGAGCCTGTTTCATAAGCTTTCGTATTTAAATCGTATCAACTTCTTTACAGCAAAATTTGGCCACTCTTAGGCTTCGTACTGAGTAACATCAATCTGAAATAATTTTCTCGCAGATTATTTCAGATTGATCATAGAGGCTCTCGTTTTGGGTGCTGCAGTCATGGCAAAGGGAAAACATTCAGTATGTGCGGCAAAGAGGATCTGATTTTAATTTATTCTTCCTGCTCTGCATCATCCCAAGTAATGAAGTTTATTAAACATTTAACTCGTGTTTAACTATTTTTACGGGGACTTTGGTTGAGAAAAGTACCCACAACGCTGTTGATTAAAAAAAAACGAGTTTTCTTCTGCGAGGATGAACGGGGATACGTGAAGCAATTAGAAAACATAAGGAAGATCGTATTCTTCGTTAAAAACTGCGACGAGCGAAAAGAGTCCCAGGTAAAAATATCTGATCTTTCACTGCTCTGAATGAATTATATCTAATCTGGAAGTGGTTCGTTACTGGTCTGAATTTGAAACATTTTTTAAACACATACCAGTACAGTTTAGTCATAGACCACTTTCAGATCAGATACCAGTCTTTCAGAGCAGTTACAGACCAGTTAAAGAACAGTTTTTTTGTATTCTACCGGTTAAGGAAGGTTTTATTGAATGTCAGAGAATCTTCTCCCGGTTTCTACACTTTTAGGATCCTCTCTACCTCTATCCTTTTTCGCCTCAGCATACGATCTACCCTTCTTTAACCTGTCCATGAAACCTATTCTCTTTCTCCCTCTTCCCTACCTGCCCAACATCCTTCCCTCTATCGCACTCTTAAGCATCCCATCGCCTCTTATTACATCATCCAGCCATCTACTCTGACGATCTCGAATTTCCTTCAGAAGCTTTCTATCCTCGTCAACCATCTCAAGCACTTCCTCGTTAGTCTTCATCTCCGTCCACCTCACCTTCTCCATTCTTCTCTACACCCATATCTGGAATGCCTGCAGCCTATTCTCATCCTCCTTTCTGAGGGTCCACGTTTCTGCCCCATACAATGGTAAAAGTGCAGTTATGGACAAAATATTTTACCTAGGGTGTGCTACAAAGCTGATGGAAGAACTAGATTGGTAGTCTCCAGAGAATCGGATCCTCTTTGCCTAGCTTAGATTACTTGAAAAATGTATCCCAGGCTAATTGTAGTGCGATACGCAGGATATTGTTTTGATTCAGCGTTATTCCTCTAGAACTGACGGAAAAGTAAACGTGAGAGAGATGTATAGCCGCTGTCACACACCTCTGAGGAGGTTTGTAGGGTAGTATATAGATGTAGGCAGACTGAGCCTCACCCACTTTATGGTTTCAAAGTTTCAGCCACCATAAGAAGCACCCTTTACATCTACATCCATGAACCCAGTGCCTCTACATCCCCCTTCCCCCCCGCACTGCCACACCTCGCGATGTTCAAATCACGCAATTTATCTCCAGCCCTTTTCCCTACTCCCCGCTCACCTCCAGGTCCACTTTCCGTCCCATACACTCTCTCTCTGGCCGGACAAGAGATGAATCACTCCGGGGGGGGAGGACTGCTGCTGCACCTCCCGAGGAGGAAGTGTGGGAGAGGTGGACGGAGGAGGGTGGTCCGGGGGGAGGGTGGAGTTGGGAGGTGAGTGTTCGGAAGGGGAGGGGTCGGATGGCGTGGGAATCGCCGGCGGTTGATCGGTGAATTGATGGCCTCGCTGCTTGGATTAAAGGCCCTGAGCTCACAAACCACACGGGCGAAAACCTTCATCTAGATTTAGAGTCTGCGGAACGCCATACATATATAGTTATATGTGTAGTTATGCGGCGTGGTCTAGGAGTGAATTAAAAGGCAGACTCGATGATGCCGAGGTGGAAGCGTACTGATATGCGCTCTCCCTAGTAGTATTCACGAAGCACCTTGAGACGAGTGCCTGCTTCTGAAACCACCGCCTTTATTATTGAAAGCATTTAAGATATTATGGCAGATTTTGTCACATTTTTCTACTTTTATTTTCCTTCTCAAAAACTCCTACCTTAAATTTTATCCTTCTTCAGACTACTGTCATAATATTGCTCTAATAGAGTGCATTAGGCGTGTTCTGGGAAATGAATGATCCGAAATGAGAAGACTAATCATAAGGTTACAAAAGTAATTAGATTTATTGAGGGTACTGCGAGATATTCAGAGATTATGTCAGCATAAGTTTCAACACAGGTCAGAGCTCGTCCTAAAGGTCAGAAAAGTAATTCCCCAATCGGAACTCGAACCCATGATAAATAGCTGCCTGTAAAGTTACCTACCTAGCTTCCGCGATCTGTGTGCTTGGCCATTTCAGGATATAGAAGGAAAATGTAATAATTAAAAAGAAGGAGTTGAACTATAGTAGGTGAGTAGAAGAAATACCAAGAAACAAACGAATACGAAGTGGAAACGGTTGAAATGAATATGCTTTATACCAAGTTGGTAGGTCTCACGAGAGCCTCCGACTATTTCCTCCTCAAGCTCCGAGTTCTCAGTAATTTCTAACATTTCTTCTCAATTTGTAGTCTGTATTGCAATCTTAAGCCAATTTGAAGGCCTTAGTGTTTTTCATACACTATATTTTGACTGGTCCAACAATTTGACTTCTTCTCACTTCAATTCACTCCTCAAATAGAAATAGTCATGGCAATCATATTTTCTCTAAATGTGTTGTTACGACACAATTTCCTGCCTCCTTTGAATTTATCACACCAACTTCAAATACACTTCTACTACTTCCAAGATTTCTTCATTTATCAACCCTCGGGAGAGCTTGTTTTTAATCGCGCTCGTTTCCATGCTGATATCTCTAGACACTTCACTCTACGCTTATCGTCTTTCACTAGACGAAGGATATGGGCCACGAAGCGTAATTTTGCAAGCAATAATTTACTTGGATGATCTTATATATCTTTCTTAATTCTTTAATCTGATCTAAGCCATTATCTTGATGAGCTAAGATAGGAAAATTTTCCGATTTGAAATTACGAAAATAATGAAGGAAAAGAAGAAGATTAAGGCAAAAACTTGCGAAGACTATAGGACTGTAATTCAAGGCGTTAGAGATATGGTTTTGGAGTAGAATAGAGAGGGTGAGTTGAGTATCGAGAAAGACGGATTTAGTCAGAGGAAAGGAGAGAAAATTAGTGTTGGAAATTTGAAGGAGGCAGAAGGAATGGATGGAGGACGTATTGAAGAAAGAGGGAATGTTGAGTAGTGATAGAGGTGAGAACGATGGGAAGGAGGGGAATAGAAAGGAAGAGGATAGATATTCTGGACGAAGTAGTAAGAGGGAGACGATATGAGGACTTAAATAGGGCTGTAATAGCTTGTAATCCATAGGAGCCATAACGAAACGATGTACCAGCTGGATAAAAACTGAGAAAAACCTACTAGTCAGCTGGTAGAATACTCAAATGAAAGGAAATGACCATGGATAGCATTATAATAAGATTCTTTACAGCCTAATTGCAGTTGAAAATTTTGTAAAATCAGTTGCACAACTAATGAATACCGATTAAAGCACTTAAATGAAATGAGGCGGGTGAAGATAGACAAAAATAATGATATGATATAAGACAAACAAAGGAGTGCTCGGTTATACAGTTGTGAAGAGGAGATTTCTGGAAACAAATGGAGATGAAGCAGGTGACGAGGATGCATTCAGAAGCAATCGTACAAAATCGGTCCCAAAAGAAGCGAGATGCCAAGCAAACTGGGGTTAGAAATTAGAAACAATTCAAGCGGAATTAGTAAATGGTGGGGGGAAACATGAGCTTGAAACCGAGAGCATAGAGTTTGAGATCGAGTGCGAAATGAAGCGTTCAGGAAACGAATATATTTCGAGTCTAACCAACCCATTTTCAATCGAAGGAGCGCCGTAATAAAATAATTAGGGCAAAACATTTAGGGTGGAAATAGTAACGGAGAAGGATGAGGGTCGAATGTGTGGAACGCTTCCCTTGTCTTGCAAATTTAGTCCAAGCCTCCTGGGCGGCGTGTCAGACTCGAGATTACATTTTCAGCGAGCGGCGACAGCCCAAGCATGCGCCCTGCGACGATGCTTAGGCCGGAAGTGGGCCCAGGCACGCAAATGAGGGAAATATGCGAACGGCTGAGTTTGGGAGAGTGAGATGGTGTTTTCCGTGGGACCGGGAGTCGGAAGAGAGCTGTGTTTGTGTGTGCGAGTGTCAGACTATGTGGGGGGCTGTGTGGGTGATTATGATGGAGTAAAGAAGACGAAATTGAGTCGCGCTCCGAGACCTCCAGTAGCAAAAAAAACATAAATACGCTCACTCCCATTCACCCCCATACCCCTTAAACCACCCAACCCCGACGATGCCCCTTCCCGTATAGTTACAACTGCTGTTGCTACAGTCAAATTTCCCGCGGCATTAGTATGCATTACGCTCCCCTCTTTAGACATATAAAGTGTGTTTGAAATGCAAATTTTTTTCTCCTCCAAAACCATATTCCTCCTGCTCCTACTCTTCCTCTCTCTCTCCCCGTCTCCCTCTCCGTCGTCTCCCTTACCAACACCACGACTTCGCCGCGACGTTGCGCCATCGTATCCTCTCCATAAACTTCGAATACCCGCCTCATCCCCGCACCACCAGCCAAACACATCATCAGGGCCAAACCCCCCCCCTCACCCTCCCACTCTCCTTTTTCCTCCCGGGCCCTCCCACCGCCCGTCGACGACATGCTAAATAAGTTTCCCTTCCGACCAGCGTAAATAAATGCATTTTGAGAGGGGGTTTTGCAAAAGGGGTGGGGATTAGGGTAGGGGCAGGAGGATGGAATCGGGTTAATGGCGGTTGCCCGTGACTTGGGAATAAGGGAGTTTGAGGGTGTCCCGGGGGGACGGTGATGTGGAGGAAGGGGGTGGGTGAGTTGGTGGAGACTGGCTCATCTATTCTCTCCCTGTCTGCGACGGAACCAGCGATCTCCCTTCTTTTCGTCCTCTCACTACGCCCTACTTCAGCTCCTCGCTCCACCTTCCTTTACCTCCAAGTCCTCATTTCAGCCATTAAAAACTCCTTGAAGGCAGTTTGAGCGAAACATGACTGGGTACAAAATTCAATGAAACTGACCTCGTCAGAAAAAATGATGGAATCTTTTAATGATAGCAAAATGCTAACCACTCTATTAACTAATTTTCGAGATATTTGCCAAGAGATAGGAGCAGTTTTTTATTTAGTGTGGCACAGCTTCTTCTTCTTTTCTGTGTCACTATTATCGGAGATTGGAAATCATCATAGCTACTACATCTTTATTTGTCCCTCTTCTAAAATGTTCAGAGGAGCTGCAGTTAAACCACTTATGTAAATTGTCCATTTAGATAATTCTTCTCCTTCTGCTCTACTTTCTTTTTAGTTTTACTGGAAAAATGTTCCCCAATTAGCTAAGGTACTTTACACTACTAATAATATGACCAAAGTACACAAGTTTTCAAATTTTATGGTTCTTAAATTTCCTGTTCTTTATTTAGTCTTTGTAGAACTTCCGTATTTGTTACTTTCTCCACCTATTCTCCTTCACTCAATGATTTTTAGCATCAGCCTGTTACAGCACATTTTAAATACTTTAATTTTCTTTACATTAATTTGTTTTAGTGTCCAGACTGCAGCACTAAATCTGAGGGTGGAAAAAACATAACAGGTATCATAGTTCTATCTCATTCTTGTTCATTGCCCATTCTTGGTTCTGTGATGAAATTACGATTGAAAAAGTATTTCCTCATGGTATGAAGAGTCGTCCGAGCAATCTGTAAAGAACTTCTTATTCTTTTTGTGATCACAGAAGTCTTTAATTCATGTCTCAAGATATATAAATTGTTACTACTCCATTCTGTGTATTATTAATCATTAGATTTAGTCTATCATCTTGAAACTTTATATCTAACATGAATTTAGTTCTCATTAGATCAATTTCAAGTCCACACTCAATATATTTCAGGTTCATGCATTCAACCAAGAATTGTAAATTGTAGCACCAGGCAGTGCAACATGGCTGTTTTTCCCAAAAATGAACATTATGCAGATGAGGAAATTCTGATGCTGATGTTAGTTGCAAGTTTATCTGCACTAGAACATGTTTCTCTAAACGTTTTCCTCTCGTGACAGCCTCAATTTGCTTCAAACCTAGCGAAATTCTAAAGTCACAACAGCCTCCATCAACGGCTGCGGTATTCTCATGATGGGGAAGCTCTGACACAAAGGCCACGTCAGAAATATTACGTGTGTAGCCTGAATGATTACTCAATTATTTAAAACATAAATTTACTAATAGCCATACTAATTTTCTTTATACTGGAAAAAAACTTCAGGCATTTTCAGCGTACAGCATGATACAAATAAATGCAATTGCAGCCTCGAATATGGGTATAGAGTCAGTTATTGAGTGGTTCGGTTATTTTAAGTTTTTTATATTGTATATTATTATTAATACTTAATGTATCTTAAAGCTGCTTCAGTTCTAAAAGAATATTTAAATATGTTTCTATTTTCTGCAGAAAGATCTCTCTCAAATGATCTTAGTATCAAATTAGGAGTATTCGTTTACTCTTGACGCCTACTTGTCCCAAGTAGGTCCCTGTAGTCTCTTTTTGGCTCAATATTCTTCTTATCTCATTCTTGATCAATGAAATCTATTGAGAATTGTTTAGTGTAAGGTTGCAGTTCATTTTTTCTTAAGACAACGTCAGACTCTCTTTGTACGTTATGTTATTCTTTTAAGTAGAATAAAACTAACCAAACTGAAGAATTCAGCACGTGAATGAAATGGAAGGGGCTTTCCTAGTACCAAATCCGAAATCATTTAAAAGATACACGTTTTATGAAGCTAATTAGTTGACCTCAGTAGGGGGACCCATTAATGATACAGAACGATGAACGAGGATGTATAACTGTTTTTGAAGAATCAATCAAGCGAGAAATTTTATTTTAAATCGAAGACAAACGAAAAAAAAATAAACTTACAGTCTTATTCTAATATCCCATTTAGTGATTTGTTTTTTTGGAAAAATATATAAGCAAAATGCAAATTTAAATCATCTTGACATTAGTTGGGTGATTACGAGAAGTTAACTAATCATGCCATCAACACTTCTCAATATTCTATTCAATTCAATCCCGCGCAAACTCAACAAGACCGTGGCTCGACAATTTTCGATTTTCACGATTTTTGGCACTTAGGAAGAATACAATGAGGGATGACAATTTGCCAAATATTAGTCTTTTGTAATAATAAATGTTAATGTTATGATATTTCAAATATCACAAATTAGCGCAAATTGGCACGCTGCAACTCCGAACTCTCTCTCTGATCTCCGATTAATGACTCACGTATCACTTGGATATTCGACACACGGCGCATGCGAAGGCCACCCGCGTAACTCCCCAACGTGTCATTTTCAAAGAGGACGCGCGCGTAGCAGGGCATTATGTTCGTACTATCATTTATGAGTTTGAAGAAACAACACACCAATTTTATTTTTGTTATTGAAAGATACGGATTTAAGCTATTGTAAAATATATTTTTCAACCAAAAATGAGTTGTCAAACATTTTCATCTATCCGTTTCTGTTACTCCGTTGTGCCGAGGTGGTGCGCCACGAATTAAATTTTCTGTTCTTAAAGTACAGTCCGGTGTCCTTCCTGCTTGAAAAAATTAAGTTTGGTCACATGCTATTTTTTATTTAGGAGATATTAGGCCATAAACATGGATCAAAGTTCAAAAAATAGGAAAAATTGAAGTCATCTAGGAGCTCAGAGTATAGGTCTAGGAAGTCAAATATCAATAGAAAACACAGATAAATGTCTTATAATTACAAAAATATCATATTTAAAATATAAAAGCTAGATCGTCATTTATCGGACATAGAGTCGGAGCTATGACGTGCCAATTTTCGCTGATTTGTTACATTTTAAGTGTCATAACATAAACATTTATAATTAAAGAAGGGTAATATTTGGCAAATTGTCATCCTTCATTGTATTCTTCCTATGGGCCAAAAATCGTGAAAATCGGAAATGGTAGAGACACGAGTGCATAGCCATTTGGTTGAGTTTGCTTGGAATCACCCTATATCAGCGTAGTCACTTAGATGGCTGTTTCTACTCTACTTTTCCATTTTACAAACGTGTATTATTTTACCCTGTGCTACTACCCTCAGCATACCTCCTAACTCCCTTTATCTAGTTTAATATGCCTCCTTTCGATGATGGGATTTTCATTTAAATGACTGTCTTCCATAGGATTCTTCTTTCAAATATTTCTTCTCCTCTTTTCAATTATTCCCGTCTTCATTATCCACCTCCTCTTACTCTCAACTTAAGGCTTATGCCTTTCCCTACGGCATCAAAAATTTATTCATTGGCTTTCTTTTCGCAATATTCACGTCTGATATTTCAAATAAAAGCCAAATTTCTACGTGATTTGCTGAAAAAAGAATGAATCTTCCGCAGAAGACGAGTTAATCTTGAGATGCTGAAACAGCTTGTGCCAATGCGATTGGCTCTCCGTGTCTCTTGGGAAATATTGGAGAGAGTAAACACGGATAGAGGGTAGATAGTAGTTTGTACCCCGGTCGAGTAAAAAGAAATTTAAGACGACATCTCTCCATCGCTCCAAATCCTCCAAATCGCTCCAAAGCAGCAAGGTGCCAGTTAGTAGACAAGGAGGCAGTACATCGGTGAGGTACAAAAAATACATAGAAGGAAAATGAAAGGACGAATCATTGCATCAAAGGAAGCTACGAGATGCTCGATGCATGACTCTGCGACTTACCCGGATTTCGTCGAATAGGGGAAGAAGAAGATGTCTCGAGGCAAGCGAAGGTCCATTAATCGCACCCCATACTCGCCCTCAACTCACCAGCTTCCCCTATCTCAGATCGGGGAAAGGAAATTGGTGACTGTAAGGGGGAAAAAGGATGTTCTGGAGAACGGGCTGGGACTGGGAGAGAAAGCACAAGGGCATTAGGATTACGGGAGGGGATACCATGGAGGGCGAGTAGGGATTCGAGGGATTGGACGGTGGGAGGGAACGGGTCACGGGTGCAGAGAGTAAAAGGGGAAGGGGGAGCGGAGCCGAAGAAGGACTTGAGAAATGGATCCGCAGTTTGATTGATGGAAACCTTAATTGGCAAAGAGATCCGCACGCTCGTTTTTATTTCTTACTCTGAATCGAGTGGGTGGTGGAGAGGAGGTGCGGAAGTGTGGGTGGATGGATGGATCGGAGGAAAAACGGAAAAAGCCTAAGGAGGGGGATGGGAAAACGGCGTGGGACAGAGACACAGTATCAGGCACGGTTTCCAATTTTCCAACATTTTGGGACCTGCGAGAATCAAGACCGGAAAATTGTATTTACTGAAATATCCCGCAATAATTTTTACACGGTCACGTCTTCAAATATCAGTCTGGTACTACAAGCGGATATCAGATACTACTAGCGAATTTTACATTTACTGAGCATTATTGGTCCTTACGGTGATCCTTTTTCCGTACAAATCTCCACAACGGCGGTAGTGCGATGTGGCCAAGAGTAGCAAGAAAATTACCATAGTTATAGCATATACAATACAAATGGCACTTTTGGAAGTCTTCAAATATGCAAATTCATTGTCCAAAGTACCTTTCATTGATTTTGCGCGATATTGAAAATGGTTGCCAACGTGGCCTCGAGGTGAGCGCACTGAGTCTTCGTTTGGCCAGTCTCCTCCATAAAGAATATATGCACCATAAATTAAATGTGGACTGCCCTAAGGGTTTATAGTGTAATCAATCGTGCCCCTATACTTAGAGACGTACTATTGAAATAAATGCGCTCTCGTTCGACTAATTATCACTAAAAATGCGAACCTTATCTTGAGTTTGCAACGCGCATGCGCGAGGAGCAGGTGGCAGATATACACGCGTGATACCAGCGAGATACCAGATTCTCCACGGTCACGGCCTAGAGCGACTGACGAAAATTTAGAGTGCAGGCGAGAATTTCCGCGCAGGGTCACAACTTCGTCAAATTGTTGTCGAACAAATATCCTGCCCAATTAATCCACTGTAAAATAATAACTTGGCACAACACCTAATGGTGACAACAAATAAAAAATATTCAATAGGATTTAGACTTTAAATTAAGTTGTGGACCCCGACCCATCGAAAAGTCGACAGGCCATACAAATAAACGCATCTTATCGCCATGAGCATCTAATTAGCCATCGATCAGTGCTCGAATCGAGAGTACAGAGGGCTGTAATCTGCCGGAACGCGCGATATGGCTTCTGGAATGTCGGAAATTCGTTGCGACGCTAGCTCCATACAATGACGCAAGTTCCTCGAAGGCCGCTAAAATATTGCCCGCTTTCCAGACATATTCATTGAAATCCCATGAAAAAGCCCCACATAACTCTTTTCATTGCATTTTCAAAGGTTTTCTGCAGTAATGACTTAAGAACAGTAAAGTGAGAGCAGAAACCTGGGTATTAGAGGTGATGGAGACGCGCCTACACGTAAATGATAATTAAAAGAAGCAGGACGGGTCAATAGTTACCAAATAGAGGTCTACCTGAAGTCCATGAATGATGTGTATATTTCCTAGAACGCTGAAGAGGCTCGACTCAGATTCACCGAACCTTTTTTACAACATTTCTGTGATAATTGATGTTAAATTAAATTGTGTAATAAATTATATCATAATTGGCAAAAAGAGCGAATTTCGCAATTTCCGATCTTTTTTTAAGGGTAAGGGAACGAGCATTGCTACAATTCCTGGAAATCGTTTGAATTCCCGGATGGAAATGAATTCCCGCCCAGAAACACGGGGTCGTGTGGTCGTGTGGAGGAGAAGCTAACACTATTTCTTAGAATGGAGGAAGTATCCACGTCTCGGGGAAAGTCGTTGCTGTTTTGTTTCAGCGCGGTGATTAATGGACACGCAAGCATGATGGAACGTGGAAGTGGGGATTGAAGGGACAAGCAGTGTTTCGCAAGGGGCGAGCAAAGACAAGGAATGAGGGAGGGAGATGTCCTTACCTCAGTATCCATCTTCTCTCCCTTAGACCAATCCTTCTTCTCGGCTGGTTCCTCTTCTATGCCTTGTAGCAACAGTGAAAGCAAGCTGATGTGGTCCGATTTTTTGGGCTTGCAGAAATGAAAAAAAAGAAAAAAAAATCTCCATCATTATCAGGATTGGGATGAAGGAATTCCTTGAAATCATCTTGCTCATTCCAAAACTACCCGCAGATATTTATTTCCATCGCATCATCATTTCTAGAGCCAATAGAAAATGGTGAATGCTTCTAAGTAAAATACTTGATATTTAGAGATTAAATAACATGAAATACTTGCATACCCCTAATGCCGTAGGAATGGAAAGGAGAAATTTCACAGTTGGAGCGATAGTAGCAGGTTACAGTTTGGTGGAGGTAATGAGAGAAAAAGTTGGATGACTGTTGCATCAAGAAAACATTGTAGCGCAGGAAACAATAGATATAAAGGCAATGGCATAGAAGCAGTTGGCATGAACGTGGATTCGACCACTCAAGTTGTGATGTGTGTGTGTACGTCCACGGTTAACTACAAAAAGATGAAGACGTAGTGCACATTCAAAGAGATATCTAAGGCAGTTACGGGTTAAAGAACTGAACAATGCCAAAAGGAGGGGAAACGAGGGACGGAAATGAATCAAAATAGTAGTTAGAGAGACAAGAAATAATCACGGGACATGCTCCTACCAGACTGCGGAAGAAATAAATTAATTAAGACAAGATGGACTGATATAAGTTAAAAGAAACACCAAAATGAAATGATAAACAAGAAAAAGAAGGGTGGAGGAGAGTACAGGGTTAAGAAATCGAGGCGTTGCTGATTGAGAGGTTAAGGAGCATGTTAAATGTTTGAGCGAAGAATTCACCCATCTGGTGTTCAGGAAGGGAAGAAGAAAACCAGAGCCAAATACTTGAAAGAGAAGTTAATAATCAAGCAATAGGAGATTCAGTATTGGTAGAGGGAATACGTAGAACTAAGTAATACAGAGAGTAGGCCTCGGTGCTTAATTTTGGAAAACAAGCTTAGATAAAGAGACGTGCGAATGCTGGAAGGAAAGTGGTAGGTAGCATGTGGAGCATATCAAGGAATGAGTGCTTGTCTAAGGAAGCGACAATTGTCGCGTATAAAAGTGTACTTCTTCCCACTTTTCTATATGGTAGTGAAACGTGGGTATGTCAGGATAGACATAAGAGTAGACTAAACGCCGTGGGTATGAGTTATCTGAGGAGTGTTTGCGGCAAAAGTAGAATGGATAGGGACAGGAATGCGTGGGTCATGAATAAATGTGGGTTAAATGCTCCAGTAACGGACGTGTATGAAAGGAGTGTGCTTCGTTGGTTTGGCCATGTAGAGAGAATGGATGAGAGTCGAATAACGAAACAGATATATGAGAGTAGAATGAATGGTGTGAGAGGTAGAGGTAGGCCGAGAAAGTTAAAAGTACTTGGCCTCATTCAAGAAATGTAATGAACTACTGATTATATCATACTCATCGTGATGCAATTAATAAATGCAGAAAGCATTTGATGAAATTGGTGGCTTTTTTCCGAAGGTGTCACCAATAGCATGGGTTTACTGAAGATTTCACCATTAGAATAGACCATTGGCTTCAAGGACAATAATAAGTCAAGAGCTTTACTACTCTGATGGGTTTGATTAAAACTATTTTAAGATTTTGCCAGAGTAGTAATATAGCTTCCAAAGTAACTCACTGAACCTGGTAGTTTCAGGAAATACTGAATTATTTCTAGGCAAAATTGTGGCATTATGCTGTAAATCTAACGAATATATTTTATTGTTCTGTGATATGAAATTATGAATCAACATTGTGTTATCAGTTGACCTCAGACAAGAATAACATTTATGATGAGATGTAAAATAATATTGAACTTTTTTTAACACCTGAGAGTTTAAGAAAGTGTACTTTTGCCAAAGCCTGAAATACAATTACTTGAATACAAGAATGAGAGGTTATATCTGCATTACGATCTAAATTTATTTGGATGAAAATAGATAAGCACAAGGATGTATAACTGTTTTCGAAACCCTAGGAAGGATTTCATCATTAAATCAGAATAGAAAACTCCATTGTTCCATCGAAGGGATACAAAGTTGGCATTTCTGTGATATGGAAAGAGTAATTCACTAATGAAACCTCCATGGTAGAAAAAATTTCATTTTATCTTCAAACGACATACGTCGCCATTCAAAGTCGTTAACTGATTTTCAAACTTCAACGGATTTCGAGATATAGCTATATTACTTCATAATGCTGTTCTCAGATGAATACGTTGATAAATTGCAGACTGAAAAAAGACAAGAGCTAAATATTTCTTTCGCAAATGAAATAAATACGAAAAGTTCTTAAAATATACGTGGTGCAGAGCATTTTGATTCGCTACAAGGCCTTTCTCATCGAACATTTAGAATGTTTATGGTGAAGGCGCGAGGGACGGCACACTAAAAGATGAAAAGTTGACAATTTCTATGGAGTCAAAATACAAAAAATAAAATCGAGAGCGATTAATTTTATAATTTACACAACGATGATCGTCATTGCTGGGCTGCACATTACTGAAGCTGAAGGATTCTTAATTTGAGTGAAGACAATCTGTAGTGACACAATCTATTGAGAGAGTAAAATAAGGTTTTATATTCATTAAATTTATTCAACATTCTTACCGAAAGCAGTCCATACATATGATTAGTGTCGTTAAGAATTAGATCTAATAGAAACTTCTATGAAGATTAGAGGAGTCTCTTTAGAGTAGTATGTCAACCCTTAAAATAGATCATAGGGTATAACGACACAAAAAACTACTTTATGAATTTCATCGCGGAAAAAATCCAATTTCTTCCTTCCGGGAAGTAACTAATTGTTTTTAGCGCCAAGCACCCAGCAGAAGTTTCAGTGTGGGAAACGAAATTACAACTATGAAATATGAACAACATCCAGAATATCCACTCTTCCTTTTACAGGAATTCCATTAAATTTCCAACCATCGCTGAAAATGTTTCAGGAATTTTTTAAATCTCTCTTTAGCCCCATTCTTTTTTGTCCGCACACTTTGAGAAACGCCCATTGTTACACGTCTATCCCGTCTTTAGAATTGCGAGGGCATGAAAAAAAAGAGAGGGAACAACCCTTTCAACTTTTCATTTCTCGCGGGGTGTATTTATTTTGCCACCCCATACCCTACCCGAACCCTTTCCAAACTCTCCCCTCCCCCTGCCCTTTTTTTCTCGCCAAACACCCAACCTAAGGGCTCCCTCCCTTCCCTGGATTTCTTTAGAAACTCCGAGAAAGCAATCTTTCACCCTCTCATTCCAAGAACCTCATCTTTCTCTTCTCTGATTACTCCGCTGAGCTAAACTACGCCGCACACCTCACCCTACCGTGCTCGACCCTCCCCCACCCACCCCCCAATGCTGTATTCCTCTCCTAAAACTTATCCCCCATTCCCTCACAACACTGAAACTTGCCAGTTTCCAAGCATGTATACGTAGGTATATGGAAATATGTGAACATAAATCTGTTCACATAAATCCACTCCTTTTTTTCTTGTTTGTCTGCATCCCCCCTTCCGTTTTACTTTAACCCTTTCTTCTTCGAGACCTTTCTCAGGGTTGTGGAAGGGCGAGGGGAAGGGGGTCGGAATTGAAACCTAGGGGAGGGGCGGCAGGATCGTAGTAGCAATGGCCACGCCCAGCAACGGAATGACAAACAAAAATAAAAGAAACAAGAAAAGATGGAAAATGACGGAGGGTGGGGGGGAGAAGAGAGAGAAAAAATGACACCAAAACTATAAGGAAAAACTCGTTCCATTCTTCCTCGTCTGATGGAATTTCTAGAGAAAGGTTTCTCGTTTCTCTTCCTCCGCGTGATAATGACGTCTCCGTTTCCTTCCCATCGGCTTAAAAGTTGGATGGCCCTTAATCTCCCGTAGCTCTCCTAAACACCCCCGTGCTTCAAATTGAATGTGGAAAAAGCAGGAAGAAAATGTATTATCATCGAAATTTTACACGCTACGGTATTGCGTGTGAACTCTGAAATAATGATCCTCGTCAGAGTACATCTTCCTTCGAAACGCAATGAAGTCAACGTCACACGAGGCGTTATTTCTGCCTGCGGTATTTGTTGCATAGTTGTGACAAAAGCGGCCTTCACTGCTTTGCATTTTCCTTTGAACTATGCCGGGCGATGCTTTCAAATCTTAGGTAGTGTCAGGATTTCTCCTGTGCTTATGACTATATGTGCTTCACCGTTATTTTGGCCGCAATTTCATTTCAAAAGTTGTATAGTCGTAAACGTTGCGACTCTAATCTACTTGCATTCACACGATTTGCGATTGTTGTATAGTATTGATAATATAGTAACAGAAATGATAATGGCCTCAGTTAAAGAGTTAGATACAGCCAGTAAAAACAATCGAAGAAACCCACGTACCTAGAGCAGAATTGTGGTGACACACAGAGCAAAATGGAAGAAAGCGATATTGAAAGAGGGAATAGATTCTCTCTCATTCAATATCACCCTTTCTTCACTACAACGAATCTTATTTCTGCTTTGAATAAGACGATTTCTTAAAACTAAGCGTCAACCTCGAAAAAACTAATATAAATAAAAAACTGTGTGAATTTATTTATTATTGTTACGAAATTATGTCGCATTAGAACACTAGGAAATGGAATTTAATTTTTATTTGAAATGTTGACTTCATCCAAGTTTCCTCCTCTGGTATGTATTTTTGAGTGTATTAGTCGATGAAAACTTCAATATCCTATTCAGTGTATTTTTACCTTTTTTCAGTTTTAATTTGAGATGTCTCACTCTTATTCCAAACCACTTTGTTCACATGCATTACAAATAACAGTAACATGCACATACTTTAATTATTATACAGTGATTAAAATCTTAAAAAGGTTATCGCCAGCTTCAGGTTGTACGACGACCTTTATGCCTATGTCCAAGTTAGTGTTGTAAATGGAGCGTTTGGGAAGATCTTCAAGGGCACTTTTTATTGGGATGGTCAGGTATAATGGAGTTATTTACATTTATCATCGCAATATGAGAAAAAAGGCGAAGCAGGTATATCTCATTAGGAATGATTGTTCAGTAACCATTTGTAAAGAAAAAACTATTTCCACGGAAGGAATGTAAAACTCTCGGATTTCCATTCGGGTGATGGTATTTTGTGGTACCAACATTTTGATGGCGTAGTCTGCCATCGTCCTCGCGTAAATGATTTGGCCAGGAATGGGTCACTTATTATATAGTCTGGGGATGGGCTCAACTTGCTTCTGAACGGCTCTCTTTTTCCGCTCTTTTTCTTGTGAGTTTCATGATTGGTATCCACACGTCGCTTATCTGAAAACCTGTGTCTCTGTTGATATTGTCTGTATGGCTGTTGATTTCCGCAGCCTACTTCACAATCCGGTCCCATTAACTGAGAGCGAGGTGAAGATTCTGGAATCTTACAATATTTCCATGGAAATTGGAGAACATGGAGGACAACTCTTCCTAATACCTGACTATAAGGTCCTGTCCCTTCAGTATGTACTACAACCTTGTAGCAGAGTAAAGGCTTGCGCCTTTCAATAAACTCTAGAAGAGGACTGTTATGAGAAATAGGACCCCTGCCTCCCTGCAGGACCAACAATGAAAGATCAACAATAGGTTGAAGGGTAGGAGCCAGCAGGTAGATTACGTTATAGTGTTAATTATTATTAAGTAAAATGATAAATTAAAGTAAGATTAAGTAAAGTGATAAATAATTAAGTTGATAACGGCAATTAGAAACCCACCACACTATCCATTTCCCATGAATGTGGAGATCAACAATAAAGATTGTATTCCGGTAAATACGGGACCCGTTCCACTGGGTTAGGTGTCCTGTCCAGCAGATGGAGAGGCAGGGCCTTCGCGATTGTCATCTCGCTAAATTCTAGCAGAGCAACATCAACACCGGAAACAAGGACTTCGACACAATAGGAGAACAAGAAGAAGAGAAACCATCATTGTTCGTTCAATTCTAAGATTGGTTGACTGTAGCACTCCATCCTTCCCTATCAAATCCTAACTTCCTTACTTCCTCATAGTAATTATGCACTTTCTCCTCGTCCAATATTATTATCCCTTGGACTTTTTCCTCTATTTTTCCTTCGATTATATTCTTCACTAACACATTGTGCCTCAGAGTGTGCCCAATCCTTCTGGGTCTTATTTTCTGTATAGTGTTTCATAGAGTTATTTCCTCTGCTACTCTTTTGCATGCTTTCTCATATCTTATTTATTCCGTCCATTGGTCTTCAGCATCCTCTTCCAACGCCATGTTTCGAAAGATCAGTCTTATCTGTTCTACAATGGTCCATACTTCCGATTTATAGAGTACCACACTCCTCATAAATGTCTTCACCTACTGTTTTCTCACCAGGAGAGGAAAGCAGCGGTAAAAATAGGAACTTGGAATCTTAGGTCCATGGTGAAGGCAGAGAATTCAGACAATGTTGAAAAATAGATAGCCAAAGGATATGCCGATGTCTAGGGTTGTTGCAAGGTGGGATAGGCAGAAAGCGGGGTATTTTAAGTTTACGTGTGTTATGGCGTACTTTATATAGGTGGTGAAGAGAGTCATCGTGTGGTAACACATTGAACCTCGCATGCAATCTCCGGCATGATACACTCTTGCATGTTTTAGTATCTTGTAATGCTATTTATTTGTCGCCTTAATAAAATGTGACCAGTAGTTGCATCTAGAGTAGTGTACTGCATGATAGCATGTTCTTCTATACATTCTCCTAGTTTCTGGTCTGACGGCGTACCGTTGACCTGACTGCTTTTGGCCTGCGCCTGGAATCCGGGGGAACGTGCGCCGTTCTGACTTAAACTGGGATGAGTCCTGCATGCCTGGTTCGAAATCACCCCGTGCCACACACCCTAGTGGTGACTTTCACGGTATTTCGTAGATGATGTAGATGAATGATTCGGTTATGAGGGATGACTGAACGTAGAAACAGGAGCGGCAGAGAAAACATTTGGATCAAAGGAAAAGAGAAGAATTTAGAGGCTATGGACGTCATTAAAACTTGACAGGAGGAAGGAAATGCAATTAATACACATCAAAAAGAAACTTACAGTGATAATAGACATTAGTGGAGAGAGTGTACAATGAAATAGGAAAGTAACAGAAAAATGGGGAGGTGGATGCGATATACGCTAAGGGGAGAACGCGAGCGACTGGTATCAGGGGAAAACGATTCCAAAATCGAGCATGGCAAGGAAGATACTTGCAATAAATGAACGATAAGATATTCGGAAAGTGAGAAGATAATACGTGGAAGAAAAATATGACAGAGATAGGCCTGAGAAATTATAAAAAGAGAAGGGAAGTTTGCACATTTGGAGAGGATAACCTATGAATAGAGAAAATAGAGAGCAAAATAGGTACGGCATAGAGGTATATGAGCACTATGAAACCAAAGGGAACATATGGTATCCCTTAAGAGTTACTGAAGAATTTGGAAAATAATGAAAGGCAAAGCATTTAAAAAATTATTCCTACGATTTACAAGGAGAAAGCACCAGAGGAATCAGTGAAACCAGTTATGATGCCTATCCTCAAGTGAAAACAAGAGGCGAAATGCGAGGAAAAGAGAGTATCATGACACACGGGATAAAGATATTATTAGGTGACGACAAGCTGTGGTTTAGTATGTGCTTGAAAGTTACGGCTAAAACCACCAATTATTACTTTTCATTGTTCATTCTACGAATTGTTGTTTTACACGATCGTATGCTGTTTCGTTGTTCCCCTACTTGATGCTCGCGTTTAATATATATATCACACATAAAGACGGACATAACAGTAGATGCACCACTTAAAGAGAATTAGGGTAAGGACCGTCCAAAAACCCAGAAATCAGCTGATTATGGTGAGGAAATTACTTAAGTTACGAGTAACAGTATATATATTTTCTACCAATATGAATTATCTAAGTAAGATATGCCCTTTTCTCGTACCACGACAGCTAAAAAGGTTGAAGCATTGTCCTATGCTTGTACCACAGCATTTTGCTTTTATTCACATAACTATCACCCATAACTTTTGTCTGATAGATCGGAAAACCACTACGGAAATATGCTTTTCTCGTGTCGCTCATATGTTCTCATGGAGTTCTGAAATCCGTATCTCTCCGCCGCTATGGGTTGAAGAAGGTATTCTCAGAGGTTTCATAAGCACTCCATTTGGGGCCATTTTTTCTATAAAGTATTTTAATGTGAGGAGAAAAGAATCATATAATCGTTTGTTCATTATTCCATCGCCTTTTATTTTCTCCCTTCACATCTTCCGTTTCATTCCAATTTCCTCTATCAGTTACCTTTATTTCATTGACTTTACTTTTTTATTGTTCTATAGGATAGTGTTATATAGGTTTCTGGAGGTTTTTCACACTATCCTTCATGTGTGGGTGCTTTCCTTCAGTGGGTTTTTGTCAAGGATATCTCTTCCTTACTTTCTTACGTTTTTCCCACAAATGCATATCTTCCTAACACTTATTACATGTATTGATCTGACGAGGCGTTAGATGGACGAAGGAACTTTCTTAGTCTCAATCTCGCCCAATAAAGACGCCATATTATTATTATTTTCGCACCGTTTTTAAATCCGAAACTTAAGGATTTTTCACATGTCTTTAGCATCTTTCACAGCACCTTTACTCCAACTCTAGAATTGGCAAACCAAAATTCAACGGCCAAAGCGAAACATAAGTTTAACCATAAGAAAGTATTACAAATGATATTTATGGATCTGTGTCTCGACATAACTCCTGGTACTAAGTGAATTTTTCTTACGCTTTCTCGATTTTCCGACGAATATTGTAAGATTGCTTTCCATAAAAATCTTGAGCCTCCTCATCAGCAATAATTGACGAAGAAAACATTGCTCCTATTTATTTGGCTCTCCTTACTCCTACTTGTACTACCAGTGCGCCCTAATTAATCGCCAATCCGAAAGTTTATAAGCACCGAGAGTCTGTTCCAACGTTTTCAACGGCAAGTACTATGGAACCTTCGTCCATTGCCTACAAACAATTCCTCACCGTTATTAACAAACACAACGATTTCGTAAATTTCTTTTAATTAGCGCGAAAGTAATGCAAATCAAGGCACTGCAATATGTCTAAAAGTAAACTGCTCGCAATTCTGAATGGATTCGCGATGAAAAATACGCCGTAGGGGCAAAATAAAAATTCTACGAGATACGTAATCTCCAGACACTCTGAAAGGCTTGAGAAATCCGACTTCGTTCAATTAAGTGACATCAAACCCGCCTCGTCACTGCGAAACGAGATTTTGTTTTAAAAGCGACTTAATTAATCTCTCCCTGCCATTTCCACCGACTTCGCAGCCTGCGCCTGTGGAAAAAAATTGAGGTTTAAACAGGCGTGAGAAACGGGACTCGAAAGCTTCAGTCGGCTTGTTCTCCCGGAGACTTGTATGCTCGCCGCGACACTCGTTCGTGAAAAAAATAGCCTCGGCACGGTCAGATTCACAGGGAGACGTGATATCGGCGGGAGACCGTAGAGGATTAACGCTGGTGCGCGGACGGCTCGAGTCACGGCAGAGAGAGTCCGCAGGGAGGCGAGAAGGTAAAAAGCGCGGACCGGCCCGACGATTTTTAAAAAATTATTAATTTCGGTCCGTGGGAAATATAAGCAGACGATTTGGAGTGCGCGCTCGCGTTCATTCTGGGAAACTGTTGGGTCGGCTGGGTTTCGGGTACGTTTCGCGCTACACCAATTCGTAAAAAAGGGCACTTTTTTATTTATTTGTTTGCGCCAAGGTGCGGTGGGCGAGAATTGCTGGTAGGCAGGTAGGTATATCAAATGATTCTACGGATGGTGAGATTTTTCGTGGCGCATGAAACCTAAAAGCGCGAGAAATCGCTTATTCTCTCGCTCCCCAGTTTCGGCGTGGGAGAAAGAAAGATTAAAAAAAAACATTTATAAGAACAACCAAAAATGAATGCTGTTCCCAAAACGGAGGAAATAAAAAAATCCCAGCGGCCATTGCGCGTGATGCATCACTCAGCATTCGACGAGCCGTCAAGGAAAGCGAGCGCAAGCAGAAGAAAGAGAATAGCTTGGACGTATAGGGTACGGCGTACATGATATATATCAAGGATGGTGAGCTTTGGGCTTGGGGTTTTCCTCGTTTCCCACCAAAGCTATCCTGTTTTCGCCTCACGCCAACTCCTCCCCATTTTGTTTCCCCTTAAAAAAATTACTCGAAATCGCCACAGGGAAAGCGATGGATTTGTTTTTAACGCCAGGTTGATCTTCCCGTGGGTGAAAAAAGGGTATCTTTCCCCCACCTTCCCTTTCCAAGCGGGCACGTCAAAGAGAGAACCCACGAAACAACGTCACAGCCTGCTCTTTCGTACAATTCTTCAGCCGGTCGTAATTAACAAACTGTGTACGATCAAGGCGGAAATGAAACATTGCATTGTGGCGAGTCTCCCCTCTTTGCTCCATATGAAGCCGGGTGGAGAGTATGAAATTTACGAGACCATTAATCTAAATAAAATGCTCTCCTCGGCGTTAATTTTTTAAGGAGATAATTAAAAAGGAAAAGTCACCACGACGTGAACCACTCACTGTTATCAAGCCGGAGACGCGGGGGAGCTGATTGAAAAGGCTCTGAATTGCTTCTCTAGAAATCATCATAGGGCTAAGCTCTCAGACCAGGCGATGGTTAATACGGTTTATACCTACTTACTCATTTAGGCTGGTGAGTAAGTAGTCTGCCTAAACAAGGACGCATAGAATAAACATGAGCAGATTTTCCATGGTGCTCTGGAGCGATGCACTTTTGAAGGCTTTGGCATTGTACAATCACCATTATTAAACCTTTATCATTCAAATTTACACACCCAAGAAACTCGATTTAAGTCTCAAGGCACCGGTGGAAGGGTTCTTACGAATTGTCAATCGTTAGATTCCCCTCTTATCTTAAGTAAGAAACAAAAATCACAAACCGCCATTTAAGATCGGCATTTTTCGTCTCACACTCTTGCTTTTCCCAATCACAGCAATAAATGCAATTATTTGAAAACTTGCTAGCAACTTTTCAACAATGCGTACTGAAACAGTTTTGTACTTTGAATATTTCAATGTTGCCAGTGGCACGACGTGTTATACCACTCTAGTTAGACCATGTCTATATAGGTACAGGATAAATGCCAACAGGTTATATCATAAGAAGTTGTGCAACAAATTGTGACATAATATTTATCACCTAGGTGGAGACTATTATACTGCACTTCATTATCCCTAGATCCATATCTATCGTTTCCACCGAGTCAGGTCTCCGCTATCTAATGTACCCAATTCTATTCGAGCAGTGTACTCACAGAGACGTGAATCATCATTTTCTTTGGGAAGATAGTAGGCTAATATTTGAGTTTTTGGAGAGTTTCTACCTTGATTTCCTTTTTGGGGTGGTCTCCTCACATTCATACAACGGAATTTCCGGCCATCACGTCTCTTTTCACTTTCTTAAGTCCTCTGCCCCTCTATCGTCGTCCTCATTTCCCATCCTCTTCCTCATTTTCCGCTCCAATCAGGGGTTGCCCATGCTATCAAATACATTTGATGCCTTTATATAATATCCACCATTTATTTTATTTCTTTTCCAGATTTACCAGCACTATTCATTCCATTCTTATCAGATTCTATTTATGCAAATCATCTTTCAATTTGAAGTACGTTCAGACTAATAAGCCGACGCGAAGAACTAATCAAGCACCCCAAATATTAACCCCTTCCACCACTGAAAAAATATTGTATTTCTTGATGAAATATTTCGTACGATTTAATCATCCTCAGGATCTGACATTGCCTATCCTGGAAAATTGTTCAATAAAGACCTCGGATTTATCATTCATCTTCCTCCTTCCTTCAAACCCTACTATTTCCTGTTTCTCTGATATTCTCATTTGAAGTATAGTAATATAATATTTTGCTCATAAACCGTTCCTATCAATCGGAATCGCTTCGGAATCCAAACCTTTTCCCAAAAATTCACACGCAAACAAATTCAAGCATACGTATCACGTCGTAGACTTTCCAGTTAGACACAATGAAAAGAGCACAGTAATTAGTATGAGGTAGAGAGTTGAACTCAACCAAGATAATATACCATTGCCTATCGCCGTAGGGTCAACTCAGTGGAATATACCCCGCAAGATGGCTCGGTTTATAAATTCCTTCATACGGGCCAATCTTTGCATATCTGCTTTGCTTCTGCAACATTCATGCAAACTCACTCTCTTATTTTGAAGATCTTCATGACTATTATAGATCTTCTTCAGAATCGTCCATCTCATTCACCGATGACTGTCTCGGGATACCCATTAGATTTACTTCGATACTTATTTCCTACGTACCCATTTTCGGAGCATCCATTCCACATTATTTCATCACCCAATCTCTCCTAACCCTATCGCTCCTACTGTTACGGCAAGAAATTTTCAAGCACCTCATGACCAATGTATTGAGTTTACACTCGTGCTTAATTATGACCAATGCAAAGCACTGAAGTGAGGAGAAGCATACTTAATTGTAAAGTGATTCTTTTCTTCCTCAGGAAAGTAATAATTGATAAATGAGAAAGAAAACTGTTGTACAATACCAGCATTGAAAAAGAAAATTGTCAAAAGATTACGAATATATGAGTCACACCATCGAACTTATCCAACCTTAGGGTTTATTTCAAAGTTTTAGGTCCACAAAGATCACTTCATTAAAAGTCAGACAGGGGAAATTAATAAATACTTACCAGTGTTAGAGTGCTGCAGCATCACAACTAGCTACAATGCGGCTTATGACATGTATACTCTATAACGGGCTTTTTCTAAGGATCACGTACAAAAAATGTAATAGGCACCTCGAATTATATCACGAGTATAATATATGGTTTTATTCGCATTTTACCGACGACTTTACTCCCAGAATTCTCGGACAACTTAATCTCCTCTCCCTCTGTGAGTGAGAAGGTAACGTATAAAATTCACAAATCTGTCTCTTTTTTAAGTATCATAATTTAAGCTAACTTGTAAGAATTATATTTTATATCTAATCCGTTTTTTATCACAATTTTAAACAGTGATGATGGTTTTTCGAAGGGTTTACTCAACTTCCTTAAATCAAAAATCCCATGAAATTCCCTTCTAAGTGACTTCACGGTTCTACATGCAAACTCAATTCTGTCGGACTTCAGGGTTAACTCTATGAGAATGAAGACATGAAGAATAGCTAAACAGGGAGGATATTGAACTTGCAGATCAATATGAGTTTTCTCCGCAACAGATTTGAACAATTCAACTGTTTCTCCCTTTAAAAACGATTTCCACACTTTTTTCCACAAATATATTCGGCTAAAATACAATATTTCTTTCATTACTTGCAATTTATGTACTTTTGTTACTTTAGCCATTATTTATTTTACACATATCATATTTTTCACACTCTTTGCCACTTGAATGAACGATACGATTTTACGATTATCCAAACACTCAGTGAAAAATGCCTCTCAGCAATGACGAGGAATCGGTATGACATGCATGAGACGATCTAGAAGTGGGAATACGGAAGTGGGGAATTGGAATGATAGGAAATGAACTTAGTGGGCTAATCAAGTCGGTAAGATTTGCTGAAGACAAAACATCGGCAATTCGAAATCCCAAGATAGTGCAAGCTTTGGAAAAATCAGTAAGTAATTAGTTGCAAGTAAAACTGAGTTAATGCCAATTTAAAAAAAAATCGAAAGAGGTTTTATGAGAGGATGAAAGCGAGGCAAACAGTAAATGTAGGAGGAAAGAGAGGAAAATCGGAAGAGCAATTGAACTAATTGGGTAATAAGATGGAGAAAATGGGCATATTAGTAAAGATGGACAATTGCGTGAGCGAAAGAGGTTTTCGGCGGTAAGAGAGATCTGATGGTTGGGACCAAGTGGACGGGCGGCTATAATGATACGGCTGGCATTGGGTCTAACGATAAGTGAGGCGTTGTATGGACGAGCAACGCGCATTCTTTGAAAGGAGAATATGAATAGACTGCAAGTCTTCACTTAAGTGTTCTCCATTTCGTACTTATGGATATGAATCACTGATCTTGAATTCCAATATTTGAAATTGTCAGCAGGAAAAGGTTTTTCACAGCGTGATTTTATCCACGGACTTTTGGATATAAAGATCCATGTGCCTATCAAAACCTCGCCAAGGACTCCATATTTCAAAGGCAATATTCGGGGGATCTAGTAGTATAAGTACTGAACGGAGATTTCATCAGTAAAGGAAGCGGTTTCTTGTGTGAGAAAATTAGCTGTGGGGATACCAAGCAAGAATATAATGAAATCACTGGTGAAAAGTATAGCATGGGGTGTATCCATGTGTGACGTAGTCCTCGAGGACTGAGAGGATGAAAATAGCATAAATGAAACGAAATGCGTTAGAGATGCAGCTAAGTAGTGAATGGAGGAAGTCAATAGGATGGAAAGGAAGACGAAAGAGGAAGTGATAGGGAGGGTGATAAATTGGAAGGGAAACTTTTGGAGGAGACTAGGAGGGGGGAGAGTAAGAGGTTGGAAGGGGAAGTGGGGGGCGAAGTAAGGGCCGTAATTATAGGGATGCTAATTATGCGGGTAATGGGTAAGGGATTGAGTATGTTTAGATGGAGGTGATTAAGAGAAGTAGGACTTATAATAAGATGAAGACAGTAATATGATAGAGGTCTGTGCTAACGAAAATCTGAATAATGTTTACTAACTTCCATTGAAACTTACTTTAAGGGGTAGATCGCCCGAAATTAGTAATATCTTAGTTATTTACTTAAATACTTAAAAAATTATAAATATCTTAGAATTGAAATGTTCAAAGTATGTTGCTCAATGGTATCGAACCTTCTACCGAAATTAGCAATTGGAAAGAAACGTAAGTAATAACTTATCTTGAATACTGGAGGTTATGCCGGAATACAGCTTTTGAATCAAATTTATATTTGCGTTCGTTTCACGCAATTTAATGTAGCACGCATCTAGCCTTCCAACAGACGGGTCGCACGGAATACGGTTAAATCGTTAAAATAGGTTATACAAACATTATCGACAGTATCTCTTTGACCAGCGTTATACTCTCAATGTATCTTGGAACCATGTTCTTCACTTTGTGAAAGGCGCGTTTAATTTTAAGGACCTGGGGGACATAATTTTTATTAAAAAATTTTCCTAAGAGGAGTTCACATCAAAATGGGTCGGAAATGGAATATTTTCTCCCGCATTAAAATATTACTTGCTTTACGTGGAACTTTATGATTGGAATTCCCTGGCTACCATTTTGTGATTTCACCTGAAGTTAACCTATATTGTCGACTTGGGTCAGTACAGTAAAATTCGACAGATGGTCAAAGAATACTTTCATAGAGATGTATCTATAAAGGGTAACATATATTATGCTAAACGAAATACGTTAGAAAAAACTTTCTCTTGAAGTAAAAATTCATACCAAGACTATAACGTTCGTGATTTTAAATTGAAAGTCCATTTTTCATGTTCAACGTATCTCAAAAACTTTTATCTCTTATTCTTTTACATATATCCAAACAGAACAAAATGTGACGCTCACAGACATAAATAGTAAAGCAAAGGTGTCCCGATGGCAGTTTTCGAAGTCTGAATGGAAGGGAGATAGGGGTGATTGGCATTCCAGATGTGTCGAAAAATGATAAAAAGTACACATGATTAAACAATCCAAATAGGAAAGAGACTTTCAAGAGAAGCAATGATTTATTAATACCCAGCCGAATCTGTAGAACATCAAACAAATAACTAATAAAATGAGCAGACAGGTGCAACTGAAGACGCTAGAGTAAGTCTCTGTTTTCATAATTTGCGGAATATTTTTGTTTAAATTTTAGGTTTTCTTGGTAGTCCGTTTCTCCATCAGATATCTGTTGATGGTAAGGAAGACTGAAGAACTTCCATCAAGCGTGAGAAGGGCGGCTTCACATTTTTATAGTTCGCACCACTTCGCCTCCCTGTCCTCATCCTTCAATCCCTTTCTATCCATGCACTTCCCTCCGCCAACATCCCCAGCTGCCTTCGAACCCTCCCTACTTTTCTTTTGCATGAGACACTTAACGTTCACTGTCGCCAAACAAATGGCCCACCCGGGAGCCCCCATTCTCCTACCCTCCTCCCAAATTTCCCCCGCGAAGCCGCCATTAAAGGGAGCGTAAAAGTATAACAAAATGTCCGCCGGCCCGTGGCATTCAAGTCTGGTGAGCTTTCGCATGACGGTATGAGTTTGGCGGAGGGAGAGGTTCGGGGGAGGTGCGGAGGAGGTGGGCGGCGGTGGGGTGGAGGAATTGTAGGTGGAGGCATCGCGACGAAGAGGTGGAATGTGGAAAACGCTGCGAGAGAAGGAACGGGGCAGGAAGGAGCCGTCGATAGGTGGCGCCAATGGTAGATTTCCGTCGGGAAACATCACTGGGGAAACTTTTATTTACGCTTGCAGTCGTTCTTAAAATGTAGACAGCAATAAGAAAACAATTGATATCTACTTCGGCAAAAAAAGTGAATAATTTAGTCTCAGGGTAGATGTGGTGGAACTTATTCACAGTAAAAGAATTAATTCTTGGTAGTTTTTCAATTTTTTTGCACTATGAAAAAATGGAACACACTTGGATCTTCTTTCACAAAAAAATTATTTAAAACGAGCTGGCAAGTGTACCTAAATAAATGTATTCTTTGAATCCAAAATCTATGTGTACCTCTTCGAAGTCTGAATGAAAGAGTGAGAAGAGAGGAGATAAATAATGATTTATATTTTAATATTATTAAAAATCGAAGTAGGTAAACACTAAGAAGTTACGGAAAAAATTGCAGCATAATAGCACAAGGAGGAAGAAATGGAAGAAGGTTAAATATCATATTACGCCGCATAATAGTACCTACTATTGCGGGAAGGGTGCAGCATATGGCTAGAAATGTCTTTTAGAATGTTGTGAATTAATGTACAAGTGGTTTTGCTCAGCTTTAATTTTACCAGCTCGCGGAATTAAATTTTACTGGCAGTGAGCCACCGACTGAGAGAACGATTCACTACGAAATGCGTAAGGGAATATCTTACACGCACAGTTACGAGAAATGAAAGCGACGTGTGGAAGTTATCTATGAAGAAGACATTCAATTTGAATATCTCCTCAGAGCTATTTCCCGATTGCTGATCAGATGTATTTTTCTATCAGTTATATGCCCGCTTCGTATCGATACGCAGCTCCTGCTCAACTCCTTATCCATCCGCCAAAAATCCAGGAAAATCACAGAAACTATGATCGTTTTTTCATACATTGTTATCCAAAATTATCAAAATTTCAAATTCTCCTTTTATTGGGTACTACTAATTAGATGATTTCCATGGGCCAATATCCATTTAACAATCAAAGCTGGCAGTACATTCCTTGGTAAAAAAGAAGAAATAATAAGAAGCGCATTAAATAGGAAGCGTGAGTTAATAAAGGCAATGCAACTTGATGGCCGTAGTAGAGGAAAATACGCTAAAAATATCCGGAGAAGTGGAAGCAGGACGGCAACCATGTTTTTAGCAACCATGCAGATGGTAAATATGAGAATTTACACGCATCGGATAAATATGACTATTTTGGTTAAACGTGGCATTCAAGAAATTATTTGGTAATTAATTTCCAGTTTTCCTACGTAAATGCCGAATCTCTCTTTGCGAAATGTTTGTTGAGGACTGAGGCACATTCTAGAATCCGATATGCATCTGCAAATAATATTTTTATCTCCTTCTCGTCAAATTTGGGCCAAAATATTGCATCTTGAATATTTGGATAGCTAAAACAAATCCCCAGCGAAATAATTATCATAAAAATCTCGCTATTGTACTCTTTTTTGCAGCAATAGTTGTCGCTTAATTGCGTCATATATTTTTGTCAAGTTCATAAATGAAACCAATCATTATTGGTCAAATAAGTTTTGGTAGAGTTCATTCCTTCAAATACAAGTACTAGCTGAAGTGATTTTCAATAATTTACGCGGAAATAATTCCAATAGTACGATTATATTCCCTACAAATCCCATTCGTGACATATTCGGACATATATGATTATTAGAAATGAGTGTTACGGAAAATATTTATTGAAAATGTTATTGGACGCAAATTATTTTCAGAAAAAAATGGTAGGTCCAAAACTTTTCAAGTTTGATATATATGGATACGACAGTAAGTCCTGGAGAAATGCAAAGTAATACCAAGTATAACCTAAAGTCTGTTTTAGTTTCAACCTTAAGGACAAGGAAAGTTGTTGTTGGAATCATTCCGGATAAATCATTACGGCTCCCCTATTGTCCTCCTTTTGGTTACACTTTTCACGCCTGTTATCTCCTCATTACTTTTTATCTCCTCATCCTCCTGTCATCTCCTCAATACTTTCATAATTAGCATTTTAACCATTCCCATTTGTTCATTACCCGTCTTTTCTTTTCATTCTTTATCTGTTACCCATTTATTTCCTCTGTTCACCTCTTTTCTTTTTTATCTACTCCTAGAGCTCTTAAAAATATGAAAATTTCTCAAGACTCATTCCGGTTTACCACTCCTTTCTTTTTTGATTTTTTTCTTTCCAATCATTGCATTGACAAATGATGTTGTAAGAAGTCACTCGCACGGGTGCACATACACCAAGGGTTGAAATTCGCCATGAAAAAATAATTAGACTTGACCGGGATCCTCGATCCCCGTCAAGTCTAATAATTTTTTCATGGCAAATGTCAACCTTTGGTATTTATTTCTTTGATAAAAGTTCAATAAAATATCAAATTTCTGTCACAATTAATTGTGAATACTTTGGATTAAATTTGACTTGATGTCAATCAGAGATAAGATTAAGAACGCCACAAATTATGAAGGAAAACGACTTTAGAGGCTGGGGAGCCACATTCAGAGATTACAAAACGCAAATTCTTACGCCTGAAATGGCCAACAGTACCAAAGTAATGCTTCATCTAAGATCTCACGAACGATGCAGAGCCAATATTGCTCAACGTAAAACAGAGGGCAAGAGAGTAAGGTACTCCCCATGCAATTCCGTCACAACCATCGCGATTCCTTTCACCCTCAAGCCACTCAACCTTTAACCCACCCACCTACCACCATTCAACACTCCCACCCTGTACCACATGATTCTCCTCACCCTAACATCCCCCTTCCGTCTCTCACTCTATCTTCGGAAAATACATTCGGTGGGAGCGACGACGCTGGGAAATAAAATAGCGCTGCCCGGAGGAATGGAAAGAAAGAGAGGATGGCAGAAAAGTGGCGAGGTGCATAATGTATATGAAGCCTGGGCTTCTTGAGAGGGGCTGAGAAGAATATAGTGGAGGAAGAGTTTTGGCACAAGAGTGAGGGAGCATGCCAACATGTGTACGGTTGAAAATCCATAAGAAGAGAATGGTTGTACATGGGGTGTGGAAGGGGCAATGGTTGTATATAGGGTTTGGAGTAGGAGGAAGTGATTTTGAACGTCGTGGAGGGAAGAGTGAGAAGAGACGAAAGCGGCGCCGTCTACATCGTCAGAGGTGGATGGATGTATCCTCCCCTATATCGAAGACACTTTCCTCGGGTTCCTATACCCTAAGCTGGAACGTTATTTTCCTGCTCCATTCCTTGCGTAGCAAAGACATAAGGAGGAGAATAGCGCTAGCCAAGGAAGTATTTCGTAATAAAAGGGAGCTGATGACGAGGACCTTAGGTAAGGATGTGAAGAAGAGGCTGGAGAAGAGCTTGATATGGAGCGTAGCGTTGTATGGAGCGGAAACGTGGACCCTCAGAAAGGAAGATGAGAATAGGCTGCTGGCATTTGAGATGTGTGTGGAGAAGGATCGAGAAGGTGTGGCGTCCGGGAAAGAAGACGAACGAGGAAGTGCTTATCATAGTGGTCGAGGAAAGAAAACTTCTGAATGAAATCCGGGATACGCAGGCTGGGTGGCTGTAGGAAGTAATAAGGAGCGATGGGTTGCTCAAGGCTGCGATAGAGGGAAGGATGTTGAACAAGCGAGAAATGTGAAGGAGAAATGGTTTCATAGACGGGATGAAGAAGGGTAGATCGTATGCTGAGGCGAAAAACGATATAATAGAGCGAGATAGGCCCTTGAAAGTGTAGAAAACCGGGAGGAAATTCCCTGACTTCCATGAAAACCGAACAACTGTAGCATACCAAAACAGAATTCCTTGCTTGCCGGCAGGCACTGTGGCAACTTGGTCCATATTGTGTTCCACTTAGAGTGAATTGCTTCGCAGACAATACTTTCTCCCCCTTCTTGCGATAGGATCATGGATTTTCTTGCACCTGAACAAAAAATTATGAACCCGGCTCTTCTAAATATTTGTTCATCAGGCCATGCACTTGAAATATCATCCAACTCTTGGAAATGCATTAAAAGGGGTATTTTTAGTCTGAAAAAGGGGAGGGACCGAGAGACCAAGGGTCTATCCAGAGGTCTTTGCAGGAATCCTACAGTACCTGTGGTCGCTCATCATTGCTCGATCCCTATGGAATTTTACACCACCAAATCATGCTTAGAAACTCAATAGTCTATCATTCGCAATTTTCGTGAAGGAATTAGTGCTCCTGAGAGGACCATGCTTTTTCAGATGCAAAGATATTTCGCAGCCGATCTATATTTTCAAAAACGCAGTGTATCCGTTCAAGTGAAATGGACAGCAGATTGCAAGGAAGTATGCTAGCGATTCGTTCAAGTATTTCGTAAGAGGATTTTACTTTTTAGCAAAAATTTCCCCTCATGCATGATAGCGTAACATTCCATATGAAAACCCCACTCTCTTCAAAAATCTCTCGTAGGTTATCATGGTTAAGTTGGTTATTTGACTGTCTGCACGTTAATTAATTTTTTGTTGAACGACACTTTTCGCAATTTCGACAATCCATGAACGAATACTCTGCATAAAATGGTGGCGTTTTTTGCTATAACGGTGCAGAGATGAAACTAACATTCACCGTCTGCCTACGTGAGACTATTCGGCTGGTGGGAGTGATCAGAATGACTGAAGCTACAATCAAGATTTGATTTAGGAGTTTCAGTTTCATAAAAATAATCAACGATACAAAAATTTTTTTACTGTCTTTCTTTTTTAGGTTTGACAGCTAGCAAAATTCAGATATTCTGAGAATACGCCTAAGTGTCCTTTTTAGGTATTATTCACGTTAATCAAGCAATAATGATGTCATAAAAGGTTGTACTTTCGAGACAACTGCAAGAAAGGAAAACTCCGGGTCACTTTAATTGCTACAAATGAAAATTCTCGTACGACGATAATTCAATAGGTGAGGAAAATACGATCTCACTAGCACTAAAATATTACGTAAGATTGTCTCAAACCCACCACTCCCCGACATAAGGCGGTGTAAGGAGAGCCTAACCCTCAAAAACGTCATTATTCATGCTCAAATTTTGGCCCCATTAAGGAATAATGTCTTAATTTTATCTAGCTTATATATGTCTGCATAGGCAGTGCCACGATCTTAAAACTGATGGTCATGCGTGGTAATTTTATAAGACTGCTTGTAGATTCAAACATAATACAGACACCCACTTACAGGTTGGTCAAAAATAATCCAATCAGGTGGGACTTCATCCGCCTCCTCAAAATTGGCCGGTCAAGAACCGCGTAGCCGCCGGGACATGCTAGGCACAACTCCCGCCTATAACGCAAATAGAAACGTGGAGACATTTGTCCGTATGACAATGGCTTAAGCGAGCCACAACTCTTCATCCGAATACGTATACACAGTGTGCATTGTATACTCTTGCACCCGGTTCCCGTCCCTCTCTGCTGCCAGGAACATCCAGATGACTCTCCTTTGGGGGTGGAGGGCGAGACAATAAGGCCCCTTCTCGCCGAATTCCACGGTTTAACGTGGGTTTAAATAGCTCGCCTCCCACTTTAGTTCCACCCAAGGAATCTCCCTGAATTTTCACTCCTCCCCATTCTGAGATCTCCTTACGTCATTTCCCTCTTTCCACATCCCGTCGCTTTGCGTGCACCCTGGGGCGGCGGGGCTGCAGGGAAGAGGCAGAGGGTGGAGAATGGAGGGGGAAGGAAATGGAGCGTAGGTTTCCTGGGGCTGGAGGAGGAGAGTGAGGTACTCCCTAAGGGAAATTGCGGTGAATGTATCATCGCGGGGAGGAGGGTTGGGTGATATGACCGAGGGAGAAAGGCAGTAAATATTATTAAACAAAGTGATGAAATTCATCATGGAAAAATCATTTGATTTAACCGGTATTCGACCCGAATCTCACAATAGCCTATTTGATTCATCAGTCAGTCATTTCTGAGTACTTTATTTCATAATTGTTTTCACCTTGCTGACGCATAAAGTCACTCGTAGCGGGTTCATTATTCTGGATGTTGGGGGATCCTTGTCATGTCAAATGATTTTTCCATGGCAAATTGCATCATTTTGGTGTATATCTTTCCACCCGTGCGCGCGAGAGCGAACTTATTTATTCGTGTGTTCTTCAATGAATACTGGTAATTTGTATTCCCATGAGAGTTCAATTGTTTTATCCCTTAACACGTCGTACTGGCGCATTTTTCGTTCACAATATACCCCTCGCATATTTAAAATACAGGGCTTTCATATGAATGATACATATGTTATCAACACTTCTCTCAAATAATTTTGCACACCTTTGTGATCTTACTCATTCCATTTCTAAATACTTTATTTCATAATGATCTGAATGGAGTAATTTTTTTACCATCCTGGTGAAAAATATCTAGTTTCCCTTTTCTATTCATCCCCTGAGTTGAACAAATTGATATAAAAAATTGATGGAGCAGGTACGATGGGGCCACGTGATTACAGATTTTAGCGATGAACGCCGAGGTTATCTGGGAAACTTATATATTTTTAGTAGTATTACCCCTGAGCGGCAGCTAAATACGTGGGATAAAGGTAAAACATTGATCACATCTATAAAAAATTTTTATTCCATTCATAGCCCTCTATTATTCTTATATAGCGCAGGTTAAAAAATCAATCCCGCTCAAACCTCACAAATATGGCCAAAAATAGGGAGAGTGCCAGCGTAGAATTTTAAGTTGTTCTCTAAAGGATTTACTACGGTTAATTGATTGATGTAAAAATCTCACGTCCAAAGGAGAAAGTGTTGGCCATCATTTTTCCTAATTTAAGGCACACAACACTTGAAAAAATATATCTTTTCAATGTAGATTGCTTTCTGTACTTTAATCCTCACCTAGGTTAAAACAACAAATGACCAAAGGAGAAGAAATATAACAAAATTTTACTCTCTCCTTCTATGTTATGTGCTTAGGAGTGGTAAAATACACGCTCCAAATTAAACGCCATGAAGCGGAGGATGACCCGCTATCCGAGGATTGAACCGGAGACTTCTCGTAATAAACCAGCGGTAAATTCGGAGGAGGAGAAAGGGTGGCCGTGGGGGCGGGGCTAGGGAGGAAAGGTGGTCGGTTGCCTGCCGGCGGCTCCCAAAAACCAATCAAGCAAACGACTTTCCAAACTCATTCCGGCTGACGCGAGCGTAAAGACGAACCGGCGACGCATACTAAAACCGCCGCCGCTCGAGGGAAAAAGATGGAAAGAGAGACGGCGACGTGGACACGGGCTGACTGTAAAGACAAGCAGCCGAGTCGCGGGCTCCCACTTCCCCCATTCACTGCCTTCCCGCCACCTATCCGAGATGCCATTACCGCCTCGCGTTTTATGCCGAGAATATTTATTTCCCACTCACTCATCCAGCATCTGTCGCTCAATCACCACACTCCTCTAAGAGAAGTTTCATGCAGTTTGCTTTCATCGATAATTTTTAATAGCGTAAAATAAAATATGTCTTTATCACCATACGCACAAAAATACGGGTACATACCAAGATACAGGTAAATACAAACACAGGAGTGTGAAGAAGAAGCTGGTGAAGAGCCTGATATGGAGCGTAGTGTTGTATGGGGCGGAAACGTGGACCCTCAGAAAGGAGGACGAGAATATTCTGTAGGCATTTGAGATGTGGGTGTGGAGAAGGATGGAGAAGGTAAGGTGGATGGAAAGGAAGACTAACGAGAAGGTGCTTGAGATAGAGGGCGGGGATAGGAAGCTTCTAAATGAAATTCGAGATCGGCAGAGTAGGTGGCTGGAGGATGTAATAAAGGGCGATGGAAAATAGGTTTCATGAAGAGGATGAAGAAGGATAGACTGTATGCTGAAGCTTGAAAAACATTACCAAATTAAATAGTAAATTTATGGACTGCCTTGCATACGATAATTCATAATCTCGACGGGTTTTCAACAACTCTGACACCATGCAGCAGTATACCCGGAAATGGTTGATACTAACTCTGACACAATTAGTATCTACGTATCCATTATAAAATCCATCATTAAATCTTTGCATCATTCACCTACCTGCACTCCATCTAAGTATTCTTCTTCTCTTCCCTTTCGTACACATTCAACTCACGACATCACGCCTTTTATCGCGCTCTTCAACATATTGTCAACATCCACGGTTCGTACTCCACCCATTTTCCTGCCACCCACGAATTCTTCTTACCAGCCTCCTTCCTTCTACAGTCATGCCCGGTACTTTCTCTTATGTCATCCACTCCACCCAGCTCATACTCTTCATCCATCTTCATTTGCTAATCACAAAGGATACAGTCTACGCTCATATTCCTACTGAAGGGACCAATTTTCTTCAACACAAATGTTACGCTAAAAATAGGAATTTAAATAATTTTTCCATACTTTTTTTGATAAAATTTCACATCATCAATTCCTTCCCTCTTTTGTTCCTTTTTTTCTCTCGCAATATTTCCCATTGTGCTCTTAAGACCAAAACTGTTTTTATTTGGAAAATTTCCAGGAATGTCAAGAGTTTTAATGAAAATGACTCTCGACGCTGTTATGCTTCAACATCTTCATGCTATAATGTCCTCACACTGTTTCTGTCTTTAGCTCAGTATGTTACCTACTATTACTTGATTTTGAAAGTGAATTCATTTATAGACCTATTTTTCCTCCTCATTCCCCACTAGCCTATAATTCCTTTTGCATTAGTATCTTCCTTTCTGCAGTATTTCATCGCTTCTAAAACTTACTCCAACCTTCCTAATATCCCCCAGTACTTTTATATTCTGACTTAATATTGCGAGGAATTTTTTAAAAACCTTATTTTCTGTCCATACCTTTTTCTTGATCTTACTGCTGAATAATATCTCAGATACCTTAAAAATTTTCCTTCCAACAGGTCCAAGATTTTTTAATCTTCCTTAGGGGGACTGTGTTTCAACCATTAGGGATAATACTGAACACGACCTAGGAGTACGATCATGTGGCACAACCACGAAGGGTCCGAGATTTTGATGTTTTTGCACCACGTGTAATAATCTCACCCAGGCTTACAAATCGAGTTTTTCTCGCAGTAATATTGTAAATGTATGTCTATATCCCGATCAGAGACACAATAAAGAACAAATCAGACGAATAAGATATCCGCCTGAATAAGCAAAACTAATCAAAATCTCCAGCAGATCATTGTTGTATCACATGACTTTTTATTTACGTGGTCGAGATTATCTCGAACGGTTCAAACACAACCCACCAGGTCCAGGTTTCCAAGTCATTTAAGTTTAAGCTTATGCAATACTATTTATTACTTTTCCCCCAATACATCTAAGATTTCTCTCACAATAATTCCTCTGTTAGTCATCACCTTTTTTAATTCACACACACCTTGCATCACCCAAAGTACTGCGCCCATTTTCATTCAGTATACTGCCTCAGTGAGTAAGGACATGTGAGAGTTATGATTATACCGTCCTACAATTGTGCTCACCTCATAATTAGGAATTTCATATTTACTTCATTAGCTGAAAAAGGTGCACCATGATACGGCCTTGAGAATCAATTTTCAAATGAAGAAGCTCTATTCGGAAGTACACTGGGTTAAAAAATCTATGGATTACGAAGTTTAGATGAACCATTCGGCCATCAAAACGTCGACAACCATGTATTAATCTCGGTGGACATCCCAAATAGAGCTTCTTCATATCACATGCAGGGAAAACCTCAAATGTAACTTCAATTCTCAAATTACCTCTAAATTGTAACATGAGATGACTTATAAAACGAAAAATGACAGATTTGTGCATCAATTAGTGTGGGGTTATAGAAATACAAAATTTCAATACCTCGCAGGTACAAAATATTAAATAAGGATTCCGGAGGTTGTTACTGAGTCATGAGTTTGTTAGTAAGGAGGAGCAAGGAGGGTTTGTGAAAGATGAAAGATCGTATCAAAGCATTAAAAATGTTCACTAAACAACAAATTTACTACCTAGAGATCGCTTTCTCCATCCGAAGACCCGAGAGGGGCTAAGCTCTGTTTTAATTCAATCTTGCTAACTAACAATTTCATGCTAGCATTATCTCCTTATCGAAAATAATAATCATTAATTAAATTAAACCTATTACTTAATAGCCAAAAAGTAAGTTTCCTTCACTTACTTGCCCCTCACTTTTCAGAAAATGTTATCTACTTAGAATTATTATTTAAAAAGAGCATTGTCACACTGTGAAAATTGTTGTTTTACCATGTTCTAACTTCTTCCTCGCTATTTCTGTGTCTGTATTAACTAGTATGATTTTCGGAGTGAGAAATAAAATAATTCCCAAGCAATGCAATTAGATACTTTGCAGTTAAAGATCTCAATGCCGTGAAAGGGCTGAATGTTTTAAAAATATGACTACATGACATTTTAAATCGATTATCCATTGTACATAATTACTTTAATTCCAGTTATGTTGATCACAATACCCTTTGTACAACCACGTAGAAACGTATGATTCTTTAACTTTTCTCGAAAAAAAAAATGAGATCTGAGGACGATGAGGGAAATACATACAGGGGCCTCTGTTCCGATTTCCTCTCCCCTTTCCTCATCGATCTGGCGAAAACTTAAAAACCATCCCATTCGCCGCACCTCCTCACCCCAAAAAGCAAGCGAGGCCTCATAAATAAGCGCTCCCTTCGCTCGCAGCAGAAACTTTCGTTGGCTTCTCTCCTGTCTTGGTGTGTGCGCCCAGGGGGGAGTGTTTTCCTGCCGCAAGACCCCGCCCATTCTCCCTTCCCCCGTCCTCCCCCCCTCCGCCCACCCGCCTGTATTTCCCATTCCTCGACCCCTATTCCTACTTCCTCCGCCCCCACCGAGGCGACTTCGCCTGAATAAACTCCGCACACCGCCAACCGCGTCTTCCGACCGAATCGTCCTTCCACTCCCAACCACCCACCCCCATTCCTTCCCCCCCAACCCGCAGTCCCCGCCTTTTCCGCCCATTCTTCAAACTCCATCTATCCTCCTCTCTCTCTCTCCTTGCCGCCTCCTCCTCTTATTTTTCCATATTCATACGAACTATGTCCGTAATCTATGGGCGGTTGAAGGGAGGTTGCCGGGGTAGGCATCCATCTTTCCCGAGCGAAGCGACGAACGTTGATTTTGCGGAATAATATTTACACCGGCTGCCACCCCGAACGGGGTCTCCTGCTTGCGTTTTAGACATTCCTAGTGTACTGGAAATGCCAGTTGGCTAATAGCATCAGACGGTGTCCCTGACCGGCCTCTGCCCTTTTACATTCAATTACTTGTAGACAAACAATTTACTAACCATTGAGTTAGATGGAGAGGGCATTATGTCATCAAACTGTAGCTAGACAACCGAAATAACAAACAAATGGCTTACCCCTGCTCTTTCCTTACTTTGAGAAGCACGACGGTTTCAACGAATTAGCGGCTGAAAAGCAAGAATATTCACTACCTGTTGAGAATTCAAGTAAGAAACTCTTGAGACATTGATTGACTACTTAGTACTATGGATTCTACTCCATTTTACCATAGTTTTCACCAGGAATGCTTATATTTATGAATTTAAATAAATAAAAAATAATTATAAGGAGAATGCATATTAAAGAAGTAAATACGTGAAAATGTCTGACAAGATATCGTTGGAAAACACCGATAAAATTTCACAATTATTGCGCGCAATGTCCGCTATAGCACAATGCCCGCCTATAAGCGCTAAAGTAAAATCGGAGGTAACAAAGTTGGTGGACAAGCCACGCCTACATTTCTGCTTCTGGCATTAGCCATAATAGCAAGTGCCCTCTTTATCCACCTCCATGGCACAAAAGCAAAGCGAGGACAGTTCTACCAGAGAATATCTACAGACCTTAACCTAAAAAGGTCAAAATGTTGATATAATTAGGGAGGGATTGATTCAAAATTGCAATTATAATCGCAATTGTTTATGTAAGAATTGATTGGATCTAAGACCACAGATGTGAAAACCACTTGAATATATTACCACGGCCTTTAAATAGTACCATGTTGATGAATTAATGTCTTACTCATAATACCGCTAAAAATGGCTCAAATCTCATCTTATATAAGAGTACTTCACTGCCATTTAACGATGACATTTGATTTCGCTATTTTAAATAGACAATTGTAGCAATTCTGCAGTAAGCTACTTTAATGTTACTATTTTTAATTGCTTGTCTTTCGTTACTTGCATCCCAATCTTCTTTAAATCCTTTACGCCATCCCTTTTTTAAATATACGAATAATTGTTCCTTTAAGGGTCGAATCTTACTCCATAAGCATAATAGCACCATGATGGTATATCGGAGGGCTAAATAAATATACTGCGTTTGAGTAAACATAGTAGAGAAGCTTAAAATTATGGAGTTTGAAAGTATTTTTGACTAACTACAGACAAAAATGAAAATATTCCCATGCCAACGTATGACCTTTTCAGCTTGGATTATTCGGTTATAGCACTAATAGTCCTACCCATTTTTATTCTAGTACTAGCACACAGACAATTTCCAAGCCCATACTTTGAGCAGTTCTACTATCATCAGAAAATTTCTCTATCGTTTGAAATTTTCATCACATATAATCATCATCATCATCATCAATGCGATTCTGTCCTTGGTTTCAACGGTACTGCCTCCACAGCATTCTGTCCTGGGCCTCTCTCTTCATCTCTTCATAGCCCCTTCCTTTTTTGATGTCTGTCAGCATTCCGTGCCTCCTCCTTCACAATTATCTTCCTCTCTTCCCTTCTATTTTCCCTTCTATAATTGATTTCTGAACACCATTCCTCCTTAAAATATACCCAATCCAATTAGTCTTCCTCTTTTAAATTTCTCTCAAGATACTCCTATATTCACCAATCCTTCTCAGCACATATATGCAAGGCATTTATTCGGCTCTACACCTCGTATAAGAATGAGACCAACCCTTTAGCGTAAAAATGACGGTACTTCAAATATTAATGAAATAAATTTATAAAGACACCTCGAGATATTACTAATACAGAACATGTGTTCCATTTAATCACGGTCTACTTTGAATTCGGATGGTTCAAGCCAACAGTATTTTAGTGGACTTCAAACTGAACAAGGCAAAGGTTACTGTAAAATTTAAATGATACTCCCTCCTTCATAATCATGCAATGCAGGGCAAGAAAAGATAATCTAAACTAGCAAGAAGAATGTCATAAACGATACAATGACTTCGAAAACTACAATAAGACTAGTTTATGGTATCAAAAAATCCAATCAATCTCTCCGTCGAAATTCTGATACAGATCCGCTTGAATATTATAAGAAGATACACCACGGAAGGAAATGGTTCGGAGCCAGAGAGTTTAGTAAGTGAACTCCGAACTGCGGGGTGTAGCCCTCAAGGAAACAGTTTAACTTTTTGAGGTGAAAAAGTAATATGATCATATTTTTTCGTAAATTTAGGATACAGATCCAAAAAATTGGAAAAAAAATTTCAAAATTTCTGTGATAATGACGGTACATTACTGTTTGGAAAAATGTAGGTTTCTGCTGTTCAAGAGGTATTGAGAATTTTAAGATTACAATGAGAGGCAAGATCACATTAAATGTAAGTAGTACATATGTTTTTATAGAACCCTTTTAAGTATTACCACTTATTAATTGCTCTTCTGCATCAAAATACTTGTCTCATAGCGTTTTTCCTCATTAAAATTATCTACACATATTAAGTATTCCTCCCAACGCTTAGGCGCAGAGCTTATCCTGCAATGCGTAAACAAAGCAGGAGAGGACGAGAGAGTTTCTGGGTGGGGCAAAGCAAAGCGAACACTCCATCGTTTCTCTGCCTCGGCAACACACGTGAACGGGTAAACAAATAGATACGTATTCAAGACGCGCGTGTACAGGGCGGCATAAATATTGGAGGAACTGGAGTTCGGTTGAACGCAAAAAACTGGGATTTTGGGAATGTTAAGAGGGCGGTTAGGAAGTTGGAACGGAGTGCTTCCCACTCCTAGATGGCATCGACGTAGGCCAACTGTGCTGCCATCTATGAGCTAACGGACGGATTAGAGGGAGAGAGTTTTGAGGGGGAGAGGAAGTAGCACTGTGTGTTAGATGCGAACCTCGCATTGAAGGTAGGATGGAGTGGGCAGCGGTATATAGTGGAGTTGGTAGGAGATGGGGGCGAGCGAATATGGCTGGGGTGGGATAGAATTCTCGCGGAACCTTGCCAAGAGAGTAACAAATGCGTGCCTTTCGCGGCGGAAGCATTGGGGTGGGATGACGGCGGGTGGGGGCAGAGACGGGTGGGATCGGGGGGGCTGCCGCAAGACAGCAGCTCTAATGCGGAGATGTATGTGCGGAGGTTTATTGATGGGGCGAGAGCGGTAAAGGATGGGAGGAGACGGGGCAGAGAAAAGAGTGAGGAGGAGGTTTGGAGATATAGCTGAGCGAGGATTGGAGGAGAGTAAAGGGGAAAGAAAACGACAAAACCAGCCGGGGGTGAATTTATACTATAACACAAACATATATTTCGCCGAAGGGATGTGAGGGAGGAAAAAGCTGCTAGGAGAGAAAGTTGTACAACTGAGACAGATATGAGGGCAGGCACTAGGTGGAGCAACATTTACATAATATGCTGTAAGCCACAGCAGAGGTACGTACCAGGCGGTGATTTTTTTTTCAAGATAAGCACTAACTGCATGTTACCAAAGAGTAACAGAATGGTTGCAGCAGGAGAATACTTACGCCATTGAGGATGCACGATTGGACATATTGAGAAAATGAAAACAGCTTTACTATTGGTATATTTGTCCAGGAGCCATGACAAGTTATCAAAGCATAAATTTAAATAAATTAGATAAGAGATGATCTATCGGGTATCGTAGTTAAGATGGGAAAGAGCTACATCCCCTAGTTTGTAGCAGTCGCTCGGCCTTACTTTCTAACTGATTTTTCAGCTTGGCATGCAATCTAACTCCTTCATAATCTCATCCACAAAGCCAATTCTATTTCTCCCTCTTCCCCGTTTACCCAGGATCCTACTCTTTATCAGGCCTCCGGCATTCCCTCATGTCTTATTGTAAAAATGCCTGATGGTATGCAATATGGCTTAAATGGGTAGGTATGTGCCATTAAACTGTAATGACTCATCAAAGTCGGAGTTGATCTCAATTTCACTCGTGCGAGTACTTGTTCATTCATAACATGAATGTTTATGTAAATACTTCAATTCCACATGATATTTGATACACTCAATAAACGCACTGCTACAAACTAGGGGATGTAGCTCTTTCCCATCTTAACTACGATACCCGATAGATCATCTCTTATCTAATTTATTTAAATTTATGCTTTGATAACTTGTCATGGCTCCTGGACAAATATACCAATAGTAAAGCTGTTTTCATTTTCTCAATATGTCCAATCGTGCATCCTCAATGGCGTAAGTATTCTCCTGCTGCAACCATTCTGTTACTCTTTGGTAACATGCAGTTAGTGCTTATCTTGAAAACGCAAAACGATATGGATGTGCCTAACAAAGGAACACATTTTGTCGGCCTCGGTGGTGGTGGGGTAAAGTCCTCGCCTGCAAACCCGTGTCCCGAAAGGGTGGTTTTTTCACTAACCAAGGCCAAAGGTTTTTGGAATGTGTTTCGCTATACATTACTAAAACTCTGATGCAAAATTATGTTTATGTTATTTTAGCGGTATTTTAAAATAAAATTAAATAAATAAGGTATCGCTCTCCTTCCTATCTGAATCAGTGATACAATAAGGGCGTTCAGTTATATAGTTTTCTTTATAGTACATAGCCAGAGCTCTACGTGTTTTTCGAGTGATGCATAAAGCTCTATGGAAATTTCTAAAAATTTTGCTATAATTTGATCGAAACCATCCAATTACCCGGCAGAATGAATTTTTGAATCGTTTAAAGTTTATTTATTCAGTTGAGCATACATTTGGTTGTACCCATAGAGCAAATCACAGCAGAAAAAGTTAAAACGTAGCACATTTAAGGGCATACGATGAATACTTAGCATAGTTATCTCATAGCTATAAAGATTATCTTTGAGTTATTCAGGTATTAAAGATATACTACTAAAAACTTCTGTTAGTAAATTGAACCATAAAAATATAATTTACAGCTTGGGAAACCCAGAAAGGATCAGTAACAATAACTCTTCTACGAAATAATATGAAACTGGCTTTATGTGGGAGAGCATTCAGGATCAAAATTATAACCTCAATCTTGTGATATGAATCAGACGATGAATACAGAACGGAGTTATGGTGCGATAAATTGTTTATTGAACCGGCGCAACATCGAATGCTTATTTGGATAACTTATCTCTACTTGATGGTAAACCAAATTTTTTACGTGCTCTCATGCCTCTACACATAACTTTGAAAATCTTACGAAGCACTACGTGCGGAACATCAGAGATGGAGCTATTTAACGCTGAACCACATTCTCTTGCGGTATCACTGGGATCCATACCCTGATGGAGGCCAAGCAGGTTTGTTTTGACCAAGATTTGACCTTGAACCTCCCATTTTTTACGTCTCCTTTCCTCTCAAAGAGGTTTAGAAACAATTGGTGGTGATCTGGAGCGCGACTACTGGCAAAAAGTGTTCCGGGGCGTGAAGAACATCCGACGAGACGTTGAGCTGGGGCAACTGGAGTGGAGAAATCCTCCCCGGTCTTTTCGGGCGGAGGTAATCCACCGCGCTGCGCACCGCTCTTCGGTCTCTCTGCCATTCAATGGTATGCATACGGATATGTTACGTGGTACGGTGGGCGAAGCGATCTACGGTCCGATACTCACTGGCAACTTCGGCCGCCTTACCGAAAAGGTACGGAGTAATTGCTCCCGAGAGTGAGAAGTGGGTCATAAAGGTAGAGTTGAAGAGAAAGAGAGATGAAGTAGAACAGTATGGACTATACAGGGTTGGGGAAAGAGGGACCTGAAATTTTTAAAGGACACCACACTTGTGAAAGGGCCATTAAATAAGGACCATTATGCGTTGGGGATATCGCTCATTGAAATTAACGCTTTAAAACTCTTTTTAGTGTGTCGTTTGAGCATTAACGAGCAACATTAAGGTGGGATAAGAGAATTTTTATATTCACAATTAAGAAACACCAATGGTCTTTCGCACTGCAGACACCTCGCCATGTATCAAAAGAATGACTTTCATTAATATTCCGACGTGTTAATATAGGTTTCGAACAGGAAGGAGTCGGTTCGGTTCCTCGATTTTCAATTCCACTGATCCTTAAGCTTATAACCAGAAAGGGAGATAAAGCCAAAAACAATCGGTACCTAAGAAATTGGTGAAAAAACAATTTGAAACCTATTCACTCTCTGAAAAAGGATACTACGCATTATAATTGGTAACATACGGTACTCAGGAGCTTTAAAAGTATCGCTATTTAATGAGATTCACACTTAAAGAGGAATATATGGTTGCTCAAATTACACAACTTCTGGTGATTGAAAACCTTCTTACTTTGCATTTTTTTCATTGATGTATATCATAGTGGAAGGATCTCGATTGGAGGGGAGTCTCTTAATATTTTTTTCGTGAATCATATTACAATATACTTCCAAAAATGTCATTCGTGCGTTGGATGTTGCAATCGTTAATACTCCCAACACGCACATTTGTATTCTAGCACTAAATTTGCTCACAAAAGAGTAGGTCTATCATTTTGAATGAATGTGGCAAACTTTGTTTTTCCACAATGAATTTAATGACTTACGACCATGGTTTCGACGATTAACTTCATCATCAGGTGATGATGATGATGACCTGATGATGACGTTAATCGTCGAAACCATGGTCGTAAGTCATTAAATTCATTGTGAAAAAACAAACTTTACCCTATTCATTCAAAATGTTTAGCAAATTCTATAAAGTATTGCCGGAAACCAGTAAATTTAGTTCTATCACGCCTGAGTTTCACTTAATATGGTTCTCGTTGCATTAGATAATTGATTACAGTCGGCTATTTTGAAAAAAGTGGAAAGTATATAAAAGCAAAGATACCAAAATTCGAGTAAATGCGCAACTTTGAGGAGATAAGTGCACGCGAGGGATTAAAAAAGACCATGCTCGAATATCAAACGATGAAACAGGGATGATTTTTCGGTCGCGAGTGCACGCATCTACGCAATTTGGCCTGTTTACTCGATACCCTTGTAATGGTATATGTGTTCGCGCATCAATTCGCACAGGTACATGCATCGTGACAACACGGCTTCGCACAAAGCCGTCATATGCCATTTTCTGATATTAAGGTGTATACGTGAGTCCAATTCTGTTCTAAAAAGCATGCTTATAGAAGCATCAAATATATTTTAGCAATTAGAGTCCAGCAGTCTCTCCAAATTAGCGGAACACCTCACTAAATACAATGAAAATCTTTAAGAGCACCCCTCCTAAGCCGAGTGCCACCAGCGAGGAAGAATTAAGTGAAGCTGAACGTAAGCCCCTTGAAAATAGTAAAGTTGTAACTACCGATGAAATATTTTCAGCTGAAAATCCAGCGGCCTTTAAGTCCATTGACTCATCAGCTCTCCAGATAAATATCATAACCAACTGCTTCCCTTTTGGCTGCCAATAATCCTAGGTTAATCCTATCTTTTATCAAGCAGTGCTTCAGTAACATTATTCAAAGAACTTTCGATATTTAACGATTAAATGGAACTTGTTTTAATAAAATTTCAATGAATGAGTCTTTTTTTACAAGAAGCTAAAGCTGGATCCTTTTTTTTACACCTGTCTTTTATTTGTTCATTCTTTTAAGATAATTATCAATCTGGATTATCTAATTTCCGATAAGTATAACATAGTTTCATGTCTCTTGATGTTGCAGACTTTATAACCCTATGTATGCAATTTGGTAGGAATAACTCGATACGTAATTCTAAATATGCATAATCAAACAACAAATTCTATAGCTGTTGAAAATCGAGCATTGCAAAAGTAGCCCAAAACAAAGAAACGGGGCCGAAAAAATGGAGCCGATCCATCTCTAGTTTAAAACCTAACTAAAGCGATGGGTAGATATAATGGACAACTTCAATAATTTAACTGAACCAAAACAATTAATTATTTTTTTAAATATTTAGAGAAAAAATGAAGTATGTTAGGGAGGGCCTGACATTTTGGTGTACACTCAAAAAAGGAATGAAAACAGGAGAGAATAAAGTTTTCCGCAGGGTCCACGATGGAGACCCCAGAATTAGACAAGGAAAACATGGGAAAATGTTTTTCTTCTATCAGATTGCCATGTGTGCTCCTGTAAAAAAATACGAGGACCAAAAAAAGTGGCATTCCAGGAAAGTGTTTCGTACGAATGCTTAGGGCAAATTTATTAATACTTAAACGAATGGCCTATATAACGTTGTGAACGAAATAAAAAAAGAAGATGGAACGCCACTAAGCGCACGAATTCAAGATTTTATGATCAATTGAAAGATGTTCATTGACATAATCGTTCCACTGAGTAATTCAACCAAATCTGAGATTTGTTGATATACTTGGCTGACACATGTGAGCGTTCGTCAATCAATCAGCTGTATGATCCTGATGGAAGCAAATGATTATTTCATGATGAACTTCCACTCAATGGATTTAGAAATGTACGCAATAAATTGAGAAATCTGCTTCCATTGGGAACACTACCCCTTTTTTGATTTTTTCGAGCAACGACATTAATTAATGTTTCCCTCACAACTGCCGTTTTCCCAGACCTTTCCCAAATAACAAACCGTCAACCGTACCCGCATATGGAAGGACAAAAATTCATTGTACTCCAAGAATAAAGTCAATTTGAAGTTTTCTTCCAGATTATTCCAAAGACTAGACCGTGAAAATGACGGCATTAAAACTGAAGAGTAACAAGATAGGCGTCAGGATTCGCGGAAGAGGCGTCAGAAGGGCATAGCGGGAAGGATAAACGGGACAATAGGAAGCCGGAACGAGGAGAGAGAAAAATACGGAAGAAATAAAAGAGTGAGAGGAGGGGAGGAAACGTATTGAAAGAGCGAGAAATTTTGGGCAGGGAGTCGAAGAGAGAGAAGGGGAGCGCGCATTGGTTTGCCAATGTTGCGGGTGGCGGAACTCTTGGGTCGAATTCTCAGGGGTGAAGTGCTACGCAAATGTGAGAGTGGAAAGGGATAAAAAGTAAGTAAAAAAGGTGGTTTCACGGCAAAATGGCTACAATGTCATTTTTATAATTTTCTGGCAACTCTTAATTGATATCTGTTTGAAATAAACAACCACACAATATATTTCCATGATAATTTTTTCCCAAACAGAAGGTGAAATTACACAGTTTTAAAATTCAGAATGGGTGAACGGAGGGGAAATATTTAAATTTTTGTACCAACATAGATGCCGTTTCCGCGAAAAACTATTGATGAGAAACAAACACTCCCGGAGAATTGAATGGTAATGAAAGATAGTCATCAATTCACCTTAAATTTTGAGTTATTAGCAAACAGCTGTAGGAACTGGAGTAAAAATTTCTGTAGGTTCAATTGCGATGACTTTGCAGTCGAATTACATCGCATGAAAAGAGCTTTTATAATAAATATATTCGTTGAGTAATCTGCATATTTTGTATTTGAGTTTGTTTTCGATTATCGAAGTCCAGTTAGCAATGAAAGTTGGATTTTTTGAATTAAGCAACTTAAACAAAAAGGTGGAACCCAGCACTTGTTTTGACTCACACAGTCGAGTTGGAACGTCCTTAAGGGAAGAGGCGGAGTCGTAAAAGATGTTTTCACCCGCACACGAGCTTCGGAGGGTGGTTTTGGTGGGAGGGAAGTGGGAGAGTGGAATGATGTGAGGAGGGTAGGAATGAAAGGGAAGAGGAGAAGAGATAGGATGTGGAGGAGGAGGAGAAGGGGAAACAGATGTGGAGGAAGGAGAGAACGGAGTGGAGGGAGCGAGAGAGCAAGAGCAGTAAAGGAAAACATTTCGCTCCGGATTCCATTCCGGTCGGCAGGGTTTCATATCGATGGCGTCGACAGAATTTTGGAGAGTGCCGTCAGAGGGAGGAAGGGGGCGGGGCAGATGAAGGAGGAGTGAGGGAAGGGGTAGTCGGGAGAGGGGTGGTAGGGTGAAAAAGTAGGGGGGGGGGTGAAAGTAGGGCTGCCAACTCTGTTTCTCTAAACAGGAGGACTTTGGAGGAGGGGAATCGGGTTGGTGTGTTCTCTGAAATTTCTAGAAAGTAAGGTATCGGGTACGTTTTGCTGACTAGGGAACCGTCTTCCCACCCCCATGAGCCAGGGTTGAGTCCTGATAATGGTAAACAAGAGGGAAGAACGTCCGGGACATTTAAATTGGGTTGGTTGGATGTGTTGGAGAAAGGATAATTCAAAAAATATTATAAAGTTGCTTTGGATGCTAGAGTACTAGCTTCCAATTGCGTGGGCCAGGGGTCGAATCCCACCAAAGGTGAAGAACATTCAGCGAAAATTCCTAGCTAAAAGGTCTGACGGAAGTATTCCAAACAAAGGATTACAACCGTCGAATGGGACGTACAACTACAGTCCTCTTAGCGCCTACCGCTAACAATAAGCTAATGCCAATTTTGGGTTTCCCTCAGTCTTCCTCCTGTCCTATAAAATACTTAATTTGTTCATTTTCTACTATTCCACAACGGCGCATTTGACCTCAGTTTCCACTTTCAGTCGACTTATGAAATCAATAGCCAAGCAAAAAACGACCACTTTTAATTAAGACATCGTTATCAGACTATACTTAGAGGAATTATTACCTGATGTTATACTACAAAAATACTTTGCCAATCTCAGTTTTATAGAATAAAAACGAGAGGTGACGTGAAATAGATACATTTTCAGGTGCTTTACATGTTTAGCTGGGTGAAGTGAAGGGAAGTGAAGAAGTTTAGCTAAGGTGAGAGGTGGAAGGAAGGATTGCAGAGGAGGGTACAATCTTTGGTTGGAGACTCGATGGGACAACTGTCACCACCGGTCTGAAGCCTCGTTCCTCCTGGTCACCGGTACTCTGTTACGAAACCGGTCGTGGTTTATATAATAAAACTTCAGTTGAAAAGTATTTTATAATTATAAAACCGACATTTCATGACTTCCATAACTGGCATTTGGTGAATCGTCTCAGTACGGCATTCTCTTCTTTCAACTTTTTGATGTTCGGATTTCCAAGAAGGAATTAATTTCGGTTTTCAAGTGCCTTGACTGCTAAGGTCAAGTTCGTATATTTGATACCTTATCCCCGTGTAAACACAATAATCGAGCTTCAAAGATCCACCTTTATGAGTGACGGGAAGGATTGTTCGCGATTTGCTGGATGATTCAAGGACGATTTAAGTACCGAGGCCTTCAAACAAATGTGTTAATGAGATTTAAAAGTTTGAAATCCGAAAATCCAAAATAAATATACAAATTCTCCCATGCAATACCAGCGGCCACAAAAAAATGAGGACATGCCATGAAAAATGATGTGATTTGGCAGCCCTGGGCAGAAGCGGCGGTGAGGCAAAGGAGAAGGAAGGAGGATTGCGGCTGCGTTGGGATGGTGTAGCTTTGGGATTTCCCAGGGGCGCCGATTAAAAGGGGTTTGCGACCCCCGACGACTTTCTAGGGGGTTTTTTGCTAAAGATTATCACACCGCGGGGGGTTAAGGGAATGTAATCACGCGAACAGCGGTCGCACTTTGTCTCCCTTAGCTCGGACTGCCCGCCCTATTCCCTTCCATCATCCCCAACAGACCCGAAAAAAACTTCATTTCCTCCCCTCCCTCAACTCTTGTCATCCGTGAAGAGAAATTGAGATTATGGGGACTTGGATAAGATTACGAGCGTCGAAAGGACACATTAAATCTTGGTGGTGGATAGCGGCCTCGTATCCGAATTAGCGCTGATATTGAGAAATGTACAATAACAGTTCACGATTTCGTGGATTTTTTTTCACTGCTATGCGGCGGAAGGAGATCAGTTTACTGTTAAATCATCTTGCGCCTCATTTTCCAGCAATGTCTCTATAATTCAATTCTATCCCCCAAGAAGGATCACTTATTTATCATATTTCTTTTCAATAATTTTCGACCAAAAATGGAAGACGTGACAGAGATAACAATGTTAATCGCTGAGGACTAAAAAGTAAGTATTCCAATGAACTAATTTTATCATTACTATCCACGCGGAGTCTATCCAATTAGTTTATCAATAAAGGCTTATGAGGTACTGGTGTGAAGAAGGATGGAAATAGCAAGTAGTGTATGGTAGCATGGATCAAAAAAGTGCAAATTATAGCGCCAAAGGAGACAGCTAGGAGAAATGATGAGGCAAAAAAGGTAACTGAAGCATACAGCGGCTAGGTAACCCGTTGACTTAGGTTACAACGTGGAGAACATTGGGTAAGCGTACCATTGGGAGTGGAAGATTAAAATTCTTATAAAGTATGTAGGAAGGCCAAAGTCACGGAGGGTTTAAAAAAATTAAAATAGGAAAATTGATTATTTTACGAGAGAAACGTTAAGGAATGTTCAACGAAGTCATAGGAAATACTAGTACAGCAATGTTTTTTTGTTGAATATTCAGAACAGACTACATAATTATATAAACAAAATAGAATTTATGTTTTAAATATCCATGGCAATAAAAATTCAATACATATTTTGTTCATACTTAACCGCAAGTCGATAACGAAAGAAATAAGACGCACAGACTACTGAGAAAATAATAAAACTATGACCTTCTGCATTCTATGAAAAAGGAATAAAATGTACCTTCGACTGAGGGATGTTCTGATTCAAATGTTACAGTACTGAATGAGGAAGTGCAACAGCAATTGAAGACTTGATGCCGAGTTTCATTTGGAAAATTTGCCTCCCCGGCCTTTAGGCATTGCGCTATAGGACTCCGATTTAGTTTCTTGGATTATTGAGATTCCTCAAATTACATGGTTTCGGACGCAAACATTTCATAATCTTCTTCTTCTTAAGTCATCAACCCAAAGGTTGGTTGGCGGCAGTTCTCCATACTCTTCGGTCCTGTGCCATTCTTTTCAACTGCACATAAGTGGAGCAGCCTAACTCCTTCATTATTTGGCCCATAAACTCCAACCTAGGCCTGCCCCGGCAGTTGGCTCCCTCAACAGTGCCTTCTAAGATGGTGGCCAGCAATGTTTCGTGCCTTAGTTGGTGCCCGATCCAGATATTTCTTCTCTTTTTCAGTAGTTTCAGCAGACAAGGAGACTCCCCCACACGTTTGAGAACCTCATCGTTACTGATTTTGTCCACCCAGGGAATCTTTAACATCCTTCTGAAACACCACATCTGGAATGCTTCCACCCTCCTCTCTTCTGCCTTGCCCAACGTCCAGGTCTCACTGCCATATAAAAATATGCTCCACACATAAGTTTGAAGAAGGCGTTTTCTTAGGTCTAGGCAGATATTTCTGGATGTTAGGAGTTTCCCTTTTTGATAAAACGCCTTCTTTGCCTGGTGAATTCTACTTAATAAGTCTCTTTTGCTCCTTCCATCGGCTGTTATTTTGCTTCCCAGGTAGGTAAACTCCTCTACGTTCTCTAATCGCCTGTCCCTTAAATACACTTTAGCTTGTCCCCCATACTTGCTAACCTTAAGTACTTTGGTCTTATCTACATTAATGTTCATATTATATCCTGCTGTTAGGATGTCCTCCATTGCTTCAAGTACCTCACTCAGATCCTTTTCGCTCTCAGCCAGTAATGCAATATCATCAGCGAACCTCATCATATCCAGTTTTTCTCCATGGATCTTGACACCACCTAGCTCCCCTACCTTTTCTCTCATCTCATCTAGAGCTCTCTGTATGTAGTAATTGAAGAGATTCGGTGATAGGGAGCATCCTTGTATTACCCCTTGCCTACACCAGATAAATTATTTTCTCGGGACCCAGGAACTATTTTCCAAAATCTGATTTAAACTCTACTATGGTGCAGATACAGCTAGTTCGTGGGCTAAGGGAGGACACAGGGAGTGGAAGTCGTTTATTTCGGCTGATCTTACAAGTTCCAGGTTTCCCCTGGAATTATTTCTAACCCTATGATTTAGATGATACAGGTTTACTTATCTCTATAACGGTAGTGAGGCTTATATAAAAAGGACAAAAAAAACAAATGAAAAGGACTGGAATGCGAGACATGGCGCAATACCAAAGTAGGCGCAATACCAAAGAGCTAGACGTCAGCATGCAATGAAAATATATAGTTTGTCTAAAACGTTTGCTATGGAACGAAACAATCTTGTCGACGAATAATTTAGTTCTATTAGAGAGGCAAACCGCTATAAGCGGAAATAACTTTAAACCCAAAAAGCGTTACAAGAAGAGGCAGATTTTGTTCCAACATATTCTATGTGGTGTTTGAGGATAGAAAGTGAAACCAAAACGGACAGAAGTAGCCGGCGTACCGCAGAATATATAAAGACTGAAACGCATAAATCAGATTATAATTTTTTCATACGGCCTCAATATTTCTTAACTGACCCCTATTATTTGAAATCCGACCCTTCATTGTCTTCCTTAGTCGACGCCTATCATCGATCCGGGATAATATGCTATGTAAGACTGCTTAAGACTTTATTCTTTAACTCACTCATTAGATAAGAGAAAAAAGCAAAAAAGAGAAGTAGTATATTCCCGACAGCTTTGAAAAATAGCAGGCTCAATTTTTTTGATCCGTCTACTTCTCAAGAGAAAAATTGTACCACAGTTGTAGCACAGCCATTGTGGGCTCTTTAAGGGGTGAGGTTGAATGTCGTCGGGACAGGATGGTAAGACGGATCAAGGGAGGTTGCATGAGAGGTTGGAGGAGAGGTCGGCATTGGAGAATAAGGAGCTGTTCGGAACGATCGGGCGTCCCCGGCGAGTGGACCAGTTGGTGCGTGAAGGTCAGGAGATAATGGAGCGGTCTATGGGTAAGAAAGGGTGAGGGACAAAAAGAGATGTAGAGAAAGAGAGACCAGTGGTGGTGGAGGTGAATCGACCTTCCAGCGGTGTAGGGCAGGGGAGGGCAAAAGAATGGAAGAGTGTAATGGAGGGGCGGGAGGAGAACGTTTAGGGCAAAAAAACGAGGACAGTCGGCCCACCTTTGTCCGCCTTGTCTCTCTTTCTCTTCCCTGTTCTTCTCCCTTCAGCACAGTTTCGTCGGGCGGAGGAGAGAAAGTTCCCGCCCGGCATTCCCCAGGGATCTCGCAAACCGCCGCCGCTGGTTTCCCTTTCTGCTTTCGCATCGCCGCGCACCAATCTCGCCCGCTCCGAGGTGACAACAGCATTCTAAGATGCCCAAGGAGGGACGAGGGGGTGCGGTAGGGCACCTCAAAAGGCGCCGCCGCCTATGGTGTGCGTGCGTGACCGCGTGATAGGAAGGGGGAGGAGGAGTAAGGGAGAGTGGGAGAGGTATGTGGGGACGGGGTCCCACAGGGCGGTATTCTGGGACCCAATTTGCTTCCTCAAAAGAGTCATTTCGCGACCGCCTCTTCCCTTGACCTCCTCCCGATCTTTTTTCTTCCTTTTCTATTCCCAGTCCACACACTGATGTTTTGTATATCTCAAGCCCCTCTCGGACACAGAGATTTCATCGTTCGGAGATGGCTTGACCAAAGGGTAAGAACACAACGTGTTAAGCTGGATTATGTGGAGCACATTTCCATTTAGATACCTTGAACACACACCTTGCCATCTCATTTTATTACTCCCATGCCCTCCTTCCAGAATTTTCTCATTTACAAATTTTTTTACCAGTTTTACCTATTTTACTTTGTCTTAAATTAGTAAAATAAGGTTATCACCAAAGGTCGAGGTATATAAATAAATATATGAAAATTATTTGCTCTTCTGCAGCGAGAAGAGATTTTTAACAAACGAAAATCAAATGAACAGAATGCTGACAATATTTATTAACGAGATGTCACTTTAATTATAAAGAACTGCCAGTGCACTATTAGACTTTCATTCAGTGAAAACTCCAGTAAAAGAAGCAATAACACCGTATAACTATCTCAATTGGCGTTAATAATCTTCAAAATATACCTACGTGAGCTCCGCTCCTTGGGTGGGGAGTGATAGGATATTCATTCAGACACTCAAGACATAAATTCGTTTCTTTCCTCTAAATTATAAATTTTTTAAATACTGCATTTTAAAATCATCTACTACTTACAAGGAGATATCGCGTGATGGATGTTAAGGACGCTGATGAATACAAATGAAAAAGTAACTTTGATTCCTTCTACAGATTTATTTTGCTGGTACAACATGTTTCGACATAGTGGTGTCCCTGAGGTACCTGATGATTACACCACTGTGTCGAAACATGTTGTACCAGGAAAATAAATGTATGGAGGGATACAAAGTTACTTTTTCATTTGTTAAATTCAACTTCCACATAGTTAAGCCTCAAACTATGGGACGCTGATGAAATTTATTTTTTCTTAAACTCTAAAGAAAATGCCGGTAAATTGTCACGCTATCTCTCCCATACGCCCGGATTCGTGAAAAAATTAGCATATAATACTTCGTTCCGCAGTAGTAAGTAATCTCTTCGAAATTGAAGGAAATATTGATTAACAAATATCCGTCTTGGAGTACAATTTCTATGGCATTTAAAGTAATTGCATTGCTTTACGACAAATATTCACATTTTTGTCAACCGTAAACGACCTTCAGAAAGACCCAAGATCGATCGGAGCTCTGTCTTCCTAAAATAGTATCCTCGGATTTCAAAATCAGAAAATGTTCGGCCCACGACACATCTTCCGCCTTTGAAGTCTCTTTCCGGGCGAAGCAGTCCTGCAATTGGCTGCAATATCCTTCCAAAATGGTCAGTTGAAAATTCAAGATATAGGTTTAAAACAAAAAAATGCAGTGGGTATCATTGCACATCGGGATTAGGCATCTTAAGTCGTGTCCAAAACATATTCGGCCGAAAAAAAATACTTCAGAGGTCCTCGAACCCAAACATTCAAGAAGTAGTTGGCATCCTGTATCCAAACATACGCGGCCACGACGGCTGTTGATAAGGGCTGAACGATGTAAATGATTACGGCGAGATGAAATATATGTATTACGTTAATTTTCCCACGAATCCGGGTACAAGGGAGAGGTAGCCTGGACATTTTTCAGAAAAAATAAGTTTCATCAGCGTCCTTAACATCCATCACGCGATGTCTCCTTGCTAGTGTCCGAGGACGAATTCGTTCAATATGGACAGAAAGAATAAAGAAAAGCTATGAGAAACTAGTAATTAACGTTTGCAATGCTGAAGAGGGAGGGTGGCACAGGGGCGATGAATTTAGCGCGATATGAGTGACTTTTGACCGTAAGTTACGGTTCTGAATCCAGAAGAGACACAAAAATGAATCCCTAGCACAAGGATTAAGCACGACATCATTCTGGAGAGTCAGACATAGAATAGATAGTGGAACTAACATAATCTACTCTAATGAGTAAAATTCGCTCATTGTTAGCTAGGTGCAGGATGACATCAATTCTTAATGATCACATCGACCTGCGAAGAGAAGTTAAGACCGAAAGAGTGTTTTTTCTCCATACTGGGTATAAATATACCCAGCATGGAGTAAGGAATGAGGGAGCTAAACTGGTAAAGGGGGAAATTGCTTCCACTGGTTACCAACCTCCGCTGGCCCAAGTACAAAACTAAGGCACATGGAGGCTTGTCGTACATCTTTATGTATATATGATCCTCTTCATGTGATGTCTCTGGGTAATCTCAAATGCTAAAGATCATCTGCAGAAAGGAAATTCACGTCAATATGAAATTTAAATCATTATTGGCCTTATTTTTATCTTCTCCTTACGCCGATGTCCAGCCACACAATTATATAAATATTATGCTCCCCTGTAAGTAGAAAATTCTAAATACCTGATAATGTCTTTGAGTAGATTCCAAAACTAGGCTACATATTTTTCCATACTTATCTCTTTCGCCGCCTACAAACGTTTCCCACTTTCTAAGCCGAAGATGATATCTATGAACCACGTAACTCTTCACTTCTAATTAAATTTTTCTATTCTCAGATGTCCCCTTATCATTGGCTTCCCTTCATAAAAATTTCTGTGGAGCAAGTGACATTTCGTTTATGTTGTCTGTGTTATGTATTTGATTTATGTATATTAATTGTTAATTAAGTTGGTGTAATTGTTTTTTAAATATTTAAGTGAATCTGATTTATTTTAGTATGTTTATTGAATTGTGTTGAATTTGGTACCATAGTTGTTTGTTGTCAAGAGGGACCGGACGTTATTTTTAAAGCAGTGAACCAAGACGCTAGTCACTTAAGACTTATAATTAAAACTTAACATCTGTACCCATTTCCACTCAATACAAGCCCAAGGTATGTGAACTGTCCTTCCTGAGTTCTTTTAAGCCCCTACCACATTTTTAATTTATTTTAATCTTTATTTTTCTAAAATTTCTACTATGTCTTTCTTTTTATGACTACCCATGACCAAAAACCTTTAAAAATGAACAATTTTGTGCCTATCACACAAGTTATGGTATATTCTACGCCTTTCTCCGTATTTCACACTCTACTTTAACACATTCTTCACATACAGCAGTAATACACTTCTTTTCTACTGTTGAACTTACATCATTTTCTGAACTTAATTACTGTCATTTGAACGGCAATTTTTCCATCCATTCTGCTGACATTCTTCGGTCGGAATGGGACCAGGTAAAAAAAATGCAGAGCAAAGGAGTACGCAGAAGTTTACCAGCCTAAAACTTCAAAGCGCCGCGGAAACTTGAGAAATACCCGTGCTGAATATCGGAGTCTTAACAACCTTCAACAACACAGAGAAATCAATACTCTTTCAATAATCGAGACAAAAACCCTACGGTATGCAGCGAGAGAACTTGGACCGAACCTCCCACACTGCTCTGGAGCCCAGCAAGCTCTTACTCAATCCTCTCTTTATTTCTCCGCCAGCTCGGAAAAGTAGACCGAGCTGGATAAGCTGGATGCATATCCATCGGTCACTCTTTCTCTTGCCCGAAAGTGGGACAGACCCCCACCCCAGCACTGTGCAAGCACAATGGGGGGAAGCGGGGCAGAGTGCAAGGGGAGGCGTGAACGACGAAGGCTTTGCTCGGAGAGACGGTGAAATCGGCACCGACAACTGAGGTGTAAAAATTCCCTTGTGTGCGGACGCGAGTCTACGTGTCACATCGTGTGCCTGCGCAGGGGGGGGGGGGTTGCGAGCGGTGTGGATATCGTATGAGGTAGGGCCTTGTCGCAAAAAGTATGCGGGAGGCTCCTAGAGAGTGTAGCGAACAGGGACAGGCGGAAGAAGGGAGAAAAAGTAGATAAGAGCGAGAGAGGAATATATATGGCAGGAGGGGAAGGATGGATCCAGGTTGCATTTAAGGCTGGGATCGCGCGCGCCTTCTGGTGAGCTAACCTTTTAAGGAGTGCGTTTGGGTGGATGGAAAGTGCGATGGGTCCTTGCTGCCTCAAAGGACTCCTCTCTCTCTCTCTTCTCTCATCCTTCCTCTGCCTCTTTCATTGAAAGCTTACTTCTCACTCCTCCTTCGCGTGAGATGCGAGTACGCATGGCCGAGCAAAAGGATTTTCTGGGGCGAAACGAAGTGAAGTGCAAAACGTTAGAGTGACGTCCTTTGCTGCGCCTGCCTTAAGATGCCTATTCTATCCCCCTCCTCCTCCACTTCACTCCACAATCACAAATTTTAGCGAAAACCTTCTCGGTCCCCCATCTGCTCCAGCTCAGTTCGGTAAGGATACCTAAGGCGTCTGGGTAAAGGGGCAAGCTAAAGTGTTTCACATGGCATGGTTTCAGGCTTCAATATGAACGGTTACATGATTTTAATAAGTGATCGCCTATGGAGTTTTATACAATATAAAATATTTACTTTATACGTAAAAATACGACGGACGATAAAAATATTCATCAAGGAATCATGTTTACGAGAGTTGATGCTTTTTTTAAGGTACCTAACATATAGTGTTTTTAGGTAATGACGTCGAAATTTTGTGCCTTTAAAAGACAGCTTTCGATAACTTACCTGTAGTATTTTTAGATGAAAAGGTGATAGTGCAAGTATTAAATATAGTTCCAATACAGTTGCAACCCAGTATCATCGAGATAAAAAGGTACAACATCATTAAGGAATTATCATGAAGTCTAAGGTAAGGAACATCGCATTGAAGATGCTATTTAATCCCAATTCAATACAACGGATGAATTTATTGTTGCAGATTGAATATCAAACACATCAACATTGGTGTGAAATTTCACAGAGGAAAACTTATTAGCCTTGACCGGGAATCGAACCCGGATCCCTCGATTTTAGGCCAAGTTCTTCTGCAAACTTTTTAACTAGCGGGTGACTCGGTAAAGTAATGCTGTGGCTCCCCTGGTATCCTCGAAATGGTCATATGTACATCATTTTAACCTAAGTAGTTTCAATGCTCTATTCGCTTTATTTTTTGCCTTCCCTCAGATAAAAGGCTCGCTTTTGTTGTCCGAGGGATTCTCTTTCCGTTTGTTTTTTTGAGACTGAGATTTTCCTTATTTCCTCCACTGCTTTTCTAATGACTCCATTAAAGCTCGTAGTTCCTTCGAAGATCGACCAACCAACGCATGGCTATCCCCGGATGTAAGCGACTTAATCAGTTAGCCTCGTAATTTAATTCCAACATCTAGCTCTTCCCATGCCTCTCGTATCATTATCTAGGCAAAAAGTTAAAAAAAGCAAAGAAAACAACGGAAAACTTTACCCACCTTTTATTCTCCGTCAGCCACCCCCTCACCTGCGTCCGTTTGGCCATGCATAAATTTCGGGCGAGTATCCCATCTCGCCCGTCTATTTCTACTTTCCCGAGCATCTGCATTAGTTTTTCTCAATTTCAAACGCCTTTTCGAAATTCACATAGCAAACAAAGGCATCCTAATTATACTCTTATATTACTTTCCATTAGTGCTCTCATCACCGAAATTGCACCCCAAGTTTCCTTCCCTCTCCTATACCCAAACTGGCCATCACTCAAATATTATCTTGCTGTTCTCTCCAGACTTATATTATTTATTCTAAGCAAACATTTGCCGTATGAAAAATTAAAGCAAACGTTTCATACTCCAAGTATTCTGGCTCTAACTTCTTCCTTGGGACCTGTATTATCATCGTTAAATGAAAAGCTCCGGCCATACTCCTCCCCAGAGTTCCTGCAAATAAGTCCAGAAAAGGTCGTCTTCTCGGATTGCCTCAATTTTTCAGTAACTAAGAAGGTGTGTGCTACTCATAGTTCTTCTTGTCTTTCACTCTGGCAAAACATTCACTATCTTACTACCAAGTACGTACGGTCCGAAGTTATCTTTCTCTTTTGTTTTCTTATTCTCAGTGCCAAGGTTCAAAGGTCTATTACCGTTGTCATATAGCTCCTCTACAAATTTTCGCCACCTATACTAAGTACCTTTCAGTTCGAATATTTTATTTCTATGTCTTCCCTTAACTTTTGTATCGTTTGTCCTAACTTACCACTTGATAGTGTTTTCTTCTTACGGTATAATGAACTCACTTCCCCTTCTTCCTTCCGCCTTTACATTTCCTCGCATTATCCTTGCCACCGTTTTCCTTCAACCCAGTGGTCACTCGCCGGTGTTAATCATTTAATTCATTTCAATTCCTCCTCCCTATGCCGCTCTTGCTGTTTTTCCAACTCCATTGCTCCTTCGTTAGTTTGATGTTGAGTGACTAAGGACGGGAAGATCTCAGTACCTGCAGGAGGGCAAGGCTGACTGCCTTTTACAAAGTGCTTTGTAGTGTGGAAGCATACTATAGTTTAAGTGTCCAGCTTGAGAAATCGGACTATTACGGCCGTCTTAATCATCAGTGCAAGGTGAGAGCAATCTTCCCTGCCTCCAACAGGGCAAGAAAGTATTTTATGGCGAGGACTATTTGTGAGTGTGAATTTGCCTAGTGAAGTATTCAATGAATTTCCGATAAGTCTTAGTGTGTTTCAATAGAGAATTTGCTCCATATGAACACATAAAACTAGTTATATGTAATACTTTACTTCAATACCTGATTAAGTGATTTATTTTTCCTGTTGTCTTGTTTGTTTGTTTACGATTATTATGTACCTTGATCAAATCCCTTTTCCACAGGTAGTGTAAAATTCCTGTTGCAAATGCACAAAAAATTCTATTATATTCTATTTTCCTTTATTTTCCTAATAATATTTATATAACCAATTGCTTCTTTATTCATCGCCTTTCCACTGATCTAATTGTTGGTTATTAGGTTATTAGGTTTGCCATTGCCGGTTTGCTACAATTCTCCGACCTCGTTGGACCCTTATACTGTTGTTTACAATCTTCGGAAACCGCAAGTTAAAAAAGAGAATGAATTAATTCAGATATGACGTCAGAAAAGTAATTGAGGAATGTTCACTAGTTTGGTCTTCATTGGTCATACAAACTTCCATCAAAGAATTCTGGAAGGGAATGGACCCAGTAGTATCTCTGAAATATTCTAACTTTCCATCTCCACTATAATAAATAAAAAAGATAATACTAAGGCAATACAATTGAATCTGCTCAACGGCACAAGTATTGCCGTTCAGTGTGCAAAGAGTAAATCCACTGTCGGCGCTATGGCGTTCCGGCATTTAGCCAATGAACTTACAATGACGCTCTACCGTGACCGGAAGGTCCATCATTATCTACCAATTCAGCGATAACAAGTTATTGGTGATTCTAAAGGGTAATGTCTCTTATTTCCTGAAAAAAAACTGAGAATGGTGCCGACCGCATACTCATTCGATCGTGACACGTCGCGCGAGCCTCATTCTCGTGACTCGTATACCCGGAGGCCGTGTCGCACGTCGTTCTGGATGAAAACCGCAGTCGCGGATGATACCTGGAGGGTAAAAAAGGTCTCTACCTCCTCTATCTTTGCATTCTTAGACCTACCAGTATAAGAGATTGGCGGCTCTTTGTAATGTGAGGAACACTATGGCTTTCGTTGTTTGGATTCCTCGTCGTCTGCGGTCGTGTTTCCCTGCCAAATGTGGACCTCTTTACGGAGAGGGCGGGCTAACCCTTATTATCCGCGAAGGGGCGGCAACACCACAAGGACGGCGACGCCCTAGCTCCTCCAATATGGTCCAAGTCTTTCCCACCTTCCCCACGCCGCGCACTTTTTTGAACGTTTGCTGGACCCACAAAACCCATCCCACAACGCCTTTTCCTCCCCATCTTACCCTGACGCCCGTCGGCTTCTTTGAAACTCCATTTCAATCCTTTCCGCAGTGAGCACAGGCGAAGCCAGACACGGGACAGGAGCGCGTAAAGACGAAATACCGCCCGCGCCACAATGCAGAAGATAGAGAGCGAGGGAGAGAGCTTAGGACGGAGGGTGAGAGGGTAGGTGTTTGAGGCACGGTGGATGTAGAGATGGGGTGGTTGAGAAAAAAGTTGTGAGATGTTGGGACCTGAGTCTGGTCCTCATCCTCCTCCTATGCACTTCGCCTAGAATCTTCCTTGTCCGTCTTTTTTTTGTAAATCCCACCGCCTTATTTTTTTCTCCTTATCCCCTGCACAGTGGGATGGCCCATTGTCGTTGCGTCATAATGGGGAGGAGGATAGTGGGGCAGAGGGGGGTATCGCTGTGTGCGGAAGACAAGAGTGGTGCAGTATGGAAGGTAGAGGGAAAGAAGGCGGCCGGCTTAAAAGGAAAGGAGGCTGCGATTCCCATCGACGGTGTTGGAGCGATCCGAGTGTGAGAATTCGGGACGGGCACGGGCATTGGAGAAGGCCTTATATTGGCTATGGAAGGAAAATGAGACAGTGGGCAGGAGGGTAATATGTGGAGCCAGCCATTGGATGGGGGTTGAGCGCAAGTATAGGCGGTGTAGGTTCAGGGAAGGAGAGGCAACGGACGAAGCTTCAACGCCGGAGGTGATGGTAGCTCCGCGGGACGACTGGAGAAGGAAATGAACCGTGATTGATCTTCATGGAACAATTGGATTCAACCTTCCACTCTCTCTGCCAAATAACAATAATTAAGCTCATTCGAAACTGGAAATTCGGAGTTCATCATCTCCAGTAAACATCAATTCAAAAATAAACATCAAATTCAGACTCGCATTTGCTCTCCACCTCGCTCTCCCATCAGATAGAACTTGAATACCTCCATGAGTCTTTAATTTGACGTCCTTCTAATTTTCACAAGTTTATCTGGTTCTATCCTTAGTCTCCCTCGGTAATTTCATCTTCTTTCAATTTTCCAGGACCATATTTATCATAACATGCGTAAAATAAGTTGGCTTCTTCTGCTTTGCAGAGTTACAGTATACACCTATTTCCTCCGAATCTTTGTAAGATTTGTTCATTTGATATTAATTATTCTTTCACAACTCTTTCATTGCTTCCCATTCAGATGTTGGTGCCCAGATTTCACTCATCATTTAAGCCATATTCCAAATAGTTGTTTCAATGAAATATTTCTCCACTTCTAAACTTGTGCTATGCACTGTAGGTAGACTCTTCTAATAAGTTAATGGCCTTGCCAATGCTGTTCAAAATATGTTGCTAGTTCTTTCATCATTGGTGGCCGTACTTTCACAATAGGAAAGTTCTTCAACCTGCACAACTTTTTTCTATCGAATTTTGACTAAAAATTTACCTTCATTTCTTCCAATACCTAGAATTTTGGTTCTCTAAGCATTAACCTTCATCTTTTCTTTCTTTAATAATGCCGAATTAATATAAAAACACTTATGCATGAGTGCCTATTCTTTCAATTGTCTTTCTAGTTCTGAAACTGTCGAATTAACATAAGAAATTAAAGCACTTGTACATGAATATCTACTACATTTTTCAATATGCCCATAGCAAATGCACTTTGGCCAGCGTCCACTTACTTATTGCGGCGTTTTCTTTAGTCAATTTGTTATTCAATCCTGAATCTTGGGATTACTTTTCCTAGATATAGTGGATGAGGGAATATTAGATGAAGATAACCTCAGGCCCATGATATTCGACAGTTAAATAGAGAAAGCATTGAAAAAGATTAAAGCATGAAAAGCTGTAGGAATACATGACATGCCTATGGAGTTGGTACAGAATTAAGAAAAGAAAGGTAGGCAAGCATTTCTCGAAATTATTCGTAGTATCTAAGAATAGATTGGTGAGACAGGAGACTAATTCGAAAGCGCAAAGGGCACAGGTGTGGGTGGTTGACGGTGAATCAGGGTGGGCAACTATAGATCGTGGGGTAAGGTGATCGCCGTTGCATTTTAACATTTATGCTGAGGAAATGGTAAGAGAGGCATGGGAAAAACTTGATGTGGGAATCAAAGTGGGAGGGCAGCTGATAAAGTCGGTTAGATTCATGAACGATCAGGTGTTGGTTAGTCGATCTTCGAAAGAACTACAAGCATTAGCAGATTAGATGATTTAGAAATTCAGGGCGGAACTAGGAATTAAGATAAATCACCCGAAAAAAAGGATTTAAATGCTCTCAGACAAAGAAAGAGAGTGACCACGACAGTTGGAGGACACAAACTCAAGCAAGTAGAGAATTTTAATTACTTTGACAGTACGCTAGAAGGAAATGGGCACAGCTGGAAAAATATGAGGAGAATAGCGCTAGGTAAGGAGGCGCTTAGTAATAGAAGGGAGCTGATGACGGGGACCTTAGTGGGATGGCAGACAGGATTAAAAGCTTAATGAAATCTACGTACATCACAAACAGGACCCCGGATGAATTCTTTGCGACTGAAAAATCCATTGAAAAACGACGGCTACAGGCGGAAGGTGGCCACGAATTTACGTCCGGTAATGACATTAAAAAGTGGTGGGCCGGACTACTACATAAATCCGTCGATGGGAATGCTCTTAAGCACTCGAAGAAGATCCCTTCTCAGAATCAATGGATATCGGATGGTACTAGGTTTTTAAGCGGACGGGACTATATCTATTCCTGCAAACTTAAGATCAATGCCCTACCTACGAAATCGAGGACGTCTAGAGGACGAATTGAGAACAGGTATTGCAGGGTAGGCTATAATGCCATTGAAACCATGAATCACGTCCTGCAAAACTGCCATCGAACCCACGGCCTAAGGATAAAACGTCATGACGCTGTAACGAAATATCTGGAGAGGGGTCTGGAAAATAAGGGATTCATCACGGAAATGGAAAAAGCGTATACGACACCTACAGGACGATTTGTCCCAGATCTAATTGCTCACAAAGAGAATGTAGGATACATAATTGATGCGCAGGTAATCGGCGAGCAAGTAGAACCGGACAAGGCCAACTACGCGAAGAAGAAGTATGACAGAAATGAAGAACTCAAGAGGAAGATCAAAGAATAAAATCATCTGGAAGAACTTCACACGCTAGCAGCAACCATTACCAATCGAGGAATATGGAGTTACCAGTCGGCGAGGGAGCTCATCGAAAAAAAGATCGTAAACAAAGGCGATTTGAAGGTGATTTCTAGCCGTGTGATCATCGGGGGAGTAACAGAATGGAGATTCTTCAATGGATCAACCAGCGGATGGAGATGGCGCAAAAAGACCGGCGTCGGATGAAGAGCTGAGAAGAGAGGATGTCCGAAGGGAGGGAGGTAGCCGCCGTCGCACGGCGCAATAAGGAATGGGGGTTTTAGTGGGTATTTCCTTACGAGGACGAGTCCCACAGTACCTGGCCAATCCACCTATGCCAGGTCTAAGTAAACGCATTTCCCTCACCCTTAAAAATAAAAATAAAAAAAATAAGGATGTGAAGAAGAGGCTGGTGAAGAGCTTGATATGGAGCGTAGCGTTGTATGGAGCTGAAACGTGGACCCTCAGAAATGGGGACGAGAATTGGCTGCAGGCATTTGAGATGTGGATGTGGAGTGGGATGGAGAAAGTGAAGTGGACGGAATGGAAGACAAGCGAGGTAGTGCTAAGTATGGTGGGTGAGAAAAGGAAACTTATAAAAAAACCGGAATAGGCAGAGTAGGTGGAAGGCGGATTTAATAAGGGGCGATGGGTTGCTCAAGAATGTGAAAGAGGGAAGGATGTCGGGCAGACAGGGAAGAGGAAGAAATGATGTCATGAGGAAGGGTAGATCGTATGCTTAGGCGAAATAGGAAATACTACATGTAAATGGACCCTGGTAGTGTAGAAAACTGGCAGGAGATTCTCTGACTTTCATTAAAACTTACCATTACCAGTAAAATACCAAATAAAGATGCTTTGTACATGAGCCGAAACTGGAAAATGCCAACGCTTTCACTTTTTCAGGCTTTATTTCTTATATTTTCTCCTTTTTCCCCATTGAAATATTTTAGCTTATACGAAGCCATTAAGTGCGCTAATTTAACGTATACTCATTTTATATTTCAAGCAAAGCCTGTTTTGAACGTTCGAGAATGAACACCCATAAGTTTCTTTCTTTTCGGTCGGTATTAGTCCACCTTCCTCACTCTTAAACTCTTTCATCTTCCCTCATCGAGTGACGCAAGATGTAGTCCGCTTGGATGACGGGGTCCATGGAGACTGTATTTGAAAACTTCATGGTTAAATGCATAATAGCGGGAAATGATTACGACAGACTAGTCACTCCTAGAATCAACACAGTTTTTGATTAAGTTGAGCGGGAGTAAAACACTAACTTGTGCCGCGTCGCACTTTTTCTGACGACAAATACCTTTAATGAAAATGCGTGCAGTATCTTCAATGGAATTGATGGTTTTGTAAATTTATCAGTAGCTAATCTAAAGAAAAGTTGCCAGTGGAAAATAAATATTTATGGATGAGCTCTTCGCTTTACACACGTTTTTACTCTATTAAATCATGTATGCAATTACTCTTTTTACATTACTTTGCATCCGTTGAGTGCCCTAACTCACTGCAACTCCATTAACTACGATAAAAACTTAGTTGCTGAAGTATATTAGAAATTAATATTAAAGAGAGCTTTATAAAAAATAAATAAACGAAATTATCGAAAGCAGCCACACAACCGCGATACAGGAGCCGTAAATATAGCGTGAGCATCCCGTCTTAGAGAGAACCTAGCGGATTTAGGGAGAAGATACTGGGGAAAGGTGGTAAGGTCCGAGTAGACGAAGCGATAGGCGAGGTGGGCGAGGACTTGCGGAAAAAAAGATGGACAAGGCCCTTGAGTGCTTCCATGCATTGGTGCGCAAGGAAGGCGAGAAGAAAAAAAGAACCTTAAACTGAAGATCGCCGAGGCTAAAGGAGAGAGAGAGGGAAGGAGGGCCGTGAGGATGAAGGAGCTGTGGCAGCTGTATCAGAAACTTTTACAGAGGAGGGGGAGCCGTAGGAGGCAAGAGGCCAACGCCGATGAATGGAGCAATCGGGGCGTCAGTGATGCAGGAGGAGGGGTCCTGATCCCCTGTGAGGAGAAGAGGTTAGGCGAGGAATGACGGGGTGGTCTTGAGGAGAAGCTGCGTCTTCGAATGCGTAAAAGAAGTACAGCGAACTTATCACAAAATAAATCACAACAATTTCATAGCCAAGAAATGGCTCACTCTATCTTAAATAAAATAACCTATTGATTATCTTAAAAAGTAACTATATAGAAATCAGACAAATACAACCAGTGGTACTGTATGGATCAGAAGTATAGGTGTTGAGCAAAAATTGAGAGAGAAGTGTCGTCACTTTTGGAAACAAGGTTTTGTGAGCAGTCTGTGGACCAATGGATGAAGGTTGGCTGTGGAGAATAAGTATGGCTAAGGAGTTAAGGTTAGAATATACAGATCCTGACATCGTAGCACAGGCAAAATACAAATTGTGGAGATGGGTTGGGTATATATGCGGGAAGGAAGAAAATTCAACCCTTAAGATGGATTTTCGTGGAAAGCCTAGTGGCAAAAGACCGCTGGGAAGGCCGAGACTACGATGGCACAGTACCAAAAAGGGACATTGTAGAAGTCGAAGTGAGTGAAGGCTACATGGGAGACCTGCAGAGATGATGAAAAGTTGTCAGGGGGGTCATAAACCTGCTTGGATCTGAGTGCCCCGAAGGTAAGACATGAAGGGGTCAGATGACGTCAATACCTAAGAATAAGTAAATCCCGACAATTTGATAAAAATTGCCACGAGCGAATAGAATGCAACACGGCTAAGGGAAGGACTACATTTGGGGCCGCTAGAGACTCGGATACAACACGATTGGTTAAGATTACAAGAAAAAGACCACATTTTACGGTACTGGGCGCCCGTTTGAGGGTAAAGTAACCGTTCAGCTTCCGTATCGTATTATTCATGACATCCACTTGATTCTTATTTTTTGGGAAAGTAGTGCGTGTTGTGTATGCGGAAATATGATAACTTCATCCAATACCGGGGCTGGATGCGAAGAAAAGAACTAGGATTTTCTAGTTCAACGTCAGTATGATGATTGGTTTACTGCAGCTCAAATATCCTCTGAACTGACCGCTTTACTCTTTAATAATTCACTTATAACGTCGGACACAATTTTTTTGAACAGTCTGTCTATGATAAACGTGAATCTCTCCATTTGTACCTATATCTTTCCAGGGATGTTTTCAAGAGAAGGCAGTTATGTCAAGGGCGTTCAAATATGTTTGTTTCTTCTATTTTGCAAAGTCTTACCATAGATTTTGAAGACTTAAATCGTTCTTTTCTCGCCAAATATAGAAGGAATTCTTCACTAGTTATTCTCTCCATCTATTTCATCTTCATAATTCTTCGATGACACCTGATTACCTTTGCTTCCAAACTTCTTTGTTCTGTTTCAGCTGTTGTTCAAGCATCACTGCCAAACAAAAGCGTTAATGTTTCATATACATGCATTCGCACTTCCTATCTTGTGTTGTAAGCTGCCAGTGGACTTTTTTCCTCTGGTCTTCCTTCCTGATAAGCTTGTTCTTACTTCCCTATTTCTACACATTTCTTACCTCTACCCTCACGGATGACCCGACCTCCTTTTACTAGTATTTAATGCTTCTAACAAAAATCTGAAATCATGGACGCGCTGAAAAATGTTATAGCTGTGAAGAAAGATAGTTCTGTCACCCTCTAACAGATTGAAGTTATTTTTTCAGTATTCTGAGCAAAATAAAAGAGAGGACTCAATATTTTCACATTAGATTTAAAAAATCAGTTTCCCTACTTTAGTTAAGATGCAGAAAATTTTGCAAATATTTTATATCTATTGGAAGTAACAAGATTACCTACCTACGCGCTAGTTAGGGTCCTATGCCATTCGCCAAGGGGTTAGGGCTCAAATTCGAAAAGAGTCTCTTTTCGGACACTCCCGGATATAACCAAGTTGCTTGATTGTTTGAGTGGCAAGAAGTTTGGGAATCCTAGGTCGACCTCCGCCATTGAAATCATCCACTGACAAGTGCCTTTACGCTCATGTATCATGAGCGCTATCTTCGCCTATGGATCTGAAATTTATGTAGGAGAAGACGATCGTTATACACGTTAATAAAAACGGACAATTAGAGTTCCTTTAATACGATCAAAATACTCACGCCTTTGCCCCACGAAAATTATTTCCGACAGTTTATTTTTTTATTTATTTTTTTGGAAGTATTCTACTGTTTAAGGTAGGTTTTATCGAATGTCAGATAATCACCTCCCAATTTTTTTTTTAACCTTTCAGGTGTCTTGCTCTTTTATATCCTTTTTCACCTCAGCATACACTCTACTCTTCTTCATCCCGCCAAAAAACCTTCTTTCTATCTTCCTCTTCCTCGCTTGCCCAACATCCTTCCCTCTTTCACACTCTTCAGCAACCCATCAACCTTTAGTACATCTTTCAACCATCTACCCTGCCTATCTCGAATTTCATTCAGAAGTTTCCTTTCCTCGTCCACCATCGCAAGCACTTCCTCTTTAGTCTTCCTGTCCGTCCACCTCACCTTCTCCATCTTTCTCCACGCCTACATACCTACATCTCAAACGCCTGTAGCCTATTCTCGTCCTCCTTTCTCAGGGTCCACGCTTCGGACCAAAACAACGCTACGTTTCATATCAAGCTCTTCACCAACCTCTTCTTCACATCCTTACCCAAGATCCCCGTCACTATCTTCCTCCTATTACTAAACGCCTCCTTAGATAGCGCTATTCTCTTCCGTATGGCTTTGCTACTATGTCCGTTTTCTTCCAGCGTACTACCTCAGTAATTAAAATTCTCCACTTGCTCGACTTTGTGTCTTCCAAATTTAATGACAATCATCGCTTTTATTGTCCGAGGGAATCTCATTACTTTTGTTTTCTTATAGTTTATCTTCATTCCGAATACCATCCACTGCATTTATAAAGCATCTACCAAAGCTTGCAGTCCCTTCGTGGATCATAGTTTATTTATCGAATCCATAATCATAAAAAAAGATTCAGCAACGAATGCGCCTCGATGTCACACGAGCAGAAAAAATGTCTTGAATATGGTGCTGAACGTCAGGGGTCCTCGATGGGACTGAAAGAAGCTCTGATTGTGTAGATTGTGTAATATAGGTCCAAAAAGGATTAATAATGAAGGGTTTTCTATAGTTTACGAATATTATAACAGCAGTTAAACGGAAATAATGAAAGCCCCATCTATATAATAGTATGTATTTATTGAATTAATGGAGTAACCAAGCGTAATGAGCCACGAGAATGCGATTAAAAATATCAAAGTTCTAGTTATCTTGTACATATACTTGATTAGTTGATCTACTGACAAGAGCTGATCAAACAACGGTTATCTGCAAAAAATAGTTCTGTTTCTGCTCTTCAATGAAATCAGATCACTAATTAATTCTGATCTACCATGTGAATAATACTTTCTTCCTCCCCTCATTGCTACTGGTGGAAAAGAATGCGGAATTAAATCACGTTTTCTTCTTGAGAAGTCAAAGTAGTCTCTGGCAGGGGAATGGTCGGAGCGCATGCTCATGCAAGGCTCAGTATTCGCATTTCGCGAAGAAATAGGGAGAGAGGGTTATCTAATTTACAGAAATTCATAGAATATTGACACGTGCATTCATAGTCCGATTCTTAAGAGTTTTCATGGGTAACACTGAAGGGCGTTCGGTGTCCCCGCTTGAACAATAGGTGTTACATCACAGTTTGGATAGGGAAAGCTCACTCTACCAACCTGCATTACAAAATGATTATTAATTATTGAAATATATACTGCTAGATATTGAACGATAGGGAATAAGACAGTCGCGGAAAAACTCGGAGATTTCAACGGATGTCGCATTGATAGAAGAGATACATAAACATATCGGCCCAATCCAAAGCTGTAAAGATAGTTAAGTGTAAACGAAAAATGAACTGACCTCCTAAAAAGGTCGGAAACCTGTTTTACTGCATTGGTCGGCTTCGGATCAGAGGGCTATGGAAAAGACTAAAAAATCGTATTACACAACCGACAGACGAGCCGTAGTGTGAGGCATTGGGGAGGGTAATGTAAACAACGGAAAGGCTATTGGACCTTGGTCGGGCAAAGGGAGACCTCAAACGCCCCGATGAATGGTGTTTCAATCGAGGTTTCCAAGTGTACACAGGATGCGGCTGGCGACGGCACGCCACCCCTCTTTAAACTCCCTCGGACGCAGCAAAGGACAGCTTTCTTCACACTTTGCCTTCCGGCAGTCTCCATCCTGCTCACCACGATTGATTTTCCAGCCAGCCGCTGTGGGAAACCGCCATTGCCAAAGCAGGCTATAATGGCTCGTGAAGCCCAGTTAACGGTATTACCATTTTTTTAAATTATCACGCATGTATGATGCAGGAAAACCCAGGATAACCTGTCATTTTTTTCTGTTAACTAGTAAACAAATCCACCTCATTGACATGCCAATCGGTTTATTGTTTAAAAACGTCTGCTCTGCAAGCCCATTCCAAATTATTTATGATTCACGTGAAATGCGAATTGAGTTTAACATCCTAGGATTCTAGGCGATCATTTATCATATCTATATTGCTTGCCAATTTTAAAACGTCGAGATTTACATAACATATCTTAAATATTACATTTTCCACCACATTAACGACTTAAATAGTAAGTTCATAAGATTCGTATGTAAAGTTTCCATCCTTATTTGTCTTAAATTTGTGAAAATCATTCTCTCAATAACTTCATAGCCCGATTAATCAATTGCTCTCGCACATAAGCCTCTAATATTAGTTTTATCACAAAATACTATATATTTATCGAAATGTTCTTTTCTATTTAACTTTTGATACATGGCGTATTACAGTAGGTTGTATATAGAAAAGGAAGACGACATCGATAGAGATGGCATCGGACCAGGTATCCTTGACAGTGAAATCGAGGGAGATTTGCGAGATTTAAAAAGGAATATTGCGGTGGGAATATAAAACATACGTGCTGAGTATCTAAAGAGTATGGGCCAGAACGGAAGGGGTAAACTCTGCTCAAATTTGCAGGATTTATAAGGAGAGAGTGTGGCCGGAGGACTTCACGAAGACACCACTAATTCCGATACCGAAGAGGAGCGAGGTAAAAACTGTCCAGGACTATAGGATAATACGCTTAGTATCCCTCGCGGCAAAAGTTGTCCTTAGAATTATAAATAGGAGGCCGAAGAGAAAGATTAACGAATACCTAGGTGGCGACCAATTTGGATTTAGGAGAGGGACGGGATCGCAGGACACTATAGGATTGATTAGGAAGATATTGGAATGAAATTTAGAATATGTGTAGGACGTTTTTGCTTGCTTTATAGACTTCGACAAGGCGTTTGATAGAGTGGACAGGGCAAAATTACTGGAAAGGTAAAAGAAATTAGTGGTCGATTGGAGGGACAGAAGTCTCACCCGAAAACTTTGTATGAACCAGAGGACCCAGGCTAGGGTAACCGATGGAGAATCTGGATGAGCCGTGGAATTACCGGGGGTGTCCACAAACGCGATCACTTTTTAATGTGTTTTCGGAAGGAATGGCAAGGGGAGAGATTGAGGTAAGAATAAAGGTCGGAAGGGAATTGATTAAGTCAGAGAGGTTTGCAGATTATCAAGTAATGGGTTATCAGTCACCCTAAGAGTTACACTATATGATGAATGCCTTGAATGATGAATGATATGATGAATGCTAGAGCTGCGGTGCAAGTTGTATGGTATGAAGATAAACAATAAAGAGACGAAAGTGATGAGATTCTCCAGAAGTAAGTCTGAGTATAGGGTTGAAGCGCACAGAATAGCTCAATTAGAGCAGTTTACATACGTGGGTAGGATTTGGAGAAGAATGGGTTTAGTGGTTAGGGTATAAGATGTAGAATTTCCATGGATAAAAAAGCATTTTCAATGAGAAGGGAATTGATGAGGAGAGTCTGAATAGAGACGTAAAGAAACGTCTGGCAAATACTCTAATATGGAGCGTGACGCTGTATGGGTCGGCGACTTGGGTATTTCGAAGGAAGGATGTACATAGACTTGAGTAGTTTGAGATGTGTGGGTGTGGAGAAGGATGGAGAAGATGAGCCGGGTGGTAAAAAGGACGAACGAGGAGGTACTGCTTATGGTAGGAGAGGAGAGGAAGCTAGTGGTGCGGGTTCGGAGGAGGCTGAGGAGGTGGACGGAGGACGTTTTAAAATGACGGGGAATGTTGAAGAGGGTAATAGAGAGGAGAACAATGGAAAAGCGTGGAAGGAAAGAACAGGATAGGAATTCTGGACGAATAAGAAGAGGAAGACAATATGAGGAATTTAAGCAGAATCTAATGGTGTATCACTAATAGTAGGAAAAACTACGATATGTTAGAAATCAGGACAAAGGATAAGTACTGCCCAAAAACCTACCAATCAGCTGGTGGAAAACTCAAATGAAAATGGATGTTGTTTTACGTTTGAAGAACCTCATTACTTACGCTCATTAATGGCTCATTTTTAACATTTAATTTCCTTATTCAAATTTTAATGGACTTGGAATGTTTGAATGGGAAAGAAGTAGTAAAATATCATGTGAAAGATGCAAAGAAGTTTCATGTGAAATAAGCAGAATATTTAAGGGAGCTACAAAACAGAGGTAACATGGCGCGGCGTTTCTCGGGGTAGCTTTAACATTATCTCTACCAAAAAGCTTAGACCTAAATTTGAAGACATCCCTAAAATTAAATCTTAAGGAAACAGACCATTATCGACCAACCGACCGATCAATATACTAGCTTTCAAGATCGGGCAAATAAATATATCTCTGAAATACTAAAAGCAGCTGCAGGATGTTACCGTAGGTCGGTTAAGTCCATTCCAATCATCCATTCATTTGCCAGCGTCGTTTTTACCGGGGCATGAAAGAAGAGGGTTTCATCATTTCGCTCGGTTTTATCATTGACACTTCCTGCGGCCGAGAAAAAATACGAATGCTTTTAAAAGAAACGCAAATAGAATTTTACGAAACCCAAGATTGCATTTTGAATTTCTTAATAAGGGAATACCTAAATGTATCCCCTCAGTGTATCTTTCAGGCCACTCCACCGCATACACAGCGGTGGTCATGCTAAAAATATCAAGATGACCATTACATGGAGTTTTGGCGCAATGCGTCAATCACAGTCTTCCGTTACCAAAAATGTCTGTTCGAAAACGGTTGAAGGACACGCTGATGATGATGGGCTTAAAAATATGAGAATTGTCAAACATTTGATACGTTTTTGTGAATATAGCTGTCCTTTCGAACTTTCACGAAATACGTGGGCATGAGCATGATGTCCAAACACTGAACGTTTTTGATTTGTCAAGGTTTGCAAGAATTGTTTTGAAATTTCTGCCGGCAAAAATAGCGTCAATTGGTAAAACACATTTCGCCGCTGGTTATTATTGAAAAATATCATCAAATGCATACAATCGAAAAAATTGCTTTGAAATATTTATATGGTTCTAAAAAACTTTGCTCGACGAGTCAGACAGAAAAATAGTTCAAATAAGACAAGGCATAGTAAAGGAATTTACATTTCCAGGCTGGAAGGTTTTTTGCAGCTAAATACACAACATTCTCTAAAATTTAATTGTGCGGCTGAGCATACAAGACTAAAAAAAATTAATAAAACATCATTAAACAACAAGAACCTTACCCTAGGTTACATATTTAAAGTAAATTACGCATAAAAATAGAGGGCAGGAACATACAGTCATCCAAGCAAGCAAGTATATGTTTGTTTAGGTATGTGTATATTCATGTATACATTTTTAGACTTGCTAATTGCGCAGTGTATATGTTGGTATCAAACCTTGGACACAGGCATAAATCAGAGATAATTAATTATAATTAAAATTTGTAGCATATCTGAAAACCAATAACATCCATATGTACCCTCATGACACCCTGCGAGCCACCTAAAGGGAGTGTGGTAAGCGGGGGCAAAGAATTCACAGCCAATCGCTAAGAAATAATTTTTACTTTGTTACCTGAATATACTGAACATAAGACTGAGAGGGTTGGTCATCTTTTATGCAATAAAATTGTTAAGAGCTAAACAAACAGGCCTTCGCGCTATTAAAAAAACGTAACCACTAACCTCAAAATCTGTCAAATTTGGGCATAATTCAATAAATTCAAGCCAAAGGAAAGGTTATACATTTGCAGGCTGGTTTTAGATGGACCATTCCAGTTAATTCTTCGAAAATAATATTACATTTATAGGAGACATTTATTATTTTCGAGGACTTGTACAGAGAGATATTATTATCAGAAAATACATCACAACTGTTTTGAAGCATTCAAAAATTACGGAATATATGACAATCCAAACAGCAGAGGAATTTAAATTAATGGAGAAAGAAAATGGAAGAAGAAACGGAGGGGATTTAATAAAGTCTAAAGAGTCAGACGGATGATAAAAGATGGAAGATTGCAAGAAGATGTGAGGACACAAAATGACTTGAAGATAGCGGAATAGAATAGATAACTGCGGCAAATCTATCTTAATTTCAAATATATTGCGGAATCATACATATGATGCTACCTGTGTGGAGAAATATTGTCAAGAATTACTCAATTGTAGCTAGTTATCTCGTGAAAACAAGAAAGCTCATTCTCAGTTCCTTTTTAGAGATAGTTAATTACAAACTAATAAAAACCTGCCGAAAAGTGAGCACTTCGAGGAAATTTTAAAATAGTCCATTCAGTTTTGGAATAGTGTGCCACATAGGATGAAAGTGAGTGTTCTGGCTGACAGGGGGCCCGAAATTTGGGCAAAATAAGGAGTTGAAAGATTGTAAAATCATCATTCAGAGACTCATATGAGAGAATACATTACAAAACTTAGGCTTGAAGTTGCTCTACGGACAAATAATAGACAGTTTCATTAATCGTACAATTCTTCCATGTTCTTTGGCTGCAAAGTACTACAAGATTTGAATCCACGGAGGTGTATGAAGAGTGAAGAAAAAATTGATCGAGAAGCGACTTGAAGAGCGTTTTCCCTTTGTCCGCCGCATTCATATCGGATGCCAGACGAGACTATTGCTCAAGCAGACGCCGAGGAGAACAAAATGGCGCGGGCGTGGAATGGAGCAGAACAGTTGACAGTCTGGCTCCGTTAAACCCTCCTCTCCTCCGAAGCCCTCCCCCAAAAACTCACTCCGCCAACAAATGTCGCCTCCTGGCCCCGCCCCACTCCGCCCACCCACCTCCCTGACACAAACACACCCTCCTCCTCCTCCATTACCCTCCCGCTCTCTTTTCAACCCGCCCCATTCGACCAATTCTCTATTTGCTCCATTTGAAAAGAGTTTGCCGCCCCTGGGGGGCGAGAGAGGAGGGAAAGGGGGCACCACAATATTGCATCTCCCCGCTTACTCTGCCGGAGGACAGAGAAAAAGGGGAAGGAGGGAAGAGAGGACCCCGGAAACCAACTACGAAGGGTTAGGGAGGGGTAAGTCCCCCTCCCCCCGCTCTCCCCCAGAGTTACTCCCTCAGAGACAGAGGGAACTTACCTTGTCCCATCCCCCCCTCCTCTTTCCTGGATCCCTTCTCCCATATCCCAAAAACCCATCCCCCCCGCCTCCTTTTCTTTCATTTTGCTTTGCTTTTGGCGAGCAAACAAACCGAACTCGTGATAGTCCCCCCTCACCCCTACGCGCCTCCCGCCCCGCTTCAAATACCTGCTCCTCCCGGTGCACTTCCAGCTTCCCTTGCGCATCCCACCCTATCATGCGGACCCACCCTCCTCCTCCCCATCCCCCATTCCTCTCCCCCCAACGGTTCGACCTCCCCCTTCACTGCCCGACCTCAATGCCATCCGTGCTTTTTCACTTTCCTCCACACGTCCCCCTCCCTTGAAAACCGTTCAGTGGAAATCAAACCCCTGAGGCCACACTATCTTTCAGGGCAGTTCCATCCTCTCTATCCCCCCATCCCGTTCATCTCTCTCTCATCCTTCCTTTACTTTTATATTTTTTTATAAATAAAAAAGAGGGAGGGCAATGACTGTGACGGGGAGAGAAGGGGTGAGAGGCAAAGAGAGGTTCGTGGTGGGTCTCCCCACTCTCCGCCGCCCACCAATCCCACCCTCCCTCCCCCGACCCCGCCGAAAAATACGCGCCAAATGCCAAACTAATGGACTCGTAATTTATTCCCGCCTCAAAACATTCCCGGCGAAGCCAAAAAGCTATTGCGTCCTCCAATTTCTTTCTCCTTTTTTATTTATTTAATTTTTTCAGATGTGCGCGTGTGTGTACTCACATGTTTTTTTTGCTTTTGATTTCTGCCATGGAAACGCATTTGGTGCCCCGTCAAAGGGATTTTTCCGAGATTATTTTAGACCCCGCCAACTGTCCGACGGAAAGATTTTGCTAGGCAATTCCACACTTTGCAAGGCAAGTGCTTATCGCTGCCATTAACTGCTCCCTAAGCGGTTCCTCTTCTTTTGGTAGAGATAGGAAATATAGTTTTAGGAAAAGTGATCAACATAGGAACGCTGACTGTGTATAAATCAAAGATTATTTCGCCTTAATCCAAAGAGGCATTGGGTATGAGAGTAAAAGCAATTGCATAACTTTCGCTTTTGCTCCATTGTTTGGGAAGCGATCTAAATTCCATTTGAAAAAAGTTGATATAGATCTAGTAGATCAGCTTGAGATTTTGATTCCCGTGCTTTTCAATGGGGATTTTCATCAGAACGAAAACCAGAAAAATTTATGTCCAACAAATCCATGTAAACATCACAATTCGTACACTAATCGGTTATGCATGCCGGAAGTATGTGACGTTTATCTCCGTCCATTGAAGAACGAAATCAAATTAATGACGGAATACAGTCATCACAGATAGATATAAAATACTTGGAAAAATTCGCAGAAAAGTTTTTTATTGCATAACATTAACTGCTATTTATAGTAAAAATATCGTTTTTCTGCTACGCAAATGTATACGGGAAGTTAAAAAAGGAATTTTTAAACGGTACTGAGAATGATAGAATTGACATCTTTGAAGGCTAGGGAGATGAGGAAGCGTTTAAAAGTATTTTTTTATGGAGGAGGATATGGAATGGGATAGATATTAATGGGTTGGAAACTCAAACAGGCGAATACTCCCTACGACGCTCGCGCTTAATACGGCTACTTTAATATGGAAAAAGTGAATTACTGTAACACAACAGCAGCCAGAAAAAAAATAGTCTGAGAATCCGCAGTGAAGACGACCGAGACAAAAATCATGAATTCAAGGCAAAACTTATGTAAGACAGTTCACTATGCTTTCGGTCTTTAGCTTTTAACTACAGCTCCGAGCAGTCTTTCGCCGGGTACCTGCCTCCCTATATGCAATGTAATATATGATACGAAGACTTTCACTATTTGAGAATAAGAGGTTGGAAACTATAGCTAAGTTATGTTGAAATCATGCATTTCAAATGCATGCTAAACAAAAGGTAACAATATTGCGCTAAGAACTCTATCAACGAAAAACATTTCATCTGCGAGATTTGAAATAGAGCTGATGAAAACTTCATTCCCGCGTTTCCTGCTGGTACAGGATGGCCGTTGCCACCAACTTTTCGATGGCAACCTCTATCGTCGTCTTTAGGGCGCAAATAATTTTATCACGAAGTTAACGGGCTTGATAAACACTAACGATCCCTCCAGATACAATGCAGAGCTATGATGAAATCAGCTCTTACATCTAAACTCTTTGAACTCATTTCGAAGTTTCCGAACGACTTCTTTGAAAAAAAATGTTCGTGGCGTAACTTCGTGGAAAAATTTCAAGTCAATCGCAATAAAAACTTCGTACAACCAATTGAGATATTTAATTCAGGCTCTAGATTTTGTCATTGTATGAAGTCATCCGGTCCATCTGCTGATACATTGTTGGTAAAGTATTTTATACGGATAAGTCTATCACTATTAAGTATACCAGGATAATCATTGCCATCTGCGTAGTCTCCATTCTTAGGAGGAATTTTGTTATGACGAATAAGCAGGGCAACTTTAGTACTGGAGCAATTGGGTAGGTCGTCATAGTGATAAGGGATGGAATGGAGAAAGGAGATCGGTATTAGCCTACTGTTAACGAAAGACTCTTAAGTTATAAGTCCTACGGACGAAGTGCTATACTCACAGAGCTTGCGACCTGGGAAAAAGTAGAGATCGGGATTACATTGATTAACTCCAACACAAATTAGATTCAAATTTAGGGCCATTTGAATGGGAATCAAATGCTTTAGCCATCATAAATACTCAATTCCTCTCCTAAACAGAGTTTTAACTGTGGGAAGACGGGATGGGGATTATAAGAGATGACGATAGCTTCATTGGCGGTTGGAGACTCATAACGCTCTAACAGAGACGGTTTCAAATGATGGACCGTGATGGGGTGGGCAGACCTTTGGTTTCATGAGAAGAGAAAATAAGTAGAAAAAATGGGATGAAAAACCAAAAATTAATGAATTCTGGAGTTACTGGGAGGAACTATTGCATTATTTAAGATTAAAATACACATAACATGATCGGTTTCATAAAATAATTAATTAAAATACAGAATGTCCGATTTCACCGGCTACGAAATCCTGTGTTTTATATTTGTCATAGGATGCCATTCCTAGCAAAACTCTTTGTGTAGTAATTTCAATACATTTTAATTGGAACCGACAAAATCCACTGCATATTGTTACTTAACACTGGAAAGCCTTCGGCACAGACAGAGTTCAAGTAATGGGCCTTCTGGATGCAAAACTAACACAACTAGCCCTTGCACCAATAAGATACATCGGACATTCGCTCCGAAGACGAGCGTAAAAGGAAGCAGGCGTGAGGAAAAAAGAGAGAGGGCGGCGGAAGGGGAAGATGAAAGAAAGGAAGAAGAGGAGAAAAAGAAGAAGGCGGGGAACACGAGGGGGAGAAGCGTTGGTGCGAGAAGGAATGACACGAGGCGAAATACAGGGGCCCGATAATTGCGGGGGAGGGAGGCGAAAGGTGGAGACTAAGTATAAAGACACAAAGAGCACGCGTTGAAAGGGCAAAAAGCGTAAGCATAAACCCCGCCTAACACCTTTGGATACAAAGACTACCGTGGCCGAACCTTTGTGTCGCCTCGGAGCCCGTGCTTTTCAAAAGTCTTCCCGTGTTTGTGTCATCATCATTATCGGATGTACTGGCGACAAACGATGAGGACTTACAGATAAGATGTTGGTGGAAAAGACACCGGTGCAAAGTGCCCAGTTTTCGTCCAAAGAGAAACCGATAGTAAGTAAGCGGGAATTGGGAAAAATGACCGAGATTTAAGGAAAAAATGGATTTACAGTGATATTTAAGCCAGCCAAATCAGCAGTAAACATTATTTGATTTAGAGTACATACTCCATTCCTTATTTATGTAAAAGAGGTAATTTGCATGGGTGAATTCACGCAGGGCCACAATAATGAACAATTTATAATTAAGGAATGGTATTGAACCGTTATTGTGAAGTTACTCCCTGGTAGGCAAAATTGCATCAATTTAATAATACGGAGCACTCAAACCGTTGGAAAACTATCCATGGCTACAATGAATAAGAAGACAGCAGCGGATTTAATATAAACTTGAAAATAAGTATTATTAGTAAATTTTAGCAGAAGTATGAATAAAATTATTAATAAATTTAATTTGACCACAAAACAGAAGGTGACAGAAAAGGTCCAGGAATATGGAGCGTGTTGTTGGAAAATGAATGCCGCATTTCGTTTAGATACACAATAGCTCGAAACGCAACCCAAAGATCTCCATACAAGATTTTCCTTCATTAAGGTGAAAGACAAGAGCCTATACAACTTGTCTGAGACACATTTTATAGTTGTAGGACTCATATGCTGGAAGGTTGAAATTGTTAACATTTAATCTTTGGTGCTTCGAATATTTATTATAGAATAGTCTTCCGGTTTCGGCTGTTATGCCAACATTAAGTTCACTAAGGTATAGGTTTTGAGCGAATATATATTAGCCTGAGGGAACTGGTGAGGTTGGATAAGATGAGGGGGTAGGGAAAGGGAGTTTAACCACTGAGAGAAAACGGGTGGGTAATTCGCTCAAAACCTACATAGTTAGGTGTAACTGATGATGGAGTAACAGCCGAAATTGGTAATATAAATTCTGGGATAATTCTCGAAGTAACAAAGTAGTTTTACATAGTGTAAGACGTCTTAAGCTCTACTTTCATTCTAAATCCCTTCTCCATATTCAGATGCACCTGAGAAAGATTATAACCCCCCGAAAAAAGAAACCTTAATCATTATCAGACCTATGAAAGGCCAACCACATTTTGATCAGGTTAAAGCAGTGTGTGGTATATATAATGCACTAGCTCGACACCAATTGTGTTGAACGGGGTCAGGTAAGAATAACATGCGACGAAAATAGGCTGATGGAAGTTATACGGCCAGTGTTATGTACCATGTGAAGGAGAGAATACATCAAGTACTATATACAGCAAATTATAAGAGGCCTTTCAATGAAGACATACCTAGGAGTAAAGTGGTTAGTTGAGAAGAGACGAGAGTATGGACTGCAGCAAATAGAATTATGGATTGAACACATTTTAGAGACCTTTGGCTATGCCAAAGAAGTTCGCAGAAAATAACATTTCGGATATTGAACGTGAGGACTGTAGTACAGAGACCTTGAAAATCAATGTAAAATATCTATACCTTGCATCGATGTCTTGCATCTGGGGCGACCGCAGGGGTTAAATGGCGGATAATGAATTGGAGAGAAGGTAAGTAATGTTGAGGATACTGTAAAGGACATCAGAAGGTGAGGGAAGGGCATTTGGGGAAGATTTTTGGTGGTGGTAACATTGTCGGAAGGAGAGGAAAAAGCCTTTTTAAGGATAGGTTTGTGGGAAAAGCCTTTTTAAGGGTAGGTTTTGTGCCAGGTCATGCAAAAGGAGAGATTTAAATAGCTGGACCCAGGTCATAAAGATTTATCAAAAAATTAATAACATACAGAGTAAAGCTGCACGCTTCGTTAAAAACTGCTACGAGCGAAAATATAGTGTTTCATAACTTTTAGAGGGATTAAGGTGGAAATCCCTAAAGACTCAGAGGCTACATGCTAGGCTTTGCTTGCTTGAGAAATTTAGAACTGGTGTGTTTCAGAACGACACAGCTCTATAGCAGAGCTCATGGTTTATTATAGATACTTCTCTTAGTGAACTATTTTCCACAAATAACAGCATGTTTCAGAAGAACACAGAGAATATTATCATGACGCCTCAATATATCTCTAGGTCTTACAGAAGCAATAAAATAACAAAGATACATTGCTGAATAGATAGGTACAAAAACTCGTTCTTCCTGCGTACAATAAGCGACCACAATAAAAAATGAGCTGCACGACATACACTCCCATAATACACGCCACCATGTCACCTATCAAAACCTTATTCCTTACCTTTTTACACGGGTATGTCTTTTAATCAAAGTAAAATGTCCTAACACCCCCTGCTATACTTCGATGCGGCGGCTAGCAGGGTAGTATGTAAATGTAAATGCTGGGAGATGATTTGGGGGAGTAGGAATATTTAACGATTTTTTTCTTGGGGAAGGCTTCGGGATAGCCTTGTCGGGGAAGGGAAAGGTGTAGTAGGTTAGAGAGGAATTTATCAAGGGAGTCGGAATTATTACAGATGCAGTGGTCCATGATGGAGAAGTAATAGAGAAGGGATCTGTTGGAATGAGCGGGGTAGTTTTATATAAGGAACCATACATTTCCATACTTAAGCCATATTTCAATCAATTTTTACACGCACAAGTTTCGCAAGACACATTAATAATGAGAAGAAAAACTATTCCAGTTACTTCGCTCACAAAGTGGATATGAGGTAAATAAAAAATGGCTGTGTTCACACTGACATTACTCGTTCTCTAAAGTTTAGTGGCAGCAGGACACGATAGATCTACCAAAAAATTATGCTTTTTACTCCACTCGTTCAACGAAGTTTGTAATATCATCCCAATTCTAGCACCTCAAAATTTGTGACTCATGATAAAAATAGTTTGTACAGATATTCAAAGCTAACGCTTTCTAGAGTTTTCACAACAGCGGACATCAAGTAAATAATGCTAAATTTAAATTTCCTTATGCTGACAGCAATGATTTACACTTTTGCCAACCATTACGCACTGTCCTCTCAACCTATAAAAGTATGTTATGTACGGATAATGTAAATATTCTAGTACCATGCATTGTATGCGTAGAGAACTCTTGATCTAATCGTTTACAATTAATTAAAAACTCTTAACTTAAAACTTAAACTCTTTAATTACTCACATTCTCACGATTGGGCAGTTCCCGCTCAGTTTCTCCCGTCCGCCATTCATTGGTCCATATTTATCCTCCTCCGTATTTTTATTTCACAAACATTATATGCGTCCCAAAATAAGCCTCTGCAAAATATTCCAACCCAATCTGCATTTTAATTTACATTTTCCCATCCATCACTCATAAAAATTATCCTTCATTTTGCATAGACGAAAGTGTTACCTCGGGAAATGCTCCATAATAAAGGGATAACTTACTAATAGTACCATCTGCACCGTTTCATCCAAGATAGGATGAAATGAAAACGAACCCGACCCAGGTTTAAACAGTCTTCTGAAGGATCATAATCCCAGGGATTCATTATCTCATTTTCAACCTCAAGTAAGACAGCCTTTTGCTGAAATTTCTGAAGAAGTTATAAAGAGAATAGAACGTATTTAGCCAACCATTACCTCTCAGTGTCCTTTTCCATCGTAATTGATTCCTTCGAAAATCCCCCGACTCTTCCTCACAAACAATTTGGGCACCTATTCTCCCATCTTCCTTTCCATCTTTTCCCTTACCCATATTTAAAAAGAAACTTCCGATCTAAGACTATCCCTTTCCTAATACAAAGGGCTTGGAAGCAATCCAACGCCCCTCTAATAATTCCATAGCTGCTAAAATGTCATAATTTATTCCTCAGAAACTATAGCCATCAAAATTAATAAACTGAAATTAAATACTCGATCCATAAAAATTAATCCTCTCTGTCTTGAATGTTTTCAGTGTGAATTTATGTGTTCCTACTTATTTTGTTTTCATGGGTAGAAATTTATCAAAATACTTACAGAAAAATAATATTTGGTCTCATGAAACAACATGCTTATGTATGGTATGTTATGCTACTTATTTAATGCTAATGAGTATAAAGTATCGAAATGTTTACAGAAAAATATATTTTGCCTCTTGATATGGACTCTATGGACTATATATTGCCTCATGGTATGCTGACAACTGGGTGTGGTGGCTAAGTACTCGCCTACCACACGGGCGGCCAGGGTTCAAATCCCTACAGAGGCGGATGTTTTTCAGATCCCTACTTGAGTTACTTATGGAGGGCACTTCCAGTTGAGTACTCCGTCTGTCGGATGAGACGTTAAACCGTGGTCCCCTTGGCGCCTTTCGTTCAGAGCAAGCTAATGCCGACGCCGGGTTTCTATCCACCCTTCCTCCCTTACCTATCCCATATAGCGTAAATAACCTTAGCCGTCGGTCGCCTCCCCAAATATCCTATCCTATCCTGGAACATTTCGTTACGTAACCGTGAGCACTATTATAAAGTAAACTCAATGATTTCTATATACATGACCTAGTTAGATGAGATTAACAAAGATCAGGCCTTCCGCATAATCTTTATAGATGATATCACAACCATATACAACGATAAATTCATAAAAGGTTTGTAGCATTAAACCAAATCTTGGAAAAGTTCAGTTTGCATTAAAATACATGTCAAACAAAATCTATGTTGGTAAACAAATAAAATGAGGTTATCGACGTATAGTTATAGCTAAAAGCATGAAAAAAAGAGGCAGGAGAGTATTGATAAACGGGTAATTATATTGACGTAAAATCAGTTTCATTTCACTCTCAACCAAATTTTACTACGAATAAACACTAGAAGGTTGGAGAGTAAAGCCAATAACTATTTGGGCGATGACCAGTTTGGGTTCAGGAAGGGATGTTCCACTCGGAATGCGATTGCGGTGATGAGAACACTTAAAGAAAGAAACATAGAGTATAACCAGGACGTTTTTTCATGCTTTATTGATTTTGAAAAAGCAGAGTAAATTGGAATTGACTAATAGAGATACTCGGAAAAATAGAAATAGATTGGCGAGACAGGAAACTAATTCGAAACTCATATATAACGCAAAGGGGGCAGGTGAGGGTGGCTGATAGTGAATCAGGGTGGGCAACTATAGGCTGCGCGGTAAGGCTAGAAGGCAAGGGTACCCGCTATCGCCATTGCTTTTTAACATTTATGCTGAGGTAAAGGTAAAATAGGCATGGGAGGAACTCGAGGTGGGAATCAAAGTAGGAGGGCATCTGATAAAGTCAGTCAGATTTGCAGACAATCAGGCGTTGGTTAGGGGATCTTCGAAGGGACTGCAAACTTTGGTAGATGGTTTAGAAACGCAGTGCGGGATATTCGGAATGAAGCTAAACCACAAGAAAACAAAAGTAATGAGATTCTCTAGGACAAAGAAAGCAAGGCTGGTGATTTAAGTTGGTGGACACAAACTCGACCAAGTTAGGCATTTTAATTACTTGGGAAATGTTTCCGTATTTTAGGTAAAAACTCTAAAATATTCCTACTCTCCAAAATCACCTCAAAGCATGATCCATTTATACCTCTCCCTTTGTACTGCCTACTTCTTAGGGGTCCATTGCTTCAAACATGTCCTTAGTAGGAGTACCCTGAAAGAAAACGGATATAGTAGCAAAGACATACGGAAGAGAATTGCGCTAGCTAAGAAGGCGTTTAGTAATAGAAGGGAACTGATGACGGGGACCTTGGGTAAGGATGTGAAGAAGAGGCTGTAAAGAGCGTGGCGTTGTATGGGACGGAAACGTTGACCCTCTGAAAGAAGGACGAGAACTGGCTGCGGCCAGAAGGATGGAGAAGGTGCGGCGGACGGAAAAGAGGACGAAGGAGGAAGTGCTTAGAGTGGTTGACGAGGAAAAGAAACTTCTGAATGAAATCTGAGGTAGGCAGGATTGGTGGCTGGAGGAAGTACTAAGGCGTGATGGGTTACGTAAGAATGTGATAGAGGGAAGGATATTAGGCAAGCGGGGAAGAGGAAGAAAGAGAATAGGTTTTATGGACAGGATAAAGAAGGGTAGATCATATGCTGAGGCAAAAAATGATATACTAGAGCAAGATAGGCCCCTGAAAGGGTAGCAAACCAGGATGAGATTCTCTGACATTAAAAAAAACCGACCTTAACCGGGAGAATACTTTTTTTAAACTCAGAGAGACTTCAAACAGTCAAGGAAAGGAATTCGATGGCACGAGAGCTTTACTTGATAGGAAGTAACCTTATTTAATTATATACACCAGTGTTCAGGCTAGGTCAACAAATTGCCAAGACCTGTGTTTCAACTGTCCTGATCCATGAATTTAAAACCAGGGATTATTAAAAAATTATATTGGAATTATAAGGAAAAACAATATGTTTTAAAAGCATCAAAAATGTAGTTTTGGTAAAAAAACTTGAGAGTGATAAAAAATTAAATAGGGATAATTAAGAAATTGATGAAAAGGGAAAACTCTTGAAGGCAATGGATAAAAAAAATCACGCTCTGAGTTCTCAGTTTTAGACTCGGCAGCTGTCCAAGAATAATTTGGATTGTAAGCATGCCATCTAAAGGCCAAGACGATGATCGAGAATGGTTCATTCAAAAAACGCAAATCGTATTTTGCACATGCTCACGTAGGAATGCTACAGAAGATAGGATGATATGGCTGAAGCAAGGGGGTTCACTGGGAGCATTATTGCAGCACACACGTATGCAGGAGCTCAAAACCAAGCTTTGGATAGTGGAGTGGATCGCAAATTAGAAGTGCGAGCAAATACCACGTTTCTTAGGTCCAATGACATAATATTTAGTCTTTCAACTATGCAAATAGTATTTAGTCTGTCATTTAACTATCCAAACAGTGTTCCATGAAGAATCAATGGTATTAGCAGTAACTTGGTGGAATTCCTTTATTATAAAATGATGAATTACAAAGTTTTCCACAAAAAATTATTACGTTCTAACGACCCGGGTTTCATCACTGCACAATATCATCAGGTACAGACATAGTAAAACACATTGCTTAAATTGTCAAAAATGAAAGGGGGGAGGTAGTCTTCAGGTGACGGGTATCAGGTTATGGGAATAGGGTGGGAGAGGGGGGTAGGGATTCGTGCCTCGAGCCTGAGTAAGGCTACGCCGGTGGGTGTCTGGTCTGGTAGCCACTGTAGGTGGCGGGAATATCTATAACTGATAATGCCGCGCAGCGATGAAACCCGGGTCGTAAGAAAGTAATAAATCTTATGTGGAAAACTAAGTAATCAATTATTTCAATCCATGAATAAAGCAATATATGCATTATAACGGGTTTAAAGAACACCCCGCAGCATCATGCCAAATCAATTTTACTCCTACCAGTTGAACGAATTAGTAAACAAGAAAATCCCAGGGAATTTACTTCTGGTAACGTGTAGATGTTTAGTGGAATTCATTCCATGAAATGTATTACTATTGTTTGTTCCTGATGAAAGGTAAAAGTACCTTGAATTTTTAACACACCAAATAAAACAAATCGAGGAGCGACTCAAAATTTCAAGACTGAACATAGAACGTGTACCGAGAGAAGTGCGAACTTCTGCTGTGGAGTGTTACAATGTTCACTATCAGGTAAACAGTTCGACCAGCGGTTTTGTACAGATATGCGAGTAGAGGTAAGAATGGTTTGCTCACAGAGATGTTTTCGTAATTCGTCAATTTTTTGGAATATATACATTAACTAACAGCCAAACTGCGGAGTTTCCTAAAGAAGTTAACTTTAAACCAGAATTACACTATAGAAAGGTTCGCTTACAACAGGTTAGCGCGTCTTCATGACTTCCTAGCGCTGAATATAATGAAAAATTAACATCGGCAGATTATTCAGATGGTGTCAAGAATTATCGGAAGCGATTCGTTAAATTGATGCACCAGTATGTCATAAAATACAATCTATAGCTGGCCTACTTCTTTATATTGATGAGATGAAATAACGAGCAGCTGGCATTAACCTTGAACTCAAAGAAGCTCAAGAGTCACCACGACCGCATTAACCCGTCCGTAGCGGAATGCCCAGTAAATTGACACACTCTCGAGCAACCGGGCCAGCGATAAAAAAGGAAGCGGAAGTGTTCAGGAAGGCCTCGCGCATTGACGCAAACACGCGCGGGACTACGCAAGCATGTAGGATAAAATGCGCAGTGCACATTGTGTCAAACGGCGAGTAGAAGCTTCATTCGCCAGGACGCGCGGGGAGAATGGAGAGAGGTAACACAAAAAAATGGCACGCTCCGAAGGCCCACGCTCCAATAACGGCAAAACCATTCAGTATCCGCCTCGGGAAAGGCCCGCTCGCGACAGGCGGACTTCGCACTCGAATCTCCCGGAGAGAGGTGGGGGGAGATGTTCATTATTTTCGCTTTCGGATCTCGCTCGCCCGCCCCGCGACGGCGACAATGGCACCGCGCATCGGGAGGAGCGAGACAAAACGGCGCCATTGAAAAGGGACCGGCCGCGCGCACACAATGGGGAATTTGCAAATGCGTGGGAATCCTCCGACCCACTCCCCCGAACCCCGCCCCCTCGGAACGGGAGACGCGTCTCTCCGTTCAGTCGTGAGGCGCGGGGCATTATGTTGCAACCCAACGCCCAGAGACACCAACACAGTCACACGTGTGCGCACCTTCTCCGAAGTTGTCAGGTTGTTCAGGCGGGTGACAGCTTTTGGTCCAGCCTCTCTCTCCCTTCAACCCGTCCTCCCTCTCTCTCGCAGCATCCCTTGAATCCATCCCGTCCCTCTCAGTATAAAACCAATAAACCCCACCCACGGCCCAACCGATTGACGCATCGTCTCCGCATTATGTTCCCGTCCCAGGACGTCGAATAAATGAGTAAACAACTCTCCTGTTAGCCTCTCACATACATTCATCGATTCCTCCGCCTCACCCGCACCCCACCCCGTCCATCGGTTGGCCCCTCCCTCTCTGGGCCCCTTGTCACTGACTACCGCAGCCCCCAATACCACATCGCGTAGCCTGTCTCACCTGCCAACGAAATCTCTTTTGTCCCGCCGACAAAATATCGCTCGCGTTCGTTTTTGCCCATCGCGAAGAGCGCCGAGTACTCGTAGTTATCCGAACCACATTTCCTGCTGCGTCGACAAGAGAATGATTGAGAATTTAATCAAGGAAACTGCCGGAGGAGACATACAAAGTGTGTAAATTAGATTTCTAAGGAAACATTAAGCCAAACTGGGCGTAATTATTATAAACTGGATTTGCTATGGCTATATCCAAATTTCAAATTTATGCTCGAGCGTATTAGTATGCTCTTGTAAGAGAGAGCGAATCATATTAACAGCGATTGGTGGACATTGTGGTTGTTTCCAGCAAGAAACAAATTGCTTGCATATACCTGCGGGAAGTGTGATGGATATGCAACTAATTGTGAACAAGTATGACTAGGAACTGACTTTATGACGAAAAAATTAGGTGTTTTCAAGTTGCGGTTTAAGGAATCTAATTTTTGGTCATCCAGAACATAAAAGCTCAATTACTTCGAGTGCTACATGCAACAGGGTATGAACTACCAACCACGCTGTAATTATATAATTTGAGTGGTATGTTGTATGGAAGTCTCCAGAAGCTCAGTATATTAGGAAGGCCGTAAATGGTCAGAAGAAGAAATATATTGGAAGAAAGAACTGACCACATATCTCAAACACAGGAAAACTGATTATATACACCACGCGAAAAAAATACTCAGATTGGATTAGGGGTGATAAGTGTATGAATTGGAAATTTAAACTGTGAAGATGATAGGAGAAGAGGGAATCAGATAATTGGAGTTGGAAGAAGGTTTCAGATAAGACAATGGCCAGTAAGTGTGGACAAGAGGGAAGTATGAGGCATAGTAGAGAGTGAAATGCAGCCACTTGGGGCACATGGTTGCGGGGAGACTGAGATTATTGGATACTCTCAATGAATCCCAGTCTCCAACGGAGAGGGCAACGGAGAATTCGGAGGAAAAGTGTCGCTTCACTCGGCATCGCCCAGTTTGAGTTATCCCTCCCTCTCTCTCTCTCGACTCTTCCCCCATCCAACTGACTGAAATGTTAACTCTCCTCGGGAACCATACGTTGGGAAAGTAAAAATATAAATTATAAATTAAACATTCCGATAAAAATTTTTAATTCAAGAGAGATGAGGATGGAGGGAAAGAGACCCAGCACATCTGCCGTTTATCGGACTTTTGGCCGATATTGAAATTGTAAACGTTTTATTTTTTTTAAGTCTTTGACCTGCTTTTACCAAGTACGGTAATCACAACCCAAAATCATTCAGCTTCACTTCGATTATCGTGTAATATCACTTTTTTCATTTACTGACACAAAACAGCCTTTATGAAGCTTCTCTGTATTTTTGTGCCTTACTCTTAATTTTCAAATATATGCTATCCTTTGAATAGGTGATTATCATCTATGACAAAACTCTCACATATTCACGGGCACTTTTTCTCCCATCTGAATCTAAACATTCGTTTTCAGCAAAATTTTGGTTTGCTGAAGTCACTGGGACACTTACAGCACCAGCATACATATTTCATACAACCGCACAAAGGTCATTACGATAGGGTACTGAACAGCATTAGGTAAGGAAGCTTCATGAAAATAAGAGACTTTATTTGGAAAACTCATCATATGATCAATCAAAACTTAGGTATAAAGTTGCTTGATTCTGAAACTTTGATAATTTCGGAAAGAGGATGTGCGTAGACAAGACATTTTGAGAATTTCGAAAAGTGGCTGCGGATTAAAATGTTGGACGTAGGTTGTAAGGAGAGAAGGGCAAAAAAGGTGTAAGCGATGGGGAAGGAAGAAAGTAAATTTTTGGCAGAGATAAAGAAAAGGTATTAACATTGGTTGGTGCATGATCTAAGAAGGGCCGGTATTTTAAAGTGGCTGATACGGAAGAGGATGTTGAGTTGACGCTACGGAGGAATAAAGATAATAGGTATTTTGGATTATAAAGTAGGAGTAAGAAAATTTGAAAAACCATTGCAAGACTAAAAGCTAGGTACCAAATAAGTTTTAATAAAATCACTGGAGCTAATCCTGCCGAAATGTATAATGGGGTGTAGCCACTGCGTTAGTCACTAAATTAAATGGTATAACACAAACTGATGACGATTTTAGTAATTTTCCCGCACCTGAAATTTCTTGAAGTTTTATATCTATGCATTCATTCCATACCATACGGAAAGCAGTGATTGAAATTGGGAGGATGCGAGAATTTTCTCTCAGCACCGTCGCGGTTCCAGTACCATGTATCTTCTCTTCAATGAAGGGATATCGTCGTTCAGTGTCGATTCTACACAGAACAACGGGTCTCAAGAGCAAGGCTCTTTAAAAGACAACTGTTGGCAACCTTGGTTGGGGACTAAAGTGGAGGGATGGAAAGAGAATCTCTCGGAAGCAAAGAAGAAGAGAAGAAATGGGACGAGATCCCCGTATCTTTTCTCTGGAGAAAACAGTAATTACGTCCGCTGATCTCTTTTCTTCTCCCTGGGTACGGAGAGAGAGAGGAAGAGATTCATCCACCTTTCCTTTCAAGGCCCCTTTCCTGCTGCCCGCTGCAAGGCGGGAGGAGGGTAACGGGGGGGCGGAGACCCCCTAGCGGGAAGAGAACAGAGTTGCACCCCCCTTGAGAATAGGATGAGGGGCGGGGGACCAGGGGTCGCAAAAGGGGTGGTGGGCCATTTTAAGCCCTCCCCTAGACTTCGCCGCCTTTGAGTGCCGCGCCAACGCCCCCGCTCAGGTCCACCTTGTGCCGAAACACGAGTGGGGATTCCAGCTACCGCCCCCTCCCCGGCGGCCTTGCATTAAAACGCACCAGGTCTTCACAAAAGGTGCGGCGAGGGCAAAGGCAGGAGGAGGCTGGAACTAGTGGGGAGTTGCTGGAATGGAGAAAGGTACGAGAGAAGCGGTAGTATCCGAAATTTGGAAGATGTTCCAGGTTCAACAGACGCACTGCTCTAACCAAGGACCGCCCACACCACAAGAGAGACTCAAGCCATTCAGCCGATGTCCCACGGACAACAAATTCTTGACAGGTTTCAGGTGTATTATAGAGGTTTAAGTATTGGATTCACATCACGATGTTAGTGTGTTCGACTCCAGGTAGAGTTATCTATTTTTATGGGGAATCTTAAACCCTAATGAGAGGCTATGTGAAAAGCACTAAAGGAGTAGTACACAGTCCGTCGAATGGGATGTTAAACTGTGGTCGCCTTTCGATAAGCAAAAACTAACATTGACGCCATGTTTCTCTCCACCTTTCCTCCTTTTTCGAAATAACACAACCGTCAAACTCACCTTTCCACCGTATCTTAAAGACGAAAAGCCTCATTTGTCAGTCGCCTCCCCAAATAGCCAACCAACCAATCAAATTTTTCGGCGACAAAAATCAATCGGACCGCTTGGTGTATCGTGTGGGTCGCAGAGCTTTGACACATAAAAAGTAAATCCAAATACCGACAAAATACTGAAACAAACATATTTTTACCAATCTGATTTGAGGCGCATCTTCCATTTTACTCCAAATATCAATCGCAGCGCAGAACAGTAAAAAATGGCGCTCTCTGAACTAATTCATAAGCTCTGTGGTTTTGAGACTGTTAGAATAATAATTCCATCGATTTAGGCTGTCAAAAACAAACGCTATAGTATTATCCAAATAGAATGATATATGCAATGACGAAATGGTTGGCTTCACTGACACTATGGACCATAATATAAATTCACACGATTATTAGTCTCCGATATATGTAGTAACCATATGCTTTTATGGATATAGAATAAAGACTTCTCTTTTGCTTCTTTATTTCCTGACCTCACGAGATGTTAAATGCCATAGCTTGCGAATATTTACAGTCTAAAGGCCTGGTTACAAGATATATTAACTTGTAAGTGTTCAAGTTCAAGTTCATGTACGAATGCATGAACCAAATAGAGCAGGTTCTATTTTCATGTTCACGCGTTCATGCATTTGCACATTAACTCGTATGGGTTAATGTATCGTATAACCAGGGCTTTAGCCAAAAAAAGTAACCTGGCCCTCTAGGTTGGGGGTTGAGCGCTGGGCCGACAACCTGCCTCGTAAAAACAAAACGTTATGTATCACCTAAATTGTGCCTCGGATACTGGAAGGAATTTACGGATAACGTAACGGACCTCCAAAAGGCTATTGAGATTTGGAAATGTGGGAAGAAACGCAACCGAAGGAGGTAGGCCTGGGAAGACCAGGAGGAGGAAGACATCCTGGAAGACCGAGACGAAGATGGAGGGGTGGAGTCAAGTCAGATGTCAACCACCTAGAGGGAATAGTGGATGAGACAGTAGACAGAGAAAGACGGAGGACACTTGTAGGAGAGGCCAAATTCCAGCTTAAGTATAAGGTCCTGGGATACTTTATTTGTGCTTCATTACATACTATTAGATACTTCATTTGTTTATATTCGATCCTATCTATAGCAGTGCTCATGGTTCATTATAGATATTCCACTTAACGAACTATTTTCCAAAAATAACAGCATATTTCCGAACGACACAGAGAATACTATCATGACGCCTCACTACATCTCTAGGCCTGACAGAAAAAAGAGAGATACTCTGTCGAACAGATAGGTACAAAAATTCGTTCCTTCCGCGCACAATAAGCGACCACAAGAAAAAAACTGAGCTCCACTAAACACACCCCCTTAATACACGTCAACATTTCACCTCCCAAAACCTTATCCCTTACATGTGTCCTAACACCTCCTGCCACACGCCCATGCGGCGGATCGCAGGGTAGTATGCAGATGAGATATACCAAGCAATAGCACTCAATGCTTTACTTTAATATTTGAACTTTATAATTTACTGCTTCTTCATACCTATTTACAAGAATCTGTCACTTCATACCTTCCATATCCATTCAATTTTACTTGAATTATGAATTTGAGGAATAACGACCTCATCGCTTTGAGCCGTGTATTTTCTCTCTGATTTACGGGCACATTAAATATTTTCTCAGATTCTCACCGAGTCATTTAAGCCTTCAGAGGGGAAAAAATAAATGAAGTTTCCAACTGAGCGATTAATCCAGCGTTTTCCTCGTGAATCTGCGAACTCCACAAGTTTGAACTCATTGTTTCAACTCTCAGCGGGGAGGTTTTCATTGTCTCACAACAAGGTTATAATTAATAAAGGCTAGTTTTAAAGCATAGTGACGTCAAATATGTTTAAAACACTATTAACACTATCCAAAACGTTTATTCGTTTATTTCCACAAAGAGCGTAAAAAATAAACTCCATCGAAATTCACGGAGCGGACCAAAACGTGCGAACGCTCACTGCAATCACCCAAGCGTATTAAAAAAAAAGGAGATTTTTTTCCTCCAACGGTGAGGGACGAGGATGCAGGGGGAAAGGGAATAGCTAACATCAAAAGCCCAAACCAATCCTTTCTCCTTTTCCGCGGAACACACACAGGGAATTAAAAGCGCCGAAAAAGCTACGTGATGCGACAAAAACGACGCGAAAAAACGCGAGGACTATATTTTATGTAAGCCAGGGAAAGAATGAGCCCTGACTCCAAATCATGTATCATATTCCCACTCGCTTGTTTTCCGGAAAAAAAATTTAAATACATCAAAACAAAACAATCAAACAGAGTTTGTGGAGGGCCATCTGGACCAGGCACGCACCGACTCCCCAGCAATCACGATTTCCTTTCATAACCTCGCTCAGAACGGGTTCTCACAGAGAGCGGGCGAAACATTCCACATTCGTCGCCGGCGGAAACCAATGAGAGGGTCGAGTCCGGGAAAAAGTCGTGCATTGAAGGTCACGTGTGAACGAGCGATTGTGATAATTATTTTAGGAGACAGTTTCGAGAGAAAGGTTTGAAATAAGCACATTAAAGGACTGATTGGAGCTAAGCCATCACTGCACTCCTTTTGACTTCAACAGCCTCACATAGGGCCGGTTCATCCATCTCCGGGTAAACTTCCCGGTAACTATCCGCCGGATATTGCTACCCGCCGGATAAATCTTATGTACCGTTTATCAATCATATTTTATCCGCCGGATAGTTTCCCGATAGAAAGATGTGGCAACGCTGGTATTGTCAACTCAGAGTGTACGTGAATTTTGAAGCGACCGTTGTCATTGGCCACTGAATGCTGTGAACAAGAGAATTCCGATATTCGCAAGGCTCGGCACGAGCTTGTTATGGATTTGAGTGCGTATTTCAATGTGGTGTATTTTGCTTCCATTTAACAAAGAACTATTTCACGGTCGTATCTTAAGCATTTGTTTGACGAAGATTGTCTGAAGCGCGAGGTTAATCTCAGATTCTTGTTTCAAAGTTGTTAAACGTATGACTGCACATGGTGACTTTATTAAGGGTTGTTCAACGTTAGTGTAAGAAGGATACGATATCACTTCATGCCGAAGACTCAGTGGCTTTTGTGTCTGTTTCTTTCTGCTCAAAGTTGGTGTCTACTCTTTCACTCGTTTTGAATGCCGTTTTCAATGTTAAAATATTTCGTGTGAATAATTAACGTGAAACGATACAGATACGTGAAAATCTGTGAACCCAAAAAGAATTTAAGTCCTAGAAATTACCTCTCTACGGAGCTTCTGAGTATGTTGAAATAACATGTACCACTGGGATGTAAATAAAAATGGTAGAAATGAGCCTTCTGAGGCTATCGTTAGACTGTTATTACTCTTTTGCTCTACTTACTGACTGGATATTTTTACGATGACCACTAGTTGAATAACATTTTTCAAGATAAATACCGGGTTTTTAGAATTAAATTAGTAAAATGTACCACTAACACCTCAAGAATCAACTAATAAAACTACTTAAAAATATTATTCTAGCAAGGCCAGGGCACGATAAAAGGATTGGGGATAGGGCACCATTTAGGAAATTAATCATAGGGGCCTGGTTTGATAGGGAAAACAACAATTAATAAGTTCTCCCTTTTTTCCATTTCAAATGGGAATGGCGTGATGGATATTTAGGAATGCATTATAATAAAAAAATTTTGATACGAAATAGGAATTACATTGAAGTGTAGTCAATAATGACCAGTACGTGTAATGCCTAGCAGTAGCAATGCAGTGACGAAGAGAGAACCCATATTTTACATGTAAAACTCGAACTCATCTAAAATTAACCACTGCGTTTATAATTTGCAAATTTATTACCGTAGTTATGCAAATTCCACATGAAGAATTCCTGTGAATCTTTCTCAGTATTTAAAAAGTCATTCACAATTCGTGAAATTTGTAGAAATCGATGAGACATTGTTTCTTTCATATTATATGGATTAATTGCTAGTTTTATTCAATTTTCTATAAAAATTGTGAACATCCACCGCCTAAATGAAAAGCGACATTGGTATATATTCATGTAGCAGTAGTTGGGTGGCAGTCATTTTTCTTCATATGTATTCATCAAGATTTCTTTATATAGTTTAGTTTATTTCATAGCTAACAGAATCACTAATGGTCACAACTCAGACCAATCATTACACACAATTGTGTGGACTTTTGATTATGATAATCTTTTTCCAACAAATAATGCAAAAGGATGGAACTTACTCTGTATAGGCTTTTATTTTTGAATTTTGAGGGACATCAAGGAGCAAAATAAATTCCTGAGTATGAGATGGTATTAGCTTCAAATGTGTGATCCCAATAGTAGTGTCTGCTGTCCTTGATTCTTTTGCACAATCGATCCACAGTTGATTATGTTGCTTTCTCATGACCCTTCTACTTATCTTTCTTTTGCAACTTCTATGTGGCAAGGCTGTGGTCACAATGAACTCTTAATATGTTGAAAGCCTAATTGAAATAGTCATGAACATTGACAATATTCATCCATCATCGCATTATTAATGAACACATCAGTACAGGGCATCACTCTTCAAGATAAATACCGGGTTTGTTGAATTAAATTAGTGCAATGTACTCAAGAATCTACAAAAACACATATATATAATAATAATAACCAATACATACGTTATTTGTCGGAGTTTGTTTTGGTAGTAATAGACATTAAGACGTCCAGCTCTATTTACATTCACGTTTTAGCGTTTTTACGAATCTTAAGTACTCTTAAGGACTCTTCGTTGTTAACTAAAATTAATGAATACCATTGCGATGGTCTGAATATAAAATAATTTGCCCTAAAAGTTCTCCGCGTCGCTTTGTTTGTTGACTTATCTGACTGCCGAGTATTTGTGAGCGAAATTCGCAGTTGTTGAGGGATCTTTTAATCATGAAGCTGGAAAGTTACATCCCTTCACGTAACGATTTCATTGCGCTAAACTAATAAACTAAAGACTTTAAATATTAAATAAACCAAACTAGTGCTCTAGAAGACCATAAAGTGAATTTATTCATACCGTAAGTCGGTGATCATGAAATACCGTCACTATCGCGCATTCCCAAATTTTTCAGGGGCTTCACGATGATTTCAGCCAACTACATCACCTTAAATCGACAAAAAAATGAACTTTGATGCTTCAAATTTATATAAAAGAAAAGCAGCATGAGTATTCAATTCATTAAATATTCAAATTTCTTTTCATTTCGTAGTATTGTAAACAGGAGACATGAGAAATTTGAAGGGCTATATAATTTAAAAAATTACGGCGATTGATGCCACGAATTTCTCTCAGAGCAGTCAAACCACCAATAACTAGGATTACTGAAAAAGAATTACACGAGTAAATATAGATTTGCGTCCAAAATAACAATTTAAACATGTCAGGTGATTGCGGCAGACATCTTGAAAATGGGTTTATCTCCCGGATAAAAATTTATCAGGAGGAAGAAGTAGCGGGTAAATTTATTCGGCGGATAAAGCTTGAACGACGGTGGATAAACGCTTTCCTTAGGTTTATCCGGAGGATAAGCTATCCGCCGGATAAAATCGCGTTACCCGGAGATGGATAAACCGGCCCATAGACCTTACTGAATCTCGGTTGAAAATGACACAAAACGTGCGTCCAGTTATTCTACCAGTTTTTGAGACACTCAGGACAGGATAGATTCAGTAGCCTTCATTACCATGAGCTGGTATTAGGATGTAAGAGGGACACAATCCACCTTCCTAGAGACCACCAGTTCCCTGCCTAACGCACATGTTAGATGGAATATTTAAGATGAGTGGAGTTACATGTGTAATAACGACCGGAGAATACTAATTCGATCATTTCCTGAAGTGTTCTTCTGCCTTGGACATCTAATTGTGAAGGACTATTTGATGAAGGACTTGGACCTCTACTTGTGATATCGCCAAAGCAGACGTTGGCCCGCATTGAACGTGTGATCAAGCGCTTTCGCTATATTCTCTAAAATATACCAGTTTCCCTTAATGGCTGAGTTATACCTTCTTTATACCCGACGCTTCGAGAATTTCCATTTTCTCTAAGACACGTGTTTCCCATAAAGATGCGCGATAAATGCTGAGCAATATTTGACGTGCGACGAGCAAATTTCCTTAGTGCGAGGGGTTTACATGATTGAATGCCCAAGGATTACGCTATGGGTATAGTCAAACATGGAATATGAGAGTCAAAGGAGGTACGTAAGTCTAAACGGTAATCAGTCGTAGACAATGCCGACAATGAGTATAATTCTACTATAGCTAAAAATAAACTTCCGTTAAATATAGGTGTCCTGCCGTTTGTTTGGGAAGGAGTACTAATAACTAACGATAATTATTCCACCCATGGACTCGTCTAATGGTACATTCACGAAGATATATGTTCCATATTAATTTTATATCGATTTTCTGATGCCTTAAAATCCCTTTTAGCCGTCGAGAATACTTTTGTTCAACCATAACCATCATTCTTCCGACATAAACAGGCCATTGTCGCTTAGTAGGCCTTTTGTGGCCATGCTTGCTCCTCTTCCTTTAAAGTCTAAAAACCAAGTTCTTTCCCTTCCCTTCCATTTTTAATTTCTTCATCAGTCCTCTTGGCAATCCATCTTATTATCACAATTCTTCAATTCGCATTCCCATTTTCTCTACCCCATTAAAAATCTCAACCGTTATACCATTATTCATTTGACTACCGGGACAGTACGTTTGAAAAGCTCAGTTTACATCTAGACATGACAATTGTTCCTTTTTCAGCTCATTTTTCGTCAATGACAGTAATATCGGAACGTTTCCCTAAAAATGGAATATTATTGACTGGACGATAATGACGTGAGATGCGGAGCGAATCATGTGTTGCGGAGCCTATTCTGTATATTCCCCCTCCCGTGTACCCAATATTTGGTCCCTCTATCACCATCTTAAGCAAACATTCGCATCTTCATGTTATCTAATTTGTCTACTCCTAATCTGTACTCCCAATAAGTTTGTCATCCTTTACGTCCACTGCACCGTCTCCATACTCCACGCCCACATCTCGAAAAACTTCAGCTCATTCTTGTCCTTCTCTTTCAGAGTCCATTTTTCTGTTTCATACAACGCTACACTACATAATAAGCTCGTCTCCAGCCTCTTATTTACATCCGTACCCAAGGTCCCGCCAACATCTCCCTCCCACCGTTGAACGCTTCTTTTTCCAGCGCTTTCCTTCCTCAGCCACTATACCCATTATCTTCAAAGTAATACCCAAATGATTAAAATGCTGAGCTCCGATTTTGCCATCCAACTCTGATGACCAGCCTCACAATCGACACGTTTTATTATCAGCCTCGCCTTCTTTAGCCCAAGAAATTTCAATATTTAGGTTTTCTTGTGACCTATCTTGACTCCGAATTTTCTGCACTTAAATCCTAATGTATCTACTAGAGCTTGAAATCCCTTCGTTGACCAACACCTGGTCTCACTCGAGCTTATCAGCAGACCTCTTACTTTGATTCCCTTATCTAGCTGTTTCCATGCTTCTCTTAGCCATCTCCTTGGCATTAATATCAAGAAGGCAAGGCGACAACGGTTAAGTCCAGCCTCACTCCACGACCAACAATTGCCACCCTGATTCTCCGTCAGCACTCGTGTCCTGTGGGCCATTTAGAAGTCGCGGATGAGTCTGCCATTTTACCAATCTACTCCTATTTTGCCCTATAGGTGCGATATTTTCTTCTAATTTACTCTATCAAAAACTTTGGTAAATAAAACAAAAACATCCTGATTATATTCTATGCTGCATTTTATGAGTGCTCATCACAGATCTTCTTTCAAGAAACAATTGGCTCTATTTTCCAGCCTTATATAAATATTTCTAAGCAGAACATTTTCCGCGTACAACACTATCTATCTGTTCTATGATCCTCGCATTTTGACGCTTTCTTCCTCCTCGAGATAGGAATCGGCAATCTTTTTACGTTATCCTCTGACCATGCTCCTTCCTCGTAGGATCCACGAATGACTAACAAAATACTGCCTTCCCTTATTACCTAAATTCTTTAGTAACTCCAAAGCTATATTATCTACTCTCACGGCTTTTCCAGCTTTCATCCCTCGTAATGCCCTCTCTTTTGCTGTTAACTAACTCCGAGCTGAGACTATCCTCCTTCATTGTTCCCTCGTTACCTACATTAAAGTTCTTAAGCATATTACCGATATCATCTAGTTCTTATACCTAATCTGATAGGTGGACACTTAACCTCCATATGTTTCTGTTCGATCAATATCTTCTCTGTTTTATCCTACACCTTGAGCATCGTTTACCCTCCCTCACTACTAGATAGTATTTTCACTAGAGTGCACAGTGAACTTCCTTCTTCATGTAGCTTTTCCATTTCCTCGCATTGCCTTATCCAGAAGTTCCATTGGCACGGTTGGCTAATCGCCAAAGTTAATAAATTAATTCCTTAATTTCGTTCGTAAGGGACAATAGGTTGCCCAAGAGTGTGATAGATGAACGGATGTTAGGCAATTGGGAAAGGGAAGAAAGAGAATAGGGTTTAGGTGATGAAAGATACATCGTAAGCTGATGCAAAAAAGGAAATACTAGAGGTAGGTAGGACTCAAAAAGTGTAGAAAACCGAGAGGAGATTCTCTGATTTCCAACAAAACCTACCTTTTATCGGTAGAATATTGCAAAAGAAATTCGTTGTGGGCATTGTCTCGTAGTTGTAAGGCTTCAATTCTTTACGATTGACTTCCATTATCTGAGTAATCGTGAATTGTGAGTTTTCCTACAAGTAATAAAATATACAGTTACCCTTCAGTTTATTGTAACCAACGGTATCTCACCGACTTTAATAAGCGTTTTTGTCAAGTTTTTTGAGTGTCCACAAAATAGTCTTCACCAAATTTTGGGCCGTATAAGTTTTTGTCGTCAGCAACTCTACTTCACTTCAAGCGATTTCATTAGTCCTATTCTTTACTTCCTCATAGGTGCCTATCCAAAATGCTACCGTTTCCTAACGGTAAGACTGAAGAAGAGACCACTTAATCTCAATCTCGCCGTCGATAAGGCCGTCTATCTGTATATCAGTCTGACTTCCTTTGAGATCCCTTTCCTAGGAATACATACTATATCCACTGTCCCTATCTCTATCACACCTTCAGCTACCAATTTATGTACTATCATAATAAGCTCCATCTATTTCACAATAAATGATTTACCAGCCATTATTACTAATTCTTACACAATCGAACCCACGCTGATCACTCCATTATTGTCCAAATTTAAGATGTGCTATTTCCTTTTAAGTTGCCTATGTCTAAACCGAATCAGTCGTTAAGTAAGCATCTGAGGGGTGGTTTTTTAAAGCACCAGAAAGATACTGGACCTCGAATGGGACTTATTACTGATTAAAATGCTCGCGAACCTTACGGAGCGTTTTATTTCAAATCCAGTGCAGACACACGCAGGGCGCTGGTGTACAAATCGTAGCTAATCCATAGAATAGGAAATGAGGGATTCACCAAGATATAAAATGTTAATCTGAGGTAATGATATCCATATTTATCGATTTCAAGTAAATTCCAGAATTCCCAGTCCAGGAAAATGCTTTCATCACTTCGCTTTTCTTACATTCATACGCCCCCTAGCAGATGTTCCTCACTCAAGGATAGCACCAAAGAAAAACCTAAGTTTATGAAGCTTTACTTAATCCAATTCTAAATTAGATTTACAATGGAACTAAAAGCTGGCATTTGTATGAACGAATTGTTAAAACTAAAAACGTCAATCCACGTTTACTTTGGATTCATCCACACATTAATTGCCGGGAACAGTGCGACTCATCTCTAAGGCGGTATTAGCACTAGGGGTTTGGTGAAGGTTCGGAGAAAACTTCCATTGAATTGTCATGGACCTGTTTAAAAAAATTATGAATCCGGCCGAGAGGATCAGATGGTCTCTTGCATGCATGGACAAATTGTCGAAGGATGAGATGAAAGAGAACGCTCGTATAACCTCCCCACGCAAGGTCCTTTGAAAGAGCGTGGTTGATTTGATTCGCACTGCCTGCCTCCAAACGAGGATTGGGGGGAGTTGCGGGGGTCAGAGGTGACGGGAAGAAGAAGGATTGGCACCAAATGGAGAGATTGGACACCGATACGGCCGCGTCACGTGCGCGTGCCTTATGGCCGCCGGGATGGTACCCCAGAAAGGATGGGTCGCGTGCCTCCGGAATTCTGGAGCGGCTGGAGGGAACGGCGTCTACCAGGGCATCGATGAGTCCCCAACACGTGACCTTCAAAGGATGGGGTACGCGGAGATTGAGGCATTCTAGCCAATTCTCTCGCCAACGCGTAAAATACAAAGATGAAATGACCTTCCTTCCCAGGTCTATCTTTACAATTGTTTCTCCTCGCAATCTACACTAAAATATTTTTAACGAAAGTCTTGGTCTCTTTTAATTACAGGCGAAACGTGGCTCATGTTTTTGAAGTACATGTAACAAACAACGGTCAGGATAGAGTTAACTCTGGAGATAGAATCTGCCTTCAATCTATAGGGACATATAATGACTTAATTACATAATAAGATAACAGGTCACATTATTTACTAGTATAGATTAGTGAATAATCATACAAAAGGGCGAATTTTTCTCAATGCACTAAAAAAATGAGCTACTGTCTTCGTGATGAAGTATCGTTACAAGTATATCAACATACACATTAACCTATAAAATCGGTTATTTCCATAATAGCACATTCGGCACTGCACCCTTCAGTTGATCACTAGTGAAATTAAGTGCATATTACCCAGAAAGCTCTCGTTATGATCTGCAGCTGGCAGTAAAATTCAGGGAGCATGGGTATAAAAAAGGAAAGAAAACTAAAACGAATCTAGCGGAATAAAGCATTTTCTAAAGTCTGCAGATTTTCTTCTGTACAAGAAAATAAATAGCCAAAAATACTCTTTCAAGGCAAATAAAAAAGAAATTTAAATTCAACCCTCAGTCTCGGTCACAAATCTAACTCATTTCGTTCCAAAAACTCGCTATTACAGTAATCATCGAACATTGCGCTGTACAAGGAGACATAAAAAGGAATTTCAAATCAATATGTATCCAATTAATACCGTATTTCAGCCGGAAAAAAATGTTTAGGGTACATACCCAGTACCAGCTATATTTCCAATTTACCCTCTGAGCGAAACCGCAAGAGGTTCAATCATATCCCCGCGAGATTTGTATCCGGAAAGTTTCTCTTCGCCATAAGGCTGCCAAATTATATTCTTCTTCCGTTTCAATGAATAAAATCTGGAAATAATGAAAAAATTGTTGTAATAATAACGAACTCATCATAAGGAGACTTACATTGGAGAGATTTTACATTTTCATCCTCTGTGAACAATTATTTTATTGTCATTCCTTATTTTAAAATTTTATGTTAGAATACTGCTTCGTTAAATAATAAGACGTATGCCAGATGGAAAATTTCTCGGATTCGAATCTTCGGTACTTCCAGCCTGATTTAAAAATATGGACATTCATCAATAGGTTGCTCAATCCTAAGACTGATTGACTGCAGTCCTCCACCCTTCCCTATCGAATGCTAGTTCCTTTTCCTCGTGGTATCTTCCCCTATGCACTGTCTTCTTTATTTGATCCATGAACTGGATCTTACTCTTGGGACTTTTCCCTCCATTTTACCTTCAATTACGTTCTTCACAAACCCATTATGTCTCAAGGTTTGTCCAATCCATTTGCTTCTTCTTTTCTGTATGGAGTTTCACATGGTCCTTTCCTCTTCTACTATTCTGTACACTTCACCATTTCTTATTTTTCCGTCCATTTTATCTTTAGCATCCTCCTCCAGCACCAGGTTTCGAAGGCTTCTATTCTTTTCTGGTCAGCTTTTCCAATGATCCATACTTTCGATCCATGGAGTGCCATGCTCCACAAGAAGGTTTTCACATACTGTTTCCTGGTTTTTAGTCCTATCTTCTTTGAGCACAGCAGTTGTCTTTTTCCCATGAACGCCATTTTAGCTTGGGTAATTCCCTGCTTGAAGGAATCCACTAGCTCTAATCTCTCTCCTCTCAGGATGACTTCTGCATTCAGGTTATTTCTTCCGCATACCAGGATTTTAGTCTTCATCTTATTTTTTTATGTTCTATTCTTGAAGAACTTGGTCCATTACGTTTAGTGACTATTGAAGTTCGTCGCGATTTCCAGCTGTGACTGCGATATCATCTGTGAAGCGGAGCATGTTTATTTCTTCTTCGTTAATCTTTATTCGGTTCAGTCCACTTCCTTGTGATTCTCTTATGGCATCCCCTAAGTGCATATTGAACAGCGCTGGAGAGAGATTGCATCCTTTTCTGACTCCTTTGCTAATTTTAGCTTCCAACTGACTTCCGTTTCTCATTCGCATTGGGGCGACTTGCTACCTGTATAGTTGGTATACTATTCTTCTGCCACCGTAATCCATTCCCAATTTTTCCAGCAGTCTAAACATCTTGTCCCACTCAACATTGTCAAAGGCTTTCTCCAGGTCCAAGATTGCAACATACAATGGCTTGTTCACATGTATTGTTCTCTCCGGCACTACTCTCAGGCTGAGTACGGCCTCCCTAGTACCCCTGTTCTTCCTAAATCCAAACTGGTTATCCGAGAGGTTGTCTTCAATTTTCTTTCAAATTCTTTGGCTTATTATTCGTGTGAGTATTTTTGATGTTTGTGATAATAGACTCAAGGTTTGGTGCTCCTCACATCTCTCAGTCCTTGTTTTCTTAGGTATCACAATCATTATGCTCCTCTGAAAGTCCTATGGCAGTATTCCGCTATGGTACCTATTTTTGATTTTCACGTATATGTTATCCTTGGCTTTACTTCCGAGCGCTTAGATGATTTCTCCATTGATGTCCTCTCCAGGTGCTTTGTTTTTCTTGAGATCTTCAACTGCTCTATAAAATTCATTCCTCAGTATAAGTTAGCCCCGAACTTCCTCGTCAACCTCCCTCTCGTCATCCACTAGGCTTTCTTCCAGCGGCATCGGCCCTCGGTAGAGTTCTTCGATGCATTGCTTCCATCTATTTCCAACATCTTCATCCTCTGTCAATTCTCGTATTCTCGTTCGCATCTCTATATTGTTGCTTCTCGTTTTCTTCTATCCGAAGTGTTTCTTCCCTAGCTTGTATGCTGTTTCGGTGTTTCACTTCTTCATGTTTTCCTTGACTTCCTTGCAGCAGCTTTCGATCCAATCCTTCCTAGCCTTCTTGCATTATCGATTGACTTGGTTCCTTAGCTTTTTGTAGAGGGTTGCCTCACCTTCGTTTCTGGGGTTCTTGTATTTTCTTCTTTCTTCTATCAGGTTTCTGATCTCTTTGGTTATCCATGGCTCCTTCGTGTTGGCCGTCTTACTCACCAGTTGCTCCTCTGCTACTTCGGCGATTGTCCTCTTCAGTTCACTCCATCTTTCTTCGATGCCCTTTTCGGCCTCATTTTCGATTTTCCTGTCGACGGCTGCGGCAAATCTTTCTCTGAATCCTTCTTCAGCCAGTATTTTCGTGTCCCACCTTGGTTCGCATTTTATCTTCTTGATTTTCTTGTATCGAAAGTGGCTGTACTAGGTACATGAGTACTAGGTTGTGGTCACTGTTTATATCCGCACCGGGATAGCTCTTGCACTACTTGACTTGGTTCTTGTATCTGACTCTTACAAGTATTTAGTCTATTTGGTATCTGACCATATCCCCTGGTATCTCTCATGTGTATATCCTACGCGGATGGTGCTCGAAGAGAGTGCTAGCTACTACCATATTCTTCTCATTGCAGAACGCTTCTAGTCTTCCTCTCTTGGTATTTATTTTGCCCAGTCCAAAATTTCCGACACTATGTCCTTCTTTTCCTTCTCCTACCACTGCGTCTCCCATTATGTCCAGTCTCCCATTATGATGAGGTTATCTTTCCCCTTCACTACCCCAAGAACTTTCTCAATTTCGTTCTCAACTTCCTCGTACACTTCTATTTCTTCCTCCGTATGGCTAGACTTCGGCATATAGACCTGTACGATCACCGTATCCGTCGGCTCTCCTTCCAGCTTAACCATCACAATCCTTTCGCTGAACTACCATACTGATTTAACTCTCCTTCTCCATTCTCTCTTCAGTATGATGCATACACCTGCAATCCATATCTTATATGCATAAATTTGGCAAAAGGTAGATATGTCATTTATAAAGATGACGAAATAACGAGAGTAAAGAATTCAAGTACCTCGAAGAGCAGTAACCGGCGAAACAGATGATCATGAGAGCAAGATTTTGAGCGAAAAAAGGTGAGATAAGCAAAAAAGCTCACCGAGGCTATAGTAAAATAATAGCTCACCTATGTAGAATTTTAGATCGATCATCGTTATCTTAATGGTTGAAATTTAATGAAATTTTTTATAGACGAATATACTTGATCTGCCTCCAAAAATACATGCCTTCTTACACGTTCATCTTCGGCGAAAGAGAAATTTATCGTGAGCGAAATGACCCAACAGGGGCACGATACGTGGACAGAAGTGGATGATACCCAGAGGAGTAGTTATTAGTGAAGCAGATGAGCAAAAGAGGGATGATGACGACAAAAAGGTCGAGTCAGGCAAGCGGGGTTCACCGAGGGGATTGGACACATTCGCAGCGGGAGGGAAAATCTTCAATGTAGTGAGTGAGGAAGGGTGAGGGGTCGGCCGTCGACACCAATTACTCGCCTCGAACCGCTCGTTCAAATCTCTGGGCGGCGGAGAGGGAACGTGGAAGCGGGTGGAACACGGGTGGGATGGGGTGCGGCTATCAGGGGCGGCAGGAACGGTCGGCAGAGTGGGGGGGGTGTATCTCAAGCACGCGTGCCGGCCCTTTTTTATCGTGGGGGGTGTCGTGGGAGGGGAGTTGGTAAGGGAGGTAGAATATTGGGGGGAAGTGGGGGTGGTTCATTGCCGTCCTCACCTAAGCCTCTCCGTAGGGACTTGGCTATCCCATCCCCACCGCACCGGCGATCCAGATTGAGTTGTCACGCGGGGGAGGTTTGGGGCGGTTAAAGGGTGGCGAAAAGCACGCTTGCAATTGTGCGAGGACGAGAGGGGAAGGGTGTGTATTTGGGGATGAGAGCTCACGCTGGCGGGAGAGAACTTTGAGCAGGCGTGGGGCGGCTGTGTTTTGGGAGGTGGCAGGGAGGAGGTCATGGGAGAACGATTACAGAAGAGAATTGAGGGTGGAAAATGGTGGTTTAAATGGACGGGGGGCGCGTACTCCGTGGGGTGGGAGATGGGCGCTATGGTAAACGAGCAATCGAGACAATTGCTGTCGGCATCGCCTTTTATTTGTATTCCCTCCCCCATCGAAGGAGAGTGAGAATTGAGTCTGCAAGACCGTAGCCAAAATATTGGGAATGTATATGTTGTACGACACTTTCATCCTGTCGAAGCACGGAAAAATTACACAGTTCGATACAACGATATCCACCCGTGGGAGTTTCGTTACGAGTCAGCTGCCTACGTAATTACGACATGCAGCGTGTACCACGGTGATAGAAGGCCCATAGAATTTATCGCTATCGATCATCTGCAGACATAATTTCCCTTACTCCCAGTCATTATTTTTATTATAAGCAGCTACTATAGCCGGTATATTTGAAAATACTTTAAGCGCCATTTGATCGGCCCTTTCCTCTTCTTGAGATTTTTTATTCCGAGTGCCAGAGGTCAGCGTTTCATTTTCCTCCATTTTCTCCTTCTCTGTGACATCGTTCTCATCATATTTCTTTCACCCAAACGATCTGGTAACATTTTGCTCCGGTTTTGTTTCTCAATTGAGGCACAGTTATGTGCCATAAGTAAATGCACCTTACGTATATTCCTGTAACATTAATGTACACCAAAATTAAGGCTGGTCCTTTCGAAAACTAAATAATAGAGCTATTAAGTCCTAAACAGGTAAAATTAAACTCATATAAGAGCTTGGAAATGTAAAAGTGTCGCCAATTGTTATTAGAAGTTTAAGACATTTGTCTTCTTATTATCAAGATGCCATTATATACACAAGCCAACTATCATATACACTTTTACTAAAGTTACAGTTTGGAGCTGCGGTGCGCCATTTTGCGCTAGCTTCAGTTATTCGAAGAACTCTATCTTTTAGATTTATTTAAATTGAGGGCTAGCATTTTGAAAACATCTGTTCCTACAATAATAATTCTGGGAACATTTCGTAAGAATTGGAGATATTCGAACAAAGACAGTATCCATCTCTTGTAATCCAAATGTAAAAGTACACATTTCTAAGTATGCAGGCGGCAAATTTCAATACCACAGGGTGTATGCAGTAACTGCTTTCATCGAGGAAATTTTTACATTGATTAGTTTTTTAATATCACCAAAAATTATAACTAGTGATACGTCCAAGTAAGAATATTTAAGAGGTAAACAATTGGTGACAGATATGACAGGTCTTATTTTTTTTCCTTAATCCAACGTACAGAAGTTATGAAAAATTTAGGCGCCTAACTTAAAATTGATGTGAATTTGATACCTCTAAAACTTTAAAAAGAGGTTAAGTTTCATCTCAAAGACGTTTCACATGCTGGTGTTGAATGTGCCCCAGAGAAATATAATAAATATGGCATGTATATAAACTCCTCAAGTTATCAAAAGCATTAAACGAAATCTGGAGAAAATATTAAACAGAAAAATTGTTGTAATTATTATTGGCATTTGAGACCAGTAGATATTTCTACCAGCTCTGCCCAGACTTTTACACCCTGACCAGGTTAGAACCTTGATATACCTGGCAAAAAACATTTCTTATCACTTATGATCACTACTAGAGATGAACAACCCAAATAATTTGAAAATTTTTACGTCACCATCACTAACCACGGTCTTACCTTTACATAGTTACCAGCGGGTCCATATTGGTGCAAAATTGCTAAGAGGAGATATTACGCCATGATCGGGACACGATCCCAGAGCCCTAGATATCACGCCGAGTAGATAGGTGGTATCGTAACAAAAGTATCAATAATGTACTCACCATGAGTATCGAGTGTTTATCGATGCCACGTAAGTATTAAAACAACGATATATATAGCGGTAAATATTGAATCAACAGATGATAATAATAAAAAATAATCAAATTAAAGCTGCGTTATTTCCGGGCAAATGGTTTCCATAGAATGCTTTGCTAATGAAAAAAAGGCGTTAATCAGTAGACTCATTAATAGTGACAAACACTTTAAGAGTTGATCAGATACCTATCTCCCAAACCTATTGATTTTAACAACAATAATACTTTAGTAACTTAAATAAAACTTTGTATACTCCACTATAGGTTTAATAACACGACCCGGGTTTCGACACATCGTGTCATCTTCAGTAGCAACTACAACATCTGTCACTCTATATATATATTTTATTTGCACCTGAAGATGACACGAATTGTCGAAACCCGGGTCGTGTTATTAAACCTATAGTGGAGTATACAAAGTTTTATTTAAGTTACTATGAATTACTTCCACAAAGTCAAGCCTGGAACCATTTCCTTTGTGAATAATTCTTTACGTAGTTCTACTTCAAGACAAATACGTAGGTAGATTAAAATGAGACCCCATGTGCTTCTGAAAATGAACTTCACCAATCAACAGATTTTATTTTTCGCAGGAGCAAGTTTTCGGAAAAATTAATGGAATAAATGATCACTCGTTACAGTAAATGGTAGAAAAAGTGAGTGCTATATTGCAAGATGTGCGGAAGACTGAGAAATCATGGCTCTAAAGACAGTGCCACGAAATTGAGCACGAATGGATTCGAATGGATCATTTATCCGTCACTTTCGGCGATCCGACTAGACTTCTCCTTCCTTTAGCACGGATAATCGGCGCTCTGCTATTTTCGATTCCTAAGGTTTCGATACTATGATATGAATACTCATTAAAATAAATCGTCAAAAGAAAAGTATCGAGTACGAAAGTACTAGAAAGTGAAAGAAATCTCGAGAGTAAATCAATAAGAGTAAAGTATCGCATCTTTTTTCGCATCCCTAGTGCCGAGTGCTTTGCCCCTTTTTTCTAAGGAGTCTACCGGTAAAAGGTAGGTTCTGCTGAATGTCAAAGAAACTCCTCCCAATTTTCTGCACTCTTAGGGTCCCATCTAGTATTTCTCTTTTATACCCACCTAATTTACCTAGTATTTCCCTTTTATGCCCAGTATTTCTCTTTTCTAATCTACTCTTCTTCATCCCGTCCATAAAACCTATTCTCTTATTTCTCCTCCCCCCTCTGCCCAACACCCTTCCCTCTATCACATACATCGCCCCTTATTACTTCTTCCAGTCGCCTATCATGCCTATCCCGGATTTTATTTTAGAATTTCCCTTTCCTTACCCACCATACTAAGCACATCCTCGTTCGCCTTCCGTTCCGTCAACGCACATTCTCCGTCCTCCATACCCACAGCTCAAACGCCTGCAGTTAGCCAGTGAAGAAACCTAATCTTTCTTCTGAGTAATTTTGTGTTTAAGGAAGGTTTAGGCTATACCCTCCACCTTTCACAAGAGATGACCCCTATCCCCAAATACGAAGTCATTGAAAAGCTCATTATATATTTTATATCCCTAATCATTCCATTAATTAAGCCTGGTTTCTTTCATTGCCATCGTCGCTTACCAACATCTTCCACGGCCTTCAGCATCCCTTCGCTCCAAGTCACCCGTCCCAAACACTTTTACTGCCCAATGATCGCACCTTAAACCCAAAAATACTGGTTGACATTGATCAGTTCCCTTCAGAAGACGCGCGGAAAGTCAATGAAAACGCGGCCAGACCGGTGGTGACAGTTGAAAAGACCTCTAAAATAGACGGTGGCCTTCACTGCTCGACGAAACTTAAAAAAAAGACAAACGGTGAAACTTTTCGCGTTAAATGCGGAGAAAGGGAGAATTTTTCGCCAGAGAAGGAGGGAAACACGACGCGGGCCCTTGTGCATGCCATGGAAAGCTCTATCGGATGAAACGGTCCAATCGAGTGATGGGCATCTACGCAACTCATTCATCGACGTGTCAGGGGCACTCGGGGGAAGGGTGGGAGCGCCGCTGTCTTTTCTCTCGTCTCTTCCGGGTCCCCATCCCATCCCCACACTGCGACGAACGGGACGATACCTAAACTACACACATCTCCCTTCACTTGTCGAGAACGCAAACCTCCCTCTCTCCCCCCCCCCCTCAGAAAAACCTTACTCATTAAATCCACACCACCCTTGCACCATCGTCGTCCTTCCCCGGACCTACACGCCAAGCGCGTATGTGAGAGTGGGCCCTTTGTCGCCGTCAACCCGCCGCCCTGCTCCAATCCCAACCTCGCACCTCCCTCACACCACCGTTTCAAACTGCTAAAAACCCTCCACCCCTGCCGAATCTCAGAAAGAACGACAGAAACACAAGAGTTGCCGACCTGACTACGCTCTCACAGCCTACGGTACCCTCCCCCTCGCCGCCCTATTCCTCTGTCATTATTGCATTCCGTACGGAGGCACGTGGCGATAAAACCTTACCCGAGCTCGCATGTGGGAATGGGGGAGAGAAAAAAATTTTACCCGGAGTGTGTGAAGAGTGTGCCGACGCCGACACATCGCTGGTGTCACTGCGACATCTCAAACAGCGGACGAGATGAAAGAAGGGTCCTTCGAAATAAGCTGCTGTGCTTATAAGTTATATTAATGCGTCTCAAAGCGTCCCCCAGGACTTCCCGCCACAAATTAAAACTCAATATCAGAAATACTGTCGGATATGATGCCTCAAAATTTAAAGACGTGAGAAGTCGCCGATAAAATTAATGTAAGGCTAATTTTCCTGAGAATATTGTCCCTGAGGACATTGAGGAGAATTTCTCTTTTATGAGAATTATCCACATTTTTATTTCAGAAATCTTCTCATTCTACACCAATACCTACTGAAAAAAGTCTCTTCTAGAGAGTAAAATTTAAGTGAGGGAGGTGAGTTTACTTGGAATACGTTGTATATACAAAGACAACTACTATGTAAATTAGAATAGACGATCATTAAGATGTGAGAGTGAAATTAATAGCTCGTTAAGTCATTAAGTAATTCCAATATCGAGGAAAGTTTACATGATATCTTTCATTAATCTGCTACATTTTCTCTGCCCATCATAATCAGTTCAGCCGCGACTCAGCCCAAGTGGATTCCTACTTATTCATAGCTCAATAGCTCCTATACAGCATGTGCTAGAGCTATTTTAAACCCATAAATCACTGAATAATAACACGTTGTTAAACCAACAGCAAATGACAGACAATGAAGATAATTTTCTGTGAATTTACAAGTAGATATTTAAAACTTGCGGGAAGCATATTCTTAAATGGAATATTCAACTTGAGAGAATATTTTTGTAACAAATAATCAGGTTCGGTAATCAAATGAACACAGCGTAATATATTCCCAGAGGGTGAAAAAATGCACGTACACCCTTGCACATGAGGCTTGCCCCTCAATCATCTCAAGACTATTTTAATAAGATGTTTCTGTCCTTATTCTATCGCGCTTTTTGATTTGGCAGTACCACACCGATCGATAATGACTCTCCCGATACTCTTAATTTCCAATAGCCTTTCAACCGTAGCCCTTTATTGCCACTTATCCGACCCCGGCAGGGAAATTAAGCGCTAATTCTTCCTAATCTCCTCGGGCTAAATACGGGATATTTCCTCCCAAGAGGCTAAGACCTTTCATTATCGTGCAACTGAAATCGATTGATCGCTAACAGCTTACAAGGACTCAACTATCTGCAAATTTCAGCAAGCGCAATGGATTAATGGCATACAGGGATATTGGAATCAGGTTGGGATGATAACCACTCATGCTAGAGTGTATGAAAATGAAATGGAATCAAGCCACGGCCATGAGATGGACAGCTAGAGCATGGATGAAATCGCTTATTAATGGTCAAATTTTATACAATTCTGAATTACAATAGAACATGTTTTCAACACACTATGTCAAAGCAGTTTTAACCAAAAAGATCTCGAAATTATTATATGTTGTGGTAGATTTAGATAGGTCCGCTAGTCTTTTTTTTTTACAAGCGCAGGCCCTCTACATTCTTAAATTATTTCATTCCTCTGCTCAGCATGCATCCTATATCTTTAAATTCAATTCGTTGAGTCTATTTTCGCGTATCCTCTTTTTATTCCACATACTCTTTTTACTCTTACTTCGTGTATCCTCTTTTTCAGCCACATACTCTTTGTCTTTTTCTGATTTCCTGCAGTTGTTATCTCTCCTCACCCGCTATGTCAGACACTTCCTCGATTGAGTTTTTACTATCTACCGCACTTTTCCACTCTCCCCCAGACCCACATTGATAACGCCTAACAACTGATCCAGCAAAATATACTATTAATTCCGCTAGTTGTCCCACACGTATGTGACAGTGCATATCCGAAAAAAATTATGATAAGGAAACGCAATTAGCAGAGAAGTTTTAAAAAAAGGTGGAAAATCAAATAGAGTTACGTGGAGCTAGCTAGGTAGATAGACACTGACGGACATGCCGGAGGTATCTGTACATAAATGTCATGAATGATCGCTTAATGTTGAAGAATAGCTGTTCTATCGGATAAATAAAACAGAGTAACCAATACAGACAGTAATATGTAAGTTATGTACTGAAATGTATGTCATTTGGGCACGTAATGGGCTTGAAATTCCAATAAAATGAGATTTATGACTTTGAAAATGAGTATGATACATTTCTTATGGTCAACAAATTGCGACGTTTATACCACCAATATTGCTATCTAATTATAGCGTAGCAATACTACCAGTAAAATCATATTGACCATCGTTTTGCGAGAATGGAAGCATTTATTTCCAAAATGTATGTAGCGGAAGTTTCCACGCAATTGGAAACTTGTAAAAAACGGCAGTTTTTAACCACTTTGTTTATATACTTATCTAAGGAGGTGTTTAGTAACAGAAGGAAGTTGAGGACGGGGACCTTGCGTATGGATGTGAATGAGAGGCAAGAGAAACGCTTGATAGGGAATAAACGTGGACTTTCAGAACGGAGGACGAGAATAGGCTGCAGGTATTTGGGATGTGGGTGTAGAAAAGGATGGAAAAGGCAAGGTGGACGGAATGGAAGACGAACGAGGAAGTGCTAGGCATGATGGAAAAGGAAAGATAACTTTATTATGAAATCCGGAGGGTAGGTGGCTGGAGTAAGAAATAAGGGGCGATTATTTCACGAGTGTGATAGAGGAAAGGAAATTGAGCAAGCTGGCAATAGAAAGAAGGGAAATATGGATGGGATGAGGAAGGATAGATCGAATGCTGAGGCAAAGAAGGAAATACCAGAGGTAGTTAGGCCCCTGGAAGTGTAAAAAACTGGGGAAGGCTATCTAACTTTCATCAAAATCTGCATTTTACTGGTAGAAAACTTACAAAAAAATATGTCGAAACACTTCACTGGTCCTGGATGTTTTGCCATTTCAGGCTCAAGGCCCAATAAATATCATTGATGATGTTTCCTTTTCCCTTCTCAATTTTCGGGTACTGCAATGATGTATTGGATATGCTCCTACCAACAATGCTTATTTAAGACCGGAAATTGTGTAATAGCTAGCAAACTAGAGGCGTATCGGAGGCCAACCGATGGATAAATGCCTTTTATGGATCGTGGGACCGCCTAGAAGCGGTGTGTTAGGGTGCGTGAGAGGGAGGTGGAGCAACACAGCATCCAAGCGAGGCTAATCAACTCTTTACGTCCGAGTTCGTGTCGTCATTTGCCAGTAGTCGCGTGCGCCTGCTGATCCGCTGCATTCGTGCATTAACGTGGACCTACGTCGAGATAATTGGACCCCGGCGTGACGGGCGTTGTTGGTTCGTCACGGCAACGTTTACCAGAGGATGCGAGTGAATTCTATCTTGACAAGTTTTTCTCAGACACGGCGAGGTGCAACTTTTATATTATTGTGAGGCCTATGTGCCAAATTTCGTAATAAGTAGGCGAGTGAAGAGCTGAAGGGAAAAAACTTTTCTCCGTGAATGTATGTATTATAATTCATAATAAAAATTAAGGCCCACCATACATGAGCATAGTTATTGTTCAGTGTCAAAAATGTGTGCCATATGTCGTAAATTTAATTTATAAAAATGAATGCAACATGTTTATGCCTTAAAATGAATTCAACAGGTTAATCGAGACTCGCGAGACGCCATTACCTGAAAATTTATTGTTTTGTCTTAGAGTCACTAATATTTATCTTCCGTCAAACTATCTCACACATAAGTATCTCTTATTTTAATCAGCGTGTCAAAAAATACCCTTTTAAATATCGGTAAAGGGCCGCAGTCGTTTGCAAGGAAAGTTGCAATGGAGGCATACGATAGCAGCCTTGCTTCCTATATTTCAAATTACAGCTAATAGTAAAAGAATCAACGATATTATAAATTTAATCAAAATATATGGCAATTTCCGTGTCCGCCGATACGCAGTAATTTCCTAGGGAAAAAATCCGCCTTGCCCAGGAATACATCAATTATCTTTGGATGTTTTCAAAGACAATTTTTATGCATTTTATCGCCGTTGGGGACAGAGGTGAAATATATTTGAAATATTTCACTGAAAAGGTAATGCTAATACGCTTTTTATGTATTAAAAATATCAAGCATTATCTGAGAACCTCTAATCAAGCCCAACGTCGATGATACTGTGTTGTGTCTTTGTGATCCAAAGGTAATAGAGGTGTCTTCGGGTAACTTTTGTGGACTAATGTGGACATCAGAATCAAAGGCAAATGCATAACAGATAAAAGTGGTGTTTTTTGGCATAGACAATCGGAGGAGTATTTGTATAATGAAAGTGAACGGTAAATTAATTCAACAAAGGGGGTGTCTGGAGTAAAGTGAAGGAGATGAAAGAAATGTTTGTAAAACTGGGCAGTATCTATATAAAAGGGTATTGACAACCGAGCTGACGCTGAAAGGGTAGTAGCAAATGGTGGTGTTCATACATTATGTACAAAGGAATTAAATTCTATTTATTTAAGTATTCCACCGGTATAAGGAAGGCTTTGTTGAATGTCAGAGAATTTCCTTCCGGTTCTCTACACTTTCATGGTCCTATCTAACTCTAGAATTCCATTCATCACCTCAGCATACGTTATACCCTTCTTAATCCTGCCCAGGAAACCATTTCTATCCTCCTCTTCCCCGCTTGCCCAACATCCTTCCCTCTATTACACTCTTGAGCAACCCATCGCCCCTCATTACTTCCTTCAGCCACCTACCCCGGGCTCTCCCGGTAGTCTCCCTCAGAAGTTTCCTTTCCTTGCCAACCATCCTAAGCACTTCCTCAGTAGTCTTCCTCTCCGTCCACCTCACGTTCTCCATCCTTCTCCACACCCACATCTCAAATTCCATTCTCGCAGCCTATTCTCGTCCTCATTTCTGATAGTCCACGTTTCTGCTCTTTGCAACGCTACGGTCAATATCAAGCTCTTATCTCGCCTCTTATCATATTTACACACGGTTCCCGTTATCAGATTCCTTCCATTACTTACCACCTCTTTAAGTAAGAATATAAACAAATTGGTAAACAAGTTTTGTATTTTATGATATGAAAGCATTTCCTCGTTCGTCTTCCTTTCCGTCCACTTAACCTTCTCCATTCTTCTCCACACTCACATCTCAAATGCCTGCAGCCTATTCCCGTCCTCCTTTCTGAGGGTCCTCATTTCTGCCCCATACAGCCCATGTCCAGCTCTTCACCAGCCTCTTCTCTACATCCTTACCAACTTCTTTACATCCTTACCAAAGGCTCCCATCATCAGCTGCTTTCTATTACTAAAAGTGAAAATTGCAGTACATGCCATGTACTCCATCTCACTGGCGTGAAACTAGGATATACCTGAATTGAGGCTTATCACGGCGTGTATGGGATAATCAAGAACTGTTTGGGGCAAAAGTGGATCGGAAGGAATCAGGAAAGAGAGGGTCATAAAAAAAGAAGGAATAGATGCTTCGGTAACAGGCACACATGAAAGCGCCCTCCGTTGGTTCAGTTGGTTCAGAGAGAAAGGATAAGAGTCGAACTACGGAGCAGATTTAGGGTTTGGGTAGTGAGATAGGAAGAAGTTAGGGAGCGGAAGTCATGGGTGGCGGTGTTGGAAGATACTCTTGAGAGAAGAATATTGGGAGCATTAATGTATATGCAGATGGCGCTTGCTATGGTGGCCAATGCTTGAATTATAACGTGGGCGTAGCCTGTACGCCATCTTTGTTAACTCTGATTTTTCTTTAGTTCTTACGTGCTGACGCGCCAATTTTCCAGTTTTTCGATGTTATCCATCGATCACCATCATCTGAGTATTCTACCAGCTGTTTGGTAGGTTTTCGGACAGTAATTATTCTAACGTCCTAATTTCTTGCATATCCTTCCGATTTTCTTCCTATATGTGAATCACCATTAAAAACCTTCTAATATTCCTCACATCATCATCCTGTTCTTATTTCGTCCATCAGTAACTCACTTTAAATCAGCATGCATTTTTTCTTTAATCTGCACTCTCCTGGTCTCCATTATTATTAATTAATATATATAAAGCTACAAAACTGACTGACTGACTGACTGACTGACTGACTGACTGACTGACTGACTGACTGACTGACTGACTCATCAAAATTCCTGGGCATTTCTAAACGAGCTAGGTGGCTGAAATTTTCAGGATAGAGTTGGAGTGATGTGTCGAGTTGGGAAAAAATCGAAAAAGTTAAAAAAGTCGATTAGGCTTCGATTTATTGCAATCGAAAGCTTTACATCGGATTATACGGGAAAAACGAAAAATTTCAGTGTAGACCTTTTTTCTTTCGTTCATTAAAATATGAAATAATTAAGTTACAGGACTGATTCTTTCACAAATATGAGGCTGAATGTTTTAAGAATCTTATTCTTTCAATCGATTCTTTCCTACCTACCGTAAAACTGATATTTTTAAACTTTTATTTGGAATTTTAGAAATTTTTTCACTTTCGTTGCTATGGATTTATTCCATTGTCGCCTAGCCGAGTGTCGATTCGAGGTTTGGAACTAAGCTAGGCGGGGCAGTTTCATGGGAGGGTTATATTTATGTGTTGATTTTGGGTAAAATCGGAAAAGTTAAAAAAGTCGATACGGCTTCGAGATATTGCAATCGATAGCTTTACATATATGAGTTAGGTATCCTAAATGCATGTAATTTACTCTTCTCTATGCCAGTTTTCCCACTGCTAAATACTGGGTATAATTTCTTCAAACTTTTCCTGGCCTCTACCATACCTTTGATGGCCAATTTCCATCAACCAAGCTTCATGATATTGTCGTTTTCATTAAAAAAATATGCAGTCCATGCAGAAGATTGGAAGAGAAAAAAAATTGAACATTAAAATCAGTATATTAAAAATCTCGACTCCGATCGAATATATATAGTAAAATTCTTCATGTGAGCTCTTATTAAGTATGATGTACTGAAATGAAATATCTAACGTAGAAGAACGTCTTATATGCCGTAAAATGAGGTTATGATAAAAATTTTCAGCGGTTCCACGTTCGTTTCGGTGTACTGATTATAGTATTTTGAAAAGTCGCTAATAACCGGATGACATACAATATAAGTTTGTACTAGAACTGTCTGGTATCCATACCTCATGAGGCGCGTATTTCATTTTCGAGAATTATATTTTTCTTTACTTGCATGTAGCCCGCAGACTTGAGACCTTTCATTTTTTTCGTTATTTAAAGAGTATCATCGTCTAGCACTCCCCCCACCCTTGCTTGCAAATTGCAAGCACCCATATAGGCATCATTAAATAGACAGGTGCTATTAATACATTGCTGCTAAGTACTGGGTATAATTTCTTCTACATTTTCCTAACCTCTGCCGTAGGTTTGATGACCAACTTTAACCAACCAATCTTCATGATATTTTAGTTTTCATTCTAAAGCATGTGCAATTCATGTAGAAGATTGAAAAAGAAAAATTTAACATAAAATTTAGCATATTAAAGTTGTCGATTCGGATCGAAGTTCTATTATAAAGTTTTCATGTTAGACCTTATTAAGTATGCTGTACTGAAAGGAATATCTAACGTAGAAAGGCCATCAAATAAAGTTATGTTGAACTTGCAGTGGTTCCACGTTCCTTTCATTTCACTGACTATAGTATATTGAAATGTCGTTAATTACCGGATAAGATGTAATATGATTTGCACTAGAACTGTCAGGTACCTCATGGACCGTGAAATTCATTTCGAGAATTCCATAATATTTTTCTTTGCCTGCATGTAGCACATATACTTGAGAGATTTCATTGGTTTTGTAAGGATCATGCATTCATTTTTCGATATTTAAGTGAAAAATAATGTACAAACCCCCCTTGCTTGCTAACAGCAAGCACCCATTTACTCGTTAATATATATAAAGCTACAAAACTGACTGACTGACTGACTGACTGACTGACTGACTGACTGACTGACTGACTGACTGACTGACTGACTGACTGACTGACTGACTGACTGACTCATCAAAATTCCTGGGCATTTCTAAACGAGCTAGGTGGGTGAAATTTTCAGGATAGAGTTGGAGTCATGTGTCGAGTTGGGAAAAAATCGAAAAAGTTAAAAAAGTCGATTAGGCTTCGATTTATTGCAATCGAAAGCTTTACATCGGATTATACGGGAAAAACGAAAAATTTCAGTGTAGACTATTTTTCTTTCGTTCATTAAAATATGAAATAATTAAGTTACAGGACTGATTCTTTCACAAATATGAGGCTGAATGTTTGAAAAATCTAATTCTTGCAATCGATTCTTTCCTACCTACCGTCAAACTGATATTTTTAAACTTTTATTAGGGATTTTAGAAATTTTTTCACTTTCGTTGCTATGGACTTATTCCATTGTCGCCTAGCCGAGTGTCGACTCAGGTTTGGAACTAAGCTAGGCGGGCCAGTTTCAGGGGAGGGTTATATTTACGTGTTGATTTTGGGTAAAATCGGAAAAGTTAAAAAAGTCGATTCGGCTTCGAGATATTGCAATCGATAGCTTTACATATATGTGTTAGCTAATCCTAAGTGAATGAAATTTACTCTTCCCTTTGCCATTTTTCGCACTGCTAAATACTGGGTATAATTTCTTCAAATTTGTCCTGGCCTCTACCGTACCTTTGATGACCAATTTCCACCAACCAAGCTTCATGATATTGTCGTTTTCATTAAAAAAATATGCAGTCCATGCAGAAGATTGGAAGAGATAAAAAATTGAACATGAAAATATATAAATAAAAATATCGATTCCGATCGAATATATATAGTAAAATTCTTCATGTGAGCTCTTATTAAGTATGATGTACTGAAATGAAATATCTAACGTAGAAGAACGTCTTATATGCCGTAAAATGAGGTTATGATAATCTATCAATGGTTCCACGTTCGTTTCGGTGTACTGATTATAGTATTTTGAAAAGTCGCTAATAACCGGATGACATACAATATAAGTTTGTACTAGAACTGTCTGGTATCCATACCTCATGAGGCGCGTATTTCATTTTCGAGAATTATATTTTTCTTTGCTTGCATGTAGCCCGCAGACTTTAGAGCTTGCATTTTTTTTCCTTATTTAAAGAGTATTATCGTCTAGCACTCCCCCCACCCTTGCTTGCAAACTGCAAGCACCCATATAGGCATCATTAAATGGACAGGTGCTATTAATACATTGCTGCTAAGTACTGGGTATAATTTCTTCAACTTTTTCCTAACCTCTACCGTAGGTTTGATGACCAACTTTAACCAACCAATCTTCATGATATTTTAGTTTTCATTCTAAAGCATGTGCAATTCATGTAGAAGATTGAAATAGAAAAATTGAACATGAAAATTATCATATTAAAATTGTCGATTCGGATCAAAGTTCTATTAAAAAGTTTCCATGTCAGACCTTATTGCGTATGCTTCAAAGAAAGGAATATGTAACGTAGAAAGGCCATAAAATAAAGTTATGTTGAACTTGCAGTGGTTCCACGTTCCTTTGATTTCACTGATTATACTATTTTGAAATGTCGTAAATTACCGGATGAGATATAATATGATTTGCACTAGAACTGTCAGGTAACCATACCTCATAGACCGTGAAATTCATTTCGAGAATTCCATAATATTTTTCTTTGCCTCCATGTAGCACGCAGACTTGAGAGCTTTCATTGGTTTTGTAAGGATGATGCATTCATTTTTCGATACTTTAAGTGTAAAATAATGTATATACCCCCCTTGCTTGCTAACAGCAAGCACCCATTTACTCGTTAATTTATATATATATAACTATCCACATTTTCGGTGAAAACCATGGTAATCCGTAGCAATAAGTAATTAAAATATGTTTCAAGAGTTACTTGCGATAAATTTCAAAACAGATGGAGGATATACTTCCTATTCTTCCAATAATTCGTCCATTGCCCCGTTTTATCCAAAGGAATGGAAGGAAAGAGTAGATTGGATTGTAGCCTAAAAGTCAATATAATATGGTTGACATTACGATTTTTAGGCTGCAGTTTTTTGATCAATGCCCTCTCCAGCTACCTCAATGGTTGGGTGCCTTATGAACAGCAGGACGTGAGTAAAGCTAAGTATAAGTGTAAATGATCCAGGAGTTATGGTGGTTTTGGCCAGAACGGGATAAATTATTGAATCATAGCCAGTTGTCTAGGCCAAACTCTGAGAATTAAGGTTTTCACTATGTCTACCTCGAAACATAGCAGCGTAATGGGTGTGTGTGCGTTAATAAGTAAAATAAATTAAAGTTATAAGCGGTGGAAAAAATATTTCAGCGATTCAGTATGATGTAACTGAACGCGCGTGGCAGTTTTTCCTGGAGCTAATTTGACCGCCTCGGCCCCAAACTCGTGCTTTCCCTCTGCAGTGGAGCAACAGCCCGACCCCAACTACCGGCAGCGCAAGATAAGCACGTACGCAAATGCGCAGCGAGGAGTGGTGTGGGGATGCATTTTCGGCCTCCGTGTCAATCGGCAGTAGAACGCCACGCGATTCGTATTCATCTCCCGTTCGACACGCCTAAACGCTCCCTCGTGCACGCGTGGCCTCGCCGACCCCGCTCATCGCTCTCAGACATCCTCTGTGCCTTAATTCACCCATTGGGTCTCCTCTTCAGCATCTTCGATTTCATCCCGCAGATTCCTTACTTTGAATACCATAACCCACCACATTGCCTTCTCTGCTTTCACGCCTGCGATCATAACTCCTTGATAAGATTAATCTATTGTGAAAGATACAGCGGCATTTCCCTTTCACCCAAGCACACGAGACTTGTAAACAAAGCAATGAATAATGCAGCAGAGTGACATATCGAATCTTAAGAAAAAAGTGCTCGTAAAAAGTTCAATAATTTCCCTATTTGCCGTTGAGGTACGGAACCATTTTATCAAATACACTAACACAAACTATAAATATTGACCTTTGTAATTTAAAAAAAAATAGAATAATCTTCAATATTTTGAACAGAAAAAAGCCTATTTTAAATTCTCTCAGATATATATTGACTGACTTTGAAATGGTGATGTGTGATGATAGAAGGTTATACATCTTAGGAGCCGAGTTAATAGAGGATCACCAATAAACTTCATTGCTCGGTTCTGGAAAGGGTATTCTGTTCCGGGTATTTCATCAAATTGATCTCAAATACAGATTCGTCCAGGTGCAAGGGCCAGAATCTCTCACTACGAAAATAAGGAAAGAATCACGAATTTATAGCAGGGAGACAGAAAAAAAGAAGGAAATGAAAAGATAGAACTAAAACTATAAAGACAAATGATACTGATGAAATATTTCAGGTATTTCCATCAGGTAAGATGAAAATGGGTGCTTCATGAATCAAAATAATGCCTGAAGCAGCGGGCAGCTAATATTGAGTGACCCCATTGCCGAAGGCAGAAGCCGAAGCCTATCCGAATATAGAAGCCGGTAGCTTAAAATATATAGCCTCAGCCAAAGAACTTAACAGGATTTTCGGCAAAATTGCTGAGCGGGCCAGAAGTTCTGGCCCAGAACGCTTCCTTTGAGTTATCATTGCGCCACACTCAATCACATTTCTGCCAATCAGGCTTAGGAATTCTGACATGAGTAGAATAGCGCGTGCTCTGACGGCCGAATTTGCTATCTGAACATCAGCACATAGCTATGGCATATGACGAAAAAAACCAATGCGACTTCAATCACCTTTCCTCAACAGTACTGACACGGTAACGACGGAAAGCAGTCCGTGGTTCTAAAAACAATTCTGCGGAACTTACGGTGGTTTTTACGATTTATTGCATTTAATTGATAGCTAATGATATTCATCAAATGAAGATTTTTATTTTCCTTTTTACTTTGGTCAAATCAAAACATACTTCAGGCGCATGTGCACCGTCGCTTATCTTACACAGTGGCGTATGCTAGTCATTTCTAGCGACACACGATACGCAGCACGATACAGAAATTATTTTGCCTCTAATATTCATAGCATATCAGCAGCAGACTTTCGTACCTTAAAAGGTAACCGTGTTTCTTCAGCCCAAACTTTCATAAAGCACATAACTAAGTACCAGAATCGGTCTTCAATTACAGTAGTAACAAATAGGTAATTTCAGTAAAATGTAAGTCGATTATCTTCCACACAACGCTATACCTGTAGCAAACTATATGACTATTTAATATATTACCAAAAGGTATGATTTCAAAAAAGTAGAACTTGTCATATTTTCACATAATTTTTATTATCACAAATCGACATAGATTCGACTATACCATGTCATTCTGGGGATGGAATGACGTAAAGGGAGGAATAGTTAGATTTGAGGGGGGGGGGTGGATAGGGAGGTAAATAAGCCCACAATAGTTGCATGTTTGTACCTTGAAAATGACATAATATTGTCGAAACCTAGGTCGGTGAGTGATGATAAAAAATGTGTGGAAATATAACAAAGTTCTCTTTTTTGAGATCATCATATCCGTAACCAATGTCCACAAGATATCGCCATATTCGTTAGACTTTATGCATTACTAAAATATCTCAGCTTCAAAAATCCCTCCAAATTCTCGTATTTTTGCTTATCAAATTGTCGGGTACGTCGATATCAACATAACCAGGTGCACACATATGCTCATCAACGTCTTCAATTGGACGGTCGGGTATCCACAGTCGTTGCAAAATTTATATAGACTCAAATTTGCATGCCGATCAAAAATGAATCCTAATATCTACATGAATATAAGGTATATAAATCTTTATCTTAGCTTATTCTGTATTTTTCTATACTATCGGATTATTTTTGCAACCCATCTTTGATACCTTATCGTAATGAGAACAAAGCGACGGTCGAATTTTGAGGTATATAACGGAACACTCTCTTTTAATTTTTTAGGAAATGTGACGTTCAATCGTCATGAAATGTTTATATAGTGAGGATAAAACAGTTATGTGTATCTTAGTAGCTTATATTTCAATTCATTAAATCATAAGACGCTTAAGAGGTCAAGAGTGGATAGTTGGTGACCATTCTTAGTTGAACCGAGGGTTTGAAAACTCTGGTTCCTCGCTGTGGTTGAGATTAGCTCACGATATCCATCCCCATATGATGTTCCGGTCGTTCCTTCCTCTGCCCCGAACTCCCAACTGTCACGCCGTATAAATGAAAAAGAAGGATATTTTCAGCCGAAACTTTTAATGCAAATTCTCTCGCAGAGGGGATTGAGACATTTTCCCTTCTCCCCCGCCTCAACTTCCCCCGCCTCAACTTCTCACGACTGGAATGGCACGAGGATGGGGTGGAGGGCGTCGGGTACGCGCGTCACTTCCGGTGCGTGGGGTCGAATGGACCAACAATGCCGTCGCAACAATGACCCGACCCCTGGCCCACAAAAGTCGCCGTAAAATTGCCTCCTCACTTCTCGTTCGCCTCCCCTCCCCAAACCCACAAACTGTCCACGAACCCTCTCTCCCCCGCCCCTGGAACTTGTCCCCCCCCTAGGTCGCCCCAACCACTGTCAACCAACTCAACCCCATACTAGGTCACCAAACTCCAACTCTCCCCCCCCACTCCTGAGATCCATTTCCTGCCCGGACCACGAAATGAAAAAGCGAAGCGACCCGTGGCTCGGGCCAATATAAAAGGGAGGGGTCGTGTGTAAGAGGTTCCCATGGTGTCAGTGGCAAAGCCGATGGTGTCGACCCCTCCCACAGCCCGGCACTCCCCCCTTCTCTTCCTTCTCCACCCGTTAGAATGAGAAAGCGATATCCTGAGGCAATTTATCGCCTCTTCGTTTTTTTTTACGAATCGTTTCCAAGTTGGACTTATCCTCCCACTCGTACAAAATCCGTGGGCACTCCTCACTAACCAATTCTGCGCAATCGTGCCTCCAAAGCATGGCCTCAAAACGAATTAGAAGTTCACTTGAATCGAATGTGGAAATATTTTCTTAACGTAATCTGCAAAATTTCACGCGGGCCAATAACGGAGGTGTAATATCGCAGTCCTTAATATATGCAAAAATTGGGCATTTAAATTTCGAGTGTAGGAGATAGGAACTTGGGTCTAAGCAAGTTTATCTTTTCAATGGATGCATGAATAAAAGTCAAGACTGCAACAGGTTAATTTTAAACGAATTTTATCCAGTGGGAGAGAAAATGGCCCATAGAGTAGGTGGCTGGAGAGAAAAGAAGAGGAACGAGAAATGGAGGGTGAGGAAAGCAAAACTTCTAAATGAAGTCCAGGTAGGGAGAGTAGGTGACTGGAGGAAGTAATAACGGAAGTTGGGATTCTCAAGAGCGTGATAGAGGGAAGGATGTTAGGCGAACGGGGAAGAGGAAGAAAGAGAATAGGTTTTATGGACGGAATGAAAAAGGGTACATCGTATGCTGAGGCGATAAATTAAATACTAGAGATAGTTATAACCATTAAAGTCTAGAAAACCAGGAGGAGATTCGTTGAATTTCAACAAAATCTACCTTTCACCGGTAAAATACTTAGAAAAATCCATTACGATGAAAATGAAAATGACTTTGTCAACTCTCACTTAAGAATTTATAAATACGATCCGGGGTTTGACACTGTGACATCGCCAGGCTCTTAACAACACCCCTGAAGATAACACAAAATGTCTAAAACACACGTCGTGTAAATAAATTTTATAATTGAAGCTTAACTCCTTTTTACCGTTGAAGAAGTTTTAAATAGCTCTTTTCGGGATGTCCACCGGATAAGATATTTCATGTTTTCCGACGTTGCGATGGCCGAGTCGTCCGTCTTCTTCGTGGAAGAAACCTAGCCCGGAAGATGAGGTACGAGTCGGTCATCTGAACGTCGGCTACCAATGAATCTTTTACCCGGAGGACATCCCAAATAGCGCTTCTTAACATCACAGGCCAAGAGAGCCAGAGAAAAGTTAATTTCCGTATTATATTTTGCTAAAATGACTCGTGAGATGACGCCTGAACTGGGTTAGGAATCGGTGTAATATCTAATATATTAATTAATGCTCTGATGAAGCAGTTACAGATATTCTTTTTTTGAATGTCTGAAAATACATGCGTGTTAGTTTTAATACTTCAGGGAATATACGTTAAATACTATGTGACACTTGGATCTACAGGTTCAAAAATAAACGTGAAAATATACCATTAGACTTCGTTTTGTCTCAGTAATTTAGCTTTTCAAAAACTATGGCATGTTTTTAGGGATAGCATTGTTTAAAAATGTAAACAATAACGCAAATTCGTTAAGAATGGAAAAAATTGGGTAGTTATTCCATGTTTTTAATGTTCAATCACACAGAATTTTTCAAACATACTCCCGTAATAAGCCTGTGACAATAAAAACTTGTGACCTGTTAACTATATGTGCACACTCTTTTTGGTCCCCTATGGTGGTCTTAGGTTTCATTTATACCTTCCAAACGGGCTGGTATGCCAATGATTACTTGGTTAGTCAATTAGTCTATTAAGTCAGTGAATAGGTCTTCTAGAATTCGATTTTTATCGAATTCAATAGTCTACGGACGTTAAATTCAAGATATTGTTGAGGAAATATCAAATATGATCATTGGACTTTGTGATTTCTATCAGTTCGCTTTGAATGGTGGGAAAATACTAAAAGACGACTTATAAAATCAGGCTCTTCTCTCGTGTCACCCTCAGTAACACATGGCCACGCCCCTCCCCACATTTCCAACTCTTCGCATGCATCCAGCCGACCGAGAGAAAAAAATGCAACAGTCACATAACTTGCGTGTCCGAATTCCTAGCCGCACGCGTCGGACGGCCGTCGGCTTGGAGATAAATGAGAATCGCGACGTGTCGGGTGTTAGCGCGCGCCGAGCCGGGTGGCAACTTGTAAGAGAAATGACGGCCCATGCCGAGGGGTTTATCCTTTTGTGCATTTAATTAATTCGAGTCCAATTCGACGGGAGAAGAGGAGGGTCCGGTTGGCGAGACCAATCCTAGGGTGGTGTTTGTGTCCCCGGAGTCACACGCGTGGTGCATGAGAGAATATATGTACATATTTGCGTTTCTCTAAGGGCGTGGGTCAACTTGACCAACAGCACATTAGTCCATAACTCTTCTCGATGATGGTGCAGTACGTGTTTATTCTAGGTGGCCATCGGTTTATTTGCGTCTCAATTCCACGAGATAACGATCAGGCAAGCGGTCACTACGGCTTTTAGCATGAACTCTAATAGAGAAATAAAAGATATGACCTACGTCCTTTGGCGTTCAGAATAAGTGAGCGAGCTTTTAAAAGCTCTCATTAGATCTTAAAGTGTTTTCTCATAGAAAAAAGCTAAAAGAGCAGATCTCCATGAATGAAGAAATATCACAAGAAAGGCAACATTACCAATGTTCATTCGGATATCGATATCCTTTTTTCAGGCAGTGCATACCGACCAATACTTAAAACTACATTTTTTTTGGGAAACTGCGTTAGAGGATGGCATCAAGTAATGAAGATGGTCAATTAATGCCAATAATTTGAGATCAATGAGGCCACTGTGATTTGATTGGGCATCAAACTTGCATTGAGTAAATATGGTCGAACGAAAAGTTCATTCCTAGGGTAACTACAGAAATAAGAGGAGCATTCGCCTGAGCTGAATCGAAAGACGTATCACATTTTTGAGATAAAAATTATCGAGTTCCACCGAGACACGCTGAGAAAAGCCAACTGAATATCAGGGATTAGTTCTTAGACGACTCAATACGCTACAAGTTGTTAGGATTCCTTTCCTAGCCCCTTCATTTCACGTTCAGCGAGAAATTGTGAATCGCTGGTATTTGGGCTGCTGTTACTGGAAGGCCTGCCGATAGCTAGACTAATAAAGTTCATTGTACGATTTATCTCGTTACGACGTTGAAACCGATGAAAAAACTTTAAACGGTAAATCGTAAATGGTTTATATCAAAGTCTGTGCTCGCGGCAGGTAGAGCTAACAGACTCACTTTTAAAAAGTTAAGACTACACAACATCGCTTGAAGAAGCAAAATTTCCCAAGGGTCTTTTAATAGAACTAAAAGTTTCCCAAGGGGTTGATCATAGAAAAAACTCTGTAAATCGCTGAAAAACAGAACATGAATTCATAGGTATAGAAGACAAAATATTATTTCAAGTAGATTGCCTCTATTTTATAATTATCTGATAGAGATTTACAATCATGCAACAATGAAATCATTGAATATATTTTTTAACGAATAGGTTTGGTAAAAATTAATACAAAATCGTGTAATTATCAAGGCATTGTCACAAAAAACTATGGGTTGTAAAGAATAACCAGATCCAATAAGTAAAGAGAAGTACACCATATGTATAGAAGACTAACTATGGTAGTGAAGTGGGTCTAGGTGCGCGATATGCCGATTGCATATTAAAGATATAACATCTATGACACAGATTTTGTATTTTTGGTACTTAGGCTTAGCATTTGAAAAAGTAGAATCAAGGGCAGAAGTTTGATCAGCGAACTACGATCACCGAGTCCCAAACCACAAACCGGAAAAGCCATGCCACGGGGGTTATCCGGTAGTGTCCTGTTTTGAGCGGAAAAAAGGCTACTCCTTACGAGCACTGAAAGGTCGTAAATAGGTCAATAGTACACATCCTCATCGTTTTCCACTCAACACTATCGCTTTTCTTCAACAGACGCTCCGCCCCCAACCAAGCAATTCAAACTTTACTCGAATGACCTGTCGAGTGCGGAGGGTCTCTCGCATATGCTCTGACTGGATGAGGGCGAGTGGACACTTCCGGCCTCTATCGAGAGCGACAGGGAAATTGGGGACGAAGGGACGAGTTGTGGGCAAACTTTTTGGGGTCCCCGGGAGGTCGAGGATCATCGCCGAAAGTGAGGTGCTCTTTCCTAGATTGCCGCTTCCTGTCATATTTCACCGACTTCGCCCACTGCGCGCCCTCAGTGGGAAAAACACTTCCAATGCCCCTGCGGAGAATCCTCCGCAGAATTCAACGAGGCGAATGAACGGCGAGGTGGAGCGATATTTCACCTCTCTTGTATGTTCGGCACTAGTTCAATGCGATGAATATTGAGTTCTCAACTTGCTCATTGCAGGGAAGGCCTGCTCATTACATATGTTAGCATCAACGTAACAAAGATGTGGTACAGTCAGCTCCAATTTTTATGAACTTTACGTCTTCCTTCAGTTTTTATTGTTCATAAATACTTACAAACATAATTTAGTGTTAAATTAACAAGGAATTGTACGGGATTCAATTGAGTAAATAAATTAATTTAACCTCCTATGAACCACTCCTGCTGGTTGTTTAGCTTCTAACTATTTGAAATTTTGAATACATTGCAGCTTTTTAAAAAGGAAAATTATTACATGGCTAAAATCACGACTAGTAGGAGTCATACCAAGGATAAATGTAAGGAAGCTCGGGTGTAGAGCTCCCGTAAACCTGAACTCTTAACAAGAACGCTAGTTTACAATCTTCGCCGTAATTTTTTCGTAAAGTCTTTTTAAGGCAGCTTATTTGGAGTTTCCATTCTTCTTCGCCGTTATTTTTCAATAAGCCGGTCTCAGCACATCAACTAGAAGCTTTTTCAGACCAGAGCGATCCAATAACGCTCGCTAGAGCAATCCATAAGCTTTGGCAATTGCAAATTAGCCAAACCTTTCGTCGTCTCGTCCACGCGGTGTATTTGACTGCATTGTCGAAGTCTACTTCGTCAGAGAGCATTAATTTACCATTAAGCGCTCTGCGTAGCAATTTTTTCCGCATTTTTCCTCGAAAATGATGTAAATGACGAATAAAATGGCTGTTAAGTCGGAGTTAAATGCTTCTCTAAGCTGATGTGCTGAATGCACAAAGCTATAATATTAAAGGTGATTTACCGATTAGATAGGCTTAGATCCAAACGATGACTTACACTAGTCTTTTACAGGTTTAAGCTTTTATGTCCCCATTAAATAACATTTTCAGCTCGGCATTCTCCTATATCCTCGTTCATTCCATACATAAAGTCTCTTCCTTCCTTTCACTTTTCAGCTAACCCAACATCCTCCCCTCTATATCTCGGTTATCAGCTTCTCTCGGCGCCCTGTCATCCGTTCCAACAACCTAATCTAACTCCACCTAATTTCCTCCATCAGCCTATTCTCAATATTCATCCACCATTCCGGGGACTTTCTTGTTCGTCTCATTTTTCCGCCACCATACTTTCCCCAGTCTCCTTGCCTTTTTCGTTAGCACAATTTTCCTATTTTCCCTAACCTCTTTGCTCATTTTATTCCAATGTACACAAGTAACTAAATTAGGATTATAGACATGAAATACGGAGAAGGGATGAACGCGGGTATGCCTTTTGATAGACTACCACTCTATGTACGATGTAATTAATCATGCCCTTGCAGCGGTCAGGAAACTCATGTAGTCCAAATTTTATTGATTAAACTGGGAGTTATACTTTTCCTCCCAGTATTGGACAACGGACTCCCAATAACTGTACAGTAATTCAAGAGATTTCAATCCTCATAATATGTAATGATTATTTGTCATTGCAAAAAATGCCCCTTTCTAATTATACCAAAAAATCGGCTACTCGTTGTATAATAAATTAATTGATAGAATTTTAAAACGTCATCTAAGGCTTTTTTATGGAATTTTTCCAATGTAATATAAAGAAATAATATTGAATTTGCAAATTCCACACATAATTTACTCACTTTTCCGACCGGTTTCGTAACACAGTTAAATCTTCAGGTGTATTCACCTTCACCATATGAAGATGTAACTTGGTTACAAAACCTGTCGGAAGTATAAATAAAACTATGCGAGGAATTTGCAACGCCTATATTTTTCTTTTTGTTGAGATGGAATTGTCAAAACACAAGCCATTTTACATGAAATTTGGAGCGATTATTTGCCACAGAGAGGCATAATACAAAAAACTCAGAAAGTTCTGTCGAAGTCAGAAAATGAACGGTGTGAAGTTCGCATGCTTCGTGCTAAACATACATTTATTGCTTACCGCATTGCTTTTTGAAAGAAGCAGGAAACTGTGTTTAAGGCGTTTCCAACGAGTGACAATAAACAAATACGTCATTGTAGAGAATCAAATATGTACAATTATCAGGTTAACGGCGAAGTGCAACAAAAGTTTCTATGCCATTAATAGCACTATATATACCTCATGCATATTAAAGCTGTTTGAATCTTGAAATATAATCTGGATATCATTGTGATGGCGAGAGAAAAACCAGGCTCTAATAATCCAAAGTAAAGACGTGAGGGGCAAATTTCGGTAATGAGGTTAAGCTTTGCATCGCATCGTATCGTGATAACACGAGCTTGAATGTGTGAGACGGTGAGGCAGGCATAGTGAGGATAAGATGAGGAGGGATGTGGTCTCCACGGGCAAGGAACGACTATGAAGTCAAAGCGGAGAGGAAGAGATGGTACTGACAGTGGGTGGGTAGGGAATCAACCAATCCTCAAGGGAGATGTGGTGCGGGTTGGGGAGGGAACTGGGGTAGCGTGGTTTTCCGGCGGGGCGAGGCGCGGGGAAGAGGCAACGACGGAATCGCATTATCCAAGCAGAGAGCCACAAAACCATGAGTTAACTTCGTTTCTTTTGCGAGCGCCCGACGACGCGCCCCTCAGTCCACCGAAAAAAAATAACCCACGACTTACGTCACACACGGCGTCTGGGAATGGTGGGAAGGCGATGTGGGGGAGAGGGTTGGAGAGCGTGGAAACGATGAACGTTTGGGAGAGGGAAAGATTCTCGAGGGTTGGGAAGTGGATTGGGGATGGGATTTTAGGGGCTGGGGGGAGAGACTACGAGGTTCAGCGGGAGGAGCAGATTGAAGAGAGGGGTAGGAGGAAAGGGGTTGGCAGAGAAAAGGGAATATATGGATGGGAAGGAGGGAGTGGGGTGGAGCGGGAGTGATGGGAGGAGGGAGAAATAGATTGAAAATGAGGAAGATTGGATTTTGTCGTTAGCGAAGCTGGAAATATGGTTCGGTTGGTTTGGTTCGGGCGGTGCGGGAGGCACGTGGAATTGGGGGAGGGGGGGAAATTGGTAGTGAGGGAGTCGGGGAGAGGAATGGGAGGTTGTGGATGTGAATGTTGTGGTGAGAAGGAAGAGGGGAGTTCCGGAGGATTGTGAGAAAAGAGGATTGGTCGGGTGGGATCACGGAATGGCGGGAAGGTGGACGGAATGGGAAGAGCGAAGTGGGGAGGGAAGGAAGCAGAGCGACGACATCAAGATGTGTGATTGGGAGATGGGTCGCTACGTGATTTATATCCCGCGTGGCATGTCGCTTCGAGCTGCTAGTTCCCTTCCGAGCGAGGTGCGTCTGCACCCGACCAGATACGCGCGTGGAACATGGAAGCTCATCCCATCCACGTAACATACGGCAAGCCGCCTTAGGTCTGGGAGGGTTTCAGCAAAAACGTGAATTTCACTGCAAGCTACAAAAGTCTTAAGGTGTATTTACTCGATACGTGTACCGGGGCAAGTACTTGACTGGACAGGCGGGTGGACAAATGCTCCAAATTAGAACAGGGGCCAAATTATGGCTAACTGTTCACGCGTTTGAGCAATTTTTGGTGTTTACACGGTGATATTTTAATGGTGAATGCGGTCGCGCTACTCGCGCGGGTACATGCATCGAGTGAACATGGCTTTTGAAATTAGAGGCGCAAATAGCATATGATAGCAGACATATTAAGAGATGTACTTGGTGATTAACTAGGAACCTGATACACAGCAGATGGTGGTAGGGTTGGTGATATTCATGGAAAGTATCAAGAAGCTGACGGTAAAATAATTAATCTACGAGCCCCTCGAGTGAAGAACATTTTCCATTCCAGCTGGATGCTCCTTGCTTTGGCATTCCACCTTTGAAGCAGTCAGAAATGCAAGGGATTGGGATTGGAAATCAACAAGATGTTTATCCAAAGTAAAGATGCGCGCTCAGCACTCTTTACCCCAAGGGCAACAAGCGCCGATCTCAGAATATATTGAACAACGAATGTGTAGCTTGCTGACTCGACGCAACTCGCACTACAAGCAGTTAATAAGCTTTATTTTCCAACGACGTATTCACTCTCCTGGAAAACGTTTGAAGCTAAAAAATATAACTGAGGCAGTACATTAGAGGGGAGAGATGATTGTACGGAAAGTGGATATGTGGGGAACAACGCTTCAGCTTAGTCATGATCGTCGCTCAGCCATCTTGATTTCCCACGAATTATGGCGCAAATATAATCTATGATTTGAAAAAGCGTTCTGAAAATATTAGCCCAAAATATTAATAAACGGTCAAGGTGTAGAAAGGGAATACGTTTTATGGACGGTATGAAGAGAGGGAGGACATATGCTGAAATGAAGTACTTAATTGTAAAAGGAGATAAGAGGACTAGGCCTGAGAATATCTATAGGTTTTTTACTCTTTATTTTGAATATACCACTACATTATTCCTTACATAATAATACCTATTAATGAACAAAAACTAACTTCGATTCGAACATCTAATATCAGCGTAAAATAACAAGCCACAGCTCCAAACTGTTGCTACAATAATATCCATCTAACGGTTATAATTGGAATAAATTGACATTTTCGCGATGATGAGAAAACAATCGTAGTGTATTATCTATTGAATGCATATATCTATCCTCAGTTCAAAGAGAATATTATTTATTCTAATTTTTAAAATTAGTCCATGTTTAAGTACAATGAACTCCTGTACTTATCCTTACCCCCAAGAACCCACACAATTTTTGCTGAATATTACTGACGCAGGACTAAGCGCAGCAGACATAATATTTCTCATATTTGAAGTTTAGACCAGCAGAATTATATACCTTTATTTTAACTCGTCAAACATTGCCTTTTCAACGCCACAAAAGTGTCAAAATGTTCACCTTTCCGTATTAGTTGCTCCGTTCTGCCATAGTGGTGCGCGACGAGTGAACGCTTTTGTGCTCTACGCATCTTCCTGGTCTCTTTGGTCCGAATATGTGGATCAGAATGCTTATGAATTTGTGATAATCGCAGGGACTTTATGACTCTCAGTTACCTTGGAGTTCAATCGATTAATACTCTGAATTTCGTGCATTCAACGATTAGTAAATTGTTACCTCCTTTTAGGTATTAATAATTTTGTCTGACGCTTCATTTGAATTTCTATGACTGAATAATTCAGGGCATAAGAAGAAAAGGGAGCTAACATTAAGCTATGACGCAACTGGGCGCTCCAGTTGCCCTTTACTACATATTAGGTTGTTCTTGCTCTGGACTTATCTGATTATCTCCATAATGTTTTTCAAACAATCCATCCACCTCTTCCTCCCAATGATTGCTTTTGGGCATATACACCTGGACCAAGAAGAAATTTTTATATCATGCTTTTATTTCTACCACTAGTATCATGTCGCTCACCTGTTCAATATTCACTACCCTAATCCCCAATTTTGTGTTCAATACTATAGCTACCCCACAACCTCAAAAAAAATTCCACAGGTACAATAACAGAAATAGATTCGTGAAATTAGCGAAGTGATCAATTTTAAGATAGTTTGAGTGAGATAGAAAATGAAGAATAATAGGGATCATATTCGAATTATACATTTTAATTATAGCTGCAGTAGGACGCATGAATTAATTATTGCATTATTAATTGTGCAATAACACACTATTTTATGACTGAAATTCTAATTTATGATTGAAAAATATCTTTATAAGTTTGAAACTAGACTCATTTTCTTTTGGCGGTGCGTTTAATACTCCTTCAAAATGGAAAGTTTTTTTTACGATCCTGAAGAAATTACTGCAGTTGCTATATCATTTATTTTCACAAATAGTTGAGGAAACTTATCAACTACAAACTTAATTTTTCGACGTGATCTAGTAAGAAATTCCCCATTTTTCAAATTAGGTTTCTCTGGAGTGTATACACGTAACATTTCCCGAGTGAAAGCTATTTTTCGTTAAATATCTCGGAAAGCAGCTCGGTAAGGGAGGTTCGGTTAGGTGAAATTTTTGTATTTTTGGAAGTGGGAGGTATTTTTCTTAAATGATACGAAATTCATTTATTTCTGGGTGGCATGAAATTTCGCTCAAACTAACTTAAGGGTTCTCGAACTCAGGGAATGGAGAATATTTTTTGGGGATAGGGCCCGGCCAGCAGCGAAGGCTGTCATCACTCAATCTCAATTGTCGTGATTTGTAGTCCACGGTCTGTAATGACTAAAAACGCCCCCGAGGGATGCCCAGCGTCTGAAAAAAGATCCAACCCCTCAATCTAGCGCAAGGCGAAGTGAACTCCTCCCCCTCAGGCAGTGGGGACGGCCACCTTTGGTTTGTTATTTGCAGTCCCTTGAGACTTGTACGGGATGCGAAGGGTTCGGAGACTGTAACTCGGCGGTTAGAGAGCACTGGGGAGATTGAGTGGGTGGGAGGGAGAATACATGTCCCATGGGCTTATCATGGGTAAGGTGGTATAGAGGGGGTCGCGGTCCGTTTCATGGCATGAAATGGGGGTCCCATTTCGAGCAAGACGCTCGTGGGAAGGGACGGAGCAATAATAATAGCAGGAAAAGGAGAAGGGGAATGAAGATAAAGAGATTACGTAAATGCATGACTTCGTTTCAGGTCAGAATGATTTTCAAAACGAAGGGTCTCTGGAGATTTTATAACGTCTCCAGCGAGGCTTCCCTCGTTGGCCAAGCATAGATTGAATAACGGCATTAAATCACAAATTATATATCTGTCGCAGGTCCATTAAACACCGCTGGAGAAAACGTATAAAAGTGAAAATCCAATGAGCCAGGATTTTCTTTTTTACGCTGCTTCGCTTGCATGTCATTTCTTAAAGTAAGAAATGAATTAAGTTAAGAAAAGAATGGCTGCATAACATTCATATCTAGATATCAGCATTATTTTCTTACATACTAATTAAAATTATTGCACTATCACTTTCCTAGGGACTTGAAAAGTAATTACTATAACATTTGAAAAGATCAAATTTATGGTTTGTTAATGGCTACAGGTGTAGAGGTCCACTGTGATCTTAGCCCGTAAGTAAGAGAATTCACTGTGAGAGACAAGGTATTTACAGCCCTTTCTAAAGTAAACAAGCAACGCCATTGGCGTGTTATTTTTACATCAAATCATATCTACCAATGCAAGGTCTTACGCCGTTCCTTTTAATTCCCCATGAGAAAGCCAAATATTTCATGTAGAGCGCGCATTGCGCTTCAAGAGTCTACATTCCGAAACTAGCATGTACAATTTGTTTAATACAGCGATAAACCAATGTATCATCTTATGGGAATATTTGGGACTTGAGAGCGAATTCTGGCTTTACAGCAGAAAATATTAAGGAATGTAGAGGAAAATGGAGTTAGTCCTAGATGCCAGAGCAGTGTAATATCCTTACACTGCTGCTAAAAGAATGAATGAGAAAATTGAAAATGCCTATATGTCAATGGAAGGCAGTCAATTCGATTGTGCTATTAGATTGCTGAAAAATAGTAAAAAACGTAAAATTCAAAGAGGCCTTAAGCAAATTGAGGTTAGTAACTGGGTGCAGTGCAGAAACTTTGTTTCCATCAGGTCTCATCCCTTTTGCAGAGGAAAGACAGAGATCACCGAATATATTGAAAACTTTATAAATCTTAATAAAAACACATGAATGTCCGGAATGTCCATACCCAAAATATAGTTTTAAAGTTTCCACTAAGTGCAAATAAGTGATTTAAAAAACCGTTTAGAATCATGGCGTGATTCACTAAAGAAAACAACAGTTATGGAATGGAGTAACTAAAATATACGTTCCATCGCCAGCCCTCGAATAACCCAAACTCGAAAGCTGAAATTTTTGGAATTAAAAACCACATATTTTATAGTTTTCTCTCCACAAAGTTTAAATGGCAGCTCGTTTGAGATAACGGCTTATGGAGCGCAACTGTTAAAAAATGCTACACATCTATGGTTTCCCCAAGGAGGGTAACTAGACGCAATCCTATAAAAAAGGAAATCTTTGTTGTTGTACTTTTCTTTGTAGGAAAGAGGGAAATCTTCTGGCTGAAGAGCGAGGCCGGAATAAGGAAGGTTTGGAAAAAGGAGAGGTTATGTAAGTCCTTGTGTATGGGTCTCTCCGGCTCGGAAGTTATGGGTTTGAGTGGTGAGGAAAGAAAACGAAGAGAAGGAAAATGGGGGGGCACAAAAGTATTGGGTTGGGGTTTTTGGAAGGAATGATGATAATGGCAAAGGAATGAAGACGCGACCCCTTGCTTATAGGCAGTCAAAGACAATTACGCGGGAAGTAATAACGGAAGCGAGTGCAGCTATAGCACGTCAGTGCTGTGCAAGAAGGTCGCGAAATTCAGTTATCCCCCCGAATAAGGAAAGAAAAAAAAGAGATCTTTGAGAAATTCGAAAAGGAAATCTATGCAGACTGACTGAGAATGTAATTTTTTCAGGGGGTGAATCTAAGTTAGAGATGCAGGGATTTTACCGGTTTGGTACGAGAGGGGTGCCTCTAAAGGCTGGGTGCTGGAGAAGGGGTAAATAGGGTCTCGCTTAAGTGGGATGGGGTAAAGTTTGGGGCGTAGGAATGGGGTGAGTGAGTGGTTTATTTTTTTATTAGGGGTAATGAGGTCGGAATCGGTACGAAAACATTCCCTTCCATTGAGACGGTGATCTCATCAAGTGGGTCTTCTTTCGTTTCAATTTTTTTACTTCTCTTAGTTTCCTTTTCCTTCTACCTCCTTTCTTGAAATTTTGTACATTTTTTCCTTCCCCTCGCTCTTTCAAGGGCTGAATACATATCTATAAGTCTCTCTCGAGCTGTTTGTTTGGAGCGCCACTCGAAAACACGTTCCACTAAAGATGAAAAGGATTTCGTCGGATTTTGGAGGAAATGGAGTCAGAAAACGTAATCAAATCAGATAATGCGGATTACAGGGTCTTGGATTCATCGTGAATGGCTCGAAATTTGAATAACCGACCCATCGCAGGAGCTGCGCCATCACCAACCCGGGAATCATTTTGAAAAGACGCATTTTTTTTATCCGCGTTAGCTGCGCATTCCTATTTTCAAATGTTCAGCAATAATGCAGCAAGCGCCAGGGGAATATTCTGTAATCGGCACTTTTTTTTAAAAACAAACGAGGGCTCATTTCAGTTAACATGAGCATTGTGATGATTGGCTGCTACTGCAGATATCATCAGCACTAGTCAGACTTAGAAAGGGACATGCATAGTTAATTCATTTGCTCATTTATATCTAACGAAGAAAATAGCTCCAATTTATGTCATCATTGTATAAAAAAATATTGGCAAAGTTAATCATCACGATTTCAAGGCTAAAAGATATCGTGAGTAATTCGTGGTGTAGTAATTCGTGAAGTTCTCATATAATGCCCTGAGAAAAGGAAGCCAAAGTTACGTAGCTATATTCTTTTCGCCATGCATATTGATTCTTTCCGAGGCATTATCGCATAAAGATGTTGAGAGTCACCCAATAATTTATTAAATACAATAGGAATAATGTTTTTCGATTAATCTGCAGTCGTAAAAATAGACAGCAGCCGATAAAGCAGTTACACAATCTGCTAAAGCCTGAAGTTATTAGTATAATTCCTATATATTTTGTACTGGTTAATGAAACCTTTAATCATGAACGTCGTACAGAAAAAATTTAATTACTTTTCTACTATGGGAAGAGTCCATATCTTCAAAATTTTAACCAAAAGTAAAAATGCGCTGAAATATACCTTCAGTAATGTTGCACAAACTACGGTTGAATTGTCATTTTAATTCTGAAAAACTCATTCAATACCCATAACTCTGGTCCTTCCAGTGATTGATGTAAATGGAGGCGCGAAGAGTTCCACGGAGGAAAACGGAATGGGAGGCAGCCGATGGAATCGCAATATGGGGGGTGAATGAAAAGCGATATATATTCCGTCCGAAGAAGAGGTTCATATCTGGTGATCGACTGAAATATGAAAGGCCCACTAAGTGGGCAACAAGGCGGCCCTTGCCAGCAAACGAAAGGGCAGGGATGAAGGGCTTCGCCGTAATCCCCTTGTTGTCCTCCCCCGCCACTCCCTTTTCCTGTTTGCGTCCCCTTTCGACTGTTTACCAGCCGGGGCGCCCCCTGTGATGACGCCAAGTGACCATCCAGCCGGTGGGGGAAAGGCGAGTCGCACACATTGTTCACAAACAAGGGGACACCCACGAGTCGAATGTATCAACAAAAAAACAAGATGATTCAAGGGAGGAAGAAAAAGCAAAAGGCGTTGCTACATACCTAATCGCACAGGAGTTCACGGAAGACTGGAGGATAGGCATCCTCCAGTCTTCCGTCTTCCTCATCATAGGTATTTTTTTAAATGAGAGAACGTCTGCGGAAATAGGGCATTCAGTGAAAAATAACTCGTCACTGTTTGCTCAAAAATCATGAAAACTCGTTTTTGGATACCAACGATGAATCAACCAAAATTCCTATAGATATAATTCATATAGATATGAATACAAGCTAAATCAAACTTTAGCTTATGCTATTTTGCGTCAACCATGTATTTAGTTGGGTCCTCTTGCTCTCTGGTATTCATGACCGGAGAAAGGCTTGAAGTGAGAAGTCGCCCTTGAGTCATTTTCTCAAAACTACATCCATCGGGGATAGGGCCGATAAAGTATATTGAGTACTGGTTTTCCATTTCGAGGGTCCAGGTTAAACTTTTGGCTGCGATGGAGATTTTACAAAGGAATCCCGATCCCTACTTGAGTGATATTTACTTATTTATTTATTGTGTTTAATGTTCGCCCAACATATACATAATTATAGGGTGAACAATCTAAAAGTATAAGTTCAAAAATTAAAAATAAACTGGTCACAGCCACAAAATAATAACAATCAAGATTACAAATACTGAAAATACTAAATAAATAGGTCACAGTCGCAAAAAACACAAAAATCAATCTAAATCATAAATCACAAAAACATGTGGAGAGTATTTAAATTCAGTGCTCCATCCGTATCATGGGCCGCATGACAGTGCTCCTCTTGGTATTTTTCGTTAAGAGTAGATTGATTCCAACTTCGGTTTTTCCTTAACCCTTCATTTCATTTCTCTGCCCTTCAACCCACCCATCCCACAGTATATCAGTAGGAAAGGCCAGATTTGCAGAATCAAATTTATAGAAAACTATATGAAGAGTATTAATCGAGTTTCCACGCTTTTTCATCCTTAAAAATCGCATAATAAATAACGCTAAACAGCTAAAAAATATGCGCATGTTTACCGTGAAATAATTTGCTGATTAATATTACTCCTGTTTCCTTCTAAGGAAGTAGCTACGAAGAATTAGCAGCATCCAGAAAAAAATTACATTTTTCTATGAGTACAACAAATATAAATGCCACGGTCTTTTCTTATGTAAAAACGTTTTTCTTATGCAAAAAAGCAAAAATTCAGTTAAGAAATTTATTATAATACAAATAAACAATTTCGTTACTGCACGTTATTGCACAAAAAATCTTATTTAATCCTAATCGCAAAGGTCACAGTTGTCAATCGCCTCATCAAAGTACCACTCGACATGAATTGGAATACATGCTTTTTTGGTTGGTCTACTTAGTAGCGTTTATGGGAGCTGCCCTTATCAAAATAAACGGAGACGAGACTAAAGCATCGATTTAGTATGAAAGCACAACAATAGCGTAAAGAAAAGCGATAATTTGGAATTTTGAAATAAAGAGAGATATGGTGTGAATCATTGGGAACCGTAAGTTATGAAATGGGAAGATAAGAGTCAATACTATCCAGACACAAGATAAAATAGCAAAAGATAAGCATAAAAAAGAATTTTCTATAGCTTGAACCTGATAATGAAACATGGAAAGGTTGAAACATTTGAACTCTTGCAATTAATATTTGACAGGTATAGCTCTGAGAACTTGAATATTAAAAAAAACATGCAGTTACACATAAAAACCTTGTTGAATAATATGGATTGAATGGATATCGGACAATTCTTAAGAAAATTAAATTTCAAAGTAAGATATTTGTTTGCAAGGGATAAATCATGAAATATACCATCTCTAGTTTTAGCTTCTGCTGCTTCCATTAATATCTTCCAACTGCTGTGCTCAAAGAAGATAGGACTACAAACCAGGAAACAGCATGTGAAAATATTTGTGTGGAGTGTAGCAATTTATGGACCATCGGATACATGGAACTTTGGAAAAGCTGACCTGAAAAGCCTAGAAGCCTTCAAAACCTGGTGCTGGAGGAGGATGATGAAGATAAAATGGACGGACAAAATAAAAAATGATGAAGAATACAGAAGATTAGAAGAGGAAAGAATCATATAGAGCACCAGAAATGAAGAACGAGATGGATTAGACACACCCTGAGGTACCATGGGATTGTGAAGAACATAATTGAAGGTGAAAGTGAGGGAAGTCCCCAGAGGAAGACCCAGGTATACGTTCATGGACCAAGTAAAGAGGGAAGTACATAGGAAGAGATACCAGTAGGCAAGGGAATTAGCATTAGATAGGGAAGGGCGGAGGGCTGCAGTCAACCAATCTTAGGTTTGACCAATCGATAATGATGATATATTCTTCAATCGATTTATCCTATTCGTTTTCCCCTCGTCCTCAAACTCTCCCCTCCATCACACTCTATGTCATCCCATCAACCCTCATTACCTGTTACAACCACAAACCTTCACTCAGTGTTCTCCTGTAACATCTAGACACTCTTCACACACTCACACAATTCTTCACACTCTCAACATTCCAAAAAGTCTGGCTTCTGTGGTGTCAACCATGAGGTGGCTCACAGAGTATAACCTTGAAGTCTAGAACTCGAGGTTTATTGTTGGCGGGTTTTTCACCACTCAGGACATGGATTTTTGTGTGATGAGCAAAGAGTTTATTCTAAGAAAGGATAACGGGGTTATAACTTCGCTTAAATAAGGACATATAAAGTTTTGCTATCAAATATAACGACCATCCTTTCACCAGTCGTTTGTCTTTAAAACTATCTATCGGACAACAAAGCTGTTTCTTCAATTTTTTATCCAGAATGTTCGAGCGCCGAAGGAGAAACACCGGTTTGGGATATAGGAAAAGAGAGCAGGAGGCATTGCAAAAATTTAAGGTGGGGACGTATTTTTCCAGCAGAAGACGATTGCCAACAATTTTTTTGAAGCTAGCACGACAAGTCTCCTCGGACGAGACCGATGCACCGAACGAAACAACACGGGTGGCCGCCCGGAGGTCTGTCAAACCTTCCCTTTTCAGGAGGACTTGCCGGCGAAGAAAAAAGGTAACAAGAAAGCGATTTAACTGGTAAAGGAGCCGCCAACTGAAAATACCGGCGCCAACCCCTTCCTGAGGAGATTATAAAGGATAATCTGACGGGCGACGGATTTTCTTGAGTCCATGGACAGTTAGTCTGGCGACAGCGGGAATGCACGCGTATGTTCCCCAGGATTGTGGGCACAATTACGGTGGCACTAGGTCATCTTGAAATGTCAGAGGAGCACTTTCTCGTCCTTCGTAGGGTTAACACTAACGTCGGTGCATCCGATTGGCCCTGAACCAAGTATACCCACCGCGCCATCAGCAGGGAGAATGGAAATTATAAGTCTAGCTCAACACTCCGAGATCTGGCGAACAACATTGAAGCTACGGTAGGCCAAGCTACATATAAAGAAACCTAGGCCTAGCCTCGCAAGGAGGTTCCTCCAACTAAATCGGAGCCAAATACGAACGGTAGTAGGATTCCTCACGGAAAATTATCAACTAATGGGACATCTATATCTTTTGAAGATTACAGACTTTCCCTTATGAAGGTGGTGCAAGGAAGTGGATGAAACCTCTTCCCATATTCTCTGCAAATGTCTAGCCATACCTTGGACTCGAAACAGGTATCTGGGCTCACCATCTCTGGAGCCCTACGAATTAGGGGAAAATCCTGAGGGGACCTGTTCGCCTTTGGTAACGCACTCAGACTCAACGGATAACCACCGATAGGGTGGCTTGCACCATGGACCAACCCAATCTAAGTGCTTTAGGGACTCTCAGCAGTTACTCCACCAAAGACTAATCTAACGTCGCGTCGGTGCATAACAACGATACTTTCGCGAAACTTTTTATCGAATATAAATGTATATCGAAATCCTGACGTATGTTTTCACGTTCTTTTATGGCTGCTCGCTACCTTTACAGCAATCAACGGAAACGCAGTCCATAAACGTTCCAGCATAATACAAATCATTCATATTTTGTGGCAGCAATCAACGGAAACGCAGTCCATAAACGTTACAGCATAATACAAATCATTCATACTTTGTGGTTTTGAAGGAAGGAATTTTGCAGGTTACGCGGAAAAAATGTTTTTTTCAACAAGGAAGCGTGTCTTTTTTACGAAGCGCTTATGTAGCACACTTATTTCCAATAAATAAAATTAAGACAAAGGCAAATTTAGAGAATGGCTAACATTTTGCAAAGGAAATTTCCTCACGAACGTTTTCCTGGATCAGGGATCATTTGCAAGCTGTAGCGGTTTGAATATAGCCTTTTCCGGGCCCATATTCAATTCTCAATATTATCCTACTAGGTTCTTCCTTTCATACGTATATTTTTACTCAGAAATGGGCGCTAACCGTCTTTAGTCACTATGGCCATCTAAAGCAAGAAGGCTGACCTCATATGAGATCTTCAGAGTTTCCCTACATTAGAGCGTCCAGGGAAGCTTCTATCCGAAAGTCCTGCCCAAAAATTTCAAAGGTGAAATTAAATGTCCCGTCAAAAACTGGAAAGGAATAGTATACGGAAGATTCTGATCATCGGTGAAAAAATTCTCATTTCTCGCCTCTCAAATTTCAATTTGCTGGCAGAGAGTTCATCAAAAATGTTACAATGCGGCTTCAGAGAGAATTAAATAAAAAAGTAGGCTCATACATCGAGTACCACTTCTTCCAATATTCCCACGGCTATGGATTGGCTGGGTCAGAAGAAAAAAAATTTTGATCGGCCTCCGGGCACAGTCTTCACTCTTCGTTGGGGGGCTCATTCCACTGTTTTTAGTCATCTCGTGACGTCTGTTGGAGGGTGTGGGAGGGGACGGCTTATAGCACGGGATGAGAAACAAGAGCTATCAGCAGGAGAGGCGATTTGTGATCCCAGCTGAAAGATTAAAATGCCTGATAGCCCATTAAGCTCGCAAATTGTAGGATAAAATCCATTGCACCCCCAATCTGTCTCCTGAAGCATCTTCTCTCATTTTACGCGGCTTAACCAGCAACTATGTCCCTGGCCATTAGGGACGCAGGAGACGTCAATGTTGGATAATTTCCGATGTTTTTGACAATCATTTTCACTTTTTTGTATGAAAATTTAATGGAAGCATAAAAACGTAGAATATAATGACAGAAGTCCTTTAATTTTTTCACGGATGATTTCATCAACCTCGAAAGAATATTGTACGCCCACTTCAATGCCAGGCATTCGGGAGGAGGAATACAGATTATCACTATTGCGTATAAACACTAAAATACAAGTATACAACGGATAAAATAGACTAAGAACTCCATAGAAAAATTTCTAGACGAAATATTAATTCATTTCTTAGAAAAACGTGAATTGCAATGGAAAATCATAAATATCCTTCCTGGAGTCACCGGAGCAATATTGTACTTCAGCATGATTATCATCTCGCCATTACTGTGAACTTTACCTTCAGATTATTTTACACATGAAAGACAGCCTTTTCCTTAATTTGTCAAAAAACACTTTCAGGGCAAGAGGGAATGCACCCCTTGACATTCACCTTGGTAGGCACAAACATTAGTCCTCAACGCCAATGGAAAAAAAACACTGATTGATGCCCAGCAAATCATTTCGAGAGAGGGTTACATTTTTCGTTTCATTTTAACTTAACTATTAAAACTCTTTCATTTTCCAAGAAACTTTTCTTGAAGTCATACAGTTTTTAGCTTAAACACTATGAAGTTTAAATTGATGAGCTAATGAAAAGCTCTGCCGATAGTGATAATTGGTGTAGAACAGGTAATGTAGGCCTGCATGTGATCTTAAAACGAAAGTTACTCATAAAAACCCCTTTAGAAGGACTACCACAATAGTACTTGTTGAATTTTTACCACCCTCATAATATTCAGCTATAAATCATAGATAAAACTAGCTTGGAGGCACTCTTTTGAAGTATTTTCAAATCTTCAGCGCCTGAAACGCCTACCGTGACGCGCCTACCGTGACGCGCCTCCACTTTGGATTTAATTTTAAATTCCGTTGGAAATTACTGTTGACGTCCTTATAACTATCGTTTCAGATCCTCGCCAATTTTCACCCATCGGATCTTTTAAAAGAATCCCTGCAGCAGGAGTTTGTCCGCCCTTTCAGATGCGTCTCCCATCCCTTGGACAACGGACATCTGCGATTGGTTTCTGGCGTGGGGGCTTTCTAGGGCAGCATCGCGCCACTCTCCTTAGTTAATTGCGGGCATAGTTGCGCACGTGGAGTGGCGCGGAGTGGGCAAAAGGAGGTGGACGAGGCGGTCATCTCACGAGCGACTGAACTCCGCACATGTCCCTATCCACCCCCAAGGAAGGCCTAAAATGCTCCCTCGCCGTCATAGCCCAGCCATGAAGAAGGCGGAATTACTTTCCGCGCGGGTGGGGACGCGGTGAATGTACATATGTGGTAAGAGAGAGAGCACCCGTTGGTATGGACATCGTGTGTGGACAGACGCGAGCCGCAGTGTTGAGAGAGGTTTTGTGTGAGCGTATTCCGCCGCGTATTCGTGTGTGGAAGAGGGGATGAGGCAGGCAGGGTACGATTCTCGGGTTCATCCGAGCCGCGAAGAACGCAGTAAACGCACGGTTTAAATGGTAGGGGAGGGTGAGGGAGAGAATTGCATTAAGGGCATTAATTTCACCGTTCTCGGCTCGCCGAAGTCCTAAACCCTCCCACGTTTCCACCTACCACACCACAGTTCTCAAACGGCCAACTCAATAAGAGAGAGGACTTTTTTTCAAGTCCATTCGGACCTGCAGTGAGCCTCCCACCGCCTCTCTCAAATATCTGCCTCCCACCCGCCACCCTACCTGGACACCGCGTGCCAATGGGATTGTTTTAGAGGACTGACGCGGAGTCCGGCGGCCCGTGAGACCCACCGCCGCTGGGAGGGTGGACGGATGGGCGACCCCGCATTAGAGCGGTGCAAGCGAAATCCCTCTCTTACTCCCGCGCCGCCCGGCGTCCCGCCCTCGGGTCTCCGACTGCCCATCGCCCTCGCCGCCCGACCACGCGCTCCCCCCGCGACAAAAGACTACGGTCTCGTGGACACCTCACGGCCCGGCGTCCAATCTTCCGGGCACCGCCGCCCGTGAAAATCGCCTCGGGAGCCTCAAAACCCTCCCGCGTGACACTCCAACCGTCGTCAACCCAGCTCACACTTACCGAAAAAAAACCCTCCGAATGCCTCAAAATTCTACCTTCCAATCATAGGAAAAAACAGTACACACATACCCACGTCATTCCCTTTCAGGGAAGGCAAAGTCAAAGACTAGCAATAACACAACAAAGATACTTAGTAAATTCCACACTAAGATTATTTAACCGACCAAGGCTTCCGCAAGTATTGGGTATTTCTCAAATTTTTAAATGTAAGTATTCGGACTGTTTTGTGCTGCTTTCACTCGCACAAACTTAAGGAACAAAAATGCTTTTGAAATAAATTCAACATTTACTATTTCCTGAGGTATATAAGATTAGAAGTCGGAAAATGACGCCACAGGTCACTCGGTTGTTTTTGGAGCGGGCTGGGGAACATTGGCTACCTTCAACTGTCTTTAGCTTTTATAAGCAAGGCACATTGAACTTGATGAGAAAACTGTTAACCGATGGAAAAAGTTAAAGTAACAGAATCAGAATGTCGACAATTGAAGTACGAAATAAATACCCAACTGTCATCATTAAGGTACCTGTAATACTTGACGAAACTTCGGTCGGTTAAATCCACCTAGAGTGGAATTTTTTTATTTTATTTTTGATACTGCAATCAGTCACTCATTCCCTCACGCTTTTGCCTGATCCTTTTAGCTCTACCTATCCTTTAAGCCAAATAACTTAGTTATTCTTTTAGGCCTCGAAAAATGTATATATTTCAAAAATCTCCATCTTAGCATCGCATCTTTGCTCAGCAATTTCAATTCTCTTACACTCATGCATTGCTGCATACATGCCCTCATATTCTTGAGAATCATAACATTGGGACGTTCATAAGACTCCTAATTTAATGCGTGCAAGCAAGGAAAGCTTCGCGTGGTCCGGGTACTACATATACTGGTAATCCTATAAACTCACGCACTATTTCAACTTACGAGTCATAGTCAAAGTATTGCCCTATTCAAATTAATAAAAGTAATGAAACATGTTTCTACATATGTCGTAGAATTCGGAAAGGAACCCAATCCTGGGTTTTTCTGGCACGTATATATTCTTTTACCAGCAAGCATTATACTTAACCAAAAACATTTTAGACGGTAAAGCTTAAGATTGAAATAATTAATTCCTACATCTAGAGTACGATTTCTGCGGCTCACACAATTTAATCAAATTCAGCAAGTATTAAACTTTTAAATCAGATACTTATATCTTAATCAAAGGAAGAATTTTGGAATATTTAAAGTTTCATTTTTGGGAAATAATGTTTCATAAAAATTTAGCTACTCATTACGTTCAAGATTTTATTGCGACGCTAGCTTGCAGATGCAGAGTTTGCGCATATGCTTTTGAGTTTTGGGACAAGGCAACCAAACATTAGAACGTTTAATTTGAATAAAAACATTTTCATTTTACCTATCCCATTTTGGAGAGAAATTTTTTCCGCGTGATATTTTATAAAATTATCTTTAAGCAATAGTTGATTGAAAAAAGTTGTAAAAGTTTAAGTTTAAATCTCCCAAGTCACGCATCCATTCACTAGTCCGCCCATTCCCCACAATTCCAGACCTTCCACTTGCGGACTTCTCTTCACTGATCGCAATGTTTCACGCACGACACTCAGCTCTCCATGCGTCCTCAGCGCGCCAAAAAATACTGAAGCTCTGAGGGACAATGCTGGAATGGGAACCGGGGAAAGGGCTGCCGACGCACAATGGGGAATGCAGCAATATAACGAGGAGTGGGGACCGCGGGTGCTGTCCGGGTGCCGGAGAGGAGAGGCGGAGGATTTCGAAAGGGTAAAAACCTTCCCTCTCCCCACTCGCGGGGAATCGAGGGCGCAAATGGCCATCCTCCCTTCTACCCTGAATCTCCTCTTCCACGCCCTCTCTTACCCCCCCTTCCCCCCCGTATGCCTTCCCTCTATCTGCCCGAGTACGAGCGCAGCATTCCCTCATTGCCGTCGGAGCAGAGCGGGCGAAGTGCACAACGCAAAGGGCCGATAAGCGGCGGCCGTTTGAGTGGCCTCCGCGGGATTTCGAAGTTTAGCGGGTGGTGGTGGGGAGAGGAGAGGGGAAGGCGCGTGCAGTCATGTGGCACCTCCCTTCCCCCCCTTCTTCTCCTCCTCCTTCCCACCCCTCCCGGTCACCGGTGGGGCGCATTCCCGCATGACGGACATTTTGCACCATTGAAGGACGGAGATTATAAAAAAAAGGAAAAGAGAAAGATATTCCGGATCGCCACGGCAATTCAGCTTTGCAGGGCGAGGAGAAAATTTACGCGCCTATACTCTTCCTAATGGCATAGTGTCCCGAAATTTCTCCCTCGATCCCTCTGCCCACCAGACGTTTTTCTTTGACTGATATGAGTTCCATTCTAATCTGGAGGGTCATTTTTTTTAAGACTCATTTCTCATTTTTAACGCTAATGAGGCAACATAATCAAGATAAATCACATTATAGCAACTCGGAAGAATTCTTATCTCTACATTACAACCTGAGAGAAAACCAATGTTCGGTTTAGCTTTTGAATAATGAAATCATAGTTCAGGTGTTTCGTAAATCTGAGCATATCATGGCATAGGCATATAGTATAAATCAAATTATGATGACAAACCTTTTTAAGTTTAAAGCGGTGTTCACTCCAATACTCCTGCAATGAGTTTATTCCATTACAATAAGAGCAGATGAACACTTGATTGGAAGACGTAATATCCTATTTCATTAAACACATCGTTTTCTTTATCGGATTTGTGTCTACTGTTAATAGCTACTCAGTTATAGCCTTCAAGCACTTCCTAGTTAAATTAATGAAACACAAACTGTAGCTGAAGTGGCATTCTGAAAATGGGAATAGAACCTACAACACGACCTCGACCCGTCTAGGGTCTAGCAATAACTGAGCCTTATTTCGGAATTTGTTTAGGAGCATTAATTGCAATTAATGAGTTTTAATTCTGAATCTTTCAAACGATAGTCTGACGCGCTGAAATATCAAACCAGGCAGGTTGGGAAACATGTTGCCGATGTTTAATTTAGTGTCTAATGGTACGTATTTTCATCATGCGTTCAACTTCATTGCCTTTAGGAGACAAAATGGCCTGACCACGGTTATCAGAAAATTATATCATACAAAATGCCACTCATAATTTCCTACACACAAGGTCGATCGATGCATACAGCAGATTCCACTTAAAGAGAACGCCAGCATAAAACATTTCTTCAAAAGATACTTAAAGTTCATCATCAAACATGATGATGGCATTAACTAGGAATTTATAGAGTCCATTGTTCTATATTTACTCTTTCCTTAAAAAATAAAGGACCTACATTTCAAAAAATTGCTTGTCAGAGTGGCATATACGGATATTTTACGGATATGTGCCGCCTGATACTCACTTAAGTTGCTTAATCTTTATTAAAAAATATTAGGTTTTTGCCCGATCAAAAAAGAGGCAGCAAAAGGAGGGGTCTCGTATGGATCGACCAGAAGATAGTATATTGAAACGAAAAATCAGTCAACTAGGAATGAAACTAGAATTGGTAGGCATTCAGAGCATACCACGTTCATAGGAAGTCCAAGGATATACTTTCAGGAGACGAAATTCATACGTAGATCATTTTGACCTCGTCCACAATGTTTCGTCAGAGGTCTAATTTTTCAAGAACCTTAACAACGTTCATTTGTGGTGCCAGGAGTTTGGATTAGAATTGAATATCAGCAAATGCACCTCCGTTCACTTCCTGCGAAAGTCATCACAAAAATGCCATACCTATACTGTGGGTGGAGTAAACATAAAATCTTCAGATACAGTAAAATATCCTGTAATTACCTTAAATTCTGATATATCGTGGGCATTACACATAGAAAACATATGCGACACATCATGAAAGCAACAAGGTTTTGTTAAACGTATTATAGGAAGGTCCTCGGATGAAAAAGTCAAAGAGATGCTACTTTGCTCTGGTTAGGCCACACCTCGAATACGCCGCGAGCATTTGGGACCCTGGTCATAAAGATTTAACCAAAAAAAATTAATAAAATACAAAGGAAAGCAGCGCGCTTCGTTCAAAACTGCTACGAGCGTAATTATAGTGTCTCACAACTTTTAGAGGGAATAGGATGGGAGCCCTAGAGACTTGGAGGTTACACGCCAGGCTATGGTTGCTTGATATATTCAGAACTGATATTTTTCAGAACGACATAGAGACTATTATCATGACTCCTCACTACATCTCTAGGTCTAACAGATGCGATAAAATAATAGAGATACACTGCCGAACAGATTGGTACAAAAACTCGTTCTTTCAGCGTATAATAAGCGACCACAATAAAAATTGAGCTCCACTAAATACACTCCTATAATACATATCACCATTTCATCTCCCAAAAAATTATATCTTTACACGGCTGGTGACCTAACACCCCCTGCCACACGCCTACGCGGCGGCTCGCAGGGTATTATGTAGATGTAGATGTATAAGAAGCACCGAGTTCGACTCCCAGCCATTGCCCCAAAACTATCTCTTAATTTAGTCAGGCCTATCTGAGGTGACTCAGAGTGCTCCCGATGGTTGTGTAGTCAGCAGGAATTTGATTATACCAACAGTCTTCTGACGCCTACTCCGAGAGAATGCACGACGTAATTTGTTGTGCGTCTCGGGGGCCGCGAGATCTTTCACTCCGATAGCGCTCCACTATTTCACAGCCGACCACCCTCGCACGTTCCAATCCAGATTTGCCGTGGAATGGCGCGGCGCGGTATTTGCTTCGGAGGAGGGTCACACAGTCGCTTAATTCCCAAAGCGCGAGGAACGCGAATGGACGCATGCACTCGCCGCCGTGCATATATGGGTATTTTATTCCTCAAGTGGAGAAAGACAGGCTGCGCACTGTATGAATCGGAGTGGACGAGAAAGAAGGGGCAAGGTTTTTTTTCTGCCCTTCGATTATATTCTGCCGAATTTTTTTTCCCGAATTCCGAAATTTCGTCCGTTCCGTCGGTGGTGTTTGCCTTTTTCCTTACCCTGGGCGCTGTGCCTCCATCACTCCCAACATACCCGTATCCCCGAATGCAGCGCCCGGAATGGAATGCAGGGAAATACACGGCATAGGAACGCCCGTATTGTATATAATTGAGGAAAATAAACTGAATAAAACGAAACTGCCAGTTCCCTCACACGTTTAGGGGGGAAGAGGAAGGGAGCAAAAAGATTCGATTGTTTTAATTCAGTGTTTGCGATCGTTTTCTCCGGACGGGGGCGAATTGCTTTCCGATCCGCTCGGACGACCCGACTGGGAAGGCCCGGACCAGCGACCCGTGGATACGTTTTATCCATCCGTTTGGTGGTGGTGGTAGAGGGGGGGGTCTCTATCTCTTTGCTCCAATCCATGGGTAATGCGTTCGCGGACTCATGTGCTCACGCAGTTACCCATGGGGGCGTTGAGTTTTATTTATTTTTTTTGTTTTTTAATCTCGGCCAACTCTCTTTTCATTTCTTCGCCCGGCGGCGAGACAGGCCGAGAGAGAATGGTTGAAAGGAAGAGCGGCCGGCGACCGCGCGCTTAATACTAATTATGTGAATCCGCAATCGAGCGCTGCACTTTTCCCGTCCGCTGCCCACCTCCACCGCGAGTTTCCACCTTTACTGCGAGACCTCCCAAACGTTTTATACAATACCTGCTCCCGCTGTCCATCCACGTCTACCACCACTTCCTCTTAAAACCTCTTCTCATTCCCCGCGTCTTTCAATCTACCAGCTCGCACACCCCTCCCTCCCCTCGCCCCCCCACCGTGCACCGCAGCCGCGTGGACCTCTGGACCGGAAATCCTTCCACATCACCTATCTCCCGATTCCATTGACGGACGGAGTAAATCGCGTATTAATTTCGCCGACTTAGTCCCTATCAATTCAGTCCCCACTGCGGCGGAGAACGCCGCAGTGGGCAAAAGAGAGGAGCCCGGTTGGGCACGGTCGGCGTACCGTGTGGGGTGGGTTTTGGTGCTGGCCTCGACGAAAATGCGCCGATGAGAAAGGGTGCATGAGGTGCAGGTGGGTGCGGGGGAATGTAGGTGGGGAGGGGTCCGAGTATGTGACTCCCAATGGCGGCAGAGTATTGAGTGGTGGGAGGCGCATGCAGGATTTTATGATGTGAGGGATTTGGGGTTTATACGTTCGGGGGGGGGATCCCAAAAGGGCAGGAGGGTGTTGACGGCTCACCATGTGAAGGAAGTAAATCGGTGGAATGGAGGAGGCTTTCCCGCCTCTGCTTTTCGGGGCTATTCGCGGAGCAGACTCGCGATTATTTGTGTGGGAGTATGGCGGTAGTGTGGGGGTGCATTTGCGGCATTTTTCTGCAGCGGGAGCGGGATGAGAGAGAAAGAGTGATGCAAAGGGCTTCATTTTTTTTAATTTTTCGGCGTCGAAAAAAGGGCCTCTTTCCATCGGTTCCCCGGTTCGTACCTCGCCGAGCGCGCCTGTTTTGTCTTCTCAATACATTTTTTCCGCGATTCCGTTTCGCATCGCCTCAGTTCGATCGCTAAAATCGAGAATAGGAGAGGGGAGGGAGGGCTTTTTTCGAAAGGGTTCATTGTCCGATGCCGGACAATGAGGGCTCCGCGGGCCCCTTTTTTTATAATTCTTCCGTTCAAATGTTTTTTTCCGCTATCCCTAATTCTCTCCCTCTTTCGCGTTGCAGTGGGAACGGGTAGGGCTTGAAAGCGAGCGATGGAAAATCCTTCTGCCCACTTTTCCCAAGTGACTTGACTCCCGAGCGCACTCGAATTACGGTCCCATTATCTGTTCGATTGCTCTTCTCGTTTCCCTTGTCCGTGCATATATCCGCTCAGAGATATACAACACCCTTCTCCTCCCTCCGGAGCATTTCAGCTCCGACACGTGTTTTGTGAACGGAGATCTACCTATTTCTATTAGTATCCGTAGAGTGCGAACTCGCCGGTACGGCAGATATAAGTTGATACTGAATGCTACCTTATCGGATTAATTTCCTGACCATAGAACCACAATTACTAATTTCGCTGAGAAGTGATTCCAAAAAGCTCACGAATATTCATCGCAGACAGGTCTTTTGTTCAAGAGCACAAGGTCAAAGCATTCCTGCATTGCAATCAATTTGTGCTAGGTCATATACGTGTATAATTCTATCAGATGCAATTGTACATACAAGTAAACGGTATATCATCCATAAAAATATAAATAAAGTCATACGGTGATAATGATAAATTTGGCCACCACTGGTACTGAAAACCTCAAATTTGTTTGCAAATATAAATTATGATAAATTTATGAAATTTTAACACAAATATAGTAATGCTTTTGTGACAATGAGCTAGATTCAGCAAATTAATGTTTTCTTTTTATTGCTAAAATACTCAAAAATCGCTATTCGGTACAGCCCAGGAAACTCTTGGCCACTACGAATAGGACTTGTGGATAGGAATATGAGAGCTTTACTAATTTCAAGGCGAAGCCGGATACATTTATCCAATCTTTTTCAACGTTTGGCTCGATACTATACCACAGCATGTGATTTGATTATAATGAGGAATGTTGAAAAAATCAGAACTGCAATAGTTCTGCACTAAGATATCTCAAAATTCCGCATTGCCCTATTACAGGTGTGAAAAAATACTCTAAAGCAAAATCGATTAATTTATATTCAAAAAATTGTATGAACTTTCGATGAGATAACTCAGGAAAGCCCTAAATCTTCGGACTAATCAATCGCGTAAATTGAACCACACTACCAACCACTGAAGTACATGAGTTAGATTCATTTCCTTCAAAATTACTCTGCAGGAATCTCATGTATTTTCAACAGACTCTGTTCAAAAGAAAAAGAGATGGAAAGGAATTAAAGATACAGATATAATTAGTGCTAATTGAAAAAAAACATTGTTTCAAAAGTCAATGAACTGCCCCGTTTCACTGTTGCTGTTTTAAGAGGACAGCCACCAGCGAAAATATATTGGGAAACATAAAGTGCGAAAAATACTACGCTTTCTCAAATCGCTTGAAGTTTGAAGATTATAGGTGCAAATTACGAAATTTGTAATGTTACTTATATAGCTTTCACATGTCAGATTTTTGGCTGAAATGAGACAAGCCATGAAGAGTTTGGGTAAAAGGCCGATAAATGTGCAGAAAATGACTAATTTTGACATCGTATGTGGCAGTGGGTTATAGGAATGGGCTGAATAAGTGCCACTATTGACTAACTTCCGCGTGATTTTCAGGTGTGGCTAGTTTGAGAATGGCTTCCATGACTGCGCGAGACATAGAGTGTTTATATGAGAGTTTACAATACAACTACCAAAAAGATCTCTGTGGGATGGAATAGTAATACATACATCCAAAAGGTTTAATAACATGGAATCACCTTTTCACATGAGGGACATAGTGTCCAGTTTCGTTGCACTTGTGCTATATTAATTAGATAGCACTTTATTCCGCGAGGTGAAGTTGCTTCAGAAGAAAATTTAAAGCGCGATATTATAACAGCAACTACTGAGGATGAGTGATACTATTTTGCCATTAGGAAGAATTTCCTAATAGGCACGAAGTAGATGAAAATAGTTGAGCTCAGATGAATAGAGAAAAAAACTGCGTCAAGGCAATTCTAATATTGAAGACCTGATGCAATTACTAACTAACTAAGTAAAGCAAAGGATATGTTTATTGCCAACTCAACACTATTTTTACATTCTAGCATCGGCAAAGATTGTAAACAGACTACTTTAACAGCCTTCCTGATATTTTAAGACTCTCTGGATGTCTTATCGTATGAGATATCATATGATAGGAAAATATAGATTAAAACTAACAAGAATCACTTCATTTGCGCGCCATTCCAAATATTTTCATGTATTGGAAACTTTGATGCCCATAAAACTGGGAGGTGAAAATCATCGTTATTATTGATTTAGTTTTTTCCCGGCGAATAATATGGCGGAGGAAGTCTTCTCGGGTCTTCCACCGGGATAAGTATTGCCTTGAGAATGGAGTACGAGTCGGACTCCGAAACGTCGGCAGTAAAAAACTTATCCCGGTGGAAGACCCGAGAAGACTTCCTCCATATCGCTATTATTGTCGGGATTAGTATATTCTGGGTCGCAGGTAATTGGTGTGGATCCATGGCCAGCAGTCATTTTCCAAGACGCCAATTTTATGATCAATATAAGAAGTCATACCTTATCCACGGACATTTTAAAGCTGCATTGTTTAGAAGATAAATAAATAAGAAATTGCTTAAATACCTCGAATCATTTACAGAGAAAAGTTCAAACCCACTACTTAATTAACGAACTAAAATAACTAAATCGATGATTATAGGTACCTCGAGGGTCATCAGTCACCCTAACCTCTCAATGACACTCATGACTGAGGTTCTAAATACTGGCATTCTCAAGTTCAAGGGTGACAAATCCTTCGATGTAACGTTGACAAATAACTCGTGGAGAAAGTACCTTTAGCGAAGAGAATTCAGGTTTCTGCACACGCTGAACACTCATGAAAATCTGGTGCTCTCCAACTGAGAAAATAGCTAGCTCACTCTGTAATTCTTCAAGTCTTTGATTATTGCAGTTTAGTCCTCAACAATTTAACGAGAAACGTCAAATGTCAAATCATTATGCCTTGATGTTTCTTTAGTTTCTTTGTAAGATACCTGTTCAGCTTGCGTCGGGAGGATCACAGTGTCTCAAAAAGTCTCCTTGGCTGGATGTAAATAAAAGGAGAAAATTTATGATAGCAAGTTGATACATTCCTAAATTGAATAAAACGATCTCCTGCATTTAATAGAAGTAAATCGCAGTTGGGTAATATATCTGAATATAATAAAGAAAATGGACCGAGATCACCTTTTTATTCCTTGATCTAGAACCTCCACTTCTCAAAACTCCTTTAAATTCGATGAATCACGTACCTATCTGTAATCACGTATTCAATGAATCACGTATCCTAAGGATTTAAAAACTCTCCATTCTTGAGAGTATTCAGAGAGAAACTTTCCACTCCGCCAATAGGTAATCATCTCTATTTTCAATATCTTATTTATGCGTCGTCTCATAATACTCTTCAAAAGCAAATCAATAGTCTCTCTATAGTAATGACTATTCCATAGACGCACTTAGCATCTGTCTCATGTGATCAATATTTTATACAATCGAATCCTTAGGTTTTGAATTTTTCATTTCCTTGAAATTTTACACCTTATAATAAATCATAACTTACTTTCTACTTTTCCAACTACATCCTATTTTTAAAGAGGTTTATATTTTCACTTACTTTGCACATTTCATCAAAGCCAACGTACTGTAACGTTGTAAAACCATTTTATTTCTATTTTTGAGTTTAACCGGCAGCATACATTAAGTTAAATCTAAATTTATGCAAAAAGTGATAAAGCCTTATATAGCTCTGGTGTTAAATATCTCTAAATTAAATTGTTCATAGTCGATCTGCTAATCAAAGAACAAAATGCTATAGATCTAAAGAACTTTTGTCAAAAAGTTTAAATATAATTTCATTTCAGCTTAGGCGATCTGGGATTTTCACAGATTTTCCTACCTATTTAAACTTTCAATTATTGCACAGTTACCTCGTTCTATAAAACAGTATAAATCCAAGTTATTCCTTCCGGCTTTGGGAGCTTCAGCCGATTCCCAGACATGAAATCACGACGGACCGCTCTCTGGAACGGCGGTCTTCGTTTCCCCTGTCCCCTTTGAATGTCTCGGGAGACGAGACCCTGATGACCCACAGAGGAAGGAGCAGACCGCCCGTTCGATTTTTTACCACCACCTTCCTCATCTGCCTTTAAATTCACCAACCCCTTCTCAACCCCTGCCATATTCACCCTCACATCCTCCCACAACCATCCGCCCTTCCAATCACCCGCAGAAAGCCCTCCCGCTGCCAACGGTCCCCATTCAAGTCCCTTCACGCTACGATTCACCTGCAGAACCCTCACTCTTCATCTCTACCCCCATACATTTCCTTCATCCGGAGAGAGAACTAGCGGGGTGAGGGAGCAACGTCTAGAGAGAGAGGGATGGAATAGGTAGCAACGGGGTTTTTGCACGGGCGTCGTCTACATCTACGATCCATCCCGCAAGCCGTCGCAAAGGCTTTTTCTAGAAATTTTTAATTCTTGCGCGGATAGATGAACATGATGAGAGAAATGCAATCCTGGCCGAAGGGGTTGTCCTGTAGCATTTCGGATGCAAATTGGAAAATATATTCCTTTACTAATGGATTTACTTGATTCGGATGGAGACAAATTAAATATTTTTGTAAAATACAATATGGTAATATATCATAGCTCGGACAAACCGCTCAAATTTGGTTCTCTATTTAGCCTATAAATGCTTAACAAAAAAGGTAAGAAAAACCCTTCATATGAGAGAAAAAATTCTCTCTCGTCGTGCAATATTATTGAGTAAAACGAAAATAAACAAGACATCAGACGCGTACACTTTCCTTTTGTCCTTTATTTCTTCAAGTTCTTTCCCTTTTTTATTTTTTTCCATGGCCAGTAACCTAACGCGTTGTACACCCCCCTACGGTAGCTAGGTAGAGAGTAGCATAGATGTGTAAGAGAGAGTGAGATATTGGGTTGTTGGGACACCAGCCATCCAAAGGAAGGGTGCATGGCAAAGGACGAAAAGTGAGACCTATTTGGGCGGATCATTGTTGTACACCGTTCTTGTAGTCATTGGTTAACAGCGTGAGGAAAGAAATAAACATAAAAGCCTTTATTTTCGACAACAAATTTTTCTTGCCGCTTTTGTCTATCATTCAGATGAACTGCGGGCATAAAATAACACATCTTAACTTAAAAATGAAGTTATTAAAAATTATCTAGCAAGGGACCATTCAAAAACAAAATAAGGCGTTATAGAGGGAGGTTGTAAGAGATCTTCCAATGTTGTCTTATGGAGGGTGGTGACGGAGTCATTAATTCGTGAGATCATATTCATGTCATTTTGTAATAATCATCGGAAAAAAAGCATGATTCTTAGTACTGAAAACAGTGAGTAGTTTCTCCCAAGGAAATATTTGTGAAAAAATTATGTTAGTGTCAATTTAAGTACTGCAAAGTAAAAGAAACAGGCTTTTATTCTTCCAGGGTTCATGTTTAGCTTAAAGACTGGTGTACTAAATAGAGACTTGGGAGGATTATCCCCCTTACAAGAGGTCAAATGATTTAATATTATGCTTTGCGTAGTGTGCACTTATAGCACTCGACAACCTTGTGCAGAAACCTATGGCAAAAAAATAGCTTTTGATAGAATCAAGTTCATTTCAAAACCGACTACAAGACTAAATTCTATGACTATCAAGAATCATCATCTCTTGCTAATCATCGCACTCCTGACAGCCTGATTGTTTCATGTCAGTGGATTGGTTCCATTATATACCTTCAAAATCTTATGCTCACAATTCATTCTCATAAGTAGCCTACGCTGCTCAAAACATTGTTCATCGAAGAGTGTATTCTTTAAATGCTTTGCACAAGCTTTTATAAATCTGCGACATAAGATTGCAACAAATCAAAGATTAGAATACCCAATATGGAAATATATTACGTTAGATTGAAATGGAAAGGTAGGTCAACGAAATCTTATGTTGAATTACATAAGGTGAGCAGGGGCCCTGCAATCCTAGAATGGCCCCAAACTCAGCCTGGAGTGTAATTTATGAGTATCCAGCGGCTTCTTACCTCTAATTGTAGAGATGTGTGGATCACAGTCTTAGATAGGTGTGGATCGAGTGAATGTGATGGCTAAATAACTAGCTTTTCTCACAAGTGCTCGGGGTAGAACACCGGCAGTGCTTATTTTTTCAGTTTGATCCATTTCCCTTTTAGGCGCTTTGTGGAGAGCACTTCTAGTGCTGTAATCCGTCCAATGAATGTGACGTTAAACTGTAGTCCCCCTGGCACGTCGAGTTAAAAACATGCTAACGCAGACGTTGGTTTTCTAACTCATTCCTCCATTTCCAAACAATTATTCCCTCATCAACCTAAATAGGATGCAAATGAATAGAGGTCGCCTTGTAGAGACGCAATGGTTAGTTATTTGGGGATTTGAACAACAGAGACCTTTTGCTGCATTAAGGATAAGTTGGTTCAAAATAAAACAGCGAGAAGAAATATGAATATAGCCACAAAAATTACAGTGGAAATCCAGAAAAATCAACACTTAAAATTTAGGCAAGTAAAATGATTGAAGGGCTCAAGGTGGCCCATGGCAAAGTTTGACCAAAAACACAACGAGAGATGAAAGGCATGGGGACATTAGAGAAGTCGGAGGAAATACGTTGATGTGGCAATGGTTTCAAGAGAAAAAGAGATTGTGAGAAAAACGCTCAACAACCGAATGGAATCGAGATTTGAGGACGGAGAAGCGGTTTAAGTTGCTGAACATCCAACCTAATAACCTATCAATCTATTATATTCTAAACAACCTATCAATATTTGATGAAATAACTAACCTACCATCCGATCCTATGTAAAGGAAGTATGAACATAAGAGTAAGTTATTACCGATACCGTATTCCTCCACGGTGGTAGTTCTGCCCCTTACCAATCTAAAAACCTATCCTATATATTTAGATCAGGTTGGTAAATTGATAATAAAATGATTACTCCGAAATAGATGAACCCGGCGTCAAAATTAGTCCACTATTAAAGGCGCAAAGGGATCCAGAGAATCTTGCAGCGTCCGACAGATAAACTGCTGCGATTTAATAGTCCTCCGCACCAATTGAAGTAGGGATCAGGATTTCGGGGAAAAATCTCCGCCCATGCCGGGATTCGAACTCGGGCTCCACGGGATGAGAAGCAAATGCTCTAGCCACAATACCAACCGAATATTGTAATGATAGAGGGGGGAAGGTTGATGGAGGGGGAGGAGTTATGGAGGACGAGGAACAGCGAGAAAGAGGGCGCGGGAGTGAGCTTTGTCCGAGATAATTACCACCCGTGGATACGCCCCCTCAAAAAAAGAAAACCAGCATCCTTCCCCCCTTTTGGATCGTTCCCCTTTTTTATATTTCGCTTATTTTTCCGTCGTTCATCAGAGAATGGGGGAGAAAGATTCACTCCGAATCGACGGATTTTTCAGAGCCCGGAAAGGAGTGGAGTGGCTCAGCCAATGGGGGGAGGGGGAGTCAGGGGTTCAGGGGTTTTCGAGGGGGGAGACGGGGTACTGAGGACTACTGGTTGGTGAGGAGGAGGTCGGAAAAGAAGGGGGGGTTGAGTCACATTGCGGAGGGGGGTCGCATCATAACCCTCCCGCCCCCTGCGACCCACCTACCCTGTTAGTAGTAGTAGTAATACTCGAATTCGTGTGTCCCCCCCCCTCGCAACGATCTCGACTTATTCTTGCCAGGCAAGGAACAGGAATCAATTCAATAGCGGACGAAAAAAAAGTAAAAACAGAGATGTCAAACCTCATCTCTCTCTTATCCTCTTAAGGGAAACGGGAAGAAAATCAATGTATACCAACCGCCTCTAAGGTAGGTGCTTGTGAATTTTTCCTTTTTCCTTAATTTTTCGAAACGGATTTTGCTTTCAACATGACGAGAGTAAGTAAATGATTCGCGTCATTACGAATTTATTAAGTTACACGCCAAACAAGCTGAACGTCCTCGAGGCAAATGGAAAAAGACGCTATTTATGGAGAGGGATAAATTTCAACAGCCATTCCGATGAAAGAAGAGAAACACACTCTAGAACTTGGATGAAAGAAGAGAAACACACACCAGATGAATACGTGTTTATCCTCGCCAAGTTTGCTGAGGCAGTGCAAAATATGTATGCATATCCTCTGAGCACTAAATTTAGAACAAACGAGGTATTTTAAGTTAACAACGTCTCCCTACAGGGTTTAATCTCCAAAAGGGATCGCTAAGGAGTGAGAAATGTTTTTTCTATTAAGATACACTGATGATCTATAGTATAAAATTTAATAAATAATTATGTAAAGAGACATGTTATTCAACGCGATAAAAGTAAAGAAAACCGTCTATTCTCTCTAAAAAAGAATTTATAATCGAGTTTACCAGCATAGTATTCTTCGCTTCATGAAGTTTCCATGAAAAGCAATTTTTTAAACAGGAATTAAAAAGCTACGACTCAGCGACGGCCATGATTAACAAAGATTCATCATTGATGGTTTGATAAAGGCATTGTCAAAGTTGTAAATAGTCCTTGCATTCAATAAATACGATAACAGTCATATTGCTCTTTTGGTTTTCGTGAAATACGTAGCCTGCAATGATTAATTTTTCGAATTTATTTTTCAATTCTCTTAATAGAACTGTTATAGTATAAAATTCAACCACTTTGGACCTAAAAGGCTAATACAAAAACTAGTTAATTTTGGCAATTTATCGGTAAAAAATGACCATCATGATGCTGGCATGAAAAGTTATAAATACGTAAATCTATCAAAGGCTACGTGACCCGAGAAAGGTGAAAGGGTTTCACTCAGTGTATAATGCTGGCCAGACCTAGAATTTTTAGCATCAAAATTGGAATTAAATTTCTAAAGGGGGGGCGGGGGAGTTTCTTGAGTTAACTTGCGGATAATCGGAGGGATTAGGCATTTGTTACTACAGCTCTTATTGGTACGTCCAAGGTTCATGAAGGGCGTATAGTAGCCTAGGCATTATAACAGCTTAGACAACCGCGTAAGAGCTAAATCAGAAACGCTTACGTGATCTTAGTGACCACTTAAGCGCCTAGACCATAGCGATGAAATGTCGAAGGACAGACCATAAAGAGAATACAGGAGACCCAGAGGGTAGAGAGGCAGTCAAAACCGGCCGGTAAAGGAGGCAGAGAAGTAATTGCATAAACTAGCAGCGGAGAGAAGTACATACGAGCAATTGTGTACGTACATGAGCAACGTATTGACCTCAGGAAGGTAGGTATGCAAAGTCGCCTCGTACAAGTGCAGTTCCGTTTCGTACATACGAGGAGCTCGCTCACAACGCGCTACGGCCCCCGAATGCCAGTGGCAGAGGGCCCTTTTAATAAAAGGGAAGCCAATTTGCTGATGGATTTGAACGGGGTCACGAACCAGAGCCAGGAGTTTGGCCCGAAAGGGGGATGGGAACGGCGAACAAACAGGACTCTTTCGCGGGATGATTACAGAAATGGACGGTCTTGGACTCACTCCGGCTCTGGCGGAATGAAAATGCTCGGGGGATGGAACATAAAAAAATCCGAAGTAGCTCTCGACCCATCTCTGTAATAATATTTGAATTGCGGAAGAAATCTCTCAGACAGATAACGACTGACTTCCATATGGAGTTGAGGAATCGCGGAATAACATTTTAAAATATTTTCTCAGCTTAGGCCAAGTTATCCCTTGATGAATTGTTTATTATCGTTGGTGCCTAAAGAATCGGAGATTCTTTAGGCACCAACTTCTTCACCACCACTTCGGAGATAATAGGCACCACCACACCACCACAGGCACCACTTCGGAGATAATAGGTATTATATGCAATAAAATGTAATTCCATACTTGATGCGTTTAATTCGTTAGGAGATAAACCATCTGATGCGAAATAACACTACCATCGGAAATGGCATCACTGCAGGAATAATAAGATTGATATCGCAGCTTTGAAAAGTTTCTCCAGCGCGCGAGGGTCTACATTTCAAAGAAAAACATCAAATTGCATCAAATAAGCTAAATTTGTTCATTCTTCGGCAGATTAATATACGGCATGAATACGATATGTAGTGTCATGAAATAGAAAAAATTACATGAGACAGCGCACATTTTGACAATAATCTCTATGAACGAGGGAAGAGGACGATTTCTGAACAAATCAAAGAGTATAAAATCGATAAGATGATCTTGTAGATGGAGAAAAGATATTTGTAGGTACATTTGAAAGAAGAAAAAGTGAAACTGCTCTCACTTCAAAGCTTCAACATTCTAAGGCAGGTATTTATCATTAGCTCTAATTATGGAGTTAATTATTTTTACCTGACTTATCGCAATCGATCCCCTCTTAAGGAAGTTTCCAATACGATTTGTCCCCTTAAGGATTTGATATGATGGTTAAACCTAAAGGTCTGTTACACTGCATTAATTGTGTGAAATTTGAGGAATTCAACAGCTTCTATCATCACAACAAGGAGAAAATACATATTCCTGCACGTCCAATTAACTGCTAGAAGAAAGCCTGTATGCGAATATTTCTGCAATCCTATAGAAAAATTGGTGCCGTTCGTAAAATCCTTTGTACCAAAAGGCATCTACATTGAGCTCATTCTCATTTCTTTTCCTTCAAAAAGGAATGAAAAATTTTATCTTTACCTAGTATGAAAACTTTTATCTTTACCTAGTATGAAAACTTTTATCTTTACCTACCACAAAAATTTGTTCTTATACAAGTCTCATTTATCATATAACCTTGCAATGGTTTAATTTTCCATTTGTTTCTTCAATGGTTGCAAGTGTCAAGCTCCTCAACCATCCACAGCACTCAATGTTTGCATTTCAGTCCTCAACTTTAATATCACCGCCCTACTCATGAGTTCATCGTCACATTATTTTTTGTTCGGTGAATAAGCGATATTACGAATCTAATACAGAGGAAATTGATTTAATTACACTTTGTAGTATTTAAATTCGTTGCTGTCAATAAAAAAAACCGTCAACTGTAATTGGTGCTCCCTTTAACGAAAACTCTAAGGCTCTTCCTGATTATTAACGACGTACCTGGACTAAATTTTTGATAACCTTACCTTTATACGCGTCATGCCACTGTAAGGTGGATGGCGGGAGATGAGTTATCAGTAACATGCATCACAGTGTATTGATACCTTTCATCAAAATACCTTTTGTAAATGCAACATATGCTATAAATAATACAAAATGCTACAAAAAAACATTTAAAATCTATCTATTCTGCAGCCAATTTCATTAACTTTATTCTCATGATCTGATCTCCAATTGTCGATAAGGTCGTCACTATAGGTATGCTTCCAATGCTACAGAAGCTATTTGTATTAATATCTATTGCAATTATGCAAACGAGATACAAGAGTACTGTCGGGATCAATCGAAACGTGATGTTAGAACTTCGTTGCAGACTGATAAACAAGCAGTAGAGAGCAAATCAACAAATCAACTTCACGAGCTATCCACGAACCTACTTCAAAATCTCACTGGCATCCATTATGGTTTTTAATCGATTTTGGGAAAAAATAAATTTTCAACCTATCTATTCTGAGCCTATTTCTCTACTTTTATTCTCATGATCTGATCTACCATTGTATGTTGGAGTTCGTAAGATGTCGATAAAGTCGTCAGGAAACAGTTTAGAATTTAAATAAAAGATAAACTCTAATTTACAATCGACGGTTTGAAAACAATTCCAACCCAGGAACTGCAAATGGTCAGTAACACAAAATATAGTATCATAAAGGCCATTTTACTATCTTGTTAATCTTATTCGCCCGCAATCTGACCACGTTTTTAAACCTATTGCATGAGGATCACAAATTAAGTTTTTTCACCATTGCATACACACGGCTCAACCAAAAATCTTTAGTGTATGAAGCTCAGTATTCATATATATTGTTAAAACTGCGCGAAACATTTTTCAAGGAAAATGAAACCTAATTGGCTGCCTTTAATAATAATCTATGGCAAATTACGGCAGAGTTGGGAGAAAAGGGGAGCAGTTTCAAAAACCCTTATTCTGTTTTGTACGGGGTGAGTGGCCAAAGTAGCCTTACATAGTAAGTACTTGAATGGCCCGTTGATGATGATTCAAAAAGGGGAATGAACATGGGAAACGCACAACTGGGATCTGGAGACACTCCGACATGAACTCAGTGAATGTGTTCTTCCCGTCTCATCCTCGCTAATCAAGCGCCAACGCCGAGTAGAGACGTTTTTCTGAACCGTCGATTTTTACCGTCATTTCGAGGGATGCGTTTTTCAACCCACATCCTCGCGATGTGGAAATCCAATTAATTAAAACGAAAGGAGGGACGGGGGGGGGGGAGGCTGGCTCGTCCTGCAAAAGAGCCACGAGCCACTTGTCAGTTCAGCAAGCCTTCGAGAGAGCAAGGGTGCGAGAGGGGGGAGTGTTGGGGCGAAGAGGTGTCTCGGGAAGAAAGGAGTGGGTGGGGCGGGAGGGGCAATGCGGGAATGAGTAGCACGGAAAATTTGGGAGGATGACTTTTTCACAGTTTTGAGTCTAAAAAAAGAGGAAGAAGAGAGAATACAAAGGCCTCCGAAAAACTCGGGAAGTTGGAAGAAACATGGCTCTTCTCTCTGTGTCCTACTGCATGGGAAAAAACGGTCAAATGAAATTAGTTGATGTTGTGGCCGTAACGCTTCCGCATCAACGATTGGCCGACATAGGAGTTCCCTTCAAGAAGGTCATCGGATGAAAAAGGGAAAGAGAGATGTCAAGTTGCCCCAGTCAAGCTACATCTCGTTTGCACCAAAAGTATTCAAGACTCCACTATGAAAAGGTTTGACACGCACAATAAAGACGTCGTCTCAGGCTCTACTTTAAAGAATTTTTCTATTGTGACGAAGGAAAAAATACACTACGATTTTTACATAAGATTTATTCACACTTTTCGGTTTCGTAACATAGTGACATCTTCATTTGAAGATGTAACACTGTTACGAAACCAGTCGGAAGTTCGTATAATTTTATGTGGAATTTTCAAAGCGTATTTTTCTTTGTGTCACGCATAATATAAAAGATACAAAAAAAGCGGTACACGTCATTAAAAACTGCCACGATTGTACAGAGCGTGTAACACAGCTTAGGTTGCGACTAGGTTGGGGGCCGTTTGTGACACGAAAGCTATACGTTAGGTTAAGATTGATTGAAAATTTTAGATCAGGCGAGATCCAAGGCGACAATAACAAGCGTGTTACCCAACCTTTGAAATATGCCTTAAGTGATTGTAGAAGTGACAAATCATGAGAGATACACGGCCAAACTCCCAGGTGAAATTTTTTCCTCTTACCTCGAGCCATTAGTAATCGCGACAAAAACAGCGGGAGACGTTGTTCAAGACATTCCTTTAACATACCATTCACTTTCGTCCGCTCCCCCTTCCTATTTCTTTTCCCTATTCCACCCTTTCATGGCTTATTTTTAACAACCTTTGCCGCTCATGGATAATGTGTAGATGTAGATTATTTGCAAAATAAACAAGGTGATATTTTTCACCCATACGTAAAAGAATATAAGAACTACGTTCAAATGGAAGATAGGAATAAACTCTCAGTTCACACACGATTCCATATAAATTATTTTCATTTAATTCCAACCCCTGGTGACTATATTCCACTTCCATTATTTCTGACACCCTCTGGTATGATAATATTTCCCGAGGTCGACAAGAGACGAGGAGTCTCGCGAAAAAACGCTGGGCTCCCATGCACGCCCAGCGAACACCCGTGGGAAACGAAGAGTCAGCGCGGACGAGAGAGAGTTTAGACAGAAAGCCAAATATGTTTAATTCGCACGAGAAATTAACGCGAGAATGTGTACGTATATACGCGCTCTTTTTATTAAAATTTATTACTATTTTTTTCGAGAGAGAAACGAGGATAATGTGGACGGCGAGAGGAGAAATGTAATACTCGCGGAAACGTCGAAATAATAATAAAAAATATGAAAAGGATTGAGTAAACATCGTGATGTGGCATGCGAGAGAGAGAGAGAGAAAAGGAGAAGGAAAAGAACACGGAGAGGACGAATGAATCCGCGGGACACACACACAAAACTAAATTAATATAAAAAATATTCGCCCGCTCAAATCTCGCCTCTCACCTTTCCCCGGTTTTGTTTTTCGTTCCTCACGGAGAGACGTTATTAATATTCCCCTTGCCACGGAGAAGTCCAACATAGATGGGGACACTTCCCATCTCCTGCCCTCGACCTTTTTTTCTCCCCTCCCCTTCCCTTCCCACCTTCCACGTCTCCCTCTACAGGCCTATTCCGCCGCCACCCCAACTCCCACCTCCACTCACGTTTTCCCTCCGAGGGCTCAATTAAAAATATATATACATATAAAAAAATGAAGATGAAAGAATGAGGGATGGACCTCGCCGTGGGTATATATACCTTTACGTGTGTGTTATGTTCTTCTGTACTTGTGTGGGTGTGTACAAGTGAGGACGACCTCCTGAACCCATCCCTCGCCACCCGGGGCACGTATATCTCCGTCCCACACTCCGCTCGCGTCCCGTCCGCCCGAGACGACCAACCGCACCGTCGCTGATGGCTTGCCTTCCGCTCCCGTCCTTTTGAGTCCCCAGCGGAGCAGCATGAATTCGAGGCGCGGGAGGAGAGGCGTGTGCGGAATAAAAACTGCCGCTTGGCTGGACGCGCGCTTTCCCGACAGTCCAGGTGAGGTCGGTTTCGCATGCGGAGGAGCCGAGAGAGGGGTTCATGTGACATCATTCTCCCTCACAGTGGAGAACCAGGCGACGGGGTCAAGAGGGCGTGGCCGGGGGGGGGAGGGAAATGGGGTTGGGTTCATCGCGAAACCGTCGCTGGGGGAAGGGTGGGGAGAGGCAGAGGTAAGAGGTACGGTACAGATGCAAGAGAACGTGACCCCTCTCCACACCCCCTTTGTAAATTCACAGTCCACCCTCTACCAGTTTCTACATCATTTCATCTACCTACTCTTGTACCCTATCAATAGATATACCTACTACTCCCCTCTATCTCCTCCACATGCTCGGGGGTAGTCAGAACGGAAAATTATAATTAAACAAAAACCACGATTTAATCGGTAAGCGAATAAACGATAATTTCGCTTGTGCATCTGCTGCGTAGCCATTCATCCATTTATCTGTACTTAAAATTTCTCATCAATCCAAAAATAAATAATATCATAGGAACTTCAAAAGGTTCACATACTATTGTTTACATTTGCTTTTATGACATTTCAATCCCACATGTATTTTCAAAATAGATAGATTTTGTGTTGTTTAAACACTTATTTCAATAAAATGCATTTTTTTTCGATCAGTGGCGTTGAAAATGGTGGTGTAGTTTTTTGTGGCAAAAAACGTACCTATTAAAATCGATGCACAGCTAAAATTATAATTCTAATTAAAACACTTTATGCTTCAGTGACTAGCATAATGATCAGTATTACTTCGATATTCTATATACTTCACTGCGATCAATTGAGTGATTATCGTAATATATCATCTCAAAGTCAGGTATCTCGGAAGTGTTGCATGACTAGCAAGCACGCTTCGTCCCCGTGCCCGGCATTGAAAGCATCTACTGTTTGACTCAGATGCTGCAGTATTTTCATCAAAGATAAGATTTGGAAAGAAAGAAATATTTTTCTACCTAAGTGCGGGATGCTTTAAAAAATAAATATGCGATGACGTGTGCTTAAAAGGAATAGAGAGAATATTACATAATGCATGGCATTTAGAGATAAATTGATATTTAAACGTTTATCTTAAAGGTCTTTCTGTAACAAATAGTGGATAGAAAGAATCGTATCTCCAAAAGCAAAAATAGTTTGGAAAAATATCTTTTGGGCACGCATGGGGCATAAGAGAACACTAAATGTTTCTTTGTAATACTGGGAGTGATGTATGGTCTGTAATCTATGATCATAAATTCATCTTTCAAAGAAATGAAATCGAGTACTTTGAATGGAAACCGAAAATGAAATCTAGATCAAGAAAAAGGTAAGAGCCGTACTGTGTAGACACAAATGTAGCAAGCCCAAACAAATTAATGCAGCATCCCGTTTTGGAGGAATGAATTTTAAAGTTTTTCCGGGGAGAGTGACGTAATGGTGGCAGTTTGGGTGAAACAGTGTGAAAAAGTAAAAAGGCATTTTGATTTTTCACAATGGATTTTCACGAAGAAAAAGCCCGAAAGCAATAAAATGAATGCTACTAAATTTTAACCGATCTCTTATATCTCCTGAGAGGTGTGCGATTTTCATCTCTACGCACATTTCAATTAGAGAACATCTTGGCGCTTTTATCAAAGATTCTAATTTGGTAGATAATAATTGCGAATCCGTAGAACACACATGAGTAATATAGGATCCTGCCATCAATATTCATTAGACGGATTGGTTGGCTAATGCAGTTATCCGTAATGTGAAATGCAACAAACCTCATTTTTTTCAATTCCTGGCTTTTTGAGGATCTTAAAATTTGAGCTATTATTATCTTTTTTGGATGCACCATTTTACAACTTATCTTGACGAATCCCTCTAAATTTCTTATCTATGATGTCACGAAAGAGTCAAGAGAACTAATTAATACCTTCCTCCCTAACACAAGAAAATAAATTATTTTTTGCTGCAACGACTAGGCACTGATAGAAATGAGGTAGTATCACGAAATCGGACGCAGAATACAACTCTTCCGAAGGTCACATTGGGCGGAAACTAGAATGGAACCAGGGCGGAACAGGGATTCAAGAGCACTAATTTTTAAGATAAAGCATTGTTTAACGTCCTTATGAGATAACCTCAGGCCACTCGAAATATAATCTTGGGTTAAAATGATTTACACACTTCATGGGGTATCCGGGAAAAGAACCCAGATGGCAGTTAGCGGTCGATAATCGGCACTCACAATTCCCTGCATCTGGATGACATCGTCGAGGGCGGTGATGTGGAGATCCCGTGGAAAGACTAGGGGGGAGATGTTGAAGGGGCAGAAGGACGGAAAGGCGATGGCGAACGCCCCACGGAGACGGAAATGAGGGGCGAAGAGGAGGCGGAGGCGACGTTGGGTGAAGGCGGACGGTAATGATGGGCGAAGATACAGTCATTTTCGGAGTACGCTTTCAACTTGAGCGCTGGGCAAAGCTCGTCTCTATTCAACTTCAATATTGAATGAAAAAGCTCCCTTTTAAATTTTACCAACACTTAAAGTATTATTATTTTCCTTTTACTGACATCGACAGTATTATAATTAGATGCTGTAGCTTAGGATTTGAGGGATGAAAATGGCCCATATCATTAATAAAATTCCCTTAGAGCTGTATGCAGAAGAGAGGACGCTGAAAAGGCTTTGAAGACTAAAGGCTTTGAAGAAGATAAGATCTCATATGAAGCTTCAAGAACGATTAGTTGCTCATACCACGAATATTTTGACGAAAATAAGAAAGATGGAACGAAAGTTGGAAAGTTAGGACAGAGTGAAGACCTATTTGGATCTCGGGCCAAAGTATCATATGCCTGAGGAAAGAAAATCTCCATGTATACTCAAATAGAATGCTGAATAATAGGAGAAAAACAACAGAGAGCATAGAAAGATCAATTCACAAAAGAAGAAAAATATGCATGCTGTTTGAAGAGCAGCTGTCAGGGATAATGTGTGACAGTAGAACGAAAGGAGTAAAATAAGAAAAGGGGAATGACAGCATTATATTGTAATTCATAATCTTCAACATTTATAATTAAGAAAAACTAATATATGAAATGAAAGAAAAACAAAAAAATACTAATTCACGTTTGCAAAGGAAACAGTAACATGTTATGCTTTGCTGATGACAGTAATTTCGGTCGAAATGGTTAACTGCATAGACAGCTACGGGGAAATTCAACTTGGAGATAAATGTAAAGAAAAACAAAACGCTTGGTGGAATGTGAAAATTCACCGAGAGACTTAAGGTAACTGACATATTTTGAGGCTCAATCCCCATACAAAAAGGGTCATTTGCCTTTTGAATGAAATACTTGGCAACCTCATAGTGACTTTTTTACCACATAGCTAAAGACACAGGTTAAGACCCCCAATCTTTGAGATTAGAAAAAATACAGATGTAGAGGCAATTAAGAAATCTTGGTAAAGATTTAGCAATACGAACAAGCGTAAAAATATCCACGGTTGTGGCAATTATAGATTAGAATGAGGTCTACCGTAAAAGTATCCTTGTAAATATGTGATTCTCCACTCCCGCGAACAGTTTCTATTCTAAGATACATCAGTTGGAATCTTTTCTCCAGCCACGGTGCCATTCACGATCATAAATAACCATGGAAAAAAGACTGTAATGGCCGGCCAAAAAAACGTGCGACTGCGTTTGGTTTAGTTGTTATGTTTTAGGCGTTAATGAAGGGGGTAAAGTGAGGTGTGGTAAGAATTTTGCAAAAGCGAAAAATATGGTTTGACGAGAGAATACGACAGGTAAAATGAGAAGACGGGAGGGAGGGACGAGAGGGATAAAAGTCAAGACACGAGGGAACGAAAGAATCGGACTAATGGGGGACGGATTCGGTTCGTTGGACGGAGAATTAAACGCCTTGCGATGTGGGAGAGAGGGGGGGGGGTTTCTCTGGTGGTATGGTTAGAAAGAGAGAGAGAGGGCAGGGTAAAGGTTTTTGCGGCTACGGGAGAGAAATATCTTGGACCACCCTTCTCCAACCCCTCTCCCCGATCTCCGACGGTGCCCAACTAAGTAAGTAAGAGGCGCATGCACAATGGCCCTCGCGCGGAAGGGGGGACAAAAGGCACCACGGGACATTAGCGACGCAGACATGGCGGTTGAGCGCGGTGCATTGTGGTGCTCGGTTCTGAGGCCGGGCCTTCGGGGGAGGGAGGGCGGGGGACCTCCCCGTCATTTTCGTGTAACGCTAAGGGGAATGACGTTTAAGGGTGTGGGGTGAGGAATTAAAAGGGAGGAGGGAAGGGAGAGGACGTTCATTGCTTGTGGACGTGTGTGTGGCCTGCAGGCGGAAGCGAAGAGGTGATGCGTGTAAAAGAGACTTTGGAAGGGAGGATGGGGAGAGGTTCCCAGGAGGGGAGGTTCCCAGGAGGAGAGGTTCGTCGAAGGAAAGAAGGGCGCCCTCTCGCCTCGCTAAGGACCCGGAAGACCGGGAAGTCGCGGTGGAAGAAAGACAGAGTTGGAAGCTGAGAGACAGAGAATGGAGAAAGGAAAAAAAGGGCAAAGAGATCGCTTTGTGTCGCACACGCGGACAAGGACTGCTGCTCGCTTCCCTGCCTTCCTCCTCCACTCGCTGACTCTTATCCCCACCACCTACGTCTTTTCCTTTGGACCAACAGCCGATTGTGTTCAAGGATCACATTTTTCTTCCCACGTGGTCTATTTTAATTTTATTAATCTCACTCCGTCTCCGGATCCCTCAAGAGTATAGTAGGTCCATTCTTACTGTGGATATTAAGAAAAATACTCCTCATGTGGTCGTCAATTCAGGACTATTCTCTCACTGTAGACGTCGCGGCGGTAAAAATGAATTTCGAAGAATAACTCCTGACTGCTTTAAAAAGAGAAGGAACGGACAAACGGACAATGCACGCGCGAAACACAAATGCATTATTGTCACGCTGATCAAAAGAATCTGGCTTCGCAAAAGCGGAAAGGAACGAACACTCACACAACTCTCTTAGTCTTTTCTTATTTCTCTTATAAGAAAGATCCGCTGACCTTCCTACGACGTATTTAACGAATGGTTTTGTCTGATTAAGAAAAAATATGGGGCTGAACAATAAGTGGTCGTATAGAATGCAGAAATGTTCAGAATGCCATACGAAGAGCTTTTAAGCCTCCGAATCTTTTGCTTGGGCTACCTTCAGATAGAGCATTCAGAATGCAAGCTGTCATTTAAAAGAATGAACATCACCTTACCCTTTACGTTACTTGCGAATATTTAAGGGAAAAAGAGTTGAGTGAACAAAAAATTAACCTATACACCTCATGTAATGTCAGGTAAGCGGAAATGAATTTTCATTTATCTAGTATTCAGTTGTCACGTGTGTCGTAGAAAAATGTCGCAAGGTTTGAATAGAAAATGAGAAATTACATCACTTGCTGTGTGGGGAGACAAGTACTAGCTCCTGGACAGCTTTTATCACATTTCATGGAAAAGACTACCGAAGCAAAGGAAATCTGAAATTGGCGTCATGCTGGCCGTATTTTTTCTTCATGGATATATTTCTATAGCACTCGAGACCAAATTCAGTTTCTGAAACAAGGTGGTATTTCAAAATGATTTTAATTAAAGATACAAAGTGTTTACTCTTATTAGCCACTCTTTTATGACAGAAAATTTCTTATTTTCTTCCTATCGGATGCAAAATCTGGATATCAAATAGGGCATAAGAAAGAACAGCTCAAGTCATCATTTTAAAATAGATAAACTTTTAAAATAAGCGAATACCGACAAGTCTATGAGAAATTTTACCCAAGGAAAAACATTGAAAAGAAGTCCGGAGAATCATACCAATGTAAGCCGGAATCCTAAATGCTTTTAAGATTCTGTGTACTGAAAATATTTTCGTCGTAAAAATGCTTTAAACAGACCACAATGCCTAGTTCAAGAAAGATAATTTGCAGTAGAACCAGCTTTAATAGTCTTCACTTTGATAAGTCTACCAATTTTCGACGCTGTTACACTGCTGTTGCAACGATTCCACGTTAGACAACATAGAGTGAATTGCTTTAGAATTTGGCAATGAAGGTATTGCAATGATTTTAAAATGGCTTTTTTTAAATTATGGAAATGGCAGATTTTAAGCTATCCGGGACTAGTCACGGAGTTCCAATTTTACGGAGTCATCCGCAATGCACAATTGTGCGAAATTCCACAGAGAAAAAATCCTCCGCCTTGACCGCAGGGGAATAGGACGTCTCGGTAGCTTAATTGACTAAAGCACTCGGCTGTAAATCGAGGGATCCGGGTTATAATCCCGGTCAAGGCGGTTAATTTTTTCTCTGTGGAATTTTTCACTATGGAAATGGCCTTTTTTAAGTTAAAAATTTCATTTTCTTCTACTTAATTATTTCTGCCTTATACCTAAACGTATTGAGAGCAAGCTCTGGAAGCTAATTACCCGATGTCTTGATATCTTACAGCTATTAAGCCTCGCACACATGGCCACGGCTATAATGTCTATACACGACTGAAAGCCTTATATAGTTTAACCATGAGACTCAAACGATGACGATATAACGCGAGAATTATTTGTCTACATAGGGCTCTGCGAATTGAATTGATTTACAGTCGGTGTTTATCGCTCAAATATGAACGATCTGCTTTTTACATCACAAGTATATTTTCCAGTAGAGGTAACCTCACGTTAAAACCTGCTTTATTCTCCACCAGTCATTGGAAAAGTGAGTCTGAATAAAGTAATCAGTAATGAAAATGGCACAGCGATGCCTGCCAGGTGCAAGAGTAAAAAATTAGTAGTCAATGGCTTAAGTGGTCTATTTGGGATCACCGGACGAGTTAAAATAGTAAATAATATGCTGAGCTGAACAAAGAAACTGTGGAAAAAGACGCTAGAAAATAAAAATGTTGAGTAAACTGGGTAATAGAAATCTACAGGTCAATGAATCTATATTTTTATGATACCTTTTTATAGCTCTTACGCCTCAATGATAGCCCAATAAAACCCACTGTTTAAGGCCTAACTTGGTGGAATCCACTATTCATAATTATAGTGACAAATTTAGCAAGTAGAAAGAGGTAATAGGATAGATTTAATTTTCGAGAAAGATTTAATTCTCAGAGTAAATAAAATATCAGGAAAGCTGCTCGCTTCGATAAAGACAGTTGCAAGTTAAAGACTGCTGTGAACAGAGAGAATTCTGTACAGCTAATGGAGAGATTTGAATTCGCCAAATTGAAATCCGCAAGAGACTCGGCTACACACTTGGCTTAAGTTACCACAAAATTTCAGGGCAGACGAGTTACAATGCGAGACTGAGGATATTATTTTGACCCCAATCTAAATCTCTAGGACAGATTGAAGGGGTAAAATGAGAGAGATACACAGTCGATCTATAACTATCTAGCGTGTTGATTCTGATGATTACAAGTGCAGAATACCTAACAATGATATTAAGACACCGTTAGTATACAATTATCCTTTGTACTATCCATTTTCCAATTCCCTCATCTTTCATGGTTGGTGCCGTAACACCCCCTTCCACGTGTATCGGTGGCGTCTATGAGTAATAGTGGTGTTGATAGGGAGGGTTATATTTACATTTAAATGAAGAGTTTTATTTTTCATAATAATCCAATTCGTGCCCTGCTTTGTTTTCTTTAAAATAAAATTACTGCTGAATAGCTAGTTTAATTTATATAATTATATTCAATACACATATTTCTCTTAATTTCATGAATTTAGCCATAACGCCTCAAATACTTTCAAGGCATCTTCATTTGTGATATTTTCTTCACATTTGTTCGAAAAATAGTCATATCAAAACAAGGGGACCGACGAAGGAGGTACAAAGAAACTGAAGTACTTTTAACGTCGTCTGAGAATTGCGGAGGAGAGAATAGTCGTCACTGAAACACTGCGATTTGTGATAGTTAGGGAAAGGGACATTCATACTTATATTTGAAGCGTGTTGTTATTTGGTAGTAAATCTTGGAAGATAAAGAGGGGTGACTAAAGTTAGAAGCTGGATATGTAATGCTAGCAAAGACCGATGACTACCAAATGCAGGAAGAGTATCACCAATAAATAAGACATATAAATAGCTGGAAAGCTGTAGGGAAAACAGAAACAAAAGGGAAGGGAAAACATTGTCAAGGGTAACAAGATAAAGATACAAGAAGCAAATCAATGCTGATATTGAAAATAAGAGTAAAAAAGTAGAAAAGCGGTTACCTGAAAAGAGAGTCGAGTGAAAAGCAGAAGAAGACAAATATTCGGATTGATGACGACTGATGACAATGAGAGACAAGAGAAAGAATAACCATTAAGAATCAACCCATTCATTTTTTTAAGAACGTGGGAGGGAAGGGTGTATCTATGGGCACGGAGTGGAATGGGTATCACTAGGCGCGAGCATGCGGAGAGAATCGTTAACAATGGTATTCGTCGAGAGGAAGGCCATTTGATACCGATTTCAAACCCTACTTCCTCCCTCCTCTCCCCGCTCCTGCTCTCAAAGTTCATCCCCCCGTCCCTCCTTCCATGCCCCCTATAAAATACTTTGCTCCCCTTTTCCTCGAGTTTTAACCCCTCTACCACCCACCCTCAATACACCAAGCTTTCACCCCGGTAGGGCGCCGGAGCGTGGACGTACGCCCTATCAATCATTCGCACATGCAAAAGCCTTGGGGAAGGATGAGAGGGATAAGAGAAGGGCCAGGGTTGGGGTGAGCCAACCCCCGCGGACAACCGGCCGGCAACCTATGGGGAGATGTGGTATAGGGAGGCCTGCTCCGAGGGAGATATGCAAATGGACGTCGTACGGTCATTACGGAGGATATATGTATACACCGCGTGGAATGGGGATGCTCGCCGCCTTTTTTTTACTCGAGTGCAGTTATTGTCGAAACGTCATCGGCCCAAACGTTTTCCCGCGCATGTATATGTTACCGAGGGTGGGAGGTGCGTCCGCACATGTCAGAACGCAGACATAGTCGTAAAAACGTGAGGACACGTGAATATCGTATCAATATAGCCAGAGAGAGAAGGGATCAAAAGTGAAAAAAATCCGGTAAAAAATATGGAACAATTGCATCCGTGATTCTCCCTTGGGGGCAATTTATATGCATTCGCTCGTGATGACAATCCCATCCGGGATGACACACGGGTAATTGTTGATGAATGAATGTTTTCGTCTTTTTCCATTTCGCCCCATGTACAAGCAGGCATACAAATGATCTCAGTCGACGGCGAGATTAAAATGCGGCCTCTGAGAGGATGACTTCATCATCGGCACGCCTCCAGCTCCTAATGCACGGCTGTGACGTTAAGTAATAAGAGATTGATGGATAAGGATGAGCTATCATCGAATTTATGGCATGAGCTCTGAGGATTAAGAGTTATCATTTTCTTTGGGTAAACGTGTTTTCACAAAGAACTATATATACCAGGGATTCAAATGAATGTAATAACACTTACTGTGACCTTTAAAGAGCATTTAATTCTCGTCGTCAATTTTTTTCTTCTACTAAGTTATTTGATTAAAAAATTGATAACCTGTTATTCATACAAAACACGCAGAATTCACCCTTTGTTTGGGCCTGATTCTCATAATCTTTCTCAGTCGATGTCAATAAGCGCTGAGGCATTCACTCTCGAACCACAAATAACATAGTTCTCCGTTGACATATCGCGAATTTGTAATCAGTTCTTGATTGATTTAGAACAATTTTTTATCCTAATTATTCATTTTTAGCACCTATTTGTTCAAATACCCTTTAAAATGAGACAATCCTCCAAATTAGGAGCAAAATATGCTCCTCATTGTAAATGAAGGATCTCAAAAATACGTTACGTTGTAACCTCTGGGCCTCTCCCAAACATATTTCCATCTTCCATCCTCACCCCTCCCGCATTACCGCCCCCATCTGAGCTGTGTTTTTGCATATACATGCGACGAATTTGTAGAGTCTTTACCTGAAGATGATGTCGAACATTGAAACCCGGTTCGTTGAAAATAAAGATATGTGGAATAACAAATTTACGTGTTATCATTATAATGTTAACAGATTCCACAAAGTTACGCCTGATACTACCAATTATAGCTTAAAATCTAGTTAAAATTTCTATACTCTACCGAGTGTTGAATCTTTCAACACTAGTAGTAGTATATCTAGTTGAGGAGGCATTCACACTAATTTTTTGTCAATACAGGCAAATCGTCTTCATCAATGACTTATGGATGCTTAGGTAGCATACGAGAAGTAGGGAACTCTTACAGAATAGAAACACCGATGACTGGATGAATTAATATCGAGTCGTTGCAACTTGTCGGCTGAGATGCTAAATGTCTGCTACGATTCTATCGTGATAAAGACACGAAGTAATGCGAAGAAGAAGCAATTTTGGACATATCTTGCCATAAAAGTCGAGATTTCTAATAATTACGTATTTCGCAGGTCGTTGGAAGTTGACTGCTTCTTTTATCATACTGATAGGATATAATTAATTTATCCGCCAGGAGAAGAAAAGAAAACAATAACGATAGGCACGAAGGAGATCAATTTATTACGAGAAAAACAAAAGACAATTTTACAAATCGACAAAAAATTACTAGAGGGGGTTTAAAATTAACTTATACCAGACCCTGGATAAATCGACATAGTGGTTGGGAAGAAGACAAGTATTTTATTGAGCTTTGGGGAGGTAGAGCTGCCGAAAATAAACGGGCGGCTACCAAAAAAGAGCAAGAAAAACTTGAACAGCAATAATCTTTACCCAAGGCATACAAGGTTCCAACTAGGCTTCATTTAAGCATAATGATCACAATTTTAGACCAGACGGAGTGTTGCCACTAGGATTAAGATATTTGTTTGACTGAAGACCTAGGCTCTAAGATCCTGTCGCCTGACTAATGAAGGGGTCTAATATCGAGACACACACGCTTCAAGTATTTCCTCCATGAGAGAGATTATCCAAGGGCAAGATCTTCCGAAACCCTGCGGGAGGGGGAGAAGAAAGGGACTCGCATCATCTCCCATTCTCCCCGATAACCCCTCGATCACTTGACCCCCCGCCTATGGCCCGATAATATCTCCACCCCCAGGAGTGAAGAGGACGGAGTATGAGGAAGATGACACGAGGCCCCACCATCACAAAGCGATCGGCGTCATAACAGAAGATGGAAGGGGGTTGGGGGAGGTGGGAGGGGGAGTGATCAATTGACGTCTCCCCGGCGACCTAACAAGGATTTCAAAACTCTCTGCGGATGGATGCTTGCACGCGTGATGCACACCGGAAGTCTCGGAGGACTTCGACGGAAGGGAGATGCGCATTACGGGGAGGAATGGAAAGAACCGGAAGAGGGGAAAAAGAGGGATACGATATGAGGGTGATGCAGCTCTTTGGCTTTCGAAATATGCAGAGTTCAGACGTTTGTTCCCATTCTCTCAACACGCCTCCTTTTAAATTATTTGCTTTAATAATATTTACTTCTCCTTACTATTGGTGAGTGTTTGGAAAATTTATGTCGCGCCAAAGATTGGAGAAGATGGAAAGAATGAGTTCAGTGACAAAATGGAACTTAATTCTGAAATAATGGGAATAGACTGCAATGAAATATTTGTGAGGCAATACAAGCAGCACACAGAGTGACATAGGAAGTATTCCTTAAAACTCCTTCCACTAACTTACATTTTTTATAGTTGATTCTTTCTGACAATTACCTCTTCATTCATGTAAACTATTCCCAGTTTGTGCTAGCATTCTATAACAATAAATACGGATTGCTACGCCTTTTGCTACGAATATTTAAGAAATATTATAATTTTTCATAAATACCTCAATTGATTTATTGCTTTCTTAGCGCATCAACTCTAAGCATTTCCCTTTTTGAGTGATTTCCGATTTGAAAAACGATAACGACAATGCGAAAGATAGAACCATGATCCCATCCCAGGACAATTTTTGAGACCCTTTTCCCAGGACAATTTTTGAGAGTAGTTACCTCTGTTCAACTCTTCATTTTTGCTTGTTTTGAATTGTATGTTATTGAAATATTTGCATAAAAATATGCTAAGATAAGGATTAAATGAACAATATCAAAAAACGACGATAATAAAACAACTCGCTCTATAATTTATAGGAGTAAATTATAAATTTCATATGAATTAAATTATTTAAATGAGAACTTAGACTAAGAAACATATGTATGCATCGAAAAGGAAACTGACATCAGGTACATTGCAGCAGGCATTGAAATCTCTATCCACAGGGGCTACTTGACACAGCTTGCTTCTATTCAAAAACATCGCTAGGATAGCTCAGCATTTTAGTGAAACACCAATTAAAGATAATTAGGACTTATGAAATTGAAAATAAATAAAAGATTTATGACAAATCAAACATTCAAAACAAATCAAAAATTAAATTAATAGAAAAATAGTGAATTGGATAAGGGACTTTCTCAGTGATAAAAAACAAAAAGTAGTTATCGATGTTTTTAGCTCTGATATGGTCGAAGTCACATCCGGTGTTCCTCAAGGAAGCGTGATCCCTATTTTATTCATTACTTACATTAATGAACTAAGTTCTAGAGTTAGCAGTAAATTAAGATTATTTGCAGTCGATACAGTTATCTACCGTGAAATAAGCGAAGACGCGGAATTTGAAGTTCTTCCATCGGACCTTAACAACATTCATTCGTGGTGCCACTAGGAGAGGGGGTTATAATTAAATATCAACAAATGCACCACAGTTCACTTCCTGCGAAAGTCATCACACAAATGCCATGCCTATATACTGTTGGTGGAGTAAACAAAATCTTCAGATACAATAAAAATCTTGGAATTACCTTAAATTCTGATATATCGTGGGGATTACACATACAATACATATGTAGCACAGCATTAAAGAAACTAGGTTTTGTTGAACGCACAAGTGGAAGGTCCTCGGATGAAAAAGTCAAAGAGAGATGTTACTTCGCTCTGGTTAGGCCACACTCGAATGCGCCGCGAGCATTTGGGACCCTGGTCATAAAGATTTAGCCAAAAAAATTAATGAAATATAAAAAGAAAAGCTGCACGCCTCGACAAAAACTGCTAAGAGCGTATGTGTAGTGTCTCACAACGTTTAGAGGGATTAAGATCCCTCGAGACCCTCTGAGGGCCCCTCGAGACTCGGAGGCTACATGTAGGCTTAGGATGCTTGAGAAATTCAGAACTGATATTTTTCAGAGCGACACATAGAATATTATCATAACTCCTCACTACATCTCTAGGTCTGAAAGATGCGATAAAATAAGAGACACTTCCGAGCAGATAGGTACAAGAACTCGTTCTTTCCGCGCACAATAAGCGACCACAATAAAAACTGAGCTCCACTAAGTACACTCCTATATTAATGTCACCATTTCACCACCAAAAAATCTACATCTTTACCCGGCTGGAGACCTAACACCCTCTGTCACATGCTCATACGGAAGCTCACAGGATATTATACTAAGGTAGATGTAGATAAATAAGACTGACGCCCTAGGTTGAGAATCAAATTACCTTCAAAGTAGGCAGCAGAATCTGAGTATTCTTCAATAATACCAGAGGTTTGCTGCAATGGCTAAACACTACATTTAATCCGCCACAGCCGAAGCTGTTGTATATTTAGGTGTATGCCATGAGATAGCCAAGGAGACAACGAGAGAATAAATATTGAGAGTAAAACGAGGGGCATTGTTGAGAGAGACTGAGATGAAAGATTGCAATAAATCTAAGCAAGAAAACAATATTAATAAAATTGACTCAGGAAACATGGTGGCAGCAAAAAAGTGAGAGGAAAGGAACAAACCAACTTTTGGCCATTCTGTTTGGAAGTGAGCGATTTAAGCAATCGATTTATGGTAACCCTGATGTTACAGTTGAAACAGACCATAAACCTTTGGTCTCAATCCAACTAATATTATAAATGTGAAAGTTTGTATGTTTGGATCATGAATATATATTATGGATTCGGATGTTCGGTATTGTTGCCTAGGCTACGTTTTGCCTAAATGTCCACTTTTAGTTCACCCAGTCCTCGGCGCTTCTTCGATTAAAGTCTTTTCTGTTGTTATTGTAAATAGACGTAGTTGATTGTTGCTAACGTGAGACTGTGGTAAATATTCAATAACAATCGAGGAGATATGAATTAATTGATGCTTTGAATAATATCTTGTTATTTTTGTTACCTAAAATTTACTTTTTAAATGCTCGAGGGATATCTATCACAGGAAATGTGTAAAAGGTTTATAAAACGTTCATCGTGTGCCGATTACGATGTTTGCCATAATCCGATTATAATTGGAATGCACTAAGCCTTTTTTGCATAAACAAAGAATTCAGAATGCCTTGTTTGAACAGAACTTGCTTCGTACCAGGCTGCAAAACAGGGTATGCGTCTATGAGGACCCAAAATACGAGACGTGGATTGAAAAATAAGAATCTGTTCAAGGCGGTGGTAAGTGCATTCCTTTTTACCAACACTGCAATGATGGCCATTGGGAATACTCATGAAGTCATTTCGCACTATTATTAAATTTCCGTATAGTGATATTCATGAAGTGCTAAGAAGTTAAAAGATCGTAGGCCCGAGAAATATTTATGCTAAGAAGTTAATTATGCATTTTTGTAATTAAATTTGGAGAGGAATAAAATATATCTGTAGACCGGACGATATTAAACAAGTGTATAATTTCATCCCGCGTGTAGTACTACATTTTTTATCCACTACCAACTGCATTATGATTAATTGTAAGTAAAACCCAAGTATGTTCATGGTAAAATCGGTAAGACGTGTTTATTTACAATCTGTCGACTGTATTTACATTTGAACTTCCGTCTTTCATCACTAGGCGGAACCTTTTTCCAAAAAGTTGTTGGTTTACTGGAATTCTAGACAACGCATTTTGGCAACGAGATCCCAATCCATAAGGTATATTCATGGTTTGGATGTTTGTTACTCAATCACGCAAAAATTACTGAACCGATTGAGCTTAAATTTGGCATGTAGATAGAAAATATATCTGTAAGCAATAAAGGCTACATTAAAAAGCCCTCAGGGTTCCCTAAGACCCCCCAAGGGCCAACGTGGTGGTCCATGCTAAACATTGGGTTCGGTGCATTGGTTTCATTTTTTGCTGTTTAAAAGTACTTTCACTCAAGATAGAGGGCTGGAATGTTTTTATCGGATGGTTGAATATATGAAAATTCTAATTCTTCCAATCGATTTTCTATTACGTTTCGTATTCGTGTGAAAGTCATGTTTTAGGCTGAAAAATCTCACATTTTCTCTGAAATCAACAATATCATATTTCCTTGGCAACCAAAGATTTGATTCTCAAAAGATATTCACGCTTCTTTAAAAAAACATTTTTTCCTGCAGGCCCATGATATCATGTTGAGAGAATATCTATATAATAAAGGCCTAGAGTCCCATGGGCCCCAATGGGCCCAGAGTCCCAAGTCCAGAGTCCATGATGGATTACTTAGGTGTGCAATCAATAAATTCAATACATATTTACAATAAATTTACATTCAATACTCCTGAGGGAAAGCCGTAAACATGAATATATATTACGTATTCGGATCTGGCTGCAAAAAACTGTTGTCTAGAATTCCGTAAACAAATAACTTTTTGGAAAGTGATGAAAGCCGGAAGTGAAGCCGGCGGGTGAGCCGCCTAGTGATGAAAGACGGAAGTTTAACCGTAAATGCAATCGATAGATTGTAAATAAACACGTCTTACCAGTTTTTCCAAGAATTTCAAATTTCCAAAATTATTATTTGGATGAATTGGTTTTTACAAGTAATCATAATGTAGTGGATAAAAAATGTAGTACTACATGCGGGACGTAATAACACAATTTTTTAATATCGTCCGGTCTACAGACATTTAACCTCTCCAAATTTACTTACACAAATGCACAACTTCTTAGCACTTCGTGAATATCGCTATACGGAAATTTAATAATAATGCGAAGTGACTTCATGAGTATTCCCAATGGCCATCATTGCAGTGTAGGTAAAAGGAATGCACTTACCAACGCCATGAACAGATTATTATTTTTCAATCCAAGTCTCCTATTTTGGATCCTCGTAGACGCATACCCTGTTTCGCAGCCTGGTATGAAGCAAGTTTTGTCCAAACAAGGCATTCTGAATTCTATTTTTACGCAAAACAGGATTAATGCATTCGAATTATGAGTCTGGCAAACGTCGTCGGCACACTATGGACGTTTCATTAACCTCTTACACATTTTCTGCAGTAGATATTCCTCTCTAGCATTTACAAAGTAACTTAAATCACAAAAATAACAAGATATTATTCAAAGTATCAAGTAATTCATATCTCCTAGATCGTTATTGAATATACAAAGATCTCGCTACCACACCCGTTACCACTCGACCACGTTAGCAACAAATAACTACGTCTATTTACAATAACAACAGAAAAGACTCAAATTGAAGTGGCGCCAAGGACAGGGTGAACTAAAAGTGGAAAGCCCGAGAAAGATATTTAAATATAACACACCGGGAAAATCTTAAATCATTTAAAAGTGGAAATTTAGGCCACACGTAGCCTAGGCAACGATGCCAAACATCCGAATCCATAATATATATTCATGGCCGTAAATATAATGTTTACGTGTATTTTATAATGAGCTGATACCGATGCTTTAATGATGACCAGTGTTTATAAGCATTAAACGAAAAAATCAATAAAAAATCCAAAACAAAAATACCAAAAAGGATACCTATATCAAGAAAAATGGGAAACTAAATCGGTCACCTTCCCGTGGTGCTCGGGTTATACTAAGAACCGCACAAATTTCATCATCACCCAACCACGGAAGGATACCTAGCTATAAATCCAGTTCAAATATTGACCCGCCTGTTTCGAAACTTCAATCTGTTTTAATTTGGCGGAAACTATAATAACGTCACTACATTCATCTTATCCGAAAGAAGAACGGGGTATTCTGCTCAATTAACGCCATCCATGCATGAAAATCGACAATTTCCCAAAGAATCACCCCTTTTTTTATTTACAAATCGAAACTAATGATTATGGCTGCACTTTACGCCTAAGACGCAGTCTAGATAACAGAGGATTAATTGGTCAAATAAACATGGGTGCTGCTGAAAATGATCCGTTTGACATTTTCAACCACTGGATTGTACCCCTACTCTCCAATCCTGTTTCAAGATACTCAAAGCCCATATCAAAAACGAATGTCGCAACTGAAATAAGTCATTGAATGCAAGTATATGTAAGTACACAAGGGAAGGGAATAAGTTCATTCACTCAGAAGACGACTCAAAGAAGACCGCTCAGTATTCTTCAGGTTTTGTGGCTTTCGTAGATAATAAATTCAGTATTTTTTTTTACACCCGTTGAGTTTCAACGGGTACCTTTCGCTAGTATTTAATAAGCCTCTTCACAAAGTCTCATCGCAATTACAAAGGATGCTGTTTTACTTGTAAGGATACAGGTTAACTGTTACATATCGACCCGGAAAATTTATGTTTGTAGCAGGCACTCTGTCGAGAGATTTAAATTCTGACAAAAACCTTCCGATGCATTCGATGATGAGATTGACTTGCAAGTGAATTCGCTGATTGACAATTTACCAATAAGTAAATGCGGTATGGATATCATTGAGAAAGAAACAAATAAAGACATAAATTCACAAAAGTTAAAATCTTATATCTTTCATGGATGGCCTAAGTAGAAGAAGGACGTTAAGAAAGAAATACAAGTTTATTTGATTTTAAAGATGATTTGCATGTAATTGGTGACTTGATTTTTAAGAATGATGAAATTGTAGTGCCTCTGTCTTTACGAACATGGATTCCACAGAGAATACATTCTGCACATTTAGGAGTGACCAAGCGTAAATCTAGGAACGTTTAATTTATTATTGGCCAGACATGAGTAAAGACGTAGAAAAATATGTCAATTCATGTGAAACTTGTGCCGTCTTCAGGGGGAGCAATAAGAAAGATCCGTTATCATATCATGCAGTACCTGACCTTCCGTGGTAGGAGGTGGGCAGTGATATTTTTGAATACAAAAACAAACAGTTTATACTTTTGGTTGAATATTTTTCAAAATTTCTAGAAGTGGCTGAAATTAATAGCTTGGGTAGCCTAAGTGTAATTAAAAGACTAAAATCAATCTTTGACAGACATGGTATACCATTACAATTATTTACAGACAATGATCCACCATATTTATCAGAAGTCTTCAAGTCATTTCTGAAGGAATGGGATATCATTTCATTTAACTTCTAGCCAATACTATCCTCAATCCAATGGTTTGAGTGAATCAACTGTCAAAACAATGGAAAACCTGCTAAATAAATGTGAATGATCTGGGAACGATTTTTACTTGGCTTTATTAGAACTATGGAATACTCCGAGAGAGAACGTAAAATCGCCAGCAGAACTGTTGAGGTCTATCTTGCCAATTCATTTTAATCATCTGAAGCCTAGAATATGTTACATGCAGAGTAGAAATGTTATGTTAGAAAATAAATATAACATGAAAAGGGTATATGACAAGAAATGTAAACCAATAGCCGACTTTTATGTTACAGCACAGTCTGTGAGGTTTAGAAGGGACCCGAGAGAAAAATTTTGGTCGCCAGGTGTGATTGTTAATAAATGCAATGAACCAAGGTTGTATGTTATAAAAGACAAGCAAGGAACTCTTAACAGGAGAAATACCCTTCACATAGTGCCAAACAAATGTTAACGTAAGATATATTTTTTTTAGTTTGTTGTATTTTTGTTGGATTGTTTCATTTATTTTTTCGTAAGAAAATGTACAAGGGGATGATGTTGTATTTGAGTTTAGTTGTTTTACTTGTGTAGGATGGTTTCATTTATTGTTTTTAAACAAATGTAAAAGGAGAAGATGTTGTGTATTTAGATTTATGTCATGAGATGGCTATGGTGAAAACCAGAGATGTAAATATTGAGAAGACAACAAGGGGCATTGTTGAGAGAGAGACTAAAATGAAAGATTGGAATAAATCTAAGTAAGAAAATGATATTAAAATTATTGACTCAACAAAATAGAAGCAAGGAATATTTTGATTTCCATTGCACGTCTTAGAAATGAACATTTGACTCGCCGTATCACCTAAGCGAAGGACATAACGGAAATATAGAGCTGATGACTTCGAATCTGTTCATAACCAGTAAGGAAATTAGAGCAGCAATCGGAATCTGGCATACCGGAATACACTTATCTGACACACCGGATCTGACAGTCATACATCTGACAGACCGGAATCGGTACATTGGTTGCTAAATAAATGTGAAACCTCATGAAGATAACGGATTGCGCGTTAGAAGATACTAACCCTTAGAAAGTTAAATGTGGATTTTTTGTAACTGAATGCCTAATTTAATTCAAAAGTCAGTATAGCTGATGTCTTTTATGGTATTAACGTTATAAAGAAAAAGTTATTGGTTTAATGAATGGTTTTAATGACGCATGTGCCCATTATAATATCAATATCCAGGAGGGGAATTAAAGGAACAATGAAGTTTGCCTCATTTTTCATGAGAAAAGTTTTCTGAAAGTCCAAATTATGTAAACTTACAGCAACATATTATCATGGGATATTTTCTCTATGGCGCAAGGTCGTTGGGGTTCAATAGCCATGATTATTGTAAATTGTCTTTAATATAATAACAATTTACGACAGAATACGATTAACCTAACTTAAAAATTCGATTAATTCTAAGTTTACCATTTAATTCACAAATTGCTTTGGGTCAATTATTGCATTGTGGAAGAATATAGGGATATTCTCTCTTTCCTCATGAGGACAATGGAAGCATCATGTTCTCATACTTCCATACGCCAAGTAAAGCAATCACATTGTATTTTTCATCAGAGATGTAAGGGTTATAATTGTATTATCTGATTCAATGGGGAAAAATTCGTCTGTACTACTCTATTAAAGGATATCAAATGCCGGGACGAAAAAAAATTTAAAATTTCCATGAATTTCCTGAAAACTGAATACAAAATTTTAAATTCACATTTACACGTTAGTTATAAAATTCACAAAAGCATGTGTTTCCAGAATTTGTTACATATGAGCGACAAACATGGAAGAAAATTCATAAGTATATGGAGCAAGATACAAACACACACTACATCTGAGATGTTCTCCTGTCACAGCAATGATGGACATCGCAATTATCAGTAGCAAAAGCAAGGATAGTTGACAGGGGTTGCAGGGGTTGTTAAAGTAGAGAGAGGGTGGTATAGGGAAGGGATGCCGACGAGGAGGGAGGAGTTGCTGGAGGGGTGGTTTAAGGCGGATAGGGATGAGGGGCCGAGATGCGGAAGGACGCATGACTGGCTGAAGGGCCCCCGTATTTCAAAAGCGGCCCCCTGAGATCGCACGCTGGGAGAGGGGGCGTGGACCCACATTGTTGGGGTTCAGTGAGGAAGAGGAAGGGCGGTTGCGCGGAGGCCGAAGGTGAGTTTATCGCGCCATTGAATATCTCCGGACCCGGAAGCGGGGAAAAGCGCAGCCCAGCGGGGTCGTAGAGTTGTCGGGGCCCCCAGCGGCGATCGAGGAATGGAGACAGTAAGAGCGGACGACGCGTGGGGAAAGCGAAAAAAGGGACTGGGACCGGGACTACTGCGCGATAAATAATGGATTCACTTTTTATCCACGTCCATTGGGTGAGAGACGTAAGAATGAGGGAATCGACAAGACTGGCCATGATTTAAGGGTGTCCCTGATTTAAAAAGAATATTCGTGAGGAAACGTTTTAGCAATATCTCTTCCATCTTCGCGCCGTGTGCACCATCAATGGCAATAATTATTGACAAGGTTTTCATCTCCCGGTGTGACAAGCATAAAAAGCCCTCAGAAATTGTACGTATGGGGTTTTGAGTGCCAGTAAATTTCAAAAACAGAATTAACAGAAATATATTTTAATTCAAATAGAAACAGTTTCACTTAGACAATGGTAAGTGTTGATTAAAAATGGAACATAAATGCCAATAATAGGGAAAGGTAAATTAATCCCACAATGAAAAAATATTTTGATTGTTCTTTAAAGGAATACTATGTTCTTTCTACATTGATTTGCCAACCTTGGTCTCAAATAAAAGTTTTCCTATAGTTATGAACATCTCATTATCTTCTTTCAATCAAATAAAAATTCATGATGGTTGCCAATTGACCATGAATTACCAGCGTAAAGTGGATGGGCTAGTCCTTCGAAGCTGTGTATTTTTAGTACATTTCCGTGGGGTAAAGCGTAAATGCCCAAAGCAACTCAAATCGAATAGTTTTAAATCTAAAACATCAAACGCTTTTATTATAAGTTTTACTCGATTATCGTTATGAGAATAATTAAGGAAGTGGCTCGATCTCAATTTGCAGTCACAATTCCAAGTGTAAGGGTCATTAGAAATTGTCTTCACCGTACACCGTACACTCCAAAGCCTATGTGTTTTCTAAAGCAGAGAAGTGCCCTAAAATTTTAAAACTCGTCATTTCCTATTATTCTCAGTGTTCCAACTCATTAATCTACCTTCTTGTCTCGTCATACAGTGTATTTTGTAAGCGGATCATAGCACGTAAAGCTCCACGTGCGCATGTGTTGTATCATCTGTGAAAAGACGTTGACCTGTAAGTTGATTAAGACATTCCACGCATCATAATTTCGCACTCGCGATGCGATTGAAACGCGTGATTCGAGTAAAACCCAACACGTGCTCGTTCTTCAGCCTTACGATTGAAAACCAATCCGATGCCAACGTCGGATAAACAAACACTCAGAACGCAACGGTACACTTGAAATTCTCCACTAATCACCACGAATAGAGAAACTGTTCGGTGAATGGACAGTGCAACAGTGGCCCTCTCATCATTCCATATTACTTTTTTGGGTCCTCGACTAACGCCCACAAGTAGATATTAACGGCGTGTGGTCCGCCAGGGCAAAGCCGACATTGAAAGGGGACTGTGAGTGTGGCGCGGCACGTTCAGGGTTTGAGGGGTTTGAGATAAGGGTACCAATGGGGTGTTGGGACGGGAAGGGGGAGGGCGGTTAGGGGTGGAGCAGGCTTGGGGAGAGAAAGGGTGTGAAAGGAATGGGGGAGGGAATGGAATAAAGGAAGGGACCAAAAATGAAACGTAATTTATTGTCCAGGAACAAGGAGTCTCGTGGAACGGCGATATAAAACTTGGTAAGCGATCTTTCAACGTAGTCGGCGAAACGTGAAAATAAAAGTCTCCGCAACTTTCCGACTGAATGATTGTAGTCCAAGAGTATAGCTTTTTGTCATTAAACTGAAGTTCTAGCATCTTCCAGTTCCGGGGGTGTTTATTATATATTTTAGAGAATTTTTGCATACTGAGGTTTAGCATTTACAAAAAAGTAACAATATCCACCTACTTTTTATTATTTCGAAAGTGGGTTATAGAATGTGAATCGAGATATACATGGCATGATTCAAGTAACATATGCGGCATTATTTGGAGGGTTTCAATGTTCATCCATCATTTCGCTTATCGTTGGGAGAGGATTCGTAGAATTGAAGTTACCACTGCGCAGACGTTTCTTATTTCAAGTTACGTCTTCCGTGTAACTAAAGACCCCTTGCACTTCTAATAGCATAAGTAACAGTATCTGAAAAAATTAGCTGTGAATTTTGCTTCCGTCTTCATCGATCATTGGTGAGTATAAATATATTAGAGAATGGACTTTTTTCTATGAAGGAGAGGCTGAATAAAAAACAATTCAAAGTCATTTAAAGAAAAAATTCATTGTTCCATAATTATAGATAATTACCAAGAGAAAAGCAGAAAAAGTAGTGCGCAAGAAAACCATAAGTTGAATGAGGAGGAAAATAATACATACAAAGAAAAAATTCGTGTTAATAGAGTGCTCATTAACAAAAATCGTCCAATTTTTACCCAAAAAAGATACATGACTCTTGCAGGATAGATACTTGACAGTGAGATTATTCCCTATATATGTTCTCAGATTCACTACTGGCAGTTGAGGGCAAAATAGGCATAGTTCTCCTTTGAGTAAGCTGAGATGGCTTGAGCACCAAGGTATTGAGGAACATTTGAACGAACGAAGTTCTACAAAAAGTAAGACGATATAAAACCTATAGAAAAATTAAACTTTAATTTAACTCTAACTAAAAAAACTTTCATGAAGAGTAAAGGCGGATAATTAAATGATATGAAAAAGTAAGAAAGGTTCGAGGATGAAACACTGATAAGAGGCTGTTTTTAGGGTCTGCCCAGATAAAGTGACCAGAAAAGCAAAATGAAGAAACAAAAAACCCAATCGACTTAATGTCGACTGAAGGCGTAAACGACTTAAACGACTGAAGGCGTAAACGTTGCAATTTTACACCAAGATTAGGTACGTGACAATCACTAAACAAAGCGCGTCTTACTGAGGAAGTAAGAATGGAATAACGACCGCTTACAGAATCTTTCTGAATAATAGCAGCTTTTCATCATTATTTCAACTGCAAAGCATAAAACACACACATTCGGGCAGGATATGCCAATTTAGTCAGAAAAGAGTGCAGCCGATGCCGTTTTTACGATCGGGAGAGGAGCGAATGATGGGGCGTGCATGAGGTTCAATAATGCGGCATAGTTGGGGCGATGGGTGCGGGAGATGTAGGGTGTTACTATGTGTGAGAGTAAAGGGGGAAACCCTCGGGAGAAAGGGGTGAGGATTAATAGGAGGAGGCGGCAAAACTACAGGCTGTGTGGGGGTCGGGGTGAGCGATCCCGCCGAAATCCGGCCTAGAATATTCTATCCCCCAACGCCACACCCCCATCGCCGCTCTTTTCTCTCTATGCCTTCGTGGAGGATACGCAGGGATAATGATCGGCGGGCTTCCGGCAAAGGGGGAGCAGGGAGAGAAAGGACGCGGGGATAGGGTCTCAGGGTATGGGAAGAGGACGATACGTATACGTCCGCGTAAAAAAATGAGTGAGAAAGAAGAAAGGAGTGGATGAGAAGGATTAGGTGGACAATGAAGCGGGGGCCTTAGTGACGCCCGAGTGGGCGTTGCAATGGGCAGAAATGTCCGAGGGGGAGGGTAAGGGGAGAATGAAAATAGGGAAGGGATGTGAGAGGCTCCAGTGATACAGTTTTTGTGACCGGGAAGGAATGAAGTGATCTGAGGGACGAAGGAAGGGGTGCAGGGAAACTGTGGAACCAATTGCAGCGTGGATGAGAGGGTTGAGGGAGAGGGGCGGTGGAATTGAAGGGATAGGATCATAGATGGTGAAAAGACAGAATAATTAGGAGTTGGCAGGATGGGGGATGATAAAGAGGATAAAAATGCGATGAATTCATCGCCGTTAACCATAGGAAACATTCAATAGTCTTAATTTTTTTTATTTATTGAAAACTCACGTGGCAGGTAGAAGTAACAGTGAATAAGACACAAAAAAAGTACAGGAAAGATTAAGTTTAGCGTTTGTGGAAATGGGGTAGAGATGCCATGATCTCACGATAAAAGTTTTTGTTCACTTTCCACAGAATTTAAAATGCCATTTTCAAGGTAAGTGAAATTCTGTGGAAAAGGTGTTCGGTTAAATAAAATTCTGTGGAAAGTGAACAAAAACTTTTATTGTGAGATCATGGCATTTAAAGGTAAGATGTTCTCCATGACAAAAGAACACTCATGAGGCAGCGTATGAATCAGAAGATAGGAAAATAATTCATGCAAGGTAGGACAGTGAAAGATTAAATTAAGCGAATAAATAAATAAGAAAACGGATAATATCTAACAAAATTTAACTGCGATTAGCATTTCGATGCGTACATGGTGCTGTGACAAAATTCCTATGCATGAGATAAAAAATTGAGGCAACTTAACGATGTCCGTACCGAAAAGAAAAGGTGATAAGGAGAAAAGAACTACTGACACATACGTAGTACTTTTTCCACATTAAAAAAAGAATTGTTCGCTAATTATTCTCCGCGGATGCTAGATAATCCTCTGTAGTCCTCAACGTATGTATTCTTCAAGCATTTTGCATCATGATATCCCGAACGATGAGCCAATAATTGTAGTATTTAGCAAAATTTCTCAAAATTTATTGCGTCCAACTTTCAATACCTTCCACTGGTTTCTCCATACCTCCTTCCCTCCAAGTAGTTGTTGCCCCTTATTTACCAATGTATTTTGCCTGCATCCCTGATGAACTCTCCGGACTATCACAGCAGCCGGAAACATAATATACAATGACCGCAACAGATACCGGTGATATAGTCTTCATTTCTCACTATTACGATAAGTTAACAAAGAAATAAGTTCGCTCCAGCTACCTCCATACCCCATCTTTACGCTGGCACTGGTTGGGAGTGAGTAATTGTGTCCAATGATAAAGATATTAATTTTGTTTCGTGTAAGGGTGTCAAAAACAGTGTAAATTCATGAAGGAGTTTTTATAAGTGAGAATATATAAGTGAGAATATATAAGTGAGAATATATAAGTGAGAACATTTACAGAAAGAAGAAAGGATTCTGCTGCTGTTAAACGCACAGAAAGAAGAATAAAGGCTCCGGTTTCTCGAATGCGTAATTGTTAAGTGCTTGAATTATAAAGCATAAAGTAATCCAAGTCCCATGATTTACAATGGAATCAATCCATTCATTTGAACCAACTAGTAAACTGACCTATTGGATTAAATGCCATCAAATACACCAATCTCCTCAGTACGCACTACATACATTCAGAAATACATACTCAGTGCTTTCTTTTTTCATAACGCATTTGATAATTTTTTCCAATTGGTGGGATGAATGTTTTTATCTCAAAAGAAAATGTCTCCATCCAGTTTTTCCTAATGACAATAGAGAGCATTCCTACTCAGAGCATTAGTACGAGGCTAATAAGATGCCCGGGAGGACAACAAAATCACATTCTGGTCATGATTCAGAGTAATTAGGGTCCTTGTTTCACAAGCTCCATAGCCTTCCTACATATTTTTTTCCGTCTCCCTTGCCCGCACTGCTTTGTTTTAGTCACAGATAAGTCGTATTGCACTATCGTTTGCATTCAAATGTGCCTTCCGCACCTAAAACAGCACACTTATTTTGGGTGCGGAATTTTGCGGCCGAATTAATATTATCACGATCGTATAAAAGAAATAAGAATTGACAAAATGATAGGAAGGGAAGGCGGGGAGGGAGGTGAAGATTGGAGGCATAGGGTGGGGAGAGACGACCGCTCGTACAAACGAATGGTTTTCATCGCAGCGGCGTGATGAGGTTCATTAAGCTCTCTAACTCTCCCCATTTCTTCACCATTGGGATAAAAATAATTCTCCCCGCCACGACCCTTATGGAATGTGGGCTGTGGGAAGAGGAGAGGAAGGAGATAAAGAAAGGATAAGAAAACAAACCGACCCTTGGAAGGATGAAGTCCCTCTCCTTTTTGCCCCCCAAAAACCAAGACCGATCCTTTCATAAAAGGGGTGCGCAAAGATGAGGGAGGAATTGGGGGAGGGGCAGGAAGAGGTTGAGTTCTCCAAGGATGAGGAAAAACCCCTTCAGAGCGTTCCAACCCCACGAATTCTCCCCCAAATAAAAAAAAACCTTTCCCTCATTATCCACAATCCTCACTTGTTCTGTGGGGGTCGTAGAGGGTGGGCCCTGGGGTACCCTCTTCGATATCCTCCCCTCTAAGAGAGACTCAAAGGCGACGAAAAAAGAAAAAATAACAGATAGATATTGGGGGGCATTACGAGTTTGGGTATGGCGGAGGAATGCGAGCAGGAGATTGGGAAGATAAGGAGATTCCTTTGCTTTTGCGAGAAAGAGAGAGAAGGAAGGTATACAAGAGAGAGATACACCGAATAAGGGAAGGGGAGAGGCCGATTTTCGGAAACGGATCGGATTACAGCGTGAGAGGGGAGATGAATTATTCCCTTCGAATTGCTCGAGTGTTATAATTGTCCCTGCCCTTCCTCTCTCGCTCGCGTCAACCCTTAAACTCAACCCCCTGACCGTCCAAACCAAACCCTCCCTCACAAATCTCCCCTTCTCCCAAAAATTCCCCCTTCCTTTTAACCCACCACCTTCCCGATTCTCGCACGTTTGGAGATTATTTTTATGGGAAAGGGAGAGAAGAAAAGGATTCCCAACAGATTTACGTGTTTATTCGCGAAAAATATTTCCCTTACCATTTATTTCGTGTCGGGCCAACGAGGAGGAGGTGGGCTCAAGAGGTTGAATCCCATCCTCCCCTCTCCCCTACCCTCCACCCATCGTCCGTCCCCCACCCTCACGACTCTACCCCGTGTGCCTCACAAACCTCCCCGTTTCTCCCTCATCCTTCGGCTCAAAAAAGGAGAAATCCTTGCGCGCAGGATAATAATCCCATAAAAATTCAAATGCGGAGCTAGGAAGGGTGACAAAGGGGGAGTGAGGGAGAGGAGGAAAAGGAGGCGCAAAGGAGGATCTTGGGACGGTAGTAAAATTCGTTCCGGTTGCTCCGCGACGTTTCTAGATGGGAAGAAATTTGCGTCGGAGAGGTTTGGGGAAGGTGGGAGCGACCGGGTTAGGATACTCGGAGTATCCTTCTCGGAGCGAGTAACGTTTTATATTAAACCGTTTCATTATTGGGTGGCGCTCTCTTTACAGCTTTGAGCATATTTTGTATTTTGTTTCTTGCGGAATTTCGAAAACTAACGAAATTAAGGAAACAGATATGTGATAGCAGAATAAATGTTGAAAAAGGATGAGGTATATCGCGCAAGTCACAGGTGAATGCGATGTCAGATTAATGAGAGAGATAATTAGGAATACTAAAAATAAAAGTAGGGTTACAAAGTAATACAGGAATCGGGTTGGAGTGGTGCCCAAACAAATGGCCTGGGTTCAAATCCTAGCGAAGTATTTTTTAGGAATTTTTCAGAGGAAACCCCATCCCTGCTTGGTTGTCTTTTGGAGGGCACTTCCAGTGTCGTTCAATTCGATCGATTGTATTCTCGCTGCGATACTGGTCTTCGTAGCTTAAACAATACCGCCATTAATATGCTTACTTTTCTGTATTCTCCAAAATCACTGCATAGGTTGTTCAACGTTTAAGTTGACTAGGCAGTGCATTTGTATTCAAAATGACGACTTGCACCGCATTTTTGCAGATTTCCCAGGGTGTGCTATGGCAGTAACCGCTCATTAAGCACCTTAATGGTGAAAGTGGCGTACTATTGTTAGGAAGACTCATATAGGCATCTGATAGGGCAACTGATATACAGAATCGAGCGATCCAGGGCACTTCTAGACCGGTACTCCGTCTGTCGGATGAGACGTAAAACCGTGGTCCCTTGTAGATCTTTCGGTAAGAGCAGGCCAATGCTGACGTCGAGTTTCTCTCCTCCCTCTCGGCACTCCTGATGACCCTTTCGTTACCGACCTACCAACTTGACCTTAACGGCGCCAATAACTTCAGTTGCCGGTCCCCTCCCAGAATAACCTACCAACCAATAAGTTAATGCATGAATATAATAGAAGTGAAAGAGGATATACGGAAAGAAAATTACGAAAAAAATTTTTCAGAGAATTCAGTTTTCTAGTTCTAACAGCAAACACTAATGTAAGCTGAATCGAGTCAGGCGATACTTTGTGAAAAAGTGACATATTAAATAAAGAGAGTACCCTTGAAAATGACACGAGAGTGTTGAAACCGGTAGGGTTTCCAAATAAAGCATGTAAAATACATCGTTCAAGTTTTATTTACAAATGTAAGCTCTTCGACTTAGCAAATTGGAATAGCATAATTGGTGTGCATGTGGATAAAATCAGTTCCTAATAATAGATGAATCAGGGTGTCAATTTCTATGATAAATTGCTACCTAATCCGTCATTATCATAATGCAATTTCTCTTCGTGCCTCAGAAATACAATAGGGAATTCGTTAGGAATTTTTAGGTGGTGGAAACTTCCTTCCTCCTAAAAAACCAGCTATTTTAGAGCCCCCTAATACAGAATACACCCGATTTTAAACAAATCGCTATTTAAATTTTCACGGAATCCTATCTTTTTTAGATTCCGAAAAAAATTAAATATACATCAAAACAAGCACGAACTTATATTTATGACAAAGGAAAGTTATCTCCCTTATTATATAGCAAAGGATATAAGTGATGCAATGAAATTTTCAGATACAAAACCGTAGCCTTTGAAGGAATATGTTTTGTGGCCCTTGATATAAGCACCATGTTTGTATTGAGGCATTCAATGAAAATTAGGTTGTAGAGTAACTATTATAGATTAAGTGTCTCCATGGTGACTTGACCATATTTGACTTGATAAAATGTTAAATTTGAGGGAACAAAAACAGATCTTTCAGAGCGGAGATCGTAGATGTCATTCCAACGGATGTATTGAACAATAGGAAACAGAATAGGGAAAATTCGAAATGTTATGACCACCTTGGAATTTGGGAGGAAGACGTTTAAAAGGATGGTCCAAACAACATTTCATCAAATGGATATACAGCTTAATATTATTATACGCTGGCCAAAATTATATGGACTTCACTATCTACATGTTCAGTATTTTAACTTTGTACATCATACACGCAGACATCGTAAAGTTACAGAACAAATTCCCACTTCCAGATTTCGGCCATTGAATTAATTGAAGTGTCGGTACTCTTCATCGGATTCCTTTGTCTTGTGAATAAACGAAAGTCAAAACTAACAAAAAGAATAGTGGGGCAGAACCAAGGGCAGGTGAAGCAGTATTTTGGGAGAAAATGGACACATAACTTCGGATTAAAGTGAACAATCACCCAGGTAAGAGAGATGTTTCATAACAAGATTATCATCACATCTCAGAAATAGAAACGGTAGGAAATGCATTCAAAATTTTAAGGGAGAGTTTCGTATGGACTGTGACGTTCAAAAGAATCAAGAGTTGATCAGGAGGGGGTTTTAAATATAATATAGCTGGTAGTCTGAACCATTGAAGGGAAAGAAAACTATATGTACGCAAGACGGAATGAAAAATTACGCCCACATTAAAAAAAAGGAAGAAAGTGAGAGATGCAAGGTGATCGGAAAAAAGAGTTAAAAGAACCCATAAAAGCCAAACCTTAACGGTAGGCTGCGATTATTTATAACTATCGACTTTTGAATTAGCCATCATACCTATTCAATAAACTTCTGGATGAAATCCGGGATAGGCAGTGTAGGTGTCTGGAGGAAATGTGATAAGGGAATGATATTGGGCAAGTGGAGAAGGGGAAGAAGGAGAATAGGATTAATTTACGGGATGAAGAAGGTTAGATCGTACGCAGAGGCGAATAAGGAAATACTAGAGGTAAATAGGATCCTGAAAATGGAGAAAACCGGGAGCAGATTCATGGACTTTTAACAAAAACTACATTTTACCAGTAAGAATCTTCCGAAAAGCCTATCTGATCCACATTACATGATTCTGCTCGTTCAGCAAACAAAGCGATCCTGCGCTAAATCATTTGCATGTCCAAACATTGTTCTCCAAATCAGATATTAGTGATTAAATTGGAATTATATAACAGACTTCCCATTGTAAATGGTAGAAGGAATCGAGGACCACCCCACGTACTTACTTCCATGGGATTCTATAATCCATGAGCTTCCGAAAAGGACCCTGCCCCCTCGGTATCAACAGAAGCCCCATGAACCCTTTCGGAGCATTTGGGAGGGAGCGAATAACAATTAAGAGCCTCTTTGCGGGATCGGGGTCCGGATCGCACAGGTGCGAGGGAAATCGCCCGCTTGAGGAAGAGGCCAGGGTGAGGGGTTGGAATGGGTTGGGGCTGAAAGAGGAAGGAAGGGGACGGATAATGGAGCGGGAGGCAAATATCATTATAGCGTATTTCCACGGGGTTTCCTCGCTACCTCTTCTCCCTCTTGCCTCAGTGGATCTGGAAGCGAAAAGCGAAATTGCGAGAGAAATCAGAAAGGAGGATATAAAGATCGTGAAAGGATGGGATTTTTCGAATCGAATACTCCGAGGCCAAGCATTCGATTCCACCAGGTTGTAATTTCAAGCCTCGGACACAATAGCATCTCGAGGAATCCACACTTGGCACACAAACCGCAGCTGGAGGAATTTGTTTATTTTTAGATAAAATTGCGCCAGCGATTTATCTCAATTTCATTACAGCTTATAAATTAGAACTAATTTGAAAATTTTTATGCCAAATGTGAAGTTTAATTTACTTTTAAACTAATACAGCACATAGCCCTTACAAGTATAATTTCTTCCATAAGTGGACGATACTTCAAAGCCAACTATAACAAATTTTTTTCTCATATCCGAAGCATATGTTATTTGACTACCTCTTGATGTCAGACGTAGATAATTATTATCTCAAAATAAAGAGTTCTCAATTAGGCGTCAATCAGTAGAGTATGCTTAATTTGACCAACATACCTATGCTTTTATCGTCCACCTAAAACATAACTTCAGTCTCTAGTAAATGCATTTATATCCACTCAAGGCGAATTTAAGAATTCAATAGTTCACATATATTTCGATACAAAAGAGGGTTTGAAATCTCTTTATATAGAAAATAATCCTTCAGGGACGGTCATTATGGTACTGCTCATATTAAATTGAGAGGTTTACGGGAAATCATAAAATTGATTTCATCATTTTCATTAGGAGCGAAGTTTGTGTCGCTTTCGCTTGAATTAGTGAGTTTGAAACCAAGGAGTGAAGAATGCAACATAACTTTATGGCATAACTCTGTAAATATCTAGCCGTATGATGATGTTAATGAAATAAGGGAACATTGAAAGTCTACAATCAACAAAAAAATTGCGTATTTCTTTCCAAAATGTTTTCCCTATAGCGGAACACTAAAGACTTCCGAATTTGAGATAATGCAATGCAGGTAAGAGAGATGTTTTGTAACAAGATTATCATCACATCACATAACAGGTAAACGGTAACAGATAAACGATAGGGAAATCATTCAAAATTTTAAGGAAGAGTTTCGTATGGACCGTGACCTTTTAAAGAATAAAGAAGTGATCAGGAGGAGTTTTAAAGATAATACTGGCAGAGGTGCGACATATTTTAGAGTAACAAAAAAATGACGAATTCTGACTTCATGATTGAATATGGCAGTAAATTACAACTACATATATGTTCACTCAATTTCAATAAATAGAGATAATTTAAAATGTAGCCTTATAGTGATATTTTTTTTCGTTACCTCTCAGTAATCTCCGAGATCAAACACAAAAAATGCGTATTTTCTTAAAAATGAGATGACTAATTTTTGTCTCAGTTAATGGCTATCATCTCGCCAGAAAAACATATGACTTAAGTTAATATTTTAAACAAAGGAAGGCGGACAAAAAGGATCAGAAACAAAGTTTCATTAAGTACAAAAACAAAATAGAATATACAATAAGGAAAAAAAGACTAAAAAGAAAAACAAACAAAAAGGAAAATGAGTGAAGACTAAGCCCAAAGAATCAATTTGTGCGAGCTTAATACGCATTAAACTGAATTTAAGAATTGAAAATGGTTGGTGCAATTTAACTGCCGCATTGAACGTTTGCATATGACTGAAGTTAATATTTTAAACTAAGGAAGGCGGACGAAAAGGATCAGAAATACCTGAACATACTCTAAAAATTAAGTTAATAAGTTACTCCGACTAGATATGTTGGAAGATCATTCAAGCTCACTCCTCTGTCACGAAATAAAACGGACAGATAAAAAACTTGGCCAAACCCGACGTGGAGTTATAATGAGGAGAAAATTCGTAGAGAAAAACAGAGGGCTATTAATAACATATAAGTGCACCAATGGTAACAGGTATATCACGGAGACTATGCATTCCATGTCTTACAATGGTTGTACGAGGTCGTATCTTGGTTTTTCCGAAGAGAAACTGTCGGTAAGTCTACTAATATTTGTGCGCCAGTTTATAGTCGGATAAGATAAGCTCAGCTCCGTTTTGGAACGAAGCTTTTCCCAACAACAGCAATTATAAGCTGGGTTTTTTACATAATCACCTTTATCCAGCAATAAGCACACCGGGTATAGTATTATGACATAATATTTTTGAGACTTAAAAGTGAATGCTTGACAAGCTCTATACCAATTAGTGAAGTGTAACAGAAAAATATAGAGTACATATTAAAATGCCTTCAAAACCGAGTCATACATTGTGCATGTGTGAATTGTATTTGTTATGACGTGACGAATTGTGACTTCATGATTGAATATGGCAGTAAAATACGACTAAATATATATTCACTTAAACTTCACTTATTCTCAATAAATAGAAATAATTTAAAATGTAGTCTGGCAGTGATTTACCTTTCCCCTATATCTCAGTAATTCCCGAGATCAACAACACAAAAATAGCGTATTTTCTTAAAAATGAGATGACAAATTTTCGTCTCCGTTAATGGTTATCATCTCGCCAGAAATACCAAGATTGTAAAAAAATCATTCTTTACTTCCACTAAATAATTTGAATACTGACCAGTCGTATTTTATGCGACCGCGCACAACGATTGTAAGACATGGAGTGCTCATACAAAGTGAAGAAAAGAAAAGAGAAGCAAAGCACCTGGCATGTACAAACACCTGCGATGCGCCGCACATTCACACTCGTACACACGTGGAAATATTCACTTGCGATGCAGGATGGAACGAAGTGAGGTAGAGAGATAAAATCGCATTAGGTTTGACGGCTTGGAGAGAAAAGAGATTGGTTATTCGGGGAGCAGGGTGTGGGAGGACGAAGGGGGAGTGGAATCCGTAGGAGGAGGGTGAGACCACTACCCCTTACCCTCCTCAACAGCGGTAGAATTGAATATTTATGGAATTTCACGGTGTGTTGCGACGGGACCACCACGTTGGATGGGTTAAGCGAATCGAAAATGTTTTACGCCCGCCGAAATTACATTAAACGGATGAAATTGGAGTTTTAAGAAGTTAAAGTTGAATTATGTGGCAGCCGGGGAGCAGTCGCAAAGCAAAACTGCGAAGTGGCCCTGCAAGTGAGGGCGTTGCCATACGGCCTCAAAACTAAAAATTAATGTGAGATGAGGTCATGAACTTCTCTGCGTGAATTATAGGGAGAAGGAAGGCCCAGGAAGCATGATTCCTTTTTCCCGGAAATTCTTGAAAAGCCACACTTGGCTCAGCCCTTAAAAATTTTTGAAAAAGGCTTCTCTCTGAAGACTCTTCTATCAAGTTACCTAACAAAAATATGATATTTATAAATCTACAGCAACTTCAAAAATTTGAAGAAATGTGCCATTTTATTTTTCTGCAACTTTGGATATTATTATATACTCAATAAAAAATACGTTGCAAAATATAGACAAATAATTTCACCAATAATACGTAATAATACGTAAAAAGAATAAAATACATTCTTATCGGACATTTTATGAAGTAGGATCGTTTTTTCTAGAAAAATGTAAAAACAGATGTTCTAATTAATGAAAGAGTGAAAGTGGATATGGGAGAATAAATATAATGGATTTATACCAAGGAGCAAAGACGAGATGAGAAGCGAAGGCATAAAAAATAAGTTAATGATAAATTCTTGGAATATTTGTTTCAAATGAAGCAATGTTTTATTGACACTAGGAGAGTTATAATTTAATCGGAAAAAGACAAAATGAGAAAACTAAAAAAATGCGCAACCCTTAGTAAAGATTTCGAAAATCGATTTCTTAATTAGCGAAGTCTAAGGTTTACAGTTTTGTAATGTTGAATAATAGAAATGCAGGAAAGATGAGACCAGACGCTAGTGATAAAGGAATGGAGCATATTTGGCCAGAAAGACAGGGACTATCAATGCATAGCGTAGATATTAAAGACAAGGTCATAATGAGAGGTGTAAAACTGCGGTCTAAGGCTAGTGTGAGGTTTTCTCGGGAAATTCGACAAGCGACGACGATTCGATATTGAAATAGGCGGAAAAAAGATCAATGGAAAAGCACAAAAGGAATAAGATGGATAAGGGGGGAGTTTTTAAAGAGGAGAAAAGAAATTTGTCAAGAAATAAACTAATTTAGCCCAAGGAAGTATTGATATATTGAAGGTAAATAGATATACAAAGATATATTCACCTGTAAACAACCACTGCAGTCAACTCCAGCGCAAATCTGTTTATTTATTGATAGAGGGTAGGGGTTTGATAAGTTAAATCGTTACGAAAAAAGGTGCTCAGATGGAGAAAAAATGGAATTTATGTTGATTATCAATTCATACTAGGGTTTGAAATGTAGCTGTTAACGTTACTTCGTTGGTGACATTTCAATTTTTACGTCGCCGTGATTTTGGTCCGAGAGATAATCAGCAAGAAAATCGTAGTTAGGAAAATGTTTTATCCGGTGTCATTAAATACCTCAATGAATTTCTGGAAACGAGGTTCTGTGATACTACGTTTTGATGTTTTCATTAACCAAGGAAAGATAACGTGTCATTAATACGAGGGCAATGCTTGCTGTATAGTCTTCATTCTAAATAACTGGATAAAATTTTTCATTATTAACAACTCACCAATGTACGTAACTTTTCATTACATGCTGAACAGTGGTGATTCTGTAGTTTATTATTCTGATTTGTTCTGTTACTTTATTTTTTGTTTCTCGTTTTAACACTGTCTGGGCAACCCTCCATCATATTTGGCTTCTCAAGATATCTTAGAAAATGGCACTTTTAGGAAAAAATGTGCAATGGAATCATATTGAGGGAAGGAAGAAGAAATATCAAGAGACAGCGGGATGTCAAAGAAGGCGATAAAGTAAACTACACGATATTGGCACGCAGTGGGATGAAGCGTGTAGACTAACGATGAGTAAAAGCAAAGATGAAGACATGACAAATAAATTACTCTTACTTTAAGTTTGGTTTGGAGTGATGTTACACATAATGGCAGCATTTAGTAAAAATATCCAGACTCTCCGAATACCTATCCACATCGATTGTCAATGTAGCTCTGTCCTAATTCATAGTTGTGCATCGTTCTCCTGAATTTTCTTCCTCCCTCAACGGCCATTGGAGCATGAGAGACTCCATCAAGAATCAGAATTAGTGCGTAAGGTATGTCTTAAATTGAATCAGACTCTGACATATACACTGAAGGTGGCTTACTCGGCACTTGGTAGGTAATGATGTGGATTTATTAATAGATTTTCTGACAATGATGGTATAAAAACTGTATACAACTACGGGTTTTCAGCGGAGTACATAATTGATATTCATATAAACAAGTAACCAGTTTTCGTGTGTAGATACAGATCTAATGGAAAATTAATAGAGTTATCTATAATTTAATAAAAATTAAAAATCTAAATAGGAGCAAATTCTATAACTTGGACGAGATTGTCATACTTCACTATTATCAAAATAATCTGATAACGCTCGAACTATTTTACGAGGTCGCTTGAATAGACAGATACATAATATCAAGCACCTACGATCAAATTCTGTGGAACATACTTTGTCCAGCGAAATAAATTGAAGAAACTGCGCCAGACGGAAAGGAGCATAAACGAGGAAGTGCTCGAAAAGGTGGATGTGGAGGAGAAACGGCTCGAAGAGATTAAAATGAGGCATATTGTGGTTTATGCAGGTCAAAAGGGGTGACGGGATACTAAGAATTGAAATTTATGGTTTCATACTTAACCACAGGGAATTGACTGATATAAATTGTAGTAACAAAACTTCCTACTTTTCCACGCTTAATATCAGCGGAAGGCTTCACCTTGCCAAGTCATCTTCAGACCAGATGTCCGAAGATACCTTATCAAGGTGAAACCATTCGCAGGTGTTAAAAAAATGTGGACTTGTACAATTTGGTATCGATGCAAGTGATACCGATGGCTGAAACAGAAGGGAAGAGGATAGGGGTAGAAGACTAAGATAGAGGGGAAGGCTAAGGCAAATTGTGCAAGCAGAAAAGAGTATTGGCTGAGTAGATCAGGAGAAGAGAGGAAGGACATATACCGAGCTGAAGAATGAAAATGTGGAGAAAAAAGGGTCATGCGGTCATAAAAAGAATTTTTACACTCCTGCGTTAATGTATGTTTCTAACGTATATTACCGGTTAAAGGTAGGTCTTAATAAAAAACAGAAAATACCCTCCAGATTTTCTACACTTGCAGGACCCTATCTACCACTAGTATTCCCTTCTTCAGCTCAGCATACAATCTAATCTTCTTCATCTTGTCTATAAAACCTATTCTCTCTCTTCTTCCTCTCCGCTTGCCCAACGTCTTTCCCTCTTTTACGGCATAGAACAACCCTTCGCTCCTCGTTACCTCTTTTAGCCACTTGTCATATGCTTTTAGCTTCTTCACTCTTCAACCCTGCCTCCTCCTGATCCCGAAGTTCCTTTTCTTACCCACCTTACAAAGTCCTTCCTCATTTGTTATATTCTCCGTCCGCTTCACCTTCTCAAACATCCTCCACACCCTCATCTCGTACCCCTGCAGCCTGTTCTCGTCTTCCTTTCTAAAAGTCTACGTTTCTGACCCATGTAACACCTCCCTCCATATCAATATCATCACCAGCCTCTTCTTCATACCTATCCTTACGCGAGGTCCTCGTCATTAGCTCCCGTCTACCACTTCATAAGCCTCATCGCTACTATTCTCATGTCTTTGCAACTATACCCATTTTCTTCTAGCGCAATACTCAAGTAATTTCCACGTTTTCATTAACTCACTTTCTTGTCTGTCTGTTTGGTACAAATTTTGCAATCGATTTTAAACTAACTTTCCGATGAACTAGAGGCTTTATACATGGCTCAGAACTGGATGAAATTGGAATAATATGTCATAATATTACTCATATATATTATAAAACTAAATAATTAATGACTATAAAAGTTTGCACCAGAGGAAAAAAGCTGAGCACACAATGAAAAAGCCTGAGTCATCAAATGCGATACTATTGAAGAATTCATTCGTATTATCCACTGAATTTTGATATATATAAAGGTTCATTTATAGATATATATAATAGTAAGGAGTGTAGGGAGTAGATGTCGTAGAGATAACTCGCACAACATTTCATATCATTTGCAGTAGGTTTAAATGGCTAGTGACTTAAGTGAACTATTCAAGCATCAATTATCTATTCAATTCGCCCCACGTTTTTTGTTTTAAATCTTACAAGCATTTACATAGCTATTAAAATTCACAATCACAAAGTTTCAGGACTATCCGTATGGGGTTAGGAATCTGTATGGGGTTGCAAATCTGTATGGGGCTAGGAGAAATAATTTTATACTTCTTAGTCCGTTTTAAAAACGTAATTGTTTAAATAAATGATTTCAATGCTCCACTTGGTTCAGTTTGTGCTCTCTCACTTTTAGCACTACACTTAAACCTGCCTTATCGGTAGATCACCTCCAAAAAATAATCAAACATCATACTATGTTACGATGCTGTCGTGACGTTCAAAGGGGATAGATGCATAGGTGGGGATGGCGCGGTGGATAAAATGTTGGCGTAGGGAAGGAGGGAGGGAAAGACGGAGGGGTGGCTCTGGTTTGGCATGTGAGAAGCGTTGCGGAGAGCATTGGAGCGTGGCCCACACTATCTCTCACTAGGGAATGACGGGGGGAGAATAAATAGGGATAGAAAGATGGAATAGAGGGATGGATTGGGGGAGGGAAAAGAAGTCTTCTCTTGTCTGCAAGACGATTGTTTCCGTAAAGAGTCCCTAGGGTTGGAGTGGCGTCGGGGAAAGGGTCGGTTGGGGAGAGGTGGTTTCAGATGAATACGGGGGAGGGAAGGAGGAATACAAGGGTCGGAGAAAGATAAGTGGATTCTAAGGGAATAGAATTTATCGCGAAAGGTTTTCTTCCTCTTCCACATAACGTTGGGAGCTCGACTGATACAAGGGCAAATCCTCTTAGAAATGAGCATGGCTTCACCACGAGGCTAACGCTGGCCTTTTTGGCACGTCAGCCTCGCCGATATCCTCGTTGACATGAAATCAGAGCATGGATTGGTCGATTTTCTGCCGTCCAGTGGTATCTTTCCGTCCTGAAGTGTCGAGGGTCATTGAGCATATTACTGATTTCACCGCACTATTTAACGTATTCTCACGCCCCAATTCCGAGAAAATACACAAAATCGGAACCCAGCATTCATATTACTACACTCCATAACAATATGAGAAGTTGTGACATGAAACTGTTTTAAATCTTAACTCGCTATCTACCTATAGTTCTTCCTAAAACTGATACAAAACTCTAAGAAGTCTATTCTAGTTTAAAATCATGAACTCGTTCAAGAAAACATGAATTAGGAAAAAACTAAATGCGTCGCCACCTCCGACGGTGATGCTTATGACGCCCACTTCACCTTCCAATTGTCCGGCGTGAAGCAAACTCAGTACCTGGAACACACCTGCTTAGCCTTTCCTCGTAGTAAAGGCGATTCAGTTGATAAAAAGTTTCCTTTCTTTAGAAAGCTTCACTAAGTGATGTCTGTTTTCAATTCATGAATTTAAATATTGTTTAAGTAGACTAATTTAAATGTCCTAAAAATCCTCCCATTTCTTCCCATACTGGTATTCACGGCATCACAAAACATTCAACAGCTCTAATCAGAAGACAGAAAGAAAGAAATAAAAATAAAAATTAGAGAATAGAATTGCAAGACTTGGAAAATATTGATATGAGCGATTCTCCTTGCTTATGCTTTGCGACAGCCGTGAAGTCAATATCCTGACTTTCTAATCTCCCAAGAGATCTTTTTCCTGTCTTGAGACACCAGCCGCCTTATTAACTTCAGCGGAATGATCCAATGAGAAGACGCAGTAGTATTAAAAATTCAAAATTAAAAAAAGATAACTCTTCTGAACTTGGATTTGAATCTAGATCCATGTATCATTCCAAACTTCCATGAAGAAAAGTGAAAAAAAAATTTGCGTCAGCCTTTTTTCGATTTTGGAACACAGCAGACCGTCCTTCCAAGTGTCAACGCTGGATATGATCTTCAACAGACTTTAAAACAGGGGAAAAGAAGAAACAAGAGTGTGTAGAAGATTATCAAGGAGCTATGGAGGAATTGAAATCGGTAATATGGTAAGACATCTTGCTCTCTGCATACGGAACAATACCGGGAAAAAAGAGGCACCTTGCAGCTTCGAGGCTGTGCGCCTCAGCGGAGAGAGGCCAAAGGGGCATTAGGAAAGGGGCGTGGGGCGACAATCGACTGAGGCAAAGTAATAAGGCAAAGCCATGGAAATGGAGTGAATGCAAGCGAGGGGGTTTCGGAAATATGGGGATGGGGTAGGAAAGAATGGAGAGGGAGGCGGGAGCTAATGAGATGGAGAACAGGAAAGGGAATCGGAATAAGGGAGAGGGGGAATTTGGGAGCAAGGAAGATGAATGAAGAGTGGATTGGTAAAATATGGGAACGGAATGAGAAGGCGCTGACACGAGTACTGCCCCCATAGGCCCACATTTTACAGGGGTCGTGCGATCTTCCTGCGATAACACATCCATTTATTTTGATGACATCAAAACGCTTGTTCAGTTCTTCAATAAAATGTTTTTTCCAGACCGCGAACCACAAAAAAAACCTTAGAGGATAAAATGGGAACTCAAAGCTTTCATGTGGTGGAAGGACGTCATAATAAACAATATAAAAATTTGTGACTTCCACAATTTATTGAACTCTAGCGACCGGTTTCGGCTGTCACGCCACCATCAGGTACAAAACTCTCTAGTCAGTTTTTTATATACCTTATATAGGATCATGGGAAAAAATTTTGGGAAAATGTTTACTTAGAGGATAAGGTGAGAGTACTGGATAAGCATGTTGAAGAAGTTATTACGCAAGAACTACGAAATATCGTTGATTGAAGGTGTTTTACTAATAAATTTTGGTAGGCAAAAGAAATGTTACTATCTGTCTCCCTGTCTTGAAATTATTTGGTCCATTCTGGCCCTCTTTCGCAAACCACATGTGTCCTCCATTATCCCCGTCCCCTTGTTTTCAATCACTTATTGCTATACATTCCCGCTATTTTTCTACCCCATCCCATCTTGCCCAACATTTTTGAGTCCATCACATAATCCAATATCCCATTTCTCTTCTTTCTTCACTGCAACCAATTTTTCTGCCTCCTTCGTCATAAATCCTATAAATTCGTTTGCACCGTAAATGCGGTCAATATAGAACACATTTTTTGGCATGATAACAATCTACAAATAAGCATGAAACAGCGTCGCCCAACGGAGAGCTTCATCCTTTAAAATATATCCTTAAGTCGTCAACAATGAGATTTTGTTAATTTTATCTTCTCCTCATAAGTTAATGTATTCCTAGCAAACCTATGTAAATGTACCATTACGAATTATAACTTAAAAGACTCCCCACGAGACGCCTATCTTAGATCGTCGTATAAACCCGGAAAGAGTTCGGGAGCAATTTTTTCTCCCAAATCTGAAAGGAAGGTTTATACGGTCAATTATTTTAAAATGTAAAATAATCAAGATATAAATCCTTTAAACTCCCTCTATGTAGAAGAGATGAATCAAGAGGGAAAAGAATTCAACCAATCGAATGAATTAAAATGAATTTAAAACGTGTTATGCGATGGTTTGGATAAATTTCACGGACAGGGAGATAGGGAGACGCCCAAAGAGACGGTTTGTGAATCATCCACATCATTGTTTTAATCTTCAATTTTTCTTAGTGCAACCACAATATGAATCATACTCTCATTGTTTCACAAAAAGTGTTAATGTTCTTGCGGCATGATTACTCCTCTTTCCTAATCTGCTCGTCGTAAGTTTGTAATGCCAAAGGTCTCATTAAGCGCTCTTCCCTCCTATTATGTTTTATCAAGTCTCATGTAGCGCAAAATGAGTGAGCTCAATGATTCTATTTTTCACTGGTTTCCACATGAACCTACCCTCCACTGCTTCTCGAATGAGTCTCGCCTTTTCAACATTGTACAAGAAGAAAATTAAAAAACGCTATTAAGGTAGTAAGAAAGAGGATTATTAATCAACGTTAGCACATATTTGAACCACATTTAATTGAAGAGACTAGGGTTTTTCGTTATATTTGAAATGCAATGTTTGAAAGTTAATCATTGTTATTTGAAGCATTCATTGCTTGAAGTACACTAATTCAAGTCACTTATTGTCAAAGGTGAATATCATTACGGACTTTCCCAAAATCAACTGGCCAATGAGAACGATGGTAGCTTTAATATTCGTCAAACTCGGATATGAGACGTTAAGAGCCTGCATTATTCAAGGATAAGGATAAATTAAAATGGGCTAATGAACCAAAGACATTATTGGCACAACATAACATTAAAGGAAAATAACCCAAATCAACAGGTTCATTCACAAATGAACAACATTTATCCTACTGCATATCAATTTTATATAAAAAATAAGACATTTTTTTCAATATTAATCTCCTACTTTGAATGTAGGATAAGGATAAATTAAAATGGGCTACTTAACCAAAGACATTATTGGCACAACATAACATTAAAGGAAAATAACCAAAATCATCAGGTTCATTCATAAATGAACAACATTCATCCCACTGCATATTAATTTCATATCAAATATAAGATTTTTTTTTCAATATTGATCTCCTATTTTGAATGTTTAGTCCAATTCGACCATTGAAGCGGCGGAAGAATTTGCTCTCTGAGATGATTCCTTTAGCTGACCTTGCCGGAGCAGTATTTTTTGCTCTAGGTAGGCCCACCTGCTACCACCACACTACATGCTAAGGATCGAGGTTAGAGGATAGACAAATGAGAGTCTGCGCAACGTTTATATCCGAGTGAGGAGACTATAAAGGCGTCCGACCCCACCCTCAAAAGGGACAGCCTCATAGTAAGGTGTGATGTAAAACCAAATTGAGGAAGGTAACGGGGAATCAACTCCAAATCCATTCCTAAAAATAAAATATGACAGAGTGCAGGCTTTAACTTTCTTGGTATTACTGAATAAGGAATTTCTAAAATTACTTACATATCATATGCTTTCATATCATATGCTTACATATCATAGCAATCAAAGAAGAAATTTGAATGCCCACCAACCTTCGGGTTGAGTAGAAGAAGAAGATCATATGCTCTACAGAAAGGGGTCACGGAAAATTCCCCAGACACTACCACATTGTGGCAGCTGATAGAGATGACCCAGTTGGCTGGTTCGTTAAACGAGGAGGCAACTGATAATAGAGATCATTATCATCATAAAGGACAAATATGTCGGTTGGTTAGAAAAGGAGTATTTGGGGAACAGGTGAAGGGTGAGGAGAAACCGGGCGATGGAATCACCCACCGAGACACTTTGAATAAATAGCACATGGTGCCAAAAATACTTCTGGGCATGCATCGATACACTAGAATTTAAATTTTCTTTATCACCATGAAAGTATTATCTCAATGAATTCAGAGACTTGTCATTTTACGAAATAATTATCAAGCTACAACTCCAGAGTTTTCTCTTTAAGATGAGGATGGACTCCTGAAGCACTGGTTTTTGCTATTCGCGCCATTTTCATGGCTCGTTTCCTAGTAGCATCTGCCACACTCCTCAGCAGTCATTTGTAGGATAGTAGGTAGACATACGTGCTTGTTGGTCAGTTTTTGAAGGGCACGACTGACAGCTGAGTGCTTTCAAGGATAGGTGAGTAGCTTGGCAGTAAAAGGATAATTTGGAAAAGAATGGAGTGAAATATGGCGTTGTAATAAGCCGAATCTTCGCAACAGGCGCTAAAGAGACTACAGTTTATCCAACCCATTCGTCGGTCGAAGTATTGTAACGGAGAGCTCCCTAATATGAATAGACACTTCTTAAAAAAATCTCCACCACCGGCTTGATTCCTATCCGGGTCCGGGATGGGGAGTCAGTATTCTAGCCACCCCGTCAACCCGATCTCTTAATGACCCAACAGGCGAGGGAAAACGGGGGAGTTCAGGTAATGATTTCAGACAGAGAGATTGAGAGTGAGGGCAAAAAATCGAAAACGCTTCCACAGATGGAGAGCGAGGATACTTAAAGGGAAGACGAGAAAAATAGAATTGGACCGACGACAGATTTAGTGGGGAAAGAAATGAAAGCAAGGAGGAGAGAATGGAAGAGGAGAAACAGCTCGCGGCATTGCTGCTCACCGTAGTGTACAGAGGAGTGACTCAGGATCCATTGCTGGACTGATTCTCTTTTCTTTTTTTTAATAAGGGTGTGAGGATGGATGGAAAATGTCTGAGGAAGGGGAGGGGTTGTCTGCTGGATCCGTGGGGAGGGATTGCCGAATAGGGGAGGTATCATTGAAGGCATTTTCCGCCGACTGCCTGCGCCACCCCTACCCTTCCACTCCCCACTACCCCGTGGACTTCAATCCCTCCCTATTTTCTTCACCCCCTGCCACCAAAAAATCCTTCTACCCCCTTCATACGGTGGGAAGGGTAAAGCGGGGGGTAAGGATACGATGGGTGAGTCCACGTACAACACTCTCCCCTTCCCAGGTTCCCCCTGATCCCCACACCGCATCTCCCTCCGCGACCCTTATCCAAATTCACTCCCACAATGGCTGGTGCCATTGTGTTCCTGGGGGGTTGAGAGGGGAAGGGGTATCGTACCCTATCCTCCACATCCAATGTACCCCTACTACACTTTTAGACACGGCAGTCTACCCTCCTCTGCACCCATCCAGTGCCGATTCACCCCGTCCCCGTACCCCCATTCAACACCTCCTCACACCCCTTCGATGCAACACATCTCCTTCCTCTCCACAGAACAATTCCCCCCCGTACCGCCGCCGCTTTTACATTTCGGGAATTCAAATCACCACCACCGCTTCTGCTGCCTCTTCCTCCCGTCAAGTTCTAAAGGGCGTGGTGTTATTTTGAGGTGGGTTAAGGGCTGAAGGAGTAAGTTTCACGCGTGGATGTGTTTACTGGATGATCACTAGCAAAATTCAGACCAAAAGAGAGTCTAAGGTCGACATGATGTATTTCATTTTAACCCTGAAACGGATTTCCAAATCTGACGGAAACAGCAAAATTGGGAAAGATACACTGACTACAGATCGGTACATGGCGAATCGGATTCGTAACTTTCTAACGGATCGGAAACACGAAGTAGTAATTGACGACACTAGTTCCGAAACGGTGACATTTGGGCTCAACTAGTATCAATGCATCGGCATCATTATCAGGTACCTGATCACTACGTCAATGAGTCTAAACTAGTTGGGGTGAAATGCATCATGTTTGAGGTATGTATAGTATTCTCACTTCACTTACCATGTAATTCTTCTACTCTCTCTCTCTACTTTGCTGTCTGTGGAAGACAATGATATTTTGCACTCCGCAAGATGGTCTCTAGTATGTCGTTTTCTTTCTCTTGATCACAGTTACTGGTTATAATTCTCTGTTATAGTTCTCCGATGGTATTTATCTCTGAATCAAGAGGCTGCCCTTCAAGATGTCGCAAGGGCGTGTAGCTGCAGTCTTCGGACGCCATGAATAAATGCTGGAAAGGTAAACAATATTTATATTTTAAAAAACACGTATATTTACATCGATAATCCGGAGACTACTGACAATATCAACGTTAATTAATAAAATGAAGAATTTCACCTAAGACAAAAGTCTAATATCACCGGCAGCAAATACACAAAACATTTAAAAATGTGATGTCTAGCATCTATTAATGGATCAGAGGAAGTAGGGTACGAGAGGGGTGGGCGTGCAAGTTAGTGCACCCCCGGTGCTTTGGAGGTGGTGATGGGGAAGGGAAGTACGGTAGGGAGGGGCAATGAAATGAGATGGAGTGGGATGGTAAGGCCGGGGGAGATTGCGGAATTGCATGCACGCAGCGATTTCTGTGGACGAAATGATTCCGAAGAAGCGGTTGACATGGTTTACCTCACTCGCGCCCCTTAAACGTTAACAAAAAAGGACGTCACTTTTTCTCCACTGTGTTTCGTCCATTGCATTTTCGCACTATACAATGTGCGGAATTTTGGGGGTGAAGAGTGAGGGGTAATATTCGACCCTCAGGGGGGAATAGAAGTAAAGAGGGTTGAATAAATCATTCGGGATTCGTTTCCACCCCTATTTCGCACTCTCCACTCGCTTTAAGCGTCATCGTTCTCCCCTCAACCCACGCGACTTTCCAAGCTCTCATCAAATGGCGATTCGTTCCGGTAGACCCTCGGGAGTGTTTCAGGAGGTTTCCGGTTTGCAGACAAAACTTTAGTGAAAGGCGATAATAATGCTAAATAACGTAAAAATAAAGCAGCATAAATGCTGCCCTGGAGGAGGACAAAGACTCGGGGAGACGTTTTCTCCTACGTTATTATTGGATTCTACGATTTAATGCTGGTTTAATGGAAGATATTACAACTCCATGAGATATTTACAGGAGTAAGCCCTATCACCTTAAAAGATGTGATTCTTAATCTCGGTATACGTCCTAACCCGTTTGTTCAGTTATAAGACTTATTATTTCTCCCCCTTGCCTGCTTACCCACGACTATTTTGTCCCCCACGGCCTTCGGCATGCCTTCGCCTCTCATTACCTGCAAGAACTACCACATCTTGTCTCTTTCAACATTATTCTCTCTTCACCCTCCTTGCTTCCTCGATTGTCTTTCTCTCCGTCCATTGTAGTTTCTCCATTTTCCCCCTCATCCACATCTGAAACACTTGTATATATTATTACTCTTCCCTCAGCATACAGGTTTCTCCACCATGAAATGCTACTCTTCGTGTTTGGCTCGCCACAGGTCCTTCGTTTACACTATAAATCAGGGTGCCCGTCATTAATAATCTCATTTCTGTACTGCCTTCTTTTCTATTGCGATTTTCCTCTAAATAAATCTAACATTTTTCCCAGTTTCCTCCAACTTACTACCTTAGCAATTAAAGTGGTCTAACAGTTTGCGCCATGCAAGTTTTGTAAACAGCCTTGCTTTATTTTCCCAAGAAAATCATATAACTCTAGTTTTCTTATGATTGATTTACTTTCCCGTTCTGATTCTCTAATGCGTTTGTCAATTAACTAAACCATTTTGGGGTTAGAATACTTAATTTCGCGAATCAAATTAAGTACCACGAACTTGGCAAATGATGGCATTTACTTTTTGTGCATAGAACATGCCACTTGAGCCGCTCATGCCTTGGAAATTCGATGAAACAAGGTTTTGACATTGTGATAAAGTTTCTCAGGAAAAGGACAATTAAAATAGAAAAATATACATAAGTGGGCTTGTATTAACTATGGTAAGAAAGGGAATAATCTAAATATAAAAATAATAAATTATTCAATTTTTTCTCTTTTCCAGTGAATTTAAAAAAAGATTGTTATGCATTTCCACTTGATGTTGTTTTGTCTTAGAAAATGAGTGGAATTATCGCATGGAAATAGAATTCTTCGTTTTTAAATGGTGGCATTCCGCAAAATGATGCCTAAAACTTCAGAGTACATTTCTCAGCGAATATAGTGGACCATTTTCTATCCATATGATCTGGTTTTGAGAATACATTTCGGGTAAAATGTCACCTGATTAAATATGTCAGTGATAGAGCCAACAGTAAATAAAAGTGAGGGATATATATATATAGGCATTAGAAATAGCTAAATAAAATTTTACTCCATCTAATCAATATCAATTTTAAGACTACAAGCCAAGATATCTTGTTCTTTACCTTCGCTTCCGAAAATGGAGCGCATATTTGCAGAAACAATTAATGCAAGATGAAAAACACCATCAACCTACAGATTTCTACCACCCTTTTTAAATAATCTTCGTTCATTGTACCATATCTTACATGGAAAATCTCGTGTTAAGACTATTTGTATCTCCATGCTCCTTGCAAAAATTGAGCATCACTGATTTTATAAATATGCATCCGGCCAATGTCATGATGACATTCCCTTTCTCTAGACATTCAAACTTTACAACGTTGCAACATCAGATAAGCGCGGAATCCTTTAACATCCGCCCGAAATCCCGTAAGGATATTGGGCAAGCGGGGAAGAGGAAGAAAGAGAATAGGTTTTATGGACGGGATTAAGAGGAGTAGATCGTATGCTGCGGCAAAAAGAAAATACTAGATGTAGATGGGACCCTGAAAGTGTAGAAAGCCGGATAGATTTTCTCTGACTTTCAACTAAAACAAACCTTTCACCAGTAGAATACATACATACAACGATCCTACCTATTTGGGTATATGTCATTTTGCAGAAAAGCTTTCAGTGCCCATTGAATATTTTTTTAGAGTATAGAACTTTTCATACTTCTTGCCACAATTTACTAGTCAGTGGAAAACATCAATACCATCATTCAATGACCTTTAACATGGGGATTGGGACTTGAAAAATAACTGTTTAATGGAGAGAAATGTGACTATGAAAACATTACATTATGCACCGTTACATGACTGAAGTTAAAGACATCTGGCATGATGAATTTTGATTTCATAGCAGCGACATATATAATTAGCTAGAATATTTATGCTAGTCAATCAAAAACCTCAGTTTACTATTAAGTCCAATGGATGCGAATTTCATCATGGTTTGAAGAGGATTGGAACTGAAAACGATATCAGTGACCTAATGGCTCTGTGTCAAATATCCTCTTGCAATAAAAACAGGATAGGTAGAATTTTTGTGGAGCGACCAGCTGTAAAATGCCATCCAGTCTCAGTACGTTCCTTCGATGCGATGTAGGCCGATTTCATATAAATTATCATCGAATACGTATATATTGGTAAAAATAATCTCATTGGGCAATGTAACAGAACGAATTTGATCTAATGAATAAAAGTGTCGCAAACACGTAAGAAACAAGTTCTTTTGCTTAAGATAACGCTAAAATTTTTAGAGCCAGCGCCAAACATGTAGCCTACACCTTTAATACTCCCTCAAAAAATTCTGAGTAACTTAAAAATACCTGCATCAAGAAGACCAGGGTGCAATTTTTTCAACAGATTTAACCACAACTACATAAAATGAGGGCAATAATGAAACATTAAAAAATTCAAACAGATCAGGTACTATTGCCAGACATTTGAGGGCCATGTAAGGGTAAAATAAAACGCGAGCAGAGATTTTATAGCGCGTGCAGAGAGATAAATTGAACATCATGAACAACTAAGATTCCAACAAATTGCATCAAATCTGATGATGCGGAGATCATTTTGACTTCAATAGTGAAAGACTACTCATCTTTTATTAATTCAAAATAGTACTTTGTTTTCATGGCTAGATATTTTCTATGCACACAATTAAATGAGTAATTCGTGCCCGTCCATTCCTATCGATGTGATTGTATGACTTGTAAATAGTTCAGGCCAAACAACGGTATCATACGAGACCGGAATGTTGACGAACTTTAGCTAGGGCTGTTATTCACAGCCTTCTACTAAGGGGAGTAGGGGTCAACATAACCTCATAACTCAGAAGAAAGGGAAATAAATTAACTACACTTTTTCTAGGACTTTCTTTCAGGGATAACACAAAGATCATCGCATATTTAAGGTACGGAGGATTTTTTAAATTTTTTTGCTCTAATATTAATCTTTTCCGCTTAATTTTCAGCCTTTAAAGAGCCACTAAAATTTGTGGTCTAACATAACTTATCAATTTTCCATAGGTCCCAGTTGCTTTACGTAATTCATTTCCTCCTCCATTTCAGTAATATTTGTAATACTTTCTTCAGAACCCTCTCAATAAAGTATATAAAAATGTGATGTTGGGGACATTTAAACGACTGAGCGATTCATTGTAATACATATATTTTTTAATTTAGGAAGTTTAGTTTTTGCTCCTCTGATTATAAGAAATATCAACTGCAATAGCCTTTAAAAGGATGAGAAGCCCATCAGAAAATAAATTCGCTCGTTCATAAGAATCTGAAATGCGTATCAATCTATGATCAAGCCTTGGCGATCCACTCCGCAGCGATACTCGTCCTTGGTAGAGTTCACGCATGGCGTGAGGAAAAAAGGTGCAGATGGGCGAATAGAGGCTTGCGCGCCTACCTACAGCCAAATACCCGTGGGACGGACCGCTGCCAGGGACCTATCGGGTTTGTCCCATTGTTAGGAGAGCTTGCCGCGATAGCCACCAAATGATTCCTCCTCCGCCACCCTTTACCGTCCCAAGCGGGCGGAATCCATGGCGCGCGGGAAATGCCCCAATTAACGGAAATCCACCCCTAAACGTGGACGGGCTGGGTGTAGACGCTATTGGGGAAGATAAAAAAATGCAGGAAAATCCATACAGAGCCGCAAGCCCCCTCCCCCTCTAATAAAAGTGACTTAACCGACCCTCTCTCCCTCTTCATTTACCTCACCCCCTCGCAGATCCTTAACCATACCCTCGTGACCCTAACTTCTCTCGCTTTTCACTCCCTCTGCCTTATGCAGTCCTTCCCAATTCGTCTCTCATATCCCAGTCGGCCTCAGCGTATCATGGGCGAGCTAAAGAGTGTGTCTAGTTGCATGATAACGGGCGTATTAGCAAAATTATAGCACTTGTCGAACTGCTACTTGGTACGCGTTTTGAACGGAAAATGAAATGGTTAGATTTGATTGAATATACTACCTTTACAGCAAGCATCAAATGACGATGAATGAGATGGTGGAGCAGAAAAGAATTTATTAGAAGGAAGAGATTCATCATAATGAGATCACTGAGTTTATTACTGGAAGATTGTACTGCAGCCAGATAGAAGTCCCGAAGTAATTCCCTAAAAAATTATTCTCGCAGGTTCTGATGCATGTCAGAAAGATCAATTTAAGCATCTCAGCCGAAACTCTCTGAGTCCCAATTTTGTAGGTACCATGAAAACGTACCTAAGTAGCCCCAAATGGCACAGGGAAACGAACGATCTGTGCTTAACTCGTACACTCCAATCACCCTTAGTACGTGATGATGCCTTTCCGAGGATATCAAGCAAACCTTAAGACACATACATTGGTAGGTGAAAGTAAATTCAATAATAGTGAACGAATAGACAAAATGATTGTCGGTATTTTCTCGATTCTTTGAGATCTACGAAAGTTCATATCTTTAGTAATGAACTCCATCCAGTGCAAGGCGTAATCATATTACGATAATTAAAAGCAGTTAACATTAGGACTGCCATCGCAGGTGGGTTTCTAAACGAGAGGAAAATTGGGAGAGTAATATTGCTCATTTTTCATGCGATGAATAAAGCTAGGAATTGCGCAGAGCGCAAAATAGTGAAGAAGAGTACGAAAGGTAAGTCAATTCACAGCATCGTAGTAGTAGAGTACAGCTGTAAAAGGGGACCTTTGGGATAACTGGGCTTTGGTTTCTCTAGTTACATATTGGCGAAAAGGTGCAAGAACTGACGGCATAAGTGATGTAATCTAAATCGGGAAAAGCTGCATGTGGCGCGGGGAGTGTAAAAGCTAGTAGCATTGAATGCTAACTCTCCTTGATTTAATAACCGAAAGTCATAGAGTAGCCTCAAACGGCCGACGTTTAGAAGTGCGACTAAGCTATATATATAAGCTTGCTCGATCAAATATCATTCCTGGCGGTAAAAACTGGAAAAAATCATGGAAATAGAATAAGTTTTCCAGGCCTAACACCAATAATGAAGCACTTTTACCTGTGTGTGCTCCGATGGTGAACGAAGAGATGAGTACATATGAGCGACGCTTGGTGTTGGAAAAGCAGAGTAGAAGTGAACCATTCAAATCCACCTCTACAAGAGAGAATACAGATTATACTCGTAATTACCCCTTTAACCCCACTTAAATCTAATCATATGCTCGCCCTCTCTTGCTCAGATCCCTCGAGCACTTCATTGACCTTCCTCTTTCCCGCTCAGCCCAAGTTCTCTCGCCACCACTGGGGCTTGTCTCGCACTTATCTCCTTCTTCCCCACAATTGCATATTTGCTATCCTTTCCGATACTGCCTTTCCCTGTCTAAGTTCCTTTAATCCCTTTCTCATTCTTCTATTCTCCCACCTAGGACCACTATTATTTCCATCTTCCCTTCTTTTAAGCCTAAACTTTTACCCTAATAGTTCAGCATACATAAAAATCCAAGAGAAGAGCACCAGCAGAAACCTTTGCCTAACTTATGGCAATATTCTGACCAGAATTCCCTAAATCAGCGATCAAATATGGTTTGAGCGACATATTACTTCCAATATAACGCCATGACTTTAGCACAATTGTAAAGAAAAAGGTCTTATCATTCCAATTATTCCAAAAGATGAGCTACTTTTGCAATAACTTTCAAGAAATTAGCCAAAATTGAGAAAGTTCTGTTCAAAGAACCGAATCAAAAATATAGCAATCGATTTCTGGTAAAAAAACTAATGTTCAGATCAAAAATCTCATGGAATGACGTGTTGTTAATGCTTTTTGCAATTTTTTGCGTAAATAAATGTATTATTCACCCCCTTTCATTAAATCGCACAAAAATCTTCGGTTTTAGAAAGAGGTTTCAACGTAAGGCATGACATCCAATCCGACAACGGCATGATAACTCCTCAAATACGTTCAATTAGTTAAGGACTGAGAATTTCTGACAGACAAAATGTTGTCGTGAACCACTTATATCACTAGCTTCATTTTATATTAATTTATTGCAATCCTTGCTTTGTAATACTTCCTATAAGGACTAATAAGCTAAGTTATTGTTATTATGACATGGGCGACGATAATCGGAGATCTTAGCTATATTTTCCAAATTGTCACTTCATTGTACGATATTTTTTTACATTTGACATACACAAACATAACTATCAAGATTTCTAAATTTCCTAACTTGAATGACCAGTGAACAAATGACTTAGGATTCATCACCATATCACACTGCTCAAATCATCAGATCTTTTCCCATCATTTCGCTTGCCACTTCCAACAAGAACATCAGCGACAAAAATCGAAAATAGATATTTCTTACAAATCGCATTATCTAATTTTTCTCCACAACACACTGTTTTCCCAATCCCTTCGCACTTTCCTTAGACAGTATTTATAATCAATACCAGTCTAAATATCTTTGTTCAGGCTCGAATGGGTGATTATATAGCGTTGTGTCATAGACGTATTATAATACTACACGACTTAACTCATCTGCTCTTTCTCTTGGCTAACTTGCTCCTTTCAGCCAATCTTGTGCCCTATTCTGCCCCTTTACTATATTTAACTCCCTCCTCCTCTCCTGCTAGATCTGCCCCCTCAATCATTCGTTCCTTGCCCCTCTCCCTTCCCTCCGCCTCCCTCAATCTGCCCCCTCCGCCCCATCCATGCCCGATACCCTCCTTTGCCCCTCCTACTTCAATCCGACCTGTCTCCCCCACTCTGTTCCTCTCTCTCCCGTTCTCCATCCCGCCTCTAGTCTCTCCCCCTGCCCTTCTCCCCCACCCCCGCATCCCGTCCTCTTCCGCCCCCACGGCGGCGGCGGAGGCAGCCTCCCTTCCGCCTCCGTGCACCCGGCCCCGGATTCCCATCACAGTGCTCGCCAATGCGTGGTTAACGCGACGCCAGTGCCGCCGTCATCGGGACCAGATCCCGCACACACATACGAGGGCTGCTCTCGCATTCTGAAACCTCCCCCACCACCACCCTTCCCAGCATCCCCTATTTCTCCTCCCACCACCCCACCGCCCCTTATAGTCGTAGTAGTAGTAGTAGTAGTACCTCTTCCCGCACTCCCGCCCCTCCTTAGCCAAACACCCACCCTTCTATTCCCCCCCAACCCCCCAACTAGTACACACCCCCATCGACTCGAACGCACCTCCTCCTCTTCTCACCCCCTGCCATCACCCGCAGCAGCGGCACCATCACCCACATCTCAGCCCAGAGGAGCGGAATGCGGGTGACTCACTCTTCCCAGCACCCTCTGCGCGGAAGGAGGGGGTTGAAGAGGAGAGTGGGCGGTCGGTTGGTAAGGCCTCCTCTCTCTCTCTCCATTCCTCCCACTCCCACGTCTATGCAGATCGCTCGAGGGGTTGGGGGGTTTATATGTATACCAGGGGGTGGTGGATGGTGCTGCGCGGGAGGGTTGTGCATGGATCGGCTTCGTGAGATGGCACACAACAACAGCATGCGTTTTCCCACCCCGGCCACACCGCCTTCCACCACGAGGAGGATCCGCGAGGTGGATTAAAATACATACATACATATATGTACACGCACGTAATCTATAAGCGAGGGCGCACATGCGAAAATATGTGGAGCGGGATGAACAAAAAAATACGCGCCGAAGCGATCACGTGGTGAAAGTCGCGAGGGGGATGGAATTTTTGGAGATGGTCGGGAAAGGATGTACGGAGAAGGGGACTGATTTTTTTTCGCCCGATCACGCAACGAGATCTTCCGCCCGGTCGAACGGGATTCGTGACTTTTTCATGCGGCCAAATTAATATTTAAGTTTCCTCAAAATGGCTCAGGATTATTTCCAGCAATGGGCTATAAGATTTTCGTTCCAGCTAAACGGCTTCTGAGGTCGTTGGAGCAAACTATTAGTTTTTAGCTTGATGACCGGCCCTAAACGATGAATACTCTCACCGACAATTAGTGTCTCGAATTAAGTGCCAGCATATCCATTCGCTGTTCCACTGAAGTGGGTGAGTTTTTGGACATACTTTTCGGAGACTTATTTAAAACAGGGCGATTACTATGCTTGAAATAACTATGGAACTAGCCACGCAGTAACTTTAACGGAGTCACCCGCTAGTGATGACACGATTGTGTGAAATTTACAGTGGAAAATCATTCGCCTGGCCTGGGAATTGAACCTAGATCCCTCGATATCGCGGGTCTGGGAATCGAATATTATATATAGTATATACTCGCGGGTCTGGGAATCGAACCCGCAATATCGAGGGATCTGAGTTCGATTCCCAGTCCAGGTTAATAATTTTTCCACGGTACATTTCACACAATCGTGTGATTTCTAAGCTTTCATAAAATGCCATAGCTATATCGCAAAATTAGGCCTCTCTCAAGCTCGCCTCAATCTTTCCATAACCTTTCACTGCCTCTCCTTGTGCCATCCGAAATTTCAATATTTTCCTATTCCTTCCTTATCCACGCTTTCCTTACTCTTTCTCCTCTTCAACCTTCCTCACTTCGTCCACCTTATGCCCTCACCCCTAAAAATATCCCCCATCATCTTCACTTCTTTCTCCAAACCACCGCCACCTACCCTTTTTTTCTCTTCTACACTAGAAAACTCATCCTCGCCTCTCAGCTCACCCCCTTCAGTTTTCTCTTAACCCACACCTCAAATACTTCTCTTTTGCTCACATCCTCCAGTGTGTGCATTGGCCAAGTTTCAGCCCAATGGAGCACCACAAAATAGGCATCTTTTTCCACGGCCACCGTACTTACTCCTTAACATCACTCCCTTCCACATACCCCAAACTTCGGCAAGGGAGGCTTGAAGCCGCTTTTAACAATGAATCAGAATCCGGGTTTCTGATGCCAAAAGGAGTTATTCAGGTTTCTTTATTTATTACGCGGTCAAACTAATTGTGACCGGGTTTTGAACTACTATCCTACCCAAAATCACTCTCCCTATCCAATACCCTGTGGCTCAGATCCGATCCTTCTTTTGCCAATGGCCGATCTCACGGAATTAAACGTATGGTGCAGGTGATTGGCATCTGCCCGGCGAAACTAACACTCCTATTAACTAAAAATAACTTAAACTATCAACGCGTCCTCCAACTTTTCTCGCTCCACAGCTTCTTCCCAACTATTTGCTATTCTACTTTGCCCCTAGTTTTCGCAGCCCATCCTGCTTCCTCCATTGTTTTGCATGCTCGCATCTTAAAAGTTTCCGTTCTACTAGTATGTATATCGTATTTTAGAGTCCAAGTTTCCGATCCATTAGCGCTTCGAAGCATTTGAAGTTCAATTATAATCCATTCTGTTACTTTTCTTCCAAGATATGTTCACCTCTGGCGTGCGTTGACGATGGAGCGAACACTCATTTCATATTCTTTCTCAGTACAGTTTACAACGTGACATTTGCCTTGAATGGCCGTCCAACCTGTGGCTCTCATATCCGTTACCACCTTACTAAGAAAAAAACAGATAAAAATTCGCCCCGCACCAATCCTTTGCAATATATGGTTGATTCAGCTCGGTCCAATTATTATTTCTCCTGAAGAAAAGATTCCAGCAAGTCATTGGAAGACTTAATCCAATACATCACGACAAGGACGTAATCTCAGGGGAGAAATATCGACGAAATGATTATTGGGGTCAGAATTTGAATCAACTGCTAAAGCCATTCTAGCTCATAGAATACTAATGGAAAACTTCTACGAAATATAAACACTTTTCCTTATTTTGTTCCGCATTTTCTCGTGTCCTCAGGTCCCCAAAGTTCCGCTCCCTCACAATTTCCAGTGTCCACTCGGGAAATAGCAAAAGAGCTGCCATGTCTTTTACTTGCCCTGTTAAACCATATTAACTGCATTTCACATTTGGGAAATGAAGTAAATAATCTCAATAACGCTAATGGGGCGAAGACCGCAATGAAAATTGAAGGGAACGATATTTCGCATGATTTATAAATTTATAAAAAATATAGATATACAATGAAGATTAATTTTCATTCATAACATATTAATGGGTTTCTACATTCTATTGAAGCAATGATAACATGTATTGTTTCACGCTGATTGACGTGATCTTGGATGACAAAGAATAAGATATTAAACGGAATCAGGAGAAAGTTTAGCTTGTTCAAAAATATTAGAGGTCGCACAATAATTTGGATAGAGGGAAATTTTTTTAATTAAAAGGTTCAACGGATAAATAAAAGATGTTGGTAGACATTAGAAGGTGAATTACGACGCTGAAAATGTTAACTCCATTTTCCGTCTGACTTGTACTAATACTGGGTAAAATGTTGGTTGCATTTTACTCTACAAAATGGAAACCCAACTAATACGTGTAATATAGCTTACAGTAAACAATTTTTTTCACTAAAAACTAATGTTGACAAGAAGCACATGGCTTTTCTGATAATATCACAGACACAGCTGTTACTAAAGTAAAGAACAAAATAGCTCATAAAGAGGATTGACGATGTTCGGCAGATACATTCGTCACAAATAATTGGAGGTTGCTCAAAATTAACAGAAACAATAGTTTTTCTACTTTTGGCATAGAAAACTCAAGGAGCGTGTACAGTGATTTTAAAGTTCAATATCATTCTTTAGGATATGTCATTCCATTTCAGCGTATGACTAAAATAAAGCTCATTCTCACTGATTTTTCACTCAAGTTCTTTTTTCATTTCCGTGCTAAACAAATGTACAAATAATGCCCAAAGAGATCTGGGGGTGGTATGGGCGCCGATTCTCGATTGACTGAGGAGTTACGGTTATCGAGAGATAATTTGAGGCGAGGCTAAGTGGATGTTTTCTGGCGATAGGTTATCGCCAGTAGATAATTCGGGGGAGAGGGGGTGTATCTACGTCGGGGAGCTGCGGATGGTTATCGCCGAGCAAGAGGGCGATGAGTAGATCGTTTTAAAGTGAGAAGGATATCGGGGGGCCAGCGATAAAGGGAACGGAGGGTTTTATCGGAGAGGATTTTATCGATGACATGGGCCTCGCTAAGCCTCCGTATCTTCCTCATCACCTCGCAGAGATCATCGACTATCGAAAGAAGGGTTAGTGATTGATATGCATTCAAGGAGGGATTGCTTACGTCCAATCACTGACTGAGACCCACAACCAAATCACTTATAGCAGAAAAGCCTTGTGACATTGTTCTTAAGAGCATTCTAATAATGAACTACATGGTTGATTTCCCAATCAGATACGGTATTTCATTCGCATAACTGAATTTAATCAAATCTATTTCCTGTCTTACTTAACCGAATCACAATTCATCACACAACATAAAAACCTAGCGGAATTATCTTACAGAGCCTTTAATTGATGAGATACATGATTTATTTCTCCTTCAAATACGTTATTTTGTTTGTATCACTGGGAGTAAATGATGTGTCTCAATTTCCCCTCTTACTTCGCGATAGTTACGTTTCTCGACTCCTCAAGTCTTCCGACAAGTTTTCACTTCACTCGCACACTCTCTCACAAGAGCCAATCACTCTATCCTTTCTGCGACAAGCATTCTTAAGAAAACATATTTACGAAAAGAAAAAGGTCTGAAAAACAACTGAACTAAACAACCGATGGAATGCACTCCATATTTCTCACTCCACTTCGTCGTCTTCATCGTCACTCAAAAGGCCAGGCCTTGTCGCTGTCTTTGTAGCCAATTGTCTCTTTCTAAATCTGTTTTTTTTTCATTTCCCTGTATGAGTTACAGTTTATGATTGACATCACACTGTGAAGTAAGGACATTCTAGGTCGTCCTCTTCTTTTCTTCTCCAACACTTTTCTTTCAATTATGTTCTTGATGAACTCGTTATGTCTTACTATGTGACCAACAGGTTTCATTTTCCTGGAGTGAATTGGTTGGAGAAGCGTTCCTTTTTGCCTACTTCTTTCAAGACTCGCTCATTTGTTTTCCCCATGACCCAACTTGTTTTTAGTCATTCTCCTCCAGAACCACATTCCGGCTTCCTGGAGCCTCTGTTTTTCTTGCCTATTTAATGTCCATGTTTCACAATCATAGGTGAGTATACTCCACACGAACGTCTTAACAAATCTCTTCCTCGTATCAATTGAGAAATGGTTGTTTACCAAGAGGCTATGCTTCCTTTGGAAACCTTATTTGGCCAGGGTGACCCTTCTTTTAACATCTGTTAAGCTCATATTTTCATTTGTTATTTGACTTCCCAAGTAGCAGAACTCTTTTACTCGGTCAATGGTTGAGTTTCCTAACTTAATTCTAGCTTTTATGATGCTGTTTAACTTGTCCACCACCATAATTTTCGTCTTTTTAGTGTTAATGTTTAATTTTAATTTATCCAGTTCAATTCCAAGAGTCTCCAGTGCGTGATTCATATCCTTTTCTGAGTCTGCAAGAACAACTATGTCGTCGGCAAACCGGATATTATGGATGAGTTTGCCATTTACCTTACTAATCAATTTTGTTCTTTCTATTGCTTCTTCTATGAAGAGGTTGAAGAGGTAAGGTGAAATGGGACAACCTTTTTCACCCCTCTCTTTATCTTGGCTTCTTGTCTGTGACCATTAATATCGATTTCCGTGGTTTGTGATTTATAATAGCTGACAGTCTTCCAATCTATCCTATCAAATGCTTTTTCAAGATCGATAAAGGCAACATACGTTCTCCTACTAAACTCTGATCTTTTTTCTAGGATCATTGCTAGCGCTAGAGTCACTCTACTTCATTACAGCTATTTTCTCCCAAAACTTTTTAAAATCAGCACATAAAATGAAAAAAATATTTATTTACCAATCCTATGGTATTTCTACACTCCGCTAAAAATATCACGCAATAATGATAAATAACCACGAGACCAAGTAAAACTTTTAGTATTACGAACTATTGAATCTGACATACTGTACATGAATGCAGGGTGCCTACGGCTACCAGTCAGGAGACCCATACTCCAATTAGGGTGAAGCCTTTTCGGACTTATTTGAAGCGAAGGCTTCTGCAGTGGATTGTGAATATACTTGAGTTTCCTACGGAGCAGCTGCGTTGGTCAAAGTTCATTGACAACAGTTTCTCCACTGTTACAGGAGGCTTCTCCACTTCGACCTGAAGACGCCTCCTATAACGGAGGGGAAACTGTTGTCAATGAACTTTGACCAACGCAGCTGCTCCGAAGGAAGCTCCAGCACCTTTGTAGGACTTGTTCCTCTACACCTTGAATATTGGAATAATTTTAGTAAGAGAAAATAACATCAGATATATCGAATTGTCATCATAGTAAGCTCGGTAAGCATCCCTATTGATGTGACAAATAATATTTAGAACTTCAAAGAACAAGACTTTTATCATTCTAATTTACATAATTGATGCAAGGAACAGTTTATGAAATTGAGCACTATTCATTTCAGATAAGTGCCGCAGTTTTATCTGCAGCCGATAAATTTCTGAAGTATTACCTCTAATTGTAGAAAACTGCATTGATGCGAAATCAATTACATCGAATTCAAAAATAATGTATGCTACACATATAACTCCAATGAATGGAATGAAAAAAAATAATTATGAGGAGTGATTTTTACTTGATATCATACCCAGCGGATAACTTAGTGCTTTTCATCACACAGCATTAGCATAACGTTCATGACTAAATATGACCGATTGCGCAGGAAATACTCAATAGCACCTGTCGGTTAACTGGCCCGAGTGAGCAGGAGTACGTTATCAAATTTCCATTGAAAGCAGATACGGATTTAAAGCGATGACAGAATTTTCATTCGTTATTAACAACTTTGAAAACAGGTTCCCGTTTTGTATCCTAAACGAAAAATACAATAAAATTACTGAGACTTTTACACATTTACAATACAACTTTATCTGAATCTAATAAATTGATAAACATGATGATAACGTGAGCATAAAACAATTTTATTTTCCAAACGCAGCAATTAGATAAACCTAATGAAATGAGACGATTCTTTTTAAAACTCTTGGAAACGTTCTCGGACCAATAATACAAGGATACCGAGAAAAATAGCGAGAAATTGAGAACAGAAATGCATTCTCGCATAGAGATCGCGGACAGTTACCGAACAAAGCAGCCAGAATATCAAATTATACCCAAATCATTTCACTCGCGTCAACAATACCCCCGCCCTCTCTCTCCTCCCCGACTCATCCCTATCGAGTTTTAGATGTCGGTCAAATCCACTGATGAGCCGCTCGCATGACTGAAACCGAGCACGTGCTGACACCTGGCGGAGCAGATGCGCATCTCTCGCACGGTCGAACGCGAAAAGAAACTCGTGGACGGGTTTTCTCGGACGGAAAGATCTGATCCGGACAATCTCGCGACTCGCCATCTTTTGTCCGTGCCGAAAATCGAAACGGGGATGAACACATGTTCACTGACTGTTATCTTCCTATTTTCACGGTTCGGCGCACGCGACCGGGCGGCGGCGGCGTCAAATGCAACTGCTCAGCGGAATGGGCACGTGTTTAAGGGCTGACGGAGTCGCAGCTCCGGAAGCCTATTCGATAATTCGGGCAATCCGAGAAAAGCTCACTTCCTGGGATCTCTTTTGGATCATTTCTGATGTCAAACATGGCTTGACTGAAGGTATGGCTGGTTGGCGAGGTCCTCCATTACGACGGTCGCAAGCAAAAGAATTGGAGCAGAAATGACGAGGTAAGATACCTGTTGTAGTAATGTCATTCATGTATTGATATGATACTGATATATTAATAGTCCCAGTAAACTTTAGCCAGCTGTGTCTTACAAAAAAGGTGGAGTGATAAAATTTGAAGATGGAAAGTTTTGACTTTTTTCCTGAATCCCATACGAAAGTGGAATGCCATGATCTTTCGACATCATTTTATCTGACAACTAATTTCAAAATGTCGCACATTTTGAAAAATTAATATCTGATCATAAATGAGAGATGTCGAATGACTTTTACAAATCATTCGCCGCTGAAATCATTTGGGTGACGTCAAAGTAGGTAGCTTCTGACATTATCATTTTTACATTTAACAACTACACATTCGGCAGAGTAAATTCAACTGATTCAAGGACTACTAATCTTCTACAACATTCGAATTTTATAACTTGAATGTACTCTAACAAGCATTATGCAAATGCGATGAATTATACACGAAGAATTTTTATTCCTCCACCACCGCTATAGTTTTTTCCAGTGGTAAGTTTCATAAATTGATTTTTAAAATTTTGAATAAAATATAATAGCTAAACATTTTTCAACACGTGCCACTATTAGTAATGTACGCAATGAAATACAGGGAATAGAGTGCAAAATATTAGTAATTACTAGCATAAATGATACGCTATATCTAACTACATGTGCTACAAGCTGTTCTCTCCTCTATCACAGAAAAATAGTATTTTGTGTATTTACGTAGAAAACGTCAATGAGTCACCGAAATAACGATCAGAACAAATATATCTGTTCACCATAAATAACAAGTCATTTATTTTTGCCCTAAAACTTGCAGTTGTTTGTATAGCATAAATGCGAGGACTAGACGAAACGCTCAATATGCCTGTCTTCTGCTACAATAAGATACTATGTCCTGAAATTGAGTATGAGTATCTGAAAGAAATCACCTTAAAATATAAAGGACAGGGGTTGTTCCGCATTTGGATTAAGTGCTACCTACTACCGGATCGACGTTATCAGGACCGGGCGCTCTCGATGAAATACGTTATAAAAGGGAAAGCACCTTCGGTAAGTAATGCGACAGGATTCGTTCCCAGGTACGATAAGTCTTTTAAAGAGGAATATAAAAGGACGCACACAAAATAGCCCCCACTTAAACCTCCCGCCAACTCAGGGAGATAAAGAGAGAGAGAGAGGAAGTGAGAGAAGCAGGGAGGGTGAACCCTCCGACAACCTGAAGAAGACGTCGCTTAAATTAGCGAAACGTCGAAATCCGTTGGAAATCCCGAAAGTTGACTGAGGCGGGGGAAGCAGGGGAAAAGGAGGAATGAGCAAGATAGATGCCATTTAGCATCAAGTTTGCGAGCGGAGGGGATGTGGGATGGGGGAAACGAGTAAGATTGTTTATTCCGAAGAGGGTTTTATAGGGTTTGAGGATAAGGGGATGATGAGGGAGGGTGTCTTTTTTTAAAGGGAAGGGGTTGGCGAATCCTCCCTCACCACCCAACCAAAAATCTTGCACCCCACCCAATTCTCTCACCCCCCCCCTCCTCCAAAACCCCATCGCGCTTCCAATCTCGTTCGAATAAAGCCGATTACCTGAGAGAGAGGAAGCACATCCCCCGCCATTTCCCTTCCGAACAACCTCACGTTTCCTTTTTTCGTTCGCCTTTCGACGCACACCCTCCCACCATCCATCCCTTTTGCGTTCCGTTCCAATTTCGTACGCAGCCGCCTTCTCATCCTCCCGATCCCACCGATTAAACAAACCCATCCTCTCCCCGCCCACTAAATCCACTCCCACCGCGTCCTACTTAGGTGGGTATACACCGATCCTTGCCCCCAATTCCCCTCTCTTCACCCCTTTACAAACCCACGTATTCTCTCCTCCTCCGCGGTGTATGCCATGGATTCCCTCAAACTCCTCTCCACCTGCACGTGGATTACCTATAAGAAGCTGTGTGACACGGTGACAAAATGTCACACTCCCTGTAGGCTTCGGGGCGCAGCAAAGTCATGGGTCAGTGAATTGACAGGCGAAGACATTAGCGAAAGTACGTGGGGATCGGATGGATAGTCTTTTCCAGAAGTTCCAGGTTTGAATCCTTGCAGTGGCGAAGATTTTTCGGACGCCACCTCTTCATAAATGCTACACGGAGAGCTTCAAATGCAGTACTCAATGCGTTAAATGAGATATAAAGCTATAAATCACCTGGCCGAGGAGGCAACTGGGGACCGGGTGCCGCTAGCATCACATGGGACGGAAAAAGTTCTATGGATATCAAGCGTAGAAATTATTGATGGTAAGAAGAAAGTTACTGTGTTCTGAGAAAAGAAGACTACAAACAAGTAAGCAGTAAATGAAAACATTCGTGTGGAGAGCGGCACTTGTGGATTGAAAGCATGGACGCCGAAAGAAGACCAGAAAAGACAAAGTTCTTCGATGCTTGGCAATGTCGGAGGATGCTGAAGGTAAAATTGACGGGTAAAATAAAAAATGATGAGGTCCACAGATGAGAAGAAGATCAAAGGACCATAAGGAACACAATACGGAAATGCAGAACCAGATGAATAGGACACCCCAAGACACAATTGATTTGTGAAGAACATAATTGAGGGCAAAACAGAGGGAAAAGCCCCTAGAGGAAGGCCCAGGAATTAGTTCATGGACCAAATTATGAAGGCAGTACCTAGGGAAAGATATCAAGAGGCAAGGGAACTAGCATTAGATAGAGATGGATGGAGGGGCTGCAGTCAACCAATCTTAGGATTGAACGACCTGGCAATTCACCTGGCGCCTTTCGCTAAGACCAGACGGTCACGGAAATTGGTTTCAGAAGAAAGAGCTCAGCGAATAGTGGAGAACATTTCGCCTCATCCAATCCCTAATCTAATGATATGTAGGGAATTCTTGAAGCGTAGTACTCCTTTATTCGAATGGGACAAACGATTCATCACTTGATACCCTTTTTTTAAGAGTAGCCGAATGCCTAATACGTGTTTCTCTCCGCCTTACCTCGATCCCTCTTCCAATTCTTCCCTTGTCGAGCTGAAACCATATCTAGACAATGTTTATTTTTTTATTGATATTCAACCTATGAGTTTAGCTTTTGGAGCATTTGGACGCTGAGTTGAAGATCTTTAGTGAGATTAGCTCCTCCAGATCAACTTTTTTCTCACATGTCCCCGTCTTTTGCCTCACACGATATCTCCAATTCATCTGAGCTTCCACCCTCTTATCTTCCATCAAGGAATACAGCTATCCTATCTAACTTTTCTAGATAAACAACATTCATCTTCAATCAATTAAATCCATTTTCTATTAATTTACTACATAAAATTAACATTTTTGACACTTGGCCACTGCGAAGGGAGGATGTGAGTAGACTTGAGACGCTTGAGATGTGGGTGCGGAGAAGGATGAAGAGGGTGAGCTGGGTGGCGTGGAAGACGAATGAGGAGGTATTGAATATGGTTGGAGAGGAGAGAAAGGTAAAGGCGAAGGTTCGAAGGGAGTAGACGAGATGGATGGAGGATATTTTGAAAAGAGAGGGAATCTATAATAGGTTGATAGAGGGGAGAACAATAGGGAAGCGTGGAAGAGGAAGGAAGAGGAGAGGAATTCTGAACAAAATAAAAAGAGGTATGAGGATTTAAAAAGGGATTTAATGACGGATCACGTACAGATGAGAAAGCAGAACGATATGCCAGAAATTAGGACGCAATGTACGGAATCGACCGTGGTACTGAGATGTGTAAGGCAACGGGGAAACCACTAAATTAGTCTTCCTAGAAGATGCAGCCCTGGGGTCTATGTATGACATGATGGCATTCCTCCTAGTAAAATATTCCGTTCCGTATAGTTCCCCAATTGGATCTCCAGATGGGGACTACTGGGAGGGATACATCAGCCAGGAAGGACAAGAATAAGTACTGTCCAAAAACGTATCTATCACCTGGTATGATACTGAAATGAACCAGAGAAATCTAAGAAACGAGGTAGGTAGCTTGGTACCACGCACTGGACGTCTAAAATATTTTTTGCTTTTGCCATTAGCAACGATGATGATTATGAGTTATGAAAGGATGAGGAAAGGAGTAGAGTAATGAATTTAAAGGAAGGAATTTGCATAGTTAGTTTAGCCACGTTGAAAACATTAATGGGAATCGAATAACGAAAGGGATACATCAATACGAAATGCAAAATATAATGAAAGGAGTGAGTGAAAGGAATAGCCCAAGGAAGACATGAGAAAATAAAGTGGAATAGACTCTAACGAGTAGTCTTGAAATTGCCTCATCTTTAGGAGACTGTGACTGAATGATCGTCACAGATATGACAGAGGCAAGCAAAAACAGGGCATTCTTGCGAAAATTATACCAAGAGAGCCTTTTTCGTAAAACTAATTTGTAAGTACTTTGAATCTTAATCCAATTAAAGCACCTTCTATTACGTACATAAATCGAAGAAAAATTCAATTTCAAACGTATGGCATGGTCACCAGATATAGCGTAAATCCAATAGAGCCCGGAAAATCTATCGCTAGATTAAGTACAATTAGGTTAACTTATACGAATAATTCTACTCCATGATCAATTTGGTGCAGATCATAAGCAACTTCCATTAAATGGAACTAAGGATATCGGATGTCTGACGCACTGCGCAATCAATAATGTCAACATTCCTTTCTCATCCTGCAAAATCGAACTTGTTACAGAGTCATCGAATTCGCCGCGTGATTCGGATGAGATATCGATAAAAAAATGAAGATTCCCCCAAGAGGGAAATTAATTTGCAGTTTATTTCAGAGAGAGGGGACTCTTTTAGAGAGTCAACCATCCATCCCCATCGGGCTGCGAAGTCACCGAATCCCTCAGACTCGACTACCAAACCACCCACCCCCACAAAAAAACACTCAAACTTCTCATCCCAACTCCCATGGCCACATGCGGCACCGCATCACACTCACTGCACCCTGAGCCCCTGGTTGTTTCTTTTATTTTCGGGCAGGTTGAAAGTTTTGGGGATTTTCAAGTGCGGCATTTACACTTTCCGTAACAAGTCGTTAAAAATATCAAAAATCATTCTTAGAATTTAGATGAAAAATTCTATAGTAATTATGTAAATAACCCACTCTTTTTGATTAATACTGATAAGTTTAGGTATAGATAGATTATTTTGGGCTAAGCAAATTTATCAGCTAAATGATTTCCTAGTGCTGTTTTTTTACATTTTGATACTTATCGCTTTCAATAAACAGGTTTTCTTTAGTTTAGAACATATTAGGTTGTTATTAGCTTACCCTGAACATCATCGAAAAGAGGTACAGATATTAGTTAATTTTAGGTCTAAAAACAATACTTATGACATTATTTGACCATACCCTTCATAATTTTTATTTTCTGACAGCAAATTAAGGTGTATTTCTGAGGCATCTCTGCCACTTACCCATACCCCTAGCTAGAGTAACATTATTTCTCAAGAAAACATTCTATCAGCGTACTTTCTAACCTCTCTTCATACCATGAAAACTTTCCATCAACCTCCCTCTTGACCGCATAACGGCTTCCAAAACGACCTTCAATATCCCATTCTACTTTCTTCTTCCTTCTACTTTGCCTCCTGATTTCCACTCGCATTTTTAATCCGTCCTAATCATGGTTCCAACACTTAAAATTAGTCTCCGTCCGTAGGTCACCTTGAAAATGATACTAAGTGTTGAAACCACAGTCGATGGGCATTAAAAAAGTGGAAAATTACTAGTTTTTTCACCCACATCATTATGGAGGTAGAATTACTAATGCAATTTACACAACCCGAACTCTCAGTTAACATAAAGTTATGCTATCTTGCTAGCGGCGCGAATTTCCTTAATTCGTTTCCAGACACACAGCGCCTAAGTTCTACAACTAATCCTTCGCTAATGCAATTCTCCTCCTAACATCCTTGTCATTCCTCCATTTTCATCTGGAATCCTCCAAAATCAGCTATGCGAAAAGTATCATTTTCGGGACCTTCTCCACCTTTCCCTTTATCCTCGCGCCCTCTCAACGCATCTAAGTCCCTCGTTCATATATGTGCGGCTGTGTGCTTGCGACGGATCAATTAGCGAACGGTTTTCGGTAGGAGTACGGAGGTTGCAGAGTGTGGAGGGAGGAGGACGGGTGGTGGCGGTGGAAGGGAACCGCGGGGATGACGATGACCCCCTCGCGAGAGAGAGAGAGTGAACCACTTGCAAACGCCTAACCACCCACTCCCGCCGCCCCAACCGATGGTTCTTCCCATACGTCGTCCCAGGCAACGCCCGTACACTGCCATCCCACGCAACGTCCAGACCAAAGCCCCCTCTCCAGCGCACCCGACCCAACCCCCGCAGTTCTCTGAAACCATTCGCCGCCACCCCTTGCGTATGTCTCCCGTTCTCTCTCTCTCCCCCCACCCACCCACCGCGTCCTCCCCCCCTCCCCGGTCGAACCGCCCACACCCCTTCAGGGCCGCCATCTCCTGCGATTCCACGGCCGATTCAGAGTGTTTGGTGAGGCGGAAGTGGAGGTGGCGCGGATTACGCGGGAGGATGTATACGGGGAAAATGGGATTGCAGGCAGCAGCTTCTATACCCCCACACCCTCTCTCTTCCCCTCCTCCGAGCCCTCGTCACTCCCCTCCACCCACCACCATCCCACCCCACACGGCACGCACAAACGCGTCGACGTACGCACAGACGCACTCAAACCCCCTTCTTCGTTCCCCCTACCCACCCTAAAGCCTCACTCTCTTCCTTCTTCTGAGCGGGCAACTCCTCTCCCCCCCCCTTCCCGCGACATATCCCTGATTTGAGTCCCATACAAATCATATCAGGAAAGGCAAAAGGGGGATGGAGGTTGAGTTTCTGTTGTAGGGGTTGATAAAATGAGGGTGTTTAGGAGAAGAAAAGAGTGCACATTCGTTCGTGCAAATACACCTCAGATAGATGTATGAAAACACACTGCGTCAATTTTGTAATAAGGTGAGACGGCACAGAAACAACTCGGTTTTTTCCTCAGATTATCATGAAATCCAACTTAAAAGCCTGATCAGTTTCTACACATTCGTGGGGTTCCAGGATAGGAGTTCATAGAAAATGAGGGTGCTTAAAGAAAGAATAGTTTGTTCATGCATTTGAGCTAATACACCCATGAATATGAAATACCTACTAAGTAAAATTAGTAAACAGAAGTAACAATTCGAATGCAACTTGGTTTTTCCATAGATTTATGGGCCAGTCACTTAAAAATAATAAGATTGACCAGGATCAACAGGATATACTAGGTAAAAGCAGGATATATTTTATGATGAACGCCTTTGTGTATCTCATGATGAAAAAACTTAATAAAGAACAGTTTCAGGGTAAACATCTCGGGAGAGTACTCCACTTAAGTCGCAAATTTCATCTTTGTACCTGAACGCCGAGCATAGTATCGAATGTTTACCATATTATAAAGTAAGTGCAAAAACTTGGAGAACAAGGAACTTCGGGGAAGGTGGTAGTTTTCCAGGGTAGATATTTAAAGAAAATGAGTGATTTAGGACAAATAAGTATATGCACAGGTAGAAATTACGTTAGGTGGAACAAGACCAACGTGATTTTTCTAACAGATTTAAGATAAAGTCAGCGGGAAAAAGGTCAATTTTATTTCGTCTTTATGCGGAGAAATATTAAAAATCCCACTGATTAATTAGGAGAGGCACAAGAAAGGGCCAATGCATAAATTGAATTTTAAACGAATTTAAGGGCATTTACAAAAATATTTGGCTTAAAATTCTTGTCCAGCTTAATCACCTTTGCATAATTCAAAATAAGAAATACTTAAATGATGAACTCCTTCGAGTCATTTGTAGGAAGGAAATACTTTATTAAGGGAAATTTCAGTATTAACTTTGAGGCATACTACTGGAATCTAAATAACACGTTTCATATTTTCCCACACTTACAATTAAATAACGACCATGACTTCGTGCGTTAACTCCCATTTTTATGATAAAATACTCCAATTGAATTATTGAAATTGTATTTTCTGTCGATAACGATAGAGAGCTCCTGCAAAAGTAGTACATTATTATTTAAACGTAAAAATTGAAACGTGTGTTTAGTTAAAGGGCTAGATTTCATTAACGAAATGTTTTCATGATAGCAGAGTAACACGATCATTCCTCGGACGCGTTTCAAACAGCATCCCCGATTCGAGTCTCACACAGATAATAACATGAAATGGATGGGGGAATGCGTAAGGATAGTAGTACATGACGGTGCTTAAAGAAACAGAGGATTGCAAATGTATGAGCGCAAGTACTCACCAGAGTATATTTTGTTTAATCTATTAGATGTGGTTGAAGAAAGATCTATATGGTTAACTCTTTCTCTTTCTAAACTTTGCCAAGTTTCAGTCGACTTCATTAAAATTTTCCAACAGTTATTTATTTTCCTCAGCTTTATGCAAATGTGCTGATAATGGACAAGGGTTGGCCATAACATTGCGGGGGATATACATTTTTTTAATTAGAAAGGCCATTTGTTTGGTCACGGCAAGAAATAATTTCTATGGGGTTGCTTAGTATGAAAGAATTCAGGTACCTTCACGTACATAGATGGGTAGCCGGCACTTATGGAAGATGGGAGAACTCAATTATCTGCGAAGCCAAAGTGAGGATGATTAACCAAAGTGCTGGGATACCTATGAAATATGGGTGAAAAATATGCTTCAGAAGTAATAGTTCGGCTCTTCAGCTAGCCGCCACTCAGTCAAACAAAGATAATATGAACCAAATGTTAACCTCTTTTACTCTTTGGCACACATATTTTCCCTTAATAATTGTCCTCAGGCCAGAAGAAACCAGCAGGATTTCTGACCTGCCGTGACACCACAACAAGGAACACCCGAGTGCTGACTATAAAAATCTAAACGCTGCGAAAACCTTCTCACCAATATAGAAAGATAACTGCACAGCAGCCTAAGCTAGATAATTTATAAAGATTAGTGTTAAAATTCTTTTGGCTCAATTTAAACATAATCAAACTACGGTTTCATTCTCTTGATATTCACGAGCGCAAGTTTTCCGCCGAATGGTGATATTTCAAATTCCTATTAATACGAAGAAAATCAAGAAGATATCTCAGAAGTGAGATATTAAGATAAAGGTATCCTGAAATATTGCTAAGAAATTAACAAAAACTTTGTAAATTTTACTCAGAATTTTTATAAGGCTACGTAAACTATTAGCCTGATAAAAATGATGCGTACAATTCACTAAGTTTTTGTTAATTACCAAGAATTATGGAGAAATTTCACTAAGTTAAGGCGAAAACTATAGAATTTTTCCTGGAATATACCAATCAACTGGTAGACTACGCAATGATGATGATGAGCTGAAATCGAATCTAAGTATTGACTCAACGAACGAACATAAACGAAATATGAAATGCTTTTTAATGTTACACGCTTGAAACAACAGATGTGAAACGTACACGAAGTCGTGACAAGGGGGTTGGATTGGGGGAATTTGGCGTCAGGAAGGAAGGAGCCGAGCAGAATGGGCACGTGAGAGGGAGCAGTTGGATGGTGTTCCGGTCGGGGGAGGGGAATGAAAAGGGCTGAGGTAGGGAGGGAGAGAGCACTTGACAAGAGGGATGAAGATCGCATTAGCCCTTCTAATCGAATCCGATGTTACTTAATAAGCGAGCGTTGGATTACTGCGAGAGTAGGTATCGCCCGGTGGGATGAGAGGGGGTTTAGCGTGGGAGGAGACTTGTTTGGGGTAAAGGCTGAAAGGGTGGGGTGAAAAGGAAAGGCAAGAGCGGCGGTAAATGTGAGGTTTGTGGACCCCAACCTCCTCGAGAAGCTCCCGTGCAATTGGTTTAAGTTTTAATTTTTTCTCTCCATCACTCCCTCAGTCTTCTTCCTTAAAATGCAATCAAGTTAGTAAAGTGTAGTTAATATACTCGCTACACATCCTGAGGATCTGGTTTCGAACCCCGGCACTGGAGGAGAATATCCAGAGGAATCTCGATCCCTAATTGAGATGCCACGTGGAGAGCACTCCGTCCGTCAGATGGAATGTTAAAATGTGGACCTCTATGCGGCGTCCTTCGTTCAACGAGAAGAGAAAGGTCGGAGCCAGGTTTCCATCTACCCGGTCTGCGTTTCAAAATGAACCAAACTAAGCGTCTATCACCAGCAAACCGACAAGCTCTCTCCTAAAATCCACCCATTTACGTTTCCTCATCACGCAACCTCACCTCCTACCATCCATACTTCACTCACTTGCCTAGATGGGAAGATGCAACGTTTGACGATAATTTTTTCATGGGCTTGAAGGTATTTTCGTGATATGGAACTCATCAGCGAACTTCGGCGAACACAATAAAGGTTACGAAGCTCACAAGAGAAACAGTCACTAATTTCCCAAAATACAGTATCTTGTATAAAAAAAGTTTACACATACATTTTTCCACAGTTAAATGAATCCGTTCAAATTAAATACTTAAAAATGTGAGTAGTTTACAGAATAGTTTAAAAAATCACCATGCGCGATGTTTTTGACAAAAATCAAGCTTAAACAACAACCGCGGACACAATTATAGAAATTATTTAATTGCCAAGTGCACATCAACTCTACTCCCTGACTCTTTTGAAGTGAGCTGCCAAGTACGCAAGTTCTGAAACGAATGAAAAGCCAATGCGCCGATGCGCAATGAATTGAGCAGTACGCTAGAGCGAAAGGCTCCCATTTTCATTGCAGTTGTCGAGAGGGACGAATTCATCTGATGACTAACGTTCTCTGGATCTTATTCATTTATTTGGAAGATGGACCCTTGAATCGGTTAAGGAAACGAGAGTGTATATACTTCAAAGATGTGGCTAGACTATATTGCCGACTAAGAAGCCTTGCGACAGAAATGATAGAAAAGCGGCAATTGAAATCAGGCGCATTTGAGTCTCCCGATCGGTCTCATGTTATTTATAAGTCACTATTGATGGTGAAGATGAAAATAGCAAATCACTTATCGAGCGATAGAATTCATTACAAAATTCTCCCAACTCCGTAATATCTATCAATATATCAATGTTAATAGAGGGTGACAGATTATAAGGGTTGCAATCGCAATGATAAAAAATAATGCACCAAACCCAGAGGAAAATTTCTCAAAAAAGGTTTAACCTTCGCGATCATGTTGAGATTAAAACTCTGAAATCGTTTGGTCGATAACTGACACGTTGATGAATTTGGAAAAAAACTAAAATTTTCGGGAATGATTGCAAAATTTTGAATATTTTAACTGTTAACGCTAGACCTGTACGCTATACCTGAGAGACGCGAGGCACAAGAAAATGATTTAGGATGGTGCATCTAAGCTTTTTTTGCCACATTGCAGTATTTTTTGTGAAATCCAGTATAATTTATACATTGATACTTTTAAAGCCAGAAGAAAACCCTATTTGAGCGCTGTAATAGGAATCGTGGATTTTGCCATTCTATTCAAGCATAGCAGATGCTTGAATAGATTGGCAGGGGCATGTACTCCAGATGATTCTTACATAAAATCATGCGTTCTACAGTTTATCTGATTCGCCTAAATTCTCAAACTTCACCTGAAACTTTATAAACCGTCTTTGGTCTCATAAAATCCTTAGTGAAAGACAACAGAATATTAAATTTAAAAAAATGTAAGGAATGATTGCGCTTTGCTAACACTGTCTGACATATATTTCCCATAAATGCTCTAAAAATTACCACGATTATTAGGACTCCTGGGTAGCCTAAAGATATGGGGCATTTGTCAGGCAATTCAAAGGTCCGTGGTTCGAATTCTTGGTCTAAGTGGGTCTTTTCCTCGCGGCAATATCCTTTGTAAACGCTGATGAACATTGTCAGTGGACTTTCGACTGGAAGAACAAAGAACGGGGGAGGAATGAGCAGAGGCAGACGGAACAAGATGGGGAAGATGGTGACAGTGAAGAGAGGCATCGCACTGCCGTTGTCACTAATGGGAGCTCCTCCTCCCACCCCACCCAGGGCCCTACGGTGCATGGGAAAGGGTGAAGTGGGAAGGGAGACCCTTTGAGTACACCAAGTGAACACAATGTTTGCGATCGCTCCCAAGGGGCCGGCGGAGGGGGGGGGGTGAACCTAAGGGGTGGCGTTTGTGGAGGCGGCGACTCGAGACCACACATCCACCGCCTCCACCCCGGGCGATACACTGCGCTCATGTAGCCTCCGTGTTGTTGTGTTCGTAAGTTCGCGTACTACGTCGGCAGGAGGGGGAGAGGGGCGCGGGAACGGAGAGGAGAAGGTATATGTCACTCGGGCGGGGATCCCTGGGAGGGTGACGGTGAAGGGGTTGGGGTGTCGAGGTTTCGGTCAAGGGAAGGGAGAAGGGAAGAAGGGGTCATTATGAAATATCCTCACCCGCGGAAAACCCTTTGAAGGTCCCTTCCCCACTCAAAAAACCTTGCCAACCCCCCCCCCCATTTCTGCACAGCGCAGGCAATGAATCTCTGTCCGTGGGCACGAGTGAATCAAATTCGTCCAAAGATTGTTGGCTAATGATGAGACTTGCGCAAGCACCAACCCCTCATGTGTCCGTTATCTCTCGCAAGGGCGTCAATGAATTCTTTCATTCTTCTCCAAAACAGGCGAGTTACCTTACAAATAATTCTGTAAAGGTACATTTTGTAACGATTTAAAAATGCCCTCGCATATTATCACTCCGCTAAAGAGCAGAGGAATTTCATTTTAATTTAAGTATTCTATCAGCTGATTGGTAGGTTTTTTGACAGTACTTATCCAAATCCCTTTTCACTCCTATAGATGGTCCACCAATTATCCCTCTTGAATTCCAAGTATCGTCTCCAGCTTCTTATTTTGTCTAGAATATTTGCCAGAATATCCTAGAATGGCTGTTAAAAAAGCATTGAAAAAATGTATCTCAACATCTTTCTTAACCAAGAAAGTCATTTATAAGAAAGCTTTGTGTGAAAATAAAACAAAGAACGAGAATTAAACATATATTAATCGAAGCACTCTCTTTTTGTTTACCTATTATTTCACTCAGGGCATTCTACTCCCTACAAAAGAAAAAATACAAATGGAAAAGGACTATCCATATTGAAATTGGATTCAACTCTCATGGGCAGCAAAGCGATATGATAGGAAGGAGTATTATGACGGCAGCAAACGATATTGAAATTTGTGGATGTCTTCGCTTGGATCGGCTATGGCTATGCTTTATATAAAGAGAAAAAGAACTGCTTATGCAGGTCTTGATAGGAAAAGGTGGTAGATATTTAATCTAAGTACCAATTTCCTTTATATTATCAGAGTACTCATATCTACTGATTGAGTGTTTCCGTTTAATTTCGCTTTCTCACCCATCCTAGCCTACCAAATGACCGTTTTGCTCTCTGCATTTTCTCAAGCCAAGTTTTGAAAATTACCGTATCTTATATCTGCCATCAAAAAAAAACTCGCAAACCAAGGAAGATAAAACAATCCTTCCAATCGCCAAATATCAGATTGAAACATTGCTTTTGCCCGTTACCATTATAATTATATCAAAACATGAATTGGGGAGAATATTTTGATAACACTGTAACAATTTCTCGAACATAGGAGAACATTCTCCGTAAAAAATCCGTAGCGTGTGAAACTTAGTTCGAGATAGTTTATGGCACTTATTGAATTTCATGTGCTGGCAAACTATTCGCGTACACACTAAACGTTGTTTTCATTTGCATTTGAAATAAAAAAGACCTATGTGCCTACGCTACAAGAGCGACTGCTATACCGGAGGCCTGGAAGGGTCTCACACAGTTTTTTCCTTTCTCGTCACCCCCTTATTATCGCTTCATTCAAAGCTAATCTTATCTCGAATCTCTAGCACTATCTACTATTATCCCCACCGTAACTTTCGTACCACACTTCTGATTTCACAGTTACAAGAAATTTTCCCACTTGTCCAACATTCTCCCGTCTATTTCTCTCTTAAACAGCCTAAAATCCCTCATTACACCCTCCAAGTATTTCCTATAGGCTTGCCGACAAATTACGATAGTATGCATCAATTTTGCAGAAGGAGACTAGATCAATAAGATAACAAACTTATTACCACCAATTGCAATAAAGTGAGAGGAAATACTGATGGCAGCAGTAAAGCAGCGACAAAAAAGCGATGACATCCATTATTATCTTACAAATATAATCTCTCCATCAAAGGAGGAAATTATGATCAAAGATTTGAGAATTGGCGTAATAAAAAAGAAAGACATTTCATGATCCTATGATGAATTAATAAATGAATGCCCTTGGCATAAAAAATTAAACCAAAGGGTAGAATAACTGTACGGAAAAAGTTATGGTTAATATAATAAAGTTAAATAATAGGGCTATTCATTAATGAGCTGTCAGGCAACAGAAAAAGAGAATAAAATATTCTCACAAAACTAGAGAAGGTAACGCAAGAGAGAAGCATTAAGTTATTACGATCCATCAATTGCAATAGGATGATTATAAATATGAAACTTATCTTTTTTCAATTATCGAAAACAACTTTTAAAAATATTTCTCGGCCCCTCCCTCATCCCCTCCCCTCCCTCATCCCCCTTATTCTAACTTCCATCCCCATCCACCTCTTCCACTTGAGCCAATATATAAAGGCCGACAAATATAGTACGTTATATTCCCATTCCCACCAGCAGTGGGTCACGAAACGTCGGGCCAAACCGATATCTCACGCGGCATTTACCCGTAATATTTTATTTTATTAATCCACATGAGCCGCAAAAGCTTCAATCAAGAAACACAATATTTCTCATTATTAATCAGAAGACACATTTGAGAGAGAGTCAATGAAGGGCAATTGATGGTTCTACGAGTGAAAGTTAAACCGATAACATCGAAATGGCGGGAATTAAGACCAGAATCTTCAAAAAAACTATTGATCAACTGATATAGCTTGGGATGAAAAGAACACCAATCAGGTTTGACGACCAATTTGGATTTTTAGTGGATTTAGGGAGGATCGTCTGGACGCCTACAAAGAAATTGAAAAACGAAGAGGAATTCAAAAGGCGCGGTAGGCATGAGGAAAAAGTGGGTAAGGATTCGCTTCAGGCGGTCACTGAGAAGTAAATTGTGAAGCGCAGATGGGCAAATTCGAGTTAGAAAAATTAATGGTCCCCCACAGGAGCTGAGGACGCTAGAGTAAAATCCGGAAGTCGCGGGTTCGTGTCCTCTGGTTTCACTCCACTAAGACATAGTTGCATGTGTTTGTCTGCCGTTGCGAAGAAGAGTAAATGACGCCGTGAAATAAATAACTGTAGGAGCGGTCCAATCATCGACAATGTTTAGAATAGAAAAATACACGGCAAGAAGCAAAACAGCATGATATTCCAGCAAAACTCGACGCAAGATTCTAGCATTTGGTGATGAAGGCTACTCTAAGTATCAACGTAACCTATTTATATGCACTTACACTATTTCTAGAGTTACAATCGTAGCTCCATTCTGCTCGTTTCAATGGGAAAAAAGAAAGTGAATATTAAGCACCTATTATTTTAATGAAACGAAGGTAGAAATCCTGTTATTCTCCATACGTTTTGCAGTTTTGTAAAATTTTGAAAGGCAAATGGCACGCTTTCCTGATCATTCATGAAAATCACGCGTTACTTTTACCCAACTGACTGCATATTGCTATTGCATTGCTTTTTCTTCCTGGTTTCCGCTTGCAATGCATTAACCATGGAAATTTGATAGAATAACGTACTAAATTTTATGCTGGAATGAAAGTGCATTTACGTTATCCGGTGACTTTCTGTTCACGCGCCACATATCTTGGTAGAGCATTTGTAAGTTCTACACAGTCGCATTTTTCCTCAATGAACACCGCCATCAAAGTATTTCGCTCATAAACGAGCGCGATTTTTGTTTCTCAACACTTTCGGTGGTCACATAAAAATGTTGGGATGAGGCACAGAACCATTTCTCCTGACGTACATGGCCATTTTCCCGTATGGCAAAATCATCATTGCCGATGGGTTATCGTGGCAAGTTTATCTGGCTATAAAAAGTTACCTTGGTCGATACCAATCAGACATCGGTATCACAAACTCTTCCCTAAATAACTGCTCTCATATGGCAAGGACGCCATGACACAAATAGCTGGAAAACAAAGAAGACTGGAAGGTATGAAAAATTGACGCCATAAAATAGTGCTGGAAAGCAAATAGACGGAGACAGCTATCAATAAAAAAAGTCCATCGAAGACCTGAGGGGAAAATATTCATGATGAAAACTCAAAAAAGAAAAAACAAATATACTGGACACATTTTGCGACACAATAGCTTATTGAAAACAATTTTAGAAGGAGAAATGAATGGCGGAAAATAAGCGAGGATGACTGAGGAGGGAATATTTCGGAAATTTCATCAAGGAACACAGGTTCAAGACTTATGTGGGAATGAAAAAGTTATCTGGTAGGAAAATGGAGAGGAGAATATTAGCTAGCCAACTTTCGAATTGATGAGGTATGTGCATGAAAATCAGAACAAAACTTCTAAATCAAAAGATTAAATTAAGCGTAGCTGTTTTTTTATTTCTAGAGGTAGAAACGTATTGTGGTGGTAACTATAGAGGTATTACACTTCTTTGTGTAGTACATAAGATCTTGTCCGGACTGATCTGTGAAAGAGTTAAATGTTTTGCAGAGGAAATCCTTGGAGAGTACCAGTGTGGATTCCGGCCGGGCAGAAACGCTACTGATCAGATATTTGTTATGAGACATAATGGAAAGGTTTTACGAATGTGAAGTAGATTTACACATCTTATTTGTAGACTTTAGGCAAGCTTTTGACAGTGTCAGCCGGAATGGACTGCAAAGAGCACTAGGAGAATACAGCATACCACAAAACAATATAAGATTAATAAAAATAACTATGAGAGACACCAAGGCAAAAGTAAAAGTAAACAGTAGGTTGCGTGAAGAATTTGAATTTAACACAGGAGTGAAGCAAGGAGATGGGCTCTCATCCATTTTATTTGATTTGGCTATGCACAAGGTGTGATTGTACAGAAGGGTACAATATTTGGGAAATCGAGTCAGATATGTGCGTACGCAGATGATATTGCAATTATAACAAGGACAACGCATAGTCTTAGACAAATCTATGAGCGAATGGAAAAAGAAGGAGAAAAAATTGGACTTCTGGTAAATGAAAAGAAGACTAAGTATGTGATAATGTCCAAACAGGAGGCTAGGAGAGTGGCACAGGATCTGACAGTTGGGGAGAAGGAATTTGAAGGAGTTTCCTGCTTCAGATATCTAGGGGTATTGGTATATAGTGTTGATGAGATAAGCAGAGAAATAAAGGAAAAAAATACATGCGGGAAAATCGAGAGTATTTTGCAAACAAACAGTTGTTTAGGGACCAACTCATTACAAGAAATACAAATGTGAAAATATATTAGACGTTGGTCCGACCAGTAGTCACCTACGGTTCAGAGACATGGACCATGAAGAGATCAGATGCAAATGTCCAGAGTATTTGAGCGACAAATATTAAGGAAGATATATGAACCTGTAAAGGAAAATGATGAATGGAGAATAAGGTATAATGCAGATCAAGCTGGATCAATTAATTGAAGGCCAAGACTAGTTAGATATGTGAAAGCTCGGAGAATGGAGTGGCTGGGTCAAATAGGGAGAATGGAAGAAGACACGATGCCCAAAAGAATAATGTGGGAAAAGTTCTACCACATCAGAAGGAAAGGCAGACCAAGAATCAGATGGGTAGATGACGTTACTGCAAACATGCAGGTAATGAACATCAAGAAATGGAGGAGTAGGGTAAAAGATAAGGAAGACTGGAGGCAAATTATGGAGGAGGCTAAGGCCCACTAAGGGCTGTAGTGCCATGAAGAGAGAGGGAGAGAAACGTATTGTGCAGTGTTAAAAAGCACTGAATACTGCTATAAAAGCCGTGGTAATTTCATTTACTGAGTGAAAACCATCAACTGATAGATATATCAACCAAGAAAGCACTACACATTTAAGCATTTGATGTTTATCAAGCTATTTTATCTAAAGTCAGTTTCTAAGTACTATTAGTTCGTTTATTGTCATGAATGGCTTCTAATTCAATAAAATTATATCCTTAATTTTTTCATTGTCTTACTAGATAAGGATACATAAAACAATTTTTATTGTATCAACAAAAGTTTCTGACTGAATATTCATTTTTATCTCAGGATGGTGAGTTTTAACGTGAGTTACCGAATTCTTGTTTAAACTGGATTATTGCCTTTCTTGAGTAGCTTTTATGCATTGAATGACTTTAACTTAAGAGTAAAATGCCTCCAGAGCTGGGATAGATTTGAAATGAGAAGAAATAGATTGAAGACTTTAGGGATCAGTGCCCAGAAGGATAAATAAATGCAGGACGACCCAAGGAAGAGATGGAAATAATGCACTTGAGGATAATGAATCGGTAAAGAACAACCTGAAAGTATACTAGAGAAAAAGAAGGAGATTATACTTCGGTGCGTTGGTCCAAACGCTGGTTGAGTGGATTGAGCAACGCAGAGGGAGGCTAGAGATGCGAAGCGTGGATGGGCGAGATGGAAAAGTGGGCGGTCCCATTTCCGGAATTGAAGCGTAGTGCGGTTTTGCGGGACAATGCGAGGTAGGTGCGGGACTCTGTGGAAGGAGTCGCAAAGGACGGCACGGGAGATGAGGAAACAGGGTGAACAGCAGGTAACAAAACACTTCCGCCATGTGCACCCCTTCGGGATACCGAAAAAAAACCATCCGGCAGGAGACGAGGATGGAAGTGAACGTTGAGGGAGGCCCGTTGACCGCATGCTCGCCTGCGGGTAATTGTTCCACAATTCACAATTTTTTGCCAGGAAGAGGAGGTTTAGAAGTACGAAGTCACATAAAAAATAAAAATATCCCGAGATGTTGCATAGCAAACAAACTCTCAGCAACTCCCAATGTCCGTTGAAGAATGCTACGCACGGAAGAATATTGGTATTTTCTCTGAAAATTCACAAGTTTCAATGAGTGTGTAAGGAAATTTCCTTATCTACGAGGGTTGCTCAAAAAGTAACGACCCGTATTTTTTTGTAAAAAACTATTTATTCCACAAAAATGAAATTTAAACATATTAAAGAATGATATATTATCTACTCACTCTATTTTTCCACATAATCTCCCATAATAATAATAATAAGTGTGGAAAAGTACTTAGAGTCATTATTCAAAATAGGTCAGAGGAGACGAGAAATTTCGAAGCATTTATATTCTTTCACGTATTTAGTTTACGCCAAACTGGTATTCCCGAGCCTATCTTGCAGTCCATCCTCTGCACAGAGTCCAGAATATATTGGTCAGAGCACTCGGATATAAGATACGGTAACGTCGTGATAACCTGATAAGACACTGTGACCAATGTAGATGCATCTCTCGATGACTGTTTTAACGCAATAATTTATGCTATTAGGCAGTTTAAAAAATGTGGGGCACCACTTTCTCGGCAGCACTCGTATATTGCTTATTGTTAGCCACCTCATGCGTGTGTATGTGGCAGGGGATGGATTTTAACCATCATTCACTTTTCCTTAGGCATTGACGTCAGAGTTGTGGTGTAGCTGATTACATAGATCTACCCGCTCTACAATCTTAATTATGTGAATTCGGAGGACTAATATTCCTACAAGTCATCAAGATCAAGCACTATTAATTAAGCGCGGTGGTATATAAAAGACTGACTCAAATAAGAGAGACAAAAACCTTGGCGGGAACATAAAGGACTGGGACATAAATAAGGATGATAAGGAGGAGTGGATTAGAAGGGTGGACGGGGGCCGGGTTGGTTGTCCGTGCCGGTAGGCGAGGGTGGGTCGTAAGTCACGGGGATGGATGGAATGAGGGTTAATAGCTTGCGTCCTATTTGGCAAAAGAAGTAGTTATCCAGAGGAGGGGAGGGGAAAACTGTGGAGGCATTGCGAAGCGGCTGGCTGGGCGGTGGTATGGTAGATGTTCAGTTGGGACTGAAGGCCAATGTTTTGGGGCGGGAGCATAGGGTTGGAAGAAGTCACAGCAAGCAGAAAATATTTCTAATCCCTTTCCACAAAGCTTTACGAGCTGCGGAACAATCGCAAAAGGGATTGAATCGCAGGAATTGAGATGAGGGCTGAGGATAGATGAAAACTTACTGGAATCCGAAATAAAGTTGAGAGAGGTACAATGCCGCAGTATACGCAGTAAAATAGACATTTTACGTGCTCCTGAAGAAGGTCATGCAGCACCGTCAGACCTTAACTCAGCTCAAAAAATGTACTCAAGGCGGAATTTGACCCTTCGCTCAAGTCGGAGCATTACCAGCTTGTCTACCGTAGCTCTCACCACTGAAAACAATACCCTGCGTGCCAAAGTACATACAGCTCGACATTATGCCTGCAAAACGGTTAAAAGTATTTTAGTTAATGCTAGAGTCGGAAAGAATTGGAAAAAGATGGCCAATAAATGAAATAGCAGAGATGGTTTTTTGAGAATGGATATAAGAAAATAAAATTGCTACACCATGGATAATCATGTAGGTACATTACACCATAAAATGTACGTAGAATTGGAGTTTTGATGGTGCATCGACAGCTGCGCTCATTTTCCACCGCATAAAATATAACTTAATACTTCAACATAACAGATCCAATTTATTTCTAATAGTCACCCATTATAAATTTAACTATGAAGGACAAATTAAAATGCATTAAAACTCTGCATTCATCGAAATGAACAAATAAAAATGTCGTACCATGTAAATTATACTACTGGATTAATCCTACATGGATTTTCTTCAAGAATTGTTCTACTTCAAGAATGCAGAGTAACAGGGAATTTTTAGTAATTAAGAATGTGCTAAACTAAATAAATACCATAGTGATTGCACATAAAAGTTCTCTTCCGTTAAGAGAAATGAATCCGTCAGGGCGGTAGACCCTATTCTAAATTCATTGTAACTATTTATTTTCACCGACATAACTTCTCGGAAGATAACCACGCCCGTTCATCACTCCTGACCTCTCAGAGTATCTGTGTATTATTTTTGCGTGTACTCGTCCACAGACCAAATCAATTTATGAGATTTCATTGCGATCTTGTTTTAGTGACAGTTGACTGAACGAATTTTTTAAGGGATGCAACCATTCGAGAACGGCGTATTTTAGTTCAGTAGCACTTTATGGCAGAGGAATGATTCCTTTCCCAGATTTTGACTCCATAAATTAATTTTCCACGATTATGAATTTCCAGAACCGAAACAAACTTTGCAAACTCAGATCGTTTCCTTTTTTGCTCCTTTCGTATTACCATTCTCGTATTTTCCCCCATTCCTCTCATTCTCCGTTCCTCAGGCGTCGGCCGGGTGTTGCATTACACAGGCCCCGGGGATATAAACAGAGTAGAAATCCCCCCACTCCCCCCAAGATCCCCAATCCGGCCGAGAAGCGAGGCTTCCCAACTTTTCGACTCCGAAGAGTGAGAGAGAGAGAGAGAGAGAGAGAAACTTGATCCGGAGCGAAAGAAGACTGTTGCGAGTTGGCAATGGTAATGAACGCCCTCGGGATAATTAAGCGGGCAGCGAAAGCGAGTGAAAGCCTTGTACCTAAGTTTGTTTGTATCCAAATAAGGACGTCATTAAGAGGCAGTTTGCCGCGGAGGGAGGGGGCTGAGAGAAAATAAAAAGGGATGTGGGAGAATAAGGGGAAGGACAGACGAGACGACCCCCCTCTCCCCCTAGGGGGATGGAGAAAGGGGAAGACCCTGAGGGATAGGAAGGAAAAGAGAGTCATGGGTTTCTGGGAGGGAGAGAGTGAGGGGGAACAGAATTCTCCGGCGGCTGCTCTGTGCTCCTCGCCGGGATGGGCAAAAGAGAGGGGAGGCCAAATGTTTGCAAGGGCCATCCAGTCGAACTCCCGATTTGTGAGGGCGCACGCAGCGTGCGTTCCTCCTATCCCCACCCACCTCTAACTCCGTCCCCCCTCCACGTCCCCACTTAGCGCAACTCGATTAAATCCTCATCCGTAATGCGTCCCACCCCTTCTGCCCTCACGAGGAATCATCCCGGATGGAATTTACCATTTATATTGAGAGAAAGGGATGGGAAACGATTTTCGAAGAGCGGGGACCTTCTCGGAATATTTATCGTGGGTCGCATGGGCAACATCGACGTCGGGTCTGGTAACAATGCGATTTACAAAGCCCTTTCGACGTTCTACCTCACTCTAGTAGCAATTCATTCTACGAGGAATGAAGAGAGAGCGTGAAGAGAAACTAAGAAAATTCCAATCAGAAATCTTTACTCTAACAGTGAGAGAACAGAACAATCAGCTTTTCACACGCTAAATTATCGCATAGGGTGGGAGAATTTCTTTAAATTTGCGGCTGAGAATATTGTTTCAGATGAATCCTTATGCAATGCGACAAAAATCCTCGTATCACCTTTATTTTACCGATGCTACATGAATATGAAAAATGACCCGCCATACAGCATTTCATTGATATCTTAAATGAATTAATCATCACCCACGAATGAGCTGTAAATGTGAATGATACCATTTCCTTTTCCTTCACAAATTTTATAAGTTTACGGAATAACCGATCAGGTAACTTCATCACTGAGCCAAAAATATCTGGGGTTTTTTCTCTTATTTTCTCAATGTATTTTGAATTAAAGTTTTCAGAAGGATAGCTTCAGCAAACTTCTAATTAAATTCCGGAGACAATGCTCCTTGTCTTCCTCCTGAATCAATTCTTTTAGGTACAACGATGAATTTTCACGAATTAATACTTTTGTAGTCTTAGCATCAACGTACATAGGCCAGTAAACTTATATAAAATACCAAATAATTATAAAATAACTGTTAAATATCTGATTTATGCAATACTTTCACATGCGCAGAGGCGGAAACAATATAATACATAAACACTGAATAATTACAATCAAGTGTCATTTTTAAGCAGAGAAATATCTCAGACAATTCGACTAACGCTTTCAAGTTTTCCTTCTCTTAACTCTCCGCTAAGGAATGAATTATTTCCCACGTAATTTTTATATATTATTTTCTGTGATGTTCCTCTGTTTTCACGGCAGAATAATGGTAGAACGTAACCTGAAGTAATGGGCAACGTGCATACAGGAAAGGAGGTGTGTAATGGAATTTCATGCGGATATCTGGGATGAAATTGATGTATACATTAAAGAACTTTTAAAGGAGATGAATTTTACAATACCTGAATAGATCATATGCCTTAAGACAATGCATTAACCGACAGGTAACAGGGAAGAGAGGGATTTATGACGGCATGCAATGAACCTTGTATTTCAACCTTTGCCAAAATTCATGACGAAAATGTTCTTCAAGTCTTCACCTTTCCCGCTACGCCAGTGTCCCAGGCTCCCAAACCGGTAAAAAGACGGGCAACAATGTGCACTCCGGAAGCACAGTAATGGCTGCTGCAATTAACAAGTGGTAAGGCCAGTAGTGTAGTCGGCAAGGAGTGTGGGAAAAGGCTGGCATTTGAGTAAAGGGAGAGAAGAAACCGCAAACTAGGCCACAAGGTCGACGGAAGAGATTTTTTGGGAAAAGGGTGGTGGCAGAGGGTCACAAATGGATATGGATGGGTACCTCAGGTAAGGGGAAGGTGAGGACCCGAAGGGAGGCGGGACTTGGGACCGTCGTAGAGGACTGTGGACCGGCGTTTGTCGCCCTCAAATACGCCTCCAAATGCCCCCCAGAGTGTTTCCAACCCCTTCCTGAGTGCCTCGTGTATATTTCTCCCCTCCCATCTGCAACACACTATCTCTCCCTCCATCTCCTTGGCGTTGTTTGCTCTATAGTGGAAGACGGCCAATTCAGAAGGTTGTCCACACACCTGATAGACCTCGTCGTGCCAGAGACAGCCAGAATCTGTGCCACGCATGTGTTTGCCGGTATGCATTGCAGTATGCGTACATCTTCGGTATTTTATTCAATTGTGTGAGCTTAATTAGGCAGAGAAGCTTGAACAATAATTGCCGAGCAAAAGAGATTGAGGGAATTGAGATGTGGTGTTGCCGAAGAATTACGAGGATTAGACGGACCGAAAGAATTCCTTACGAAGAAGTCTAATGTAGAGTTGGAGAGAAAAGAAGTCAAATTGAAATTGTACAAAGAAGGAGAGAGAAACTTACTGAACATATTTTGCGGCACAATATCTCATTAAAAATAATAATGGAAAGAGGGAGGATCGGAGAGAATTACAGAGGTAGACCAAGAATGGAATATTTCGGGCAAATTATGATTGACGTCAAAGTGAAAAACTGGGTAGGAATGAAGTGGTTAGATGCTGGGAGAGTGGCGTGGGAAGCTGGAGCAAACCATTCTTCGAATCGATGACTGCGTTTGATAATGGCCAGTTTTGGAACAGTTCCACGTAAAATAGTATCCGCCACAGGAATTGTATTAACTTCCAAAAAATGATCTAGCTACCTGGATTTTCCAATTCTCTCTCACTCTCCTCATGCTTTCTACCACTGGCAATTTATTCTGAGATTCCTGCTCTCTTTCCTCTACTCCTGCGCCCGTCCCACATTCTCCCTTCAAATCATTATCTTCGACATGCCGTTTACTCTAAACGTGTCCACGGTTCTGCCTTCTGCGAAAATCCGTCTTCAGTAATATTTCCTTCCCTGTCATATCTACTGCTCATCAATCTTCAATCTTCTACGCTACCCAGCATATCCTTTCCATTTTCACTATAACTCAAAATTCAAAATCCTCCAGTCCACGTTCAACCTCGTCCGGGAAAAATCTGTTTTTTCCGACCCATACCATGTTACTCTTCACATTAGCCATTTAATTTTCTTTTAATGTTACTTTAAGTTGGTATTAAAAAGGAACCTCAGGTACTCAGAGCGGAGCCTTTTAACGCTAATTCATCTGAAATTTTTATGTGGATTAGCAAACGGACATTTCCAACAACAAATCTCCACTACCTTCCCAGTCGTGCATTAAGGGTTCATGCACCATGGTCCACAAAATAATGTCCATTAATGTGTGGTTTACTCCAAGTTTCCCTTAGATAGCAGTTAACCGTTACTTAAATTATAGGGAAAATCTATAGAAGAATTAAAAAATTTCTGCTAAGAAACATGATTGAAAATACGTTTCCATCATCGCATCACAACAGTGGAAAATACAGAAAAAAATTTCTAAAAGCAAAAGAAAGTAAGTTTTCGGAGTCAAGAGACTTGTTCCTATGATTGGTCCATGAAAATGAAACCTGCGTTATTGCCCGCATACATTATGAAGATCACACCATTGCCATGAATGGATTAAAGCGACTGCAGCTCAGGCCTCGGAAGACTAAATAAAAATCCACTATGACAGTAAAATATATAAACTGAGTTGCACGGCAATAACGATAAGAATACATTTATTATTGGCAAGTAATTGGAGATGCGTGGATTCTGCGGAGGAGATTGTCCAAGAGAAAATTAGATCTAAATTTAATCATCCATTTCTTTTAGGCACTAGAAAATTAGAGGCGGACAGGTTACCTTTGTAGATAATGGTCAGCTAGATTCACACCAAAGTACAAATAGGACTCATGGAGGGCAAAGTTAGTTCAGAGGTATCCTCTTCCATTGAAAACATCCATTACAAACAGTGCAAAATTAATAACACCTCTATAAATAAGTTTTATGTAAAAATAACTTAACATTTTTATATAGTCGTTATAAATACCGAGTTGAGTTAAATAACTATTCTTGAGGTAAATTTAGTAACCAAATCCAAATTGATATCTTGGTTATCGGGTTTCAAAATGAGAACTAATTGAAAATTCTTGAAGATAGCGTAACAACTCTTCGGATTATTAAGGATATCAATCCGGAATATGCTACATGAAATACACAATTTCCATTTTAGGGGTAAGTTACACAGTTACATTTAAATAAAAAAGAAACTTTTCTATTAAAACATGTCTATTGGCTTAAGGTAATCGTGCGAGATCACAAACCCATAGTATAGTGTAAGTTTTTCATTTACCTCCAATTTGGGGTTAGTGGCTCATCACAATCCGAACATACATAAGAATTTTGTATCGTTCCTACGGAACGTTTTTCAATAATGTTAATCAGCGGGTGATGTCCGCCTGTCCTCCCCAGCAAACTCAACCCGTCGACTGATTTTCCTCGTACCTCATCAGCACACTGCCTCCAGATATGTTGCCATTTACCCAATCCAACTCTCTCGTAATCGCCCTAGCTTCCTCCGACCATTCTTCCCTGGCTTCTTCTCAATCAATCTCTCATCCCATGACACTCCTATCCCTTCCTCATCAAATATCTGCCACGCAACACTGAGACTCGCCTCCATGCTTCTTCGAGGTACCAATATGCGATCCTTGGCAAGGGGAAATTATATCGAAGCGAGCCAACATAATATCTTGCCACTATAAAATGTCCTTTTCGAGTCGGAAGTGTCCCGGAGCTCGTAAAGACGTAGTTTGCAACTCCTTCCCTATTATAGGTGTACACCGATCACCACCGGAAATAGAATAGGTTTACGAACAGTTCTGCTTATACTTTTCTCGAACATTTTTTGCCTCTCTTCGAATCGTCCACGGAGTTTATCCATCTTCTCCCACTCCTACGCTTGGCTAACATTTCTTCCCACAACCACCTTTTCAATGTTCACACCTTTATATACTTCATCAAACCACTTTTTCTGCAGATTGTGCTCAGAAATAGTTTACCTAAGAAGACGTTTTAATAGGAGCCTCAAAACTAACTTTTATTCCATCAGCGGAGAGGTCAAACGCATAACTCTTTAACAATTTTATGGAAATATAATTTATGTCCTTCCGAGATTAACCTTCATCATCACTTGTCTCATATATAGAGTATCTCTACAAAACTGTTAACCCATCTTTGATGGAGAATATTATCTTGGGAGCCCTCAATCCAAGAAAGCTGAGACAGCTCTTCATCTACCCAAGATGCTCAAATGAAACAATTGAAACTGTCACAAAGAAAGTTTTATATTTTTGATCATTGCCATTCAGTCTGTAGAGCACTTTTTCACGCTTTTACACGATGTCATTCTTGGCTTGGCTGTCTTTACTTATCAATATATCGGAGCATAATGCGCGCACACCACTAGTGTGACTCACATAGACGGATTCACAATGATTTCCTTCGAGGGATTTCAAGGTACTCACAACTTCTCGGGCTTTCATGTTTAGTTTACATACTCGATTGGCTCCATTCCATTAGCATTAACTGCACATTCCTCATTTAGTTCTCGAGTAACGGATTTTTGGGCATGATGTGGTATTCGTTATCAGTAAATTTGTAATACAAACATATATATTCCAGATATTGTTTGATATGACAATCTTGTTTGAAAAAGGTAAAATACTAACACTTGAAGAGAATGCTTTTTCGGGTATTCTTCCACGTTTATCCATTTTCATTCGTCATTATCCGCAATAGAAATAGCAAAAACGCCGAAATATCTCAACCGAGAAGACGACTACACTCTCGCCACAGCATGGAAACGGCTCTTCAATAGAATGGACCTATCATGACATACCTCAACTCGAAAAAGCGAAAACGGAGTAACATAAAAAGACGGACCAATCCCTGCATCGGCACTACAGCGTGTATGAGGAAACCAGTTGGAACGCTGGCGAAATATTGTCCTTAAAAATAGATAAACGCAATAACACCCGGAAAATCATTCTCTTCATCACAAAAAATTCGTGGAAGGCTTAATGAAATACTAACATCTCTCCGGCAAGCTAGAAACATTTGCATCACTCTGAGTGAACCGCTCAGCGTCACAGACGGACATAAGTAGGAGTTGGAGTACTTAGTCCTCTCACGCACAGCTATATCGATCCTTTGCATCACTTCTTTGGCCAAAATGAAAAACATACTTACATAATGAGCGAGAGAGAGAGAGGCTCTGAGAGAGCGACATCGGCGAGGGTAAGATATTTACAAAGGTGGGAAAAGGACCTTTTTTTTATTTTTGTCTGATATCCGCATGGTGAGGGGGGGAGGGTTAGACGAAAGAGTGAGGGTTAAAAGATGGAAGAGGCTCCTTGAGAAAGAGAAAAGCGTTTGGATCGAGGATGAGCCCTTATTCATCCTCGCTTTAAGTCTCTCTCCCCCGCTCTTTCCCCGCGTCGCTTTCAAACCGACCCCCTTCATATACCCTTCCCTGGATGAAACCTCTCCTTTTTTCTTTCAGACCCTTTTTTTAAGGGCTCGTCTACTATCCTCCAACAGCGCACCCCTTCACCACCCACATGCCCTCTCTCCTTTGCGGCAAACCCCTCGATGAAAGGATAAAAAAACTCCACTCCCGAACGAACAAGGACGCCGCCGCCACCGGCGACAACACGGACGCCAGGGTTTGCCTTAATGACTCCCGACCCCTTCTCCGCCTTCACGGTGCATACGCAATCCCCTCCACACTCCTCCTCCTCCTCTACCCTCGAAAAAATAACACTAAGCACTCACCCTGGCAAACCAAACCCCGCTTTCATTGTAGATATAAAAATACGAAGCCGTTCCGCCTTCCCCACCCGTCTCCGATGCGCCCGGATCCGCTCTCGTCGACCCCGGAACCCATCATGCGAAATCCGCAAAACCCAACTCCTTCGCGAGACCTCTCTTTTTTTCCTCGACATTTATTTTTTTCATGGGCAGACTTTTTTTAGAAGTCATCTCCGAAAAAAAATCTCCTCGCCCTCCGCCATTCTCGTTGGCTCTCCTCGTTGGAAGAGGATGAGATGAACGGTTTGTCCGAAAGATGAGTGGAGGTTTTATTCAAGAGCATGGCGACGTTTCGAGCATCATTTTTCAGAGAAATTCTTCTTAAATACTAGAGATATCCTCTGTGCTACATGATTTATTGCGGTTAAAACAAAGGCTGACTTTCTAGGTGAACACTATCGGAGCAAGTCATCTATCGATTGAATGTTAAGTGCTTGCCAAGTGTTGCCTACACTTTATCCAACCGCAGTCTTTGCTGACGATGCCTTCGTAATTATACTAACTCATCTAAATTTTTTCTCCTCATACACCATCCTAACCCTGCTATTTTTCTCCTTTATCTTACCCATTCAATGAAGATTATCCTCTCTATCACCATCCTCTATGATCCGTTACCGCTAGGTATGTTCTCTCGATACTGTTAACCCTACCTTCGAATTTCTCTCATTTGCGTCCTGTGTTCTCCCGCCATATCTCGCCCTTCATCATTTGTTTCCCTCTAATTCCAACTTTTCCTCTCCATCCTTATTTATATAGTGATTACTGAAGTTTGAAGTACACTGCAGAGAGATTTCATGCGAAATTAAATAGAATACAAATACCCATAACTACCTTTAAAACCTTGAGCAGAGAAGGGAATATATGACACAACCATCGGAAAGGAAGTGGTGTATTAATCAAATTTTGAAAAGGAAATTAAAAACACGAAAATTTCTTATTACATATGTTCGGGAATGGCAAAGAGGGTAATCCTAATTTTTTACCCTCTATACATCTGAAGAAGGTACATAAGTGACAACAAATGGAGCGACAAGAGAAATACGCCACTGGACAGATAGGGATGAGAATTTGCACGAACAACACCTAACTTTTCCAATGAAAGAGCGAGACTCATCCACCGCAAACAATTTTCCTAACTTGTCTTAAGTTTTTCGGATTTCTATTGTTTTAATTCATGATGACTAACATTCCAGCACCTCCGTCATACGCTTTCTTAGTGACTGGCAAGGTGGTTGGCAGATGCGGATGTACATGCAGATAGTAGAAGAGTTCAATCAATGATCATTACCCGTCTGCCCCACTTAGTTGAAAATTTTCATCAATGTTACTCTACTATTGCCAATAGAAGCTCGGCTCCACTTCTGAATTATCTCTGCAGAAAACATCAACGCAGAGAAGAGTAACGTACGCATGCCCTAAAGAGATATAGTTAAGCATAACACTGATGAATGTTTGAAATGTTTTAGCAGTCATGCAGACCAACAGCAGGATTATGTTCAAATTCGTGATGCGCATCCCTGTACCTTCACTATGTGAATGATTAAGACAATAGTATATATTCACATGATAGTTTCCAATTCCACTAGGCATAATGTTCAGATGGAACATGTCACAACAGGATGCAATACAGTAATATTAAATAGAATTAGGTCTACAGTTATATTTACTTCGCTATAGCTTCACTTATGATAATATATGTGATTTCAGATGAGCCATTTTAATTTTGACTATCCTTTCTAGGTAAACGCTCAGATACCAGTGAGATGTAGTTTTAGTTTATCGATACTGTTTATGTATATATTAATACAGGACATGCATAGCTAGAGCTAAGAGCCTTCATTGATCAGAAAATAGATATATTTGGAAAAACGAAAAAAGGAGATGGTTTCGTGACAGAAAAAAATAATTGTGGGCCTGCGTATTACCACTAGGGTTTGTGGCACGGGGTGATTCCACCAAAGTAAGTGGTCGTCGTCATGAAAAGTGCGAATAATGAGGTTCTAAATACAAGGGCTGCATACTCGAATCTCCCCTGCGTATATTATTAATTACCGAGAAACAGTTTGGCAAGCGTTTCACCTGGGGTCTTCATGTCAAAGTGATGACGAACTGAAAACGTTAACTGAAATGCTGATGATATTCTTGTCAGTATTCAGTTACATACAAAGCGTTAACCTGAGAATTCAGTCTTCACATTCCACACGCCACGAAAACCTTTGCACCAACAACTATTGAATGAGAAGTATTGGCATTAAATAATCATTCAAAATGATACCATGTTAAACCGTACTTATATAAAGATAAACACAGAAGTCTACTTGGAAGAAATTTCAAAAATGTTTTAAAAAAAAGGAAATTTTGGTATTTCCAGTATTGCAGAATACGTTCTTCATACAAAAATGTCGAACTTTTCTCTTAGTGACGGCTGAAACTTTTGAAGATATTCTACAGTTACTACATACATGAATCTTGCATGCAATGTATGCATCTTACTCATGAAGCTGAAAACGTACTTACTAAAAAAACTCACCCCTATGTCTGTGTCCTTTGCATTAAAGACACAAAGACTAATACCATAAACTAATGTTTCTAAACTAAATGACAAGGATTATGATTTTCAATGCATTAATGAATAAGATTTAATTGGTTTGAAGTGTTTAAAATTACCCTCTTTCTTTCAAGCCGAATTTTTTGAACCTTCACGTCGTTCTGTTGCAAGCATTCTAAAGGCGGAATGGGAAAGTATGATCGAACTCTTGGCAGTCGACGATGGCGCCTGATCAGGTCGACCAGGACGGCTTTCGTGAGACTGGTGACCTCTGAAGAGTTTCTCGCAGCGAATTATTATTCGGGTAAATGAATGAAGGGGATCATAAACACAGGGACAGAAAAAAGATGTGGAAAGGGGGGAATAGGAGTAGGGGTTACGGGATGGAAGGACGAGTTAAGAATTACTCAGCAGGATATGTTCCAACGCAAGCTCTCTCCCCCTCTTCTTTTCCCTCTATTCCCTCCCGTTGCACGCTTAACCCCTCCCTCGCAGCCACACGCACACACCCTTCTCCTCTTGCCTCCACCCTCACCCTCCATGACCCAACACTTTTATTTTCCCTTTTGAATGAGGGATCGTTGAACCCCCTTGACCGAAGGATACTTTTTCATTCAGTTTCCCAGTCGCTCCTTAACCCAATCATTAAGGGAAAAATATAACGGAGGAAAAAAAAACAGAAAAAATTTTGAAAACTGAGGCAGATGTTAAGGACATCGTATTGATTGATGTAACAGCGCACCGCAATCATTCAGGAAAGGAAGTATACGGGTGTGGGAAAACTTTTTCAAGACTTTTATACATGTTGGAGGCCTTGGGCTAGATTTATGGGAACGTTTAGGTTATTTAGGTACATAAATAAAATGAACACACCTATTGCTGAACGAAATTTTCATGAAAATATTTACTCTCAAATAATATACATTCCGGAAAAGTCTAGTGAAAGGCTGAAATTTTTGGTGTTTTTAGCTGCCTATTGCAGGCCGGACAGACAAGAAGCCCAGTTTGGGCATTGTCCTACCAATTCAAGTGATGATATAAGGGTTATGATTTTACAAATAAAAATAGCAGTGAAAAACAAAATATCAGTTCTATTTTATTCAACATATGCATTATCGTGACCACACCGCGTGCCATATTGCTTTGTAAGCGTGAAGTTCAACTAAGCTCATCACAATTTTTATTCTATCGAATACAAGGCAACGCCTCCGCCAGAAATACTCTTGATCACTATTGAGAATCGCTGGTCTTTCGTACAACAGTACTCACATATAGCCAAAAATATATCCCTATCAGCAACATATTTTTCTCTCTTTTTCAAGACACGCAACGAGTCTAAAATATTACATGCCTTAAAAAAATGCAGATATATTTTACTCAACCATTTGGTAGCATATCAGGAAGAAGGATGGTCGTCGGGAATTTTAAAAACTATTTAATCCTTACCCTTAAGAAGAAGCGTTTGTTTTAAAAAGTAAACACAGATTTTACTAACGGCAAGCTAACAGTGCCGACAGCGGATTCAGTTCTTGAGCGTCATTTCCTTGACAATATTTCTCCAGTTCATAGTCAATCTAATATAGCCGTACTCACGCCATTAATAGGCTGCTTAGGGGTGATGAGGGGAGTAGATTTTGGTTAAAAAAGGCTGTTTTCAAGGTGAGAGGGGAATAGGTGGTACCAGCGAGGACAATGTATGCAGGGGTCTAACAGGTTACATCATTAAGGATAGTTAAAATGGAAAAGAGGGATGACAGAAAATTTGAACTAGTTCCAAAAGAAATAGTTTTTCTCCTTCGGCGATACCTTGTAAAGAAATTTAAAACCTCTGATATTGAAAGTAATCGCCACTTGTTTTACGAATAGGACGCACCGTGATTTACAGGGTTTACAACCATTGGAAGCAATAGCGCTTGGAAATTTTAAATCAATAAGCCAAACTTCTCACCTGGAAAAGGTGCTCAGTAGAGTTATAAATCTACGGGTTACAAATTATTGCGAAGGATTACTTCTGAGGCTAATATCAGTATGGATTAAAAAAAAAAAATTACGAATCGATGACGATATAACTTCGATGAGAACGGCGATAGGAATTAATACACAGAACAAAAGACGTTTCTCTTTGATTTTAAGAACGCTTTCGTCAGGGTAGGGCGGCATATTTTGATGAGTATACTTTAAAAACATATGAGAGTTGAGTAGACGGATGGACATTTCACCGTAACGTTTGTCGGGTTACGTTCAAATCTAAATGCATAAATGAGAGGAACTGATATAGCATGTTCCGTTTACAGAAAATCAGACGCTGATCAGTTAGTTGATTTAGAGACGACTGAACGTGCTAGAAGACCAATATTAGGGATATATGACGAGGATAAGCGAAATAAAAGCCAAGGTACTAAATGTGCGAAATTCCACAGAGAAAAAAAATTTCGACGGTAAATAAATCAACGTCATACAAAATAGTTAGTGGACACAAAGTAGAGCATGTGGAGAGAAATACGGATAAATGAAGCATTTTGTAGGAAATTGGATTGAGTAGCCGATCACTAGCCATTCAAGCGTTTACTAAGAAAAGTAAATTGAGATAAGGAGAAAGATAAAGGAGAAGGCAAGCGAGAAAGTGAAAATAAAGTGGAGGGAAAAAATAGTTTCATGGGTGAAATTCGAAGGAAGCAAATGTGACTGAGGGGCGTTACGAAGGGCAATGAGCTGTTGATGAGAGCTATGGAGGGAAGAGGTATCAAGGGAGGCAGAGGTAGGAGAAGGAAGGGGACTTGCAAATTGGTACGTTATCGACTGATGCCGGTATAATTTGACCTCTTCTGCCATTCTAGAGCTACGAATGTGTTGGAGAGATTGGTTCTGGTCCAATTTTGTGGAAAGCCATCATTATTAGCAATGTCATTAAATATGCTTTAGCCAATATTTTTTAAATCGTCAATAATTAATACTTATCATAAACACGTTCCCGATAAACTCTCCAAAAATATTTTTTGCAAATTACCAGGTGTTTTCGGCTTAAAATCAGTCATATTCAAGCCTGAGAAGAGTTAATACAGGTGGACATATTAGTGTTAGTAGCAATTTCATTCTAAGTAGTCCCAAAATCACATTTTAAAGTAATGACCATTCCCAGGAACAGTCTTATTTAGAGAATAACTTAAACTGCCAGAGCTTGAGAAATTTCTTTATTTCCAAAACATCCGTTTAATTAAAAAAATACCTAATTCGTAGGGCTATCGTGCGAGATCATTTACACGTCCCAGTCATGAAGCGAAGATGGTACATATACTACGTGCGTATGCACGCATTTACTCGAATAGAAACTTCAAATGTTGCGAAAAACGTTTGAGTCATACACTTTCAGTACAAGTACTAAAACTCATGAGTAGCGTGTAATTTTGCTGTTACGCTCTTCTGTTTAGGTTTGCTGTTGCGCCAGAGGGAAAACGCCTCCTGCGATGATACTTGCCTAGCGGGATGATATGCTCCTAGATGCATTGTGCGAACTCGTTGCAACTGCCACTCCCCTCGAAGCGTTGCGTTAGGAGAGAAGTTGATGCGAGCCGTCATACGCGAATCAGAAATAAGATCGCATGTAATGATATGGATGGAAAACTATAATGCAAAGGGTTCGTAATGATAAAAAAAATTAAAAACGAGGGCAGAAGCATATTTTTTAAAAACTACTCAGTAATCACGAAATTGTAATTGATAATTACATTTCCTAGGCAATCATAATGAGCCTGAGCTGCATATTCATGACCTGATATAATTTATTTGTGTGCTACGTAACTGTTATGCATGTCCCGTCGACAGTCCATATGGCCTGACGGAATATGAATGAAATAGGAGTTTAAAAAATGCATAAATAAATAAAAAAAATTCATGAGCAATGTCGAAGTTTGTACCTCACTTAAGCCGGTGTGTTCATCTTTTCATGAAGATATAAAGCAACAGAAATTAAATGAAATAAAGGAAATAAATGTCGAATTTTACATGGTAAGATTCTCTGGTCCCGTTCGCTCTTTTTACTGTGAAATAGAGAGAGCAGCCACACTTAAGATCGAATTCCCAGCAAAAATATCCGGCCCGCAATAGAAAGTCACCCTCAATTTTGTGCTTATCGCACGAAAAAGGAACGGAGAATGCACTCAAAATGAAATAAGAAAATTCAGTCATTCCTTTAAAGACGCTCATGCTGAAATTCCCAGTTCATTGCGGAGCGCAAACGCGTACTTAAAAGGTAGGAGGGGCTTGGGGTCTCTCATTTCACTGTAATTTTCTTTATCAGCTCGGCCCCACGTATACACAGGCGTCAATTTACTGCGATTAAGCATGAAAACTACCAAAACGATGTACAGTGAAAACTCTCATGTCCTTGGGACGGATGCCAATCCCACGATGAGTTCAATGTGATAGCCCATAATTTGCGATGAAGTGCGATAAGGAATCAAATATCATAATATCTTTCATCCAGCCACTGCAGCATATAAACACGCTGTAAATTATACACCGCCAAGCGCTGAATAATTTGTCCCAAAGCTAAGCCATGCCGTCAGAGATGCAGAAAGATATTCGTAAATAAGGAAACGGTAGTGAGAGAAAAAAGAGAGAACCAGTGAGAGCTATAGGGTTTTCAATGGAAATATGTCTTCGTTCAATTAGTCGCATATTTACTGGTTCTATCCAGGTGATATAATCTTTGGTACATCGCGGACATACCTCAGCAGCGGCCAAAATAAATATCCCTTTTCCATAGATGTTGAGACAGGGGAAGTTGTAAAAATTGTTCTCAAGATGTGAACGTTACCATTTCATCAAACTATATCTATATCTTGACGCGAGTATAAAAGTCATGGTCGGAGCGGGATTCAAAGCCGTGACTTTAAGGCTGGTGATGACAAACTTGCCCACCACGGCTTCTTATAACAACCATCAAAGGCATACTGCAAACGCAGAGCTGTTAAAGTACAAATTCAGGGATTCCCAAAGAAAAATGGTGACGAAAGTTAACCCCATATGTCGGTCCAGGATTCATTTATAGGTTAACGCTTAAAATAAATGCCATCGGTAAGCTTCGTCCTCTGGTCTTTAATCACTAGAAGCATATTTTAATAACTTCCTCCAAAATAACATAACGCTGTGCCGTGACTGTCCCCAAGCTATGACCAACACGTAATATCTACTAAATTTTTTGCATATTCCGAAAGACAACATTTTTAATGAAAACGTCCAAAAAAAAGCAATAACCATAGTAGTATAAAATGCGGGTGTGAGAGGAAGGGTGAAACTCGCGAGGGGCTCGTGGATATGGTGTGCCAAAGTTTCAAATCCCGAAAACTTTCCTTGAGACTATTTGGAAATACTTTATGAATATAAAATACCCAGCTGAACGCAAAAAATTAAACGAGACGCTTGACTTAATATGAGTAAGCTACTAATTGATTCCCTGTATGTATAACATTCATGATATTATGTTGCACTACAAGAGTGATGATAGAATAATTCTTTAAAATCAAAACAATAGAAATGTATTTATCAAAACATCTGAACCAAAACAGGTGAAATTCACCAATATAGATCCCAATCACAGAATATGAAATAAGTCCATGCATTGGTTTTAGCTGTTTCCTAAATGCACGATCCTAGTTTCAAAATCGCGCGGTAGACTAAAGAAATCGAAATATATTCATAAACTATTTTTTCAATTAAATCCCATTCTTTTTAGCATAATTTTATATCAGGTTACCATTCTACAACTTCTGTGAAGGCAATTAGCTCTGAAAACGAACGGATTATATCGGAAAGGTAAACCTCTGAGATCACAGAGTTCAGAGTCCAATTGAGGATAATTACTCGCTTCCCGACGCAATATAAACGTAAAAAAGGCTGAGGAATAAAACTGTGGAAGTGAGAGAGGGATTATTAAAAAAAAAAGATAAGTTCAGAAATCGACTAAGGTTGGTCAACAAGAAACGCTCGTCTTCCTGGTACGTGGACCAAAAGGCAAATTTCCAATCGACACAATTTTCCAATCTTGTAAATTAAGGCTTGGAAATTGGAACGCCGTCGAAGGGTGGTTTGAAACGGGAGCTCACCTGAAAGCACTCCAGCTGAGGCTGGCTAAGTGGCTTGTTTGTTTGAACATTCGCGTCCTAGTTTCCGGGCGAACTGATGCGGACGGGCTTGCTGCCTAACTTCAAGTCGCAGATTGGAGTCATGGTGCTTCGGTCCCAAGGAAACTCTTCGAAGTGTCGAGGGGGTCTCGTGGAAATACTGATGAAGTTCAGCTAGGTCCCCCATCCTTAAAAATGTCAAAATTATTATTGTTCTCACCCAAGTAGCTATCATCCCGATGGCTTGGTTTTGATTCTGAGTGAGTAAAAAAACAGGTACATTATGTATTATTATTCTGTCAGAAAAGTTAACATTTAGAGGATGGTTTTGATTATCTATAAAACTTTTTCCCGAGCACAAATGAAAAACTGTAAATATTATATTTATATAATCACTATTTACTCATCTCAGCATGCTTTCAAACATAAATTCGAGTTCTTTTCCACTTGATGGAACCCTGCTGAGATTTGAGTCTAAACAAGTTTACGTAAATTTTCATGGTAAGCTACGCATGTCCGCAAAATTTCAAAGATTCACGGCTTTACCCGGAGCATGTAGATCCTATTCTATCGGTACAAGTATAAGTCATATAAAATTCCCTTCCTTCCTAGAATTTCTCTCCCGCAAAGTTTTTACCTGAGACTTATTTATTAACCTGACAATTCCTTTGAAGAATAACATGGTAGAAGACGCCGGCTTATGAGCACTTAGGAAATTATTGACTGCTACTTTTGTCGTTGGCTGTAATACGACGTACGATTCCTAAGGCTTAAGAGATTTTGTTATTATTGAGATCTTAAATAGATGGAAAAGTTGTAATGTTCAAATTTGCGATACATTTAAGACAAAAATTCTTAATACATGGAGAATCCACCCGAATAATACATGCTGATGAATGTGATTCGGGGAAGATAGTTGGGTAAACGCTTAAGAGGAAGAACAAGATTCAGAGTTTTGGACGGCAAGTTGGTAGGAAGATAGTAAGACCTAAAGAAAAAAATAAAATGAACAAATTAGTAGTAATTTTTCACTTCAATTAATTAAACACTAAATTTTCCGGCGTCACGTATTCTGTATGTACAGCCTACGTCTGCAGAAGATGAGTTACTTCTAAAAGAGAATGTTTCAAATAAATTATAACTAATATTACTGAATTCCTTTGTTATTTAAAATGGATTTCCAGAACGATTTGTCGGGTATCTCAAATTTCAGCTTAAAAAAGACTTAATTCTTTACATACTAAATAGTTTTTAATTCGAATAGAGGAAAATGTGAGAGTGGACTCTGAAATGTGGTTAGCTGTGGCAGATTCTCTCCAAAATAAAACCGCCAACCAATTGGTGGAACACCGAGAGATGACGATCGCATGCCAACAAACTAGACCACTCATGGCTTTACCCGGAGCATGTAGACGCAACCCGTAATGGGGAATCCGCGACCGAAATCGTACGCGTTCTCTCTGCGGTCGCAAATCCTCGTCGCCAGAACCCCCTTTTGCACGAGCACGCTAAAAGGGACGAGGCAAGCCGAGCACTCGTCAATTTCCCGTGCACACGGTGCACGACGCACGTAATCACTCCCTCCCTACCTCTCTCTCTCTCTCTCCGCAGAATTCTCCGAAACCAGAGAAATAAATACGAAGGGAGAGGTAGAGAGAGGTTGAGAGGTATACCAAGCTTCCTCATGCTCGCCATTCTTTCACCCTCGCCACCTCGCACGGCTTCCTCAAACCCAACCCAACCATGGGAAGAGAGGGAGGAGAATACGGAGCCACCCCTCGCTTCCTCCTTCCCCTCCCACCTCCTTCTCATCCCACTCCCCCCTCCTTCAAGCATCACTCCTCCTCCTCCGGCTCCTCCCGGAGGAGGCACTCCTCCGCGTAAAAGGGGGCGTGGCCAAGTGGAGATTCCACCTCGGAGGAGGAGCCGCCCGGCCAATGGCTGAGCACATCCCTTCCGTGGCAGTCGTTTTGTTGTTCTGGAGTGGGCGAGGCTCCCTCAACCGATCCCGCGTTTCCACCCCTTCGCTGAGGAAACGTTCCGAGGGGAGGACGAAGGGTGGGATGGAAAGGGGGTGGGTCTTCCGGAGAAAGGGCGGCGGAGGGCGGTGTTGGCAACGCAGGGAGGGAGGGAGGTCGAGAGGTACTTGTGTATGATAAAATAAGGACGCTTCTCCTAACGGTGAGGAGGACGTATGAGGGGCCGAAGTGGAGGTGGGAGGGGGGGAATAGGTTAGGAAACCTCATATATACCCTCCCAGTACCATTTCCCCATCCACTCCCGGGCAACCTTTCCATTCTCGCCCCTCTCTCGGCCTCGTACTCTTCCTCCACTCCATTTCCCTCCCCTACCCACCCTCCAATCACTCCAACCGCAGAGAGTACTACCCAACCTCCCCTACTCCCCTCAAACCCTCTCCGCCACCGCGAGATGGCTATGCCGTGTTTATTTTTTCATGTAGCTTCATTTTTTCCCTTCCCGAAAGATGGCAGGCAATCTGCTTGCGGTGGAACACCGAAATCTTCCTTTCCTCGCAACTCTACGAGCCCCTTTCACCAATGCCTGAAGGGTGGCTGTCCCGACGGTTGAAGATAAAATAATTGTTTACGGGAATACGTTAAGTGTTCATAGAAATTTGTTTGCATTCCCCACGATTTAGAATTTTGAGTAAAACTTCAAGTGGAGTTGAGAGGAAAGACTATTGGCTGAATTTCTCTAGATACCTGGAACCGATAAATCAGAATAGTAAAAATATAATATTCACGCTATGCTTTTCTCGTGGATAATTACATCACCTAAAGCATAGGCGCGTACAAATTTATTTCCAGGTGTTTTGATAGTCATTTCGTTAGTTTACCGCATTACTGGGTTAGCGCTAAGCCATTCCTCACAAAAATATCTAGTTGTCTTACATATAAGTCTTCCCCTCATAAACTGTTCAACACTGTTTCCCTTTGTCGTCTGTACATTGTAAATAAGTGAAAAATTCTTCCATCTCCTTCCGTACTTACTCAAGTTTCTCCCTTCTATTTATTTTTTTACATCCCATCACATCTCAATATGCCCTCTGTTGAGATGGTTATTGCAATATATAAGTTTGGGTGATAAAATAGCGCAAATTATCAGGCGTCCGGGAAGTCACGGGTTACTAATTTCAGCGATATCCTTGGTGATCTCCTCTATAACTATTCGTTCTTATCCTTGTTTCTTTTTTCCCAGTGTCAGTCAAGGATTACTGGACTCGAATAAAGTGCAAAGGAATGGCTGCAGCAGAACACAACCCAAAATGGGATCAGAAAGCGTAATGCGCAGGTGGAGCAAACTTTTTAAGTATCTCTTTCAGAGCTCATCAAATCATTGATTATCATACAGACAGTAAACATCTGGTGTCTTACAAATTAACTATCACTGAGATATTAATAATACTTTTTCTGTATCTCAGGTTGGGCTGGGAAGTGCTCCTATATACCGCCTAAATTTCTTTACACCGTTTACCATCTCGGGGTAATTTCATTCAATAGACCCTAAATAATATCTTTTACGGTGCCTGATATAACGTACGCACTATGCGTAACTTACTTAAGGAGCTCAAAATCATTAATGAGAAACAAAGTGTAAAATTAATGTACTTACAACAGGAGTATGTATCATAAATTTTAATTATTTCTTCAATTTTATGAAAAATCAAGGAACCGACTGAAGGAATTTAAGCCTGAGTTGCTTTGAATTAATTATAGAAATGAAATAATTTCCCATCATTTTCACGAAAAAGACTTTACATGGTCATCAGAATGAAAATGATGCAAGATATAAATTTGAGGGAGTATGAATATGTTTCTAGGCTAAAACGCGGTAGTTCGAAACCTCGAGCTATGTCCGTTGAGTTTGGATGCAGTTCAGAATTAAATAATCGCGCAACCTAAAAATGTATGCCCCAACCGCCTCCGCGATAGCAATTTCTACAACAATTTACCAAAGAAGACTATTATATTCCAATGTTGTTCACATTCACAAATAACCATTGATGAAACTTAATCACTGCAGAAAACTAACAGATGGTCAAATTTATGTTGCCAGTCATTGATTAAAGTCCAAACAATTGGATTAATTGGATGTGTTTCCAAACGCGACAAACAGCAGTATAATAAACTTTAACATGAAATAAACGTTACCACGGAAGTCCAGAATTATTTACGCATTTTTTATTACATATGTGTACATGTAACTCTTGTAAATGCTTTAAGGTACGTCAATCTTTAAGGTGGATGTAATTTCTTCACATTAGAGTTCTTGTAGAGGTGTGAGGAATGGAATAAATGACTTGACACCGTTACGCACCAAGGCCCAATCTTAGATCGAGCGAGGCACGTGATTTTGGCCGTCTCTCCCCTCAGCCCAGGGGATGTATTCTGCGATCATTGAAGCCCCCTGGTCCACGCAGAAGAGCTAAAGCCAACCGTGAAGCGTGAAACATATCTAACGGAGCAGAAGGGATTACAGGACGAGGCCGTTCATGCCCTGATGGGCGTGTGCACTCGTCAGAATTTCACGCATTAGCACTAACTAAACTACCGGATGAAAACTGGTTATCAAAAGGTTTGGAGTTGGCCGGACAGAACTAATACCACGAAAACTCGTAGAGAGTGCACTTATACCATCCGACATTTAGTCCAAGTTCGTTAGGCGTTCTATGGGTTGACAAACGTTCGACTATTATCACGGAGCCGGCCTAGAGTGGGAAGGAAAGGTTGCAAATAATCAATATGAATCCATTACTTTTTATCAGCTGATCCAGCAGGAGGAATGTAGAGGCCCGATCTTGGTATTTTGTATCCAAACTCAGCCAGGTCGGAAGTGTATTATGGATCTCATCCACGGGACTCATTAATATGTACGTTAAATTATCTCTTGGATTAATTCAGACAAAGATGCGCACGAGTTTATTGGTAGGTATAATCCTAAATATGATAGTCATTATCAATTGAAAACTCTTGATATAATTGGCCTTGAGCCGTGGTCAATTTGACGGAATCTAAAGAGTATAGTTAACGGCGGGTGAAAGACCTAACGTGAAATATTAAAAATGAACTTCTAAATATTGTAGAACTGCTGATGAAATCTTAAGGCATTTATCTAATTATTGGTATCTATCATACTTTCGAATTTCATAGATGCAATAACTAGATACTTCCCTGCGACATGACAAAATTCCGATTTCTCACGCGAAATTGCCAGTCAGTCGAAATGTTGAAGCTCCTCAAGCGTTTCATGGGGAAAGCTGCCAAGGAATTCACAATTAATATTGGGGAGCACCTGTACTCAGCAGTACCTGTCCAAGGTCATGAGTTTAGGATAAAAATTCAGAGTGGCTTTTCAAAAGAAAATATTCAGCTCTTTCACTTCCCTTCTCCCTACCCCACCTGCCATCTCGATAACTTCTCTAACCCTCATCTTAAGATTATCTAAGCCAGCCTTTTTCATCATTATCACCGGATTCCCAGATTAGGTACAATCCGCTACCTATCATGAAATCAGAATCGTAAGCACTAACGATTCCGATATTGCATCATCATAACTACAGAAGAAAACAAATTTGGCCAAGTAAATCCCTTATCTAATTTTTCTGTAGTGTTCTTATTAAAGGCCCGGCCGATCGCCGGAATAATCATAAATTTATACGAGGAATGAGTTACACACAAAATATAAGCAAAATAGCGTGGACGGGGATGGGGGAATTTCTAGATAGGTACACATATTTCACCCATATTTTTTTACAGATGATGCGTTCCATTAAGGCAGCTTATTAAAAATGAATGCAATCAGCTTTTACCCCATCATACTTAGATGGGTTATTAGTAAAAATGGTAGGGTTATATACAAGCAAAAGAAAAGAATCTGGTTTTATTTATTCAATGTCCCTAGCGTATATTCCTGATAAATGGATCAGCTGGCACTCAATGAAAATTACTGGTGGGTAAATGTTTATTAAAATAACCCGGGAATTCTTTCCAAATTCGACAAAATTAAAGCGAACGGCGAGTCTCGCACAACTGAATCACCGGTTGAAGTCGAAATGGAACCATATTCAAAAATTTTGACGCTAAATTTAACGGCTCAACGCTACCTCAGTTCACTTACTCTCGTTTGCTACGGGAAAGAATGCCCGAAACTGATGGTGCTTGAAATTTTGAGAAATAATTTAAAAAATACGAGACTACAACTTTACATATTGAAATATATTTTTATGAAGCAATGACGCGAGGGAAACTGAAGTGTGTGCGCGAGGTAGTTGGCGTTCAATTTACAAGTCTTCCATTCCGTCAGCACGGGCGCGCGTAAAAATGTTCTCCATTGTCTTCCGTTTTAGATCTCCATTCAAACCAAGTACTCGAGCTCTTTGTTGCAGGGCGGAGAGCTGAAAATAAAAAAACGGATCGTTTCTTCTCCATAAACAAAAAGGCGTGCCAGAATAATTTTCTACAACGAGGGAGGAAATTATAATTCTTCTCATCGTGAGCGCCCGCGACGAATGACGGAACATGCAGGCGCGGGAAAAACTCGCGAGAGTTTTACATATACGTACATACGGGTGGAGGGAAGGGGGGAAAGTGAGGAGGAGGAGGCCTACTTCTTCAAAAAAATGGAAACAAATAATAAATTGAAAAAAGGCACATGCATAAAAGAAGCCACCGTATGGGGAGCGCGGGAAACTTTTTCGTACAGCGAACTTGCAGATTGACTCCATTACATGTCGGAGAATGGAAGATGGAAATGCAAAACCTGACTACAAGGCTCGCGGAGGAAGCGGACATTGAAGAGAGGCCCAGAGCTTCCCGGTCTCACGAGGAAAACACGCGGATTTCTTCCACCTCGAGAGAGTCCAAAGAGGAGGAGAGTTTAAATATACATTTAAATACACACACACATGCATATGATAATATTGTTGGTTTTTCCTCTTCCCATCTCACATCACAACGCTTTTTGATTATTCAATTTTTCGTCGTTTTCTCGTTAGTCATTTGTTTTTTTTGCTAATTTCGTCAGCTCTCTGTCTGAGCGACTCCCAACTCTCCTCACGCTCCTTTCCTACCTGTAGGGGGCAACAGCAGCGATCCGCGAATAACAGAGAGAGAGATGGAGAAAAATAAGCCATCCGAGCGATAATAGTGAGATTGCGCGACGAATTCCGTGAACACGTTAAAGCGGGGAGGTTCGCTGAAAAAGCCATAGAGGGATGGGGGAGAGGAGGTCGGGAGAGGGTTGAGAGGTCGCGTAAAACGGGCCGAGGAGAGGAGTGGGGTGATGGCGGATGTACACCAGGGTTAGAGAAGGGGGAGGCGTAGGAGTTGAGGGGAGGGATAGGGGGCAGGGAACACATGTGTGAGGGTAACAAGATGAGACAAAAGGGGTGGCGCCTAGCGTGTAGACTGGGGAATGAGCGAAATGAAGTCTCACACAACCCCACACACCGCTGACGACCCCCAGCATTCCTCCTCCCCCCCACTCCCCTCCCCCTCACACCCCGACCAACGCCATGCGTCAACCTCGTTATTTCCCGTCAGCTTATTTTTTTATTCATGCTCACATTTCCTCGTTTTTTTTCTCTCTCTCTCTCTGTATAAAACCCTTTCTTGTATTTTCCCGTGTACAAAGCCTCAAGAGGCACGAAAAGGTTAATTATTTCGAACGAATTAGTTGCACTTCCATTCCTCCCTCTCTCTTTCTCTCAGCTTTTTTTCACTCCCATTCCTCTCTTTTACGTGAGGTCGGGGTGAAAAAAAAACTTTTTTTACCTCCGGAAATAAAAGGGAAGTGTTTTCAGTGCTGAAGGCCCCGTGAATATTAATTAAATCTGATCATTCGCTGTTCCGTGTGGCACGACAAGGGGGCGAGGATAACATTGTGGAGGATTGTAATGGAGGCACTTTCTACACCTGTGAAGAAGAGCATGCACAACGCTGCGAGAAAGTAATTAATTTAGGCCTGTCATTCCGGGCCCGAGACGAGTCCTGGGTTGTAAAGCGCACTGGCAGTAGTTACGTATGTTACACAGAGGAGAGCGTTCCTTATTTTTGCATGACGCGAAATGATTGAAAGAGAGTAAGTAAATTAGGCTAGAGAAGAATAAAATTCGACTTTACCTGAGTGAGGCCAAAGTTCAGGGTCCATTATAATGAATTGCATCAAGACACAGAGTTAACATCACGGAGTTAAAATGTCTCAAAAGTTTTTGTCTCCTTCATCCGATGCATACATTTTCAAGTCAAATTAAACTCCTCGCCGTTCTATTCGGCATGATTGTTTTTCTCAAACAACATACCTCTATCGCGCTAAATAGTTCATTTAAAAATGTATTAACCGATTTTCAGTTGGAAATGATTGTCGTTTGAGCCTCGATAAACTCCAGTTTATCATTTTAAAGAACGATTGACCACCGCTCACGTAAAAAGCAAACATTTTTGGTTATGGTGTTCGCTAATTTTAAGAAAAGGGATTTAGAAGTATATCCCTTTACATTTTTCTACCTCCATATCCTACCTCACCTTTGATTACTCAGAAGGATATGTTACCAAAAATATTGTAATTCACGCGGCCATTGGAAAATAGAATCACAGTGAGCCTAATAATAGTGATTCGAATGACCGTTAGGCAGCGAAACCGGCAGTTTTCAGCTTTCAACGAATTGGATGAAAATCGCAATCGTACTGTAGAATTTCTGCAAGCGTTAGTTGAGGAAAACAGTCTCTTTACAATACTTTAGCACCAGGAAGAAGAAACGAAAGTAGTACTATCAGCATGAAGTACTTTCAAATTATTTCTCTACAACTCCGGCTGATTTTTTAACCGTCATTTAAATAAGAATGACGTAAAACTTAAATATCACTCGCCTTTTCCACAAGTATTTTTTTGTTTCATACACAACCTGATAATACTATTCTGTAAGATAGGTATATTCTAGCATGTTCTCATAAAAACCGTGATAATGGACAATCAGATTTAGAGCACACATGATTGCCGATGAGATAAAAGTTAGCTAATGACTTCACATTACATTACGAGAATATTCACTGCTGACAATACAATGGATCTTCAAAACTTAGTCGTTTCAAATTTCTTCCGTACCTAATTAGGATCATATTTGTTCAAGACTCAACACAAAAAATGATATTAATTAAGTGGTAAAAATATCATATTCCAACCGACTCGGAGGCATGAGTTTACCCTGGTTGTGGTTATATTTCTGCAGTCTTAGCAATAAATTCTTAAATGTAATACGCTTTTCGAAAAAAAATTAATAAACGTACTTACTCGAAGAGGAGCATAGAGACACTCTCACACAATACAATTGTCTTCAAAAAGAGTTAACTTCGACAGTAATCTTTTCCATAAGTATTCACGATAAATTTCGATGTCATCATATGATGTGGCCAAGTAAATTGTACTAAGCATAAACGTATTCTAATTAGAAAATGGTACACTTCTTACGGTTTGTCATGGAAGTAAAGGTAAACTACCATAGTCTATAGCAATATAACTTAAAGGTGTGTAATGACAAAAAATGCAGAATCGTGAGGTTACGTCATGGTACCACACCACATTCAAGTAATTATATTCAGAGGTAATTCAGATTGTAGTTGGCCATTGGAGAGCTCTACTATCACTTCCACAACCTCGGGGGCTAACTCAAGTTTCCTTCAAATAATCAATTTCCAACTCGCCGCATATTTCCGCCCCTTGTCTCATTGTTTCTCCTTTTAAATATTTCTATTCCGTTCTTTGTAATGTCCAACCGTTCAACGTCCGCTTCAAGATGTTGTAACTTTACAGTTGGTTTTACCCACATTTTATTATAACGGGGAAAAATACGGGATATACCCACCCGCTTGGAATTAGAAAATACACATTTTTTCCAGTTAGAATCGGTTGCAACGTAAATAAAATTAAACATTTCAATACGCATCTGAGCATACGTTCTCCTATCTTCTGGGAATAAAAATTAGTACGCTCAACCACAAATCACAATACAGAATTATCTCGGTTGATCCACCAAATTAGATGTTTCCTTTCTTCCGGCTTTTCAAGGTCCGAGTCATAGCTTTTAATTAGGGGTGTTGATGGCAAAATGGGGCCAGTAGTTAATTTCCAATATATTCACCCAACAAGTCTTAAAATACTTAATTACTTTGAATAAAAACATAGCTATGTTCCCATCCATCCCATAGGAATAATTTCCTCAGTTGGGTTTGTCAGCCAATATATAATACTAACTAAGCATTTGGCATACTGCATATATTTGCAGGTACTTATAAAAACCGAATTGGGTCATTCGCCCGGCGTATGCGCGAGGCGTGAGAGAGTTATTGAGAAAACTCGGAGGCCACGTCAAGGGGTCAATTGATTGGGTGGAGTCAATACATATTTCAGCGAACAATTGAATGAATATTTCTAGGAGATTAATGCAAATAGCTAAAAGCTAACCAGCAATCATAAGGGACAAAAATTGTATTATGGAGCAATGGTTAACTGCCTCAGAATCAGCTATTCAGCTAATCAGCTATCAGGAGATTAGATCGACTCCATTGTTCTCCTTAAAGCCTTCTTCCCCATTACTGGGAAGTAACCTTAATGAAAAATGCTCAAGGGTAACCCGTTAAGACGCATATAACATTTTTAGTATTCTATGTCAATTAGTAATGGTTTTTATAGTTAAAATCCAGTTAGTGATGCGGGAGATGCTCCGGAGACCCATTTCATTTCACAAAATGTTAACACCGACGATTGTAAATATGCCTTCTATTCTTAGAGCGAGAATATCCTACAGGTAAAAATCTTATAAATCTTTGTAAAGATCACCAATGTGCATTAAGCAATAATCATAAATTTTCTGGGAAAATAATTCTAGGTTACTGTCCTTCTGGTAAGCTTAAGAATGGTGTGTGAAAGTGACTGCAAGCAAGGTGATATCAAAAGTAATTTTCCACGTCCAGTGATCCTAATGCCATATGCTAGTGTTTCTCAATCTGTATGCCTGTCTGGATCTTCGTATTGATGAACGCTGATGAATTACATTCTATGTTTTTGCAGCTATCTAAAGATAATAGGAGATGTAAAACGTTATGTATCGTTTCCAATCCTCCAGGCTGCTTTCCGAGAAGTAACACCTTGCATGGCATTGTTTAAACTGGTGACATAGGATCGAAAATACTACACTTATTACTTATGCCTCTTAATCCTCAGAAATAAAAATATATACCTACTTTCCTATCTCAATCATGGGTTTATAAAACACGTATTCTTTTCCTCCCTCCCCCAGCCTTCCGCACCTGTTTTTTTCCTCCTCTCTCTCTCTATCCTTCCCTTGTTTATTCCTCGGAGCGTCCCGGCTCAAAATGAGAGATGCTCCGGAGACCCATTTCATTTGGTTTCTCGTCCGTTCCAGTCCGGGACCACTGGCGCGTGATCAGGAGGTGAGGCGCGTGCGTTTGGAGCCGTCAGACCTCCCACTCCACACGACCACCCACTTCTCCGCCCTTCCCCCTCCCTCTTCCCCTACACCCTCCCAGACACCTCAACGAGCGGAGATCAATTAGTTTCCATCTCCAAAGGGCGTGTACCGCGCGGGCAACTCTCCCTCTCCGAGCCCGACGGCGGTCCGCGGACAGTGACTGATGGCGCGGTGCTTGCTGGGTGAGGGAAGGAAGGGGGAGGATCCTGGGGTAGGGTGAGAGGGAGGTCGAGAGGGTGGGAGGGTCAGAGGATGGCGTGGTGGAAATGAAACAAAAAAATACAGAACAACTAAAAGAATTGAGAGAGAATGAGAGAGAGACGCTAGCCTAATGAAAGATCGTAAATTTCAAAAATGTTTTTGCGTCTAAAGAGAAGAGAGAACGCAACATTTGAAACGAAACGTAACGATATTTAGTATTGCCACGCTTAGTTCTAAACTTAAAATCCAAATGCTCATTTTAAGCACCACTATTCTGAGCTGGGTATGGATGTTTGAGGGAGGAAATCATGGTATGAGTGATAACACATTCCCACTGAGGCGATTGTCGATATAATATCAGAATGAGTAGAGTTGCCAAGCTTTGACCATTGGAAGCAATGAAAATGTTGACACCGACGAATGCAAAAATGCCTCCTATTCTTAGAGCGAGAATTAACTCTAATGTCTCATAAGTGCAAGAATATCTGCAAAGGTAAAAATCTTATAAACCTTTGTAAAGATCACCAATGTGCATTTAGCAATAATTATCTATTTTCTGGGAAAAGAATTCTGGTCTACCGTCCTAGCTGGTATTCAACTTCACCGGGGTGAGTGTAATGCATCAAAATAAACTTGAAAGTACCAGAGACCCTATTATAATGAAATATAACATTACATAAAATATTTCAGTCCGGAAAATGAAACAGAGATACGATTAGTAAGCCATTCCGTTTGATTAGTTTTTATGCGACCAACTTTACTGTGTATTCCTGTAAGTATTAACGCACGACTTTTTTATGATCACCGCCATATCATCCCTTTCACTTCGCAAGACAAACTTAAAAGAGAAAAGCGCCCATATCTTCCAAGAAATTATTTAAAAAACCTGGTCTCCCAACGACCTTCTCGCTCGTAAATGCAAAAATATTTTTGAGCGAATTTCAAACTTCTTTAAAAACATTTCCACTCAACATTTCTCAAATCCAGAACTGGAAAGTCGGTAGTTGATGTTATAGGAAAATGAATGAAAAATTCAGTGCTTACTTCCAAAATTTGAAATCTGCTCTGACGAAAGAACAATCGTTCAGAGGTGGGCACGCATTAATACAAGTTCGTGCCATGATTCCTAAGAATCAATCAACTCACAGCGACGGATAGTGTGGGTGGAGAGAGGATATGGCAGGGAGCAGGATAAATCAGCGGGGAAAAAGCAGAGGCGGCACTCGGTTGGACGGGCAGTGAGACGGGGGAAGGGCGGAGAGGGAGAAATAGTGTAAAAGGATCGCGGAGGGAAGAGAGGGTTGGGCGTTGCATTGAAACTCGGCGGACGACTATGAATGGCTGTGCGCCGATCTGAGTGATTGCTATTTCTCACCGTCCGCCTTGGTGGCGGCGCCACTGCTCTCAGACAGGCATCGAAGCGATCCCTTCATTTGTTTCGGCCGCGGGAGTCCGCTGAGCGTTTTCGGTGTTTTATTTTTCAAGTCTGGAGTCGGAAGGCTTGGACGAAGATGTAATACATCAGTCACTCGCCATTGTCTGGACCAAGTGTTATCAAATTAGTCCCGGAAGAGCGAACGAAAGCGTAAGGGAGGTTTCCCGGGCTCTGCGTCTGGATGGAGAAAAGTCTGAGGCGTTAGCCCAAGCGAAATATTTCACGAGTTATTTATTGCCGATAACCAGTACGGACAAAGTGATGAATAGATGGTAACCCACGAAGCGGTTAGCGATGCCGAAAGGAGAGGAGAAAAATTAATGCATCACTCGTTCTCTCTCCCACTCAGCCCTGAGTGGAGCGTTTCAACGGAAGCAGATTGATAAACTGCTAGATGATACCAGAATCAACTTAATACGAGACTATTTCAGAAGGAGAAATTCATATTTAGGAAGATTAAAAATATAGAATAGACAACGTCAACGTAATCTCCCGCGAATCGGAAATGAAAATATGACATATCTTGAACTAGATAAACTGAGTGCATGGCACAATACGCCATAGACTTATAAGAAAATAGATTTGTCTATTAATAATTTTGTCCGCAAAACAGGGAAAATGAAGGAAAAAATAATGTATACTTTGTCTTACCTGCGTTTACAAAAATATCCATTATAAATACAATTATCTGGTATAACAGAAACTAGTAAACGGCAAAAATTGTGATTTGCTCAATAGCGTGAAAAAAGTGTTACATTGAATGAATTTACTAAATTACCAATATTAAAAGAATATCATTGAATATGTGAATGAGCTGCTCATGCCATTTTTGACCATTACCAGATTTCTTAATTTTTTACTACTCAATTTATGACAAAACTAAAAATATATGTAAAAGAACTTTTTAAGAATATTGTGTTATTCGTGGTGAGCTATATTCCCAATGAAATGTTTCAGTTGTCATTTTAAGCAAAGACCTTTGATGAAAAAAAGATGACGTAGTACAACGATTGAAAATAATAATGAATCTCGGATAATTCCCGACTGATTATAATAAATACATTGCAAGATATATTGAATTATTTAATCTCCATCTCCTTTTTGGTTTCGTGGATGGATTGTTATGACAGGACAATTAGAGCTTACGATAAGTATTACTGGAGTCAGCGGGAACTCACTGACTCTTAAGTTTCACTTTTAACTTGTGGTATAAATTATTCATTGCTTTCTCGTATCTTTTGATGCAATGGCTTTTGAGGTCGTTTGTTTCAAAAATGTTCGAATATCTGGTGCTATGCTGGATTATATTCTAGTTGAATATTTTGAGCACCTGCTATAACTTCAAGACTTACCTCCATCACCCACAAAACGATTCTGATTTAGGTAAGGTTAACCATTTCAATTCATACAAATAAGATGGATGGGATTAGTAGTACTCGTAACCCTTCCTGAAATCCAATCCACTGCAGGTAAAATTCGGTTAAAGCATTGCGTTCCAACACGGTAAACCGTAGATTCCGTGTTTCAGAGGACCTTGGAGATGATAAAGTCAACCCTTACCCGTAAAATGCGTACTAATGAAACACAATTATTAATGAAAATCATTACATAAATTTTTAAATCCACTCAGGATTATCGAAGGAGGTGCCCGTTAATAATACCATGTAATTCAATGTCATAACAAGCCATACTTTTTATACTTACATATGAAAGCATAAATTAACATTAATTATACATATGCACGATTCCGTCAGCTTTACGTTTCCGTAGATTAATTTATTTCTTCCAGAATTTATAGTGAATTGCAAAAATTTCAGTGGCCATTTTCTCAAAGCTTAGTCGTGCATGGTGGCGTCGAAGTTACAGAAGTTGATAATACATTATCGCTCGAAATTATGGGCTAAATAGACAGTATTATGCTGTCCAGGCAAAGAAAGAGACGACCTCGGGTCAGAACTTTAGGTGAGAATAATGGGGCTACAATTGATTATTTCATTTGATTTGCCAATTCTGGGCTATTCTCCGCTTGATTATTGCTTCGATCTATTCCCAATGTCATCATACTCTATCAATATATTCCCGTTCGCTTCCCTGATGTTGTTGGTTTTCGTTTACCTTTCTCCAAAGTGTTTCTTTACTAGCTTGTATGCTGTTTCGGTGTTTCCTTTCTTCATGTTTTCGTTGGCTTCGTTGCAGCAGCTATTCTACTTTCCTATTCCCTCCATTTTCATGAATTGCACCCTAATAGCTACCCCCTGCTATTCTTCCTAGTAGCGCACAGCGGTGGTTCGTGTGGTAGTAGACTTTTACAGATACTATGCTAGAGAGGCGATATAGTGTAACCGGATGCGGTGGGAGAGGACCAGAGGATGAGATGCTAGGTGAGAACGATGGGGATATATTGGGTGGGATGGGTCCAGAGGAAGAGGGATTGAGCGATCCAGTTTCGAGGGATTCCGGCGAGAATGGAATCTAAGAAGGACAATTGGTCCGGTCAAGTGTGCTCCCCTGGCGAGAGGTTTTTGGTTGGTCGGTTGGCCCGCTGGGTGGGTTAGGAGGGGGGGGGGAGCTGGAGGGAGAAGTGTCGGCTTGTCTTTCCCCGCAGGGGTATGACCCTCGGGGAAGGGGGGAAAGGGGTGAGGATGACGCGATGGTGCGGGGAAACGTTGAGGAGAAAAAGGATCCAGGGGAAAAAAATGAAAGGCCTAAGGGGGGTTTGGAAAAGGGATAGATAAGGGAACTCTCGAGTGGGTGGGGGATGGGCATGGACCCGTTTTGTCGAAATCTCCCCCTTCCCTCAATCTCTTCTTCGGAGTGGACGTGAGAGGAGTGTGTGGGGTGGGGTAGGGAGGTGGACAGGGCGGGGAAAACTTGGGATGGAAAAAGTAATGGCTCTCCTTTATTTCCTCCGGCGTGCACCTCCGAGAGATAGGGCGAGTGTTTGAGAAGGCGAGGAGAAGTGTATATTGCGACTGAGAGGAAGGGGTGGGTTGGAAGGACCTGGGAGGGAGAACGCCACGGTCAGAACTGTGGTCTATAAAAGGGAAACTAAGCGAAGGGGTAGGAGCATTGCGAGCAAAGGTATTCACCCTATCAGAATAAGTAATAATATTACAGTATCCACTGAAGAAAATTTGTGTCAGTTTTTTCTCTAGTCACGTATACACCACGTTTGAAATCAGCCTTAAAATTCAAGTAGCTGTCCCTACTCTTAAAAAAAATTGTGAAAATAATGACGCAATAACATTCTATCATATAACCGAAGCTGTCAGTATTTGAATACACATACATGCGTAAGATGACTTGACCCATTGACTCTACGTCGTAAGCAGAAAACGCCTGCACATCCGTATGCGCGTTATACTTACGTAAATGCCACCTTAAATTTCACCTATATAGGAAGACGTATCGAGAGGCAGGGTAAAAAAAGTAGTTCAGTGAGTACTACTTGAACTACTATTTTACATACTCTATGCATTCGGAAAACTGGACTGGAATAAATATGAGCAGGCTAAATAGTCAACGCCTTTTTGAACAAAAAAACGATTTGCAGTTATAAGGGGTAAAATAGGATATCACTAGCATATGAGTTCTTCTAAATATTACTCAAAGCAATACGACTTGCCTTCCATAATTCAGCGGGCTTCGATCCCTAATCGCATACGGAACATATGAAATGCTATGTTCCAGAAGTCTGTAAAAGAGCACTTATACTGAATGAAACTAATTTTTTACTTGTGTGCAATATTTTAGTTTTCCTCTTCCACTGCTTGAAGCCAAAATTTCTATTTCCTCGCTTATTATGATATTCATGGCTCCATAGATGTTTTATTTTGCTTTGAATTTAAGAAAAGTTTTCCTAAGAAACTAGAGGTTCATAGGAGTACTGGAAATACATTTCTACGAAGTATTCGCATTAGAGGGCATGGAGCCACATCCCATAAGATTAAAACCTAAGCTAAACACTTTATAATTTATCTTACACGTACTAGTATTATTTCAATTGGGATCACCCCGTAGTAAGATGCACAAGAATGCAAAATTTGCAATCAAAGAACAGTCACCTGGCCTAAGTTCGAACCAGATCTCTTATATTCCAATTAACACCAATTCATTACACGTGTTTTTTATGATGATGGCGTTATTTAAAAATATTCAGCTTTTTTCCATAACTCCTTCCTGTAATAATCAAGGGTGATCATTTAAATTTATTATAGGCGATAATTCAAGCTACTGTACCATAAGAATCAGCCAAGACAATACAACAATTTTATTTTTTTAATTCCCAATGTAATTAGAGATAAACCATACGAAAACAAAAGTAATGGAATTTTATAGGACATAGGAAGCGAGGCTGGCCATTAAAGTTGGAGGTCACAAACTCGAGCAAGTAGAGCATTTAAATTACTTAGGTAGTACGCTTGAAAAAAACGGACGTTGTAGCTAAGACATACTGAAGAAATTGGCGCTAGTTGAGGGAGCGTTTCGTAATAGATGGGAGCTGATGACAGGGACATTGGGTAAGAGGCTGGTGAAGAGCTTGATATGGAGCGTAGCGTTGTATGGGGCAGAAACGTTCACCCTCAGAGGGGAGGACGAGAGTAGGCTGCAGGCATTTGAGATATGGGTGTGGAGAAGAATAGAGAAAAATCGGAGGATAGAAAGTAGGACTAATGAGGAAGTGCATGAGATGGTGGGCGAGAAAAGGAAATTTCTGAATGAATTTCGAGATCGGCAGAGTTGGTGGCTGGAGAATGTAATAAGGGGCGATGGGTTGCTCAAGAATGCGGTCGAGGGAAGGATGTTGGCCAAGCGGGGAAGGGAAAGAAAGAGAATGAATGAGGGTCGATCGAATGCTGAGGCGAAAAAGGATATACTAGAGCAAGATAGGCCCCTGAAAGTGCAGAAAACCGGGAGGAGATTCTCTGAAATTTAACAAAACCTACCTTAACCGGTTGCATACTTAAAAAAATGTAATTAAAATTACGCATATATTCGCTGTCTCCTACGAAGTGCGTCGAATACAGTTAGTATTTCCTTAACTAGCACATTCATTATGTGCAGAGCTAGATAGTCACACGGAGATTTATATTTTAAATTAAGTGGGTCTAAATGATGATAATTTGACGAGCTCCGACGTGAGTGCATCGACCAATAAATTGTTGTTAGCCATAGCCTTGGAGGAATGCGAAGGGGCTTGCAATGGGTGAACATTGGACCAGATTGTGGTAGGGGGTAAAAGTGCCCTGAGGTGTGGCTGAAGGGTGAAATAGGGCGAGTAGCTAGCGGGAACGGGAGAGGAAGGGGAGTGATAAATGAAGCAGCGAGAGCGAAGGCTAGTGCACAATGAACACGAGGAATCAACTTAAACTGGTTGATATTGTGTATGTGAAAAATCCAGAGAACGTATCTCAGGAGATGACTTTCGTTCATCACTAATGATGCACCGCTAAGTCGGCCAGTCACGAAGAAGAATCATTTCTGAATTGCAATCAATAGGTTAATCAGAAGTTACCAAGGCGGGTAAACATGTCCCACAGGCGACGAAAAAGTCAAATGAATGATCAAACACGAGTTTATAACTATTCAATGACTTATAATTGATTATTATCACCATTTTCGAGAGAAGATGAATGTGATATTTCACAAGCAATCACATTCAGCCTACTAAACTACGAGTAAACGGATCGCTAATTTAAATATTCTAAAATTACGTCACTTCATGGCGTTAAATTGGATCTATTCCTTTCACACGTCATAGAAGTAAAAAATCAATGGGTCCACTTATGGAAAAATAGGTATTCTCATTGTTTCGGTGGCAGACGTGGGGAAACTGCACCCCCTCATTTTGGCACGTTACCTTTTTAAGTTATCCTCTGAAGGTATTTATTCGTACTTACCGTGAATTGATCTTTCTTTTGTGGTGTGGGAAGGAGAAAGAAAGGGAAGGGAAAAGAAGATTCCCGGTGAGGAATACGTGTCGTGGAGTTATAAAAGGTGAGATTGGAATAAGGGCTATCCGGCATGGGAGTGGACATCGACATTCTGGGGAGGGAAAAACGGTCAGTCACGGGGCTCAGGTCACCATGCCATCTGACGGATGGAGTCGTCAACGGAAGGGTGAGTAGGGGAAGGGGAGTGACGGGTTTTGGAGTGGGAGGAGAGGGTGGGGAGACAAGGGCGCGAAGGCTGGATTTGAAGATGCTGGAGGGAATCGTAATGGGAGATAGAGGAGGGAGTTTTTAAAGGGTCCGGATAGTAAGGGAGAGAGAACCTCTTTCCTCCTCTCTTTAAATCCACTCCCATTCCCTCCCATCTCCCCCCCACACCATTCCCGTATCTCATACCCCCTTTTCTTCCACTCCAGGGGAGGCGCAATCCCTCCTTTTCCTCCGCGGAGACAATCTCTGTGCCCTATTCCATACCCTTTTCCACCCATCCACGCCAAAACCCTACTTCCTCCCTTTCCACCCCTCCCTACAGCACAGGGTGCCCCCTTTAAGGGTTGGGTCGTGACGAGGAGGAAGGGGGAAGGAGTGGTTGGGAAGCGACGAGAGAGGATGAAAATAAAAGATTGGTGAAATCCCATATCAGGGAAGGTCCCGGGTTCTACACGCTTCGGCTGTCTCTCGGGAGCCCTTCTTCCTCTCGCATCCACCCCCAACCCCTCCCTACCCCCGCCATCTCCCACCCGCCACCCACCTTCTCTCTCTCTCTATACGGAGGATATATATGTACGTGGGGACGCCATTAGGGGGAGTGAGGGGGTAGGAGATGGTTAGTGGCGCCGGACCAGACGAGCGGAGGAATGGGGTTCCCTCACTTTTTCTCTCCAGATCTTACTCTCCTCCTTATACAGCATCCCTAAAAACTTCTCTGAGGGTCCTCTTTGCAATAAATATATTTGTAAATAAACCATTAATCTCCCAAAATCATACAAACCAAAATCCATAAAAGTTCATAAGTTACGAAAAAATTCATGTGCTCCTCTATTTTTTCTTTTTGTGGACAAATAAGTGCATATATGATCCTGCTAGCTTTAGTCTTTAGACAGTGATTCTTATGTGAATAGACTTTTTCCTTGTGAACGTTATGAGTGTTTTGGTATTGTCTATAGTAGGTAATCTTCTGATTTTATTTCTCTTGAGTAATGCACGTGCTCTGTAGTAGCCATTCAACTTACCCTTCATATACCGAAGGTATTGCTGCACCTTTACGCCGTGGCCAAGATTCCCCTGAACATTTCCACGCAAGTAAAGTTCAAGCGGTGATCTCCAGCTGCACCGCTGCAGTAATATTTTCTGGTCCACGAGGCCCAACCATTTGACAGCTACGGATAGATTACCGAACTTCGCGAAGTCGAATTGTCGACGGTTAATAAGGTCATTGATTTGCTTTGGTTTTCTGCAGATATTTCTAGTAGAAAAGGCATATTTTCTCCGACTTAAAGTTTCAAAAATACATAATATCAGAGTAATAAAATATTTAAAAGATACAGATGTGGCTGGCACGACAAGAAAGCAAACAAAAACAGACGTCATGGTTCCGAAATGTCGATGGGATAACTGAGGAAATGGAAAAAAAACTTCCTCTTCTATGAGTAGATATATAAACGAGATAGATAGAGGAATGTACATATGAGCAGCCTCTTTTTCCTCTCTCGGTCCCTCGCCATCTCGCTCCACACAATGCAAGCTCATAAGACAAACGACCACCGGAGCCGTCCAAGGTACACAAAAACTCGCGCTTCTAAGCCGGAAAAACGGCCCATTCCTCCTCTTTCAACCCTCCCATGGGCACACACCACCCCCTGCCCGCGCCAATCTCCTTTTCCTTCCTGTATCCCCCACCATCATCCTTAACACTTGGCCGCTTCGATCGCAGAATGGGGAAGGGGGCGGGGAAGCAGACCTGTTATATCCCTTTTTTCGGAAATATTTATTGCGGTGCGACTGCTGGGCCTGCGTCCATTCCTCCCTCGTAGAGGGGTGTCCTTTCCTACTTTTTTCATTCAATTCTACCAATCTTGCTTCTTCCCTTCCCACCCATCACCACCATTTCTTTTGTTTGTACCCTGCCATTTTCGTACCGTGATTTGTGTGGGAGAATGCTCGGTCCGGTGGGAGGGTTTGAGGAAATTACCTGGCGGTCGATACCGCACCGTGACTTTTAAAGACCCAGCAATCGGCTGCGGCCTCGTCCGGCGTGGAGAAAGCTATCTCCCTTGAAAAAAATGTGACATAATATAGAAACACTTGGTGACCATAAACTCATCCACTAGAATGTTATTCCAATTTTTTAACCTTTCATAATCCACTCCCAATGCGAGGGCCGCCCAGTTAGTGCAATATTCGGTTTCAAGACCGTAAGGCTTGAAATGAAACAAAACCACAGGCTCATCGACTTAGTGCACGTGTTTCTACTAACAGTAGTGCACAGGACGCTGCCGCGGCCTCTTTACCCTGCCGCAAACGGAACGTCACCATCAGACACCGCTGCCAGTTATATGACTGATTAGATTGAGGGCTCGCAACAAGACTTCACCGCGTAACTCACTCTTTCATTGATGCGTTCACTAAGGATGAATATTTTCCTTATCGAAGGAGCTTTTCTCAATCAGATCATTCCAACAAAATATTATTCACATGCATACTATACTCTCTGAAATTAAAAGGACAACTTAAGTTATATTTGTCGACGTCATCGCCATCTGTGGAATGATTTTCCTCTTCAAGTACTCCTCCGGGTTCTATCGAGTATTGTGCATTGGCTCCTCGCTGGTGAGTCCACCCACATCGGCACGCATTGTCAGACCACTGTGAATACCGTACATACAATATTTCCGTACCGGAATAAAATGGATTGTCGACACCTCAGCAAGTGAGACTTAACACTCGTTAGGTTATAATATATTTATCTCATTACCCTCCATTTATTTCATAATGCATCCCTCTCATCATTAAAAGCCAGTTTTACGTAGTGAGCCATATTGAACTGGATTTATTAGTATATTATTAATAATAATAATACAACTTTATTTAGGATATTATAGGTAAAGGTTGCAAAACAAAACAGTAAGACTGAGCTGAGAAAAGAAGTAAGGTATTCATATGTTTTATTACTAACCAATACAATAATTTCCAGATTAATTCCACGGGATTTTGTGGAGTTTATACTAACACCTCATGAGAGCCTATGCCGTGTAAGAGGAAATATCAGGATAGATGCTCGTGGGCAGAAATCGAGGAGGGATGAGATAAATGTAAATTGCAAGCAGCAAATATTATTTGCAATTCATTATTCTCAGATAGAAACTTCTCTGATAGAAAAGAATGCATTGGATTGATGGAGGGCGGAAGTCAGCCAATCTTATGATTGAACGACCGAAGAAAATGATTTCTAGGATATGATAAAATATGAGCAGAGAAATAAGATACGGACTCTAATAAACGTGACCGTATTATACAGCTTCATCTTAAAGAGTCAAATTAAATAAACTTGGTACGTTTCACACAATTTATTGGTTAATCCCAACTGGTTACAACCCTTACGTGTCATTTTCAAGTGATAATACTTTTGTTCCAGATGTGATGAGGGGTTTACTTTCACACTAAACCTTAGTGTACGGACAAAAAGACTGCCACATCTTATCTAGTAGTGCTGTTAGTTACATTTATGAAGAGCAGACGATCAAATGCGTGCTTTTTAGTACTTCGTATTTTTTTTAGGTAAATGAGCCTTTGTCTTGGAAAACCAACACCCGATGGTAACTTACCAGATAACATATTCTGTAATCGTTGAAGACGGATGCTTTGGGCATTTTTCGTTGTCATTAAGCAGATTCCTTTTTGACCATAATAGAACGAATAATTGAATCAGTACAGGCTTTTATTAGACGGTAAACCATAGTTTTGATGGATATTTTATGATCTATAAATTTACAGTACATGAAATATAGACTGTAAGACGTAAACTACTCATAAATGTCTTTACAAAGAATAATATTTTTCGAATTCTCCTCAGACAACCTTAGAAGGAAAATGATATGAGGGAAGAATAAATTGAGGATAACTCGGGATTAGTCGCACAAAAGTGATAGCACTTGACATGTAAGCGAAGACAAATGAATGACGGCTTGAAAAGAGAATCGTTCGATAGGTGGAATGGGAAGCTGCAACGATTAATTCGTGAAGTTGAAGAACAATTAATGATCACAGCGTAGTGGGATAACATCAACACAAAGATGACGTACGGCAAAAAATCAATGACGCAAGTTTATAGGCTTTTATTTGCATTACAGACATGCAGTGGAGACTGAAAACACCAGAAAATTAATAATTGGTTATCTACCTTCTACTATATTGCCCCCTGTAAGGGAATCAGAGGTACATAGTATGGAATGCATCCACGATGTAAGCTAATCCAGAGAATGGGTTGAAAGGTGCATCCGCAATCCCTTCCCTCCGATTTTCTGGAATGCAGCATCTGTATAGGTCTTCTACGCTTATCCCTACTGTTATCAAAATCACTTTAGCTGGAGTTCGCAAATCAACCCGTCCAAAACACACAAAACAACAATGCTATCATATGCTATCCAGGACAATGCGAATACCACGATAAAAAAGAGCTAAGGACTTCAATTGAGGATGACATATCCACGAAGACAATGAGATCACTATTCATTATAAACCAGCCCAAGTTACATTAGGACAACTAGAGAGAAAACCTTTAAGACCAAAAAGTTTAGCTGGATGTCATGAGAGGGTTGGTAAAAGGGAGGATCAGCAGAGTTTAAGTAGGTACAGTACTTCATGGATCTACTAATCGTCCATATCCGAAAATAAGGAAATAATAATCATCACGCACATCGTTTCGCTACAAGAAGAATATGAGCGTTTAAATTTCATTTCCATCGTTGTTAGACTTTGAGCTTCGGCGTTATGTATTTAAAAGGCGCAACCATTTAATAATTAAATTCACCATTCCATGTGGTCTTTTTATTAATTTCATTTCGGTATTTAAATTTTTTAATCCATACAGTGAGGCTACCATAGATTTGGAAATGGTGCTTTATTTTCGTTTTAAATTAACTTGCTACGGAAAGGGATAATTTTTCATAAATACTGCTCGCATGTGATACCCTAGGCTATACACACAGCGTACATATGTGGGCAGAGTCAGAGCTGTCTGCATAAGTGGACATTATTTGTTAAAAAATGGGTTTAGTTACAGCAACATAAATCACTGCAGTAAATCATAAGATTGCCTATCACGTTCCAAAGCAGAAATGAGCTTTAAGGAATTAAGATGAATCCATTAGTTTAATTCGACCCGAAATTATTTTCTTTACAGAAACTTCTATACCAGGCTTCATACAGTGAAATCGTCGTTAAGTGCTTGAAAACAAACAGATTATTTCCTACAGCAGCTGTCTTAACAGAGATTTTCAGAATTTAGAAATTAAATTTTTATGAAGGATTAATGGCTAGTAAGCTTAAGTTTTGTGCTGCCGTTTTTTTATGAAATACGTTCATCTTCTTCTCTGCCAATAATTTTATTAGCTGCAATAGAGCTTTTTCCTTGATCCAGGAAATCGCTCTCACCTGCTACAGCTCGTGTGCACTACATCCAAGCGATCGCAGGCTCTCTTTAGATGTGCCTCTGCGACCTGAAGGACCACTTTGCTCGACGGAGGAAACTGGCTCGATCATTCGCAACCCTGCAAGGGCCCAAGATTGCAACGCACTTCACTGGGACTGCGGGAAGGAGGGTCGGAGGCGGATATGAAAGCGAGGGAATCCTAAGTTCTAATATCGTCTAGGAGACATCCATCTATCCGTCCTTTCCACTCCACACAGCACACAATACCTCCGCCTTTTTCTCTCCGTTCATATATATTTTTTCCGGAGACCACTTCCTTTCGCAAAGAGATCAAATACTCATGTGCTGGATGAGAAATTTTCCCACTCAGAGCACACGGGTAATAGACGGTGGAAAGGGAGGGGGGAGATATATATATATATATATATATATATATATATATATATATATATATATATATATATATATATATATATATATATATATATATATATATATATATATATATATATATAGAAAGAGAGAGAGTGAGGGTGTGGTATGAGGGGGATGAGAGGGGGAAGAACTGCTCTCCCAGCTAGCTTGAAGGGGTGCGGGGTACCCTGAGGGTTTCAGCGGAACTGTGAGGATGGGGGCGGGGGTGCAGGCAGAGTGGGGTTCCATACGCAGACCTATATACACATTCTACAAAGAGGCAAAAAGGGAGGGAGCAATGTAGGAGGATGGAAGGAGTGAGACGGTGATGAGGGCGGAGTATGGAAGAATATGGCATCGAGGGAGAAGAGGGAACTGGTCCTTTGTCGTAAGAAATAGGTCCAAATGGGATGTTGGAAAGGGGCGGTTGAAGGAAAAGGCAATGGATTAAAGGGGCGAGAGAGAGAAAGGGGGGAGAGGGGCCGGAGTGGAGATGGAAGTAAAAGAGGGGGCGCCGTGTGTGTTAGGAGGGTTTAGGAGATGGAAAAGAGAATGAAATCGTCTTTATTAAGGTTTTCGGGATTTGAGGATATTGTTGCCCCTGGAGCCGGGATGGCTGGCGGGGGAAATAGAATGAGAAAGGCGATGAGAAAGGATATAGAGGTGGGGGTGGAAATATCTCTCTTTTGGAACACACAAGGGAGCAATTAGGCGCAGAAACAACTCGCACGTAACGGGTGTAACAACGGTCCTCGTCTAACGACCGCAAACAGGACATCGACATCTCTAAAATGAAAAGTCTTTAGTCGCGCCTGAAAGCGCTAATCTCGGTATTTCTGAGACTATTTTCCGGTGAGTCTAAAAAATAATTTCTTTATAGACACTCTGGAAACAATGTGCAATTAAATGAATTGTTCTAGTGTAGTCGATCCTACTGTAAGGCTTACTTGTATAATTCATCACTGATGTCTTAGCTGTAAGATTCGCCAAAACAGACACTTATTTTCTCCCAAATTCCAAAATGGCATTATTTGGTAACTCAAAGTGGTTCTCCCTCTCTACGGTAAGATATCACCAAAAAATAGGTTATTACTACCTCTTTACCCTTAGGTATCTACAAAAGAGTAGAAAAAATACCAATTCTTTACAAACTCTAGACAACAATTGTATAGGAAATCGCTTTTTTGCGGTCATCGTATTTAAACTGATAATTCCTAAGTGAATGGAAACATTTTCATTCATAAATTTGACTGTGTTAGCTGTCACTTCGAAGAATTTTTTGTTACTATGGATTCGTACACATATTTTCACTCCTTACCACACTTAATTTTAAACAATTTATTTTTCTCTTGTTCTTTGAAGTTCGAGCATAAGATAAATACTGTGGTTCTTAATATGAAAAATTTGGATAGTATAGTGATAGCATTAACCTTTAATACTCCAATTAGTTATTCAGTAATATCAATCCAAATACCGAGAAATAGAGAATGCCAACGAAGTTAATATTCGACGCTTAATTAAAGCGCTTTGTGACCAACTTAATACTAGGTGAAATCAACCCATAATCGTTGAGTTCTGTATTTCAAAACACATTGTAAGAAAACACATTCTGTATTTCAAAACAGCAAAATAGGGTACTGATACATTTTCCATTAACGATCAAATTGAAATGGGAAGGTTGATGAACATTTTTTCAACTGGCTGACATGCGTGCATTAGTTTAATGCTGCAATTTTTAACAATTTACACTCAGCAGGGAACTAGCATAAAATCTTTCTTGTTAATACATGAGTAATTAAATTTGCCAATCATCTTTAAAAGTTATCGTAATTAGCAGTCATCAATCCCAGGATTTGTTTACTACAGCTTTCTTCTCCACTCTCCAATCAGCTAATCGCTTCCTTCCTATATACATCTTCATTTTGATTCCTTCATGATTTACTCTCCTTTTCCATAATTCTACTCATTTATTCCTCCTGTTACAATTTTCAAGGGCCATTGTGTCGAAAAACATGCATTATAAATTCGCCTATTCTTCTTATAGAGTCCCCATTATAAATCTTTTCTCCTTGTTGGGCTTCTTCATTTGTGATTCTCGGCGTCCATTTCATCATCAAACAAAATTCCTCTACATGAAGCAACATTCTTCCACTTATCATCAAAACTTCCAGCGTTTGATACCCACTCTTCGCAAAAATGAACATGAGAGCACCTCCACATACATTTTCCATTCCTGAACATTTCCTTCCCTCGGTTCAGGTGTAAGAAAAATCGTGAAGGACAATGTAGTTACTCACATCAACGCTTTAAAAAAATATTAGATTATCCACGAGGTTATAAAAGTGCGTCTATTACTGCATTTTCTTCATTGAAAGATTATTTGAATATAGCGACACTGCATGAATTACCGGCTTCACCCGTCATCCAAACTGCGATACCTACTCTCCTGCAGATGACAAATTCTTTCCAGGCTGTCGTTCTTGCCAAAGATTTCACTTAAACTATAACCCTCAATCTCTCTCAAACCATTAAAATACCCCTGCTGGTTTCAGCACCACAAACATATTTAGCGTAACATTGTAAATGGTAAATTTGACTAGGTGATTTCACATAAATTTTCATTTACAACGTTATGCAAAGTACACTGTGTCACTTCAGTATCACGCACTGAGTCACACTTGTGACAACGGAGTTCATCTTCAGCGTAAGACTAAGTCAAACACAAATCCCAATCCACGCACTGCAAACCCTTCTCTCATTACACTCCCACCATTTTCCTACTTCTCACCTGCTTTTCTCAAACGTTTTCTATGTAAAAGGATGTTCTATCGATAGGTGTGAAGATGTAGTGTTTTAGATGAACTGTGAAGATTAAATAGATGAGGAGTAGGAAGTCCTCAGAAGAATTGAGGAGAGAAGGTGTTATATTTAAATCTACGATACGTAAGAAACAAAACACATGAGACCAATTCTAAAGCCTCTACAAATAGTTAATGGAAGAGTAAAATAATAGAGTTTCCTGGAAAGACCATAGAAGGAACTCATATGGAAATTTATCAGGGACAAACTTTTTTAAGATGACGGTTAATGATGGAATTATGCCAGTCATTTAAAGGGAAATTGAATGAATAACTAATAAACTAGTCGTTGTATGGATGACTGTAGCGCATAATTGTTTTCAGAAATTTCAGGAATATTTGCATTCAAATTGCCAGAGTTCAAGTAAGAAGAATCACTGCGGAGTATAGATCTGCTTCAGTGACACTGTGTTGTTAAAAATAAAAGATAAGCTTACAATTCAGCAAATACGACCGCTTTCGTTCAGGCTCACATTAAGTTCCAAGACAGTGTAAGTGATTTAATATCTTTTTAATCGTAATTGCTTTATATTTTTGAGTGCACCATTATAATTACCACTTTTTTATGTTCCAGCTTAGCCCTGGATCGTAGAAATACCAATCACTATTTTAAACGACCATTTGCGTACTTTATACGCAAAAGATGAGACAATTAGTCACGGCAATCACAGAATTCTTTGAAATAAATTTACACACAGGATTATGTAACATTATGGATGAATAGTGGATGTTTAAACTCATCGAAAACATACCATTGCTATAGAAGATCTGTTTTGAAAATAGGCAATTATTATTCCAGCATTTTATAAAATTTCGCCAATCTGTACTGGATAAAAGAAAATAAAAAATGAATTCCATCCCAGAAGCTTCCAATCTCCTACCAAATCTTCCGCTACCTTGAAAACTATGATTTTCCCTTTCTCCCAATTAAAGAGCTATTAATGTTTCATTAATTCATCCGGCTTCCTAGCAAAGAAACGACGATGAGAAGTGCCCTCTCTCAGGCATCGTTTCGGACAAAGGCATGCAAACCCATCTCGCCACATCTTTCACCCACCCTGCGCTCATCCTTGTTTGCCCGGTGACCCCCAACCCTCCCCTTCGCCATCTGCCCATCATCAACTACTCCCCGCCCACTTCACCCCTCTCCCCTTTCATCCCTTCCCGCCAGTCCACAGGCGCAACCCCCTGACCTCCCTCCCCACCCCGAGTTCCTTTCTCCCACCCCACACGAAGCCCTTCCCCCATCTTCTACAAGTCCCTCTCGTCAACTCCCCTCCATAAAAAGGGCACCCTTAGCTTATAGAGAGCTGCTCTCATACCTCCCTCTTCGTTCTACTCCGCCATTTTCCCTTCCCTACATCCTTCCTTACCCTACCACTTCTATTTCTCTCTTTCTCTTTCCTTTCCATCCCATCCTCCCACGCAGGAACTCTGAAATTGTCGTCCCCATACCCTTCGTACATTCCGGAAACCCTTCGCTCTCCCAACCACAACTCCCCCACCCTCTTCAATCCTCCAAATCCCTTTTGCCGCACACCATCTCCACATTGTCTCCAACGCAGGACCACAAACAGCCGAAAGGTCACGATGCCAAAATACCCACGTGCTGCAACAAAATCCCCCGCGGATAAAACCCTCTTTTCACTGCTCATTCCAGGCGAGTGAGAACTCCGTTATGTTGGCAAAAAGCTACACGGTTTACTTCGGAGACGACGAAAACTCGAGTGGAATACCTAATTCATACAATACTTGCTTGATATTCAATTCAACCTTTCAGATACATGAGTTTTACTTTTCCGAAATGTGCTGCAAGAATAATAATAAGATTTGGGGCCACTCCGATATTTTCCCTTTGAAATAGTTCGAAACGTTTCACCATTTCTGAAATATTTCAATAATAAATGATTACATTGTTGTTTTAAAGAGGACTTTTCATAAATACATATGTGGATCTGATCCATGAAAACATTTCAGATATTTTTTCACACCTAAAAATTGGACATAATAACTGAATGTTATAACAGCTTGAGATTGATCAGGGACCTGAATACACTGCTATGTTCATTTTACGAATAGGTAAAATTCTCATAGCGTGGAATAAGTGCGTTCAAGAAATATAAATTCCTATACCGTCTTATATTTGAAGCATATCATCACCGTTTTTGGGTCATAACGATGCCCATTACCTCTTATGCGCATAACACTTGTTTTTCTAAAATTTTGCTCCATTACAATATATACTGCACAGTCATTTAAAAAACTGTGATCATTCATAAGATGAGGGTTAAATTGATAGAATTACCTTTTGTTAGCATGCGCAAACATTATTCAGGTTACTTATGAAGTAATATACAAAAAGCAATAATCACTAGCAGTATTCAGAGACGACTGTTTCTTCAGTAAAAGAAATATCAGATCAAGTCGTAGCATGATCTTCAGATATGATAATTAGCATTCACCTTCTTAATATGAATCCACGTAAAAACTAATTAAACCTACCTATATTACCCACAAAAACTAATGTGGGTCTCATAAAAATTTATAACGGTGAGGAGTAAACTTATTTCCTCGCGAATATGATGAAGAGAGGGTGAGAATACCACGCAGAAAGTCACTTAAACCAATCACATTAAAGGCGATCTAAATTTATATCCTAAAATGAGCCTCAGTTAAGGAGCTAATTCACAAAACTTGCAACTTTTCAAATAGCTTGTTAATTGTGTCACATACGATTATTTATTTTTCAGCATTTTAAAACTGGCTCTTAGAAATGTAAAACGCTGAAGAAATAGCGATTCCTATACCGTCTTATATTCGATGCATCCCCGTTTTTCGGTCAGATCGCAGCCAATTGCCTCTTAGGCACATAACGCTTCACATGGTATCTCCTGAAAGCATACAGTAATCGTCTTTAGTTCTCAAGTATATATACCATCATATAAAATTAGCGCCGAAGTAATTAATCAAATACTGTCTCCGCTTATCCTTATCCAGCAGAGATGCATGAAAATTCAAAATCTTAAGGTGCTCTTAATAAAACGTTGAGGAGGGTCAAATGAATGTTCGCAGCAAAGTCTCTGCAGTCCCTAATGAACCATTCATTTTAAATTGACTCGAGCCCCAACGTTAATTGTGGGGGAAAATATCAGTTAAGCCACGATAGGGAAGCGAATATTCGTGCGTAGTTACATAAACTATACATTGATTCAAGCCCCAACGTTAATTGTGGGGGAAAATATCAGATAAGCCAGGTCAGGGAAGCAAATTAGCATGCGTAGTTACATAAACTGTGTAAATATCTATTTCTTTATAGGAAATGAACTCCAACCTTCCAAAAAAATGGCTTTCTTCTATTTTTCAATCCTCTGAGTTAATTTTGCCTCTGATTTACAATTTTAGAATTGAACAGCGAATGAATGGATTGCATTTATGTCGAATTATTAATAAAAATAATATTTTTCACCTAACGCAACTAAAAGTATCATGCATCAGAAGTATATACATGTGTTCCTAAATATCATAAGATGCATCCGTAAACTAGAGGATTTAGCTATGATATCCTCAACGTACGCTTCCCGTCTTTGTGATGCAGTTGAACACTCTATCCTAAAACATCTCTAAAGCGGTGCCTAGGAAAGAGTGAGGAGCCAATAAAACCGAAATTTGCCAGAAATTTAACTAGAGAAACGTTTCTTTAGATATTCTCCGTACTTCCTCAACGCTAAGCTTTCTCATAATCCCCTGTAATGATCTTCTTTCGCCTAAAATATAAAAAAGGTAGACGCAGTATTTATGGGATTACTCCACTGAAACGCTATAATTAGGCATTTTTGCCCATTGTTGCGCAACTCCTGTCACCAAATGGAAACGATGATGGGTGATGTCCAATAGAAATCAGAAGACGTGATTAGATAGCAAGAAGGTTTCCCACGTACGCATCAAATCGCTAGATCGTTTTGACGGCAGCCGCATCCATGGGATGACGCCGCAGCGTCGAGCGAGGACGCCGATTCTCCAGCAACGCCGAGCGTCGGTTATTATACTTACTTTTCATTGAATGAAACCAAGACTGCCTCGGCCAATGCAAAAGCTGCAAAGGCTATAGCTTCGGAAGAGACGCAAACAATTTGCCAATCTCATAGGATAGAAAAATAGTAGCAAAGGGCATGGAAAAAATTTTCTAAATCAGACAAAATAAAATAATCCCACTAAAATTTATGCTGTTTGGGGAAAAGCATTGGAACGATTAAGAATTTAAAAAAAATTATTTCCGTAGATATTTATTTTGACACCAGAATTTTGCTCAGTTGTATAGTTAGCTAACTGTTTTCCTGTCACTCAGAAAAGTATATGAGTGTATGCCATTCAAGCTGAGGATATGCCGAGGTAAAAAGACATTTAGACTAATATCAGCTAGTATTGCTGGTAAATTAAGAAGTGAAAAAGGTGAAACTGGGGTTTATAAGGAGAGGAGTAAAAGTGGTTCGAAAAACTGAGCACTGAGGTAATGCAGGAAAAGGGAATCGAAGTCAAGGAATCGTGGTTAAGAGAGGAATTGAATGAGAATGCGACAATGATGAGTGAAACTTGTGTAAATGTAGACAGAGAAGATGGCCAAGAAAGAAGAATATCATAGCTGAATGTGCTTTGCAAAACTCTTTAAAAATAAATCAGATTAAGGATTCTTAGGAGTAAGGTCGAAAGAGAGAACGTGAAGCGTGCATATATAAAACAGCATCATCAGTACCGACAGCCGACATCTAAAATTGAAAAGAATATGAGGACCCCAGAAGTCAAGGGGGTAACAAAATCGTTGTTTTGAGAAAACTTAAGTCAAAGGTGGAAATGTTTGGTACAACCCACTAAGTAGTTAAGAGGCATTACCCTAGATAGCACAATCTGTCAAGAAAATCACTTGGATCCCTTTACCAACTAAAAGATTTAAATTTTCACATCCCATTCCTATACCTAACTAATTTTTTTCAAAAATGTCACTTAGACTCCTTGACTTCTGGGGTCCACATAAATACTAGGCATCTTTAACCAATCATATATTAATGCGCTTCAAAATTACCGATGCGCTTCAAAATTCAAAATGGTCCTAAATGAAAAAGTAAAAATATTCGAGTAATAAAACAATTGACCAAATAGTTGTCATCGATAACAAATCACTATATAAGGCGTCTATTGATTGCAATTATAGTCATTACCTAGTAAAATCCACTAATAAAAGTATTAACATAAGAAGAACTAAAATTTAAAATATATTACTCCCAACATATATAAATCAAACAAGAGATTCAGGATTGCAAAATTGTTTCATTTGGTGAGTAAAGTGTTTTATTTATAAAAAATTCATCTCTCGCTAAATATCAACGAAATACAACGAATTTTGACGCAAAATGAAACTATTGTGTTCGGCTGTACCCTGTATTAAAACAGCTATATGATTGCTTAATTGAGCATAATCCAAATATGAACCCGAAGAGTGGGGATTCCATATTTTGGTGAAAATCATTCCAGCCAGTGGTCCTCATAAAAATATCTTCGTTAAGAATAGGAACTTGGGTCAGAAAAGGGACCAAAATACGCAAATGTAAAGAATATGCAACAATGAGCTGAGGGAGAGTATTTATCTTATCCGTCAAGGTAGGAATTACGTGTATATACCCACAGAAATACGATATACTGAAAAATATCTAGTCTGAAAGGGCGCCCAAGTGGTATCAGCGCAGACAGGGAAAAAAGGGAGCCGTATGAGGACGAGAAGCGCGTCAAGGAAGGAGGAATTCGTCGCCCGACGAGGAAGGCGGTAAGGCGGGGAGAAGTCCAGCGTTCGACGGCACAAATAAGAATCTCTCACGCCCCGCAAATTGAATATCGGTGGAAGAAGAGGAGTAGAGTTTGCAATGTTTCCCATGGCGACCGTCACCCAAACAACCGCCACCCACAAACTCTCCAAAAACGGTCCCGTATACGTATCCTCCGCCCAAACCCTACCCAGCTCCTCCCCATCGAAACCACCCCCCCACCCTGACGCCCCCAGTTGTTGACCCCCCGCACCCTACTTTCGCCCCTCTCCCCGCCCCATTTCACGCCCCGATGCCCCCATGAGGGGCGGCTCTCACACACAGACACACAAGGGGGAGGGTTGGGGTAGGGGCCCTTTTCCATCCGCACGCACGAAGCGCAGCTTGCCCTCTTCCCACAATGCGTCCCTTCGGTCGCCGCCGAGAAAACAAGCCGCCCCACACGCCGCGCCTCAGACGCCCTCCCATCCCCATTCCCCCCCATTCTCCCTCCAACCTCAGGCCACCTCCACCCACCCCCCTCTCCAGCTGCGCTGCACCCCCGCCCCAACCCCCCCAAAAACTATAACAGGGCCACGAAACTTTTTTGGCGAAAAGTTTTCTCTCTCCTCGGCGGATCGACGAAGGCGAAATGGCGCGAGTTTTTTTTTATTATTTTGGTGTTTTCGATCCTCGGAATGGTTTGCGGGAACGGAATGAGGGATCAGACTCCCCGCTCTATTGCATCGAGTTTATGTGGTGACTACCCATCCCGAGAACCCAGGTTCGAATCATGGAGATTTTTTGGTGGAATGTCGCTCCCTAATTGGGAGCTATGTGAAGAGCTTTTCAAGCGTAGTACTCCAAATGTCAGATCAGACATTTAACAGTGCATCTCTCAGGCTCCTTTCACAATTAGTAGGCTACTTCCGACACCGGGTTTCACTCCACTCATTACTCAAGTGATTCTTATCTTATCCTAGCCTATCCGCCTAACTTTAATGCTGAAAATGGCCTTAGCTGTCGGTAGCCTCCCCAAATAACCAATCAATTCGATACTAATTTACTAACTAGTTCCACTAACGAGTACTACTACTTTACTAATGACTACTACTATACTAAGGAGTTCCCTCTAAATGAGTCGACATTCTGACACGAAGTTTATATATGGATGCATGTTCAAACTCCAATTACATTTCGAATCTCAAACCGCCAATTTATTTGTTCTCTTTGGAAAAGATCTCGCTTATCATGTAAAATCTAAAAGGAAACCAGACAAGACAGTAATAATATTTGGTAACATTCGATATTTAGCGCAATATCCAAAACTCGAAGCCATTACTCATCAAACAGGTTTCAGCCAGCCTGTTTATGGCCAAAGATAATTAAAGAAACATAAAAAGGCCTTTGTTCAGACAACTTTTAATTATTTTATGCAAATCAATGCTTTCATCTCAATATTGTCGAGTAAATGAGACTTAAAATTCTGCTTTAAGCAATATAAGGTGATCGAGTTGGTGGGAAGGCTATACACTTGTCCTATTTCCCCCTAGGCCCGCGTTCGAATATCAGCGGAAGCTAAAACTTTTCTCTGTAATACCATTATACACGAGGGAGTCATTTAAGACATGCAGTACTCCCTAGGGTGTGGATGTAACTAACTGCAGACCTCAGGTTGTCTTTCCTTCCGAGTGAGATAATACCAATGATGAGTTTATAACCACCCCTCCTCCATTCCTAGCATAATGTTTCTCTTACCAAGCTTCCCAACCATCCTCAACCGCGAACATGGCCTGTACCAGGGACCTAGAAAGAGCAGATCGTTCGGTTGATACAAAAACTTGACCAGTTTATTAACCTCAGAACAGTGATATATTCTCACTCGGTCTAACTGCTGCCACATTACTCAATAAGGGTTTTTTTTCACTCTTGGCAAACCCTCAACCGATTAATAACAAAAGTGATTTTCTTGTGACCTTATTCCCTTCAGGAGTCTTGTTCATCATTATAGCATCAAAACAAGGAATATCTTAATGAAGGAATGTTCTATGAAGAGCTAAAATAGTATTGAGAGCAGTTTCTTCCCATTCATCATCAGCTATCCACAAACTAATCTATCGCACTCCCACCCTCCCTCTCATCCTCAACTACAATCATCATGACTACTGGGAATCATGACCATTTGTCTCCAAAAATAATCAACCAAAAAATGTATATCTCTTGACGCCTTCTACTGATGTCCTCCTGAGCCTCAGAGATTGCAGAGGCATCGGCGCATATGGTGGTAATGGGGGAAGGTACTGAATGGAATGAGAAGTCATCCATTTCCCTGACCCCCGACTACCTCAATCCAGCTACGCACTTAGACCCAAAAAGTATCACAGGACCATGGATGACAAGGGAAAAAGCCGAGAATAGATGGCGCATATGCGCACAGAAATGAAGCTCACTCTTTTACTGTAGCGAAAAATGGTACATCACAAATAGCCAGCGTGCAATTAATCAGCAGTAATTTTCCCTAAAATATTATAATACTAGCCAGCTGTTTTCTATTCGAAAGCATTGGAGGAGACAATCATAACAGTGCAATAAAGACGCAGCAAATAGCTTTATTTCTTGGCGAATAAAATGGACACATTATCCTTTGAGCACGACCGATTACTAAATAGAAATACTTCACAATTATCCAACGCAAAGGTGTAAATCTATCTAAATAGATATGCCTGAATTTCCATGCTTTCCAACATGTATTAGACGCCCTGGAAGATTATGAGATGCAGTAAGAGTGGAAACCCTTTCCTCTCGAAGGCTTTCAAGATATTCTCTTTATCCTAGCCTAGGGGCATGCAGTAACTCCGGTAACTTATATTACAAATGGGGGACGGGGAATGGGAGGGAATGGGAGGGTTTGGACGGTAAACAACATCGACCATGTACTTGCCATGACGAATGGCCAATGACCGTATGTGCCTTGCTATTTTAATCCTTCCCTCCGGGGCTATCTCCCGCTCATATTCCCTATATCTTGTTCCATTAATTCTCCAAGATGACCGATTACCACGACGTTCAAAATTAGTATACTCAGCATTCACTCTATTTTCCCAAGACACAGATGAATGTAAAGACAGGAGCTATAACCGATAACGAAAGACCTAATGATTAAGTGTCAACAGATAAATAAAACGAGAATCGACTATTTCCGTTCACATATGGTTCAAACAATCAACACTGGAGCAGGAGGAGGAGCAGAAGCAATCAACGAAATTTTCATGCCCGATTTTTATGCTGTCGGTTTAAGTAGTTGACCAATAATAGTAACGACATATATTACCAAAGTGATACACAATAATTTAAGCCAAGAAAGCATACTACAAGGAACGCGCTTCACACTTGAGAAGTTTACGAATATTAAATCTAAAATTTTTATTATTCACCATTTTCCTTAATTCATGAAGCAGCAAGATAAGAACAAATAATCAAATTGGAAATTCTAAACTACAGTAAAAACAATCAAGTCTACACTTTGGTCCTACGGGTTATTATGTAATATTACTTGCTAAATATTTTGCTGTGCTAATATCGTTTGCTAGGCATGCGGTTTGCCGAATGCAGAATGAAAAAATATATATATAAATTGAGAATTGCGTTGACACGATAAATACTCTGTGAAGAAAGTAGCTAGTCAATACGAGGGTAAGTTAATCAATAAATGGGCTTGTTCCCAATTTAAACGAAAAAATAGTCTAGGGACACATAATTTTTCAATGACCAGGCTCCTTAAATCGCTAAAATTGTTCTGACACACTTAGTTGAATACTGCGTATGAGATTATATAGTAATTTCTCGTGGTTAAGACGATATAAAGATCCAACCTATTTATTTCCGACAGATATTGTCCGTTCCCCGCTAATCTGTATTAGAAATGCATAACATAAATGCTGAGGCACGATGTGATATCACTCGTTTGAAGACCAAATGTTTCTACGATGGAATCAGACACAGTAACGTATTCAAAATATGGGTGAGAAAATAAGCAAAAGGGAGCACACAATAACCATCATTTTCTTTTGTTCGACTTGATAGCTATCCTAAAACACCACTTCGGGAAAATCTTATTAAGATTGGGTTAAGTTTGTTTTGTAACTTTGGGAGTACAGTTGATAACTTGTAATACGGTGGATACTCATGAAATAATTAACTTCTATGCAATAAGAATGGGAAGTAAATCAGCGCCTACATAGCAATACTGCAACAGCAACAGAAGTACGTACTATTATCGGAAAATGATATTGTTTAAAGTATTTTATAATGTCCTAACCCTTTTAGGGTTGGCTGTCACACTTATAGTAGAGTAAGAAGTCATTTTCGGGAAAATACTTGCGCGAACGTTAGACCACCAGCGACAATGGGTCTGTTGATACTGATAACGAGGCAATATAAACATATCAACTCAGGAGTAGTATGCTACTTTTTTGTATGTTTATAAGTTACATGCAGAAACTGCTAGTCTCATACCAATAGGTTGGCACATGTATTTGCTTCACGGAATCACTGTCGCTACTCCTTAGTGAAATATATCATTTTTTTAATATTGTAATATAAATAATAAGAAATCACTGAATCTGCGACGATTTTAGAAAAGTTATAACTGAATACGAATAGGTAACTGCTGAAACACTTGAGGTTTCTATTCAATGAGGGAGAAAATATATAACACTTCCCTTACAGTAGAATATATGATTGAAGGATCGAGCAATAATCATGTGAAAAGGGGTTGGACACCTGAATTCATGTTAATCATTCAGCGGAAACATTAAATCACGATTTAAGTACGCATAATTTCAGAGCTGATATGAGTAATTTCATCCTAAAGTTATCCGCAATTTAAAAGTGGCTTTAGACCCGGCAAGTCTCGAGTCTTCATTTAGGATGTATAGTCTTATCGCAATAACAGAATATACAGTACACTTTCCTGGTTTTAGAGATTTGAAAAGTTAAATATTCAATTTGATTCAAGAAAAAATTACAATGCATTTCCTACGAAAAAAATAAGAAAAACATATCTATTACATGCTCAATTATCAACCATCACTCGATTCCGCACGCATTCCGTTGACTGGATTCAAGTTTAACATTCAAATTATAAGTTTTGGCTACAGAAATTAATTTGCCAAAAATTCAGGATCTATGAGATCCTTTTTAAAATCCATAAGAGTGAACACTGCCGCTACAGTCGTATTTGAAAGCTAAGTGGAAATAGGGAGAATTAATAACAAACGTTTCAGAATAAAAAACCTCATCTTTAACGGAAAAAACGTATTCAATAACAAAAAGAGATTCCTAATTAGAGTTGAAATTTCTTGCTGCAACGTGATGACAAGAAAATTGCTAACATAATATTACCTGCTCCGACAAAAAATAAAATTTGATTAACGATACTCCATCATCATAAAACTATTTCGTAAATTCATATCCTTCATGTATAATGAGGGTTTCTCGAGTTAATCCTTGAATGTTCATTGATAGAAGCCATATAAATAACTCAAATAAAGGCCATACTTCAGTACACCTTAAAGGCATTATCCCCCGTGAAACACTTGAAATTGCACGAAAAATCAAAAACTTGATAGTAAAACAATCAGTTGTGAATGACAATGTATTTTTTCCCGGGTGTCCAGATAACTTCGAATTTCAGACATCAAAGCGAATAAAACCTAGTATACCTAGCACATTCTTCACTGTTCATCGCGGATGTTAAATATCAATTTTCAATCAATTACATTTATATTTTTAGCATCCAAACTTTTAAGGTTTCTTGTGCTAGCGATAGCTTTCAGGAATGACCTAATCCACGTTACGATTCATTGCGATAATTAACATTAAAATTATTGACTCCTCACTATATTCAACGAAGTATATTTTTCAAAATATACAACCTTTGCAAATAGTGCCACCAAAATTTATATCTAGTTTCTCGTCTATTTTGGAAAAAATATAAGGCATAACCACGGAATATTCATAAATATTTTATAATGAAAACTCTTAGGTAATCAACATTTACTTCCTAAATTAAGTTATATCCATCGATTAAAATATATGTATTTAAACTACGGCGACTAATGTCGGCGGGAAAACCCCGGATTGAACTTTAGTTTCCAGCAGTGATTGTTTCACCCCATGCTTTCCACGATCCTTAGATTTCTTACGGCCGCTCCAACACCGAGTGTGGCAAGATGGTACCAATTCTTGAATCGTTTCATTATTAATTATTCTCCAGCTGCTTCCCAAGACGCAAGACTTCCAATTCCCCACTTCGCTGCTAACAATTCCACCCACCACTCCCGCCCTTTCTCACCCCCGCATAGTCACTTCTAAATTCCCACCCCCTTACTCTTCCAACCCCTCCCTCAACAACCCCCGCTCCCCGATATCCAATGCCCCACTGAGCGTCTGCGGCGGTTCCCCGCTTGGCGTCACGCCCCGGAGGCAAGCGAAGACTCCACTGCTAAGTATTCCGATCGCCTAAGTCAATCAAAACAAAAGAGTGAACAGGCAATATGAACATACGACCTTATCGAGATGCGGATACAATTCAACGTTGAGGTGCTGTAACATGTAACGATGCGTAGGGACCTGCATCGTAATCAGATCTCCGTTTTACCTAAACCTGCAGTTGAAGTAAGCGATTGATCTTATTTCACGATTCTGGTATATTTATGCGACATTTAATAACTTTATGACCTGTCCGGCAAGAAAGGTGGGCACTGAAAATTATATCATCACGGCATATTTATCTCTAGTTTCCATTCAATCATTTATCTTAGCATGGACATAGATCCTATCTACATTCAATTTAATCGCAGAAAAAAATCAGACTTATCTCAAAATGTATCGAAAAAATTCAAAACACCCCAAACAGTCCTCTAATGAATTATGAAAATTTTGTCTTCCAGTTCCTTCAGTTTACTTCCATAATCCTAGTTTATCAAGGTAACAATCTCAATTGGATAATTACGCTAGATTATTGAATATGAATGGATGGAGTATCTAATGGGAAACACCTAGAAACATTCGAATGAAGAAATTATACGATCATTACTCAGGCACCATAAAGATGAGTATATCCAGGATGGTGACTAAACCATGAAGTCGTAGAGGAAGAAATATCCATTAACGGAGCACATGGACTAAGGAGTATCCATTAATGGAGCACTATATTGGAAAAAATGACGAGGGCTCTCCCGATGAAATCACGACGACACCAACATTATAATATCCACCAGAAATCCATGTGCCAGTACTCGTTGTAGAAGCACTTAACTCACGAATTCACAAACAGCAAACTCACTGGTGATGATGATCGATGAAGGAATCCATTATAATTTACAACTCACTGCTGATGTCATAGGTAATCCCAATATATGTACGTTGAATCTCCTCTTCGGCAGCAACAACTTTCTCCCTCAGCACTGATTTAAAAAAATAATCACTTCTCAGAAATGTCGCCGAATTCCTCCGCTGAAGACAATGATGGCGCTTAATCAGACTCATGAGGAAACCTCAAACCCTAACCACGGATCCTGAACTTCGAGCAAGAAAACTTTTCAAATACTTTCCAAAAGTCCACGATAAAACTCGAGGCCACGGGGTCGAGTTGGTTTCGCAGTGGAATAAAAAAATGGAAGGATTAAAAAAAAAATCTGTTGAAGTTGTGGACAGTGAGTGGGGGGGAGGGAGGGCAACCGCGAGACGAGAGTCAACAAATGATTTTCTTTTTGTTTTTACAAATGTCGAAAGATGGTACGCATGAGCGATTGGAGCGCCCTTACCATTCAAACGCGGGAGATTTCAAATTTTGACGTCACGTGTCAATTCCTCCTCCGGCCGTCACTATGGCAACGGGGCGAGCAAGGGAATAGATGCAGACGATTCAAGACGAGGAGGTGGCGGTGGGAGGGTGAGGGGAGATGGGGGAAGGGGTGGGGTGGGGCAAAGAGAGAGGAGGGGAAGGGAGACGTGGGGGTTTAAGAAGAGCGCAAAGGAGAAAGGGGGCTGGTGAGAGAGGGATTATGAAAAGGAGTTGGAGGTGGGAGGAAGAGGCGAAGGGGGGTGTGGCTGGGTGGATGGAAAGGGAATGTGGTGGCGCACTAGATGGGAACATGTGTGGACGCGAAAGGTCTTGAGGAATGGGCAAGGGTGAGAAGGAGTATGGCGTCGAAAAGACCCTTGTCCACCGAGTGGACGTTCTCGGGCGAGCGAAAGTGAACTTGGACTCAGCAAGAAGGGAAAGAACCCATGGAAAACCACGAACTCAGACCAAATGATGATGTAAAACGAAGGGAAAATTGCAGAAATATAACCCAAATCTAGATAACCTCAGAAGAAAAAAGAAACATGGCAAGAGAAACAAGAAATAGCATCTCTCCCGGGGCCAAATTTCAAATAAACCCGTGAATTTTTAGAAAAGAAGAACGAAATCAGGCTAAAGAAATGAACAAAATTAATCTGTCCTTGAGGAATAATGGGTTCAAAAGGATGACGACTGACTATTAATAACAATGCTGTGAGAGCAGGTGTACTTCAGATCCTACGTAAATATGTTGGTGGCGGAGACATTCGTGATTCATTAGATCCCACCGGCAACCTAAGTCTACAAACATTCTTCTAATTCCTAGGATACCCGTTGGAACGGACATTCCGGCTGAAAAACTAGCGGGTAAGCGCCATCAAGATGGTACCAATGAAAGGAACAAAGCTGGGTGGATAGATACAGAGGAGTTTACGATTGTGAAATTAAATGATGACGAGAACAATCTGAGAAGTTACGCTCCAATAGGACTCCAGCCAAACAAACCACAATCCCCAGTATTCCTGTCTAAATTTTAATAGGACAACCATTTAGATGGCCTAACTACTAATAAGGACGTCAAAGAGATGCTACCATTAAAAGAGAGGAAAAATCTAGACAGAGTGATATCGGTGCGAAGACTTGGGATGAAGCTTGAAGATTGCCAATAGACTAACTGTTTCAATCCCAACCGAACTTAAACAGCGCTTCTAATACCTTCGCGAATCCTAACGTGAGAACCCTAATCTAAAGCACACTACAGAACTTCCCAGGTATGTTAACACTGGGAGGAACAAAGCTGGATGGAGAGATATAGACGGTTATACGGTAAATGTGTTGATGGTTACGTGAGCTAACTGTGTACGACAGACTACTAATCCTACTTAACTTCTACCACGTCCCAAACCCTGACCTAGAAACTCAAGAGAACGTCCAAGAGATGTTACCATTGAAAGGAACAAATCTGAGAAGAGAGATGTTTGGGAATGACTTGGATTGAATCTAGAAGGTGACGGTAACTGTCTGTAGGTGGACTTGCTACGTCTATCCCTACCCAACTGAAACCTCGCCCTACAGATATCCTCTCGAATCCCAAAGAGAACAATTCCAAACTTAAACAACAAAGATGACGCCCTACAGACGCTACCATTGGGAGTACTGCAACTGGATGGAGAGGTAAAGGCGGATGGACGCTGAATTGCGATGGTGGAAGGAACTGCGCGAGGATTGAAGCCATACTACTCCCCTTATCAATCCCTAACCACACCCCTTATGCCTCCTCCATCCCACAAGGGGACACCCCAACCCCAAAAGCTCAAGAGGACTTCTTGGAGGTGTTGCCGCGAGGGAACTAAGATGGACAGAGGGATACAGACGTTGAATGTCGAAGGTCGCGGGAACGGTCTTAGGACGGACGTCTTCCTCCCCCCGTGACTTACAAAACTGCGCCCCCCCGTGTCCCTCCTCCTTCGAACAGAAAGACGCCGGGCACTGCGCGCTCAAGACGCTTGGGGAAGAGAAGAGTGGCGAGTGGCCAAGGAGGGGCGTCCCGTTCGCCGTCGGCGGCGGCGGCGTCGCTATACGGTGGGGGAGGAGGCGGGGGAGGTGGAGGCTTCACCAGCGCCGGCGTCCGCGGCAACTGAGGCCGCGGAGGGTCTCAACCAAACCTTTTATAGAGTTGCCGAATTTTGTGGACCACTTAACTGAAAACTACGCCACCAGCAGAGAGAGGAGAAACGCCCCCCTCTCCCTCCTCAAGCTCCCAAAACCCACCTCCCACCCCTCTCAGTCCTTCTACCTCGCTTACTTGCCCGCCTCCTCTCTCCTCCTCCCCACTACACTACTCCACATCACCACTCCCTCCTCCGTCCCTACACCTCCTGGGTCCCTCCTCCTCCCCCCCCCCTCGCAGACACAGAGGGACTAACCCAACCCCGCCCCTTTCACCATCATCCTCTCCTCCATGCCCATACCACCGTTAAAAACTTCCTCCCACCCGCCCCTCCCACCCATCCCTCCTTTTTACCCCATCCAGAACCCATGCACACCAAATGCAAAATTACACGTCCAAGTTAGCAACCCGTGAAACCGGTATATAAGCTTCGTGCTCAACGAGCTGCTAATACAGAGAGAGCCCCCCTCTCCTCACACCCCCCCATACCCGGATAACCCTCCCGCCACCCAGGATCCCTCCCCACGCTACTACTACAACTACTCTTTACTCTTTCCCCACCCACCCACCCCCCACACTAGATTTGAACCCCCTCCTACTTGCGCCCTCATGAACCCCATCACATCCCCACCAGCCTCGTGCAATCTAACCGACCAAAACCTCCCAACGTTAGCTCCCACCCCTCGCGCCCCGCTCCCTCTTCGTCCCTCCCGACATCCTAGTCACCACCGCGTCCTCCTTTTCCCTCCATTTCTTCTTCCCTTCCTCATCCCCCATCATGTACCCCGAGAGAGTCCTGGTGAGCGTGTGTAATGGTTACGGAGGAGCATGGTTGAGAGGGGGGATGAGAAGGCGGTGAAGGGATGACTGGGGTGGAGAGAGAGAGAGAGGATTGTAAGAAGGAGTTGGTGCGGCAAGACGGCAGAGCCGAGGAGGAGTGGGAGGAGAAGTGAATCGATTGAGAATGGTGGGGGAGGGGTAGCATAAGGAGAGTGGGTGGCGGGTGTGCGTGGGGGAGGCGGAGGGAGGCAAGCGGGTGATATCAGGGTAGAAAGTATTTGAGGCAGAAGGACCGCTAAGGGAGAGAGAGAGTGAGAGAGGGAATGAGAAGGAAAGGAGGAAGGGTATATATATATATACGGAGAGCGAGAGATAGAGGAGGGGAGGAAGGAAGGATAAAGAGTGTGGGATGGGCGAGAGGCATAAGAGGGAGGGGGGGTAACGAAAATTAGGAGATGCACAGGAGCGTGTTAGTGATGAGCGTAAAGCCAAAGGGTTGTGAGGAGGAACGGGGGGGATGTTGGGTTGGGTGAGGGAAGAAAGGAGAGGAGGAGGGATAGGGAGAGGGGGAAAGAGGAGGAGGGAGGAGTGGAGGACGTTCGGGGATAGCATGTGAGGAGAGGGAGTGAGTGGGGGCGGAGGAAAAGAAAGGGTGGCTCGGTGAGAGAGGGGAGGTGGGTGGAAGGGGGCAGGATGCTGGAGAAAGTGCGGGGCAGAAGACGAAGGAAAGGGTCCCACGAGACAGGGGGACAGGGGCCGTACGTGAAGCGTGAAGGGGTGGGGAAAAAAGTGACGGAAGGAAGATCCCGGATGGAAGAAATCCTGATGTGAAAAAAATGGGACGAGGTGGTCTGGGGATAAGGTTAAAATTATTAAACTAACACACAAGGAAACGAGGGATAATGTCCCTCTCCTCAAAAAACAATTAAATTAAATAAAAGAATTTAAAAATTCCCGGAAACTGAGATGTGAGATAGAGAACCATGGATCTTAAGTTATGTAAAACGTTCGACCAGAGTAATTTTTCTCTCCCCGTGAATATTGAGAAATAGATAAGTGCGCGAAAGCACGATATATGAAAGTACTCTGTGAGCTTAAAAAAATGCGCGAAGCATCCCCCTAAACTAGTATGAAGGACAAACATGGATACAAATGAAAATTCCTCAATTCTCTCCCTCGGATCAACAAAGAGTAAAAAAGCAAAACCACCCCTTACAACTAGAGACCACAGTATATAAAAATACTCGATATGGTTGAAGGAAAGAGTACATAGAAGATGGGTAACCAAAATGAAGGGTAACGGCGGTGCACCGATATTGCAATCACCAGAGCAATGGAGAAAAGATAAAAAATTATTTTTTGTGTATAACTGAACGCTTCGGTTGATGATGATGATGATGCAGAGATGGCATCTCCGCTCTCGTGATTAAAGTCGAAAAAAATATTGATGGAACAAAAAACACGTATCTAGAGCGCGCCCTGATGATATATCGGGACGCAGTAAATGTTTCCTTTTTCATGCTTCCCCCTACCCGTTGCGAGTAATAATTGAAATCGGGATGGGTGGAGAGGCGCACGGTAAAACCCATTGGGCGAGAAATAATGCATGCGCATGTGCACCAAATATATACCCCTCCCGGCATGCAACGTTGGTGCATCACGTCACACCCGTTCGGCATCGTTCCGAGAGAAAGGGAAGGGTCGATGGTTGATTATAAGGGATATTTTATCAAATAAATTCTATGTCCGCGGGGATTATCCTTAAACGTTGGCTCAATCTAACAATCTAATTCCCATATCTAATCCCTTCTCCACGCCTGCCATTATTTGCTTTTCTTCGTTCTTCCCAATATCATCACTATAAATCTCCTTCCTCTACCCCACCAACCCTGTATCCTCCCATCCATAGCCCACTATGCATGTCGTTATGATAAAGGATTTGGTTTTTTCTAGGCGAGCTTGGCTGATGATTTTTTTCCGGGTTTCCATCCGGGTCAGGAAGGCCAATGCTGCCAATATTTCGATATTTTCTCTGTCATCGTCATAAGGACTGATGTTGAATCAAGGATCGTGCCGGGTTTATATGGTCTAGCGTGGAGGTTGAGTCTCATATGATTAGTCAGAGTTGTGACGAGAGATTTCCATGTGGTTATGTCTTAGTACGTCCTACTACCCATATTCCTGTCTTCAAATTTGTTCTATCGGCTTCGTCTCTTCTCCCATCATGTCCAACATTTCCTGCTTTGTTCAACTCCCTTCTGTTTTCACCCACCTCCGCGTCTACATCTCGAAGGACTCAAGCCTACGTTATTTTTTTTCAATTTCCAAATCCCATCTTGATATGTGCTCATTATTGCTTAAGCCTCTCCTAACCCGACCCTCTTCAAGTTCTTTTTCTCTTTTTATACGCATCTGGGAACACGTACAACACGGCCACAAGACGGCGTTCAGAAATTAAAAAAAAATTGTCGTCGACAAACTTTCCACCCTTTCCAACTCCGACTTTAACTTGGATTACTTTCGGAATTTCGTATACCTATATTTCATCAACTCAGAGGTTTTCAACGCGGATTTTTTGTGCTTCATTTTTTCCCTTAAATATTAAAATGGAAGACGTCGTTCCCTTCTCCCTCCCACATCTCAGCGTCGAAAACGTGACCGGTGTTTCATGGTACGGGACGCCATTCCACGATGAGCGATGGGATGATGAAAAACAAGCGCGAGAAGGAAAAAAAAACAAGAAAAACTTCCATATTCCCTCACTAATGGGAATTATTTTAATCTGAAGAGCTGCGGAACAGGGCGGAGGTAGGGAGCTGGTGGATGGATTGGCCGTGACATCCTCCTCCCTAGCTTACCCCGAAAGCACTCTAATGTGTCGAGGAGTTAGCGGAAAGAGAGAAATACTGAGATGGGGAATACTCTGGATGGATAAGAAGAGGGCGACATTACAAGTTTTACGCGCTAATAAAATTAATAGGAGGCTAATTTTCCTAAATCTTGCAATCACCAAGTAAGTCACCTCCACTGATAAAACGAACGACTAAACTTCTAAGCGGTCATTTTTAAGTAACAGACAGGCAATAAATAATTCAAGAAAGGATTATAAAGTCAGACGGCAGTTAGTGTTGAATTGCTGTTACTGCTACGGAGGTGAGGTGAGAGAGAAGTGATTTAGGTGAATGTCTCCACGAAAGGGTAAACAATTGTGAGAAATGCACTAAAGAATTGAAATTTTGAGGGCTTATTCATTTTATTGGGCCTCTCAATGTTTCGTATTTGCTTCATTTCGGGGAAATTCCTACTTTTTGAGCTTCGATCTTTTTAGCCAATAAATATAAACAGTGAGGTATTCGTTTTTATGCAGGAGAAAAACTGAAATTACAGAAGAATAAACTAGAGCCTTTGTGAAAAACAGCTTCTAACCGTTAATCATCATCCTGCATGAATTATATAAAAACCAGTCCCAAATACTCGGGGAGGTGTAGTAGTACTATCCTCAGAATTTCATTTCTCTATTCGTATCTGCGTATACACAAGCACTAAAGTAATTTCAATATGCATTCGACTTTCTGAACGAACAAAATCAACGTGTTTTATCTTAATACCAAACATATTATTAATTTCCCACATCATCCTATTATTCCTATCGAATTCTTTCTGATTGAACTTTCTTTTTCTTTTTTCTCTCTCTTCCATTCGTATTCATATTGAAATTTAGAACTTAATCCCGCCACATTTTAGCGCCGTACCTGTAATTGCCACCGTATATGTTCAAACAGTAATGATTCTTGTCGAGTTGAAGCACTCGACGAAAAGAAATACCATGTCTAAGTTAACTCGTTTGAAAGGTATTCCTAGATTTGTGAATTATTTTCAGCAACTATTAATCAAGGGCACAGCTTAGATGTAGAAGGAAAAAGGTATACAAATGAATCTGAAGAGATGCAAGATTAGGCCATGAAGCGCTTAGGTGACATAAAAACCACGAGAGGGAGTGTGAGCGTGTGACAGAACGAGAGCATGGAGCAAAAACAGCGGTTGAGTTAACGCTCGGAGGGCGACAGCGAGGTATGGGAGGTCGGATAATGCGAAAGATTTGGTAGAGAAATTGAGGCAGAGGGAGTTGGCAGGAGAGACACAGCGAGAAAAAGAGACGGAATGAGAGAGAGATGTACGCGGGGAAAAATAAGGAATTAAGTTGGGAAAATAGTGACGAGGAAGAGAGTAGGGGAGGAAGAGAGGGGACAGATTCGTAAAAGGGTTGAGAAATTATAAAAGCTACGACTGGATGAGATTACCGCGGGCACAAAAAAAGAAATAAGGACGGGAGTGAAAATATGCGGGAGGACGAGTCTGGTTTTAGAGGGGGGCGGATGGTAAAAGATTCCCCACGGGAGAACAGAGGGATGGAGAAAAAGGGGACGGAAAACTGGTATGAGCAGAACGGGGGCGGAGGGCATAGGAGAGAAGAGAGGGTTAGGAGTGGGTAAAAAGGATGGTGAGATGCTCTATGGAGGGGGGATGGACACATGTGACGGAAGAACTGAGGGAGAGAGGAAAAAAATTAGAGTGGGATTTGTGTGAGAGAGAGAGGAGAGGGGCAGAGGGATTATTCGGCAAGGAAGACAAGAAGAAGAAAAAGTGGTGAGAGGGGTGGATTTTGCAGACCCAGAGCCAAACAGAGCAAAAGAATAAAGTCCCTTTCACGTTGAACGGGAGAACATAACTTACAAAACTATCGTAACTTAGACTGGCATCGCCATATTTAAGATAGTTTGAGCGAAATAGAATTTCACTAAAATCAATGAATTTGGTCTCAATTTTGAGCGAGATTTCCGACCGAGGATACTAAAATATTAGCCCCTTACTAACTGCTTCCCGAAATTTTTGATGAAGAATACTAGTCCTTTTACATAGAAAATGGTACGCGTATGCGCTCCGTGGAAACGTTTTAAAAATATGGAATTTACAACCCCAAGATCACGTCAAAAAATCAAGTGTGAAGTTTGTACATTTTTTCGACTATTTTTGAAAATATCATACTATCACCACGGTAATTTTTTTCAGAATCGCAAAAAGCCTTCTGTTGTGAAGGAGTTTTACTCTTACTGCGTGAAAAATGAGTCGAATTAAAGACTTACGCAGCTATATTTATTTAATTGCTTTGGGTTTCAGTCACCTAAAAGGATATTATAGCACCATTAATAATGCGATATTTTCTCGCTCAAACTACCTTAAGCCAAGTTGCTTGGTTGTTTCGGGAGGTGAACAATATCAGAGATCATTTGCACCATGAAGGACATGTGAATAGAATTGTATAGGAAAGATTATCAATTCAATAAAGACGGGGTGGAGGGCAAACCTTCTTTGGCGTTAGTCTACTAAAAGTCTCAATCATGAAAGGTGCCAAGGGATCCACGCATTAACGTCCAATCAGATGCACTTAGCACTGCACTGAAATGTCCCCGCATGACGCAAAGTAGTTTCGAGAATCCATTTAAAATTTGCTCGAGCTGGAATCTAAAATCGGGCCTCCGGAATGAAAGCCAGCATTCTAGACATTGTCTTTAATGCGACCAAAAAGAATATCTCTTTCCCTTGAAGATATTTTTAAAAATATCCGATATTTTGTTTTTCGGTATCTAAAATTTCGATATCTCTTGAATGACGTTATGGGTTTGAAAGTAAATGTCCGAAGTCCAATGAAATTTCATTAATTTTTATAAACTATCTTAATGCTTTAGGAGCATGTCAACCCTCCAAGATAACAAATGATATTAATGGTTGAAGGCGTAACTTGGTGGAACATAGACACAGATATGACGAAAAAATATCAAAATATATTCCACACTTTAAATATTTATTGCCGACCCAGTTTTCGACTGCACAGTAATCATTGTCAAGGTATATCTTTTTGATATCAATATACCTCGATAATGATTGCTGTACAGTCAAAACCTGGGTCGGCAATAAATATTTAAAGTGTGGAATATGCTAAGCTTTTTTTCTTCATGTCTCCAAGATAACTCCTGATGAGTCTACTTAATTGGCCGACTCTGCGTAACTTAAGATATGAATGGAAGTTTCGAGTTAAGCTAACTTATCATGCTCATTTGCAAACGCTCTTCAGCTCTAATATGATGATTCGACTCTCTTTAGTTACATTCCTCATATATTTTGTAATGGTCAATGTGAGCTAACCTCAAGTATGAATAGGCGGAAACAGGAAGAAGAAAAAAATGTAGATGGATGGACTGGATTAGAAAAGGGATGGATGGATAAAGAGAGAGACAAAAGGTCGCGTTCGAGGGGTAAAGGTCCGGTCGAGTCCCACTCCAATAGGAAGAACGTATGGCGAGGGAGGAGGAGGGTGGCAGGCAGGGTTGCCAACTTCTCCGATGAGTTCTTTCCCGAAGTGCTCCGATGATAGAGAAAGAATTTGCGGGATATTCCGGGAGATTCAGCCAAAGAATCATCATAATTACCATAGAGACGTAGTCTACAGCTTGATCACAATCAAACTAGATCAACCGAGAAATACCTCCATCAAGAGTTAGTTCCATCGCAATAAAAATTTTCCATTTATCATCATTGGGATGGTCCAAAAAAATTATAGCAGCTCCAATATTTTCTTAACAAGCATTTATTTATGAATTATTCTGGAGATTGAGTATTAATTGACTTAAGCGAACTCTCAATACATACTATTTAATTTCAATTTCGTCCATAGATTGTTGCTTCAAAATGGACACAATTTATGCTGATATAGAAAAAATGAGAGAAACGTTTTAGGCCATCCTATCAACCAGTTATTTACTATTTAAATCACGAAATAATGAGCTAAATTTGCATACATTGTGGTAACAGCAGCCATTACCTCGTATGCATATATTCAAATGTCAAGAAAGGAGAGAAATCATGTTTCTTTGATGAATACTAAAAAAAGGAGGAAAATTTCTCACTTATATTAGGAAGGGGGAATATTAGGAAAAAAAACTACTGTCCATTTCCAGAATTCTCGCGGGGAATCCGGTAGAGTTGGCAGCCCTAGCGGAGGGACGACTGTGAAAAGGACGGAGAGAAGGGGAGAGAAAGAAGAGAAGGGGCAGTAGGACGTATCTGAAGGCGAGGAAGGGATCACTCAAGTGTGGGCTGGACGGAGGTAATGAGGAGGATATGGAACCGAGCGGATCGAACCGGGGCGGGGGCAGATGGGGAAGGGGGCGCGCGTGCGAGAGAGGAGGGGATGGCGCATGGGGGCGGGCGGATCCGGATGAGAGGGGAGTCGGGGGACTAAGCGCGTGTGGGAGGGAAGATCGGAGAATATAGGGGAAGAGATGATAGGGCAGAAAGTGGGCAGAGTAGATGAGACCTTTGCTTCTGGGGCAAAGCTGAGACTCAAGATCCCTCCTTCCACCTAACCTCGTGGGATCAGATTTCTAATGAGATGTATCACAATTTAAAAATGTTTAATTTGATGTATTCATACCGATATAACTGATTTTAGAAGGCTTAACATCATGCAATTGCTCTATGGTAGACAGGAATCAATAGTAATGTTCCCCACTTATTTTTTTTGACGCGGTCACTTTAAACATACAAATATCATTTTCAAGGAACAGTGTTATGGGCACTTTAAAAATGACATGGATATATTCAAACCAGTCGCTATCTCATATTAAAGTACGAAACATTACTATTCTAAAACGGTGTCCAAATATTTATAAGTTCACAGAAGAATTAATAGAAAAAGACCATGATCACATCATAATAATGTAAATCTACCAGAAAACTCCCGTTCCTTAAGGATCCGTTACAGAAATTCTTTTGTTCTCCTCGTGCTTCCTCCAGCAACATGCGGAAAATTCGAAAATTATATCTACGTGTGAGATTTTTATGATTTTTCCCTTTTATTCGTTCATGACCACACGAGTGGTTTTACATTTTTATACCAATATATATATGCAATTAATATCTGTTGTACAACAGATGTTACGGTGCAAGTTTATTGGCTTTAGATCTTTGGTGATGTTGAGTTATTTTAACCCCTTAACAGAGGTGTATGAACATACATCACCGAATTTTGATAACATATTTAGATTTATGCTAGAATTAAATTACAAGAGCGAGTCTTCAATAGAAATTGCAGTAAAAAAGACGCTACTACGTACGGGATGGGGTTGAAAAGGCATTCCACTATCTATCCCAGTCCATGAGTTACATGATGACAGTTAAAATGAAATACATTAATACATCTGCAAAATTGTCAATAGTATAAGCCTATAAAGTTCCTTTTATTAACCTCTATAAGCTCCTATTGTTAATATTTATAGATATAATTTTTCACGAGATTGTGCAGCAAAGAAGTCACATGATCGGTGCAGCATCTACCTCACGGGTAAACGTTGATAAACGAAAAAAAGGAATGAAGAAATGGAAAGAGGACGAATTGAACAGAGGAAGAAAGCTAACAAGGGTGTGGCGGGGCGGGGAGAGATGCGTGCGGGGGAAGGAAATGGGTATGGGGGTAGGAGAGGTCCATGAGAAACATGGTTACAAGGGCATTCGGTTCAGTTGAACCTTTGCACGAAATGGGATGGAAAATATAGAGGAGGCGGGGGCGAAGGGTAAAGGAGGGGCTTTGGAAGACGAGGGGGAGGGGGAGTGAGGGGGAAAGGGCGATAAGGGGACGGAGTAGGGGGTGAGGGTCGCGATAAGGGTGGACTGAGCTGCGAGGAGGGCGGAGGAACGTCGGGGAACCTTGTGGTGGGGGAAACCTTGAGAGGAGGACATGGAGAAGGTAGCGGGAGAGGGAAAGCGGGGAGGACGAAGATGGACGAGGAGGTTAAGACGGCGATGGAATAGCAAAAGATAATAATGATGGAGAGGGTAAGAAGACGGAGCATGGACGAGAATCAGTTTCTTCGGTGGCTTTAGCACTGGCTTAGAATACAGGTGGACATCGGTTCCGATCCCGGCTGAGGTGAAGATTACTCGGATTTTTCGAAATTAGGAATTTCCGAAAAAATCGGATTCCTCCCGGGGTGTTAAGAGGACAGTATTTCAAGCGCTGTATCCAACCCTCAAATGGTTCGTCAACATTAATTTTTCCGGCGTTATTTTGTCGTACCTATGAAAAGAAGGGAACTTTGTGCATCCCATAAGCAAAACGTTATTTCACATAACGATCAACGTTTCAAATCATGATGTAATTCATTTTTCAAATTTCGAATCATGATGTAAAGGCAGTTTTAGCAGTTTCACAGAGATAATTTACACATGCAGGGTGGGATGGAGAGGAGGCTGATGAGAGGTTTAGTAAACTCAATCAATGTACAGTCAATTTTCATCTTATTCCCCTTTTTCCAACATATTCTTCTCATTTGTCCCTCTCATTTACTTCCTGCATATAGGCTTGTTCACTAACTTGTAAAAGCTTCTTTAAGTATGGTATCGTAATTTCTTTATTAAGACAACTAGGTAGGCAAGTGAAAGAAATATTGAATTTTGGGCAGCATTCAATTTACTCCATTGCATAGATAACCTTAAACTGAGGACCTCTTTTTTGAGAATTCTACCTGCCGGAGTATCCCCTCCCGATTTGCTTAGTTTCAGGGGCCTAACTACCTCTAGTATTTCCTTATCCGCCTCAGGATACGATCTACCCTTCTTCATCCATTCCATGAAACATTTTCTCTATCTTCCTCTAAATCGCTTGCCCAACATCCTTCCCTCAATCATACTATTGAGCAATCCACCGCCCCTCGTAACTTCCTCCAGCCACCTACTCAGCCTACTCCTGATTTGGCTAACTCAAACGCCAAATTTCCCTCCAACAAACAGTTAAACAACCCGAGATAATCATAAATCCATAATGGGATCAATAACCTTAGTTTTCTGTCCCCTACGCAAACTTTCAAGTCTACTGAATAAAGAACTCGACGAGGGCACAAGTTTGCGATTGCAGCAAAGAGAACTATTCCGGTGATTCCTCATTTCATGAATTAATTCATTTTTAACAATTTAAACAATTGTTTCTATTTAAACAGTAGACCCTACATCAAAGTTTTCACACAAGATATAGCAGAAATTTATGAAATAATAAATGAGTCTCAGTCGCAATACTCTACAATTTTTTTTTATAAATTCGACGCGCTTCGACAATTTTTCGTCATCCTCGGGTAGAGATTAAATAGGTCATTATTAATTTCCAATTTTGTGTCTCCCTGTGGATGATTTGTAAACGTCTAAATTAGTCAAACTTTTGGAAAATTACGACTTAGACGAATTAATCATAACCTAAATTAGCCTGAATAAAACATAAATTGTCGAACCCAAAGTCGTCTTCGAAAATGCTGGTTGAAACTCACAAATTTATCAATTTCTTTTCCTGTGGGTATTTTCCATAAGCTGTTGCCGACACCGTAAAGCTTGGGTTACCTAAATAATCCATTTCTAATACTCTAACTTTTATGTTAGAAGTATTAAAAATAATAAAATATAATTGGCCTAAAACCACAAAGATTCTGCATCATGAGGAGGATCTACTGAAAGCTGATCATGTTTTGAAGTTAATGGGCATATTATTGGGAGGAAGTATATTGCTGGAAATGCTGTAAAGAAGAAAAGAAAAAGTATTGTTAGCGTTAAGACGTAACATATTCTAAAATAATAACCCGAAAAGTGGCTACGAATTCACCTCTAGTTAGATGACCGCTGATGACGATGAGATATTTCCGAATGTTATGTAATGGATGTGATCAGTATTCAAATGAGAGTCTGTAAGATAGCTGGGGAGGAAATTACTATAAGGAGCGCAGTGCGGCATGAAAGAACGGAGGAACGGATAACAGCTGAGGTATAACTAATAAGGGGAAAAAAGAATGTTTCAAGAGATAAGTAAATGACAACCACACAAAAGAAAAGTACATAGGGATTCCAGATTAAATTGTAGAAACATTCAGGATTTCAAGTGAAAACTCTTACTGAGAAAAAGATGGGTTGGTTTTTTGGGGTGGAAACCAAAAGTTTAAATCACTTCGCGACGTTATGTTAGGTGCGACGAAGAGTAAGAAGGTCGAAAGTAAGAAAGTAAGGGTCGAAAGACACCTGACTTCGGCATTAACCTACGGTTATAGAGGGGGGTTAATGTTACTGGCTTACCCGACGAAAGGAACCCTCGTACTGCTTGAAGAGGTCTTCATATTTATAGCGCTAAAGGAGTCGATATTGCAATGAAAAATCTGAAATCTTTTCTGGGTTTCGAACTAGGGCCCTCGGTATTCGTTACTACAATCACCACACCAAACCGATCCCTCTGACCATATGCAAGAGGGATATTAAAATATTTAATCCATTGATAATTTTTTAAATTGCTTCAAGGAAAACACGTTGAAATATATTGATATTTCATATTTCAATGCATAAAAAACATTTCACGTGATTCTTTCATGGGACGACAGAATTGTGAGCGCTAATAAAAGCAAATTCCGAAAAAATAGTCATATCTATGTGAAGCTTGCTTTTCATCAAGAATTCTAAGCAGTACAAGGCACTACAACCTCATCTCATTTATTTTTGTCATAACTCATAATAATCACGAAGGCTGTAAAATTTGATTAAGCGTTTGATTCTAGAAAATAGGTGGAATGCAAAAAGTGGTTAGATATTTCAGTAAATATCAGAATTTAGGAGTATCACACTACAGTACCCTAATTCTGCTAGAACTGAAATTAGATCTAGAAAGTAGAAAGAATAAGTGAATGTAGAAAGAAATATCCCCTAATTTAATTTCCAACCCAATATCGTTACCTGACAATCCTGATAGCTTTGATCGCGGAAAGCATTTGCAAAATTCTAGAGATACATATGTGCGGCATGTAATACAGAAAATGAAATAAAAGACAATAAGTGAAAAATTCAATTTTCTGAGGATGAAATAAAAACACTCAAAAATAGCATTAAATGAAAGAGAGACGGAAGGACAAAAAATAGGAGGAAGGCTGGGGTTTCCAGGAAAAACTCGTGAAATTATATTAAAAAATAGATTAAAGTTTGCGATAAAAACAAAGGTTAATTACAAACCTTGACTCCCCTTCGTTAAAATTAAGGCATACGGCCCCCATGCATTGTCTTTTTTTAACGAATGAAAGGAAAAAAAGGAAATTTGAGAAGGGTGAGAAATGAAAAATGAGATAAGATAAAAATTTGACGTTACAAGATGAATTAGTTCCATAGTACAAAAGATTACATTAAATTGAGTCACCTTATCAAGCCAAAACTACAGTGAATCATGTACAGCAGCAGATTATTTTTAAATTGGAGTTTTAAAATGAAGAATAATGGGATTTTATTCTCATTAAAAAATATTTTTGTCCTGTGACTGATACGACTGAAATCGGAATCCATCCACTTTCCCGAGTGCACACAAAACCGCTAGTAAGAGGTAACAATATGAAGGCTCACATTATACTCGAAGGAGGAGTTACGGCAATAAGTTTATCTATAAAAACAATTGAATAATTAAAAAAAATTAATTACTCAGGTAAATGTAGAATTTGAGAATCAGATTCTTACTGATTGTTTATTGCTTTATTACAACCAGCCAGATGGGATTTTGGTTGATGTATTAACTGGCTTCCCGTCCCGAGGGTCCGAATTCAAATCCTGGCAAGGGCAGCGATTTTTCAGCGACCTAAGATTTCTCTTCACATTTAATCCTGACCATTAGTGACCCGAACCAGCCTATACTGCTATTATTAATTTCAAAATGACCTTAGATGTCGGTCACCTCCGCCAAGTTACAAAAACTAGTCGAATGATGGGATGACATTAAGCCGGCTGCAAAGAATTCGATAAAAAACAGTATTTTTGTACACAACAGTGATGAATAAAAATATGTTTCCATGATATGAAAGCTAGTTGAAATGGAATTTAAGGCCAAAGTAAAATCTAAAGTAAATATTTTGAACTACAAGCTCTTAAGTTTGATGACCATAGAATATGTGAACGAGAAAAAAATAATTAGCAATATTAGAGAATTTGTAAAAGCCTTCAGGATTTTCTGTGTCTTGCTCATGAAAGTATGCACCTACGATGTATATTCGTATTTCCGAAAGAAATCACACAAGAATATCGTGATGTATGGGTCGAGACATTATGCTGTGTGTCTCAAGCCTCAATTCATTATATACCACTTATTTTTGAACTTGAATGTCTTAAGAGAAGTCATAAAACACTGATTAGGAATACTTTTAATTCTTTCAATTTAAAGATTTAGATTTCCGACTTGATATCCTATGAAGAACTTCCATGACCAGGTAAATCTAAACTTCATCAGCTTACAGGTGCTACTTCTCTCTGGACCTCGGCTAATGCACCCTTGTGAATGGTGTGAATTCTACATTCCATTCCAAGTATTTAAGGAGCTCAACCTCAATCGATTTCGTCCGATGACCTCCCAACTCCGCTTGCTGCTTGATAAACATTTTCTCCTTTGATGCAGAGCCGTAAAGTCTGTGCCGTGTCTGACATATAATGGCTCCATTATATTTGCTCCCCCAAAATACGGATGCACGGAAGTAGCAAGAGGATAGGACAAATTCCTACGTAAAAAGTGTTACGCAGTGCATTGACTAAGGTTATGCTCGAGCCCCCACTCAAGACACCGCGATTTAACGTTGTTCAGCTCAGATGAGACAACATTTCCGTATTTTGGCTACTTCCTTGCTAGATAACCGTTTCATCAGCAAAATTAAATTTTGCCGCTGACGCTTGGGTGAATTTTTGTCGCACAAATAAGAAATGACGGGGGTCACGCTCCCTTGTGGTACGCTGTATGTCTCCTTAACCAAGAAGGAACTGATTCTATCGATTACTACTTTATTTGCCATCAATTAGAAAGTCACGTATGTAATTCATTATCTTACGTTTAATTCATATAATTTTTAATTTGATATAAGTTTTTTGTGAGGATCCTTTTGGAACGCTTTCTTGAATATCATGGATAACGCGTGAACTTGCTCAATGTTTGCTTCACCTGATAGCAACACTTCACAAAGGAAGAGTTTTGCAAGGTCTACTTTTTTGAATGCGTTGCTAACTCCTGTGGAATAAATGTCAATGATTCAGGAAGGTCGTTTGTTAATGACAGTTATGCGCTCGAGAACCTACCATGAAATCAACGTTAGCAATTCACTTCAATTAACGTCCTTGATTTTTAAGCGTTGAGCAATGTTGTATTCTCTGGCCATAACTTCCGTCGTTTTGTTACCATCTTCGGCGGTGTTATTTTTTAATTATATTTTGTAAGTTCCTCCGAATCCTGACTTCCCGTCTCACTTCGTTATTGAACCAGAGTATTGACGTTTTGCAGCTGTGTGAGCATTATTCCCTTTGTTTTTGAGTCCTGAGCGAGTAGTTTTCCCTAGCCGTGAGTTCCATCGTAATCATTTACATGGCATAAGAAGCAAGAGTCTGGAGTTTCTAAACGCAAATGAAAGTAGAAAGAATATTTTTTCTAAATACGGGCTCCCCAAGAGTGTTTTTCGGTAAGTCATCATCATTGGTCGTTCAATCGTAAGATTGGTTGACTGCAGCCCTCCACCCTTCCATATCTAATGCTAGTTCTTTTACCTCCTGTCATCTCTTCCTATGTACTTCCTTCTTTATTTCGTCCATGAACTTATTCCTGGGTTTTCCTCTGAGGCCTTTTCCCTCTGTTTTACCTTCAATTATGTTCCTCACAAACCCATTGTGTCTCAAGGTGTGTCCAATCCATCTCGTTCTTCTTTTCTGTACGGTATTCCAAATGGTCCGTTCCTCTTTCACTCTTTTGTACACTTCATTATTCCTTATTTTGTCCGTCCATTTTATCTTCAGCATCCTCCTCCAGCACCAGGTTTCAAGGGCTTCTAGTCTCTTCCGGTCAGCTTTTCCAATAGTCCATGCTTCCGATCCATAAAGCGCTACGCTCCAAACGAAGGTTTTCTCATACTGTTTCCTGGTTTGTAGTCCTATCTTCTTTGAGCACGACAGTTCTATTTTTCCCATGAACGCCTTCTTAGCATGGACTATTCTTCGGTTGATGTCCGTAGTGCTTCTTCCGTCCCACGTGATGGTACTTCCGAGATACGTGAAGAAATCGATCGCTCTAATTTCTCTCCTCTAAAGGTGACTCCTGTCTTCATCGTCTCTCTTCCGCATTCTAGGATTTTAGTCTTCTCTTACTTATTTTCATGTTGTATTCTTCAAGAACTTGGCCCATGACGTTTAGTGACCTTTGAAGATCCTCGTGATTTCCAGCTGTGACATCATCTGCGAAGCGGAGCATGTTAATTTCTTCTCCGTTTATCTTTATTCCTCTCAGTCCAGTTCCTTGCGCTTCTCATTTGGCCTCCTCCAACTATATGTTGAACAGTGCTGGTGAGAGGTTGCATCCTTGTCCTATTCCATTGTTAATTTGAGCTTCTATCTTGCTTCCGTCTCTCATTCGCATTGTGACGACTTGCTTCTTGTATAGTTCATAGATAATTCTTCTGTAGTCGTAATCTATTCCAAGTTTTTCCAGCAGTCTGAACATCTTGTTCCACTCAACGTTGTCGAAGGCTTTCTCCAGGTCCACGAATGCAACATACAATGGTTTGTGCAGATGTATTGTTTTCTCCAAGTTTACTCTCAGGCAGAGTATGGCCTCCCTGGTACCCCTGTTTTTCCTAAATCCAAACTGGTTTTCCGAGAGCTTGTCTTCGATTTTTCTTTCCATTCTTCGGCCTATAATTCGTGTGAGTATTTTTCATGCATGTAACACTAGACTCAAGGCTCGGAGCTCCTCACGTCTCTCAGTTCTTGTCTTCTTCGGTATCGCAATCATAACGCTCCTTTGAAAGTCCTCTGGATGTGTTCCGCTTTAGTAGCTATTTCTGATTATCTCGTACAGGCTATCCTTGGCTTTACTTCCGAGCGCTTGGATGATATCTCCATTGATGTCCTCTCCAGGTGCTTTGTTTTTCTTGAGATCTTCAACTGCTCTATAGAATTCATTCCTCAGTATAAGTTAGCCCCGAACTTCCTCATCAACCTCCCTCTCGTCATCCACTAGGCTTTCTTCCAGCGGCGTCGGCCCTCGGTAGAGTTCTTCGATGCATTGCTTCCATCTATTTTCAATATCTTCATCCTCTATCAATATATTCCCGTTCGCATCTCTATGTGGTTGCTTCTCGTTTTCCTCTCTCCGAAGTGTTTCTTCACTAGCTTGTATGCTGTTTCGGTGTTTCCCTTCTTCATGTTTTAGTTGACTTCCTCGCACCAGCTTTCGATCCAATACTCCCTAGCCATCTTGCTCATCGATTGACTTGGTTCCTTAGCTTCTTGTACAGGGTTACCTCACCTTCGTTTCTGGAGTTCTTGTATTTTCTTCTTTCTTCTATTAGTTTCCAGATCTCCTTAGTAAACCATGACTTTTTCGAGTTGGGTGTATTACTCACCAGTTGCTCCTCTGCTACTTCCGTGATTGTCCTCCTTAGCTCATTCCTTTCTTCTTCGATGCCCTCATTTTTTATTTTCCTGTCGACGGCTGCGGCGAATCTTTCTCTGTTTTCTTCTTCGGCCAGTATTTTGGTGTCCCACCTTGGTTCGCGTTTTATCTTCTTGATTTTCTTGTATATAAAGTGGCTGTACATGAGTATTAGGTTGTGGTCACTGTTTATATCCGCACCGGGATAGCTCTTGCATTGATTGACTTGGTTCTTGTATCTCATAAATTACCGGATTTCCGGAGGTATAATCCATAATAGATTAATATAGCAATAACTCTTAAATATTTGCCAAGGAGGAGCCAATTATCTCACGATGCTAATATACGTTTTTAGTAGAAATTTTGCCTCAGCTACAATTCGATGAAAGTAAATATTGAGAACGTGGTTGAGTACATGGTTGAGTAAAAGTGAGAACATTGTACAATTTTCCGCTAGACAGATTTTATCACACAAGCCACAAGTTTGTCAGTAGATTGACATACGATTGTTAATAATCTTGAACATTTAGAAATAAAACAATTTCCAGGAAATTAAGGAACAGTATTCACGTAAATTCAAATCTAGCTTTCAATAAAAACGGGAAACTGAGCCAATTTTAGAGAAAATACAATTAAATACTCAGGCAGTTTGAATAATATTTTATCTCAAGCCACAATAAAGATCACGTTTGTACTTAATTTTGCAATTCAAGCAATTGAAGAGATATGGAGTGGGCATATGAATACTGAAAATGCAAAAACTAGACATCTCAGTGATTAACTGAATAAATGTTTATAATATTTGAGGCATTAACCTGAGTATTACTCTCGCATCATACTCTGAAAACGCAATCATAACCTAAGGGTTTTGTGATGTTAAATGCCATGCGTTAAGTGACTGATTCATTTGTAAATGCATTGACGAAACGTAGCAACTACATACAGTTAATTTCTGATGTGATCAGTGAGTTAGAACTTTCTCTAATTGATTTAATATAGTCCATCTGGTGCCCACAGCAGGACCGTATCTAATGGGAAGCAGGCTCATTATATCTCCAAAAAGGGAGAAAAATTTCTAATATTAAGTACCACTGGCATGATGAATGTTTGTTAAAGAGGAAATATAAATTGAATTTCTTGGGTGGCGACATATTGTTTTACTTGGCTTAACATGGGTACTGTTTCCGACCAATGATTACACAAGCCTGCAAATTTTAGTGTCTCGAATGCTTTTTTATTTCGAAGAGCCCATTTCAACGTCACTTTGTACGCTATATCCAAATCTACTCTCGGAAATCGGCTATCACGTCAGGATTTTGAGATTTTCTAACATTAAAGGGTCAAAATGGAAAGTTTTAGGTCTTTCTGAGCTTGAATACTTCAGAAATCAAAGGCGATAGAGTAATTCTGCCAACGGATTCGAAGTCTGCATTAAAAAATAAATAGAATACATCTATAACACCTAGACAAACCTGTATAAACTTGGCAACTAACAACAACTTTATTTATATTCAAATATACTACAATTTTAAGCGCAAAAATTTGAAATATAAGATAAAGGTTATGGAAAAAATAGCTTTACTAGGTGTCATAGTCGTACTTCATACATTTTTATGCAGAATTCAAATTCGTTTGCAGAATTTCTCTATCACGTTTGGTTTCTGAGATATTCAAGTTCAAAAAGACCTGAAAATTTCCATTTTGATCCTTAAAGGTTAGAATATCTCCAAGTCCTGACGTGATAGCCAATTTTCGTGAGGAGTTTCCGATTGAGCGCACAAAATTACGTCAGAAATGGCCCATAGCATCAAATAAGCACATTCTTATTGGTCTGTGTTAGCGGAATATATACCAATTTGTGCATTCCACAATTCATTTCTGCATTCATCAAAGAATATCAACCGATTTACCAATAAAAATATTTGGTCGTGTTTCAGACCTATATTTTTAAACAAGACCGTGGGAAACGTACGCAAGAACAGTCAAGTCAAAGGACTGAGAAGCAAGAGCAAACTTTGAGGGATGGAGGAGTGGTCCGAAGGAGGCTGAAATGTAGCCGTAGAATGATGGTTGGACGGTCGGCGAAAGAGATGGATGAACAGACAGAGAGAGACATGGACTGGAGAAGGTGGAAAACGGAGAGGGGGTTTGAAGAGGGATGAGGGTAAGAGGGAGGACAGATGAGGGATTCAGGTTTGGGGGTGGAATACGGATGGGGAGGAAAGGGGGAAAGGGTGGAGACGGCAGGGATGATCCTAATGATGCGATAAGGGCCTCCTGGTCTAACAAAGGAGCCATCCAATTTCACGGGGGCGGGTAGGGCGCCGGGGATGTTGTGGGGGGAGGGAGGGGGGCGTGGTGGTACATGAAGGGTAGAGACGTGGTGGTAGGTGGTCCAATTTGAAGGGGGGGCAGGGGGAGGAGGAAAGGGAAAACACGAATTATTTTTAAGCGGAAGCATTTTCGACAAATGCTCCGTCGTTATCTAATCGCCAGAAGCGAATGCTATTGGCAGGTATTTTGAATGCGAGGCAGGGGAAAAAACTGCAAAAGAAATGCGACGCACGGATTTTTTGTTTGGCTCGGAACAGGAGCTGTATGCAGATGATTGCAATTATATTAACGGACGCCGTGCGATATCATTCTTGGCGTTCGTCAATAGTTTTGCGAGCATTTGCGCATGATCTGCTGCACGAGCGGGATCGCGTCAAGCGTTCAATCCGCAGCGGAAAATAACATTTCACATTGGTGATGGCGATCGAGCCACCGAGGAAAAATTCGTTACGGGAATACCTGTCGATTAGGAAGGAAAACACTTCCTTCAGGCTCAGAAAAAGCTTGGAGATTTACAATAACCTAATGGAAGAATGTTTCATCAGGAAAAGCCATCTCATTGACCAGTTAAGAACTCTGAATATTCCCAAAGTATATTAAGGTCAATGATCACGGTGGTAACCTTTACTTCATGTTTATAGCTGAATATTGGGTTAGACCAATACTAATAAAGAGCTTAGATTTCTTTCCCAAGCCATTTTAAATGCATTATTTTAATTCCCATGATAGCTGTCACAGCACTTGGACTATCAATTAGAAGGAAGCCACTTCAACAGCTCATTCAATGGAAGACACTTCATGACACTTTAGGATTGTTTTTAAGTGCAAGGATTCATGCATAAATAAATAAATTGTCAACTGATCACAGAAATAAATTTTACTGCAACATGGCTTCGATGTTTTTACATCATCATCAGGTGGACTCTATATGTAAGGATTCAGTTTTATTTAATCTAGGCTGAGGAATCTGATTCAATAATAACTTTATCCGCAAGATTGATAATCAATGAAATGAATTTTGTATTTTTGAGAATTTATATCAGATTACAGGATTAAACGAAAACAATCGTTATGATAATCGATCGAGTTATCGCATATCGAGTTATGATAATCATAACTCGAATGCGACGATGTTCGTATGGGAGATATTCAAAATTGAAAAACAGCAAAATAGTCGAGCATAAGAACTGTTCGGTAACTGATCAAGAAATATTACCTCATTATACTGAAAAATTAAATGAAGGATGGACTGCTCGTTATCATGGTAATTGGGCGGGCCGACTAATGGATCATACGATTTTGACCCCTATCCATTGCATTTCCCAGTTCTTATTAGTAGTAGTTTGACATTTTTGAATCCTTATTTTGTTTTACAGGGCTTATTATGAGTCTTAACATTTATGTTTAGGTTCAAGCACTTTATAAACAGAAAGCGTTTAGCAGTCCCATTGCCCCTCAAGGAAGTCTATATTTGACTTTTTTACGTTGCGCCAAAAGAATATTACTAATAACCATTAAGGTACACTATTCGCAAAGATAACCCCTCGAAATTTTAAGATCCCTAGGATTGATTGTTCATCAATGAACACAACTGGTCATAGCAGAAGGAGGGCACTATTTGGAGCAAGGAGAACATTTTAATTACTTAGGAAGAAAATGAGCAAAGTGGCAATGAGGATAATAGCGTTGGCAAATGGAGTGTTTAGTTATTGGAGGGAGATAATGAAGGAAAATTTGTGTAAGGCTGTAAAGAAGAGGCTAGTCAGGAGCTTGAAATGGAATGTAGAGCTGCATGGAGCGGAAACGTGAACTCTTAGAATGAGAGACGAATAGGCTGCAGGCGTTCGAGGTGTGGGTGTGTAGGATGAAAAAGAACGTTCGGTGGGCAAAAAGAAAGACGAACGAGGTGTTGCTTGGTATGGTGGCAGAGGAAAGAAAACTTCTGGAGGTGATGAGTAGCTGAGATGAGAGTCTGTGATTGAGGGAAGGATGCTGGGCTGGCTGGGAAGGGGAAGAAGGAAAATAGCTTTTGTGGACAACATGAAGAAGAGTAGGACGCACGCAAAGATGACGAAAGAAATATTAGAGGTTTATTGGGTCTTGGAATTGTAAATATTTGGAGAACTTTCTCTAACTTTCAATAAAAGCTAACTTTAACCATTAGAATACCATAATGAGTTCACCAATGAAGTCACCAATAATTCCATTTAGACGGGAAAACGAGTTTGGTCCCACCAACTCAACAATGACGTGATTTTCACAGCCATATTTTATAACTTGGATCAGAATCATGTTTTTTGTTTGTTCAGGATATATCTTCCTCACGCGAGCAAAGAACAACTATAGTACGATGTTGTGTCAATTATAATCATCATATGATTCGAGAGGAGATTTCGAGGAACTACATCAATGATAATTGATCTTCCTGGTAACTTTTATCATAAAATAATTGTCGTTTAAACGGAACATCGACCAAGTAAAATCTTCAATGCGAAAATTCTTTCACCTTGAAACGGCCTTTGCTTTAGATACATTATGTATTTGATACTCTTCTACAAAGGTGGGTGGAGACCACATTGATAAGGACCAGCCATGCTGAGAAATATTTTCGCCTCCGATGAAAAAGGCTACGTGAATACAAAACGGAGAGAGACGTTGAATAAAAAATTAGCCTAACTTTCTCTTTTTCTCCCAACACTAATGCTAAAAAATGTCTTCCAAACGTCCGAAAATGTCCACCCCCGAGTCAACCGGCTTTACGTGCCTCCCCTAATTCCCTACTTTTTGTATACTCTAATCCCCTACTTTTTGTATACTGTCTTCCCCCATTCTTACCTCCACAGCTTCGTGCAGCTATTTTAATTCGGACTGAGAACAAATAATAGTACGCCTACCCACTCATTACGAGGCGAAAGGTGATGAAAATAACTGGACTCCAAGATGAACGTTTTACGTTCCGTATGAAAGACCGATGTATACGCATTTGCGATATTCAAATTGACAAACTCATTCGTCAAGTCTGGCTTTGAATGCTGGGTTCCCGAAGTCACTCTGAGTGTTACATATCCATTAACATAAATAGACGCACTCTTCCAGGGTGAATTTCGTAGAGACTTAAATGTTACAGCATTTTCTCACTAATGCCGAGCATACAATGTTGATAAGCACCCACGTTCATTCCCACAAGGCCTAAGTCCATAACGTTCAAAGCTGATTTTAAACATGAGGAGATCGTATTAGACGAAACGCCGAGGAGAAACGAAAAACTTAAGAATAACAGAGAAAAATCATAGCTTTGCTGCTCACTTATTCAAGCCTAGATGCCTGATTTAGGAAGGACTTTTAATCTTTGACGACGACGGTGTAACATCGATAGCACGGCCACGAAAAATCTCAAAATTCGCATTACAGATGTTGAGGTACCTATGTAGAGGCTGTGGTGACAAAACCTTGCTGCTCACAAGGTTCGATAAATATAAACACTTCCCAAATTTCCCCCAGATTTCGGAAATTTTAATAGATGGCTCCAGCAAATTAACTTGATGCGTACAAAATATAAAGCAAACCTCTAGTTGTAATGAGGATGAAGGATTATTGATGGTGATTGGGGTACTGGCATTATTAGGATTTCAACAATTTCTTCATAACAAATGAGGTCATTCATGGCAGAATGCATGTCATATAAGAATTAAAATAGGCCAATAATTTCTTCCATTTTTAAATATTTTTTATTTAAAACTAGTTATTTTTATAGCATATTGTTTAATTATCTCCCTTAGTTCATACATTAAATAAATCTACTGATCAAAGTTGGTTTCGCTGAAATTCAGAGAAATTTCTACAGGTTTTCTACATTAACGGTGTCCTAAATACCTGTAGTGTTTCTTTCTTCACCTCACCATATCTCCCTTAGCCATCGGAAATTTAACTTTACGCCTGATATTTTAAATAAAAAATTATTCTACCTCGGAGTCATTATTCATTGTAAATGCCAGAGAAACTTAAAATGAACGGGGTGTTCTCTAGGGATGCCGATGTCACTATGCAAGGAAGTAATCGAGTCTCCGCACATGGTGCCACAGTCCTTTAATGGTTTAAGCTTCTTAAAAACATTTGGATTTTGCCTGAAAATTTACTGTGTACTTCACACTTTCATTTGCGTCTTCTCGGATGGATGGCATCCGGTTAAAGTTCAACTGCTTTGGATTTGAGCGGTGTATACATGAAATTGGGGAGGGTGGACGAGTAGAACGAAGAGAGGGGCGGATCGGGGGTAGGAAAGTCGAGTTGGGGAGAGAGATAGTAAGACTAAGGGAGAGGAAGGGGTGGGTATATAGAGCGGAGGGTTGGGGAAGACAGGGAGGTGAAGTCTTGGGCTGACGTCGGAGATGGAATCTTAAGAGCGAACAGTGACAGCGGGGTCTGGTCGAAAGGGCGAAAGTGGATGATGTCCGGGGCGGGAGGGGGCGAAAGGAAGGGGGTGGGGTGTGGGTTAAGAGGGGAGTAAGGTGGAGTTGGGAAGACCCCTCTTGAGATGTGGCGGCGGCGGCGTTCTCCAGATATCAAATTTCCCCTTAAACCCCCCCCCCCTCTCCTCAGCCATCTCACCCCTCCCGAGTTACCACCGTCAAAACCCCTCCCAACTCGTCATCTCCACGGACATCCCCTCCTCGCCCTCGCCCTCCCTTCCGCTGCCTGTCATCCTGACTGTTTCGCTGGCCTCCCTTCCTCCCCAATCCATCCTCCCACTCCTCCTCCTCGCCCTCAACATCCCCACCGAAAAGTTTTCCCTCTCATCGCTTATACTCTTATATAGGGGGAGCAGCCTCGCACTCCCTCTCCCACTATGGCTTTCACGGACACGGGATTTTCATCGTCAGGCCGAAAAGGCGACGGTGAATAAGGGGTGGGAAATAAGGGGGACGGGTGTACACGAAAAAATAAAAAACAGAATATAAAATATACGTGTGGGAGATCCTCCTTCCCTTCCCCACTCTCCATTCCGATCCGGAGTCGGCCGAGATGAAAGTGGCGACCGGTTTGCCTCGAGCTCGGTTTGGTTGCAACTCTTTGAGGAGTTTCCGCTGCGACTGTGAGGGTAAACAAATACTGAATACGAATATTTCATTTATGTTGCATTTAAAAAACACTGCAATCACTCATTTCATGGCTATCGGAAAGCAAAATTAAGGTACAAAATATGTTTATTATTCCTGTAACACATGCTTTTTCCCACCATAGGAGTCGACTACATCTCCATGTTTCCAAATAAAAGCATTTTACCCATTCCCTTGGGCAACAACCTTGACGCGGAGGTTGGAATTGCGCGTTCTAATGACTCCTAAAGTTGGACTGTCTGGAAAAATTACTTGTGCTCATGATTAGGCCTTCCATGCGTAGTGGAGAGAGGGGTTGGAGCCATACGAAGGGAGTTCAAAAGACGCTGTCACGTTATAAATGCTGTGGGGCCCAGAGTTGGGAAAGTTACCAAAAAAAATTAACTGATTAAAGTTAAAGTTAATCTCGGTAAAAAGTAACTAGTTAAAGTTAAAAGTTACGTTTTTTCTGTAAAAGCAACTGATTAAAGTTAGTGAAAAAAGTAACTTTCACGTTAAAAGTTATTTTTTCAGTTACTTTAAAAAATAATCATATAGTAACCTTTAAAATCTATTTTTTCGCAATTACGATAAAATAAATGCAAACTTCAAGTTCAAGAATAATTTATTTAACTTTAACTTAAAAAGTCGTTAAACTTTAATAACATTCTCATTTGAAACTTTTGGCATTCATTCTTTGGCAAACAAAGCAAACACTGAAAACTGAAATTATGGTTTTTTTTCCATCTGAATCAATGTGTTTAAAAATATTTGAAATACCGGGCCACAACAAAGGCATTTAAGAAGTAAAAACTGAACTAATATTTAATTAACTAAATGGCAATAACTAAAGGACGACGAAATCCATCCGCACTTCGTTGGAGGTGAAGGTCCGCTCTTCATAATAGGTCGAGATCGGCTCTTCGAAGCAGGTGGAGGTCCGCTCTTCGCAGAAGGTGGAAGTTCGCTCTTTGTAGAAGGAAGCAGTCTAGGGATTAACCTCACACGAAATAGTCACTGTCACAACTCAACATTGCTACGAATGCTCTTCATTTTTATACCCTTCTACCCCCTTCGTAGGCAAATATTACCCCAAACCCCCCTCCTTGGACAAGTTACATTGTCTCTACAAGTGGGACCTTTAATTCAAACGCATTATTTCAATTTTTGGTGGAGTCTCTTCCGTTTATCCCCTCCTCTTCTCATATTTCTGACTGCTGGGTCAAAAAATGTTATATGAGCCCTCCAGGACAATGTCTTCGCGTGATGTCATGTTTCTTCGTCTGGGAGTGCGTTCCGAAATTTTTACGGTCACTCCACTCAACCCCGCTTACGACGGGATGTCGCCGAGTGCGTAAACTGGCGCATTTTACAGATACGTTCCTTTGAATGAGCCTCTTCCCCTCGTTAAGGCCATAGGTTTTTAGTGACCCCCTTTCTCATGTTCAACACTCTGATATGGTTAACACGCTGTCGCCGAGGAGGCATCCGTGCCATCGCGGACATTGTCTTTGAGAGGTCTCGTGTATTCTCGCCTGAGGGTGCGTTCCGAAACTTGGCGGCCAATCCACTCAACCCCGCTTTTGTTTGTATGTATTCGTCTGGGCCTATTCATTGCATTCTTGCTCAATTACCCTGCTATACTGCATTCTTAGATACCGTTTTATTTTCCCCTTTGTCAGTTGGACAAGCTTCGTACCCAACTTCGAACAGATCGACATTCACCAAAATTTAACGAATAAAATTAACTGACGTTAGTTTTGAATCAGTTAACGTAAAATTTTAACGAATAAAAGTTAAAAGTTAACTTTTATAAAAAGTTACGATTAAATTAAATAGTTAACTACATTTTTAACGATTAATTTTAATCGTTAATTTTTTAAATCGTTGATCCCAACTATGGTGGGGACGAGCATTGGGAATCACCCACCCGAGAATCAGTTCCCAGATTTTGCAAGTCAATCTTTGAGGATTGAATCCGGGCCACAACGGGATGCAGTGTAGGAATGAAGTACTAATTATAGAGCGGAAACTTGAGTTAAAAATATGATTTAGTTCTTTCCCGGAGTATTATACTTATAAAGTCTTATCGGGTTTCCCACCGGGTCAGGTCGTTATGGGCCGACGTTTCGATCACTACTACCGCCATCGTCCTCAGGGCATGCCCTGACCCGGTGGAAAACCCGAGAAGACTTCATCAGTTGAGATAAAAATATTTTTTAGAATTCTACCGGTAAAGGTCGGTTTTGTTTACTGTTGTCAGATAAGTTACGCCCAATTTTCTATATTTTCAGAGTCCTATTAACCTCTAGTATTTCCTTTTTTGCCTCGGTGCACGATCAAACCTTCATCATCCCTTCCATGAAACATATTCTTTCTTCCCCTTCCTCGCTTGCCCAACATCCTTACCTCTGCCACATTCTTGAGCAACACATCCATTATTACTTCCCCCAGCCACCTACTCTGCCTATCCCGAATTTTATTCAGAAGTAACCTATCCTTGTCCACCATCTCAAGCACTTCCTCGTTTGTCCTCCATTTCATCCACCTCACCCTCTCCATCCTTCTCCGTACCCACATCTCAAATGCCTGCAGCTTATTCTCGTCCTCCTTTCTGAGGGTCCACGTTTCTGCTCCATACAACACTACACTCTATGCAAGCTCTTCACCAGTCTCTTCTTCACATCCTTACCCAAGGTCCCCGTCATCAGCTCCCTTCTATTGCTAAACGCCTCCTTAGCTAATGCTATTCTCTCACGTATGTCTTCGCAACCCCCATCGTTTTATTCTAGCGTATTACCTAAGTAATTAAAACACTCTACTTGCTCGAGTTTGCGTCCTCCAACTTTAATATCCAGCATATAAATATTGCAACAAAGATTAAACTAGTGGCAGCTTGTATAGAGTGCTGGATTAACTGCACAATATTCTCGTTACACGCATAAGAGGACAACGTAAGTCACTATAAAACTCATTCCTATTCAAAGAGGTGATCTAATAGTAAAGGTAGATATATATGGAAAGGATTACTCTCATACTCTTTAAAAGAAAAAGACTTCATCATACCTTCCGATCTCATTCTATAGCTCAGCAAACGTCATACCCCTTTCCGTCTTCTCAAAAAGCCTACTCTCTCTTCATTCTCCCATATTATAATTAGAAATAATCAACCGGTAAATGTAGGTTTAGATGAAATTACGAATACCCAAGCTAATGCGGAAGAGCAAAAAATCCTTATATCCATACTTCATTCTTCTGCTCAGCATTCATCTTAGCCTTCTTCATCCCATACAGAGAGACTATTCTCTTTCTTTCACTTCCCCTCTAGCCTAAAATCCTCCTCTGTATCCACGCCTTCGGAATTTCTTCGTCACTAATTGCCCATTTCAACCACGTATTCTGCCTCCTGATATCTTCCAACAGGAATGGCAAAGAAATAAATTGAAGAAATTTACACCAATGGGAGGTGTGTGGCAAAGAAATCAATATGCTTAGCAAATTACATTACGTCCAGGTATTTGAGAGGACATGCAAGCATCCATGAACGGAATGAAGAAAGATCAGGTGAAGAATAGAATAAAGATCAATTAGAAGAAATCTAAAGACGCTGAGTGCGGTTGAGAATGTGTAAAGAAACCCTCTCACTGCGTGTTTCAGCTAATACTAAGTAAAATAATAATAAAAAACACAGAGCTAGTTTCGCACGCTCTCGGAGCTTTGCGTTTTCATTTGTAAATATTTATACCGAAACATGTATTTCAAAACTTCACGGCTTAAACTTTGCTATATATTATACCCTTCAGAATTTCATTTTTTACGAGATTTTCACGAACCAGACGCTTTTAAATGAGCCACCTCGCTCACTCCTCGCGATATTACATGTCGAACTGCGCTGAAAATATGCAGGCGAGGAGACATTATTTCATAGTCACACTTGTCGGTCATTTTCTTGAGTATGTTGGCACCCTCCACACCAAAACAGACATTTCATTTCTTTATTAACCTCCTTTCGAATGGTATATGACCAGTTCGAAGAGGTCACTGGTCTTAAGCCGAATGCAAAATAAGCCTTGAATTTGACGATCCTATATACATATAGAGTTGTATTAAATAAAAATCAATCATATAGCATAGGTGACGTGCGAAAGAGGTTATTTTTAGATCAGTCAAATGATGGTGATTGGCTTGGAAAAAATATTGAACTATTATTTGATTAGGTCCTAATTTTGCTTCCTTTCCATCATTTCCTATAGTTAATATCAGTCTCTGTTCTAATCTCATTGTTTTTCCCTGACAAATGACTTTTTTCATGAAAATATCTATTCCACGTCTTTCATTCATGCAGATACTTGTACGCTAGCTATAGATGATGATCAAATGAAGGTACCCTAAACACAGGCCATTAGTTTGCTAGTGCATCTAATTTCCAAGATGTTAAGCATTATGAAGAAATATTTTTTTGTGTTAGGAAAAATACATTATTACATTTAATATCCCAAACATTTTGATAGTTATCAAAAGTATTTGGTATTCTTATTTCGGAATATTGATGCGTTGCCGATAGTCATGGTCCCCCACTATTCGTCTAGATTTCTGTAAAGTTAGGCTATAAAACCCACCCATGTGGAAACTGAATCTGAGACCTCAGAGCATTTACTCCGCGGTCACCGTGTCAGACAAAGCGAAGTCGAAGGGCCTAATGTGCGTGTCCTTGTGTTCATACCAATTCGAAACAGTTAGACAACAGTCTCCATCACGATCCTAGCCTTACACCCTCCGTCAGGATCTTCCAAGTTCCAAAGCGTGCATGTGAGAGCGTTTCAAAACGATTCCAGGTCGCCTCGGAGACATACACACCTCATCCACTTCCCTCGTTTTCTTTTGTCCGAGCCAATCGGTCAGGATTCCAGTAGTCGTCGGAATATTTTTCAAGCGTAAACATGTACCTTTTCTTGGAGAGTGCGCACTCATTCTTCCTTTCGTCTCGAGGGTCGGTACAAGCGTGTGTTCGCCCTGGGCTACATTTGAAGGGGGAAAAAATAAGTTCCCTCCAACTCGTAGGCCAGGAGGAAGCCATTCCATTCTCCCCGGCTAATCTATTTTCTCTACGACTCCTGCGGGCCGGAGTGTGTGGTTGGTGGGTATTTATTCCTCCTTCTGAAGAGGGTGCTGTGTTTGAAAGGGGACGCCGTCCCGGGGACAGACCACGGGGAAATGGCTGTGGGCAAGCCGGTGTCGGTGGTGCCTCCTGCCTTCCATTTCGGGATTTTTAGGAGGGAGATTCCGCGGGCGGTCTCATTGAGTAAGTCGGCGTAGTCAACCAAAACATCTACTTCTTGAGTGGTGAGGCGCTAGCTACCTGCGCCGGAGGATAATCTCCTTCCTTCCTACCTTTTTCGGGTAGGATTCGCCGTGCTGCGGAGGAGGGTGGAGGGGGTGGAAAACGAAAAAAGGTAAGTATACGTCTCCGAGGGTCGAGGAAGACAGAAAGACGAAAGTGAGACGACGATAGGGAATGCTTTGCACACAATGCCTTCACTTATTTCTTTTCCTTCCCGCACCCATACCAGTGTCTTCCTTCCTCTTTGGGTCGGCACGGGAACTATGAGTGGCTTTGTCGTCCTGTCATGCGGGCACTTTGTCGATCATTATGCGCCCTTCCTGGCTATTTCTTCAGTTCCGGAACTTTCTATTATCGACGAAAGAGATCTGTTTATTTGTTTCCCCGCCATAACATCAATTGAGAAAATATTATGCAGCAAACATTTCGCTGAGGCTTCAAAATTTCAATGATTCTGGTTGCCCTCAAGTTTTCTACCTCGAGGTATGAATACATAACTTAAAAAAACATACGTCTTCAATACATCGACAGAAGGCAATAGAGAATATACATAAGTAATAAAAAAGCATATAAATGACATTTTAGTCAAGTTCCTTCACGCATGGGCAAAATACTTTTATTTGACAACTTAAATTCAAATGAATACTGTCTAACTACTTTCTCTACCTCTTTTCTTATTTCTTTATTTTGTTGACCCGCTCCTCTTCAATTGTTCCCATTGTCTTATCACTCCTTATACTAATTTTCAAAAGCTCTTAGTAGTCTCTCTTTTCTTGGTTCAATGTTTCCACATTCCACAACCTCATCCTTTTACCTGGACGTTAAGATCTGACATCCCATACATTGATCTGAGTTTACATCTCCTCTCCCGATAGCTCTGAGAATTTTCGACATAGCTCCTAAATCTCTGTTTTGCCATGATTCAATAGATTTGATGAATCCCTTTTCATTTTCCATAAGAGTTTTCCCACACCGGAGTGATGTTTATGCCAAATGGTTGTTACAACTAATTTACATACTCTACATTAGTCAACTGCTTCCTCACCGTAGCCATTTTTTTCCCTTGTTACTTACCCACTATATGCCCATCCCCCACCAATGCATTCCAATCACATACCAAAATTACATTTTTCTTGTCCAGCGCTTTTCCAGTTATCTCCTCTGTATTCGCACACGCGATCCATCTCTTCATCCCTTGGCCTATTCGTTGCAATTCAATGCCTGGGCTATTCCATGCCTGGACTACGGAAAAATTCGTAGGGTGTGCGTTAATTTCAACCACTAATGCGGTTACGAATATTTGTTCTATGCTCACAAACATATTTCCCTATTCTTCAATCGATGCAACAGCTATCGCACTACAAGGATCCCACGTTGACTCTCATCACTCCCACTATCTTTTTCCGATAATTTTCAGTCCCATAGTCCCAAGAGTCTCTTCTATCTAACCTTATGCAATGCCAAACCGTTTGTCATAACATTTTATATCCCTTCATGAATATTTTTAGCATCATTGACCTCATCATTGTCCTCACATTACAAGTTCCTATTTTGGTCGCAGCTCTTCTTTTCTTCTTATTTTCGGTCACATTCCTCGTATCCACAGTGCAAATTATGGTTAGAAATATCAGGAGAATCGATATATTGTACGTCTCACTTGATTTTATATTGTCATAGCGCATTTTAGGATTCCACTGGAAAAGATTTTTGGCTTCTCAGATGGTTCTAACTATGTATCTAGTCTATGGCTACATGAAGAAATTTTTGAAATCACCTCATTAGCTGTCTGTAACTTCATGACCTCACTCAGTCCACGAAGTGGCGTTTACCAAACATCGATGCCCCCACAATACTTGGGCAATGTGGATGTCAGTAGGAGCAAGAAAAGGGCGAAGGATGGGGACGAAGAAGGGAAGTCGAGGACAGAAAGTTAAGAAATGGCGCGAGTGAGGAAAAAAGGACCGCAGAGAGAAGGAAGGAAGGGCACACCTTAGCTGGAGAGCAGTAGGGAAGCGGGGAAGAGGGAGAGAGAGTGAGGATCGGGATTAGGATTAGAAGGAGAAGGTCGGCTCACTCGAGAAAAGGGAGACCATAGAAAACCGCCTCCCCCTCTCTCCCACACTCCTACTTCCCCAGCCCGCCCTGTCCCATCGCCTTTGGATATCAAAAATCCCGAAAAAAAGTCCCCACAAAAGGGTCGTTAAGGAGAGAACGTGTACGGGTATTTGTGTGTGTGAGAGAGTGCGGAGGCGGGCGTCTAAGGGGAAGACGGCGGTGCGGTTTCACGGCTTTTAATAAAGACGGAGGGAGCAAGGTCATCGCCTTCCTCTCGGGAGGAGGACCGGACGAGGAGCGGCTGAGAGTAAGAGGAGGAAGTGGCGGAGAACTCGTGTGGACGGAGGAGTGTGTGTGTGTCGGCGACGGCAATGGGACCGAAGTCGCCGAGGAGAGGGAGGCGAAGAGGGAAGAGATCCAGTCGGGAGATAAGGGAGAAGAGAGATGCACGGAGACCACCATGGAGACGGCCGGCTGGTGGGAGAGAGGAGAGGGGGAGAGCGTCGGGAGGGATAGGGTGTTCTCTCCAATCGGGTGGAGTTCGGCGCTGCCAACCGTCAGTCGTCTCGAGGGACGACGATCGACAGTGATCTGAGTAAAGAGGGAAAAAGAGTGAGAAGAGAGTACAACCTTGGGAACTTACTTCGTTCGTATCGAAGGTTGACAAGGAAAGACAAGAGTCCAGAGGATAAGGACTACGAGCATGTCCACTGTAACTCACGTTGAGACTAAATATTTACTAATTTAAACGAGTCAAAATTTAAATGCCAATTTAATACATGCTGTAATGTGCATGAGTAGCAGACATCGTATTTCACGTCTCCGTGATTATATTTCGTCAAGACTTAGAATTTTGAAGTTCAATCTAAGGTAACTCGCGTAGCATAAAAAGAACACAGTAGCCTACGAGTCTCACAGTCTACGAGTCCACAGTAGTCTCGTACTTCATGCCGCCTCTAATCGATTTCCTGGCCTCAAAATTTATAGACTGAAAGCATATGATGCCCTAATAACAACAACAATAACATTAGCAACATAGTTCTATATATTTTATTTCATTAAATGAGTAATAACTATTTAAGACAAACAAAAGCCTGGTAGGTAACTCACGTTGTAATTACAAGTAAGATCTGAGGATTTCCCGTGACAGAAGGCGCTGAAAATGACGGAAGACTCGGCCATAAAAACCATAATATCTTTTACCCGGTGGACTTCCCTAACAGAACTAAATATTGTATATTTTAACATGAGATGGACGATAACGATGTAATTTTAAACAAAAATAAATAAAAAACAAACTACGAAAAAAGTAACAATACGAAGATTAAGTACCCAAAATTAGTAGATTATAGCGAAAGAGAGAAGGGAAATTAAAAAAAACCTCTCCGAGGACGACCAATTCAGATACAGGAAGAACATAGGAACGAGAGGGGCCATACATCGACAGCAAAAGGAAAAGATCGTTCAGCTCAATGAACCACTATATGTGGCATTCAGTGAGTATTCCTTTGACAGAGTAGAACGGAATAAAATGTTATGCTTGATAGAATGGGAATTTATTAAAACGACAGAAGAATAGTGCAGCAACTCTACGGATACCAAGTCACCTCCATGAGAGGGAAGGACGAAAAAAAATAGAAGTAAAAATAACGAACATAGACCTTTCCCAGGAACTTTTCAACATAAACCTGGAAGAAGGAGCTAAAAAAATCCCAAGAAATTGCAATAAAAGGAGTCAAGACGATAGGAAAAAAATAAACCATGCTTCGAGACTGAAAGTGCACTTGTATTCGCTTCGAAAATTTTAAAATGGCGCAAAATAAGCACTGTTACATGGTTCTTTTAGTTGAGGAAACAAATAAGGAATATAGCTATTACCCTCCGTTGAAATAAATAAGAGCAAAGTTCATTGAATTTGTCCGAGCATAAACATTACTAAGGATGCATTACAAAGAGATGCAGTTGAAAATGTGAGCTTCTTTTATTCTCCTATACTTATAAATTTCCTCAAAACAAGGGAAGACTTGATTTAGCGTCCATAAAAACGCTAACTCTTCTGAAGTTATTACATTGATGAATATATTACAAAATTATTCAAAGTATTTACATTCAGAAAATGGGTACTGAGCTTTTAAGGTAGAAGACCTGAATGAATAAGAATAGGGTGCATCGTGGAAGGGTGCAGAATGCAAGGTGGATTTATGAGTGAGTGTTAGGTGTACCGTGGGGAAAGAGAGGTTGCCAAAAATTGGAAGTGGACCCCGTTCATTGGGGCTTGACAGCCGACTGGTGGCGGCTCTTCTCAGCCGGAGAACCTTCCACAGCATCTCCTAGTCGCATTGCGCCAGCATTGGTGGAGGCTCAAAAAGAAAATAATTAAGCACCTTCAATCAATTTAAGTTTTCAATTTTAACACTTGAAACCAAAGTAATTGCAATTCATCGAGGAGAATGAGCGCGCGCAAAATTTGGCTTTTAAGTGCGTAGCAGCTCAGCTCCATAGCTACATACAGCTCCATTACCCGATCTGGGAGAACAAGAGTTTGCACTTTGCCACTAAATATGGGAAGATCCTCAACCACGCTTAAATTATTATAAAACTGGCGCTAACTATCGCCACTCATCTTCTGTGTGCAAGTCAAAGCGACTCAATAATCTCGAGTGCTGATTACTTAGAAGTGATTGCCACCCGCCGTCATCTCTTTTTAGGCGCGGAATTGAAGAACTCAGAAAGATTTTGCTATCTATTGCGTTGCTCGTCCTCTGCAAAGAGGAGTAGTATTGGCAGTAGCGAGCGTGCTGATGTTTTACCCACATCCCTACACCATTGCCTATGCTACTTAACTGTAGCTGAATGACACCTCGAATAAGCTGCGAGCATTCTGAACTGAGAGATTTAATACGCAAAATAAAAATATTACAAAAAGGAATCCCAAACTTCGTAAAAAGAGAGCTACAATTGAACAGAGGGTATGACGCTTGTAATCGAAGGGCAAGGCTGGGAGCCGATAGACACTCGGTGCCAGTTTAAGACTACAATACAATCATGGAAAAATCAAGAATATGCGCGGTTTAAGATGACATACAGGGCATAACTCCAACCCCGCACTACACCACTAGAACTCATTAGCTTGACAAAATAGAAGTAATACACTGGTGCAATAATAAATAATAAATTTCCTTCTTCGCATGCACCATTAGAGATTACAACAAAACAGAGCGAGGCTCTATGTCAATCCTTATATACAATAACTTCAATTACACTTACACCCTTACCCTCTTGTATAAATTTTCCTTATTCCCTCCCTTACCTTAATGGATCGAGTCATAGAACCTATCACAACTATGCCGCAGGTAGCAGGGTAGTTGGAAGATACCTCCCGCCATATGATGCGTATATTTATTTAATCCTCGGTATTAAAACGACGAGCTAGTAGTTGCCAAACATTATAGGTCATACGGTCATGACGTCAATTATTTTCATCCCTGAGCATCCTTCATCCTTTCCTCAAGCTGAACTAATTATCATGATGGCTTGGTAAGTATAAATCCCTGGACATATATTAGCAATATGCTATCAAACCTCCTCAGACCAAGGGAAAAATGTTTGATGTCATAATTCATTTAGAATCAGCCATGTTGACTATCACAACATCACTGAAAGTGTGCCATGGAATAATACTGCAACATTAACCTTTTCAAGAGTACTACATTAAGACATAAATACAAAAGTCTACATCTATGGGCCCTGCGAGCCGCCACATGGGAGTGTAGCAGGGGGTGTTAGGATTCCAGCCGTGTAAAGAAGTAAGTTTTTGGGAGGTGAAATGTTGACATGTATAATGGGAGTGTATTTAGTGAACACAGTTTTCATCGTGGTCGCTTATTGTGCGCGGAAAGTACGAGTTTTTGTACCTATCTGTTCGGCAATGTATCTCTCATATTTTATTGCTTATGTCAGACCTAGAACTGTGGTGAGGCGTTATGATGATATTCTTTGTGTCACTCTGAAACAAACAAGTACTGAATTTCTCAAGCAAGCTAACCCTAGCGTGTAGCCTCCGAGTCTCTGAGGGCTCCCACCTTAATCTCTCCAAAAGTTGTGCGACACCATATGATCGCTCGTATCAGTTTTGACGAGGCGTGCACCTCTATTTGTATTTCATTAATGTTTTCGGTTAAATATTTATGACCAGAGCCCCAAATGCTCGCGGCGTATTCGAGGTGTGGCTTAACCAGAGCGAAGTAGCATCTCTCTATTACAAATTTCAACCGAGAACCTTCCTATAATACACTTAACAAAACCTAGTTTCTTAAAATCTTTGCCGTATATATTTAGCATATGCGTTCCCCACGATATATCAGAAGCTAAAGTGAATCCAAGATATTTTACTCTAACTGAAAATTTTATGTTTACTCCGCCCTCCAACAAATGGAATACCCCTGGATAAGACAAATGACAAGAGCTATTTTATGGGGTTTACGGGGTACAGTGCGGCTGAGGAGGTTAATCGATGCTCATTACGTTGAATTCAACGTCGCCGTCACCGACGAATATGCCATCGGCGCCCACCTCTAGTCCCAACCACGGCACTCGCCGTGCCATTATTGGGTGTGGGGATAGTGGCGGGAACCATGAAAGAGGATAGGTCTGGCCGAAGTGGAACGTGTTGCGGTTGGCAAAGAGAGGAGGGACTCCCTTCCCATCTCCAACCTAGGGAGAGGGGGAGGGGGTTAAAGATGGAGAACCGAAAGGGGAGGGAGTGGGAAGGTAGAGGGGTATTTGAGAGGCGAAAGGGGGCGGGCGTCGCCGTCGCTCATGGGTGCCCCGGAGAGGGGGTGTGGGTAGGGGGTTGAGAGCAGGGGATGAGACGGGGTTTAAGGGGAGAGGCGGGAACCTTTTGGTAACTAGAGATGAGCGGATAAAAATTTTCGGGTGGGCCCCTGGTCTGGATAGTGGAGTGGAGTTTAGATGGGTTGGCGGTGGCTGGGAAAAGGGAAGGTAGGTATAAGGGGACGGTTGATGCGACGGGAGGGGAAAGCTAGCGGGTACGACGCGGTCATGCTGCTGGATGGTCCCCGTGGGATACGTCTGAGAGCGGGGGTCACGAACTTACTTCCACTTCGAAGAAGGCATCGAACGAACTTACGTGTCACCAAGGTTAGTTTGGGCGAGATAGTTCCCTACTCGTAATGGAAATCATATTTGAATTACACGCTTTAATTTCAGCAGCTGTAGGAAGCATGAATCAAATATTGCCTAATTAATGGTGCAATCATATACTATTATAAAACTGAAATTCTAATTAATGAAATAAAAATATCTATGCAAATCTCTAACATGACTCACTTACTTCAACGGTACGTATAAAAAAAAACTTTACCAAGGAAGGTATTTTACTATCAAAAGAACAATACTGAGGTAACTATATAATTTATTTCCAAAAATTGCTGATAAAATATACAACCGATACAGTTAATTTACTGTAGAAATCTGAAAGTTATAAATTCCTCAGTTTATAAATTGGGTCTCTCTGGAGTGCGTACACGTGCCATTTCCTATGTAAACGGGCAGGTATTTGTCGCCAAAGTCTCGGAAAGTAGTTCAATAAGGGGCTAATGTTTTTGTATTTTTTGAAAGGTTGGATATTTTTATTCAAAAAGAGACCAAATTTATTGATTTCTACGTGAAATTGAATTTAAATAAACTTCCTTAAACTCTAACTCAGAATCATTTATTCCAGTAATTCCAAAAACAAAATACAGCATCTTTGTAATGCGTTTTATAAATTGAGATAAAAAATAGGGTTTAGAGGCTAGTTTCCGTAAACCAGCCCTGAAAGTGGGAGATGTACCATAGGCTATTATGGAGAGGCTCACATTACAGCAGATAAACGTAAATTTGAACGAGAAAGCATAAAAAGGCTTATAATTAAATCTGTTCATAAGAAGTGAAAAACCTTGGAGAATTGAATAAACGAAAAATATAGGAATCTGACCACCTATTTTTAAAAGTTATTATAGAATTACTGCTGGAATCAAATTCAAATTCCATCTCGGTATTTCCTTACAAATGGTACTGCAGTGAGCTCCTTCGGATGGACAAATGTGGCCATTAAAAATATATCTCTGGGACAATTTCCATATTTGGGACTTAATTTTGGTTTTCAATTAGTTATCCATTTTATCAGCGAAAGAGGAATTTTTTAAATCAAATCAATGAAAATATGTAATTTAGTACCCGTTTATTTTGACTCACATAGGCCAGAGCCACCTTAAGGCTTCTATTGTAGCTTGAAAAATCGATCTCGACGACGGGTTTTCAGAATCGAATGAATTTTCAAGGTATATCCACACGTTCCGTCAAGTATGCAGCCCTACTGTTAAAACATACCTTAATAACGTCCCCACTGTATGAAAATGCTTGAGCAAGTCCTAAAATGGAACACCGTAATAAATTGGAACGTGCAGTGAAAAAATATAAGAGAGTTGAGAGGCCATCAAGAATGAGAAATCGCCGATAAATGGATTAGTGGCTCCAGGGCAAATACACCGACGACAACCGTCCAATACGGTTAAAAGGTATTCCTAAGATGTGATGACCTCAAATCAAACCAAAAATTAAAGTTCGCGTTTGACTGAAGACTCGAACAAAAAATTGAATATTTAGAGTAACTGCCCCGTCGTAATTACCATCTTGAGTGACTAATAGGCCAAGTGGTACAGTCTTTCAAAAATTACGTCAATCGAAGGTTTCTGCTCATCGATTGGGATAAGGTATTGATACACACCTATTAACGTATCTGATACGTGAGATGAATTGTGCCGTATAACACGTCAATCAGTTTCCCCGAGCAAAAGTTGTTATGCCGCTCTAATTTAGGAGCTCAGTTAGTGCACTTACATTTACTTTTATTATTCATAAATAACTATTCGATGTGTTTGAAGTTTGCTCTGTTTTGGAGATAAAAACCATAAGTACCATTTATTTAAAGGGTGTCAGCAGCACTGTCGTTTCTGAATTCTTTGGAAGCCAAAGCATAAACTCCTCGGCACCTTTATGGTATGTATGGCACCTTATGGTATGGACTAAATATGATCTATTAACTCTTAATCTCTGGTTTGGACCAGTGGTAGCGAGTTCGACTCCCATTTCAAGGGTGACAGATTGGAGAACACCGACGGAAAATATTTTCCTGTCTGGATGGCCAACCAAATTTTGCACGCTACCCAAACCGACCACTGAGAGGGAGCAGTCTCATTAGAAGGCATCAATAGCACTTGTTAAGGAGATCAGACCGGTATCAATACCACAGCTTCAGGCGAGAGTGGAGTTCACGGAGTCGGCCGGGGTACTACAATGTGGAAGGCAACGGGGAAACCACATTCGTCTCCCTGGAAGACGCAGCCCTGTATTTTATACATGACATGATGGCATTCCACCCAGTAAAATATTCCGGAGGTAAAATAGTCCTCCAATCGGATCTCTGGGTGGGGACTACTGAGAGGGGTAAATCAGTCAGGAAGGGCATACCATAGTTAAGCTGAACATCTCGGATAATAATTCGGATACATTCTAACAAAAAAGAGTAAGAATCAAAGAAAAATCTTCAAATTAACCAAAAAGATGTTCAAACGAATAGCCAAATGTGCAGTTGTAATTATAATCATCAAAAACCAAACTGCACCTCATATGTTTCAAGAAATTGCACTTGGCTCAATTGCAATGTCTTCAAAAACTAGCCGGTTTTGCAGAATCTACTACAAGATCAGTCAAAACTATTAACAGTTAGTGAAAGATGTTTACCACGGACTATTTGAGAAATTTTGACAAGCATTTTATACCAGCCCCTAAGTACCTTCCAAGCAAGAAGCAAGAAGCAAAAGTTAGTAAAAGCGTGAGACAAGGAAGTGCTCTCTCTCCTCTTATATTCAATGCTTACATCCAGGAAGCTATAGACCAAGTTCGTGAAACTACTGAGGTGGGGATTAAAATTAATGGACAGAAGATAGATATGCTGCGTTATGCAGATGATCTTGCTGTGATCACAGAGGCCAAAGAAGACCTAGAAAGGATGCTCAACACAATGGGTAGGATTTTCTGTAAACAGTATGGCATGAGAATAAACAAACGCAAAACCAAGGTGATGGTTTGCAGTAATGAAGAACAATATGAACCCCCAATAATGAGAATTGGAGGAGAGAAGCTAGAAGTAATAGAGGAATTTGCCTACCTGGGAAGCAGAAAAACAAGAGATGGTAGAAGCCAGAAAGAAATTGTAAGGAGAATACATCAGGCCAAAATTGCATTTTATCTTAGAATGAACCTACTCACCAGCAAGAACATTAGTTTGGAAATAAGGAAACGGATGATGAAAGCATTTGTTTGGAGTGTGGCCCTATACGGGAGCGAAACATGGGTAATAAGAAAACAAGAGAGAAGGCGGCTAGAAGCCCTGGAGATGTGGCTCTACAGAAGGATGTTGAAGCTCAGCTGGAAAGATAGAGTCACGAATGAAGAGGTACTGAAAAGAGTTCAAGAAACCAGATCCCTGTGGAGGCATATCCAAACAAGAAGAGACAAACTCATAGGGCACATTCTAAGACACGACAACATCGTTTTAACAATAGCAGCAGGAGCTATAGAGGGAAGGAATCGCCGGGGACGACCAAGGATGTCATTCATGCAGCAGATAGTGAATGATATGGGTTGCACCACATAAACAGAAATGAAGAGAAAAGCAGACAGAAGAGAGGAATGGGGTACTGCTGCAAACCAACCCCAGGGTTGAACACTGAAGAAGAAGAAGAAGAAGTACCTTCCATCAGCGATCCGGAAGGATGGTGATTCTAAAAATACTTCCATAAAGTATGGTCGAGTGGCTTCAGGAAAGTCAATAAATATTGAATTTGGTCTTGGCCATGAGAATTTGTAACGTTGAAACGTATATTTTGAAATAATCGCCATTTCATTACAGCAGGGAACCGTGAACAGGAGTATTGAAACAAACCTGATAAAGGGAAAATGATTTGGAGGAGATATCGAACATTCTGGATACGCTCGCGGAAAAACTTAGGCGGAATACATAAAAAAAATGAGGAAAGGTGTAGTGTGGGTCTTGGTGGAAGATACCTCGTGACGCTGGGACGCTTTTTTTATAAAATATCAAACCGTGATACCGGATCCTTCTCCCAACCAACAAAAAAATATGGCCTCCCTTTTTTACGCTCGGATTATCATCGCTTCTCCGAAAAGAATGACAAGAGAACTTCACCCTCCCCTCTTCTCCTTCCCCACGATCGAGGCAGTGTGATAATGACAAGAGATAGTAGGGAGGAAAAGGAGCTAAAAAATATATCTTTCCCCGAGAGGTTGTGGAAAGAATTCTCAAGGGTTGACTCTCTCCTTCTGCCTCCTGAGTTTTTCCTCCTCCGCGCCTTCAACAGCATTTTTTATATCCATCGTCTCTTTCAAAATATCCTTCTTTCCATAGTGTAAGGCTTCCCCATTGCCTTCTTCTTCTCCGGTCCCTGCCTCATGATATTCGCCCCCACTCCTCACCTTATCCCCGCGCAGGAAAGAAAGAAAGTCCCCGTAAGTTGACGAAGGTTCACGATAGCGACGGTGATCATGCTTCGCTTAGCGTGAGCGGTAAGTAGGTGGCAACAATAGCATTCAAGATACGTTGGTATACTTATTAGTCCCTATGAGTCTTAACGAGACCACTCATTAATTCGTAAAAAAAATCCTCGGATGGGAATCACAGAATTAAAACATAAGGGGAGTTGACTTTGTTACGACTTCATTATTTTTGTTCCAAGATTTCGTCTTTATCCGGTACCGCAAACACGCTTCCTTTCTTGTTCTGTTCATGTGACACCATCGAATTTACATTTATATCATGATTATACGAACAAGTGACATTACATTCCATTGTCATATCACTAAAATCGGTAGCCGCAGCTGCCATTAACGGCGACCGAGAGTTATAAATAAGGTTCCGTCCATAGAATATAATTTTCAAACCAAAAAGTGGATTATAACTCGAGATGATATTCCACAGATTACGAGTATACAAGTGAGCACCCGGTAATTTTACCCCATTAGCAGATAGGGAACGCACCAGAGACAATTATGGAAAAAAATTTTATGAAGTATATACGTTCAATGAGTTAAAGTGAAAAGATAGTAAGCGACTACATAGGCTACATAGTAATCTAAATATTAAGTTAAGCGATAATTTGGCGTAGGTATACGAAATACAAGTTGGAGTTGGATTGATTTATTTTAAACCACTGTCATAGAAAGAACACGAATTATGCAACTCACATATTTAGGTGTTCATAGCTACGACTGCAATACGGTAAAAAAACATGATTATATGAGTTAGAATCATATAGTCCGGGTTGACCCATGAACTGTCAGAAGAATTAGGATGGGAATCGCTATCACAGCGTAGAATTATAGGCTTAACCTTCTAACTAAATTTCAAGAAAATCATTTCTCTGACGACGTAAAAAACATACTATTAACCTACTACGTACTACGGCAGATTAGATCGCGCCAATAAAATTAGAGAGCTAGATAGTAGAACTGATGGGTATAAAATGTCATTTTTACCGCGTACCATTCGGGACCATAACAGCCGTGATCGTCGTCATGAATAGTTCGAATTGTGTCAATAGGCAGACAGTAAATCTTTTTCTTTACATTCTCCTTTTTCTTATTTATGCGTGATGTAAATATTGATGTTCTTATTTATGCATGATATTTCGAATCTGTAGTAGTACTCTTTGTATCCCTTGCATGTTGGAACGATTGACGATAGAATGTTTCTTGGGTATTAGATTTTTAATTGGCGCTTTGCATGTGTGGTACGCGGGTTTCAATGTAATTTTGGTGTTCTACCGTATCATTCATGCATGCCTGGTGTGGAAGCACCCCCTGCCACACACCCTTTGGGTGGCTTTCAGGGTATGACGTAGATGTAGATGTAGATGAAAACTGGATTTTGTAATCGGGCTGACACAAATTACAAAAATTGTCAACGAGTATAGATGCAGAGAGTGTACTATGATCCGTGTCTTTTCTTTGAGGATTTCATCAATCTTGCAGGAAAATAAACTACCTCAACCGTAGCAACACGAAGGGGGAGACATAAAAGCTTCAACTACGCAAAAATCACCTCTAAAATTTGATTTTAGGGAATAACAACGAAGCGAAGCGACTTACTTGAGCATCAAGATGTGAGTGGAAACTGTCGGAGCAAAAGTCGAACTTCATTTAAGACAGTTTCTTTTATTAATCCCACGTACTGAGCAGAAGGTCAACGCAGTTTGAAGTAATGTTCCCATTATTTGGCGCCATGCTGAGACTGCATTTCTATAGAAGATACTGACAATCCTTTACATGAGTGGGAATGAAAATTAAAGTTTCAAGATGAAATCAATGAGTAGTTTCAGAATGAGAATTGTCCTTGGAGAAGAACGCGGCGAGGCATAACCACATGACGATAGGAAGTTTACCGAATACTACGGCTATATTTATGCGCATAACTCTACCAAAAATGCATGCCAGCATTTTCACAGGTTTTCGTTGAATATATTTATAATTTTGCGTTAAAAATTTGAACGGGAATTGCACTTGAATATTTATGAAGTCAACTTCTGATCTAACTAGTGGTGTCAGTGGACGAGAAATTAATTAACCGAAAAGTCAGCTTGTCACTATAAATATAACCCCATCTCAGTAATCTGGAGATATTTGAAATGTTAAATAAATTTGCACGATATAACACGACTTCTATTGTACAATATTCTGAGGAACTGAAACAATAATAGAGGGTAAACAAACATATTTAAGACTCTTGAAGGGAAACGCTAGCCTTATTCGTGGATGAAATGGTCGCTCACATGAGACAAGAAACTGCGTGAGAACATGGATGAGTAGGAACTCCTGAAATACAACGGAGACTAGAAATAGGAATAACAAGTGCTCAGAATGGGATAAGGGCATTAGGGCATTCAAAGGGCTTTGGCGAATTCACGAAATTTCTTGAGTAAACAGGAATTCATTAAACAATTCCTATCTCTTGCACTCACTTAAATGATAACATGTGAATAGGTCTTAAAATTTTCCTCGAGAGTCTAATATAAATCCAATGGAGGCACTCATCGAAGATTCTTTTCTCATCATGTTATCCATAACAATGGGCAAGTGTACGAGATTTTACAATCGAGCTCATTTTCAAAGCATAATGACTAATTTTTGTAATTCTATCGTCATGTATTGTTTAGAGCGCTTTTGGAAATGCCCTATTATTATTTAAGGCATGGATTTTGGGACATCCCTAAGTTTTACTGGCAAAATTATACAACCGACTTATAATAATTATGTATGTATATGATATAGGGGGGTATTATAATCACTATAAGGATAGCTTGATAGTATATATTATGAATCAAATGAAATGTTCACCAAGGCTTGTCATCACCATCATTGGTCATTCAATCCTAAGATTGGTTGACTGCAGCCCTCCACTCTTCCCTATCCAATGCTAATTCCCTTACTTCCTGGCATTTCTTCCTCTGGACTTCCCCTTTTATTGGGTCCATAAACATATTCCTGGGTCTTTCTCTGGGGAGTTTTCCATCTATTTTACCTTTAATTATGTTCTTCACAAACCCAATGTGCCACGGAGTGTGTCCAATCCATCTGATTCTTCTTTTCGGTATGGTGTTCCATATGGTCCTTTCCTCTCCTGTAAACTTCATCATTTCATATTTTGTCAGTCCATTTTATCTTCCTCATCATAAAATCCTCCTCCTCAGCACCAGCATCCTCCTCCAGCACCAGGTTTCGAATGCTTCTAGTTTTTTCTGCTCAGATTTGATAATGGAGGCCCATGGTTCCGAATCATAGAGTGCCACGCTCCACACAAATGTTTTCGCATAGTGTTTCCTGCCAATACTGGTATTAGTATCGTATTCGCTTCTATTCACACACCACATGATGCATGGAGTCATAGATAATCATGAGTCTTTTTCCTACTCTTCTTTATGCTCGACAAACATTTGTCCTTCAATTCCAGCTTTCAACATCCGACAGTCTATCACCTATAAAGTTTGCGAATATCCTCCTGAAACTTAGCATCTCCCCTGCCACTTCTTTCGGATTTCATTCAGTCCAAAATTTTCTCATCCCTCCACAAACCCATATATAACACGTCAGCCTTCCACGCTCATACTGTGTATAGGGTTAAAAGCTATACAAATCCACGTTTTATATAGTGATCGTATGAAAATAGGAATGTGAACCAGCAAATAATATTCTGGAAAATAAAGATAAATATATAATTGTCACCACACGGGTGTTCCTCAACGTGGTGTCTTTCGGAGGAACTCCCAAGAGCTGACTATCAAAAAGTTAAACGCCGCGGAAACCTATGTATCAACATAGAGTTATATTTAGCGTCTGATTACTCAGTTCAGAGTATATTCGTCCTGTGTACCGGTATGACCGAGTTGCATGCGTAAGAGTAAAATGAGTAATATGAGTAAAACTTCCTTAGCTTTCCTAGGCGATTTGGATCAAACCCTAATTATAATTTACGGGTAAATTGCTCTCTTCTTGAATTAAACGATTTCAAGCCGTACATTTGCAGAAAGTATGAGAAGATGCGCTAATCCCTCGACTTCCGTGGTACCGTCGCTCACTCACGCCTCATCGTTGGAAGTTTGATGAACAAGGCCGAGAGAGGACGCGCGCGTAATGTGACCAGCGGGGACGAATCAGGAAGAGATTCGTCGTTGGCATAGTGAGTGGAGGGAGGACGATGGGCAACTCCCACCTGCCCCCTTCCGCCCCCCCCCCCCCCTCGCTCCCGGACTAACCCGCTGGGCACGGCGGATCCTCCATACGAATCATATCCCGCTGCACCCATTCTCCCTTCCCCTTTCAACCCCGCAAATATACCGCAGTCCTTCCCCCACCCCTTAACCACCCCCCGGGGGCCACCGCCGTATCCGCCGCCACAAAAGCCTCATCCCGCGCAACACCTTAAGGGAAGCCGCGGAGCAAAAGCCACAATAGCCGCGGGGTTTTGGAGAAGGGCGGGACGGGGCAGGGGGATGAGTGAGCGGCAACCAGCAGAGCGAAAAATCGCTGTGCGCGCGGGAGAGGTATGGAGTGCGTTGGGTGGCGAGGTTGCGGAGTATGAGACGCCGGTCAAGGCCGGGGGTTTGCGAGGGACTGGAGGGTGGGGCTGTAGGGTTTGGAAAAACTGCAGTGCTGGCGCGACGGCGGGAAGGAAGGAAGAAAACTTGCGGTTAATTTTGGGAGCAATTGCGGGAGAAATAAGCCAGGAGAATACGTGGGAATGAGTCCCAAATGATTCGGCCTCCATAAATCTTATCTCACACAGCCTGCATCTATCATGATTCCCTTCCAATGAATTTTTTACAACTGACAGCTGCCATTGAGACTCTTCACAGGGCATTTCGATAGGTTGAGTAGCTGATTAGTTGAATTGCTCCCTTAAGCTTGTATCCTAATCTAATACAAAGAATCAACAGCGCGTCACGTGTGTTTGCTGTGTAACTCCTCTTATTCATGAAACATTGCATCATACAGTCCTGTAAAACTTTTATCTCTGTGATCGTATACAGTTGCGAAAACATTTATGCGATGCCATCTAATGCGATGTTAAAAAAATGAACTCCGCGTTATCCTCTTTAACACTGGTGAGATATCCATCGTGTGGCGCTTGCTTGTGAAATTGTGCCTCCTGACAAGAATAAGCAGGTTATTGCTGATTCATCTAAATTCGTCGTAACATTAACAACGGGAATAGCGCTATGCAAGTCGGTGATAACTCACCCCTTATCACACACCCAGGAGGTGGCTTTCAGGGCACTATGTAGACGTAGGAAAAATGACTTGGACGAGGCGAATGGGCAAAATTAAACATATTTTAAGAGGGTGTTTTAGTGTCTCACTCTGCTTTGTTAGAGTCACTAATGGTTCTTAAAAATAAGGAGGCTTTATACCTATCAGCTCGCCAATCTAACACACTTATTAGTCGCTTCAGTCAGTTCTATAAATATAATACGAGATGAAAATAATGAACTTCGCGTTAGAGAAAAGCAGAATATAATATATTAATTTGTCCCTGGGAGGGACCACCTCAATATAAACAATACAAAATTTTTTGAATGATGACAATGCTTATTTGTGCTCATTAGAGATCCAAATAAGCCAAATTTGTCAAAAAAACTCCATGAAAATATCTTCCCAAAATGCTACCCTTTAAAGGGTTAAACTGAAACTCTACATCTTTCAAGTAATCTTACCCTAGAGAGCAACCTCAGGACCTCTGGCTGCCCTCAACTACTCGTATAACGCGAGTAATATTGCTGCGATGATTACTAACGAGTACCTAGAACCGATAAGAGTTCATGTGAAATATGTCATAATAAGAACATTAATCGCACTTTTACACATATTTTAACTATAATTACAACACTTTACGACTCATTAAATCATCAGGTGGTATGCACTGAGCAACAGGAGATGTGATATGTATATGTTTAAAAGGTGGGGTTGATATGTGAAATAGGAGTAAGTCTCTCCCTCTACCTTACTCCTGTTTCCCATACCCACTCCTCCTTTCAACCATATAAATGTCACGTCTCTTTTTACTCAGTGTCTATAATCTGATGATCCGTGAGCCGTAACGCGTAGTAATTATGATTAATCTGCGTAAAAGTTCGATAATTGTTCTTATTATGACGAAAATCCACCACATAACGCCTGGATCTGTTGAACTATTGAGCACTTTATTTTCCCCCAACCTGGTTTGATCTTTAAAAATTTGTCTTCGAAGGCAGTTGACACTTTTGTGCTGGGTTGAGGTTGCAGGGGCAGTGTAAACCTCATTGCGGTGATCATGGTCATCCATAAGTTATTTTTCCAACTAAAAAAAGCTAGTAATAAAATTTAATAAGAATTACCATCAATTCATTAGAGGGAATCCAAGCTCAGGGAAACAGAATGCTGAAAACCCTGGGGTTGATTTATCTGTTACAAATGGCAAAATCTGCTATTTTTCCAATTGCATAACACAAGGAAAAACGATAGATTCATTCTAATTTGGTTGAGTTTTCATTAGTGTTCTATTTTCAAAACGATGATTAGCGCTTTTCAACAAAGTACTTACTCGCGGAAAACGAACTAACTGCCTTCCTTACAGACGAACTTATCCTCATTCAGGTAAGCGATAATTTCCCAATATCGCCAGCATATGACGTTTAGTTTGCCTGTTAAAATAGAAACGCTAGAAACGTGTTTGCCCAATCTTACTTCTGTATCAAAATCTTAAATGTTTGATCAAAGTGGTATTTTCGTAATATAACTACAATAAAAATATTAGTGGACCATTACTGGACAGGTCGTAAACAATAACAAAATTAGTGGACCATTACTTGAAAGTTTTTGATTTCTGGTATTTTCGTATTGATTTCTTGCAGCAAAGAATAAGCAGATGAAAGACAGCAAATTGCATGCATGTAACTCATATCGTTGGTCTACAAACAATTAAAAACCTATCAAAATTTGGACATTCTAATGATTTTATGATGATGGCGATAATGAAGGAATTAAACTGCTACCTGAAAAAAGATAAGGGCAAGGGGCTGCAGCAAACCTATCTTAAAAGTAGTGTCGGACAATGATGAGGAGGAACATTCACTTAGCTGAATCACAAGTATATTTTTAATCTCCGTACTTCAAATATGACAACCAACCTGCAGTCACTTTCTTATTTTTCTGCATATTTAATGACACGCAATAGACCTGTAATATCCCACCATCTTCACTGCTAAGCCAACGTTCAATTACACGTAATTTGGAAAAAGATAGTGGAATTATATCATCCTATGAATTACGGAATCAACTTCGGAAAAAATACGAACGGAGGATATACGGAGGAGGGTAAGAAAACAAGTGCTTATTCGGGACAGCTGGAAAAAGGATATAATAAAGGGAAGTTAAGGAAAATAGGGACATATAAACTTGTGAGTTAAGTAGAACTGAATACGAAGTTAAAAAATATACTTAGACGAAAATATAACGAGAATAATTTTAATTCCAGAGTTCCAACTCCAAAAATCATAGCTCATCGTTTAACTCTAACGTAGATTCGAACGCTGTGATCAAGGACGCAGAATTGTGCGGAGCGCAAATACCCGACCCATTGGTTGTCACGCCAAGACGGCACAGACCAAACCACGACTGCCGGAGATTCAGTATAAGGGCGAAAGTTATCCTCTATTCTCAAGGAACATAACTGAATAAGTTTCAACTCATTAGTAACCATATTTTAAAATTGCCAGCTCATGACAATCCCGAAGGATCTCAATTCCCATGGTATGCTTCGGTGTATAGCAAAAAATAGCGTATGAGTATATAATTATGTTAACCAATCGCGACGCTTTAAGTTAGCTCTGATGATATATCGAATGAGTTAAATAGTGGAGAACCGCTTTCAAACAGAAGATAGATGTTAAAACTGAATAGTACGACCGAGGATGACATTCTCGAAACAGTTACTTCACAGAGCGATCGTGAGCATGTAAAGCCGATTCGAAGCGACTGTTTGAGAGAAGAGTAGGGAATGGTAGGCCGTCGTAAGCCAATATGAGGCTTGATACCTCCTTTTTGTAGTGATGAGATTAAGGAAACTGGGTGCGTAGGGATAATGAAGGATGCGGTCGCACTGGAGTACGTTAAGCCGTGTCGGAGAGAAAGAGGAGAGATCGCTGTTTCAGTTCCCCAGGCATCCTTTGCCAACCGGTTAGACCCCCGATATCCAGCGTGCACACGAGCCGGCCTCGATCGGTCTCTCACCTCGCTCCGTCCACCGCAGGCCGGGCGTCAGTCGGCAACACTTCCGCCCCTCCCCCTCCCCTTTTCCACGCCCAATGCCTTCCACCCCCCCAACCGTCCTCGCCCGCCTCCCCTCTCCCTATTGGTCGGCCGCCTCACCCACTTTCCCCACCCCCCGGGCTCTTCCAATGACACCGCATCCCCCGCCCCGACCGCCGTGAGCGCTCAAGCGCGTAAGGAAGACGGCCGACCTCCTCCCCTCCCGAGTCCACCTTATTCCCGCCCGCTTGTATCTCCTTTAGCCCGCCCCCTTAAATCGTCTTCTTCCCCTCCACTACACTCCCCTCTCCCGACTGCCATATACCGCCGCCGCAGAAGAAGAAAAGAATCGACGGGGTTCCATATCGTCGGCCAAGGCTTAATTAAAGTTCATCTCAATCAACCGGTGAATTTAAAGCGAGCCGCTGTAAATCCTCCCCCTAACCAATGCCCTGCATAAGCACCCACACCCGGGCACACCGTTCTCGGCCTAATAGTCCCACAACTGCCGCCGTCACAACCCCTGCAGAGGTGATTCCCAGCCGGTGATACACGTACCCAGAGAAGTACCCGGAGAAGTACCCAGAAGTGAGAAGGCAGTATATCGAAATATCATTTCACCTAGAAATCAATGAATTCGGTCTCCTAAGCGAATCCTTCCAAAGATACCTAAATATCAGCCAATAGCCGAACCACATTCCGAGATTTTTGACGAAAAATACTTGCCCTTTTGTATGGAAAAAGGTACTTGTGCGCACTCGTGAGAGACCTTATTTAAAAAATGAGCTGTTTCCAGCGCCTAGATTTCGCCAAAAAACTAAGTGTGTAATTTGGTAATTTTCTTAACTATTTTTTTAACTAAATCATATAGCAACCGCTGTAGTTTCTTCAGGATCACAACAAAGCCTTCCGTTTTGAAAGTTTGAAAGATACAGCGTGAAAAAATGAGTCAAATTAAAGACTTATGCAAATATTTCATATAGCTATTTAGAATTTCAGTCGTATCAAAGTATATAATTGCACCATTTATAATGGAATATTTAATTCATGCTTCCTATAGCAGAAAGCAAAAAGTATAATTCGAATATGGTCTCCATTATGACTAGGGAGCTATATCGCTGAAAGTACCTTAAGCGGATTAGTGGCAGGCGAAAACAATAGAATGACGGTAAAAGTAGGTTCGGATTAGCGATGACAATTTCATGTGATTTGACAGGTATCACTACACACCTATTTCAATTTGGTCTGATAATTACTAAAAGTAAAATATTCCATACTTCGATTGGTGTCAAAATATCATCCTCTACTTTCCAAAACATTTGGCAAAAAAATAAAAACGTACATAACGGGACTTGGCTTTGCAGGGGGAAATGATTTTTTTAACGAGGGTATGTTGATGGGTTTTTGTTTACGCGTTATTAGAATTTAAAAAATATATATATTTAATACCATCGTAAGGTTGGTACAATATTGCGAAAAATCCGTTGGCTGTGAAGGCATTTTTATCATACAGAGATGAAAAAATAAGTCAATAAAAATCTCAATCTGCCGAATATTCAACCTTATCGGGGAGTTTTTTTTTTCGTGGTGCCGTAGTTCGTGACTTTCACCCCTGGGAGTTTATTTTTAAGTAAATATTAAGACATTTAGTCAAAACAACATCATAAACTTTTAATAATTACTTTGCGCTTCACAAGACTCCATAAATTTGAAAAATGAGATTTCGAACATGGCCTCTGTTTTAACCATGGAATAATTTGATCAATTATAAACATCGTAAGTTTAGTGATATAAAGGGTTAAATGTTTTAAATAGGTGGCCAAGAGGCACAAAAATTGAAAGAGGTTGGGAACATCTGTCATGAAGATGAGCCAACTCCTTTACGATTTGTGCTGGTATAGCCATCAAAATCAACTCATAAGTTTCAAAAGCGTCGCCGTTGAGTGTGGATCTTCTCGCAGTAATCATTACCTTGGATGTGTACATTCCTATTGATATGCATAAACTACTACATTGATATGCGAAAAGAAGGGTTTTGGATTGTTATTATAGATGATCTATAGGTTAAAGAAGGATTTCATAGGCCCGGGGTTTAGATGCTCTAAATATTCAGTATCGCACAATCCCACCTAAGATTTTAAGACGCTCATAACGTCCATGTCTAAGAGAATGAGTGACCTACGACAAAAGGGTTAGCAAAAAACTTTACACCTTCAGGCATCACTTCGTGGAAGTATTTTATATTCGAATCCATATGTATATAAAATTGATTTGTATTGTTCAGTTAAAAGTAATAAGCAGCTATATATTCTGGGATGGTAGCCTCATCACAGATACTTCTTAGAGGCTACCTAAAGCTTCCCCTTGTATGGAAAAAAAACCTGTAATTTATTTGTGATGTTTGTTTTTTTGGGAAGTAATAAACTTATTATTATTATATTATTATATATTGAAAATAAGTCCCGTACTTTTCCACAGTTATTGTCGTAGGTTCGCACATTCTCTTAGACATGGACGTTGTGAGCGTCTTAAATCTCAGGTGGGATTGTGCGATACTGAAAATTTAGAACATCTAAAACCCGAGTCTATTAGAGACAACACATCTATCAAAACCAACTTTAACATGTATATCTTCTCAAATAACTGTGGAAAAAGTACAACACTTATTTTCAATATGCATTCGAATAGGGTTACCAGGCCGGCGTGTTACCCACCTGGTTGCCACTGTGGGCTTATGAAAGTACTTCTACCACATTTTCTGCGAAGGTAGGATACGTTAGCCTCATGAACGATAGAGGTCCCCTTCTAGCCCGGCATGATTCCATCTTTCCTTATCTCACTGATCAATCATCTTGTATTCCTTCTGTTATTTCGCTCACCCTTAATATCGCCTATATCTCGGTCAAAATGTTCTATAGCCCATGATCATCTTCTCTATTCACGATATCTGTCTTCTTATTCCTTTCCTTCTTCAAAATATCTGTAAGTCGGACTAAGAGTGCTAACACTTGAACCAAGAAATACAATGGCCGAGGAAATCTTTTATTTCCATGCGCATAATCTGACCACGGTGGTACAGCGAGACAAGGCTTTACAAGTACCTTATGTCCCTATATTTTGATTTCTTTCCTAATTATGTTTTCATGTTGTCCTTTTCTATCTATTTCCATAGATAGTGCCATAACTTTTAGAGAGATTAAGGTGGGAGCCCCTAGAGACACGGAGGCTGCACGCTAGGCTTAGGCTGCTAAAGCAATTCAGAACTGATGTGTTTCACTGCGACACAGAGAACATTATCATGACGCCTTACTACATTTCTAGGTCCAACAGAAGTGATAAAATAAGAGAAATACGCTGCCGAACAGATAGGTAAAAAAACCTTGTTCTTTCTGCGCACAATAAGCGACCAAAATAAAAATTGAGCTCCACTAAATACACTCCTATAAAACATGTCACCATTTCATCACACAAAACCGCACATCTTAACACGGCTGTTGTCCTAACACCCCCTGACACGCCAATGCGGCAGCTCGCAGGGTATTATGTAGAGGTAGATAATACCCATGACCAAATACCCAAGTGGAGGATTTCAGTACTATTTATCGTCGCTGATGTAAATGATAACATAAAAAATAGGAGAGTTCTTCAAGGATTGACGAGAGTGAAAGATAGTAATTTTAATAACCATTACCGTGGAAATCATAAAATTTCGTGGATTATCTAGGTCACGCATTGCTTCATATAATAGAAGGGGGAAATCTGCACCACTTTACCTATGGAGCAATGTCTGTCCCATGGAACTAGACGGTTCTTCCATTGATATCTAGGCAGGATCGTCGTTACGAGCATGCCTGCAAACGGTATGCTTTCCACTTCATGCTCTTGTAGCTCCAAATTGAGAGGCATCAAAGCCTTCCACACCCCTTTTAGTTCCCAGCACGGAGCGGTAGCGTCTGTAGGAAACGATATCGACGCGGAAACAGAGGGGTGCAGGGGCATTATATGAGGAGAGCTAACAGATAAGGTGGCTGGGCTAAGCTATTAAAACCGGTAAAAATGTTACTCCGTCACATCACGACAGTTGAAATAAAGCCGCTCCTAAGCAGCAAATACTGAATTAACAACAATGCTTTTGCAAATTTAATGAAGTGTTCAGATATCAACGGACCGGAGAGACGTAATTTAGTCCTAAAAGTCAAGCCCCAATCGTGTTTAGAAGGCCGACGATTTAATTTTATATTTTCGTCGACATATACACAACTTTTGGCTGTTATCCAAATAACCGCGTCCACATGACCGCCTCATTATAGCGTAGATCGAGATATGGATTCGACCACAACACACATCACTAATCCTCGCCTTCGTCCTACACTTCTGTTCCCATGTGCCCTTTAACATGGTTTTAGTCCCGTAATCGTCCGCTATTAGCCCATGTTTCCGCTCGCAGGATGGCGCGTTGATCTAGACTGGAAGATGATAAAATAAAAAAATAAATATTCTAGGCCACTAACCAAAGAATCGATGTATCCAACTTACCACATAATAAAAAAGGAGTAATGTTTTAAATTACCTTTCCGTACGGGCATCAAATAACGACCTCGGTGAAGTCTCAACAGCTCTGATTGAAATCTTGGGAAGCATTTACAAAACCAGCAGTAATTCACTGATAATCCTCCGCTGGAGATGAACTAAAAGGCATTTCGCTTGGTTTATATCGGAAAATTCTCTATCCTTAAGGCGTTGAAATTTCGGCAGGAGTGAAAAAACTTCAATACGTTGCTCACCAGGTTTCAATTTCCTTCAGAGGAACTTAGAGGCCAGAGAATGTGGCCTTGAAGAAGTCCTCTTTTCCTCTCCGATTACATTCATGATTGAACGAATGGGCACAACATACAGCCCCCTTGAAGCCGCCAAAATTACCGCAAGAATCAGAAGCCTGGGTAGAGTTGTGCTCGGAAAATTGGTGCGGAATGCCGAAGACCCGAGGTTCATTTCCCGGTGCGGATTTTTCTCGCAACAAATTTGCATACTGCTCTACCATAAAAATAGAAAAAAAACAGAACAGACTGCTCTTGATGCATTTCAATCGTGGCATTTTAAGAACTGAAGTCACCCTCAACGGACACCCTAATTGGAAATGGATGGGACTTGCAGTAGGTATTTTCCCGCATGGGGTGAAAATTTAGTTTCTCTCATTGTGACTGGCTTAAAGGGCTCGCAGCAGGGCCGCCTTAATCCTCCCTTGCAGTCGCCGTGCATTCACATTTCGGGGGCAGCTGAGGAATCGAGAAAATTCGAGAGGTCCAAAATACCCCAATGGAACGGGGTTGGCGCTTCTTTGAAGATCAGCGAGGTTCGAAAATTTAGAAGAGATTAGTTACGTTGAGTCAATTTCGTCAAAGAGATTTCAACGCTCGAATAAATCCATTTGTAGCACTTTATCCGGGAATTCAATTGTAACCAGTTACTTGGGAGGATTTGAGAATACAGCCGCAGCCACAAACGGAGCTTTTGCGAGGCATTGCAGGCAAAAGAAGGGGTGTCCCTTTGATGAACAGCTTGTACTGAAGAAATTACGAACGATTAGGCGGCGAAAAAGAGATTTAAATTCATTTTGAGTCTCTTGAAATATCTTTTGAGTCGATATTAATCACTCCGTTAGCTCCGTTAATACATTAATTCATATGCGAAAATACGTATTCAAAATTGATAGAGTACAATAAAATATTCAATATTAAGAAATAATAAGCAGAAAAAAATGCTCTGTTAACAAATTCGTTCACGTCAAAGAAATGAAGGCTGGAGAATAATTGGAGTTGCAATTCTAAAGGTAATTTTTTCATCAAAAAATCAAATATTTTATCATGATTTGGAAGTAAGGAGCCGCGTAAGAACTGTTTCAGGATATATCAATGTTGGTAGAAAGATCATGCAAAAAAGTAACAATACTACAACGTGCTAATATTCGACGCAGTAAACCGAATAAAGTAGATTCAGAAGGAAGTTAAAATCGTTCCAGCTAATATTTCAAATTACTGCTGGACCCTGCCTCTACACATGGTTCCTTTCTTGCTCTCCGAATGTGTTCTATCTTTAGAAATACTAAATATAAGTGAACAGCGAGCAAAAACTGAGCGTGATTCACCTGTAAGAATAAGAAGCTTAATGCACTCACAAGTTTTATCTGATTAATGAAAATACTGTCTGGGCCGTGAATACATCCTAACACACTTGCTCTTTAACAAGCATTTGACACTAAAATAGTTAACTTAGTGGCCTTTGAGTCTAAGGAAGTAAACTCACAAAATGATGACCGGCAGATGAGGTATAATTGCAAGAATTTCAAATAGTGCGTATTGCTGTAGCTAACAGAATGTTGATCGAGTTCGTTATGAGGACTCTGAAAAGCAAAAAGTTAAACTAATTCAATTACCACATTATAACATAACCTTCAATACCACGTGGCACAACATTGATCCGTCAGAAAAGTCCCAGTACAACTGCCGCTAAAATGCAAAAATCAATTTTGCCGCGAGCTAATCATGTTAATGAAGGGTGTAAATATGAGCTTATGAGGATGTTTTTAACACAATGGGGCAGAAAATCGTGCTTGTTTGGGTAACAATGAATACCATCAGCAACAACGCCAATTTTATTAAGTCATATGCGTTCCCTTTAACTTCGGAAAACGTTTGGATATGTTATCAATAAATGGCTAATATGCACAAAATTGTGGACACGATTAGTTCCATCACCTTGCGATGTCATACACAACTAAATGATTCGCTGTCAAGGAATATTCTCAAGGACGAAAAATAATAAAATAATCTGCGCATTAATCTCTTTCGGTCGACCACTTTGCCAATGCTGTCTGTCCACTTAGGAATAGAAGAACGATGCCTTTCTGGGGAGAGAGATATTCTTCGAGAACAGATAATTGGTCCGAAAGTCCCTTGTGGTTGCTGCGCCTAACCTTCATCGCCGTTAGAAAGTTCATGTCTTCCGCCCGCCTTCCTTGAGATAACAAAATTCGTGTCGTCGTGGGCATTATGTAGCAATTACTATCTGGATAAATCAACCCGCTCCGACTTTTGTTTACGTTTATCCGTCGGAGGGGATATCGATGTACAGGTTCCGCCTTATTTAACAAGGCCGCCACACGGAGAGGAACAATAATGAGGCTGGATGATAGCGGAGCTCGTTAATGTTTTCTGATTGGCCGGGCTCGGGTGACGCTAATAGGGACCGACCAGCCGGTCGGGTCGGCCGTGTCAGGAGCGCCCGAGTTGTCTGGGGACCACCACCGCCATCTGAGTGTCCTCCACCCCCATCCCTCCCTCTTTCAACTCTTCGTTCCCAGACTAGTGTGGTCGGAGGAGAAGGACCGCGAAAGGAGAAGGGAAAGCGAGGAGGACGAGGAGAAGGACACGGTGGGGAGGTCCACAAGGAAGGAGAGGAGGGAAAAAAAAGAAAGATAATGGGTGAATCGGGCTTGGGTGGCATTGTCCCGAAGTCGGGATTAGTCCTTTCGAGCGTTTAAGATCCGCAATTAATTCTCCTTCGCTAAAGATTGGAGGTTTTTCGGCCTCCAGAATGATTTCGGATTGGGATACCCATGACGTTCGTCTATATACTCAAGGCTCAAGGTTTTTCTATCTCTCGAATAGGTAAGGCTGACTGTTGTCATGCGGATAACCTACACTTTTAAGACAGCACCTTAGAACGGCGTATTTGCGCCACGAATGGTCATGCTCATTCCAGATTGATAAATCATACTCCCAAGGATAGTTATCGCAACATTAAGACAAGAGCGTCACATGCGTAGTTCCAACTGTCTAACTCGGAATAAAAATAGGACTCAAAAGATTTCATTCTTAAAAACTCATATTTAGTCTTCGTTCAAATAAAACGAGAGTAAAGGAATATTTTATTTAAACTGATTACTCCGCGGCGATATACTTCAGTTGCAGAAAGTAGTAGTAACCAATCATTTTTTTCATACCCTTATTTACTGTTACAACTTCATTATAATCAAAATGAACACATTTACTGCTCGCTAATATTATTTTCCTGATCCACCACATTAGGTTGCTTTTCTATTAAATACGTAACCAAACGTGATGGATTCCGAAAATAATAAAAAACAAAATATTAAAAATTAAGCAGACTGCCATAACAACATAAATTAGTTACTTTTCTTTTCGCCAGATAAAACACAGTTAAATAGACACGAAAGCGATGAAATCAAAATTAGAGGGTATTTTGTTTCCCTCAGCCACAAAGCCAACGCTAGTAATAAGTAATTGAATACGTTAAAGTAGTCATCAGAAAATCGAGAACCCTGAACACCATATTCCCACTCACTGTTCTTCGTTCCTTGCGAAAAAACACTGGAAGCATTATCGGGAAACTGACGCAAGTGAGTACGTGGGTCAATGGTATCGCAGGATTTTTGCGGAAAATAAAGACACGGGCCGAATAGAATTATGCTGAATGAACTCGCACCTAATCTAGCCAAAATATTCGGAATTAATAGCAATGCGGAGGAGATTTTCCGGAGGCAAGTGATTCTTATTTTGAAAGCTAAATTGATATGTGCCATCCGTCAGTTACGCAGTAGAGTTGCCGAGGCTCAGCCAACACAGTCGAAGATAAACTACAACAGGATCATCCTATTCAAATATGTGGGGGCGTCGGTTACATCTGTTTGTCATTGTCATAGTCATTTATTATTTTCCCAAGAGATTTCTCATCACCAGATTACTACATAGCCTATATGAGTTGTATCCTGGCATTTTTGATGATACCAAATATAAAATCGGCCAAGTAAGTCATATCATGAACACCGATTTATCATATACTGTAGACTGATTAATGTAGTCAGACGATTTTTAAAGCAGCATTTAGTGATCGCATGGTTTGAGAATATGCATCGTTTCATGCAGTAAATGAGTTTCAATAACTAGGTTTGACTGAAACATGAAGTTAAATAGGATTAATTTCGCGGGTAAGGCTTTTATGGGCATTGAAGTACCTACACTGTTACGAATCCCACTGTGATGGTAACGCCATATGCCTACAGTGAGGATTTACACTAACAAACACTCGCAAGGTTAGGTATATTTGAGGTACGCTACTTAAAAGCCGGCCTGCGGTCAATACATAAACCATTATGAGAATTTGTAGGTTTAGAAGAGATAACCGATGGTAATATAATCCATATTTTACTTCAAAACCGCCTTCGACAACAGCATGAAATCCGCATAATGCGACGCGATTTAAATCATCGTGGCGTTTTTTTTTCTCTTAACTATTGTGCTAAAGGGAAATATTTTCCTAGCAAATCTCACCCGAGGTTACCAAATACGAAGCTAATTCTTTCATCTCCTTGCGTGAAGAACTCGAAATACACTCAAAAGTTGGTAAGGAAAGATGAAGACGCTACAAGGTGCCCACCAGGCCCCCCCACTCCACTCACCAAATGGCGCACGCATGTGGTCTGTCTTGGCAAGCCAGGTGCTGAGAACAGAATGCCTTGCTTTTAAGGGGATTCTCTTTGCCGAGTTTCTTTTGTGGGTGACTGACGATGTGCATTCGTTCCGTTGATGCTCACCCCAGCCTTAAATTTTGACCGAGTGCCGGGGTGCACCACATCCTCTTAAGGGCGACGAATCCACCAGCATTCATCTCGCCGTAGTACGGTAAAACTCAAGCGATACAAATATCCAGCATTCACAGCGTCACAAATCTAACGGTAAATAAAGCGGCCCAGGAATGACATTTTTACGAATCGAATAATGATAATCAATAACTTGAGGTAATAACATGAAAAATAGACTCAATGTCACAGAACCGACAATACTGAGGTTAGGAGAAGAGGAAACTGTCACTAAATTTACATCACGAAGATTTAGTATTAAAATTACACTCTTTTGGATTAAACAAATAACTTTTACTCAATTTTTACCCGAATTGTGTATAAATTCAAATTGGTTAAGACAATTAAACGCCTCTACACGTGCAATTCCACAAGTGGCAGCTGTATCGACGCCACTCGGGCAAACAACTTCGACGAGTAACTATATCGACTAACGAGTGGATCCAAAAAACTTATACGCTCCATGCCCCTAAAAATTCATGTGTTCTTTGTCCCTTGAAGCAATAATTTATCTCAGCACACAAGCGATGGTGGCAAAATATTTTTATAGCCACCAGTTAATTATACACACAAATAAATAAATGTATATATATGATGATGGGTTTACCGTACCAAAGTGAATCAATTCGCATTTGGCCTGCATTGGGGGCTAATGCATATTACTCACTCTTAAGCACAGGATAAGAATCACAAACTAAGGTTTTCGCTTTTTTTCCAATCATTTCGAATCAGTTTAGTTTCAACAGCAGTTAAACATTCCAATTTGAAAATCCACTGTTTTCTTCGAAAGACAAATCAAACACGTGCGACCTCCCCATGACAAGCCATTCATTTAAATGATGCATCATTGACATACCATTTGATTAGTAGGTACACACTTTGAAATGTCGAATGATGAGCTTTTTTCCAAAAAATAGTCAAAAATCGATCAAGCACACTACCCAAAATTCTAAGCTGGATGAATAGCCACCACTCTGAGGGGGAATGGGTCCAACTCTTAAAACCAACCTGAATCGTTCAAAAGTACGCAGGCGAACTAAACAATTCAGGAAGAAGATTTGAAAAACTCGAGTACTAACCGGCTAAGCCCATGCTGAAAGCAGCACACTAAAAGCGTAGGGAGAAATAGTGAAATATTTAACGGGAAGACCCATTTTTCGGCATATATAAATGTCAACAGCGCCGCAGAAAACGCTAAATGAAAGTACGGGCTATGGGGGAGAATCTCTTATTTTACCAACAGTGGTTTCGCGGAATACTTTGGCGCCGTCTAGAATCGACCCCTAAAATTTCTGTGAGCGAATATGCCATCATCATCATCGGTCTCCGACGACGATGAGGTGGGATGAGGGGAACTAAGTGAGAGGGGAAGGGGCAAGATGGGGAGGGAAAGGAGGTAAGATGGTGAAAGGGAGTGGGGAAGAGGCGCCGCCGCCGTGACGGTAAAGTGCTGCCACTTCAGCGGCGGAATTCTGAAGTTCTTGGTCGCAGGAGAGGGCCGCTCGCGTATTTGATTGCAAGCACCGTCGCCGCGTGTATTTGACGCTGCTTCGCTTGAGAGATGAGACGTCAGGACAACTAAAGGACCATGCCAACAGGAATCGAACTCAGTAATAAAATGAGGGCATGTGATCCGAGGATAATCAGCCCACGGATGAAATGAGAAGCGTCGCTCGAAGTTTCTGACAAGAACGAGTAATAGCACGCAATGAGGCAAGGATTCCTTCGCCTCCCCTGGATTCGTACCGGAGAACGGGGCGAATGCCGTAAGCAAGAGCAATCCTTAGAAGTAACGAAAGCATGTTCCATGAGACACCATAAAATCATCCGAAATTATACTGTAGCCCGGTTTCATTTCAATAAGGTCGATAATACTTGGTCACAGCACAACTTTTTTGGACGATGAAAACTACTACTACGTTTTATTTTCAACCTACATTTCCTGTGCACCTAATGGAAAATTCGCGCCTCAGGTCGGTAAAATGTCCAATTTTCGACGAAAATCTTTTAGTATTCAGATAAACTTTAAACAGAGAAATGCATAGATATACCTAGTCCATTCACTCAGCCAATATACATATTTTTACCTTACGTCGTTATTAACATTATTTATTCATCAAAAATCAACTGACCTCACAAAAAAACTATTCGTTATATTAAACTCTTGAAAATGGAATAGCAAGGCACTAACTGATTTTTCATAATTTTGGGTCCATTCCATTATTTATAAATGTCCAATAACAGTAGCTTATTTAAATTGACGCATTTTTAATATACTCAAGCTTAAAAATACCGGAGTCAGGAAATATAACTTAATTACTTTTTCCATAAGAAAAGTCTTCAAAGCTGTAGATTGTAATAATCTCCTTTTCTTCAATGATGAGATGGAAAAATCGCGAATTTGATCTGGTAATTCCGCCATGGAAGCAATCTTGATACTACAGTTACCGCAAGACGAGACGCGTAATGGGGTCAATCTCGCCTCAGTCGCCCAGCCAGGGAGCCTTTTGGGAAAAACATGTATAGGAAATAATAGGGTAACCACGATTGTATTTCATTGCAATTATTCATATTCAACGAAATTTAAAAATCGATTAGCATTTTACGCCAATAGAGAGATACCTATATTTTTACTTCGTATAGATGCATTCCTTCTATGCATCACTCATTATTTTCATTCTCCTCTCACCGTGAGGCGAGAAACTTTTCGGGAGATTGAAAAAAGGAGAAGGCAGAGGACGTATAAAGGTAGATGAGAAATAAACGCCGTAAACGAGGGACCGAGGCGTCGGTGGCCATTATGCTCTGCTACACCTCACAGTTGCGTACAACGTCAGAATACGACGAGGCGGAAATTCGAGTCTCAGTAGGATACCTAGCTGCACGTGGGCTCCCGAGTCTCTCCGACCTTTGACCACTTACACTCATCATATATCTCCCGGGGATATTGAGTTCGTACGATCAGAGCACTAAGTATCACCTACGTCATAGGGCAAGCACTGTTAAAATAGCTTGGGGTTTAAGGACAAGTCTACGGAGATGGTTGTCAAAACCTCGTCGGATAGATGAAAATTAAGCCAAATTTATAATTATTACTGATCTTTGAGTGATGTGGTCAAAGATATTTACTAAAGTGGGCAAAAATCGACAAAATATAAATTAATAAAATATTAAAGAGCTTACACATTTAACGGCAATAGGAAGGTCCGGGTTCGAACCTTAAGGCATGTAAAATGATTTTTAAAGTCGATTTTCACCCCCTGTCATGTTCATCAGCTGCTATCTTTCCCACTTTTTACATTTATTCACATCCTAATAGCTTTTTTCTGACTTCAATCAATCTTCATGGTTATCTACACAATCCCTTCACATTTCTACGTATTTCTTTAAGCTTTTGTGAGAGTCCTTTACACTTGATCTCTCATATTTCTTATGCCAAATGGTTGAGAATTTTTCTTCACCTAAGTGCTTGACTTTAAACTTTCTTCCTCTGTTAGCACTAATTGTTTACCTAATGCATAATTTCTATTTGAAATTCGTGGATTTGAGTGATATTGCATGATATTTTTTTAATGATGAATAACTTGAATTAAATTTAGCGGAAAATCGCACTCAATTCAATTTATTCCTCCCTGTTAAGATTCACTTTGTTTCTTCACCTTTTCACGCCTCTTTACATAAACATCCACTTTTGACATCGGTATGCGGAGAATATAAATAAATCGTCATTCATTCGTTTAAGTATTCTACCTGCTGATTGGTAGGTTTTCAGAGAGTACTCATCCTAATCCGTTTTCATTCCTATAAATGACCCACCATTAGATCCCTCTCGAGTTCCTCATATCACCTCCCTCTTCTCACATCGTCTAGAATTCCTTTTCTCTTCCTTCTTCTTCCACGTCTTCCCAGTGTTAACCCCTCTATTACCCTCTTCAACATTCTCTCTCCTTTCAATATGTTCTACATTATCTCTTCTGCCTCCTCCAAACCACCGCCACAAGCTTCCTCTTCTCCCCAACTATATCCAAGATCTCGTTCGTTCTTCTCGCAACCCAGCTCACCTCCATCCTTCTCCACACCCACACCTCAAACGCCTCAATCTACGAACATCCTCCCTTTGCAATGACCAAGTCTCTGACCTATACAGCGCCACGCCACCAGGGTTTTCAGGGTTAGAGTTTCCACTAGCCTCTTCTTTACGCCTCTACTCAGACCCCTTAATCAATTCCCTCCTCAAAAAATGTTTCTTTAGCCATGGTAATCCGCACCTTATGTCCCTATCTCTAAACCGATTCTCCTCCAAAATGCTACCCAGATACGTAAACTGCTCGAATTACCCTTCTTTGTGCCCTCCACCCTTATATTCAGACCCGCCTTCTTCCTTCGAGAGATTCTCATCACTTTTATCTTTCTATGGTTAGTCTTTATCCCATACCTCTCGCAATGCACCTCTAACTCAATCATCATTGACTACAATCCCTTGGCCGACTGACACATTCATGCATGATCGTCTGCATATCTCACTGATTTTATCATCTCCCGACCTACCTTTATTCCTACCTCTATCTCTACCCATACCCCCATCAATATTTGCTCGGAATACACGTTAAATATCAACGGCACTTAAAGAGAACTTCTTCTGTACTTTACGCCCTATCACAGCCATTACCGCTTCTTCATCGGCTACCCTAACCAGAGCCCGCTGGTTTATATAAAGATTACCGATGAGACGTCAGTCCCTCCGATCAACCGATAATTTCTTCAGCACTTCCATCAGTTTCACATCACTCAGTCTACTTCATCAGAGGCATTCTCAAAATCCACAAAGCAAGCATAAATATTCTTCCCAAATTCGGTCTATTAACGTCCTCCTATCGCGTCCCGCGTTCCCGTATCTCTCTTAAATCCAAACTGATCATCATCCAGGTATTTATAAGCCTTATCATTCTATTTATAATACTAAGGATTACTTTGCCACCGTGGGAAATTAATCTATTGTCCCATAGTCCTCACAAGTTTTCTTTTTTCTTCTTCGGTATCGGAATTAGTGTTGTATTCGTGAGGTTGGAATTCTTTGGAATTAGTACTCACCAATAATGAACAAAATTGAAATGTCTCAAAACACTATGTCGAAGACAGCCAGTTTCGATATTTTCAGGCTTAACTTTATGAAAATACATTATGAATAAATCAAAGTAACTTAGTAACTTTTTGACCCTGTTTATTCTCAGACAAACGTTTTCATCGCATAGACGATTATCAATAGCAGTTGAGAATGTCGACTATGCGATGAAACCAATCGTCTGAGAGTAGACCGTGTGAAAAAGTTGCTTAGTTGTTTTGATTTAATCACAAGATACCCAATTTTATCAGAGAGCTTTACTTCACCCGCTACAAAGTGAAAGCTGAAGAGGAGGTTACTGATAATTCCCATTACATGAAGATCACCACACTGTCACTCATATGATGCGAGCGGTCATGACGGAGGAAAGTTTCCTAAACGAAATGTATGCTAAAAATATTAAACTATGTATTTTAGAAGTGGACCGAAGAGCCAAAACCACGAACTCCTCCCGGTAGCATTTAATGAAGTTGCACACCTGTACTATTCCGTGATTTTTATTGGTTTTATGTGGGCATATAACTGATTATATACGTTCACGGTCCAGCCGTTAAGATCTGAAAGAAAGGCCTGCGAAAGCCACGGGATCGGCGTCTTAAGTCACTCTCCTTCCTTACATCCAATATCTTCGCTTGGCTTGCTTCAATCATTCTTCGACGGATCCTGCCGTGCATTTTTTGCTTGAATATATACATCCAGCTCAACGTCTTAATCCTTTGTTTGCCAAGGGCTTGGACAAGCGTTCTCGTAACGCGGACTTCACTGGGGTCAAAAGGGGTTAGTACCATCCGGCAGTCATATGCCCATTGGTTCCCGTATCCCACATAGCGGCCGTCATGAAAGGAGTGAGACAATGTGCCGGCGAAGAAACGAGGCGTTTTCAGGCTTTTCTCTTCCGCGTCTGTTCCCGGAAGGAAAAAAAAGATGCACAAGCGGGGACACGCGTTCCCCTCGTCCAGAATGAACGGGGGAACCGGGAAAAGCACGAAAGTGCGAGGCGGGTGGTCTCTGTTTGCGTTCCGAACAGCTCTGCTTGCCCGTTTAGCCCACGAAATGAAAAAAAATCACAGGAGAAAAGATCAAGTGGGACAAATGAATTCACGGAGAGAACAGGAGTATTTTTTTCTTGAAAATACTTTTATATATTCTCGCGGACGAGAAATAAAAAAGCCGCGACCGTTTTTTGTTTGCTTCCCCCTTTCCGTAATTTTCCCGCCTTTTATTTTCGGTTCTTTTGAATCTCCCCCTCCCACTCAGTCAGTCTCTCCTGTCCTCACTCTTTTATACCTCCTTCTTCACCACCCCTATGGCTTCCAGCGGTACCCAGTACGCCGGAACCGTTAATGTTTTCCCCATACAAAGGGTAAAATGAGCGCTTTTGTGGGACCGGATTCCGTCGGAACATATAGGTACAACCTATAGGCATGGCATTATGGAGAAGAATATAGTGGAGCGAAAAGGGCGAGGGTGAGTCCATAAATGCTGCACCTTTACATATTATTTTTTGCAGGTATTCGTGGAGACCCCGGGGAACACCTACGCCGCCTTTTTTCCCTCGTGCTGTTGAGTATCATTTGTTCGTTTTCCATGTTTTGTTCCGTCCAACTGAGTTCTTTTGCTTATTTTGCGAATACTTTTCCCAGCAGGCGTGGGCGCGTACGTGTGAACGTCTCTGTAATTTCTCTGAGGAGAGAGCAAAAAAACACAACATCGAGACAATTATTCCTGATCTAAAATGATGCTGAAATACCACTTAAGGTAAGAAATGAAATAGGATATTTCATGTCTCCTACAAAATCTACTGGGCCCCCTTTCATTCCAATAGGAAGGTAATAAACCTGATATCTATTCAGAAAATTCTTTGCATTTTTATACAATTAATTTCCTAGGTTAGGGTAGGTTCTGCAGAATAGTTTCTGCAATGGCTTTATATCTTCAAGGGCTTCCTTACAAAACCGCTGTCTCCAGTACACTATGTAAGAATAGAAAAATCTGGTGGTACTCACCAGCCGACAACTTAAGGTCACAGAGGGTAGATCTAGCATTGATGACTGAACAAAGGTATCGCAGGACTGCAAGAGGGGCCCCTGGAGGTGCCTTCGGCCGCTTCATCTTTTGTATGCTTTTTATTTCATGTTCTTAACTGGGGAGTATCACAAAGGTTCGCTACGCCTATGGTCAATACGCTTCGTCATTCGGTTTAGAGTGTTCATCCTTTCCTCAGTAATCCACGACTTTCGAAATTCAAAAGCGGTCTTCATTATACCCACCCATAATTTTGGTTTCGACCACCAACTCTGCATCCTCATAATATCTCTGAGTTCCCGCCATTGCTCCCCGCTTATTCCTTTCGTAATCTCTCTCTTTCTTTCCATGTAACTTACTTCGGTCTTCCTCATACCAAAATACACAAAAAATCTCTGGAAAAAGTTAATATCAGGATAAAATTTACAGCAGAAAAACGCCGCAGATTGGCACTATCAAGGTAAATACAAGTCTTAAGCTTTCAGAGCAATTTTTAAAATAGCGTTCTACTCTACTCAACAAAAGAGGATGATGAAATTGGAAAAGATCAGGAATAAAATGAGGAGAGTAGGGATAAAAATACGAACTTAAAGTGCTAGGATTAGGATGAGGGAAATGTAAGAAAATTTCAAATAGGAGAATAAGAAAGCAAAAATATATAGGTTACAGTGCACGAGGTGACATGTAAGGACAGCGAGGAGCATTGGAATGATAATTAAAGAATAATTTATACTTTGGAGATGAAATAAGAATGAGACTACTATAATATTTTGCAAGTAATATTGGGTAAGGCGGTAGTGAGCAAAGAACAGGTGAAAAACAGGATTCTGATATTTCTGATGAAGGCATACACGACTGATTTTGTAACTGTCCAAATACACTTGCAAATACGTTATTAAAGATAATGGCACATCGAATACGTGTGCATAACTGTGGAGGAGACAATTATAATAGTCCGCGCAAGAGATCTCTAATTATCTCTCAGTCCATCAATTGGCCTTATCAACATCCACAACCATAAATTGATCTCACCACATAAAAATTCTCCCGGTTTAAAATGCGAAAGTTGAAATTATGGTTTCAGCAGAGAAAGATGGAAGAAGAAGGACAACATAGGGCTTTAGACCGGTCGTGTTGCATTCAAAAGATATGCGATGCTTCTAAAACAATTGAATTCTACCCTCACATCGCTGCAAAGACCATAACATGGCCGAGTTAGCATAAGTTTTCAAGATATCTGTCCGTAATTCATCGGAGTTGATTTTATCAGTCAAATCAATTAATTTTCCTTTATTCTATTTCTAAATTGAGAATTTCAACACGTCCAAAACTCGTAAAAATACCGATACCACTCATGTGAATATTATTATTCCCTTTCCAAGATAACAGTGCAGTTATAAATTTAGTCAACCAGTAAATGCGTCAATTCCGGCAACTGAAACGAATCTTGCGACCGAGGAATTCAAAGTGGTGGCATTTATGTCATACAATCGTAAAAAACATTATTTTCTTTTCGTATCCTCTCGCAAAAAATCAGTATATTTCGTCGAAATATGGTCTTTAAAATATTGTTTTCAGTACTGTCGTAAGTGATTATGAGCATTTTTGCCGCCATGATGACGCTACTTTAAAATATGGATGCATATCATGTACAAGCACTATGGTGGAACTGGGGTTTTTGACACGTCTCTGCTAATCTTTGTATATATCATTTTAGTTCGTTCCCCTCTGCGTTTTCCTACTCGTCAAACATTTTGCCTGATTGCAATTGGCCGTAGTTTATTTCTCTTTTGTTTATTAAGAAATAACAGCAAGTCATACTATGACATCGACTTCATAACATATTTGACGGTCTTGATAATTGCACATGCAATCAACTTTGTAAAAATGAAAGAAGTATTTGTTGATTAGATATTATTGGCGATAATTTTTTCTATGAGTATGAACATTGTAACTGGTCATCACGTTATAGATATCAACGCCTCGTAATTTGTAAATAAAACTCAAGAACCAAATGTTTCGTAAGGTAATAATGAAGTTTGACGACATATAATATTCGTAAAGTCTTCTCGGGTTTGGCACGGGGTAAGGCTATATAATATGTTTATGCAGTTCAGATGATGCCAAGATTTTCCTCAAAAATAACACGGTAAATAATTATTTTATACGCTAAATTGACTTTTTGACAAGAGCTCTTCGTTTAGCTTATTTGATAGATTTAACATACCCATGCCTACTTCAAGATGAATCACTATTTCCAATGTGAGCAATTTACACAGCAATGATTAATACACTCACTAAAAAAAACTCTTCATACGTCCCACATTTTTCAACATAGCGCTCATAGTTTCTCAGCAGTACTAGAAATCGTATTTTACAGATGCATTAATCACCTAAGTGAACACTTCCGCAGAGGAAATCTGATTCACCTTGACCAGGACAGCCAAAACAAATGGCTTGTCCCTCTGGAATTGCGTAACTATGTGCACTTGCTGAAAGGTAAAGCCGTGGCTAGTCTCGGTATCCTCAAATTTTTTAAGTCGTTTACATTACTATAGCTACCTTGAACAAGAGAACCTATCTATGCAATTCCACCTCAGTTAGCCGAAGAGGCCAAACTAATGCAGTTTCTAAAAGCATAATGTTTCTACAAACGCCTGGATTTCTCTTAATTTCATTAAATTCTCATGCTTATTTGCATTGAAAAGCGAGCTTTTCTATTACGGAAAAACATGCATTAGCAATTTTATGTTTCTCGCTGTGAATTAATTTAACCTTTTAAAACTCCTGTTATCCTGTCTCGTTCCCAGAGTAGTCTTGCGCCCTCTTCCCACGTAAAAAGGATCGAAAAACTTGTCTCTCCGTAAAATTCACTTTCACCTCCGTCTTTTGTCTGCGGGCATCACTCTTCCCGCCGCCCACCCTTTCACTTGCCAACGAATGGCTCACCCCACCCCACTCACCACACCCAGACGATCCGCTCACTTCGCCTCCCGCTTCCGACGCCCCGAAAACCCGCGCCCCTCACCATCTCGACCCATCACATCCACCACCCTGCAGACATGTGCTGCTCAATCGGCGTGTAAATAATACGGAGATAAATTGCCACTGGCTGTATGTGAGCGCACGGGATATTGGAGCGGGGAAGACAGTACAGGGTGACGGGGAATTTTTGGGGAGGGAGAAGGGAATGTGCAAAGAAAAAAGAGAAAAGGGAGGAATATAGGGAGTGCGATGGGGACTGGCAGGGAATGAAGTAACGATAGAAGAGGAGAATTCGATCGGTAGAACAGCTACATCCATTTACTAACCTGCAAGCCGCCGTAAGGGGGTGTGGCAGAATGTGCTTGGACACCAGCCACGAAATTATAATAATAAGGCGTCTTTGTTGGGGCGAGATTGAGAAAAAGACAGTCCCTTCTTCCATCTAACCCCTCGTCAGAAAAATACATGAAATAAGTGAGAAGAAAGATATATACATTTGTGAGAAAAACGTAAGGAAGTAAGGAGGAGATATCCCTGACGAAAAAACCAGAAAAATGCCCACACATGAAGAGAAGAGTGAAAAACCAACGAAAACCTACAGACAGATTAAGCTAATGTAGCACCAACAAAAAAAAACAATGCATGAAATACATATGAAATGGTAATAATGATAAAGAGGGTAATTTATATATAACTGCAAAGTTAAAAATGACTAAATAAGTAATAAAAGAATAAAAATCAATAATAAGAAAGTAATAATAAATAAATTAAATTAAACATTATTTAAATGAACAAAGAATATAAAGATAATTAAACCGTACATTCGTTCCTTAAAGTATCCCACGAGTTAAAGGAAGGTTATATTGAAAGTCAGATAAAATCCTTTCGATTACAATTACCAAAAAATCTCAATTACCTTGAAATAAATATACCTATATTATGCATGAGTCAACATCAGATGAAAAATCAAGCATTAAAAGCTACTCAAGTATCAAGTGCGCTGAATAGTATCATTTAGAAAAGCAGATATTTAAACAAGAAAATGAAGGGTATATAAATCTGTTGTAAGACCAAATTTGATGTATGTAGCGGAGAGGCGGATCGCTTCGGAGGAGTTTGCAATAAGAAAAAGACTAATCTTAGCCCACCAAGAAGCTAGTGAGAAACTAGCAGCTCCATAATTTGTGCTTACGCCAGCTTTATCATACTCTTCGTTCGCTTGTAGCAGTTTTTGCGAGACTGGCCGATTCTAGTCGTATTAAATTTCGCAGAATATAGGACTGAGACTAGCTATCGTCTATCTTTGTGAGAAACATTGCAAGTGTCCGGATTCACTATCATAATGTATCCTCCGAAAACATTTTATCCAAAATATCGTCAAAGTTGTAGTACGTGAAAAGGTTTCTCCTTACTGGGATGTACATGGATATATGGTGCCGTGTGGGCGCAGTTTTAAGAGTAATTTAGGCTAAAAATTTGGCCAAAAATAAGGAAAGGCTCTCAGACAGAGATGACAACAAATATTAAAAGAGATGAAGATGGATCCATACTAGAATCAATTCTGTATCATCAGGAAACTTAGGATGATTAGGAGAAAAGATAAAGGGTAGGAAAATATCAATAAATTGTAAATTTACTGATCAGGAACCGCTTTCTAACAAAGAAGCGCATCAAAAACGAGGCGATTCAGGCAAAAAGGATTAAAGAGGGACAATAGGGTGGGAAAATCTAGGTTCTCCTTCATAAGTTGTAGAGAAAACAAATATGATGGGAGAGGATGGGCTCCTTAATTTTTTTTAAAGCCAAGAGAAAAATCAAGACATTACTGCAAAGATAGATCCCGAATATTTAATAGATCAATTTGAGGCTATTCAGCGGAAAGCCGCATGGGCGTTAAAAGTAAGCATAGCATGTGTGAAATTGAGAGTTTGATATTGAGCGACTTGAAATGGGAGGATCTCAGTATCCACAGAAGGAGGGCAAGGTTGACTGCCTTTTGTGGAATGTTTTCTGGTGTTGAAGCATACTACAGTCTAAGTATTCAGTTAAATACGGTCATCGTGACCATCAGTACAATATGAGAGCAATCTTCTCTGCATCCAACAAAGCAAGAAACTCCTTCATGGCGAGGGCTATTTGTGACTGGAACCATTTGCCGTGTGAAGTATTCAATGAATTTCCTATAAATATTAATGTTTCAATAGAGGATTTGCGCCATATGAAGGCATAAAACTTGTTTTATGTAATAATTTATTTCAATTACTGATTACGCGATGCATATTTCCTGTTGTCTCATTTGTTTTTTCACGATTTTTATGAACATTAATCAACTTCCATTGCCACCGGATATGTAAAATTCGTATTGCAAATGTGGAATAAAAAATGACGCGAAAGGAACTTCATAATCATCAAGTGTCAACAAGTAATCATTAAACAATGTGTACGTCTTCTAACAGTCTCCTTCTAAATGATAAGCACAGATAGAGTATACGCTGTATGACCTCCAAAACTATATTTGGTACCACGCAGATTCACTGGCCAATTCCTGAAAATTTTTATTTAATTTCGTGACGTACGCCACTTGCCTACTAAGTTTTCTCTTCTTCATCCCCACCTACCTCACACAATCCCCTCCATTGTATTTAACATCTAAATCCCACTCAATGGGACCCACATTACTTTTTCTGCATTTTTACTAATTGTTAACTACTTCTTTTACTTGCATAGTGTTTGGTATATACATGGATATTGGGAAACAAAATTAAGCAAGACAAGATAAAAGACAACATTCAGCTCTCCTTGCTGGGACTTCGAATTAATTTCCATATTAGGTCAGGTCATAGATTTATTACTGGTCATACCTTCATGGCTCAAAGGTTTATGCCTTTCTAACTGTTTTTAGCACATTTAATAGCACCTGAATTTATAAAAAATGATACAAACGGGATTTGCTGCGTACTGCGAGCGCGGTTAGGAGAATCGAATTTCCCATGACGACGCTCATAGTTCGAGGGGCGCAACTGCAATAACTGCAAAGTTAAAATAACTAAATAAGGAATAAAAGAATAAAAATAAATAAATAATAGGAAAGTAAAAATAAATAAATTTAATAAAAAATTATTTAAATGAACAAAGAAAATAATTATCATTTTAGAGTTATTTAGAAATGGACAATACGCAGCCAATTCCGACAATGTCGTTTTTTATTGATAGAAGAAGCCGCGAGAATCTTTATTTTTAACCACTTATGATTGATAGTGCATTACCTCTACAGCATACATAGTACTAATTTACCTGAGTTTAACATAAAAAATAGAACTAATACTTATCATAGTGTTCCTGATTGTAAATCTTTCCGATGACAAAGTTTAATTTCCTGATCTTAACTTCTCATTCAGCAAACTTGGTCATAGTTTTCATGTCATCTCAATATTTTATTGCCAATAATTTACATTTATTATGTTACCAGGGATAAGGAGAAACAGGTAAATCTCAATCTTATACCTACTTCAGAAAATAGTTATTTATCTACCTCTGTATCCCTCGTGATATGGGAATAGAGGCCCGCCTAGTCTAATGCTTTCAAGGTGATATCCCTCACGCCCGACGAATCTTCATCCCCACTCCCTTACTATAAACTGGTATCGAATTTTTGACTCGTTATTTCTTTAGGACTTCGCAAAAACTCGAGAATTAAGATGAAAGTCTTATGTACTTTAATGTATTTCATGGCGAATTCCAACTCCTATATGTCCAATAAACTTTTACTCCCACACATTTGTTCCTCCACGCATTTGTTTGTTTTTTCACACCGCTTGACTCGCTTTCAACAACCCAGCACCTAACTCTCCTCAGTTCCCCACAGACCCGAGTGGGTTTGAGTGCACCCTCTCGCTAGCCAGACGTCACTCCGTTCGATCGATTAATATCCAACCTCCTTACCCACTAGATCCACTTCATACCCTGAGCAACACCCACGTCTCCTCTCCAGCGTAATCCAAACACTGCAGTCGTGCCGTCCGTCCGTCTTGGGAGGGGACAGGTACGCGTAATGGAACGTTCAACCACCCTTGCCCTAACCACCCCACTCTCTCCTCTCCCTCTGTCTCCTCCCCCCCTGCTTCTCCGTCTCCCCTCGTTTTCCAGAGATAGTGAGAGAGTGGTGCCCCCCTCCCCACTGGACTGTCGCTAGAGAGGACGAGGGAGGGCCCTCCACTTTGGAATAACCCAATGGAGAACTTGACGCTAGAATGATAGTGAATAAAACTGCAATACGCGGACTAGTGGAAGTCGATGAGATGGGGTGAGGGAGCGGAGTAACAGCGAATGAATACGGGGTCATCAGCTCGCGAGGAGAGGTAAAGATGTGCACGAAAAGCGAAAATTGGTGGCATTCGACAGTAGAGAGACGGAGGTCAGCGATGGTCGGCCAAGCATTGATGAGCTAGCAGGGGTATCGAATGGTTCTGTACGGATTTCATGAACTATCCTTGGTACTATTTCTCATTCCCGTACATGCTTTCCTCTCCCTGGCGTGAATGCTACCAAATAAGCAAACCTAACCCAAATTCTAAACCAGGGGCATGTTTCACGTAAGCTCTCGATACCAACAATGTCGTCGACATGATATCACAGTCTCGTAAAGTTTCCACTCTAAAATCTCATTACTTGAATATTTCGAGGTTTCGAGGTCAAACGTCTATCATGGTCAAAGAACATAAATGTCGAAGCCTTCGTACCCATCTCTGCACATATGTAAGTATTTCAGGATGGGCTAATTTCTTACTAAAAGGGCGGTTTTGGTCGAGGTCTTAAGCCAAAAAATCTAGATCCATAGTTCATTTAAGTACATCTGTTTATGAGGAGGAACTAACCATAGGCAACGTTTATGCATCCGATTCATATAGCGATATTAGACAACACGCAGTGCTCAATTTCAAACAAAAAACGCACGCTTCCAAGTCGTGCATTTTTAAGCATTGCCTACACAACGCGATCCACTCCGTACTCATTTGTAGAGAAATGGATCCAGGAATGGTGCACGTCTATAACTTCATTTTGAAAAAAAGGAAGGAGAAGGAGATGGAACGTCCATCACATAAATTGTGCTTCACATTTCGTAACTTTCGTTCAAAAAGAACCAGACAGTAGGACAGTATAATGAAGGCAACGATCGTGCCAGTGACAACGGAAGGCACAGGTGACGGGGCCACCCAACCAAAACGGATGACATGCTAAGTCGTACATTCGCTTAAACTGATCCATTGCGTACGATACTATTAGACAAGTCGAACGACTTATGAAGTCGTGTGTATTCTAGGAGAATACGACATGACTTCAAATACGCACAACACATACAATCATACGTATCAATTTAAATTGCATGCATAAATGTAATCATTTAATCTAGAGCACTTACAAGACGCACGAATCCCTGTCATGCGACACAAATCGGATACATAAACGCGGCCATACATGCCTAAGAGGAAAACGTACAAGAATTATATTCCCCAATGGAACCTTGATTAAAGTATGTTATCAGTAGATATATCGACAGATTTTGGCACAGTATTCGAAATTTATATTGGATAAATGTTTACCGGGAGTTCCACCGGGTAAGTATGTCCATAAGTCCCGACATTTCGAAGAACGACTTGTTCTCCATCTTCAGGGGTTTTGAAAAATTTAGCATGTACGAAGAAAGATTCTCCATCTTCAGAACCCCTCAAAAGATGGAGAACAAGTCCTTCTCCGAAATTTCGGGACTTATGGACCAACTTACCCGGTGGAACACCCGAGAAACATTTATCCAGCATATAACCCAGGAAAACCTAAGACTTTTCGAAATTTTCTTTTCGAATATTTGACTCGTCGTGACCCCTGTAAATATGTTAGCTACAATTTTAATACTATAAAATGTTCCATTTTGCGTTTCAAAGATAATCTGCATGTACGTAATTGTAATATCACAAAATGTATGTCATGGGCCACAAGGTTTTTGCCTGGAATCGACGGAAATCCTAACCGGTAAAATTCACTTTATTCACCTTCACCTACATAAGGCAATATTAGGAACAGTTATGCAAAATTTCACGCAAATCTGTGCTTAGAAATCACCTCAACCATATCATACGATGAAACCAGTCAGAGCACCTAATTACAGAAGTCAACTACGGATACTTTAAGGCTGTTGCCAGAGCCGCGCTGGGGACCGAGTGCAAGGGGGGGGAAGTATAGAGGGCAGGGGGAGTAGTGCCCGCCAAAATGACGGGAGCACTCCTTTGGAAATCGGCCACCGACCTTCTAAGGGCCTCTTCTCCCTTCGCGCAGTACATCGGAGGCGGTGAGAGGAGAATGAAAGATTGCGTGCAGAGATTGCCCGAGAGACGGGGATGGCGCGTGGCCGATGCATTTGAGCGAGGTGGTGTTTCGAGAGAAGGATTGGAAAGGGTGGTAGCGAGGGGGGTGGAGGCGAGTGAGACGGAGTAGGGCGTACCCGGGGGGGAGGTGGTGCTGGGGGTTTGTACGCGCGGGGGCAATATCGCCCCTCTCAGGCGAGATCCTACGCGGGGGAGGGTGTGGTCAACACGACTCAAGTGCTGTTCCACCGACGCTTGAGTGGAATGCGCTCATTCCGTTTTTACACGTCCTGCTGCTCCGCTTCTTCCCCCTTGGCCCCACCATAATAACGCCGCCATGTGTTCTTGAGTCCTCAGAAGGGCGCGTCAAGTGTGTTTGCCTGCACAAGAGAAATGACTTCGTTACGAAGTAATCTTTCTGGGTTTACCACTCCAACTGAATTGCGTTCTGCTGAATCTCATTTCCGTGACGTAATCGATAAAAAGGATACATTAATACGCTTACGCGTAGGGAACGACAGGGATTCGCATAGGTGGTGAACGAAAATACACGAAGAACACTTTTTTTCCTGTTTCGTGGATCCTTTTCCAGGTAGGATTCGATGGAGTCGAACCTTGAAATGTTGTGGATGTGAAGACACGTACCTGACATACTTTTTTACATATTTTTAGAATAGGTTTCCTTGATGCCGAGACTCGAATATTCCAAGGCATACTCAAATAGGGCCCCAGGCTCAGATTACGTAAATGTACCGCAAACCGGAATGAAGTCCTTTGGCGTGGAGATGAAGGATCAAACATGAAAGTTTCTGATCCGGAAGGTATTGGAGGACTAACGGAGGACAGAGATAGACGACGGCTGTTGGCTCATGTACTTAGACACTAGTTAGGAAAACCAGACTCCTTCAACCACGATTCCGAGTCTCAACTCCAAGATAGTAAAAAATTAACCCTTTTTTTATCATATAGTGGTTGGATTGCTAATATTCCAATATGAAACGGAAACTGATAGGTTAAGTTTCCTAAGAAAATATATTATTGAAAAAATAGAACGGTGAGTACAGGAGACCTAAAAAGACCGTTAAAAGCTGTACGGGCTGCACTCCCGTAAACGGTAATAAATCTTTGAGAGAGGAAATTTTACTTTTTTAGTGAGATAAATAATGCAAAGACTAGTGCGTAGACGGGTGAGTAAAATCATCTTTTCAATCTAAGTAAAATTCAAAATTTTGGACAGTGTGACATATTGGAAGGGCATCGGCGACCCCCGTTTTGCAAATAACTCACTAAAGAATTGCTTTAACCACGTGATTGCTATTTAGCCAATCTGTAATGTCACATACAATGATTTTTACCAAATCAACTAAACCCACAATATCTTGGTCAACTGCCACATATTTTCCGCGGGGTCGTATTTGATGGAAATAAACTCCTTTTCGGTACATACAACAAGGAAGTTGAATTAAGAGCTTCTGTGTCTTTATGACAATAAATCAAGTAAATTATAGTTCCTTCTTTAATAGAAACTAAATGCCTTCCATCGATTGACTGAGCGATCCATCATGAAGGTATACGCAATTTGTGCAAAGGTATGATATTCAGAGTATACCAATATCCACCACTATTTGAAAGAAATCGTATATCGACAGCTAAGAGATAATCTCTCACTTTACAGGCAACTTGACGAGTACAGAGCAGAAAAAGAAACTTGATCGGAAAGACTGGCGGTAATGTTGCACACGGTTCAATCACACCAAAAGTTTGGCTATTTGGAATTTCATAAGCCACGCAGTCCCTGGTTATACACCGAAAAGATATTATCAAAAATCGGTTACAAACATGGTTAGTGAGGATTTTGGCTTTTACGGTATACATATATTTCTACAAAAGAGAGACGATTACCATCCTCAGTAAGAATAATCGGAAAACCGAGTCAGGAACTGTTGAACGTGACGGATTATTCTGATTTTAGTTAAGAACCTTGATTGCGAAAACAGCGTCCTCTTGAAACTCACGGAATGCAATTATGATAAAGACTGACTTCAACAGCAATTTTTTACCCCAGTGACTGAAGAAGCAGTGAAAAACATCGAGTTGAGGGCTGAATGGGAAAATAACCACTGATTCACCCACGGGGGATGTGAGTGTTTGAAGTGAATGGGAAGCAAGGGAGCGTGGCCATTTGGCAGGCATTAAGGAACTATCCATCACAAGCGACACCCTTTAATCCCCTTTGAATGATTTGCACATACTCGATAATCTGAGGTGGCGCATTGCAAGGGATGATCAAGCGAGCGATTTGACAACGGAGGAAAGGATACCGATAACGGCGAGATTCAGCGCTTGCGAAGTCGTAAAATGCTCTTAAAGTAAATAAATACGAACAATGCATAATATTTGTCATTTCAGACATCTATGGTTTCTGTTATGGAATTTTTATAAAGAGAGAACTGTCCACGGACCGGCATTTACTTAATAGAAAGCCAATTATATTTTGTCTTTTATTTGATAAAGCAATGTAATAATATGAGTGAAAATACTGAGAGCTGTACATCATGTGGTTTAGAGAGGTGTATGGCCACATGTACTATACTGAAAATGTATAGAGTCGAGAGGATTTCTGAGGAATTCAACGAATAAGGTGAAGACTTTTTTTTCAAAATCGGTTACTGACATCGCCGGGCTTATCCAGATTCTTATTCGGCAAAGAGTTGTGGAGCCGTTAAGGAAAATATACCCATGTACTTAGTAGGTAGCTTTACTTTGGTTTTCCAACTGTAGCGGCCCTGAGCCCATGCCCTTTAGATACATGAATATACATTAAACGAGCGTAGCATACTTGCCCGCTGTCGGATTAAACACAGAAAAACGGTAAATCATATGGTTTACCGGGCTCTTTTTTCACAAATCGAATAAATCAGTCGAGAGACTATAAAACAACTACATTGACGGCGGTAAAATGATGCTCCGATGGTAGAGATAATTTAGTCATGATTAAAGAGTATACCTAGGATATGTAAAATAAAAAGTTTTCCAGTTAATTTTATTTTACAGCAGCATACAGATCATCTTACGACATTAAATTATACGGCATCTAACATCTAAGATTACCTCCGCGACACGAATAGCGCTTATGTCACCTTTCTCTGTATCACTCCTTTGCGGGCAAGTTTCGAATACATAGCACAAACCATCTGGTGCATGAGGCAAGAATGTAAAGCAACGACATTTGCATCATCATCATCCGGTGTTCTACCAATTGATTAGTGAGTAGCATGAAAGGTCTCTTCAAGGGAAGTAACTCGGTGCTTCTCATATTCTTTCTTAATTAAGGTAAATATTTGGCCATCCCCAAGACTGTGTCATTTTTCTGATCCAAAATCGACAACATTATAACATTTGAGTTACCCTTAGTAAGAAGGTATTTTTGCGTAAAAAGTCATTATTTACTGACTGTTATTAATTGTTGATACACCTGAACATTGCCTCAACTGTCTCTGAATACAAAAATATAAGCACACTCCGACTTCTTATATTGAGTTTCATTTGAGTTTCTTCGTGGTTGTGGGTCTAGCAATTCAGAATAATCGGTAAGTTCAACAACGGCATAGCGCCGTCCCCGAATCTGACGAGGATTGGTCGCGGTTGGAACCGTGTCAGTGCAAGAAGAGGAATGGGATAGCGAGGGAAAGACCAATTCGTCTCGCAGATGCATTCAAGAGGATGGAATGCCGTGGACACAATCTGGAGGGACGAGGGGAAAGGGAACGAACCGGAAGGGGAAAAAAGGGGTGATGCAAGAGATGAACAAGCAAGCCCGAAAAACTGTGGGGGCCTTCTTTTTCTTCCACGACATCCCCCTTACCCAAAGCAACACGCACATCGCCTCTTTCCTCCCCCCTCCGCCTCTCCCATTGTACTCCAGGACCTTCGATCAGTCATTCTTTATTCATCCATTAAAGACCGTGGCGATGAGTTCTCGAGGACCATAAACTGTTCGCTCGCTCGAGACGCGGACTGGGATAAAGGGGATGAAGTGCAAAAGGGGTTTGCATTTTCGCCCTTCGGCTCCGGTTTGGTGATGGGTTATGACGGAAAGGGTGAGGCTGGGGGAGGGGGGGGAGGTAATAAACACTCTCCCACACCCCAACGCAGGGGCGACTCTCGAGATGAACGACTCCTCTTGGGACACTTCCCGGAGGTGATGCAGCAATTTGGAAGCCTAAAAATGAGGCTGCGAGCAGGGGTTAGAGGGGGGAGACCCTTTCCCATCCGCCACGCATCATGACGACCCTAACCCAAAACCTCTCCTTACCCCCCCCCCCCCCCCTCTTCCACCGCGCACCCACGTCACCCATTATGGTGCGCGAACCTCTTTTTGTGCGTCTGCCACTCCGACAAGGGATTTTTATGTTCGCACACCCACATTAAAAACCAACACGTGATATCAAAAGGGAGTGCGACCGACTGGAATAGCGCGAATCAAATTGGTGTGCATCAGCACACAACGAATCATGCGATGAATAAGTTGGATAAGTTAAGGAAGAAATCTTAGTAGGGTGCATCAGAACTCTAAATGGGCACTCGGGAATGGAATATTGAAATAGCTGGCACTTCGCCTAAACTTTCAGACAATACAACATATAGTGACCAATTAGCATAATCATGCTTCTAATCTTCAATCAGCATCTAATAGTACCCATAATTTTGGCGCCTCTAGAATTAATGCTTAAGATAAGTTTATTCAGACTAAACTTAGCGGAATGATTTTATGCCTTTAATAATAACATTATCGCTAGTTGAAATTCATCCACACTAAAGTACCATTGAACATCAATGAATTTACTAAAATGACAGTCATCAAATCTAGTAAGTCGATTAGTATTACTACTTTGCTAATTACCAACGTCTTATGCATCCAATCGCTAAGAGCAAAAGCAATAAAAATTTGAAGTGATATGCTATGGAGATTAAAAGAACAAATACTTACATTTTCCATTGGTTCTTAATGAGCTATGACTGAACCTACATGGATTAGGCTAGTAACAGGTGCCATGTGAGGAGTGGGTAGGGTGAAGATTGGACGAAGGACGTAAGGATGACTGTTGGAATAGAAAACGAAAGAACTGGGAATGACTAGGGAATAACGAAGAAGTTACCTGGAACCTCTCATTACATCCAGCAGGATGTTTAAGGCAAAGATAAGAGAGGAATTATTAATCATTTCAGAAGTCATTTCAAGTACGATGAAAGATGAGCGAATTAATGGAGGAAACAAGCACCGGAAGAAAGGAAGTAAACACTGGGGAAATTCAAAGATCTACTTAAGCATTAAGGGACAGTTCGGATGGATACTTCTAGTTCGAAGCCTATGCATTACCTAGATCTCTCAATGTTTCCCGGGATTTATTACGCGTCAGTTGTTTGTGGGGCAACAGTTTCACTGGCAGTCCTGCCAGCGTCTTCAGGTCGAAGTGTCGTGAAGCATATTGGCCGTCATTATATATCGTCGTTTTCCCGCGTTTTTCTTTGTGCTGCTCTGTGATTGGCTGAGGCGCGAATCACCCTTTTCCAAGCGCTGTGTAGTGGATATCGGTCCTCTCTGTTGAAATTATTCGGTTCCTTCATTATTTCAATTGCCTTTCCTGACCTTGTAGAGAACTGCCTGCGTAACTCAATTTTTCAATGGAACGGCGGGCACTACGAGCAGCTGGAGGGGGCAGCGATGGGTTCGCCACTATCACCAGTGGTAGCCAATCTCTACATGGAGAAGTTGGAGAAAAAGGCACTCGACACGACAAGAAGCCGACCCTGTGGCTGAGGTATGTTGACGATACTTTCGTCATCTGGGACGAACTTCAGAAATTCCTGCATCACTTGAATGCCCATAATCAATGCATTCAGTTCACCATGGAGATAGAGAAGGAGAGAAAATTTAATTTCTTGGATGTCATGGTCACCAGGAAGACCAACGGGAGCCTGGGACACGCCGTCTACAGGAAACCGACTCATACGGATCGCTACCTGAACGCAGTGTCACATCATAATCCGAGTCAGAAGGTGTATCTAGTGACAACACTAATAAACAGAGCGTACAAAATTTCTGATGCTGACTCGCTGACGAACGAGAAGAAACATCTTACGGCTGCACTTATTAGAAATGGCTATACAAAGGACATGGTTCTGAAAAGGGCCGCGAAGGAGGAGAAAAGACGAAACAAGCCCACTGCCGATAATACCAGAAGAGAGGAGAGAGATGTTGATCCGGAATGTAAAGCATACGCCAGAATCCCGTATATTGCGGGGATTTCGGAGAAGATTTCCAGAGCTCTGAAAAGACAAGATGTGGTCACGAGATACGGTTGTGTGACCCAGATAGCAAACCTTCTACCTGGACCCAAAGACAAGATTCCACATGATTTGTGTGAAGGAGTCTACAACGTCCCCTGCTCATGCGGAAAGGCGTACATTGGTGAGACCTGCCGTTCAATGATCGTACGAATGAAGGAACACCAGAGATCGACTGAAAAGAAACAGTTCAGCCGCTCCGCCACCGCCGAGCACGTGTGGAGTGGACCAGGGCACACTATTAGATTCGAAGTCGCCAGGATTTTGACCAAGGAAAGCAGATACTTCCCCAGACAAATACGAGAGGCAATAGAAATAATGAAGGAACCGAATAATATCAACAGAGAGGACGGATATCCACTACACAGCGCTTGGAAAGGGTGATTCGCGCCTCAGCCAATCACAGAGCAGCACTAAGAGAAACGCGGGAAAACGACGATAAGGACGGCCAATATGATTCACGACACTTCGACCTGAAAACGCTGGCAGGACTCCCAGCGAAACTGTTATCCCACAAACAACTGACGCGGAATAAAACCCGGAAAACATGGAGAGATCTACATTCCAGCTCCACGGAAACCTTAGAACCAATATGTATTACCTATCCTGAGAATGCGAGGGGAGTGGATTCCAGGTTGGCAGTGAAGGACAGCTTGAGACAGATGTGCCTGCTGAAGAGACTTACCTTAGCCACATACCCAGAGAAAACGGCAGGGAAGGGGGCGAACAGCTTATTATATGAACTAGGTAAGAAATAGTTAAAGAGACACTATTCCAACTATAATCAAGGAATATAATTTCTAGAATTATGCTACTTGATCGGGATTTCACTTTCTTACTTTGGCTACAATTAAGTCTCTATGGTAGAATATTAAAATAAATTATAGCACTACTTTCATTGAAAAGAATAACACAAAAGCAATTTTGAACACAGACCAAGACCTGGGACATATAATTACCACTAATTGAAAGATCATATCACTACTTACATTTTTGTTACACATCAACTACTCTGCACTAACTATTGAGAAGAGAGGCGATAATAACATCGTTTGACGAATCACTTATACTGGCAAGTGAAAGGATTATGTCACTGCAGTCACGAAAAAGGAAGAAGGAAGGAAGATAACCACTAGAAGCAAGCAATTCGTCATTAGAACAGTATAAGGAAGACTCCTGACGATTGCCTTTCGCTCTTTCAGATATACTTAAACTCTCCTAATGGCATGGGGAAACGTAACATGAAATACATAAATACTGACTCTTGAATGAACTAATGGGAAAGCTATGACTACGAAGGATATTCATGAAAAGAGCTTATCAGTCTTTAACCCCGAGGTTATGCTAGATTAGCGAGTAACGGAATCCCTCGGAATCAAATGTAATGGCAAGTGAAGTTAGCGCATCCAGTAGTCAGTAGGCCTAGAAAGGGTCGTTTTCCTCCCACGTGCCGTGTTTCCCCACTGGGATGTGACACAAAGAAAATCAGACATTTTGGGGTCAAGTGTGGGTGTCCAGGAGAAGTTGCACCAGGATCTTAGACACGGACGGTATAGGAGCAACTCTACTCAATCTACTGAGCCAAGAAGCCATAGATGGGTTAAAGACAATTACAAATGGGAAAAAGTTAGCATTTGCTACATACACTGTAAAAATGACACAAATTATATGGTGCTCAGTCACCCGTAGGCTTTATGAACAAAACATCACAATGTGTAAACAAGAAAAATTATTCGACTTGGCCTGGATTCGAATTTTGATCTCTCGATCACCGGTCTAGTGTGTTAGCCAGTCACCCCACCAAACCAACTTAAATTATGGCGAATTTTCCAGGAGAATTTACATTCTTAGGCGTACTTTTTTTGTTGTGCCTAAAGCAAATAACAAATATGGTGAAAGTGAAAGGCATAATATTATCCCAAAGTTGTGGAATAAATATTTTGGAGAGTTGGAAAAAGAAAAGGAAGAAAGTGTACTTAGTTTTAAAAAAATGTGAAAAGGGTTTTGCAGAGACAAATGTTAGTGGAATTGTAAAATACAATTATTGTATGTCGGTTCATTTCTATTGTTGTTATTCTTTTGCTGTTATTTTTATCTCAAGGTGTATTTATGTTTGATTTTCTTATGTATTATGAGCCTGAGCTGCTATAATTTGTTGGTAATAAGAACATAATATTTTTGATGTTTAAATATACATACAATAAATTTACATCGATGTAAAAGTGTTAAAAAATAAATAAAATGAAATGAAATAATGAAATGTTACTCTTTGTCCTAAATTGGAATCCATACTTCGTCTTGTTTCCATTTCAAGTCCAAGAGTATCAATGTAAAAGGAGTAAAGAATGGTAATAAGGTGGGGGTGAAGAGGAGGGTACTAGGGGTAGGAGTTGGTCGCCGGCCCTGCATCCGCGCGCGACAGCTGAGTCGGTCAGCAATTAAAGCGATCGCCGGATTGTGCTGCGGGAGATCGATGGCCTTGTGCAATTGCGTGGAAAACGATCAGTAACACTGAGAGGCGATCGGGCAGATCGGTTACGGAAAAGGGCGAATCAAAAGGAGCGGAGGGGACACGGATGGGGAGTGGAAGGGTGCGGAAGCGTCCCGTTCAAAGGGTCGGAGCATTGGGAAGGAAAGGATATCCTTACAGGACGAGGGGGAGTGGCAGAGGGGTTATGAGAGCACGGGAAATTCAGCTGAGATGAACACATGCGGGTTGAAGTAGGTGAATGGAAACTGCCCTTAATATTCCTGGACCTAATGCCCCCGTTTCAGTTAGGTAAGGACGTTCTCACAAAAAAATGACAAGCGATACTATTCAAGGGGCTCGTAAGACCGGAATTGGGATGCGCTCTTGATGAAGGTATTGAGGCGCAGAATCGAGTCTTAGAAGCTCGGCTGGTAAATGATATGGTAAAAATCTTTTTTGAGTGAACTAAAATCATAGACATTCAGTGAAAAGAGCTAGAAGCAGGATTCGAAATCTTCTGGCCAATTGGCAAGCCGCATGAGCCGACAGGACAAACAGCTTTTGACTCGTGCATCAGTTCTTTTCCATGTCCACACATATAACAGAAGAGTAATAGTAGCATTATTAGCGAATGCGAACGAAAACGGTGGTCAAATTTGCCTTTGACAAAATATGAACATTTTGGTGTAACAGGAATTATTATGAGAAATGACAGATATGGAAAGAGATACACGGATTAAGCGATAGTTCACAACCAAAAGTGCCACGAAAACCAAAATTGTGAGCCCTCTTAAGATATTGCAACCGAAAGAGGTTAAGATAATACCCAGAAAAATACCAAGCCACAGCCGTAATCTTGACTCCCACCGTCGGGATGAAAAGCCACTAATCTAGCCAACACACCAACCCGATCCCTATAACAACACTTTAACTCCAAGGGTACTGAAGCAAACCTTTTTTCACATTATAGTGAAAGCCCGGGCTTCAATAAAGTTCACTTGCGGGAATTCCAGATAAAAGGCAGAAGTAATGAAACAACCTACCAAGGCAGATCGATCTGACCCTCAGAATGGTGCCACTGACAAAAGATACACTTCAGGGCGCATGAAAACTCAATATATCGTGAACTAGACCTAGCCCACCAACACCAGGAACGATGTAAGGATGTCTTTTCTGGGAAAAAGGGTCATCGTGAAGAATTGATTTTAACTTTTTAACTACATTAAAGCTCAACTTTGCGATATCACTTAGGGATAGCACGAATTAAGCGGTAGTAAGGTTTGAAAATGCCAATGAGAATCAAAGAATTGAATTCATCAAATATAAAATAATAAAACTGAGATACTTACTACGAATATCACTTAAGTAAATATGTGAATCGAAGGGCCTAAACTGGAGCGTTCAAATAGTCCGTTGGCCCGTGTGTCTGAAAACAAATGGACAAACCGATAATGATTTGCTCCAAAATATCCTGTATCACGCAGCTTGATGGTGGCTGGCATGGTATTTCGTTGATGTCTTTGAAAAACTAAACACTCATCATCATTAAGTATTCTACCAGCTGATTGGTAGATTTTGTACGATACTTATCTCAATCCATTTTCACAAATCTGGATGGCCCGCCATTAGATCCCCCTTGAACCCCACATATCGTCTTCCGGCTTTCATTTCGTCCAGAATTCCTATCCTCTTCCTTCCTCTACTGAGTTTCCCCAGTGTTCTCCACTATACCTCTTCAGCATTTCCTCTCCGTTCCATACGTTCTCCACTCACCTCTTCTGCCTCTTCCGAACCTCCGCCTCAAGCTTCCTCTCTTTCCAACCATATCCAATACCTCCTCGTTCGTCCTTCTCGCCACTCAGCTCAAAAACTCCGTCCCTCTCCATACCCACATCTCAAACGCTTCAAGTCTACGTACATCAACCTTTCGCAATGATTAAGTCTCCGACCCATACAGCGCCACGCTCCAAATAAGAGTTTTTACCAGCCTCTTGTTTACGTCTCTGCTCAGACCACCCCAAACCAATTCCCTTCCCTTTCAAAATGTTTCTATAGCCACGGTAATTCTACATCAAATTTTTATACAACTAAACCCATGGCAAGGTTGTAGTCCTTGGGAAGGGACTAAGCACTCAAAAAGTAAAAAACGTGATGAGTTATTCTTTCGCAGAAAAACGAGATGAACAATATGTTATAAGAATTAGTTTTTGGAAGTTCAGATGAACGGTATAGCTTTCGGAATCCCTCAATTTTATTGAACTCCATTTTCAATACAATCCTACATTTACTATCAATAAGCATTTCCTATCTTTTTGATGCTTTCGTTAAGGAGGATGATCTAAAATATCTTTCACCTTTAATAGCTGAAATAATAATATTGACTGTAATAATAATAATAATGAGTGAACTCCTTTGGAACATAGAAATGAAATACAGCAATAAGGGATAGAGTCTAATGAGAAGCGTGCTTTTCAAAAGCTAAGGTGAACAACGCATATGCTTATTCAACGATAATCTTAGCTCCACCTTATAATTTAGTTGCAACTCCACAAAATACTGCATTTACAGCGAGGATGTCCACTTGAGGAGAAACGAGAGAGTAGACAGCAAGAAAGCCACCAGCAAAGGATCAAAAGGTATTAGAAATATTTTTATTTTTTTAGAAAACAGATAAGGCAAGAGATGACAATTACCCATCAGAAAGTTCCGAGACTATAACTGATATCGTCACGTCGATCCTTCGTAATATGCTTACGAAATCCCAATTCGCCTTTCCTTAGAGAAGACTACACCTGAGAAATAAGGATCCACCGAACAAACTCAAATATAAGGCAAGAGCTAAAATAATGATTCTATGTACTATTCCCCAAAGTAGATACGGCTCAGGGGTGTTAGCAAGGAACGACCGACTTACCATCAGAAGCCCACAGCCGATGTCCGCCTGATCGTGACTCTCAGTAAGTAACCCGACACGAGGACTGGATATACAATAAAAATTATACACTTGCTCTTCATACTTGCTCAACTTCCCCATAGATTCATGAAGTTTTGAATAAATACTTCTTCCGTGAAGTAATACAGTAGATAGGCCGAAACGGTAGAGACGAAGGAAACAACAAAAGGAGGTGTCAGAAGAGGGGTAGGGCCGGGAAACTCTTCACATCGGTGAACGCTCAGGGGTCTCAGTACCCCTAACCACTTCTGCTTCTAGTGGATCAGGAGCTGCACAAGAGCAGCTTAAAAAGATTGTACTGCATTTCTCCAAATACCAATTGGAAAGTCAAATTCACCTCCAACCATGTATTCTTCATTCGACCGAAGCATTTGAAATAATTGAAGACTGCTAAAATTTGATATTAAATGCCATATCTTAACGTATCTTACCCTCTTCTTGGACTGAGTGCTTGACGTGGGTTAAGGGCTTGCGCATTCCAATAACCCTCGGACTGGAGATGGACTGATGGGAGCAATTACTATCGCTACCGGTGGACCGCGATGGCCTGGCAGTAGGCGGGGGCCATCCATGCCAGAATGGATGAAGGATAGGAGCCTGACAAAAGATACTTCACGTAAGGGTTTTCCGTAAAAAATACAGTTGGGGAGCGGGGATGGGAAGACCTTCCAGCTACTAATAACCTCCAAATTGGAAGTCTGTAAAAGAGAATAGAGTGCTGGCAACTATGAACTATGGCACACCATCCACAACGGTAGATGTCGAGGACGGCAGCGAAGGAGGTAATGCCTCTGCGGTCGACACCTCACAACATCTTTGAGCAACACCGTTATTATAAGATACCAGGACTACGAGAGAAAATGCGAAGAGGAGGAAAAAAGTGAAAAAAACTAATAACCTTAACAAAATGATGAGGGCTGGAAATCTAGAATATATTTAACAGGAATTAGAGAAATATAATAGATTCTTTTGGGCTGTACGAAGTGAGATGGAGGGATAGCACAGATTATTGTAGTGATAGTTTCAGGGTAATCTATAGTGGGGTAGATGAAAGTCAACGAGGGCTAGCCAAAGTATTGAATGCAAAACTATGAAACATGGTGGAAAACACTGAACAGGTGACCGACAGGATTTCATTGGCTGAAATAAGCGCAAGTATTCACAGGGTGGAAGAGGAGAATGGATTGTGCAAGCAACTAGCGGAGATCCTTAGACGTCCCGGGCAAGAAAAACCGGACAGTGATGAGCGAATGAAATGCAAAAGAGAAGTACGGGAGGGATGGATTCGAAGTGGGAACCTAAGGGAGAGAGAGCATTAATAAGTGCCGAGAGAAAGCAGTGTAGTTTGGCAGATGAAATGAGTTTCAACAAATTTTGGTTGAAATACTTCGTCAGGCGATAAAGTTATTAAATTACTTGGGTAGCAAGCTAGAAGAAAATGGGCCAGGCAAAAATATATGAGGTGTAGAAAAGAGAAATTGAAGGAAGCCTTTATTTATAGTAATAATAATAATAATGTCGTCTTTTATTTATTGAGCGATATTAGGCCTGTACAGTCCTCTCTTCCATATAACTCATTTCACAAACACCCATGTCCTGGGCAGATAATTTTCTACCCAGGCGGGACTCGAACCCGCGACCCTCGGGTTAGCAGGCGGGGACTTTACCCCGCCGCCACCGGGGCCGACTATAGTAGGGAGTTGATGATGGGGACCTTGGGAAAGCTAATAAATATGAGGTCAGCAAAGAGTTAGATATGGAGTAAAGCAATGTGCGGAGCAGAATCGAAGACTCTGAGAAAAGGGTACGATAATTGGCAGCTCAGGCGCTCGACATGTGGGTGTGTAGGCGGATGGAGAAGCTGCGGTGGACGGAGAGAATGGCAAATGAGAAATTGCCGGGCATAGTTGGTGATAAAAGGAAACATCTAATTAAGATAAGAAAAAGTAGGTGGTTGGAGAGCGCAATGAGAGGAGACGAGTTACTGATGGCGGGGAGGATGCTGAGTAATCGTGGAAAGGAGAGGAAGAGAGGAGGTTGCACGAACTTGATGGAGAAGGGTAGGGCGTATGCTGAGATGAAGAAAGAAATATTTTTGGTGGACGTGGTCCTACAAATGCAGAAGTCTATAGAAATTATACTAAATTCTATTTAAAGCCTACCTTAACCGGTAGATTGCCTAGTCAAACTTATAAAATGAAGAGCAGTTCGGGCCTAACCGCGATTGTGACTCGCAAGGGAGAGACATCTGCAGAGGCGACATAAGAAAGCACAAAATTTACAATGAAAAAAAATATTCAACTGGGCTGGGATTCGAGCATTAAGCACTCGCCACCTATTACAGGAATTATTGCTCGAACAGCAATTTATACAAATATTTTTAACGGTAAAGTTTGGGCTTTCGAATTCTATCTTCTAAGTTGATCTAGTTGTGAAAAATACAATTCTCAAAGCCTCATTTCAAAAAGTTAAAACTCTATCATGTGGTCACTGCTAAAGGTTTCGAAAAAATACTTCACCAGCGAAAATTCGTACATTAGCATATTTTCCAGGACTCCTGGAACCTTCCCAGAGCAAAAAGTTTTGTTCAATAGTATTAAAGTCTTAATGGACCTTCCATAAAGCAAGGTATTAAGCAGTGCTGATGTTTCGACAGCCGTTAAATTACGATCAACTCCTTCATCGTATTTAATGACTTAGAACGGCAATTCGACTCAATACTCTGAAAACAATTAGTAGAGTCAACTATCGATATTCGAACAGCAGCTAAATATCTCCCTCGGGGGAAAGCCGCGAAGATTTTACCCACGCCATGTGCCGTGATTACACTAAGTATTTCATAAATACGTCCAATTTCCCATTACTTGAGGATTCCACAGCCTTATGACAACCATTTTATGCGTTATTCAAGTAATTCATCAGACAATTTTTAGGAAAAAGAGTAAAGAATAGGTAGTTGATAGTACATAATAGTACATAAACTAGCATTTTTGGCACTGCAAATATGAAAAGATATTTCTTCCAGAGAAGAAAACCTTGGTCACAAACTAAATCCATAATAGATTAAAAAAAAAGGAAAAAATTGCCTCCGAGCAGGCAGTCCGCTCGTGAACAGCGCCTTGTCGACAGAGGTACCAGACTAGAAGAAAAGAAATAGTCGTAGGCGCAAACGTAAACTGTTTTGAGGGCAAGGAGAAAAAAAACACACACTAAGTGCAATGCCTTTTTATTCATTTAAAGGTTTGAGAATTTCGCAGCAAACATGAACAACATCACTATAGTACACCATCTGCGAATTAAATACGTAAAAAAAACAAATAGCAAAAATTTTGGGTATGGTTCCTTTCTTATTTTATCATGAGCCACCTCCCGGCTCCCAATTATATATATTTTTTTACAGCCTTTACAACGCTATAATCTTTCATCTAATTAATGGGGTTTCTGTTTTTTGGACACATGATGCATAATTGGGGGCCAGAAAAGGAACCAGCGCCCGAAGGAATGCGGCGAGGGACAGACGGCCGACCGCCGACGTTTTCCCACCCACAAACGGGACCCAGAGAGAACAAATTTGGGAGGCATAGGTACGAGAACAAACGAAACAGAAGAAGCGCAGAAGTAATCACAACCACATATCCACATGTCTCTCTCTCACCGATCACACAAATTCGTAAATGCACAAATAATAATAGTAACATCAACAACAACCCTTTATTTTCAAGTGTTTTTTTTCCTTCCAGTTTCATCCTTCGGAAGCTGATGATATCATTCCGTCGTCACTAGTAAATAGTCTCACTCCTGGGGTGCAACCCCAGATCCAGTGGGGAAAAGGCAAGGGTAAGGAGGATGGAATACACTTAATACCATGCCTCACACGCACCAACGGCAGAGGAGAAAAAAACATCGGAAAGATGACGACAAAACCACTTTCCCGACGCACGAAAAATTTTTCCACCGCTTGAGACGGATTCAGCGAGGGAATTAAAGAGGGGAAAGGGCCTCTTTTTCCGATGGTCACAAAAATCCCTCCGCGAAGCGAGAAACTCACACGAAAACACACACACATACACACCATCGCACATGCGCACTGTTTGAAATCACAACCGCGCCCGGTTCCTTCAACCATATTTCCGGTTTTTTTAATATATATTTTTTTAGAGTTAGCACCCGCTCGTCCCCCGCACTTGTCTATACTCCTTCACCTTCTCCTCTGCAACGGGACGAGTCATTACATATACGCGGTAAGAGTTTACCTTTTATTTTATTTTCTTAATGTTTTGTTTTTTAATATTATGAACTCACGCAAACACTCACACACACACGCACACCCTAATACACACACGCTATGATACACGAGACACGCATCCAGGCACGTACGATCTACAAACGCCAAGCATTCAGGCGCATGTGCGCAAACACGTTCGCTCAACTTTCACGTGATCTTCCTTCGGTTCTCCTCATAAATGCACTCAAAAGAGAGACTCAAAAAGCTAAATAGAGAGAGAGAACTTGCAAGAGAGATGCAGCAGAGAGGAGGAAAACACACGCTCTACTGTAAATACCTGCACGAAAGCTCATCCGAGCCTCACTCCTTCCTAAAATGAAAAGCATTAAAATCAGCAGCGGCGATCAACGCAGTGCGTTTAACAAACAAAATGGCTCGTCATCCCTATCATCAACATTTAAAAAAATTGAAGTCACGGTATAACTCATCCAACTGAATGGCAACTAGATGCTCCTAAACATGGACTTGAAGAAAAGGAAATAAAATAGGTGCTGGATGGAATAAGAACAGGAAAAAGTGTTAAAGGCTTGACAACACCTAATTAAAAAACGTACCGAACGAAACAATGATTTAACTCTTTTGATTCTCAGTCAGATTTGACTGGGGTATAAAACGAAACAAGAGGTTACACGACGAAATGGTATACGTGTATGTTGGGACTATTTTAGAAGTCTCTTTATTTTCACGTCAGAAAACTAAATATTAGAGAACTACACAAATGATTAGAGCGGCAATACCCTTACTGGGTGTGCAGCAGATAACTATGACCATTTGAAAAGAAAACAAAAGACAATCAGTAACATAAATTAAACTTATCAGGTTGAGCACCTATGCCACTCACATTGACGGACACGATACTAAAAATATTCAGCCAGATATGCTTAGTTTCTCAAACCAGTACAGAGGCAGGAAGAACGAAAATACACATTCGTTCAGGATTTAAAAAATATCTCTGCGCCGAGTCAGACAACGTTCGTTAAAAAAATCACACCTAAATATTGCACTACAATACTGACAACATATTCTAAAAACAAATGAATCTTTGTTTTTGTGACCAATTACGCAACTCACGATTGTTTGAAGTGACCATTCTCAAGGCAGGACGAGCCATTAAAATCCAAACTAACATCCTTACACTTACCATTAATTATTCGCAAATAAGCTGAATAAATATCAACGAACCTTCCCGATGCCATTTAATACATGAATGAATGATATCAGATGATTACTTGACTTTTTTCCGAGAGTGTAAACATAAACAACAATATGCTCAAAAACACGTGCTCTACGGTGAATACCAACTCCTTTATCACAGTGGCACCATTTTGGGTGCCACGCGTTCTCACCGAATCTACTCTTGGAACGAATCTCGCATTCGAGATGTGCGAATCGCCTTCAAGTCGAACATGAGCCCGAAATAATTCAATTCTAAGTTCTAGTAACAATAGTATTTTTTCTTTCTGGAATATACATATTACTTCATAAAACTGGAAGCCAATAATGAAGATCTCACACAACTCCTTAACCGATTTTTTTTTTCACGCTCGTTTAAGGATCCTCAATTGCTTGGTTCTGACTATGTAATACGTACACATGCCAATAAAGGCGTCGTGTACCCAAAAACCGGCATTAAGAGGACGTAAAACGACATAACAACGATATGGTGATCACGCAATATGGCTCCATAGAACCTTCCTCAACTCTTCCTCAGCTCGGTTCCAGTTCCACTAAAAGACCGATTAGAATTGGTAACTTTATTCGAATTTAAAATAAATTTCAATCCGATTGGATATATATTCGCACATCTCCACTCACTTCTAAAACTAATCTCCACGACGAATTTCCAGTTGCATATGTCCCAAACCAAGAAGAGAACAATAAAGGTGTATTTCCAGTTCCATTCCCATAGCAAGCACCAAATTCTTCACTAAATACTCGAGAATTCCTTTAGCCTTGGACTAGAACCATAACAATAAGTGCAAAAAAATTCGTTGTTTCAAAAAGCGAGGGTTCTATTTAAACGGCAATACCAGTCAAAGCCTGCCGTTGAGTAATATCTCTCACGGCAATGGAACTTCACGAAAAGCGTTCGTTTGAATATCAATAAATTTAGGAAAGAATCGAAACTCAAAAATTGTGAGCAACTCCTTGGGAGTGACTGTCAATTCACGATTCCATTGTGAAGCGGTAGATACAGACTGCGCACAGGCACGCGAGGTCCTGTGAGGCAAGAGTAACGGCAGGCAGATATGAGCAACGTTCAAGCGAGGATGAAGACATTTTGGAATCAAGGCAATGAAATCCGGGCCCACGTGTGCCAAAAACAAAGAAGCGACGATGAAAAGGGGATTCGGTTAAGGGGGAAAAACTACAAGTACTTCTACCACAGTGGGAATGAAGCAAGTTAATGGATAACTATAGTGGCGTATGGGAAGTTTACGACACCAGGCACACACTCAAAATACGATTTTGTTTTCTTTTCTTACAAAGAGGTCGTTGTGCTTCGAATTCCGGCGATTGGGATTGCTAAGGTCCAGAACCAACTCATCGCATTCCCTAACCTCTCGGACCGAGCGATAACCAAAAATTGCTGGCAACGCATGCTCGTCGAGGAGCTAATACGAATTTATGGCGAAGCATTGGATTTAACTTCCTAAACGTAATACCTATCCCGCCTTTGAAGTACGTCTCGCTGGACCGCAAATCACGAGGCACAAACCCAAATGTCACCAATTTATAGAGCGATTAATTACTGAGAAGTTTACAGTATTATTTTTATTGACCCTTAATCTCACAGTTACAACTGCACGAATGACTATATTAAACACGAAAATATTTTACAGGTTAGGCCCGTGAAATCGTCGTCTTCCGCAGTTAATTAATCTTGTTTAAAAGTTGATATTTCCTTTTTTCCAACAAATTACACCTCCCAATTCAGGCCACGAGAACTTTTCATGAATGCATTTCAAATATAGATGTGGATTCAGGCTTTTAGGCGAATTAAGACCTCAGGCGGCTTTGGTAACAATAAATCGAGATAATAAGAGCCCAGAAACATAATGAAACACCAGCGATCGGTCCGAGGATGTCTACCTGAATACTTGAGTTGGCCACGAACCGATGAATTTCCGACGCACGGATGAAACCTGTGTAATCAATAAATACTGGCAACTTCAGGCGGGTTATGTACGTTAGGTTGGCATGCGAATGCATTATTTATGGTCTCTTGACGCTTTGTAGGTCTCCAAAGGGAAGGCGAGGCAGTCGATACATTGCAGACGGCTTCAAACGCCTCTCCCCCTTTCAACCATTCGAGGTAAAGACATTGATGCACACAAAAAAACATTTCCACCGCGTAATCCACTTCAGTAACTATATACACCTTTCCTAAACGATTTATGTAAAATGGTCGTTTAAAAAAGTTTTAAACCTAAAATAAATAATAGCTCAACAATTAAAGATACAGAAAAATTCAAGACAAACAGAATATCGAAGATTTTACATATATATAAGAGTATATTTTTATATCATATTTATATTTTTGTATATATATTTATTTACTTGACTTACTTCCGTAATTAGTAAATATTATGAAAAAGGCATGCGAATTCTGGAGGCTAAATATATATATTTATGAATCAATACGGAAGGACCTATGTCTGTTTTTTTTAATTTTACAGTCTTGGAATTTCCTTAAATATATATATATATACATATATATATATATCACTACTCCATTCAAAAATTCCTGCTCTGACAGCAGAGGAACCGCACAAAACGAAAGAGATGGATTCAGAACACATTGCACAGCGTACGAACATTATTAACCACCAACACAAGCACAAGTCTTCATCCACGAATTTCATAAAATTTGTACGGCGAACGTTAAACACGGCAGGGGAATGGTGTTTTGCTGACGGCGGGGAGGAGGAGGAGGGTGAGGCTTACCCCGCCAGTTTTGAGTGTCTCCTGGACGTGCTCGGGTCCGTTCGCGTAAGTGAAAATGGGGTCAGGGTTAGACGACAAAGAGGGACAGATAGATACAGTTAGAGAGACTTAAATACACTTAAAAGAGGTTCCACCTCTACCCAAATATCACCATTTGCATTTAACATTTTTGTATCCGATTTGTGTAATCTCATTCGATGAATTTCAAATTTCTTTGATGAGTGTGAGGTAACGAGTGTGATTCGCTCATGATTTGAGACTCCGCACGAGACATTTCAAAAAGATCCACTACTCTTTTCCTCCTCTTCTCTTACAACTACTGTGCGAAGGTGGCAGTGTCTGGTGGTGAAAAATACTCGATGTTCGAACAAGAAACATATCGCAATCCGTAACCCATCCCCATGTTTTCCACTTCGAAACAAAAATCCTACCTCACTCGATTCTCGTCACTGAATGACAGGCTGTGGCTTCAGATCACACTGGGTCATTCCAGAGAACATGAATCGGGCATCCGGATGAGAGCACCAGTATCACAAACTAGTAAAGGAAGTGAAACTTGAGAGGCAACAGTGGAGAGGTGAGGCACGGATAACACAGCAGCCCATTGCGAAAAACTTTGTGGGTGGATATTTTCAGAGCTTCATGAGCAAAATAGTCGCAAAGTGCGGGCTACAATACATGATGGAAGGAATTAGTAAATAAATAGTCGTATTTTCACGCCTACTGCGCGTACAAAACTTCTCCTGACTCGTCTCTTCATATTATACAGGCTACTTTTCACATTCGGTGTACTTCGGTGTACTGTTATAAAACTTTTTCCACCCCTCAGAAATTGCCTTCCCAAGATAATCAAGATCGACATGACTTATAAATTCAGTTTCCTTCTCGAATATTAGACGACCACACACATGCAGGAACAAACAAATATGAAACGTGGTGAACGAGAATGCATTCCACGATCACAACCAGTGTAATGACATGGTATTACTCGTGCCACACCTCCACCATCTCCTCTCGTATACAAGCACGTGGTTCGAGGGAAATAGGCCGCTATAGTTGAGTGCTCCACGCCTACTTTCCACTGTTTTGTTTCAAGGACTTCCCTCCGTCCGTTGAGCTAAAAAGCAACCAGCAAAGAGCTGCTGGCCCTGCTTCAAAAAATACTTAAAAGGCAAAAAACGACTCATCAACAAATTCTCACACGAACTCAAAGGCCAAATCCTTAGCGCGCGTTACTGGAATAAAATTTCAAAAAATGCGAAAGCAACAATTAGGCGCCTAAAATTATTTTACAGAGGACTTTTAAAAATCAATGCCGTCACTTTCGCAATCCTTAACGATAAAAAGCAGGGGGAAAGGGAGAATGCGAAGAGGGGCGAGATCAAATATCTAAATATTTTAGGTCAAGGAAAATGCATAACAATCACGAGGTTAAACACACCGTACATCTTTTCTAACATACCAATATTATTGTAAGAAACGCAAGGCAAGTATAAACAATATCGGACAAATTCCAAGATATTTGCGATTAGCGTTAGTTAAAAGCTTAATTAATAGTAAAGCCCTCAAAGATGCATCCTGAGACTAACCAATAAATAAATAATTAACGTTACTCACAATTTACCAGTAATTCACAAGAAGTATTCCAAATAGTTAGCTTCACTCCATCTTAAAATTTAAAACGCTTACCCCCTGTGTCCTAGCTCTCTAATAAAACATAGCGAGAGAATTCGTAAATTATATGCAAAATTTAACAACGAGCCAAAACGGCTAATCTACAGCAACAATTAAAACATTTCCAAACTAGCCAAGCATATCACTTTACAAATTTACCTCCCGAAACATCTGGAACCACAACGCCGAGTATACACAGTCCCTTTACATGTCCTGAACTGCATTGCATTGAATCCAGCAGGCAACAGAACCCCCCGAACTCCCGTTTAACGTCACGAGACACTCATAAAACTTACGAGCTTCACCGAAGTGTAAATAGTTTTTCTTCTGTCAATGAATAGAAAGCACAAAAATACACAATTCTGGACCGACACATGGGAACTTGGTAAATAGTACCATACCAGAGACGCAGGAACCTTGGATAAAATTTCTCCACTTCTCCTCATTTGAAGAGCTTGCGGGAGGGTGATGATGATCCAGTATATGCAGAGACTAGCTCGTTTCGTCGACCGGAAAGATGGAAAAAAACACATCCTTCCCATTCAAGTGAAAAGGGTGAGAAGACCGTCACGATTGAGTTCGCGGGTGCACAGGGGACGCTGTGGGCGCCCTTATTCATTCTGGTGGACTACTTCATAAGGTGTTTATGGACTAGGGGGTTGAAATCGATCGAGGACGAACTCCGATGGGGGTGACGAGGGAGTCGGAGATTCCAACGCCCGAAAAACTAGAGGATACCAAAGCTTGTGGCACTGACAAGAAGGGGAATGGATGACATGGGGTAGTTAGGCAGGGGCGGGGCAGCGAAGGGGAGATTATGAATGAGAAGCCATGCGTGATGTAAAACAACAGTATTAGATTAGTCCCAGGGGGAACCTTTTCCAGGCATGGACTTACACTCAGGCCAAGTTTTAGTGACCGAAAGATACGTAGCAATTTGGCTGTCATGATGTTAAACGAGAGCTCGAGTTTTTTCACGGTAGAAAGTCGGTTTTCCGGCGTTAAGATTTTATCGTGGGTTTTCACGCCAAAAATATTTAACCATAGATTATGAAACCGGTCTTAAGCAGTCATTCTTCATCCCATATACGGGAATTCCAAGGATCTTCCCAGTAAAACAGGCCAACTGAGTCGGTGCCACAAACTTAGGTTCCTTCTGTTACCCCGACATCCAGGGCGAGGAGTGAGAGAAATGAAGTGAGGGGGGAAGATTTGGCACGGGAGAGTTATGTGGCTCCTGATGAACGATCTGATTTGTGGTGGGTCTAGAGGACACGTGGTTGACTTTTGGGATGACCGGTGAAAAGGGAGCCCCTCTCAAAACGAGAGGGGCGGGTGTAGGGAGGCAGGGTTTCAGCGACGGCCGCCCTACACCAACACCCCTTCTCACATCTCCTCCGTGAACACCACCGGCGCCTGGCAGAGGGGTGAGGCGGGGCCGACGCCCTTGCCGCACCCCGTGGGCGTCGTAGGTGTCCTCGCGGCGCCACCGCCGTTCACTTCGATCTCGTTCACGGAGCGGGAGCGCGCGTGGGTGGCGCCGTTGTTTCCGTTGGACGTCACCGGGACTAGAGTGGCGCCGCCGACGGGCGCTGCCGCGGGGCTGTTTCGCTGCACTATCTGGTTGGCGGACTGCGAGCGGGTGTGGCCCCGCGACACTCCGGGGCAGGGGAACTGCTCCCTGAGGGCCATCTGGTAGGCAACCTCGAACGCCTGCCCCAGGGTGAGGATTATCTCGGTCGCCTGCTCCTAGGGGAGAGGAGCACGTAAAAATCGACGGGTGAGCGAAAAATGGCACTCAGAATAGACACAGTAGCCTTTTCTCGAGTTCGTATTCCTAAAAGTCGTTTCTTGGAAACCGATGGGGACAGAGTAAATTACATGCAAGCCGAGAAGGTGTCCTTCAGAATTCTATAATCATTCCAGAAAAAAACCTCCCTAAGTAAAGCGGAAAAAGAAAAAAAGTACAATTATTAAACATGCATTACTTTTTGAGGGACGCAAGGCTCTCTTGCATACCGGGCGCTTTCCATTTACGCACAGCAATACCTGACGACCAAACTCAGCAGCAAGGACTAGCCAGGGGAAAATTTAATGATACTGTTACACTTTTCACGCCAGCGAGGTCTGTCTCGCAGCGAACAGTTAGCTTCGAGCTAAGGACTCATTCACTCGTCGTTTCTGCGAAGGGATGTACATGATGTTATTTGTACGGCTAGCCTTCTAAAAAAAAATACTTCAATGCCTCTGATTCGAAAAATAGATACGAAATCTCCACACCGACGCGACTGCAAAAAAAAGCAAAGGCAAAAATGGAAAGCACCCGATACCACCTTTTAAAAGGAAGCATCTGATATTATTAATAGAATACAATTTTTTCGAACTATTACAATGATGTACTAAAATTGAAATCGGTTAGTCTAACTGGAAAAATGAGAGGAAAATTACTGATATTTTTTATTCTTAAATAATGGGACAATTCCTAAAAGTGACTTTCCTCGTCATTACTTTTATAAGAATTTTTAAAATATACACAACATAGTTAATTAATTTTATCATCTTCACATATTTCCTGAAAAAAATCGGAGGGCTGGAGCTGTGGAAAACCGCAAAAAGCAATGGTCAAAATAGAGATACATAGCACACTCTCAGAAGGCTCATGGGTGAGGGCCGATAACAATTCGACGTGCCACAGAGACGGAAGTCCAGGAGAATCGGGAAGAAAGGAAAAGGCTACTTTTTCATGCATTCGACATATAGAGTTCCGGAAGACAGCGGAGCCAAACACAAGCTGTGTCAATACAGATTGTGCTGCCGTAGCAGAGGCCACAGTATGACTTTCATTAATTTTCCACTGCCGTAGCGAGGTAATAAACCTTTTTTTCATATTTTAACTCCAACTCTCACTTGAGTTTCTTCCTCACTTGTAGCAGACCCCAAGTTCCGCGAGTTTCCTTGATAAGAAATTGTTACAGAAATCGAAATGGTAGACATAAAACGACAGCAAGTGACTTTCAAACGAAGTTCAATGAAATCGTCATATTTTTTATGTTGTTACTATACATTATTAGAATATAAAAAGTCCGTAAACTGCGGCGAAGATCGTTCATCAAAAGATACAAGTATTCATCTTATGGGCGGTGTCAATGTTAGTAATGATTTTTTGGCGTGGTAAGGGATTAGCCTCGTATGAAGTAGGAACTTGTGTGCAGGATAAACCCAAACTATTGCGACTAAATGAAACAATTAGCAATTCAATATACAATAAATTTAATCACAACCAGGGATCAACACATAGAGCCATCATCGGGCGAAGATACACGAAATATTTCCAAATTTACCAATAGTCCTCTTGGCAAGCAGTATGTCATGAAATCCAGTCAAAAATCAACCCACTTCCAAAACGCCAAAACCTTTAATCAACACTTCCATTCAACATCCACACAACACATCCAAGAAGGGTATAGATGGAGAAAAAAATCATATTTTTGCCCCTGACAACGGCGCTATGCGTTGAAACTTGGTAGTTATTAAATTTCACACGTGAAATTCCATTATATCGTAGATCGCTTCCACCAAGTGAAGCTGAAAACTACCTACTTATGTCCAACTAGTATGAGTAGGTCATCGGTAGTCCAGACGTAATCGACATTGCCGAAGGCGGTGAAACGGGGTCTTAACTCTTACCGCTGCCGTTAAATCGGATACACGGTAGAGCAGCTCCAGAGGTAGAATATCACAGACACGAAGAAGGCAAATTAAGTCTAACTTACTAGATATATGACTCCTTGAGGAACTGTCTCACTTACCATCGTATCGACGCAGAACACATGACAGTAGTGGTCTCTGCTCTGATGGTCTTTGGTGATGTACGCGAAGTGAGTGAGGTCATCGGCATCTTGGCAAGCGCAGTGGATGTTGCGGATTTCGTGTTCACAGACAACGTCCTGGGCGGAAAGAAAAGTCACGGTTAAGGAATGATCTAAATACGGATAAAGGAACGAAGAGGAGGAAGGACATGGTATGTATAGAAGGGGCATCATCCAGTCTAAGGTGCGATAAATACTGAAGGTTCAACGGCTTACGAAAAGGATAGGTTACCTAAAAAAGAACGAGAGGTAATGAACCACATTCAGGTGTCCTAACTCCTGCGGCCATCCAAACTTTCTTTAATAATACAAGATACCAGAATTTTCACAATAATGGGTGGAAGTTGCCACATTTTAGTGAGTCAAAATAAGCAAAAATCACAAAAACAGAACGGTTCTTGGAAACTTCCCTTTTATGAATGGCAAGCGTATATTCAAAACTTTAGACTGATACTATTAAAACGGAAAAAAGTCAACGAGCATCTAGAAAAGAATCGGTAACTACGCATAACAAATGTTTGTACACGAAGAGCGGTCAAATTCGAGTGCTTTTTGGGAACTGATGGTCTCAGATAAATCAATCAAACCAACACATGAATGTGTTAGAGAAAGCAATGTCTAACCCATAAAGATCAAAGGTTGGTTGACAATCCTCGGCACTAAACACTAGCACACGGAAAAGGATGAGTTAAATTAGCAACGCAACAACTACAACCACAGAAGAAGAAAGTAAACATACTTTAGAGCCGCAACTCTCGAGATACACAGGTTGTTATCCAATAACTAAACAGTCAACAAGTTTTTATACATATAACTGTTACGGAAAGATAAAATGTTTAACATTTAACTTCCCTAGAGAAATAAAAACGACGAAAAGTAAGGAAAGTACAAGTTTGCCATTGAGGGTACTAAATAATCTAGAGAAAAAGGTCTTCCGATCCTCTTTTTTCGATTTGATCAACTTAGATGATGAGGTAAAAGGAAAACGTATTTAAATATTTCTAGATAGTAGAATATTATAATCGTTTATTTTACTCTGGGACAGGTCCCTTATAGCAAGAATACAAAAATTATACAATAGTATAGCAGCGAGGTAATGACAAATAAACATATTATTTAATTCAAATCAAAAAATAAATAGAGCTTACTAATATACAATGTATAAAAAAAGACAAAAACAGCTACTCTCATTGAAAACGATAATTTTACATGTTTAACAGGTGAACTCGGAGATAAGTAAAAATACAATCAATATAAAAATATATGGTACAGGATGAAAAAAACATAAACAGACCATGAGGGAAAAAAACAATTTTTGTCTAATAAAAAAATAAATATAATAACAATAATAATAAAAAATGTATAAAAAAAGAAAATTAGCAACGCGAACTGAGTTCTGACCAGGCTAAACTATTCAGGATAACATTCATTTAATAAAATTTCATACAATTTAGATTTAAAAATTTCCATCGAGCGAGATTTCCTCACATCAATTGGAATGGAATTCCAAAGTTGTGAGGCGGCCACGACAAACGACTTATGAAATGTAGTGGTTCGGTGAGTCGGAAATTGAAGGTTATTTGGTGATGTTCTAGTAACCATAGTATGATAGGAAGTTCTTTCAGAAAACATATCAATTAGGTATGACGGTTCATTAGCGCCAAAGATAGAGAAAAGGAAGGTTCCAAGCAGGTATTTGCGACGGGATATGGAATTCAACCAGCCAAGTTTCTTGTAATAGGGGGCGAGGTGCTCATCTTTACGAATATTAAAAATATATCGAACGCTCGAATTTAGGAGACGCTGTAGTTTAAAGTTCAGCTCTGCCCTTAAATCATTATAAACAAGACAACGGTGATCAAAATTAGGAAATATTAATGATTTGACGAGCAATTGCCGAGTATGTAATGGCAGCAGATTTTATGCACCTTAAGTTGATAAAGCGTATTATTATTTTTATTTGAAATATTTAAAATATGGTTGTTCCACGACAAGTTGTCATTGAGGGTTACCCCTAGATTATGCACAGTTTTGGAATAAGGCAGCTCAATATCCCCGACTTTGATTTTGGGAATGATGTTAAGGTCAAAATTATTTATTATTTTCGAGCTCCCTAGTAGGACAGCTTGAGTTTTGCTACCGTTCAGAAGAAGGAAATTCTCATTAGCCCTATCCACAATAGCAGAGACGTCTTGATTAACCCTAGAAATCACATCACAAAGTTCATGTGGATAGCCATGACAGTATATTTGAAGATCGTCTGCGTACAGCAAGTGCTGGCAGTTTACGATGCATTGCGGAAGGTCAAGAACGAAAAGGGAGAATAATAGTGGGCCTAGGACGGAACACTGAGGAACTCCATTAGAAACAGAGCCCCACTTGGAAAGGTTTCCATCTGAATCCTTCACTGCTTGACGTCTATCGATTAGATATGAGTGGAACCAATTCAGCACTGTGCAAGAAAAGTTCAATTTTTTCATTTTGAGAAGTAAGCGTGAATGGTTCACGCGGTCAAAGGCTTTACTGAAGCCAAACAAAGCGAGAAACGTGACCATTCCTCTGTCAATTGCGGAGCGTATATCATCGGTTAGTTTAAGAAGCAATGACAGCGTACTATAGCCTTTACGAAAAACCTGACTGAAAACGATCCGAACGAGCGCTATTATGAGTCAGGAGATAATCCGTAGTTTGTTCATAAACGACTCGCTCCAGAACTTTTGATAGAGCGCATAAAGTCGATATTGGTCTATAATGAGCTGGGGAGGAGGGATTTTTAATCTTTTTTATGGGTCTTATAAGCGCCAACCTCCAGATCGAGGGATATTCAGCATGAAGTAGAGAGTGATTAAAAATGTCCAAGATTACTGGTAGTATAGTTGGAACAGATTTATTTGTGAGATCAATTGAGATTCCATCGATTCCCATTGAATTCGTTTTTGTCTGCTTAAGGAATTTATTCAAGTCTTCAGGTTTAAGGTATTTACAATAAAAGCTGACCGTATTGTAACGCACAAAGAGATTAGAGGAGGTGGGATTAGAATCTGGCTTGTCGCTTTGAGATGTTGGTACGGAAGACGAAAGAAAATAATTATTAGTTGGTCTACTGTCAAGTTGGCGAAAATAGAAGTAACGCGTTGACGAATGAGTCCCAGTTCCCTAAGCCTGCGCCAAACTTCATTAGGTTCTTTCACTTTGGAAAAGGCTGTGGAGTAGTAATGACGTTAAGACTCAATAACTAAGTATTGAGCTAAATTCCGACTTCTTTTGAAGATTTCGTACGTAATTTGATTTTTAGAACGTAGTAGTACTGACCTCTTTATAAATTAGAACAAAGGCGATTCGCACGTTATACGGCCCAGAGGCAAAAAAACGTACTGCATTCATAGTTTTATAGCTCACCTTTGTAGCCGAATTGAGGAACTTGACTCCGCTGTACGAAATGGAGAGGAGGATTTCCGGACGAACTCTGCCGTCGCGGGACGACCTCTTGAGCTTTTGGATCGATTTCTTGGTCGACTCTGTGCCTCTTAGTTCTCTCACCAACGTCGAACCCAAATACTATAAAATAAAGAAAAACGTACCAATAAAGACTGAATACATGAGGGAACACGAATTTGTGAGTTGCATCATAATCAAAAATGCTTCCAGGGAGGATAAAAACAAGCGGAATCGAAGTATATACGTTTATTTTGGCGAGAAATTAAGATAAAATTGGACCATATACAAATTGTCCATTCCATTTTAGCGCATGTACTCCAATTAATTAAACTACTACTCCATCGCTACGATTAAACGCCGTGGAAATGTCTTGGGAAGAGTAGCGTCATCGCACAAACGCTCTTTTACTTCAAATGAACTTTAGTATATAGTTTACCGAAGAGGATACTTCATGAGGCAATCAAAATTATTATGAACTTCTTTGGAACTTAATTGAAAATAAACTTAATTTCCAATTTTAATTGCTAAAATAGATAGAAAATTAAGCACCATTAAGTACCACCGGTAACAAATATTAGAAAAGCACGACACATATCATAAAATTCAAAAAGACCGAGTTAATAGGCAGTGTGCTTCATTATTAATATAATATCAGGTGCTTAAAATCATCACATTTAATTGATAAAGTCGGTTTTTGGGATAAGAATCGAGTACAGAGATTTTCGACAGTGGTTTTGAATAACGATACGGACAACGCGAAAGAAAGAACCGAGACGTCAACCTCTACGTGAAGCGAAGAGATCAACCCAGCCAAAAGGACGATAGCATGAAAACATCCTAGAAAATACAAAGCAGCTGACGAAATCAGTCAGCTGATAGAGAGAGCATGAACCTCTCTCTATCAACTTAATATTTTTTATATTTTTCCCGATATGAGCCGATGTGGCGTTTTGCAAAGAAGGACATTGCAATTACGGACAAACACATAACCACGAACATGATATAAAATCCACCAAGGCGGGACTCAAACCCGTGACCCTGGGGTATCAGACAAGGACTTCGCACCTACGTCACCAAGAACTTGAAGAATATAAATGAGCTAATGATTAACAGGGGACTCACCGATGCCAGGTAGGTGACGGAGCCCGCGAGCAAAACCTTCGGTCGGTGCCTCCACTGTGTCGTGAGGGTGGCCGGTACTCCGACCAGCAACTCCACAGGGTCGCGGATAGAGAGGTCCTCGGGTCCATTGGTGGTCACGGCGACAGCAGTCTCCTTGGGCTGGGGAGCGGGCTGTTGAGGGGCGGCTGGCGGGGGCGGCGGTGCGGGCCGGTTCTTCTTGTTGCGGGACCGGAGGGTGCCGGTACTCGGGGCGGCAGGAGGCGTGGCAGCGGCGGCGAGAGTTGCAGGCGACGACGCGGCCGTCTCCTTGGCGGGCGTCGAAAACGACGACTGTTAAGGAGGAAAAGAAAATAGAAATTTATGGTTACGGCCGGACGAAAAGTCATTCATGATTGCGGATATAAACGGTTGTGGAAAGAGTGATTAGAGAAAATCTTAGTACAAGAGGTCTCTCTGTCCTTAAAGTCGAATTGATAATTTATGGCACACAAAACACCAAAAAGAAACCAAGCTCTGAGCCATTCGGCCAATGAAATACTTGCAGGTACCAATTTAATGAAGAACTCCACCACCAGTGGTTTCTTAGGTGTATCTTGCTGCATGCTGCGAGAAAATGGGCGAAGAATTAAGTTAATTAGAAGGAAAATTGAGTTAGAAAATGAGGCGTTTACTACTTTGAGAGACTTAATGAAGAGGATGAAAAACAAAGTCTAAATACAAAATCGGAATAATGTGCGACTTCTCGGTCTACGTAACTCTAAACTTTTTAAATACATTCCCAGAGTTCCAACACTTGCAAACAACAGAAAACAGTAGGACCATATTATGTGGCCGGCCCCGGTGGCAGCGGGGTAAAGTCCTCGCCAGCTAAACTGAGGGTCGCGGGTTCGAGTCCCGCCAGGGTGGGTTTATCACCACCCAGGCGGACTCGATGGATGCATGTCAAGTTCTGTTGGTCCGGGCCCTGGAAAACCTGAGGATAAGATTAGCATCACATCGGGATTCCAGGAACATAAGAGCCAATAGAATAGTCCGGCAAGCACAAAAAAACACCCAACGTTCTTAGGGTACGTTGCCTCAGGGTTATCAAAGGATAATATGGAAATAAAGTATAATGTATTTGAGTCGTGGGAAACAACAAAGCATTAGAAGTACCAGAGATAGGTCTAGCTTTAAATAACGAATGTATAATTTACATTTTATTAAAAAGTGTAGATGTAATGCTAGCGAGCATATAAGATAAACTTTTGAAAAAGGCGATTGATTAAAATTTTAAATGCATGAGAATTCTAATAGAATGTAATGACATACAAGGCTAATTAAAATACAAGCCGTTTAGATGTTAAATAAAACAATCAAAGCATTCATATAAACAGGGATGGACGCTTGAAACGCTACATGGTATCCTACATGACTAGCAACCCGTAACTCAATCGAGTACCCATTCATCTCTCATTTCGTACTCATGTGTAAATTAATGCCGTAGAGACCTTTAATCCACTATAATTTGCATTAAACCAATTGCAAGGTACGTATTTTCCGGTATAGATAGTCTAACCAATCTTTACTATTTTGGAGAAACATTTATTCGTTTCTCCACATCCATTTGGTCTCCATTAACCCCTTCGCACTTCCTACCTCCTCTCCAAGTTCTCAAAAATCACTCTTCTCTTCCTCCCACTCCCAAGCATACCCTAAATTTTCTAATATACGCACGCACTTATTATTGCCAGAAAGTAACCCTATTTTTTCATATAACTGAGAGAGAAAATATATCCTCTACTCAATAAATTGAATGAAAACCACTATCGCATTGGAAACGAATCATATACCTCTATCGCTCAATATTGGGACATGTCTACATATCATGAATGAATTAATTCGTTCACTTGAGCAATTTGTAATTTCCAATGTCACAGAGAGAAATATTGGGTACGGGATAAAGATTAAAGACAAAATGTGAATGTCATTCGAATCATTAGAATTGGCTTTAAATAACGAAAATGGAGTAATTTGCCTGTCCTCCACACTGAAGAGTTTTCCAGGCGATAATCTTTCCAGAAATTAGTCGCTGACTACTTTATACCCTGGAAATAGGTACGTTATCTTGCAAGTCATCTCACAAGCTAATACTTTTCGCTTTACAAGCTGATATTATTGTTTTAAACTCTATCTGATCTTTCATTCGTAGTTTAAATGTCCAACTTCTGGAGAGAAAAATTTTGACATGAAGATCAAATATGTCCTAAGACAGCCATCAAATCACCTGAAATGTCTAGTTCCTAATAAAAAAATGGTTGAATTTTTCTATCTTCATCACGAGTGGATAAAATTTTTTCAGGACTCAAACCGAGCGTGCTTACCATTACTTTGCCCCCGGGAATAAGGATATATCCACTCCTATCACTCAGCCAATCATCGCTGAGCAAATTTCATCACGGTTATTATTTAAAAACAATGCGGAATTCATTCTACAATTTAAGTCAATATTCAAGCCAGATATCACTACATTATTTCTGTCTAAGATAACAGGGAGACATAGCCGGCAAGAGTCGGAAAGGGATCAGAAATAGTCGGAATATAATGACGGAGATGGAAGTATATTCACATCTTCAACACTGGCCGATATAATGTTTTCAGGACTCGACCGTGCGTTGTGCACCGTTAGCAACTTGGTCCTTTGGAAATAAGCACAAATTATTTTTTTTACATCCAGCCAACTACGTCCTCTTCCACCCCTTCCGTCGTCAGTGATGTTGCTGCTTCCAGGTATTGTAGGAAGACCTGGACTCGAATAAAATTCCATCCCACACCCCCCTCCTCTAACCTCGCGAGCTACCTCCCCTCCCCCTAATTCCCTTTCCACTCCCGCGGAATGAGGCAGCGATACGTCGGGAGAGTGAAGAGGCGGGTGGGCGGGAGTACTCACCCTGTGTACAAGCCTCTCCCACCCCGTATATATATATATATATATATCCTCTCAGAGGGAGAAGGGGTACCCCGTTTGTGTTTGTGATCTCATGGGCACGCCATCCGTCGCTCCATTCTGGAGCCACGGAGGCGTGCAAGGCCGCGATGCTCATCGCCTGGGTACAACCTTCCCCTCCTCACCCATCCCATCTAAACTCAAACCCCTCACTCGAACACCCCGCCCCCTTTTCCCTCCACCCCCTTTAACCACTCACCCTCCTTTAGAAGACTTTGGGGAGAGAGTAAGGGGGTGAAGGGGAGATAGTTTTTTTTTCGGGTCCGCATTATACGTGTATCTCCAGCCCTTCACCCGACCTGGGGTGCTGCCCCCCCCCCTCTTTTCCTCTCGGGACCTCGACGACGACGATGCTCTTCTCTCGGCAACGACTGCTGCCACTTCCCCGCACACCCCCGCCACCCACTGCCGTGTTTTTTTCTAGCGTTTTGTTTTCATTTTGTCATCCCAGCGCTTTCACGATGAATCCCGCTACACATCTCTTGACGACGAAAAATGTGACACGAACGTGCAAAAGTGCACATACCAGCCAAACAGTCTTGCCAACTAGCGGGATGGGGAAATATATCACGTTAGGATCTCACGATTCGAGTCGAGGGGATTGATTTACTCGTTTCTTAATCGTAAGGTGCAGAAAAGTGGACGGAGAGGAAAGAGGATGTCTGGATTGGAGAAATTTGAGGTGTGGGCACGGAGGACGGATGGAAGGATGGAGAGGAAGATTGGTAGAGAAAAGTTGGGCACCGTGGATGGGGAGAGGTAACAAATGGACGAAATCAAGAGGTTGAATGAATGATATCGCACCTGCATCCCATTAAATTCTCCAGATAATAATCCAAGTCAACTCATGGTATCAAATCGTTTCTGCCATCGCGCACCTCTTTCTGTACGCAACGATAATGCTTCGGATGATCCACGTTTTGACAATTAGTAAATAAAGGTTTCAGGAGGATATGGCTTTGAAGGAGGCGTCCACTAACAACTGAGAACAATAGGCATCAAGCGAATTTATGAATGTTATGAAATAACTGGCTGTGTCCGATAAGGTGCAGGATAACACACGGTTCAGGAACCATGACTGTGGAGGGGGCATTGTGTAGATGTTTGAGATCTGTAAATTGAGAATGGGAAAGGGGTGATGGGTGTAGAAGAAGATGCATTGAGAAGTGCAGTACATGGAAGACGCGGAGAGGAACGTTCAGAAGGAAATACAGAGGTGCCGGAGTAAGGGGATGGAGCAGGGATAATAAGAGGCGATGGAACGCTGAGGGCCATGATAATATGGAAGGTGTTGGATAAGAGGGGAAGAAATAAAGGTTTTCTGTACGTGATTAAAATGGTAAAAAACATTCCGAGCTGATGGGGCAGACAAAAGGAAGAAGTAGATATCGAAGGACACAGGAGGTCAAATGGCAGCGATTCCTCATCATCCAAACCTACCTCTAGATACCAGCGACAACTTTGGTAAGAGGGAAAACACTACGGTTAACTTACTACAATCTAATATTTCCTATTTCGCCACATGTGTCTTTAGCTTAGCTTCGGTTTCCCGAGGCGAGGAATCTTAAAATTGTCTCGAAGTTTGCAAATATCTCAATGAAACAAAGGAGATAGAGACACAACTGGCCAAAAATGGAGCTTACATCTCCAGCTTGGCACAATATTGTGAAAAATTAACCACAAAGGAAAGATGTGATAGCAAGTCTAGAAATCCAGCTTTGAAAAGAAACACTGGCACAATTTTCACACTGTTATTTTCTGTCACCAACTTAGCACTTAAGCATATTTGCCATCAGGGTGATGGCAAATATGCTTAAACCATGGTCGGTGACGGAAAATAAAAGTGTGAAAATTCTACTAGTGTTTCTATTCAGACATGGAAATCCCAAGGTACCACAAAGTTAGAGCCTATACGCTCATTTAAGTCTGGAAATGTTTCAGGACCATCACGGAGGTTCAAATTTCAAGACAGATCATGAACTGGCTGTTTCAGAGCAAGGGATTATTACCTGATAAATGTTAGAGATCGACTGTACAATAAAAACGAGCGAAAATTCTATACTTGCCACTTCATACACGGCAAAATCACGGAAACAAATATATTAGAAAATATCATTCTTTTCATCCACTACTTCCCTATATCTTAGCCTTTTTCTCCTCCTTTTCATAGCTAATGATCATGCCATTTGAGCGGCTTACAGCTTATTACGAAGGTTTAAAATATAGTGTGGTTGAGCTCTACGTCGCCCTTAGAATGAAAGGATGGGTATTGTAGGTAAGAATCATAAAATTTAAATCTACTACGGAATAACAATGATACATTTTTATTACTCTCTTCAATTAAAAGCTCTCTCGATTCTTTTTTCTCTTTTGATACTTTCCAACAAAAACTTACACCATTACTTAGTTCCCTACGTATCACGATTCGGGCTCGCAGGGCAACATGTATATGAGTAAATCCCGTCGTACGGTTCTGAATAGGCAAGAGAATTTCTAACAGATTCACCATAAATTCAAAGTCACGTTTGTTTTCTTTTCTTAGCCGTCGATAGAGGCTACTATGCTAAGTGTGTACCAGGAATTAGTCTAAAACATCTTTGAATTTCTAGATCCAGCTAAACTTTTTCTCTTCCACAACTAGAGGCACAATGTTACGTAGGTAATCCTTCCGCACGAGGGTAAGCAGATACGTCGCCTCACCCACAAGGCTCTTTGCATTTCCAGCACAGCAAGGAGGGAGGAGATGGGTTGGAGGAAGGGGTTGAACAAAAAAAATAATGTACTAGCTGCTGTCAGTCCCGCCCCCTTTCGCCCCACACCAGGTGGGACGCGCGCCCTCGTCCCCCCAAGCAGACTAGGCGTGCACATCCCTTTTTCGAGCACCTACCACTACACCCTCCCCCGTAAACCCTTTCATCCCTTTTAACCCCAATACCACCTCCTCTCCCTCTCTCTTCATTCCTACGCTGCGCCGCCAACGACGGTTGAAGTATGCGGCAGCAGTGGAGGGGGGGTGCACGGAGAGGGTGTATCTCGCCCGCCCCCACCGCCCCACCAACCCCTCTCCACTCCTCCGTATAGAACGGGCACATTCCTCAACATACTGACTCCGCCCCCGTCTTTCCCCCGATGCCCTGACCCCACCCTCTCCTTCATCCCCCCTCGACCATTCCCGGGGCAACTCAGCGCGATGATTTTCAGGCTCCACGGAATCCCAATGGCGCCACCGTCGACTCCTCCCTCTCTTCCTATAATAACGGCTGGATTATGTGCGCTTCAAATTAGCAGCGACCGTGATTGTTAGTCTTTTTATTCATTTATAACTAACTCCTCGTTCCTTCCTCCCCCCCGCCTCTCTCTCCATCTCACACACACACAGAGAACACACCATCAATGTTTCTCTTTCTTTTCTCGAGTCGCGCGCTTGCCAAGCCTTATGAAGAGAAAAAGTTAAAAATGCTCTCAAGTGAGGAGTAGAGGAAGGCAGCGGGCGTAGACCAATGGATGGGGAAGCATTAGGTGAAACTAGGGGGAAGGAGAGGAATCTGAAAGCATCCACCACGTGCGCGATACACGTTTTCCCCACCTAGGTGCATGATTTTCTGTCGGCCACATCGATATCAAGAACCTTACAGGATGTGTATTCAATTAATTTTTCAAACTGTGCACAATTCCAACAGCGTATTTAATTACCAACTACGATTTCGAGAGCAAAATCTAATTGAGGCACTGAACACAAGGAAAAATGCGAAACAAAGGTATAAATAATGATCGCCCATTCCAGTCATCATTAATATTGGACATTCAATTCTATGAGTGGTTGACAGCAGCCCTCCACCTGTCCCGACCTAATGCTAGTCCCTTACTTCCTGGTAACTTTTCCTGTATACTTTTTTCTTTCTTTTGTCCATGAACTTATTCCTGGGTCTGGGGACTATTCCCTCTATTTCACCGGTAATCATGGTTGGTTTTTCCTGAACAGAGAGGATAAGTAAATAGTGGTTGATTGGAATGTGCAACGCTTCCACTAAATTAACCCCGAAAATTTTAACCATTAATTTAATCTTAATCTTAGGTAGTATAATATAACGTACTCATTGATTGTTTTCAACCCTAACAATTAGGAATGTAATTCCTCTTGCAATTCAGACTGGAAGCTGGAACTTGGTGAAAATCTGACCGATCTTCCAATTCACAGAAAAAATTAAAAATGGAAAAATGGAATGACAACAATGGAGTGAAGTCAAACGCATATGGACTTGCTTTACGAAAATATCAACGAGATGGAGAAAATCCGTCACGTTCATCTAACGCTGGTAAGTGCACCAAAAGGCCTTACGCCACCGATTACAATATGCTAGATTGTGTCAAGAGACAACTGAGTCGCATTTTTACGGTCCGTGGCTGAGATTTCCACAGAGTTTATTGAAATAAATGGGAATTCCTCATTCACGCGGTAACTTTTGAATCAAACAGCTCCAAAAAACATTTGGAGCGGCACAAATATGACGCACGAGAATAAATATTCAAGAATAAATATTCATTGGCATTTGAAACTAACTGCGTGGACAGAACGTATTTCGCTGCCCATACTTTTCACATTACTTGCACAAAAATTGGGTCTCCGCGATAGAAAAGGTATATTCAAACATGAAATCTTTCTCTTACACCAAGCAACGAAAAGGCATCCTATGTTCAACGACTGAAAAGCATCACGCCATAAAATATCCCCCGATACTACCGACAGTCAATAAATGAAGTTCGTTAGAATCCTGGTAACTAAGTGATTTTTAAATACTTCCCACTATCGCCTGCGCTCTAACTAAACCATTTCTGGTACTCATTATAGCTTTATCTCTACCCCTTCTTCTCTCCTAAGGTATTTTTTTTATTCCTTGGTAAGTTTTATTTGATTTGACCATTTAATGTTGAACTCCAGATACCACATCGATATCGAAGATAGAGATTCATGATTAACAGTCAGATTATGAAAAATGAGGAAGAGGTTCCGAATAAATCCGTAGAAGGGAGCAATCGGTGACTGATGAGGAAGTGAGGCAGTAATGCACGAAACTCCACTGAACGCTGATTGTGCAGGATATCGACAGGCAACTTAGATGTCAGATATAGGAAAGTTTAAATTTCGGCTTATTCAACAAGAGTATCGATGTTCTATCTACAATATCATAGCGTCGAGGTAGGCTGGACATCGACAGCTACGCCGATAAGGCTCTTAGCGAAAAACCCGATTCTCGGGTCCCGTTTACTGATATTGCAAGGCAGTTAGCCAAAAACAGTCCCAATATGTTCGATTTAACGCTCTGAAATCCGACTTCAGATAACGATTCGATGTCAAAGGTACCCCAGCATGATAGTTCCGGCATCTTAAAGAATAGCGTAGTGCTTAACGTGCGTAAGGATGGAGACATTGGTGAGTACTGCATATGTGAGTTAGACAAGTAGGCTAAAAATATCAATAAGCGGTGAACACTGAATGCGAGGGGTATGGACTGCCATAAATAATTCCACAACTAAGAGTAAGCCCCTCCTGGCCTCGCGCAATTGGGGACTTTGCACCGGTGATATTTATACTCATTATGCGCATTACGTGTTGCTAAATATTACTATTTAGATAAGAATAAATGCTGCATATGTTCCATTATTTGTATTAAACATTTCCGTAGTTCTAATTATTCCTAATATTTTATTAACTTCCGGCCCACTCCATACTAGTGCCCGGATCTCAAAATCCAAACAGCGGCTCTGACTTCTACTCCCGAACTGAATTGATGGTTGAAGAATTCAATTACCATTCATTGGTACGAATGTGCTGACATCATCGAAATAGAGAAAAGGAAAATCGATTTTTCCAAGATATAAGAACTTCTACCAAAGATTCGACTCATAGTCCCACCCTTTTGGTAGTTCCGAAAGCCTCCGCTCCAATTGCAGAACACTGGCTTTTTCAACCAATTATACTAAGGCTCACAAAAGTGTTCAAACGCCACACTACACTCGCTCCTATTCGTTGTACTCCGTATTGCGACGATCTTCCTCTCGCACTAGCCCTCCATTATGCCTCAAGTAAGCAGAAGCAACGGATACGGCGAGGTAGCGGTAGCTTTAGTAGAAGTTGCATGAATAAATTCTATGCTGAATTCGTATTCTCCGACGAAGCTTCCGGATAGGATTAAATTTCGGGAGTTTTTCCACGAGTCGGGTCGTCGAGAGGAGGGAGTAGGAAGAAGGGGTAAGAAGAGAGTGGAAACGAGTGAGATTGGATGGATGTAGGCGGCGTGTCTGGAGAACACGCTCTTTCAATGAATGCGATTAACTCACGTGCAAATCTCGAATGGGATGGAAATTTTTAAATGCGTCTTTTGTGCGCGCCCATTCCCACCCCACTCCCCACCCCCCTCACATGGGGGTAGAGGGGGTTGGTATCCTCAAAAGGAGTAACAGAAACGAGGGTGAAAGAGTGAGAGAGGGCTTTCGGTAATTACGTTTTCAGCCTTTTCACCCGTTCCGTTTATTTTCGTACCACCTCACGGACGATCCACCTGAAAATTCCGCCGGGAGATAGACTGGAACGGGTCACGGATCCGTGAGCCACCTCTTTTATTTTTTCAATTAAACGTATTTCTGCTCAAAAGACTACGACTCGGGCGGAGATGGGAAATGACGAACTATCCCGTGTTTCTGCAAAAGATTACTGAGAATCAGGAGTTAAAACGTTAGGCCGAAAGCCCAAATTTTTGGATTATCTAGAGTTCGTACTCGCACCTTTTCTGAAACACAAGGATGATCGAGAAAATAAACCCGAGACGACAGATATCGTTCAAAACGTATTTTGCATCCACTTTGTGAACAACTTGATAAAATTCAGAGAAGAAAGAATAAGAGAACTGGGAAAATTTAAATAGGGGGAAGAAAGAATACCCGAAATGAAAGATAATGGGGATTGTTCCAACAATAGCGAGGAACGAGGTTTACAGGCACTGCGATTTCAAAGACGATTACAATTGATGGATAACTGAAATAAAAGCATTCGAAGTCTCCTGGTCTAGTATTTCTCCATGAAGAAATTGGATTATAAGAGAAAATTTGAAAATATTACGAAAAGGGAACTGCCGTGGAGTCAAAGGACTACCCCGGAGTCGATTGAGTAGATTTTTCAACTGAAAGGTCGAACAGAAAATTAAACAGACGGTAATATTCTATAACCTCATATTTAAACGTGAAATTAGATACGTTAATGAATTAAGACGAAGAAAGGGGGACTTTATTTTTCTCTCTACGTAACCTCGTCTTGTATCCATATAATTAGCAATTATATTAGCCTTAATTTTGACAATTAAACAAAGAATATACAAGTATGAAGCAAAATATAGCATAATCCATTATTTAAAGCGAGAAAGAAGACTAAGTAGGTTATGGAACTCGAAACTTAACAACGCAATATGTACTGCACGAGACAACTTCCTGGCGCTGGACAGGCACCACCGGGAAAATAATGGATGAAATTATGAAGAAATCAAGAAGAAATGGCATTGAAATGAAGAAAGACACAAATACCATGAACTTTATTTTCAATTATTTTGACTACCAAGGATAAAATTGCATGGGAATCAATTATGCCAGGTTGTTACGCATTTACACTAGTTACCCTAATCAAGGGGTGATTCATTTGATAGAAAATGAGACGCACGGGAATTGATTCTGATATAATTTTCACGACGGTGCACCCTATTTATTAGAAGACGAAAAATATAATTTAAATTTTGACCCAACATCGATTCAAATCAACCAAGATTTAGCATCAAAGTCCAGGAACGATTCAGTCATAAACTAATGCTCAAGTACTTTACCTGCAAATTGATGGTGATACCTACCTCGTATAACTAGAATTGATGTGTGCCTAAATCTACTCTAGAATATTTCCACTTAAATAGGATAAGAATTACCATCTCCGAGGTGTCACTAGCTAACGTATACTTCGTTGAACACTCCGGGAGCTGTGGGAGTATCTTTCCTGACGTCAAATTTTCATTACCTCCGTCCATGTCAAGAAGGAGTAAAGGCATGACCCACCAGGAAAGGGGAAAAAAAGAAACATGGAGGAGAGCAATATCACATCGTGACATCACTCCTGTCCATTCCCGCTCTCTGAGGGAGGATTAGGGAGGGGCGGGATGAGGGGGGGAGGGCGAGTCTTTCGGGCTGAAAAAGGGGGCAATACTGCATAGACCCGCTCGCCCCGTTTAGTGAAAAGGCGAGGAGTGGAGGATGGAAAGGGAATACCGCCCGTCTCCATCTCCTGAATGGATTCGGCCTCAAAATAATTTCCTCCGTTCTGCAGTCTCTCCTCCCTCCTCGTCTATCCCCTCGCCTCGCCCCCCCCTTCCCCGTCAGCTCCCATCCACGAATCTCGGATTCACGTCCTATACTTCGAACCAGTGTTTCACGGACGTTCCTGGGAATGATCATGATTTCTCCTTTCTGCAACCCGAGAAATGTTGGTCGAGAGATCGGAAAATGTGTCCTAGACGTCTAGTAATCTTATATATAAAATAATAATAATATAAAGTGATGATTCATGCCGAAATGTTGCGTAAATCTATCGCGAATTAAGGAAATTAAAATTTAATAAATTGGTTTCCAACACTTTTTTAATTATATCAACTCGACTGCCACCGTGCAGCATCTCATGTAAATGACAAATACTAACCAACCAAGATGTTAATGGATGTTGGTGATTTCCAGAAGAAGTTACAATGCATCGAAAATAGTCGGAAGTAAAAACAATCTATATTCTTAGGAAGAAATAGGTTTTAAACTAGAAGTTTTACTGATTCAATAATAACATCGCTGTTATTTTACGAATATCTCAAATGCAATAGAAACTAAGTGAGTTATCCTTATTATCGTCATGGCATACGGATGCACTATTTATAAAATTCTGGGCGATTTTCATTTCAGATCATGGTCAGGCATTACACTATATTTTATGCCACGGCACCGTCTCTAGCGCTAAGTCATCAGATATAGCGAACGTTAAGTCAAATGTATTGACTTTTGATTAAATCTCAATGTGTGTGAAGTTAACTCTTTTCATTTTTCCGAGCAACAAAAATGAGCAAACATTTTGTGAATTGTTTGCTGATGTGTACCGCATGGTAAATTTAAAACAATTATTTCACGCTCGAACTCGGAATAAGTCAAGACAACAATGAGTCGACGTATTAGAGGAAGGGTTAGCTATGTCTGAATCAGTTTTCTTTCTTAACAATTTGAACATAAATCCAAATAATATCCTTAAAAATAGATTTATAGACAATATATAAGAGATCCTAAGGTAATGATTTAGTCATAATTACCGATGCGCAATGAAAGGTAAATTAAAAAATGATTGGGGACTTCCAAAAAAATCTCAGAAAATAATACTTTTAGATCTCAATTCCCTAAGGTTACAAACTGTTGGCATTTGGAAACCCTATTCTTCGCCATCCAGCACATGTGTTACCCTTCTCTGTCAACCGAGCTCCATCTCTCTGGTAAGAATTTATAGCTTTTTAAAAAATTCATTGACAACAAGATGAGGCACAGGCCAAAGAAATCCTACATATTTTCATATCAATATGACAAGTATTAGCGTCAACCTAGTGCCATCGATGTTAGTCACCGTCCATGAAAGAGAACTCTAAGACGAACTGGTAGAAGAACTAGACTCTATACACGACTCAATTTACATCGATTAACTGAGTTTCATTTGAGTCGCTGAAGGGGCTGAGTCTTACTCAACTTGGAAGATTAAAGGTTGCACTTTTATCGCAAAGGCAATCAACAGGAAGACCAAGATTCGGTGTAAATATTGCAACTAATCGTACGATTTTATCAAAAAATTCCTATTGCCTAACTAAATAGGGATAATACGCTTTAACTACTTAGTCCTTCTGATTGGAATACTAATAACTGCCCTACAATTTTAGAATAACTGTCGGCTTACAGAACACTGAATAGGATAACTGAACATTGCGAAATACCGTCATTTTTGGCGAAAACACCCAAGTTGTTTGACGAACTTTCCTCCGAAACTTCTCCTATTTTATCGGCTAGTATTTTTTTCCTTAGTTCAGCTTGTTGTATTTTCCCAGCTTTTTGTATACTCGCAAATATGATAGGTCGATAAGAATGTATATGAATCATCGTAAAGGTAGAAGGACTAGAGAACGAGAGGGAGGAAAGAAGTGATAAAAAATCGGCTGTCTAACATGGGGGACGGAACAAGTAACTGGAGGCGTTGGGATTAAGAAAGCTCGTTCAAGTTTTTACTAGGAGAGAGTAAAAAAGTGAAGATAAAGTTTGATGTTTCAATTGGAGGAGATATGCATGCAGTGATACGAGTAATAGTCTTGCGAGAGAGACTTTTGAAAAGGAATTAGAGGAGTAGTGATGAAACAAAAAACTTGCTCCCACCAATGAGGTATGAACTCATTTATTTATGAAATTAATCAAATTATCCAGCGGTTAACGTAGTTTTTAGTGGAAACGACAAAAAAATGATGCCAATAATTTTATGCCTCATACCAACTTAAATCACTCAATAAATATATATCTAGTACAATATGTAGGGAAAATAGACACCCCTTAAGGAAAAATAATTCTATTTATGAGTTGTTGACACTTACAGTTTCATTAATTCAGCTAGTAAGATTAGAAAACTGAAAAAAAACCACGGACTTCCTTAAACACAGGGATTTATTTGTTAGCACAATCTTTCCTCATATCTGCGTACATCCTACCCTTCTCCATCCCGCCCATAAAACATATTCTAATTCTTCCCCTTTCCCGCTTTCCCAGCATATCCCAGCATCCTCCTATCTATCACGAACTTAAGCAGTCCCTCGCCCCTCATTGCCTCTTCCACCGACCGACATTACCTCTTCCAAATCTCATAAGTAAGAAAAAAATAAATATTTTTTGAGATTTCGATGAGAAAATAAATCAATTATAACATAGATTGAAGGATGCAAAGCAAATGCTGGACTGGTTTCAACAACGGAGTATTCACCCACTGTAAACCTGCATAATAGAAATTTTCCAACCATTCCGTCAACCAACTACTTCACAACCCCATGGCTCTACATGCGTTTTCTCTTAATTCCGTCCACTTTCCTTAGCCCTCCAACCTTACACCTCTCTCCAAGCGCCAAACCTTTAGTTTCCAACAATGACAGAATGGAGTCACGTATATTATTGCATCCTTAAATACTGATATACAACATATTTTGACGGGCTATGATAAGTATATCTGTACCATGAGAATTCAATCTTGTTCACAGCGGAAATAACTCTGACAAAAGTTTATTCATATACGAATTTTGAAACTCTTATCATTTTCAGCATTCAAGTTGGCATTCATGACGGAAATTTGACACACTTTGCAAAATACTGATGAGTCTAACAACTTCCAGCCCAGGCTAAGGTACTAATTTTCGTCAACGCTGAATATTTTAAGTAAGAACTCTAACGCTCGGCTGCGCCCTCCATTTATTGCCCCCTGATAGGGATCTATTTAGAAGATCCTGAAAAAGGCGTTACAAGCGACCCACGCACCCGTCGGCCAAGAGAATGCGAACCGCATAAAGTATCCACTCTATTTATGACTCTTCCCCTTTAGCAAGTACTATAAATTAGGCCAAGAAACCATTTATCCCATGCCTAATATCATTCCGCACGAATCATCCGGCCTATTCTCGACTTTTCCCGCTCAGCAAGCATTCACTCCTTAGTAGCAATGTTACTCGATTTCTTCACCAACAACTCGCCAAGCAATCACTTCTTCTCTGGTCAACAATCCGTAGATTGGTTTGCAGCAGTCGCTTTCCGTCTCCTTTCCGCCCGATCTTGAGCCAGCCTCTTCAACTCCAAGTAGGAATGGCAGCACATGTCCGCTACAATCTGTTCTACGTATTCCTTTCTGGGTCAGCATCTCGTATTTCTACCCTGAAATGAGCCCTCTATGATGGTTCCGAGTAGTCCCTCATGTCTTATTGTATGGCCTATCCAGGTGTCTCGTATCTTTCTAATTGTATTCCACAGACACGGAACCTCATCGGCACTCCCTAATGCCGCTTCATTAGTCACCCTCTCCATCCGAAATATTTTGAGGATTCTCCGGTAGCACCACATCTCAAAGGCCTTAATTCTCTTTCTTCCATTGATACTAAGTACCCATGTCTCACTACCATAAAGCAAAACTCTAAGACTCTAACTCTAAAAACACACAAGGCAATCACTACAACTGCCAAACTCGGAATATACTCCAACAACTCCTCGCCTCCTCCACAATATGACATACCTCTAAGCTTGTCTTCCTCGTATCCAAACTTACCTTCTCACAAGAACTTCAAAAGTCATATGTGCTCATTCCTTTTGTTCAGATATTGACATTCGATGGATTAATTCTTTTCCATAGGAATCGGCGGTTTACAACAGGATGTATCGGGGTAGGAAGGTAGGGTGGACGGAAGTAGAGAAACCCGACACCGCAGTCACTCCGGCCATAGAAAAAACGGACGGGATACCGCACTCATAGTCAACTTTATCGCAGTCAGGTTGCAATCGCATAGGTAGTGCTTTAGTTTACTGTCCTTCGATGGCTAAGGTCATTTGAACGTACTGCCTGACACTAGGAGACAAGGATAACAGAACAAGAGCAAACAGAAGAATTACTCCGCCGAATTATAGCCGAAACCAACGATGCTTAACTTCGGAGGCTGAGAAGGACCCTGTTTTCCCATTATGGAAGGCCGTAGTCACCCGTGATAAATCACCAATGATCACAAAGCACCAATGATAAATCTCCACCATCTCTGGGAACTCCAGAGTACAACCCTCTCGTTGACCTTAGAATATATACATCTAAGACACCGAAACAAACTAAATATTGTCACGCACTACAACCCTTGATCTCATCTCCACGAGTCTAAGATTGAGCTAACCTAAACAATCATCGCCAAATCAGTCTTGCACACTCCATAGGTCAGGAGAGGGCGGCCGTGAGCCACATCTATTGCCTATTCTCTACCAGTGATCCCTAACAACCACAAAAATCGCTACTTAGCTACCTTTTCTACCTCCATCCCTCTTTCCCAGAAACAAAAAAGCCTGTACATCCACCAATGGTAAGGGTAAAAGGGAGAAGGGGTTGGAGTCTTCCCGATACAGCCAAAATAAAAAACACAAACCTTCCATCTCTCGCGGGAGGATTTCAGCAGAAAGAAAGCAAGGAAGCGAAGGCACGCGCGAGACATAAAGTACACTCAATATGCACGGCTGAAGCTACGTGAATGGACATCACCACGCGTGGCAGCACGAGTGGATGACGGTCGGGGTCGCCCCCGCGGGAGGCGACGAGAGGGCAGAAATAATTGCGAATGAACGAATTAAAAAAATGAAACAGCACGGCACGAGCGGACTACGCGAAAAAAGGCTGCATCGACGAACGGGCATCGTGGAAGAAGTACTCTCTCTCCACTGGAGGAAGGAAACGGTGACGTTCCTCACATCGCCTCCGAGGACTCAATTTTTTCCAGTTGGGGATTTTACGGTTGAAGCTGAGTACGAGCAATTCCAGCCGTTTTCCGAAACTAAAAGTTGCAAGGTTCCATGAACGAGTACCGTACGCCCGACTAGCGAGAAAAAGAACCAACAGACAGAGAATGAGTACGCTTAAAGTTGCAAAATAGGGCCAGCAGCAGATTTAGAATTTGAGATTTTTGGAACGTACCCTTTCTTTCCACTGGTACCAACGCTATGGCAGGGCATTATGTCGGATGCTGGCCTTCAAATAACGAATGAGCTTTCGTTGCCCTCCATCCTTCACGCAGATTAAACGATCAATTAACGCCTTACATATTCGACAAAAATCGTTAGAGTTTACAAAAGTAAATATATTAGTTTACTACAGAGGGTCATGCAGGGCATTAGATGGGACAATAACAGCAGCAAAACTGGGCAACGAAAATACACAGCACACGCTAAGAATATGAGGACTGGAAAAAGACAGCATCAGAATAGACGAAATTGGAAGCAACGAAGATGTGACGGCAAATAAGGATGAGGAAGAAGCGTTGACGACGGGAAAGATAATTAATTAAGAAGGTTTACGAAGAATTTGGGATAAAACATACATTTGATGAAAACTCAGCGACGTACTAGAGACGCATTCTGAGACACACTGGCCTCAGGAAAACAATAGAGGAAGGAATGGAAAAATTACTTATAACCAAGGATGGTTTGGGCGAGACAAATAATCAAGGATGTCAAAGCGCAGACGTAGAGGAATGAAACGGTTAATTGTGAAGAGAGCTGAGGCAAACCACTCTCCGAACCGAGGCAAGTTGATGATCGCGTACGGAGTAACAGAATCACAATGCTACTCAAAACGCTAAAGGCCATGTCGTGGGAAGAAAAATTATCTCGATAATGGGTGCCCATTTCAAGAATGCGGGTATTAAACAAAGCAATAATTTAGTCGTAATCTGATCCCTATTCATAAGCGGAAGCAAACTCATTTCATTTGAAGTTTTAATTTGATTTTCGTGGGGCCACTGAATTTCGGACCACATGGATGACTACCGCTTGAAGTAGGCTAATTCTAGCACTCACAACCGTTCTTCCTCTGTTCAGCTGCGAGTCACAGGTTGAGAGTTACGCTCTGTAGAGAGAGAGAGAGAGTTCTGTAGAGAGAAAGGTCACGCTCAGAGAGCGCAAGAGAATTAACAGGCTGTAACACCCGATATTCATGACCAAGACGGAGACCAAAATTCTTTCAGTAGCATTACGAGCAATGTGACAGCAGAGGAGTAATTTTCACGGAAAAATTTCATCGAGGTCATTGGCACAACGATACTTTAAGTTACAATATAATATTTATAATGTTCACAACCACCTTTAAGGCCAGCATACACAAATATATAAAGCTTACTAGTTGACTTTTTCGCATTAAAGTATCGGATAATCGGTAATATCTCGCATTAAAATATAGGATAATCAGTAGCCTCTATTTCAAACAATAACTAACTAGCCTCACTAACACAATTAGACAAGCTACAAATAAATCCATCAATACCACAGGCCATTTTTAAATCTAAACTGCTTCAAGGTAAATTCAAAAACATATTCTTTCTGATCCAGAAAAGCTATGAAAATGTTATTTAAATAAGAAATAGAGCCGACCATAAATATTGCTATAGTCAAGTGTTAAATGACCTCGTATAATTAATAAAATTTACTTGTTACCCCTGAAGTAAACTTTCAATGTGAAGATGCAGGAAGTTAACCTATCATTTATATCAGCATTAATCCTTTATCATTCGATCATTAATGAGCGCAGACACGGAGAAAACCTCAGTTTGATATATAAATAGATTTACAGAATCAAAATAGTAATAGACCACACCAGCGTCCATCTGGGTATCAGGAATTGTCACTGAAGCGAGAACTGGAGCGTGGACAAAGACTTCAACTCGGAGAGACTAATTTAGGTACCTTAATATAAAAAATTTAAGGAATCTGAACTTTGGGTAGTTTATTATTCATTTCAAAATTAATCTCATCGGGTTCTTAAGACTCAAGGAAATATCCAATTACCTTCCACACTCAGGGAAGACTCAGCGCAAAGATCGTTGGTCTACAGATAGAATATCATCATCTTTCAAATAAGAAGCAAGAAGATATCTCTCATTTGCCAAACAAGGAGAGAAGAATACGACTCACACCACTGTACAACACATCACAGTCAGCTTCAGTGGATCTGCAAGAGTGCCAAGATGAAAAGCTCACCTCGGATGAATTGAAAACTTTTGAATACCCACCAAAGGCGTCATTTTTTTGCTAACGCCATGGTTTGCTAACCCTCTTATGAAAAGTCGACGAGATAAATTATCCATTGATTAACGAGAAAGAAAAACATGGTAAGAGTTCGTGCAAGAGAAAGAACCACGACACAAGCACTCGAGGAGATACCTCGGGAATTATCGGAAAAAGAAAGCAGCGGAATTATCCCTGCTATTCATGGCTTCAAGCTGAATGAACGTAAACATCTATTTATAGCCTCCATTGGGGATTAAAGTTTGGGAAAAGATCCTAATAGATTATTTCATGCCACATGAATTGCTAGAGGGGAGAGCGCAAATCTTTGGCTTGATAGGCAACCGACTGGATTCATTGCGAGCCAATTAAAAACGGGAGAAATAATGGGGTCGCGTCGAGAGGCAATCCACGAGAAAAGGGAGTATGAAAGAGGGAAGGGAACGGAGGTAGCGTGGTGGGGAATGAAGTGGTAGAAGGGTTGGAGGTCTGTCTGTAGGGAACGAGCAACGGGGTGAGCGGCAGGTGGAGAAGGGGGGCAGGCAGTATCCGGAGTAGCGTCCGCTGGCGGAGGGAAAATAGAGTCGTATCAAAATGGATGGCTTATGCATCCCGAAAACAAAGAGGAACACTCAAAATCATAAGTGCCTAAACGTTAAAAGCGGTGATTTGAACAAGGAAGAGAAAATTTTGATTAATTTGCCAAGGGATAATACGTTTGCATATTAAGGTGGTCCGAAAAAAAACGTAAAATGGCTCCAATTTTCCATACACGAGTACGAATTACAAGAATACGCAAGTTCACATAAGGTATGCAAAAATTCAGATTACTGGAGGCCCTAATTGACTGTATGTCTTACACTAGCAGAAAAAAGAATCCATTTTGTCCAAATTGAATGAATAGCAAGGGCTAAGTTCGAGAGAAATCGGGTAATTTTTACAAATCACGCCACGGGAATGAAAAACTACTCAAGAGCTCCAAATGTAGAGAGCGGTTCGAGTAAATAACAAGCAAAAACATGTATAGATACGCTTCATAAGGGGAATACATGAAATCGCGCATTAAGGGACATGTATGTGATACAATTTCCAGCATATCCGGAGTCTGTGCTCGCGGCAGCGTCTGCTCGAGGGAGAAAAATAATTTCCATTCCTACTTCTTCGCATGGCTTATGCATCTTGAAAGAAATAAAGTATCATATGTGTCAATGAAAAGAAAGCAACGCTTTGGATAATACGCTGACGAATGTTGACGGAAGTGCCCGGAGTTGATACTTAAGATTTTTTTATACTTCAAACAAAAATTACACGATAAACTACTACATCCTTTTTCCTCTTTATGACCTAGCAAGAAAACCATGTATTTTAAAAAAGAGGGTTCGGAAGTTTTTTTAGGCAATGTATATTTCTTATTCGAATACTCTTATGTGAGGTTTTTTCTTTATTATTTCAACAATGATGTCAATTTTCTTCAAATAACAAATCTATCCAACAAATAGCTTTATGGATCGGAATTACATTCAATTTTACAATTGGTCTATATGTACTTCAAACCTCAACACTAACGGCGAGATAAGCTGTAATTATTTATGACTCCTACAACGAAAGGGCCAATCCAATTGCAAGAAAACTTATTAAGACTCTAAACTACGACTTAAAATGGCCTCTTAGCGCAGTACAAGCCCGAAGCGAAAAATAATATAATTGAGTTTTTTCATGAAACCATATGCCATCGCCTACAACAGGCTAGAGGCGTTCAATGAGCCTTACACCATACGGTATGCTGAAAAACAGATACCATAATTATATTCTTCGATAGGTGAGGATAAATACGTTTATCTATAATCGATGTGGCGCAAAAACTATCAAGAAATGGAAAATGGATTTCATAAGTTAGTCAAAGCATGCAGCAGAGTTCATATCATCATATCATTCTATCAGTTCATAAATTATCGTACCCATTAATACAGATTTTCGCCACATAGAGGACTTTAAGCACTTCGCTGGAGATAACAGATTTGTAGTACAACTCCGTTATTTTTTTATTTATTCATAGTCCTCCGCAGACCCTGCAAAACAGAATATGCGAGAAAAAACAAATCGATTCATCTCATCAAAACAATGTGAAAATCATTTAACATAAATAAAGTTAGACTATTTTCTTTTGACCATACTTTATCAAAAAGAACTTGCCTTTGCGACGACTTAACGTTTACAACGTATATACACAGAGTTTTATAAAGAGTAAGGACAGCATGATGACATTACGAGAGAAAATGCATCGTAGGGTCAATAAACTTTGAGGGTTTTGAGTATCTTCGTCAAATTTTTGAGGAGGAGGTCTGGATAGACAGTAAAAAATTCGTGCGAGCATATGCTGAAAGAGAGGCCTTTGGTATTACATGGAGCCATAAATAACGTTTCTCGTGGAGCGATAAAGAGCTCTTTGAGGAACTAGAAACGGTGGTAGATTAAAAATAAAGCATCTAACCGAAAATTAATTATAAATTATTCGCGGATAAAGAGAAACAATGACTAAATACAACACAACTACTTGAGTTGTGCATGCTGTTTGATAGACTAAGGATGAGAAAAGACAGGATCATAACATAATCCGGCGAAGAACAATAAAAACTAGTATTGAATGAAATAAATGCGCCGAGTTAATTTAATCACATAAAGAACAGTAGCAACACCAAATAGAATGCGAAAAAATATTCTGTTTAGCCAGGGGAAAGAATCAAATAAGCCAAAGAGAACTATGAACAAATATCATTATTATTTCATCACAAAAGGAAGGATTTGTTTTATGATCGGTTAATCATATTGCAATGAATCAGTTAAAGCGAAGAAATATATAACTACCAATTTCTCAAACCACTGGAAAAGATGAAAGCAAGGAGCTCAAAATGGCAGAGTGGCAGGCAAAAGTGGCAGAGCTCAAAATATGCTTCCTAATGATTCTTCTTAACTTAAACCTAAGTTATAAGCTTGAAAGCTTCACAATAGACGGATAAAAAATAAACATTCCATAAACATTGAAGCAATATAAGAACTACGACTGACGGAAAGACAGGCTCCCCGAGGACGACACAAGAGCATTTCAAAAGTGGGTCAGAAAGGAAACGGACAAAAATAATGAATGCCATTGCAGCAGGCTGAAAAAAAAACGTTTGGAAAAAGGCAACTAGGGACGCAGTTGAGGCGACCGGCGAAAATGCCACATGGATCGACGACATTTGGAAACCCCGAGAAGCGGACGGAGGTCATGAAAGAGCGGCTAAGAGGATATGGGAGGGAAAAGCCCTCCACAGAACAGACGCGAGAGGAAATGTCGCCACGTTGGAGAGAATCCAAAACTATAACGCATCAATACAGTACGACGTAAGGGCAATTGAAAAAAAATACCGTCGATGAAATATGCCACCAGGAGGGCAACGTGAGGTCAACGTGAGCGAGAGACATATTAGCGTGATATTCGCTCTCTTTAAAATAGGTCTCTACACTGCCAAGAGGAAGTCCCGAGCTCATGTTTACAGGCCACACAACCATCGATAGTACTTCCGGCAATCTATATCCATAAAAAAAGACCAATCAACGCAAAACAAATTTAATTTCGTCCAGAATCATGGAATTAAAATATTCAATCCATAGAAACATGCCCTTTACCACCAAACATCAACACATCGAAAGATTTTTTACACCAAATGACTTCCTTCCACTACACCACACCGTGCACAAATACTATCATAAACTATATATCTCAATAAAACTTAATTTTCAACATCTGACAAAATAAGGGTAATTTTCTCAGCGATGTCAAAAAATCAGCCATTTAAGCATCAGGAAAATGTCAGCCACTACGTTTCCATCAAATATTTAGTCAATATTACGGAAAATTATTAGAACAATGAATTTTTAGCGACATTTCAATGAACTAGCTCTTTCATCTTTCGAAGAGACCAAAACAACAATACAACAAGGTTTAGAGAGGCTTTTACGTCGAATTATAAGGAGCAGAGGTAGATTCGCAAAAAAATACATGGTCCCAACAGGGACGACTCACCGTCCTCTCCCCGGGTAGCCCAGAGGGGGCGGCCGCCAACATAGGCGACACGACGCCCCCGCCGCCCACCGACGCCAGCAGTCTCCTCCGGTGCCCCAGCTTGTCGATCTCAAGGACCGTGGTGAGCTCGGCCTCCCAAATGCGCACTATCCTCTCCACGTCCGTCAGCATGTTCTTGCGGAAGGTTTCGGCGTAGGCGTTCTCGAGGCGGAGGGCGCGCAGCCAGTGCTCGAGGGAGGCCGGTGGGGGTCGGCCCTCGGACGCGAACAGGGGCAGGCTGCGCGGCAGGCGGGAGGCGGACAGCCAGAGCAGGGCCGCGTGGCCCTCGTCCAGCACGCCCATGGTGCGGAGGTCACCCTCCTCCAGGACGCCGTTCTGAGCGGTAAAAATAATGTCATTTTATTAACGATCGAATTTTAAGATTGATGGGGTGATCTCTCTAGCAATTTAATCATAGGCATTTACAAACATCCGCACCCTATATGGGGAAAAGTCTACCCATATGGAACTCAAATAAGCGACCTCAGAATTAGCATGCACGGCTTATAGCACGCCACAATATAGAGAATGAGAAATATTTGGACCAAATTGAGAATATCATCATTTGGTGTACCACTAATGCATTTACGCTCTCGTCAGGACATAACTGGAGTATACCATGACTATAGTTGGCCTACAACTACATTGCATTTATGGCATAACACAAAATGACTTTTTACGCGAAACGAAAAAATACAAATAGAGTAAGAATGCAGCACACTTTCTGCCACCAAAAATACTAAGGCCAAAAACAAGAGTACAAAACTGCTGATGGAAGAATAGGCTTTGGAACCGCTAAAAATTCGGTGACAGCAAGAGAGGCTGATATTTCTTCCAGATTGTTAGATTTACAGGCGAGTTTTAGAACGACGCAGAGAAAATTATTTTGAACCAGCATATCTAGAACTGACAAATCGATAGCAAAGGGAAGTAGACTACAGAAAATATAGATACAAACAGTCCTTAACTCCCACCAACGGCGACTACAGCAAAAGCGTTGCGATGTATCGTTATAAGTCTGTCAAATCACTTTTGACTTTCCGTCTTTGCCCTATTCCAATTCTTCCCTCAAAACCCTCCCTTCTTCAGGATAAGCGTCCTAAGAAAAATTGCCACACGTGAGCTAACCCTCACTGACTGTTTTGTAAAACAATTTAATGGCAATAGAATCAGCTACATTCCACACAAGGCTTCGTGAAACCCAGCGGGACGGAAAGGGTACATGGCAAAAAGGCAGTCGTAAAAATTGCAAATTTTGCAACTGATTTCGTACAAGGCCTTCAATATTTAGTGAATGTGAATGAGAACGCGTAACTTTCTAATTGTACCGCATTGCCGTAAACGCACCAAGCATTGAAAGAACCCTTAGTTGAAGCCTCCTTAAGTCTCCCAATAAGGGAGATGGGCATTTCAGAAAACCACAACACTGAAAAAGAAAAGTCGATAAAGGAAAAAAATAATCCTTACGATGAAATCAACGTCGTCGTAGCCATGGAAGACGAACATTTTTTCGTACTCGGGTAGGCCGATGGACTCCAGCCATTGCCCGACAGAGGTCGGGACGGGTGCCGTTGGCGACGGAGGAGCGAGAGGAGGTGCCATGCTGTGTGCGGCTGCAGAGGCGCGGCTCTCCGAACGACTCAGGCCTGCGGGAGGAGCAGATAGTAAAGAAACCACATGCATCGTGAATAAAAGCTGTCCTCAAGGCATTCGCAAGCGAAAGCCAAGAAATCCAAGTCCCTTTCGGAAGCAGGATTCCGATGAAACACACACACGGCTGAGTATTTCCTTCGTTCTGATACCCAACCTTGTAAGGGGGTCAAAGTGATTGAGAACCGATGGCTTTCATGCAGAATAAGTTTATGGCGGAAAGTGAATGCATTCTTTCTGGTATTTGTGTAAATTCAATCCTTCAAACAAGACAAAAGCCGTTAGTTCAGTTATTAGAAAATAAAATCATGCATGTTATCATCACTGATCGCGGAAATTGCAGCATAATCCACGGTTAAATTTGTATTAATATAAATTACTTAAATTAATTTCACAAATACATGCTATGAGTAGTCCTGAACTGACTTTGGTAGTAGACCTTGGCGAAAAATAATCATCTATAATAAACAAATGGTGAAACAGAGAAGTGAGCGTTGACGATGGGTATATCTTAAACATCCAAATGATAAATAGCAAACGAACTTCACGCTCGTACTATTAGCTACTTTCCTAAGAATACAAATCTAGATGGCTGAAGTAAAAGAAAAGTCACACGATTCTATTTTCGCGAATATTTTATATTCAGAGCATAAAAAATCAAAATGGTAGTTCAACCAGTACTCAAGAACTTATCAATGCTGACAGACATTCGCCCTCGTAAATAGTTTTGATATTCGTTGAAAAATTGGTTTAGCAGCCGAAGGTCACAATTCAACACTTCCTTTACACTGAATAGTCCTGAACTACCTTGTATTAGATGCGTCTGGGAAACTTAGAAGGAATTAATGGACTGAAATTTAATTGATGCGTGGAGTGCTATGAGTGGGTAAAAAATTAGAATTCTGAGGACAATTAATTTTCAAGGGTGTTTTGGAAATTAGAGTTATAAATTAGGCAAGATTAAGCAATCCCACACTTAGTCCAACATGGATTAATATTGAAATTGTGCCGGCATTACCTGTACAATAAATTTAATGGCTAAAACACAAGATGCAGCCGGAACCAGCAGTTGGCTGCACTTGGCTGGAAAGAAAATAAGACAGGTAGAAATTGGTGGTTGATGAAGCCATAGAATTCAACATATGCGACTCATTAGGGACGAACTAAAGTCGAACTGCCGCATTCTCGTTTGTTTCGCGGAATTCGTTTATGTTCCCTTTATTTACTCTGAATTTCTTGGCGGAGTAAAGCTTACATTTTCCCAAAATCATCTATTCAAAATTCATCTCCTTCGTTCAATCATGAAAGATGGCAAATTTCAATATTCCTCCTGATTCCCTAATGAGGGTTTTCAGACACAGCAATTTTACTCAGACGATAAGAAGGGTACACATACTTTTCCACCGTCCAAAACGAGCCATTTTGAAAGGAAGTCCCTTTTAATTGCTATTAGATAATATTTGCCCCTATTCAAGAGCAGCGTGGACGGAAACAGCATTTTATGCTCAAGCTGGAGTTCCACTTCTTCCCATAACATACTCGCGAAAGCAGGGCGAGTCTTCGAGATGAAGACGAGCTTACTCACCTTTCCTACGATTTGTAGCTAAGACGCCAGACGTTTTGAAGAGCATGACGGTAAAAAGTGTACGTGGTGGACATTTAAAAGGACGCAAGACTCGGGGAAACTCACCCAAACGGGATTGGAATTCCTTCTCCAGCTCCTCCACGAACACCGACTCCCTGACGAGGCCTGTCCCGAAGGAAGCCATAATCTCCGAGATCTTGTTCCATTCCTCCTGCTCGTCGAAGGGACTCAGGATGGACAGGGATCCCCTACCGGTACCGTCCTCGTCCTCCACGTCCCCCGCCGGTCCCTCCCCACACTCGGCGGCGCCTCCCACGAAGCCCCCGCCGTCGTACACGTTCTTCAGCTTCCGCAGGGTCTTGGGCCTCTCAAGTGATCGGTGCCCGGGGACGCCCACCCCACCCGGCGGGCCGCCGTCACCGGCGGTGCTGCCCTTGAAGAGGCCTATACATGGGGGGAGGGTGATCGGGAGGGACGTTGAGGATTTTGAGGGGAGAGACACCCTAGGGTGCAAAACCCTGGATCTCGTGCGCTCGGCAACCAAAACATCATGCTAATCACCACCACCACAAACAGGGAAGACAGAATTGACGAAAGAAACAGCCGGACAGGGCGATTTTCACAATCCTTCCTGTCATGGAAACAGAATCAACTGAGAGATTTTACAGCTCTCACAAAAAATAGTGGCAGACGGATGCGCCAAAAGCCACGTAGGCGGTAAGCCAAGAGGATATGGAAGGTATCAAGGAACGCAGGGAGAGATAGGTGTGAAAGAGGAAGAAATTGTTGGCGTATTGCACGCAGGGTAATCAAAAGTAAACTAAGGCACCCAACTACTACCCATTCACCCTTGAATAATGGTTTTTAGATAAAATACCCATCCAAAATTGTCCATTGCCACCTGCCCATTACCATCCTACTGCCACCAGCATTTGCGAGGGCTTTAAGTCTCCATAGAATTCAGATATCCATAAATAATTCTTAGTGAAATTGGTCAATGGACATTTCACACGATCACACGCGCGGATACAATATAAAACGTAAATGTAAGTAAGTTTGCCACAAAAAATTTGTTCCATTACACCGGGGTTTGAATACAGATCTCCGATTCGTTCTTGAAATTAGTTTTGACGGTATAAACAAAGAACACAAGTGACGCGACTGAGAGAAATGGATCAGAATCAAGGTCAATTAAATTTTTAAAAATAGTTGCAATTGTCCAAACAGTTGGAACCACATCAGATTTTTTTATATTTCTTTAAGTAAATATTCTGTAATTACTCGTATTAGTGACCTCTTTCAAGCTTCATGATAAAGTAGACCTCGGACGATGAATCTTTCATGCAATCTATATAGAAATATATTGTATTCGAATCAAATAATCGCTCCATTCTCGAAGTAATCCTTAACTTTGGCAAACATTTTGAAAACCATGTGTGGAATAGAATGAAATTGAATAAAGCAGACAATTATTCCGTACGGGCTCCGTTTTCGAAACGGAAATTAAAAATTTGAATGGTAATTCTCTGTTATGTGGAGCATAAGACGACACGACATTTGTATCAGTTCTCACGTATAAAGATGTACGAGGACTCGATGTTGAACAAAATATTGATTCGAAACGTCATGCTTCAATTTTTACAGAAAAATCACAGAAGTCAGGTGTGAATTGGTGTGAATTAATGGAATAAAAAATTGCGATGACCAATAGAAGGTTTTAAAGCCAAAAAAGCATTTCTTGCAAATGGTAAAAACGATATTAAGAACAAGACTCTATGAATGTATACTTTAATGAGAGAATAAAGAGGCGTTTGCTATTTTGCGTCCAAGATGATTCAATAATATTCATTGTACCTTATCGGAACTTATCTGTACACTCAATATACAAACAGGAAATGACGAAGCCGGGCTACTGTAAATAAAAGTCAATGACGTCTCGGTTGGGAGCTGAAAGATAACTGAGGACGGCTGACCTAGAGGGCAAGCATCATTTAAGGGCGAAGCAGAGTAGCAGTTTCCATGAATTTTCCAACCGCTAATCCCGAAAAACTAAAGAAATTAAAGTGACTACATTTATCTAAATAACATTGAAAGCTATCATTTTATTAAAATACCGGATAGATTCATGTAGCTATCAGCATATGCCTGTAAAACGATGAGTTTACTATTTCAACAACTCGTCATCGAAATTTCTGGCAAAGGCCACCTAGGTAATTCATGATTTCTCTCTAAAAACTACTTAAGGTCTATTTATAAAGTAGACAAGGACAGAAACGCTCGAACATTACGGTTGGAATTGCTACATTTTTATCAAAACATACACAGTACATCAAGGTACAGCATTTATTCGGCGTCAATCGAAGAAGTTCTAAATTTGTTCTGAGTATTCATACTTTTTCATAAAAAAATGAAAGATCACAAGTAGTAAGAATATTTCTCAAAAAGTGGAGGGAAGAAAAATATGACCGACAACAATGACGATTGGGGAGAAGCAAAAGTACAGATCCTTAACCCTATGAGTGCGGCATGACGTCATATCACGTCATGGTTGTCTTAACGCTGGTGCTGATGACGTGATATCATGTCATGGGTACCGTGAGTGTTCCAGCTTTCATTTGGGAACTTTCACAAGACCCCTAGTGAATGCTGGAACACTCACAGTACCCATGATGTGATATCACGTCATGCCATACTCAAAGTGTTAAAGACAACAAATAATTACGTATATACTAATAGATAACCGAAGATACATGAGTGTAGCTAAATATTTTCCCCTTTTACATATTTCATATCTTACATTTCATACGTGTATATTCCTCTAATTGTGATCAAAATACGGAGATAGCCTGAAGTCTTAAAACATAGCAAACATATGAAAAGACGGAATAATGGAACCTAAAAAAAGAAGCCGTAAGAAAAGAACGTAAGTTTAAATGGGTTAGGAACTAATAAAAGTTAATCATATTTCACGCAGCAACAATAACAACATATTTCTAAGGCACCAAAAGTAGCATCGCAACCTATATCAGCTTTAAGGAACTACTCTTGGAATGCCACACTTAGCTTGCTTTTGCAATGTCAGTCATTAAGGTCTGTTAAAAGAATAGGGCCGGGAAAAATAACGTATGTGCTCAAAGTATTTTCATCTGAATGACGTATTCAGTTAGCCGTCTCCTATCCACGTATTTTCCCCTCATAATGACGTCCACACGGACTATAACAGCTCTCTGTGACTTCCACAAATTTCGCATAAAAGAGAGAGGAAGAATGAAAACTTCGACTACGGCCAATAAAGAAACAGATAAGAGCGAGAATAAGAGCAAGCATAGGATGGGAAGAGGCGCCTCTTTCAGAGATAACCTCTTTCAACGCATCTATACACACACAAACACATTGGAAAACATAATAAAAAGTGTCGATAAACCGTGGGCGACGCCGATTCGTTTATCTTGCAGGTCACCGAGCAAATTTGTCACTGCGCTGAAGAAAATATTTAACTTGAGTGCGCATGAAATATTTTGGATGACAGAGGAAGGTAGAGAGAAAATCGAGATTTCATAAGGCAGAAAAGCAGCGAACTTGGGTACGGGGGAAGAGTTAGGTAAAGAACAGTAACCTTTCTCTGCTAGAGAGGATGCCAACAACGTAATTTATACAAGAGAATAAAACAGCGAACCTACGCACTGAATTGTGACAGGTCTGGATTAGAAAGATGCTGCAGGATGGTGAACAAGTTATAAATTTTCTGAGAATCAAGATTGTAAGCTGTTATTTAGCATATGATTAATTGATTACGAGCAACTTAAAATGAATGGAACATTTCGTACGCGTCTAAAATAAGCATACATATACAAAAATTTCACTCTGAAATAGCGGTGGTAATGTCACTACGCAGCATCGCGTCTGTATATCCATTTACATTTTCAACGATAGTTCAACGACGTTTAATGTAGAATGATGTCATAATCGAACGCACCACGCGCTGTTTTCAACGCAGTGTCCTCCTCAAGTACTTCACAACTATATTGAAGTTTAAAATATTACCACTGACATTATCCATATTTCCTCATCGGTTTGAACTTTCGATTGAAAAAATAAAATTACTTCGGAAATGATCAAAGATGAGTCGATCAACTTTTATCGCCATCCAGTCTCTTTTGTAACATAGGTTAGAAACGGATCTCCACGGAAAATCAGACGGAATCATCGAAGGCGCGTCCTAATCAAAGCAAGTGGTGTTGAGTAGAACGACCCATTGCATCGCAGAGATAGTACTTGGAGAAGGGGAGGAAACGCGTGGGTTATGGATGAAAAAGTTGAGCCCTAGGAGCGGGAGATGTACCGAGATCATGACTAGGATCCTCTAATTAAGCATTTATGCATCACGGTGAGATCGGGCTGGAGTAGTGGTAAGAGCACCAGTTCCTTACCTGAAGTTAAGGCTTCGAATCCCAGAAAACAAGGAGAATTTAGGACATAATGCTGATCCCCAATCAGATGCTATCAGGTGGGTATTTCTAACGCAAAACTCCATCGGATGGGTCATTAGCTCTCAAGGTTGCGGCAGCCTCGTTTTTTAGCTACCTCTATGCGCGGGCAATGTTCGCTTTTCCTGGAGTAGACATGGGAGTGGCAGGTAGCGGACCCTAACCCGATAACAACACGCGTAGATCTTTATCCGCGTTCATGGGAAAGCAGTCATCGTCAATGACAGAAAGAGGTTCTTCATTGCTAGAATCGTGCGTCAACCGCAGATAACTACCTTTCAAACGTTAATAGTAGTGTGAAAAATCACGTGACCCAAAACGGCATCTCGGCAGCTTAATATCACCGCAAGGTATCGCTTTTATAATCTACATGCATTTCAAAAGAAGGACAAACGAGGAGGTATTGGATATGGTTGAAGAGGATAGGACGCCACTAGCTGCCGAAGAAATGAATGGATGATGTTTTGTTAAGAGAGGGAATGTTGATGAGATTAATAGAGGGGAGAACACTGAGTAAGGGTGAAAGAGGATAAAAATATTGAAGGACATAAAGAAGGATACGATATGAGGAATTCAAGTGATTATAATGGCGGATTACGTGTAGGAGGGAAAACAGAACGATACCCTTGAATTTAGGACGTAAGAATAAGTACTGCCCAAAAACCTACCAATCAGCGGGTAGAATACACAATATAATGAATATTAAAGAGTGGATCAATTCGTAGAAGTTCATTGTCTTCCGCAAAGAAAATTTTGAGGTTAAATTTCATTAACAAACTAAAATAAACCTGAATTTCACATGAACTGCGTCCTATAAGCAACGACACCGTTGCGAGACGCCATACTGCCGATTTCCGATGACGTCGCGTTTCCACGCCGCCGAGCGCGAGTATATTTAACAAGAAATATTGACGAATAAATCCGATAAAATATAAGTCCTGCATTTCTAAGAATATAAACTTTCAAAATAGATATTTTTATGAAATGCATGCTCCTCCTTATGTGCAGCTGTGATGGAGAAGAAGTAATCGCCGCACAACGAACGAAATCGAAGTCGTATCCCACTCATGGACATCATGCACGGAATCAGATCGGCTCCATTGCCAGGCAATCACCGTGTCAAGTCCGAGGACGATCGTACTTCCAAGGCTAAGGGCTTTCAGACAGGCTGAGGAGGCAAAAGTGAGATGTTTCCACCCCTCACTTTCCCACGGGGCGACGAGCCAGCGCACTCTCTGATTCCGCCCCTTCCTTTTGAGACAAGCATGAAGAAGTTTGGGAGGCGAAGGCTAAGGGCTGACTTTGACCTCAATCATTGTTCTCGAATTAAACGACAACATTCAGTATGAGGGCAGGGCGAAGCGGGGCGGGACATCCCCCTAATAGTGAGAGGAGGAGTCCGGAGAATTGAAGAAGAAAGGCATGCGAGGATGATTATAGGGTCGAAGAATGCCCAGTAGCAATGTTAGTCACCATAAACTCTTGGAGAAGGCGATGACTTATGAAATAATAGTGTAGCGCTTAAAACTTCATCCCCATTGGCCTTTCTGACATCCTCTTTTGATCTTTGCCAGCATGTCACCAGAACACAATTGAAAAACTTACGTGTCAACTTAATGTATGTACATGTTAACTTTAAGTGTTCAATTTAATTAGTTTCAGAGAAGAATCGATACTATACACCATCTGTGAACAAACCAACTGTGGCGTTGTAACTTCTCACGCAAATTTAGAGCCAAAACGAATTCATTTTTATCTAGAGAGGTTTTAAAGAAAAATTCCAGAGCCATTCAAATAATTATATTTTTCAATTCTCCTCATCAATTTCTACATGAATGATGGATTACGTTAACGTTTCACTCAACGGGTAGCAGACAAGTGTCACTGGAAAAAGAGTGACAGCTTCGCCTTGAAAACACAACAAGGGTATGATATTGTCATATCCCGCCAAATGAACATGAATGTAGTTGAGGCAAAACAATTACCCCAATAAATAGGCGCTGAGGATTCCATAAGAATTTTGTTAAGATATACTATCAATACTCCATTTAGATAAGGAACGAGCTGGTGACTGAATATGGAAATGTTTAATACAAATGATAAACTACGTTTACTTTTCCAAGGCATTCATGCATGTTGCATATTTTTATATAATTGTGAACGTAAATTTACCTTTAAAGCTTGTGATGTTGAGACATCAAAAACACGACCCTAAGCATTAAGATTTTAAATTAATAAGGAGAAATATAATTCTGATAATATTTCGTAGTCGATCCACAGAGCTAAAATGACATTTTTAAAAAGGTTAGGCAACTTGAAGGAAACCGTGATGGAATAAAAAACGCAAAGAAAACCGTAACATTCACAACACGCTGACACGTCATTCACCGACAATACACAGTTAATGACAAACACGCTTGCACAAAATATTATGTAAATTTATACAAAAAATGAAATTAATTACTTCCCTATATTGCAGACGTGTAACTTAAAAATTTGGTACAAATGTTTCCACTATGAGATGATACATGTCAGTGTACATAATTAGCTCGATCGTTTCGATGTCAAGGACAAAAAGTAATAAAATGGGTATTTTGGAGATAATATTTTTAAGAGGTCACCCACTATACCCAGTAAGTGTCATATTTTTCAGCTTCAGCAAGTCTGGGAACAGACAAATAGATGAATAAATTTGTCAAAGATAACGACAGGCACAACATTTATTATGATACCATAAATGAAACTTATCAGACGTAGAGACGTACTGCCAAGATTAGATAAGGCTCTAATACTTAAAACAGCGAAACAGCATCTTAGATTTACACCCGGAATCTGGTAAAAAAATCAATAAAACGATATACCTCATAGGCTACCATGGTTACGTACAAAGGAAGAGAACAACTAAGAATAAGTACATCACCGCTGACATGAGCGATGATTCAAAAATAACTTCCAATATCATCATTCTTCCTGGGCAAGGAGCGCTTATCAATAAGAAGAAAAATCTCAACGTGACTAAACTCTTCCAAGTACCCACATACACTATTTACAAGGAAAAATCTAACAAATTCAAAGAAAACCAGACGCAAGCGTCGAATAATCTAGAGCATATAAATTTTTTGCGAGGCACCATTAAGTCACAGTTTAATAAGAAAATTCTGGAGGCGCTGATTTTGGCTAATGTAATTGTAGCCGGGTTTTTAACCATTAACCTTCCCTAATTCCTGCACCCCTGCCTTTTACCTTTGGGTCCTGAGCCCATCCTTCTATTGACAATGTCGGATTTTTGTGGATTAAACGCTCAGCGTAAGTGCCCAGGCAAAAGTTACTGCTTTTTTAATAATGTGTGCTGCTATGACTAAGAGTGCTCAGATTCCTTTTTCTTCTTGACCTCCTGCGGCTATGGCTGCACCTACTCCTACTTCTGCTCTTTTTCATTCTTCTATCTGTCCGGTGATTACTTCCTACCGTTTACACGGCTTCCCATTGTGTATAAGTTTTGCTTTTGCTTCGCGGACTGTGGCGTCTAGTGCATGCCTTGGACTACTAGTTGTACAGTATTTCTAGCAGTCTTGAACACCTTGTTCCTTTAAATCCAGCTCCTGGTCCGAGTCCCTGTCAAGGCTAATCATTTTTCCTCTGTAAACTTTGAGATTTTTACGGCCAAATTTTCGCAAAGATAAACCACCACACAGGCTAATCTATTTTCCTAATTTTAGATCTCAGACGATAAGTTTATAACAGAGGGTGCAATTTACTTTTCCCAAACTCAGTTCACACACATGTACACATCGCTCTCTACAACATGCGGTAGTGTGATGTAATATCATAAACAACCTCAGCATAACGTAACAATACAAGATGTCATTATTTAAAGTCCAATCCTGCTTTCTCCGCATCTCTTTCGGAATATGATCAATATCAGCAATCTACTTTTGACATGCGGGTAAGAGAATGAATTAATAAAGCTGAAAAGTTTACTTCGAGCAGACAATATTTTAGAGCCTTTAAAAGACAACCCAAAAATAAGGTTGGTAATTCGGGAAGTCGACGGAAAACTAAGCGCATCTGCACCATTACGGAAAGTCTTGTAAGGAGTTAAGGGAGGGAATTTAAGGAAAGTGAGAGTATGGTCGATAGGAACCTGGCATCAATATTAGCATACACGTAACGAAAGGAGCCACGGATTTAAGTCGCATCCGACGGAACTATGCCTGCACTCCGCTCCGCACCGAAAGCAAGATTTAAGATGTAAAATTTCATCAACTGCTGGGATTCGATCCCAGAACTTCGAGAGGGGTAGCAAGCACAGCTTTTGCAAAAGCTAGAGGCAGATGGACTCACAGAACGCTATGTCAAGGAGAGAGAAACTATAATGCAAGGGATTGTAAGAAGGGACGGAGACGAAGAGAGGAAAGGAAGTGGAAATATTTATCTCTAAAAATAAGATTTTCTGTCGAGTTATAATGAAAGGCTTATTGCCAGCAGGATGACCAAGAGTAAAATAGGTACACGGGTAAAGCCTATTTTTCCACATTCACTGGTTGTTAGGAAAAAGAGGTTCTAATCCCAAAATAGTCAGCGCATCAGCTAGGAGCTTTTGCATGGGCGATAGCTTAGCCATCACGTCAACCTGATCCAAATTCACCCAGCCAAACAAATCTCAGCTTCAATGTTCCCACGCTTTCCCAACGAAGATATATTCTGCCGCTTTTTCGAAACACAGGATGAAAACAAATAAAAAAAGTCTGCGCCCCTGGTGATAACTCGGCAAGGACGCTTCAGAAGCGAATGCCAGAGACCGCACTCGCGCGACTGTGGGCCTGAATTTGCCGCATCCTGGTCGAAGAGCGTCATTAAACGCGTTCCAACAGGGGAGGGCTCAATCGGACGCGCAAGTGTTTTCGACGGAGCGAGCAGCTGGACGCGACGGGAGATCATCCTGTGAGTTCCAGCGGAGAGGGAACGTGAGCGCATGCCGCCGCGGTTACTGCGTCACCAGAAGTCGACGCGAGGTAGTGTTTTGCCGCCTGATAAAGAGGAGCGTGGCCTTTGCATTTCGTCACGTGCGCGGCAGGACGTGCCTGCAAAGCATGAGCGCCGACGAGATCGAAATTTGTCCAGAGAGAAAATTCAGACGGTGACGCGTGGGCGAGGATCGTTCTAAAAAAGACCGACAGCTAGTAACCTAAATGGATGGCTTACAAAGATAGGTTCGACAAAAACAACTATAATTGCACAGGTTACTCCAGGAGGAGTCCACGAAACTTCTGACTTGATCAGGGGATTTTTTTAAAGCATTTTTTCCCGTCTAGAGGTCACGAGCACCTTACAGAGCAATGGAAGCGCAAGCATTGTACTCAGTATCTCATACAGTTACCATGAAAATGTCGCTCAATGGTGATCAATGGCGATATAAGAGATTTATCACTTGACACCGTGTATCATTAGATTTGAGTCGCTCTTTCAAAGTTGCCACGCATGTTTGAGGTAGTTTATTACCAAGGTGGCACCCGAATAAGCTCCATAAGTAGTATTTACAAACCCATGTCCATTAGTGATTTTAAAAATGCTAGAAATTACATCCCTTATGACCTCCAGAATTTACGCAGATTCCTTCTGAAACATCCTGTAAACTGCCCATTCGCGTGAGGGAAGGTCACGAGCAATCCCCAATATTTATCGCAAATCCTGGACTGGGATCCCAGAGTTAGTGCTAAAAGCTTTATGAACAACTAGGTTACCCAGTAAGATCTAATGGTGAATTCCGATCCAGAAATACGATATTTTTATCTATTCATTCCCCACGTTCGCACATCCATTCAGTCACTATAGTTTTACTAGTACACTAATAGGACAATTGTCTTCATGACTAAAATGCCAATAATTACTTTCTTTCCTACTGCCCTGCGAGGTAAAAACCTGTTTTTTGCCTAAGACTTCAGCACAAGCCTCCTGTCGATAGAATAATATTCCTATACAATAATTACATTAATAAAAAAGACAATCTATTGAAGGACCGATGGATTCTTACGCAGTTTCCCGTCAATAAGAAAAACCCTTCTAAACATGGGAGGGCTCTAGATAAACCGTACGCATTTAGTCTACCCATAATTTGAGCATAGGTACTTCAAAACTCGTATAATTGAGACAAAAGTCTTTTTCCCCGAATAGATCGTACTTTTACACCGTATATTTGTCACATTTAAACAAGAGTTTCTCAAAACCATGACCTGCTAAAACTTGGCTTTCTTATTAATTAACTATGGAGGGTAGTTGGGCACGTGGGGAAGGGGGAGAGTGAAAATAAACTCAATAGGCCTACGTCAGACTGGAAAAAAGAAATCGCTTGAGTTGGAAGGTGCCTGTAGTAGTAAAACATGGAAGGGAAAGTACCGGCAATCTGTTGGCCTCGATGAGTTACGAACTTACATCCGATCTCAATACTTTATTCTGAATAGCCATGATTTCTCTGAAACGAAGCTATAAGTGACAAACTATATTGCCAAGTGCATTGAAGGACTATAAGCTTAGGATTATGTTGAAACACCGAAAAGCGTTCACGTTATTTGATTATACATAGAGGAACCCATTTCTATGAGCAACATTTGGAAATGATAATGGTAGATTAGCGAAATTCGTATTAGATAAATAAAAGTGAACAATTTCCAGCACTTAAATATACGAATGCTTATTTAATACGTGGCCTAGCTTAGCAAATATGAACCGGAAGGTCGTGCCCGCGTACATGCAACCACACCATTCGTAACAAAAGATCCCTTAAAAGAGATAAGGCAGAGAGGAGCAACATCGGTTGATCTAATTGACATATATTTACTGAAGATTTCCAAATGCAAAGATCGACACAGAACGTGATAACACTAATGGAGGACGCAGAAAACACTCACCAATGACCTTGGCAATATCGGTAGCGAGCTAAAGATTCCTCCGCCCAAGAAATATTTTCGTAGAATAACAGCTCATAATCCGCGGTTTCACCCGTTGAGATTTTGAGCATAAATGTGGACTTTTGGCATGAATGATAACATAAACCTTAGAGTGAGGCCCACGATACACGCAATTCAGAAAAAATGTCCTAATTCCAATACGACGTAAATTGGAATCTTAGAATTTTCTATCTAATCCGACAGGTATCTTTGACAATCCACCCATTTTCTACATTATTTTAAGTGATTCGCACTGAGTAAAACGTGATACAACACCAAAAAGCCAAGGTAAAAGAATTAATTCTCTCCGTAAAAATAGCTGCCCTCCAAAATTTAGGTTATACGTAGCCATAAATGGTGCAATGAAGCATTCCCCGTTAGAGAAGGAGTCTGTATTTCTCATAATTAATTTCAAATTCTCATCACTCGTCAACATCATAACTTGACCCACTTAAAGCTTTACTTTCAATAATTAATGGCTTAATGAAGACATGTATGTACTCCAAAACAATCCCTTTTTACAAGGTAGAAATAACGTTTCGCTTTTCATTCCATCAGGCTTCTAACAACCAGATTGAAAAGAATAATTAAAAATATTCAAAGCCTAAAAAAATAAATAAGTACCGAAAGCATTAATAAGTAAATCATGAATTCCATATGCAGGACAAAGTGTAGAAATCTTACATACTACTTCTCTGGGATGTCATAAATAGAACATGAACTACACATAAAATCGTAATTCAAATGGAAACATCGAATTATTTCCTTTTCTATTAAGCTCGAAAAATTAAAAACCACTGGAAGCAAGTTAATGAAAACAGAATTGAAAAGTTCACGATATGAAGAAAGCACGGATAACGCTAAACACGTAAACATACCCACAATTCATATCCTATTCAGTTTAGGAATAATTTCGTTCAGGTGTTCAAGCGCTTCTTTTAACTCATAATTTAATAATTCCAAGTCCCACTCTTCGGTGAAATACACGAATTTTCAGCAGAAATTCTGAAGACTAGATAGGAAAGTTAGATTTTGAGAATAAACCTACAGGGCCTCTGTTTAAATAGCCTACAAGGTCCAAAGGGTACGGAGAGGTTCCCTGGACATTTACGTCTTGATTTTATCGAGCCGTGTGAATAATGAAAGGTCGCTGGGAGAAGGAAAATAGAATACATTTTGGCTATCTACAACGTTAAGAATAACATTAAGCGTGAAGAAGAGGGCATAGTACAGCACGCGAATAGTAGAGAAATCATGACCCGTACGAAGAAGGCGGAAAGGACACCGTTAGCGTGGGAGTAAGACGACGCGACGATGACAACACTAGTGCCGCCGATGACTGAGTTCAATGACTCATGGGGAATAAGACGTGAGAATGGCATGGGCTGGGCTGGAATGTGAAGTCAGGCATTTTTTCGCCGCGACAATTTTCGCCCAATCTACGTGAGTTTCAATTTCAAAGAGGCATAGAGGGCTAACGTCTCGGCAGGGGTCCGTGAAAGAGTCCCATTGCATGACATGAAGATACAAAAATTAACACATGCTCCAGGAATGAAGTAGCCCACCGAAATTTGTACATATGTTTCCGATGGATAGTTTTGGTTTGCAAAATAATGGTAATAAAAGGGATATTATGAACCCGATAAAAATACCTGACAGCTCTAAATCACCAATATGAAAGTGAAAGGATAGGTGAAGAGAAGAAGAGGGGGCTCCAGTTAACCTATCCTTAAAACGTTCACAATAAAAAAGAAAACCTTGTAAATTCGCAAAAATGTGACGGAAGACACTTCTTTCGAAATAGGTACTTGTTCGACATGTGCTGCTGGGTGATTCCAGTGACCTTGCTACGAAAGTCTCGGGACAGTACCTCTGTTTCTGCAATCATAGCACGTCACTGACATAATTCCAGTAAAGCTAATCTTTCGTTGTGAAGGAAGCACTCTCGATGAGCAAGCCTCATAATGTAAACAACAGCAGTTCTCAAAAATCGTCAACAGTAATGCCGTCCAGGAAAATACATCTGATAAGGAATCTCACGCTTAATAGCAAGTTTACCCAATATTAAAATAGTTTCAAAAGGCCCAAATATCACCCGAGTTACTTCCGTATGAACTGCTAACTTTACTCATATCACCGCATAAATACCAACGAGCAGTCTAGACATATATCCATGAAAACTGATAATAACCGTTGAAGCTGGAATGAAGCAGATTCGTGACAGTAGCCTAAGAGCAGGGAAGGAGGCAAGAGACTGATCCATGGGATTATAAGACTGAAAACACGAATATTATTAAGAATGACGAGAGAAAAAGTAAACAGCCAAAAGCTATGAGATGGATGCAATACATACAAGGATTGGAATATATTGAGGGCTTAACCAAAACGTCCAATATTTTTATAAAAGTTAGTTAGCTTTTCATACGTCACAGAAATAGATACATAGGAGCCTGGCCGATTCAAGCTCTACCAAAAAGTTGGCAGAGCACCTAACAATTATCACCCTTCCATTTAACAATGCCTAGCCCAAAACGAAAGGCAGAAAACGACAATTATACTCAGATTAATATAGGACCGCATAGCCATACCTCAAACCTCTTAATTTACAGTTACTCACCCTCAACGGGCATTTCGTTCCAGATCAGCTAATCCGAAAGTGGTTATCCAAAGATTTTCGCGGGAACACAAACACATGCACAAGAACACAGTACTCCAGTTCCACCGGGAGATCACTCAATCGAGATCACCTTCTCCTGCAAGTTATCAGCATCCAAAGTAGGAATTACGAGATACCAACGCCTCTAGAAGAAAACTGACCTCGGTAGGCGCAGGAACTCAAGGAAGAGGTCGGAAACAATGAGGCCGTGGACGACGGTTCTCGTCTCAAGACGCGAGGTGACAGGACCGCAAAATTATCCCACCACGCGCGGAGGCGCTCGGCCTGCCTGGCAAAGCTTGACTGTGACCGTGATGAGTCGCAGTAATCGCTTCAGTGGATCGTCCTTATCTACGGCAGCTAAAAGTCCACTCTCGCTCAAACACGCTCCCTCCGGCCCCGACCAACTCTTCCCCTCCGGCGACAACACACGCGGAGGCATCTGCCCCTCCCCCCCACTCCTTCCTCGCCCCCTCGCCCGCCTCCCGCCCCGCCATCACTGCCCTTCCGGCCGCCGCAGATTACGCACCGAGGCGATGGAGCGATTCCTTAAGGAAAGAAGACCCTCCCCCTTGTTCCACGCAAGCTCCCTCCCGTTCCTTGCCCCATTTCTCGATCCACTCACCGACCGCTCCCCCGCGGGCAATGGTTAGGTGGCCTCCCTTCGAACGGACCACCCAACGAAACTTGACGTCATCCGAAGAAAAAAGAAGAATGAAAAAATAACAGCTATTCCGCACTAAACTTAACTAAATCCATCATGGTTTCGCTGCGATGATAATGCTCCGGCGGCAGAATAAATATTAACATTTTAAAATAATTGCACTTCGTAAATTTCCATTTTCAAATAGAGCCGGCAAGAGTAACGTAGCAAAACGATAGGAATCCCAATATTTTTTCCGCTGATTTGATTTAGACGAACTCCTCTTTCCTTTACGTCACTTATTCGCGATATAATATGTTTTCCGACAATTTTTAAGCAATTCCATCATATCTGAATGAGGTTTTACTGATAATCGGTTAAAAATCAGTCTGCTTAAATAAAAGGAGTCACCTTGAGACGATACTCTCCCGCAGTTAAACTAAGGTAGGTTGGTTATTTTGGGAGGGAACAGATAGCTTTGGGGATCTCGTCATAAGTGACGTACAACAGATGCCATCAAACGTAGATGGATTGGTGAAGACCTATCATTTGCTGAAGTAGTTGCTGGCGGGACAAGCGGAGAAAGAATTTTCTCACGGATAAATTCAATTAGAAATTGTTGGAAAGCCTATCATATACGAAATAGCAAAAGCCGAAAATAGGCCGGTGAGGAAAAGATTAAGATGGGAAGGGAGAACGAGTGAAAAGCAGCCCGATGTCGATAAAGCCCAACTCCTGATAAAGGAGGCCAAAGGATCCACAATTGAACGTCCCCAACGACATAATTAGTACTACCCTTGCTGTGCTCTCCACTAGAGATGAGCAAACCCGTTCATTTTTGGGAACTCGTTCAATCTGGACCGGTCCGTTTTGGGAATCGTTCCATTTCACTCGTTCACCGTTCCTTTATTATTGGTGGTCAGGACCGAAAGTACCGACGGACCGAAAGGAACGGTCGTTCTATCGGAGTGGGTTCTCGGTCCTCCCGTTCAATCCATGGACCCGTTCCTCCGGACTAGTTTATTAGCGAATGATCCACCTCTAATCTCCACCTAACACCCAGTTAGGATGTCAGAACTCACCGAATAACCTCCGCCAAAGCCTATAATTAATCCCAGGCACTCTATTTAGACTATACACTCATGTACGATGGTAGTGCAGATATAAAATAAACAGTCAGCTCTCATTCATTTTATTTAGGAATTATCCTTTTTCCAATTCTCTTGCATCATGCTACTTCGTATATGATAGGCTTTGCAACAATTTTTAAGCTAATTTTACCGTGAGAAAAATCTTCCTCCGCTTGTCCCTCCTGCAACTACTTCGGCAAGTGATAGGTCTTCACCAATGATGCCTTCTTGGTCGGAATCACTCGGCCAATGTTTTAATTACAGCTTTATATAGTTCATGTACTCTAAAACCGGGACTGGAAGATAGTATCCTAGCCACCAAACCAACCCAATTCCAAAGAAACCGTGTTCATTCAAATTAAATGTAATGTGGCATAACATATGTATTTGTTCCTCTAAGTCCTCTTAATATGAGATCATTCCACTAGATACGGATTGAAACGATATCTAAAGTTAATATCACTCGTCCAACTGTTCGCCATCAACATATGCTTTTCGAATTTCCACGGAAGTGCTTAAAAAAATGAAGTTGATCCATTAAGCAATTGGAGAGGAAGCAAGAGACTGATTAAATATTTCTTGGAATCTGTCGATACGTAGGTACGAATATGACACGATCGACGAGTCAACTGAGTAGCTCCACGTCCAAAAATAGGAAGGAAAAAGTGGCTGCTCCAAATATGGGGAGACTGATGCCCAAGGGACATTGTCGACTCGCAATAGGTTGGAACAAATACAACTAATTAAGCCAAAGTCAAATGTAAGAAAACTGAATGTTTCACCGGCAGAGAGCGAGGAAATTCGCAAATAAAAAAGGACACTACGTGCAGTACTTTAATGTTTAAGCAATGACATAACAGCATAATGTCCCCATGTCTTTCCGAGCAATTCACATTTTGAAGCCAATTGTATAGGCACCTAACCCCTAACGTTTAAGCTCCCACCCGTTACGTAATACCTTTTGATCGCGGGCAAAGTGTGTCGTCTCATAATATTCGTTTAACGGGAGCGCCACAGGATAGTTACGTAACACTTTTAAAAGCTTTGTTTCAATCATTCCTTAAAATACTCGTCCTAACTGAACTGATCGGAGAAGTAGACTCTTAGGCCGGTATTCATAGACGGGATAAATAATCAATGATTGCAGAATCTACGATTATTTGTCAATCTTTGATTATTTGATTTATGTATTCATAGACAGTAAACAATCTGCAACTCATGAATAACCGATTCATGAATCTCTAATTATTTAATATAATCTGTAATTGGTGAATTACAGATTGGATGTGTTTATTTTTTGGTGGTATGAGAAAGTGAAGAGGCAAAACATTGTGTGGGTATCGTAAAATTTGTATTCAAGTTGAGTATATAATTTTATTAATTGCATATTGAAAAAGAAAATAAAAAATGGATTGGCAATGTTTTTTTGATAAAAATTAATTAGCCGTGCCTAAATTAGAATTATTACTTATGATTATTCAACGTTAATGAAGGCGTTACTAGGGAAAATGAACAAACAGCAATCTCATATTCCGGCAAGTGTTGATGATGTAGCGTATGCTGTTTAACGTCAGGAATCGTCCGACCACAAGTGTGGTCTCTTTTTTTTATTCTCACAAACAGACACCTATTCGTCGCCTGAACATCGTAAGATGCAAGCGGTCTGATGGTTTCAACTATTTGGACGGCCAAAAGATTAGTTATATGTTTCACAGTTCTGGACACCGTTGGCTGCGAAACAGAACTAGCAACCCCTACATATGTACGTAAAACACCTAAGAAGACGAAGAGTAGCAGTAGCAGTATTTATAACTGATAATTACTGATAAGGAAAATTTTAAATAAGTAATTAGAAGCAATTGATGATAGCTTACGAGTAAAACATTCATGGCAATTTCGGCCGATGTTAAATTCAGCATGGTGATTTTGTAAAATACTGCGTGGTAAAAAACCGCTGTGATATTTTTTTTTTAATTCTTAACATGATTTCAACAATTCAATATTGATGCCTTAGCGTAAAATCTCAAAGCAATGAGCCACAGTAGAACAAGATGAACTGTCAGTCCTCGCGGAAAGTGTCGATATATGAACATCAGTTCGAAGAAGAATATACTCGATTACTACGGGTTTTGAGAAACAGTATCCTCTATTAAACTCTTCGTCTGTCAACTCTCACATCTCTTGTTACAGCAAGTTAGATTACGGACTTTAAACAGAGATCGACGTATATCATGAGCGGTCCATCACCAGACCCCAGTGAGACCATTTGCCGTTAAAGATTCAAACTGGAGTACGAATTTTGTGTAAAGTACAACGAGAAAAAAAACGAGTAAAGTCTCATGATATGATATGTAACTCGGAGGAAAAATTTCTTTCCGGTCGTGAATATGAAGAAGGAAAAAAAACGACTGCCCGAAGGCTCGAAACACCTAATCTTCACGTATGAGCCCACTGCGCGAACCACTACACCAGCTGATCCAGTAGAGGTGCTGGGCGATAATTATAGTGATAAGGAAAGTGGCTTTGAGGGCGATTGAGACGGGCGATGTGAGGCTCCGGACCAGCCTAGCGAGGGTAAATTTTCCCAGCTTTTTTATACTAAGGGCGGATATTGCTGATTATACACTGATTAATTACAATACAACTAGGATACGTTTGACGAAGTCCAAGGCGAACTAGCCTTTGACCTCGTGCACGACATAGAAAATACGGCATTCAAATCGGCGAGTCAGGGTACGTGGTCTCCCCTTGTGAGTAATAATTCAGTGGATTTGTTGGATCCCTAGTGTTTGTTTTCTCAGCCTTAGTGATACGCTGGTACATCGTCATCGGCAATCACATACGCCAATATATCCAAACGAAATTCCATTGCACGGAAATCCTAATCACTTCAAGGTAATCAATAATCATAATTAATTCAAGACGGTCATATTGAGAATTATATGCCTTTAGCACCGTATAAAATTGTACAGTCGGAACGTAAAGACACGAATATGTCGTAAACAACCTCAGAACTGCCGACGTCCAACAAAGAAAATCTCTAATTAATTGCGGTCGAGAGCTTAATTCACGAATCGATGATTATTTGGCCAAATAATTACAGTTTGCTTGACTATGAATACTAGAACTACAAACAATGATTATTTGACGACTATGAATACATATTAATCAGAGATTGATGAATCTCTGATTCAAGAATTAACGATTGATGAATCACTGATTCTTTAACGACTATGAATAGAAAACAGTAATTAATTAGAGGTATAATCATAGATTGAAACGAATCTGTAATTATTGAGGACTATGAATACTGGCATTAGCTCAGGAAAACGTTTCCCTCTGGTTTCAATCGCAGCTGCGAAAATTTCGTCGCATGGAAGAAAGGAGTTCCCACATCATAGATCCATATAGAGTGGAATACTGAAATTTTTATAATTAATTAAAGAACGACTTAAGGCTAAGGGTACTTTTACAAGAGATTCATTTAATCACTAAAAATCACAGAAACCCTAGTACCAATAGCCCCTGAAAAATAGGTAGTTTAAGGAGTGGAACATTGCACTGGAAGCAGATAATCATCTCGCCATAACCACGGAATAGCTTTCGGACTTCTTATATCAAAATCACACCACGAAACCTTTCTTTGAGTATTCTACCCAAGAAGGTAGGTTTTAATGAAAGACATAAAATCTACTCCTGGTTTTCTACACTTTCAGGGGCCTAACTACCTCTGGTATTTCCTTTTCCGCCACAACATATAATCTACCCTTCTTCATTCCGTTCATGAAACCTTTTCTCTTTCTTCTCTTTCCTAGCTGGCCCAACCACCTTCCCCCTATCACACACTTGAGCCAACCATCATATTACTACTTCCTCCAGCCATCTACCCTGCATATCCCGGATTTCATTCAGAAGATACCTTCTAGTCCCAAAAACTTCAACTTCAGAAACTGCAAATGTCACCTCAATTTAATTGACATGATTGAAACAGCAAACCTTATAGCTAACTGTGAGGCAAATCAAGCGGAAATTAAATCAACTTTAAAGCAATGACAGGAGTATATGACGCTGGAACTATTAGGCGTAATATTATCAGCCCAAATAATGATTAATTTTAAGATTTCGGCAATTAAAATATGAGGGATGATTATGAACAATAACATAATTCTTGAAAATATTCACCAAGAAACTTTACATAAACATAAAATAACTGTAACAAAGTAGCCACAGTTTCCGGCGTACTAAATTAGCCATTACATAAAGGTTTATTAATAAATCGTAGCATACGCTGTTATCATTAATATTCTGTGAGTGGAACATATAAAAAAATACGATTATGGTATCAACTTGAAGTCAAGGAGCCAGACTTAAACGACAAAGGTAACAGATATTTGAATAATTCCTCCCCAGTCCTTTAGTGGAATTTTAGTGGAGCATTTTAATAAGCTCTTCACGGCCGTTCGAGAAACACCCAAAATCTTAACCATTAACAGAAATGGAGCGTAAATTATAATGAACGATAATATCTTATTGTTAGTATATTCCACACGTCAGAGTTTGACTCGCCACGAAATTTCATTTGCAAACCACTATGGCTAAACATGGTGTGTTTGAAGGATCACAATACAATCATTGCACAGAATTGGACGAAAAAAGTCGTGAAATACCATTTATTGCTCTCGTCACTCACATGACCCACAGAATTTTATGGATGATCTCCGCTTAATCGTATTGCCACATATGAATCTGAACAAAACGACAACGATATACTCTCGATGGCTGAAGAAAGTCGTAAATCTGAGACTCTTTAGACTTTGCTCTCAGAATAGAAAGATTAAAGTGGACGTGAAATGAGTAAGAATACATTAATGCCGTCAACAATTATTACAAATTATAAAGCAATGGACTGAATTCTGATATCGCGTTCACACTTGGACTAAATTATCAACCAAGTTAGCAGCCATACTCTTCACCAACGACGTCAAAAAAAATAAAACTAAGAAAATTTAGATTTAACGGCCGATGAGATCATAAGCATAAGATTTAGGGAACTATACAATCAAAGAAATAGATTTAAAATGTCATTTTTTTCTCAAACAATAATGCATAATAAAAGCTGCAGATACTAACAAAAATTAAACTGATCGTTTGGAAGGGAGTGAAGTCAGTTTAATTACTGAAAAAAGTAAAATATTTCTTTAACATTCTATTCACTACTATCACCACGTTTAGCTTGCCTGTTACGATCGAATTTCTAAAAATCACGGCTATGAGCATCATCCTGATGAACAAAACTAAAACACAGTTATCAAAACTTTCGTGGCATAATTAAACGATCACACAACATTGAATTGACTTTAAAGCACCATTTTGGGGCAAATGAAGATTTTTTCATCTCCTTAAAGAGTTTCTCTGTTTTCGTCGAATAAGTATTTCTACTAATGGGATTTATATAAGCTACAGCTAGTTCTTTATGGGGTTTCTTAAACGCGGAACTCACAGAATTAAATACTTTTGCGGACTCCCACACGTATCTGCCCAGCGTTACTTAAAATCTGGAAGGCTGCAAACGACAATATTACCCATCTTTACTTTCACGCAGCTGAAACATTATTTCAATGTAACACATTTTTTTGTAACAATTCCATTAATAGCAATAAGAATCTTATTTTAATAATATTTTTCCACTAACCCAATTCTAAGCCCGATTTAATATTGAAGCTTCATAATCTCACGCTTATCCTCCCGAAAGGAGTCTATCACATTCTACTCGGACACCTTTCGTGGAGAATTGGCTCAATAAATGACTTCAACCAATTCGTATTCATTTGCGAAGACAAATTTTCCATTAAAATGTAATCAGACCGATATTTTCCTTCTATAACGAACTTCTCCACTTAAATATAAAAAAAATTCTATTAATCTGCGTAAAAAACTCATTATTCAACAATAACACAATCTACAGGGTTACAACAGAAAAGAACTACACTATCAGCTTCCAGGCCTCGATTTTTTAAATCTCCCCCACGACAGCGGTTGACACAATTTGTCATGACTCCCAGACGACGATGAAAAGCATTGGAATGTTTGAAGGGTAATTGACTGCAGCTGTTGAAGTTGGGAGGAGGGGAAGATAGATATGAGTCACAAAAGGGCGAGGGCGCTAGGGGGCAGAATAGCATTCCACGACAAGTTTGATGTCAGAATTTTAGATCCCACATGATGTATTTGCCACATTTACACAACAGGGCTGATCTCGTTGAGTAGAAAAGAAAGCATCTGAACATTCGTCTCATTCGTAACAGCACAATAGAAACGTTTCTTCCATAAATGTTGACAGCTTATCGTTGTTCGACACCAAATTTTACACATTTAAAAAGAAATTTCTTTTCGGCACTAAGCGTAACAGTTTTTCATTTCGAAATGATTCTTACAGGGGTTCCATTGTCATTAAATGACCAAAAACTAATCTCCAACACTGATGTAACTAATAATCTCTCAAAGAACTTGTTCCTGCGAATGGTATTTTTTTATTAACACGGAAAACTATTCTTAATTTTCCACCGAATTGCTGAGTTATTAATAATGAATGGCAATTTTATGTCAATGGTTAATTAATGGCCGCAGAAGAATGTAGACAATGCTATTCTACCTCTTTTAGGCACAACCCCGTTACGACTCATGTTCTCCAAGGTCACGTTACTTAACGCACGCGAATCGCTGCAAAAAATTTAAATCGCCTCCATGGCAAATTTTTCACGGGTTTCCCGCCAGCTTCAGTTCTTCATTTCGGAAGGCCTTTTGACGATAGAGCAATAAGATTGAAAGCAAGTAAGAAACCTAAGAGGAAATGAACATGAAAATTCGCCAGGACGATATCAAAGATTTCGACTTTTCCTAACCCCAATGCACCATAGCGTAGAGATTTTGATAATCGCACCAAATAACAAGGCAAAAGACTAGGGAAAAAACAGAATATAAGAGATGCACTATATAACAAAAAATACAGATACCAGACGAGCTGAATTGGTATCATAGTGCAACCGCATGAGTCAGCAGGCAGATAGTTGCTCAAGCATCAGCGAAAAATTTCGGGCACGATGCTTTTCGTTAACTACATGCAAAGGACACCTTATCGCCTTTTTAATCTTAACGGGCTCAGGAGGAGAAAAAGAACAACTTAAATAATAGTTTTACAATAATTCAGCCCGACTTTACGCACTAATAAATAACGGAAGAAAGAGAGCGACAGAGGGGCAACAGGTGTGACAGGTGACGGATAAAAAGCGCCACCTATGCGGCGCATTTTATTGCAGGACCTTGATTAATATTGAGTTCAAAGCGAAGTTTCAGTCACATATTACAAAAGGAGGCAATCAAACTTGGAAAACATAAAAAATCTATTCCAAAAACTGATTTTTATTAACTCATTTTGGAAATTTGAAAATTCGTCAAAACTATAACTTTACAAGGAACAGAACGTTTCCTTTTCTTAATTTCGATAAATTAAAGGATATAATTCATTTCCCAAGTTCACTACAAACGAAGGGTACCATTCCGCACTTCCTGAAACATTTATTTATATAATTGAGTCAAACATAACAAGAGGATGGGAAAACTATCTGAGAGAGATTAATCCTAAATCAGAATTACGACTAAATACAGGGTGTATATATAATTGTTCTAGAAAAGGAAAAAATAACTCAATACTGCCACATACGTAACATAATTCGAATGCCTTTGCAGTATAACAAAAAACCAGCACGTCCTTCCTGCTTTAACTTATTTTACTTACACAAAACGGGACTGTCTTCAATTTTGAGTAATGGATTAAGAAAACATAAATAATTTTTTAATCCCAAATGTTACACCTGGAAGTTGTTTCGCCTCGCACCTTCAAATATCAACTTCGTCTACATAACTGCGACAATTTGCAATAAGAAAAAAGGAATGAAATTTTTAGAATATTCCATGGGTATTTTGTAACAGCCCCGATTTCATTTTCAAGTATAAATAATAACGACGCAGAAGCATCCTCAAGAAAAAGTAACTACTCAGCATTTCATGTGACAATGTCTCGGAAGGAGATGAAAACACTGTAATCCATTATTCAGTTAGCAAAGAAATTAAATATTTTGGTAAGTTACATCCAAACTGACGAATAAAATCAAGTCATTACGTGACTCTGAAGGACACTGAAAACAACATTACTATATTATTGTAATTTTTTATCCTTTTCAAGAGAAGACACGCTTCCCTCAACTTATTCAAAGAACGAATCGACAAAAATTTGTCAGTCACAATTTGCCAAACAGTAAGTTACGTGGAGCATGTTATTAACCTCAATCGATGCTCCGCTACACGGTCCAGCAAATGCATTACCCGTGGACTTTTTTTATTCAATCGATAAATCTAACACATTTTCTGAAGTTTCTGCCCTACTTTCGTCAGCCTTCAGTTATCTATCACTGGTGATTCTTTTTTATCAATGCGTACTAATGGAAATTGCAAGCCAGCAGCAATAAATGATCAATTTTCCACATCGTCACCTTCTCGAAGAATTCATCAATCACTTCAAGTTCATCCTCAAAAAAATTATAAAGTGACCTGTTTCAACTGGAAGAGAAATACCATCAGCATCAGAAACCAATGAAATGTGTACACCCTCCTGTTTGTTAGACTTCTATCCTACTTGACTAAGAACAAATAAAGAAGGATAAGGAAAATAAGAGTCGTTGCAGAATGACTATAATATAAATGACCTTCGCTGCATTATAAGCTTCACATACGAATGGATGAAGATGAGCTGTTATGAAAAAGGGGCAAAAATACTTTAAGATCATCAGAAATCAAAGATTTCTGTTCCGCAAAAGCTGATAGTACATATATTTTCTAATTGCCTGTGGCAATCAGTTCACATATTGGATTAGTTATAAACAAAGCACACTTATTTAGCACACCAAAAGTAAATTAATCAATGTGCAGTTAACCCAAAAGCAAACACGAGCAATTGTCAAGCTTTCATTGTGGGCTCTAGCCAATTATTCCCATTATTTTCCATAAAAAATTACTGAATTATTTCATTTATTAATAAAATTATAAATGAAATGAAGTACAGCGAGCATGCAGCCAGCACCAAGCAGTGTTAAGCGCCGAGGTTATCATTAAAAAGCATGAGGTGATTCCAAAACATGCGTCATGACTCACGCGTGAAGTGTATTTACCTGTGACCGAGGGTAGAATCCAACCATAAAACACTTAACAACCAATACTGGAGTAAAATATAATACTAAAAAGTAAACTTACATTGATAAAGTAAATTTGTAGTGACAAATTTAAACTGAAAATCATAACACAAGATCTCCATGAAACGTTTAAGGAACAAATTCCCACGACAGTTACAATAAGCAATAATATCTCCCGAAATTTGAAAGTATTTCGAAACGAATTACCCTAAAAAAAAGAATGAATTCAAAACAAATTGAAGAGTAAGATAATTGGCATGAGTTTCGGCAAATAGGAGATAGATACTGCACAATCGGGCTGGAGTAATGAGGGAAAAGAAATTGACTATGTACACACACATACCGCAAACATAGAAATCCATAACGAAGAGCAAAACCGATCGAACGATGAGCAGATATACAGGAATGAGAGAAAAAACACTTAGTTGAGTAAAAGCTATCGACAGAAAAGCTTATATTCATAGCAGCTGGTGGACTGTATATAGATAAATGATTTTGAACCGTGTAAAATGGCTTATGATAATAGGGGTGTTTTCAATGCTTTCGTTAGACACATTGAACGCAGATGGTAACACTGCAGAAAATACGACGAAAATTAGATTCAAACAATTATCTCGCGACTGGGCTGATGATAGCCCACAGTCAGAAACGATTAGCCATTTTACACCGATGGTTATAAAAAAATTCTTACGCTCTCCATTATGGAATGGTCCTTCGGGTGCTTCGCGAGGATGCGTAGGGTGCGGCGAGATCTCTGCAAAACAATTCAGTTGAAGCTAGTCCAATTACTTAGAGCCGCGACAAAGTAAAAGACGGAATATTTTACATGGTTTGATGTTTCAAAGTCAAATGTATCAAGTGCACACAAAAAAATGTTACATTCTGTCTTTAGACATATTACCGCTCGGTACAAGAAAGATGATAATTATAAGAAAATGAATGATTTAGGATGAAAAGCAAAATGAAAGCAAAAAAATATGCACGTGAATGTAGTCATTTACGCAAGATATGTATTTCTACTTGTCCAACAATCAACATCGGAGCAAAAGTTTGCTAAATTTCCCCAGGTGAATTATTAATCACGCGCATTGTCGACAAAAGAGATTGCGAATAAACTGAAGTTTGGCTCTTGCGGTTGATATTACGTCTGAAAAATACCTGAACCGCCTTCCCGGTTTTCAAACTGCATCGGAGGTCAAAGCGGGGGGCATAAAACATCCTGTCAGTCTTAGTAGAAGCCCGTTCAAATTTCCGATATTAAGAATCCAGAGAAAACTCATCAACTCAGGGAAACACTGAGATGAAGTGAAAATCCATGGAGGTGACAACAGCATTGGGGGATAGTTGGGAGGGGCAGTCGATCCCTTACCGGCGAACGGCGCGTCTCCGAGGAATTCCTCGACGTTGTTGTCCGTGGAGAGGCTGCGGTCGGAGAGTGACACGCTGCTAGAGAGGCTGCCGCTGGAGGCGTCGAGGGAGGGCGCGGCGCCGCACCCGAGGAGCAGACCTTCCTCCGTCTCCGTCTCCATGTCCCGGGAGCGTCGCTTGTACTCCTGCGGGGAGAGGAGGCAGGCCGCCGTGGTCACCAGCCGGGCACACCACAGCATTTCAGGGGCGGGCGGCGGCACGCTATGTGGCGCCCCGGCGCCCTTCAAGAAAAGGTCGACCCCTGTCAGCGATTTATGAGGGCAGGGAACTTGAGGGGACTGTGAGGACGGGTCTCTTCCGGGACAGCGTCGATATGCAAGTCCGCCCGACTAATACGTTCTAGATTTCCACAACTTCTACAGTTTGACGTGGAGATCGAAGGTAGTAGCCAGCAGCAATGCTATACTAATGGCACTTTTTAAGCTCCCTTTCACGCAAGCGTCGTAACGTAACAACCAATTTTGGCGAGAAGCCAAGTGCCAAGAATCCAAGAAGAGAACAGTGGCGAGAAAAATTGACAAAATCACCCACACCAGGTTCTAATCTACCAGAGAGCCACCTAAAAACTTTACGAAGCTACATTAAAAATCATCGAGAACCAATTTGGCATCATAGTTAAAGGTGAAACAAAGAATACCTAAACCTCGGCGCAGATATGCTCTCTATTGCAAAACAAAACAAAATCAGCGGAGCCAATTATTTTCGCGAGCTCAATACAACGCCATGCGAGTTGCATGGAAACTCCCCCGGTGGTAACTAAACCACACGAAAAATCTGCATGAAAAATTGTCACCGAACATCGGAGCTGTTCTAAACGTCAACCAAAGCTACTGCGATAGTCTCCCTGAGTCCCTTCCATGAATCCACTCCACACAGAGTGAGCGCCAAGAATGAAGTCAAGTCTTGGCACGCGCCTCCTTCCTTATACATGTAACAGACGGGTCGAAAAAATATTAATAAAATATATACAATATGGGGAATAGGGGATAATGGGAGTCGCATCATTCGGGGAGGAAATGCCATCCGCGCCCAAAAGCCGACACCCGCGAACTCCCGCGACAACAAGCCGGGAGTGGCCTTCATTTCTTCCCCTCCGCCCCTCAAGAAAGAAAATTCATTCCTCAGACCCTTATTCCCATCCAATATCAATCCTTCCTCATACCACGTCCAGTTCTCGGTATTTCCGCCACACACAGCACACGCTTCGTTTGTTCCTCGCTGAGGGAGTGGGGGCAGTGGATGACGGCGAAGGGGCGAGTAGGGTGGGTAACGAGGTAGCAAGGGGGTGGGCGGAGGCGTTTTAAGGTCAGAACGCGGCATTTGAAAGTGGGGCGAGTGGCGACGGAGGGACGGCCGTGGGAGAGAGATGGGTTGTCTTTATAATGCGCATCAATTTTCCGCATTTTGAAGTTCACATATATTTTTTTCATTTGGGATTTCATCCAAATATCGAATTTGACTCCTCTGAGAGACCTAAAACACATCACAAAATGCAGTACAACGAGTGCTCATTGAAAAGCTGAGCACAAATTAAATAAAATAGGCATACACATCCCAATCGCACCATTCTTATCCGTTCAAGGCACAGTAAAAGAGAGCTTCATTTTCCGAGTAAGGCAAAGAAAACTGGATATTTAATTCGTTTATTTTATACTCTTATATCCTTGCACACTTCGTTTGCAAAAAGTTTTTCACCATAGATTAATTTCTGCTGGTGAAAGCATTGATTTTAGAGAGTAATGATCATGCAGACACCTCATTACAACTCACAAAGAAGTTCACGTCTTTTACATGAAATTTCCTAAATTTCGGGTTTATTTAAGCACATTACCAATGGAGTCCCGAGTTTTCCGAGGTTGCAAAATTGCCTAAGACAAACTAGACTTCAGAATAAGAACAACGAGTTTCTGTAATCAACCGTGAGATCTAAAAATATGGAGGATTTGAAACACAATGATTTTTTTTGGTATCGTTTAGAATGAGTAAACATCAAAGAACATAAACGTTATATAATTTTCAAACAGCCTTAGTATTACATGAATTCTCAGCAGATTAATGGCCAATATGTCAATTCAGCCATATAAATTAGAATAAACATTAAAAAGTAAAGAAATAAGGCGCAGTAATATTTCATATTACTAGAATAGTACGGTGATACTCAAACGATATCGTACTGTCTACCAAATTTATTTCAAACTCTTACAACACGTGTTTCAACTGTCTAGCAGTCATCATCAGGTAAGACTAACAGATGATGACTGCTAGACAGTTGAAACACGTGTTGTAAGAGTTTGAAATAAATTTGGTAGACAGTACGATATCGTTTGAATATCATTGTTCAATATGCTGTTCTACAACATCTCGCCGGAGAAAGTGGAGTTTAGAATAGTACGTCATGTCTAGGTATGTTATCGTAATTTTTTTAACAATTAGAAATTCATGCGTCACTTTTGAAGATAGTTACGTAGGCAAATGCATAATTACAAAAATAGTAACTTGGACAGCTATTTTTTTATTTTTCAATAATGTTTCGTAGGGATTAGAGAAATCTACGCCATGCAGAACTTGCAGAAAAAGTCAAACTTTAGGACACATTACAACACTTCTAACTTCTAAACAACATGAAGTTTTATGATGCCTGAATCAATATATTCTACAATGGATCTGTCAACAAGCCATTATTCATTTGGTTATTAGGTTATTTCCAATAGAAAAAATATACTTAGATAACCAAATGCCTTTATCATCACAGCCACCTCAGATTAGAGGTAAAGAAATGGTTCGAAAAATGTTGATACCATCTCGAGTCGTTATATTCTGTGCAATCCTTGAAACTTGGGAGAGCCAAAAATAGGAAGCCAGTAAAGGAATGAGAACAGTTTCGCTGAGGCGAAGAAAATTAAAGTAAGAGGTAAAAAGAAACGAGTGAAAGAGAAAATAACGATTTGGAAAAAAATGCGTTCAAAAAAAGGGAATGCCGAAACAGTCGAGAATGAAGGAGAAATATATGCTCAATTTGAAGAGAAATATTTAATCCGAAACAATAGGGCCAACTCACAACATGTACTTCAAAATACAAGTTTGATTCCGTTTGGAACAAAAATTAATTTCGAGGAGCCAACGGTAAAATACAAGCTTCGTTTTTAATAAAATATGAGTTGCTGGTTAGTGAGCAAGGGTCAAGGGAAATCTTTAAACAGTGGAACAATCGACTCTTTGAAATCTTGACTCTTCACAGTTTCAACCGGAGCGTGACGTGGCTTTACAAATAGACTTTGCCATTATCGCAATAGCCTTGTTAACCATGGGGAAGTAGCAGTTAAAAAAAGTGGTTTAAGCACGGACACTATGACAGTAAAGATGGAGAAGGGTTGTACTTTTTCAAGTTAATTCATCAACTTTTAACCCATCGTCCATACTTCGCCACACTACGGAAAACAAAAGCCTTCTATTTTCATAGAAATTGGATTACATATACATTAAAACCACTTTTTAACTTGAAGAAGGAGAAATTATTGTTCTAAACATAAATTTGTTTACCTAGAGAAGTTTGTTGATGTTTTATATCACTATAGGAATAACTTGTGATTCACCATCCTTGATTTACCACGAACAAATAATCCCAAAACACACATCATAGATGTATTTGTATATGATTGTAAAATACACATCAGAGATGTAAATATTAGTAAAATACACATCATAGATGTAAATATTAGTAAAATACACATCATAGATGTAAATAATAGTAAAATACACATCATAGATGTGTTTGTATCTCCAACACATAATTTTCAAATTCTCAAATTCCAAAAATTCATTGAGATCACACCGAGACGTCCCTACAATCACCACTTACACAGGAATCACCTTCCGTTCAATTCCCTTGAGTTCATCACCGTAAGTCATCATTTACACACCTCACGTAATGAAGTATCATCGTCACTTAAATGCATCACACATCATCAGGCAAATATTTTAATGACAGCTCGCAGCAAAGGCATTGAGGCAGATGAGAAGAACATCAGACTCCGAAGTGAGAAAATTGGATCCGACATGACACCGCAAAAACCCCATCGTGTCGGCCACATGTTACTCGAGACAAGGTCTGGCTGCATAATTTCCACTCTACGCGCCTTAACAATCGCTAGGCGCTAACGCGTTAACATAATGTCTCGCGGAGCTTCCGCCGGCGCTGACATGACCGAAGAGCAGACCGCTCGGATATAAAACTTTCCCTTCCTCCCAATTCCTTCCACGGGAAAGGGCACCACCCATCGGGTAGTGTGGCGGAGCTAAGTGAATAGCCTCGTCCCCCATCTGGTAAACGACCCGTTACGTCGCAGAGAGTGCACTTCGGGAAGAGGGTTAAGGGGGGGGGGCGTAGACACAAGCAGACACATGCGGGTGCAATGTGGGACGAAGTTCAGCTCCTGGGAGACGGAGATGCACGAGGAAACCGTTCACTCGTACGCATAGTTGCGTCAACAGAGCCGAGATAAAAGGCGATAGGGTTGAGAACCAGACATTCATTTGTTTAAAATTCAGGTTTTATATTAAAATTTAGCGTTCAACAGCTCATGTAAGAATGGTTTGAAATAATTGCAACATTCCGCCAGCTATAAAAAATAACACATCCTCAACTTTCACGCAAAGAAAACATACGATACGTCACTAGGCAGCGTCGGGTGGGCGTGTCCCTTCTCCACGACGGAGCCAAGATTTGTACTATGAAGAGACGTCGCGATAAAAGCCAATGTGGCATCATGCCTTTTTCAGCGCGGCGCCAAATTACGTATTTCCTAAGGGTTTTAAGACAAAATTAACATTTCAAATACTACGACAGAATAATATTAATATTTATTTCGGCAAGAACCAACAAAAAATCACAATATAAAACAATTTTCAGACTATGGAAGTGTCAAAGACGAGGGCGTGATTGGGAAAGTCATCGTTAAGTCGCCAACCTCCGCCATACTACCGGCGATGATATGCATATTGTTGCAAAATATTTCTATGATAAATAACCACCAAAACCAGGAATCAAACTTTTGCCCTTAATATTGCCGGGAAAATAAACAGGCCGTTGTACTGCATCGGCTTTCTGATTCTCATGGCCATTTCCGATGGATTACAGCTTGTCCAGGGAAATGGCTTCAATTTTTTGGAAAATACCTCAAAAAGTAAAGCGACAGTTAGAAGATGATATTGTACCATTAAAAACATGAGACTTTTTCCACACAATGAAACCCAATTCAATAAATGTTATGTTTAACGTTATCTCACAAGAACAATTTAAATGTAATCTTGTATATATCAACGACAAAATGAAGAAGAATGGTTGCATATTAGCTTTTTCAATGGCATGGCTAACTTGTAGCTCTATTACCAATCAAGTTGGATCTTTACCTGACTGCAAACTCTTCGTTAACAATATACGTTGAAACTTGGCTCCCCCAAAGCGTTGCGATCGCGAAGCTCTACGATACAAAATTGAGCCATCACAATGCCACGAAATAGCGAAAAGCCAGCAGCAAATTCGCGGCGCTGATGTAAATTAGAGGTTGGACATTGAAAACACAATTCCATAGTAAAATAAAAATTTGATAATTACGACGCGTTTAAGCTTCACACAATCATCCACAGGTAAATTAAAGTAAAATTATGACGACTTCAGAAGGCGCTTAACGCGGAAAGTCAAAAATTGTTTTCTGAGGAATAGGGCTATTTCAGTGAACATCCATGACAAGGCTGGAATGCTCGTAAACGGCCGGATGAAGATGGCACAAAAAATATATGAAGATGAAAAATGAAAAAAAAACTACCTAAATCAAAACTTAGACCCCAGGTGGTCAAAAGAGGAAAAAGGTAATGACACAGTTTTTAAATAAGGTAGACGTGACAAATGATTCTTGCTCGGCGAGAGGCACAGCAGTGATAATTCTCTTTCCAAATTTGTTTAAGACACAGACTATGCAAATAAGCATTATACCTCGGCCAAAAAGCAACAACAGCTCAATAAAACCAAGATGAGGTTACCAATGAAAAAGAGAGAGAACAGCGTAATTTATGGCAAAAGATGTCGATTCGGGGCCTAAATCAGCTTCAGGACTTAGAAAAATCCGCCTTTGCGGAGTAATACTTCGTTAAAACGCAGAGACCAGCAATGAGGAGCATTGGAGAAGTCACAGAAACGGAATTGAAGCACAAAACTCGCCGTGGACAATGGGATTATCGGCCAATTCCGCCGATCGGGAAAAAATTTCAAAGCGAGAAAAAGCTCTTGATCAACGTCGATCGGAGTCGATGAGCTCTGGATCAGATATACACGAGAACCGATAGGGATTGAGGAATGGGAAGAGTGTGACCGGAGAGAAAAGGAAGAAAGAACAGAAAAGAGAAAAAATGATGGAGAATCGTACGTGGGAGACCGCTTCACGCAGTATTCCCGTCCCTACACACACGCAAACGAACTCCACTTGGGGCGTGCCGCCTGGATTGGCACCAAACAGTCCAACTCTCTCGATAGCTCCCCCACAAGGGAGCGGCGCGAGGCGTCAACGAGCCCTGACCGAGGCCATCCGACGCTCAAGCGACCGTGGACCCGTGGAAAGACGGATCCCAACTCGCTTATCCAACACACGACCCCTCCCCCCCTACCGTTTCATCTGCACCACTCTCAACACGCAAATACAGGCACAGTCCGCTTTCGTAAATTCCCCTCCCTGTCTAACTCACGATCCTTAGGGATGGGAGGCTAATCTCTATATACCGGGACTTTCGCAGCATTTTTCTCATAAGTAGATATATATACAAATATCGGGATATTCATTAGATTTACTGAGATGTATCGGTAAAAGCACCGATTGGGACCATTTTCATTTCCCTTTGTATTCATGTTTGTGGCCGAAATGATGGAAATCGTATGTCAAGCTGGAAAACGACATATAGTATGGATACATGGGCATTAAGACGATAAGAAATCATAGGTATTCCTACTTCTATTCAACGAACCCTCACCAGTAGGTTTGCCCTAATAATAACAATAAAACTGGTAATGGGAATTATTTACTGTTAACGTTTATCGATATATTTTTTATCGTGACAATATATTTACAGTCCTTGCTTGAAGAAAATTGCGAAGAAGAAAATATTGACTAATTGGAAACATTTTCAGATTCAAAATAAAATAAATTCAAATCAGCTTTCAGCGATAAAGTTCTGTTTTGAAATAATTGCTCATGCTTCTTTTTCAGCATTCTTCAACATCCATGACGCCGAGAGGGACGGCAGCTTGATTTGAAAGGTAATGCCAAATTAAAGACGAGATAACACACATGCATAAGTACCTTTGGCTATAAAAATTTCCGATTAGTGAATCGGTGTTAATAAATGCACAGGTAAACGATTTATTGATATTTATCATTTCCCTTTATCAATTTGATCTCCTTCGTCCGACCCTTCCATAACCCGTACAAACGGTATCATTATATTTCATAGGGCCCCAGAGCTCAAAATACTATTATTATTTTATTGAATAATGAACCGATACAACGCAATATTTTTGAAAATAAAACCACCGTAAAATGTTCATACTGAAATATATCAACATAGGATGGATTTTTAAAACTATTCCATATATCCCATGCCTATTACCCGTGTATCTCCTCCCTGGTACTCTCAACTCACATTTAAAAACGTTATTAATGGGTATAGAGATGCATTTGTAATATATCTACTTCAGATTTATCGATGTGTCTTACTATATCCCTCCGAACTCTATTGATCCTTCATCTCCTTCCTTCAGCCCTCCCTTCAGTCGAACGCACGCCACCCCTTCTCCCTGCAGGGCACTTGATATCTCACCATTCCCCTTCCCTCCGCTTGCTCTTTTCCCTTGGGACAGAGCCTCATCCACCTCGCCGCTCCTCCCAAAAGACTACCCCTAAAAACCACACACGTGAACCACTTAGTGTGCCAATGGGGCGATTTGGTTCAAGTTCTGAGGGGGTGAGAGAGGAGGGGATACAATCACGGGAGGTAAGTAGGGTTGCCAACCCACATTCACGAGCTGTACGCTCTCCGAGTGAGAAATTTTGGGAGATCAAATTAAAATAAAACAACTACCAGGTGGAATGTTTAGTGTGCCACCGCATTTTTGAACACCAAAAATGAGCTAGTAAGCACTAATTTCTACGAAAAAATACAAACTCAATGAAAAGAATAACATTTCAACTCCCGTGGAAAATACTCTTGAAAATCATAAAATTCCAGAAATTTTTAATGACGGTAATAATCTAAGATTATTTGATCAATTTTTTATGCCGGTGAATGAAAATTTCGATAATTATTTTCAGTAGACTTCATAAAAAGAATTTCATTTATTTATGAAAATTTTGATAACTTTTCAAAGTAAGCTTCATAAAAAGATATAATTATAATTTCATTTATTAGCAAACAAACGTACTTCTGGAATAGTATATAAACACCCATATACAACTATTAAAATGGGAGGAAATTAAAATTTCTAGGTTAATTGTACTTGAAGATAAATAAAACACTTTATTGAATGACAAATTAAGCCAAACCTTAGGGAGTAGGGAGTTTAGCAAAACACCTTTTCCAATGCGGATAATGCATAAACTTTATTCCTCGTATTCCAGAGGTGAACAAGGCAGTATATTTTCTATAAATTCAAATATATCATCCATAAGTAGGTAAGTAAAATATTTAGTCAATTTTATAGCCGATAATACTAGTAGCAATAAAAAATTTAATAAAAATTTAGCGCAGTAATAGGATTCAAAAGGACATATCAATGGCTTCTTGCCCCTACACGGTATCGCAACTTTGCTCCTCATATATTTCAACACAAAGGATGGAATCGTACTAGTTCGTTACCTTCCACTGAAAAAAAAAATTATTTTCATCCAAAACAACTGTGAAGAGCGCACGTAAATAAAAACATGAAAAACTACCACAAAACCAAATCGTTAATGGGTAAAGTTAAGGTGCCGTACATTTAGGAGTATGAACTTGACATCAAAGTATCTTAGTAAAAATAATAAGTTTACCTTTGGAAGAATCTTCCAGAGAAACCGGGAGGGTTGGCAACCCTTCATGAGAAAAGGTGGGAATGGTGTGGTGTGGGGTAGGATGATGTAGAGGCGGGGGAGAGTCGATGACGCGATAGGCGCGCAAGTGGCCGAGTCGGGAAAGACCGCCCCCTCATCTCTTGAATGAATACGTCCACGGCCACTCATCGGAAGCTCGAAGAACAGTCATTACGGTCAGAAAAGACAGGAAAGAGAGAGAGGGAAAAGTGGCGGTAGTAAAGGGAGAATGGCGAGAGAGGGTTCACGAGTCAGGCCATCGGAAGTAAGCGGGTGGGATATGTGGACATGAGACGGGAAGGGAGCGTGCCTCGCGGTGGGACGAGGGTACGAGTTAGGAGTGGAAAGGTCGGGGGTCAAACGCAAATCAAGCAGCCCTTTACGTCAAGGAAGACGGAGGGGCATGGATGTGAAGCGGTACGAAACTATACGCTTAGTTTCGGAGCAAGGAATTATAAAATTTTTCAATTGCTGTTAACTAAGGTACCAGAGTGTAACGAAATTATCTGCCCTGATTAATGTTTAGACATTATAAAATTACATTACTGTTACAGTGAAGATTTAGACAGGAATTGCATGAATTCATATATTAGAGTGCATTTTGAATACATCTAAGAATGGAGAAGAGCATGATTTACACATTAAACATTATCTGTTACAGAGAATTTTCTAACTGAAATGTGGAACTTTGGTAAGAGATGAAATCTTTTACAACCGTTCCGTACTTCAGAAGTATGACATTAACTTTTACTGGAAAGTTTCGAGGTGCGCAATTTCTTCATTACAGTCCATTTATTAACCAAAGAGGTACAAAGTACGTCCTCTAAAACAAAATTTCGACCCGGTAGGGCATGATATCATCCAATCTAGCAAATTTTTAGATCGGAGAGGCACAAAATAATCTCTCACTCTGACAAGTAAGGGAACGTAGATGTACATGATTTCTCTACTGCAGTTATTTTTCAAATTGAGACGGTTTAAGCGTTTTCCAGATCTTTAAAACTCTCGTGGACTGAAGTGGATGAGAGAACAAACCTACGATTGCGGTTGACGAGGAAACAAGGAGTTTACACTTGGTTTTTACGAAACAAGTGAGTTTGCTCCTGGGATTTCACCCATGACCACCGAACGCAATCTCCACACCCATAATACCCCTCCCTGAGGAATTGGCGAATTAGTGCGTCGGTAAGAAGCAAAGAGGAGACAGGAACTCATACCACCAATGCCATCGAGTCAATCCCAATCCTCCGGGATATCCATGATGGAGGTAGGAGGATGAGGAGGTGGGGCACATCCCACCCGATTCGATCACCCCACAAAACCCCAGCCCGAAAGTCCCAATGGCTCCCGGCGGCGGCGGCGGTCCGATGAGGCAATTGCACGGCAATGGAGATTTCTGCGGACGCGCGCGCCTCGGTCGGTCGAGCGTGAACCCCGAGTGTGGTCACAACGGACGCCGTTGAGCGGCAGTCGAGGCCTGGGCGATCGCAGACGACCCGGAAGATAATAACGTGCTCGGGAACGTCCGCGCCACCGAGTCGCGATCACGCTCAGTCGCACGTCCGATGGATTCGAAACAGGGAGAGGAACGATTGGGGAAATAAAAAAGCAAAACAAAACGTTTGGAGAAAGGGAAACGAGAGGGAATATTTAAAAGTGGCCTTTTCTATCTCTATGTCGCTCCGGGTCGAGTTGTCGCGACACTTGAGCTCCGGTCCCGGGACTCTGTTTCGCGCGCCGCTGGGCATCGGATGGTCTCTCGCGGGAGAGGGAGCGTGGTGACATGCACGCGTAGGTTCCCGTGCGACCGCGGATGCGATACAGGATTCAGCCACTCGACCCGACACGACATTTTTTGCTGTCTTTTTTTTTGGTCCTTTGTTACTCGAGCGATCGGCATTTAAGGCGATAGTTAAGCTTGTTAAAGCCCTTTACCCCCAGCTCCGTACGGCCACGGATGACAACAAATAGAATTCGTTAACAAGTCTGAATCCACCGAAGCGGCGAAAATAGTCGACAGATTCGAAAAAGACAGCAAAATCTTCGGTGAATATTGCTGACCAGGGAATTCGGCGAGCGCGAAATACGCGAACCCGACCAACACTTATTGATTGCCACATATGAACTGGAAATAACTATAAATACCGGTGGATCACAGATCAAAGAAGAGTTGTAGATGGACTGGAGAAATCTCTGGTACTGATCATGGTTTACTTAAATTACCGAGTCAAACGCATGATTAACATCCCAAACGTCCCCTTTTTTGGCTAACAGATACAAATTTCATTAATCCTTTTATGTTCTGCTCGTAAAACACCCATAGTTATCGAAGCATATTCATCTCGGGTCGACGAATACGTCGGAAAACACATTTGGAAGTGGTGAGTTCCTTGGATGTAGGTATTCGTAGACCCAGTTAATCCTGGACACAGTTTAACACCTTGGAGGATGTCTAGTGGTTCCAAGGTATCGAGTCTTTGACCGTTGATTTCCTTGTGCCGGGGTAACGCTTTGAAATCGCTTATTAGATCACAGCGAAGATTTTTGTTAGAATGTTGTCCTATTGTCAGCAATATAACAATGGAGGTGCTATTCACCACCGGCAATGTCGGCGAAGATGGAGCAATTAACCCGGACGCAAACTCGAGAAGAATATACTTCAATTATTCGCCGAGAAAATATTAAATCCTCCATACTCATGGTTATCGTATTCCAATGGAAATATCGGCCCCCTGCTCCCAAAACAGATTAAAATTTTAAATTGGTTAAGTAAGGAATAAACTTATCAATGATGGAGAATTTCACCCAAATAAGGAAGGTCTATCTAAGAAAGGTTGCAAATCACTTCAAGCTCAGATACTCGAGGGTATAGTAAGAACTTCCGTGAGCAAATATTTACGAGAATGGAGTTCTATAGGCGGTTTATGGCAATTTTTAGTGTGCCACTGGGTATAACTCCTTGATTGTGAATCGATTGAAACGATATCTAGCTCTGCTTATACATTTATTCAAGAGAGAGTAATTTTAACGATCGCGTTGAATAGTACTGCCCTTGTTATATAGCTGACAATTGGACAACATTCTTTTAAAATATCTTCGCTATGACATTTGAAGCGAGTTCAAAGCGAAACCCCGGCACGAGGAAATCAACGGTCAAAGACTCGACACCTTGGAGCAGCTTGATATCCTTGATATGGGTTAACTGGGTCTACGAATACCTACACCCAAGGTACTCACCACACCCAAATGTGTTTTCCGAACCCTCTGAAAAAACCTCCATGAATAACTCACCAATTTATCAGTCATCCAACTTAAAGTACACCGTTTCCGAGGAACACCATTCCTCCTACTTTCCATAACTTCCTTCCCAAAATCCCTGACCAAACTTCCTTCCCCGTCGCCAACCAAACCTCCTCACTGCACGTAATTCATGTCTCTTATCTCCGGCCAACCCTGTATAAGATGTAATACGTTTTCAACACTCAACGGATGGCGATACTCTGCATCGCATTTTGTCCCAGTTGAATGGGTATATTATTGGAACAGGCATAAAATTATTTATTCGGTTCATGACATGTATATTGACTGATGGATAAAAAGGGTGACTTAATGGCAACGGGAACATCATACATCAGTACACCAATAAGGATTACGATCCAAGATCTCTGACCAAAATAATTACATTAATTATTAACCTACACGGGCATAAATACAGAAACAGGAATTGAATGATAAAACGCTAATATTTTATAACAAATATACATATATGAAGCAGCTAGAGGACAGAAAAGAAAAAAAATTGTTATAAAGTTGTTACAGCTTTAAGTTAATTCTTCTCGGCAGATATGACGATGAAGCACCTTACCCGAACGGAAGCCCAAGGAATATTTACTTCTATCATTCAAAGGGAGAAAATCAAATCCTATATTGCGAAAGGTAGATTCGGAGTGGAAGTCAGATACCTCCTGGCATTAGACCAACCGTGGATTCTATGGACTCTCTTCCACAAAATTACAGACGGTAACTACACGTACGGTAACGACATGAAACTCCAAGTCAGAGAACAAAATATCATTTAGTACTTGCATATGACCATCATGCGCGGGCAAGAAACGATACGTAAAATGAGTTTTGACGAGTTAAACATCGCCTAAGTGGCAAAATTATGAGGATATTCCGTAAAACTGACTCACTTCCTCAGTACATCATCTTTTTTATGAATGATTGTTCAACCTCGGCTTCCTATTAGGCATTTCGGACAATTAAATACCAATAAACACTTGAGAATGTTCATCGTACGACTTGCTTTTGGTTAAACATAAGTTGTGCCCTAAGAGCCGTGACGAGAACAGCGATTTTGAGTTTGTAATACCGTGTCCGGAGAACATTACATTTCGCATTTTGGTGATATTAGCGGTGATGAGGTTATGCTTCCAACAAAATAAAGTTAAGTTTTATACCAAACAGAGGCTAGGTTTTACTGTTTGTATTAATGAGCACGAATTTGCAGAGGAGTAAAGGCAAAACATGTTCCCGTGTTTACCCAAACATTAAGGACTAAACTTAATTCCGAAAATACCAGGGGTGAGAATGAGCCTGGTGGATCATTATATAACTTCATCCGATCATTTTGACATTAAAGATTCATATTTGCGTCACATACAAACTGAATGTCCGAGTCGTGCTATATTGGCACCTTCGATCATTTTCCAACTATTTTACCCGAATTTCCAAAATCCTAACGGTAAAAAATCCAGTCGATTTTTAGACCTGGAACCGAAAGACTAAATAACAATCCTTTGATTTGAAAAAAAAAAAGCTTTCCGGGTATTTGGCTAAGGGAATCAAAATAATTACCGGGATTGCGGCTTTCTAGGCCGACATCAGCGTCTCAAAAATCCACGAACCTCTCTCTCAATTCGATGCCGGGGAGCGCGCCTTCCCCTCCCACTCCACCAGGCCGATAGGTACGTCGGCCCTTTCCGCTTGAAGGGACCGCCGCGGCGGATGGAGGGCCCTTCTTCCCAAAGGGCTTCAAAGGGAATGAGGGAGGGAGGGAAGAGGAAAAGGGGAAGCGCTGCTGCACTGCGCGCGACTGAGAAGTCTCTCTTAATTGCAAGCGGCAGGCGATGATTCACGCAGCCCACTGTGATGCAAGAGGATTTAGGAGAGGAGGAAATAGGGTTGTATACGTCCTTTAGGATCGCGGAATGGGATTTTAAGGGCGGGAAAGGGAACAGTGGAGCAAGGGAGGAGGAGGAGCTTTGCTCTCCGGTAACTAACCACACTCCCTCGAAAACCTCCTCACTACTGGGTCCAAAACACAAACGGGCCTTTTCGCACCCCACCATCCTCCACACCCTTTCCAAAACGTGTGTGCATGCCCTCTATGCAGAACCCCTTCTCTCTCTCTCTCTTCCCCGCACACATTGAAAAACCCTTGAGCGGGGCAAGGAAAGGGCTGCCGATCTAACCACCAACGAAACCTCCCCCCCCCCCCGCCATTCTCCCCTCTTACCCCAATAGATCGAACGCCTCAGCCATCATTCTGCTACCCTACCCAGCCCCCACTCTCCTGCTTTTGGTCCTGAGGGCCCGCCGCCAACACTCGAGTGGCCGTTTGATTTCCACGCCACGGTTCACGGCCTGAAAACGTCTTTTTCTAATACATTAGGCCGTGTGCACGCGCTCCAAATATTGCGTCCGTCTTCTAATATGCCCGGTTGCGAGGGGAGGGAAATCCCACGCCCCTTCGATTCTCTCTTCGAGATCACAGAAATACGTCATGGATTATTTCCTTGAGCTGTAAAACAAATAAAGTCCCGACGACGCAACATGAATCGAAATATGCTTTCGTGCTGGCGAAATGAATCCATGAAAACAAAACATTTTAGGTTAACTGAAACCGCTTTGCACACTCTTAACAACACGTTATTCCTCCCCTAATTATGAAAGTTCCAAAAACTTTATTATTTTTACAAAACAAAATGACGTCTCAGCCAAACAAAATGCAAGCAAAAATTTTTCATTGCAGAGACACGTAAAGGGATTCAAACGTTTTGGGAATCACTCAATAAACTAGGAATACTTCCCACTAATTTGGGTATTTTTATAAGTGATATTTACGGAGCAAAATGTGTTCGCACCTTCAGCGATTGAGTACGTTGCACTGATGTAGGAAAGAGTATATCTATTCACCATACTTCCTAGTACAGAGCGAATAAAATTAGAATACTCTGAATATTCTCGGCCCTAAGGCTAGTGGTAATCCGGCTGTTCTTTAAAAATCACAGTGGATGAACCAATTTTACAGGCGAATACTGAGTACTGCATCAAAAAACAAATGCTTGAGAGTGTATATGATTAATCGAAAGCGATTTCATGAAAGAGCATAATGACACAAGATGGGTTTATACATCAGTAACACGTTCATTTCCACGCAATTGGGACAACAAGCTTAATAATAATAAGTATTAACTGAAGCATCTCCATCGATTGATTTTATTTAAAAAATGAAGGAAAGTAGTTACAGTAGGCGAGTCAAAACATATCTTCCAAAGTCCACGCAATGGGTAAATCTCACGATATCTTAGCTTCATAACGAGTAGCGACATTTTGGTTTCATGACGAATGGTAAAAATGACGTTTCATCGAATGGATCTATAAACTTCACACGTCATATAAGAACAATTCACAGATGAATGAATACACGTCACGGAAAATGGTCTCAAACGCGCTTTTTGATCCACGGTTATATCTTATCACTCCAAATTTTTTCCTCATAGTCTCAAGCGTCTATACAAAGCACAACTTACAGAAAAAAAGAGACAGGGGATTTATCCGCCAGAAATTAATGGTGCATATCCAGTGGTCAATTTAGCAGCTAATACGGCAAAGCGACGGCTAATAAAATCCAAACGGTGTAAAATCAAAAGAGAAAGTCGGAAATAAAATAAAAACGGCAAAAATATTGGAATCCTTTTTTTCTAAAGCGAATCATTGCTGCTCTTCCCCTTGGACACTCACAAGGATATTACACATTGAAAAGAATTTTTTAGTTCTCTCTTTCCAAACAATGAACAATTTGAAACGCTAAAAAAGGAAATTATGAGCGATCATGTGAATAATACGATCGCCTACTCAGCTGGGTAATTGGTTTTTTGGGGATGATGACCGAAAACAGAAGAGATTTGTACTCTTTGGCTATAAGAGTACACTGATTGGGGAAAGACAGTTGTTGACACCTGGGAAGGATGGAGAGAAACCTGAGTCGGCATTAGCCTGCCCGAAATAATGGCGAGTCCACAGGCTAACGTCTCACCCTACGAAAAAGTACATCACTTGAAGGGCTCTTCACAAAGAACAAAAGTAGGAAACAGGATTACACAGAAAAATATCCCCTACTCCCAGGAATGTATCCAGACTGAAAGAACGTGAACGCAATAATATAGCCCTTGCCTCTCCTTAATCTCCTCTTACACCACGTAAACTAGGCATTTGACACAGCAGATGGCGATTAGACGCCAGAAATAACTATGAAACTTTCCTTTGCACTCCTAATTGCATTTTAAAAATTGAGTCTAATCACGGTTACGAATTACTTCCCCACGAATGCCCCTGTGAAAAATCATGCCCCCTGTGTGATGCAACCTGGGAGTCTAACCCGCGCAGCAAGTTGTATTTTCTTAACACAAGGGGCAAGAAATACTGGGGCCTAGAATATTCGAACTTGTTGGAGCTAAATACCACAATGAGCCAATTAAGACAACATATAATATAAGAACATGTGTTTCATAGGGCAATTAGTTACTATAAAAACTTAAGCGAAGGGAAAAGATCGTTAAAACTTTTAGATGTAGGATATGAGCCCTCAAAGATACTTTCCAGAAAAGAATTTACGACTAAGTCTGCATCTCATTGTAACAAAGAAAATTACTATCAGGATTACTATGCACAAAATACGATACGATGAAGGCTATCATATGCCTTTAGTGAAGGTCGGGGAAACCAGCAAAAGAGTATGATTTTGATCTAGAACTATTAAGTGAGGAGCATAAGAAGATGGGTACATCTTCCCCATTGTAGTGAGGGAAAACTCTAGAGACTTCACCATAATCTGGTGCGACCGAACGTTAATAAGCAAAATCAGAAAGATACGAATACAGCATGCCAACGCAGAAAATGACGGAGAACTAAAAGAGCACCCATCCATTGTGAATTTACGTAAAAATTTATCATGCTACGAGATATTCCGTGGTTGGAAATTGATTACAAAGTACTTCTCAGTGAGAAATATCCAAAAAGGTTCACACAATATTTAAACAACCTAGACAGAATTTCAGCTTCCACGAGCCATTAAAATCTAAAATTTTTAAACTTAGAGTACAGAGGATGAATTTTATTTTAACGATCATCCATAAACGACGGATTATGAGAGCTAAGTACCAAACAGTACAGCAACACTAAATTATTTAACCGGCTCAGATTTGCAAAGGTAGTTTGATATTTAAGGATGTACGGGTTTCCCACCATGTCAAACTCTCCATCTCTGCCGACGTTTAGATGTAAGAGTTGCCCATCATTATCAGACCAAGCCTTATAGGAAACCTCAGCAGAGGAGAGATTGACCCGGTGGAAAACCCGAGCAACCTTTAACATCACCATACACCAGGAAAGCCTTAGATCATTCTTCAAAAGTAGTATGTTATTTTATGACTAAAGTAAAGAATCCAAATTAATTTACTGCCCATGCAAATTACTCAGCAAAATCCCAAGCGCCGAAATAGGGATGTCACACTAAAAAAACTACTACATCAGACTACAGCTGTTTTAAAATATTGAGTCTTAATTCTCCTCACGATTAGAGACGTTTCTCTCACATGCCATGAATTGAAGATTTACACCACAAGTAATGTATTCAAGTGATAATTAATATTTACATTGACAATAAGTTGCATTATTATAGTAAGCACAGAAAACTTAATTTACGACGAGAAACACCCATAGGCATCCTTATTGGTGCTGGAAAACCGACCTGAGTTTGATTCGAAACTGCTACTTCACGGTAAAAGGCGCGGCCTCAACCAAACCACAGCATATACCAGCTAACACATTAAAAGGCTTTAGTTTATCTACAGAATCCTGGAATTTCAGAATCGTGCACGCTATAATTAGGTCTCAATTTAAAAAATATAATTATTAAACCACCAGTCAATCATATGAGATGAAGGTTTAGCCCTGGAATACCACATTTGATCTCTAGTACTCTGGATAGGGCTGGAATTTCTTTCCATTCACATTGGCATCCGCGAGTGTGCACTCGGAATAGTAGCGGATTGGCGCCCAACGTGCTCGAATTCAAGGCTGATTAGCCACGCGATTGAGAACCCGTCCGTTCACCAAACTACTCTCCGCATCGTTCCCTTACATTGCACACCAAAGCACCACTGCTCACCCCCTCTCCCTCCCCTTTGGGCAAAAGCCACTTGTTCAAACCCTCGTCGAATTCAACTCAAACGACAGGTCGCCTGCACACGAGTAGTTCCGCCGTCTGCCCAAGAGATGGAGATGTGCGCGCTCTCCTGCATTTCTCCCC